>JASPKZ010009790.1:2542500-3922500 GCA_030220185.1 Diploptera punctata
CAAATGTTCTTTGAGTAATGGAAAGATTTACTTCTGGGAAGTGGTACATGAATTAAATTGGATTGACCATATTAAGAGAATGGAGGACAACAGATTACTGAAGAGAGTTTTAGCCTGGATACTTAAGCGAAAAGATGTTTAGGAAGACTACATCTACAATGCAAAAAAACGTAATAACACCCCGGAACTGATGTGAATGCACACGCAATAAGCTTGCAGATTTAATGTGCAGAGGAAGAAGATTAAAAAAAGTGTCGTGTTACATTTATGTTTTATCTACTAGTTCTACCTGGAGAATTTTTGTATGGGGCAAAGACTTCCACATTACTGGAGCAGGTGCTCGAGTGTATTTCCTTACAATTTACAGTTATCACAGACCGTTCTCATAAATGTAAAGGTACGTACACACCTGCGCGCCGCAAACACGAACGGCGCGCGCGCCGCACCATGTTCGTCAGATTTGGACGGGGTTTTAAGGTGCGCGCGAACGGCGCGCGCGCCGCGCGCGCGTCTCTCACCACGATCCATTCATTGTCGGTTTTTTCCACGAACACTTTGATGGTTCGCTGTTTATATTTGGACGGGTACCTGTGAGGTTCGTTGTTTTCGGTGTGCACCTATTATTTGAGTATGGAGTGGTAAGAGGAAAACATGTTAAAACTTATTGATATTTATAGAAGCAAGCAATTATTGTGGGATCCTCAACATAAGGATCATTTTTAAAAATCATTGAAAGGAGATGCCTGTTTTTTTTCAATGTTATGTGTTTTTTTTTCGTGTGTGCTGTAATTGTATGAATAAATTAAAATTATTTAGAAAACATTATTTATTTAAGACGTTCATTTCATATATATGTATGAAGTATCACAAAACAATACAATATATAAACACATTTATTACTAATTATTTATTTATTCTTCACAGACTCCAAAGAGCAAGATTGCTCATGTTAAAGGGGCAATATACAAAAAATAATGGCCATAAAACAATTAACAAAAAACAAGAAACAAGTTCCAGGCATAAGTTTAAGTAATACAAACTACTATAGATGCACAATATATATATATACACAATAAACTACAATATTTAAACAGGATAATATTATTAATAATAAAATTAACAAAATTAACTAAAAAAAGCAATGAGAATTTTTTTATACAATTATAAAAATGTTTAACATTCGTGAAATGTTGATATTCAATAGGTAAGTTATTGTAATGGTTGATTAATGCATACGAATCCCTTTATACCTTTTTTTTTTTTGAGAAACTAATATCTTTGTGCAATAAAGTACCTCTAGTACAATAATCATGTACATCTTTATTAAAAAATTAAGGCCATGTTATGGTGAGATAGATTCTTAATAATTTTAAACATATATTACAATCATATATTTGTTAAATTCCTTTAATGCTATAATATTTGAACAAGTATAAAATAAAGTTATATATGTAATAAGTAATAAGCGTGACCAGACGCCCGATTTTGGCGGGACAGTCCCGATTTTTAACAATGTGTCCCGCGTCCCGCGGCATTTAAAAAAAAAGTCCCTATTTTTTGGGAAGAATGCAAGACAAGCCTGCGGGAGAACGGAAAGGGAATATACGGTTTTCGCCGCCCCATGTAGCTATTTCACCAGGATATGAGTTTTATATTATTTTTGTTAATTTTGTAATGTTAAACTTTAACAATAACAAATCATTGTTGAGAACTGCTTATCAAAGTTAACATTGTTGATTCGACCACCATTGTTTGGTAAATAAAGTGCGGACAAAAAAATCGCAATTGAGTGTTGAGACTTCGAAAGTTATTTTATGTGAAGTATACTTTAACAAATTCTTGTGAAAAAATTCATGACCTTTTAAACAACGACAGCAATCTACTTAAAAAATCACTCAAATGAGAAATATGCCAAAGAATAAAATAATACTGGTACTATACATAATTTTGTAATGTAATTACATTTGTAAATTATACTTATGTTTATATTATTTTTGTGTTCTATAAAATTTTGTTGCTCCATAGAGTATCTTTACATTTTATAATCAAATAGACCACACATATTTTTCATATTTCATAATATTTTGGCGAAAATGTTCATATTTTAGTAACATTTAATATTCCTTCATATTCTTCAATTTTTTAAAATAAAATTTCAATAACTGATTAAAAACATGTTTGAAGTGATTGTAGAGACATGGTTGGTTACACCTGCTCTGCAAAATGTCTACTGAAGGTTTGTGGGTTTCCTATGGATCGCAGGAGGTTCGTTGAAATTAATCATTTCGACGAACATAACACGCGCCGTGTGCGCGCCGTCGTGTTCGCGGCGCGCGCGCCGTTCGTGTTCGCGGCGCGCATATGTGTACGTACCTTAAGATACCCATTTACAGTACAAATGTCATGCACCAAAAAAATGCAGTCATGGTCTCCTTCTCTAATCGATGCATTTTGAGGTTGAATTACTTTCGTAAGCTTTATTCGCTTTGCATAAAATTATTAGCATTGGAGTCCATTATAACCACGCCTAATCTGTCGCTCTTTCTGTTCTATTTTGGATCTTTCCTGGTTTCTGCTTTCTTGTAAATTTCACGATAGGACCAATAAAATTAAATATTAGGCTTAATCAATACTCATAATTTACATTATATAGACTATATAACTCATACCCCAAATGGGAGTCAATAACCAGTCACGTTTCAATGAATTTTGTTTTACAACCAATCACAGTCGTGTTTCAGCTCGATATTTATCTACTTCTGTTTATCATAGCTCCCCCTTTTTAATATTCTGAACAGGTCAGAGCATTATTTTGCAGTGACTGACTCTCGAACAAATACGTTGAATATAGCAAATAATGAACAGATTCCTTCGAAATATACATTTGATAATTGTTTGTTCAATAATTGTTTTTAAATAATGATTTTACGGAGTTGTTTATCTAAAAAAATAATTAATAACCTATAATGTTGGTTATAATATACAGTTTGATGTGTTTCATTTATTCTCCACTAGGGTGCATTCTTACAATGTTGCGATCCTATTTAGCAATAAATAATATGACCTAGTTGCAATGAACAAATTAAACATAACAAACGTTTCTCATTTGTTTTCAAACATCGCTGTTTACATTAAATATATAACTATTTTAAAATAAATATATTTAAATAATGATTTATGAGTAAACAGCTTAATTTTATTCGTTAAATAGTCCTAACAAATGTCGCTCTTGATTTTCAAATTCTCTAGATAAATTGGAAATCACTCGTGGCATTACTTATGACTATTTAATTCATGCCCCAAATGGGAGTCAATGACCAATCACGTTTCAATGATTTTTTATTTACAACCAATCACAGTCGTGTTTCGCCTAGAATTTAAGCCTACCAATTATTATTTAAAGGACAATGCGTTGATAGGATCCGGTGCGTAATTTATGTGTATCGGAGAATCTAACGAAGCGGCGAGGTAAACAATTAGGCGATGATGTGTGTAGTATTTAATAGAGAAGAGATAAGGAATGGATGGTTCTACATTTTAATATGATATTAATTTTGTCCACCTATGAGCAGTATGTATTTTATGATATAAATACAGTAAGTGACTAAGCACTATATGTACAATTCAGTTAGGTTGCAGAAAATAAATATGTTTCAATATTTTCTACACATCTTACACGTTAATTTTGTTGCTCTTTTGAATCTTCTAATTGACAAATCTTAATGTAATGTCTTTTTTTTTTCTTTTTGCAAATGCTCCAGGTTGTCTTTCGACATTCCTGGTGATCTCTCCTAGCATGGCGTATTTGTAACCCACTTCTGAGGTTGGGGCGCCTGGAAGGCGGGGTTACGTTGCTCCGATGATCGATGATATGATGGGTGATGATGATAATGGTGCGCCAGGAGAGTCCCTAATCCTAAGCTTAATCTAAGATGAATATGAATGATGATTGCGATGGCCATATGATTTCGGGGACCGTTTGGGCCTTAAAGTTTTCCTGACATTTGTCTTACAAGTGAGGAAAAACCCCGATAAAAACCTCACCCAGAAAAACTGTCCCGACCGGAGATCGAACTCGGGTCCGCTGCATGACAAGGCAGCACGCTACCTCGAGACCATAGCGGTGGACACAAATCTTAATGTTCAACACAAAAAAATAACGATTCATAAAAAAGTACGTAAGTAGGCATTGTCTTCGAGTGAACTGTTCTTAGAATATCACTGAATTGGAACTAATCTCTTGCAATTTGACGCTTGTTGCTTCAATGTTTTATTTCATTGAAACGATAAGTCCAAATGAATAGTTCCACAGTTCAACCATAACATTGATTTCTACTCGTTATTACTGTAAAATGTTCTACTTTTTTAATCATAGAAGTCTTAAATGAAGTATGAAAAAAAATATAGAGTTAGTGTGTTTTATTTTATTTCTACTGAACTTGGTTGCAATTGACAAGTGTCTGGGGAATTAAATATTGAATCTCGATTTTGATGTATATATAGGATAGCCTACTAGCGACTCTATAAACACTCTTTTTTTGTAAGACAAGTTTTAGTATAAATATCCATGTTTGTTGTTAATTTTGGAATTAAATAAAACTTCAAATGTAAAATTCTACAACAAATATCTAAATTCATAAATATTAGTAAAATTTTGGAGGCATTTAGTGGAATTTCTAGAAAAATGATCTAACATTTTATCATTTGTGTACGAATGTAAGACGCACCCTGATTTTGTTCCTTTCATTATAGGTAAATTTTATCAACAAAGAAGTGTAAAAATGTATGCTATGATAATCGTTTCATGAGAACAACCTCAATAGCTTCATTCCTTTGGAATTCGCTAAAAGCTGAGAATCATCACAACCATCAACATTATTTTAATTATATATATAGTCCACCGCTGTGGTCTCGAGGTAGCGTGCTGTTTTGTCACGCAGCGGGTCTGGGTTCTATTCCCGGTCGGGAAAAGTTTCCTGGCTAAGGTTATTTCGGGGTTTTTCCTCACCTGTAAGACAAATGCCAGGAAGCTTAGGGCCCAAACGGTCCCCGAAAATCATCCGACCATCATCATCATCCTTTTAATTATCATCCTTCACCGGTGTGGAAAGCAACGGGAAGCTACCACACCTATTATTCCCTAGTAAAGCTGCAAAGCATAGCATGAAAATGCTATGGTTGCAGTATAAGACCTGCCTTCGGACAGAATTACTATGGATATATATAAAGACGAGTTGATAAGGAAAATAAAACTTTAGGCACAGAAATATGTGTAAACATTGAAAAAAAAAAGATATATATTATCATACTTCAGATATATGTATGTTATGTAGAATGAAACCTGTCCTCAATCCGACTAAAGCGTATATTTAGGTTTATAAGCCATTGGATTTTAAATTATATCTGGTTAATTGTGTATTTTTTAAAGACAGGTGTACTAAACTTACTTTTTTACTCTCGAGAAATGCATCCACTATTGTTCCCTCTTCATAAGGAAGTTTGGGTCATCGACCTTATAACAACCCCTCATTTTATGTGGAATTCAACCTGCGAAGATTCCTTTTTTACCTGGTTATCCTTGGAAGAAAAAAACTGGTGCTGTAAAAAACCTGTATTTTAAATTTAACCTTTCTTGAGCAAGTTGCATGCACAAGGAAGTTCTAATTATAACTGCGGAAGTGCATTTACTATACCTATTCCACTCTGAATTTATATGATGTTAAGTCTTACTTTTTTCCGTCCTTTATAGAGGTTTGTATTTGTCTCATTCATTCGTTTTAGCCAATTGCCTAATTATCTTTTCTGGCGTGATGTCCTTTCAAAGGACACTCTGCGAGTGGAAACTTAACTCAATGATTTTTGATATTGTCTAAAATTGGTTCAAGTTTTAACTCTTTTAAAACATATTTTTATATAATTTACTGTAGCCTTGCAGTCTTTCTTATAACATTTAATTGACAGCGATTTGTTATTCGTTACATTTGCGTATGTTCTAAGGCTCACTTGCCATATGCAAGAATTTGTCTTGCCAATGCTTTGTATGGTCTGTTTACTTCAAGGATTACATTCTAAAACAATACTTATTTTATATAGAATAAACGGTGTTTTTTTATAAATAGGCTTTATTGTAATTAGACCACTGCCAAGAAGACAACCCTTGAGGAAGCCGGACGCAATCTCTACCGAAACATCGGGGAACTACAAGCCTCAAGACCACGGCCAACAGCCCGGAAATCTTCTTCAAGATCATCATAGTGCAGTAATACTTGTAAATTTTAAAGAACAATATGCCAGAAAAATCTTGAGTTCAAAATTTTACACTTTATTATTATTATTATTATTATTATTATTATTATTATTATTATGGAATGGAAATCATCAGGAACGAGAAGGAAAGGATGACCAAACTGGGAAATAGAGGAAGAACTGTGTTATAATAGAGACGAATGGAGGAAAATTATAAAACGAAATTGAAGACAAATCATTGGTGCCAGAAAAATGTGTCAACATTGTTAAAACCGGAATATATTATTTTATTATTATTATTATTATTATTATTATTATCATTATTATCATTATTATAGACTGTTACAACTGACATCGTTTCTTTGTTCCTAATTTCAAATTCCTTCTGTTTAAGCAGCCTTTCTTGCAATTCTCCTTTCTTTCTTGGCTTCTTGGATATACTTTTTTTCAACCGTGTTTTGGTCGTTCCAACCTCTTTCACTGTGATGGTATCCGTTCTAAGATCTTTAACCGTCTAGTGTTGTCCATCCTGTGTGTCCATACCCCTTCAACTGTCGCTTCTGTATTTCATCAATTATGTCTCTATCTCCTCCCATAGCTTCTCTTGTATATATGCTTGGTATTTTTTCTAATTTTGTTTTTCTGCAACTTCTTAAAAAGTCCATCTCGGCTGCGCGAAGTTTTTTTCCTTTATCTTAGTTTTACGCTCTATACTTCAGTTTCATATACTATATTAACACTTCAGACAATATTTCAGTATATATGTAACTTTGTACTTTTCCGTATTTTTTTCCTCCCAAAGTTAGAGTTTAAACACCTTATTAAATTTTTGCCTTTATTTATTCTACTTATTTCCTCATTGTTACTGCCTTATTTACAAATAGTACATTTTTTATTTTTATTTTATAGGAATTTTAATTTTAAAAAATCTTGTTTTACCTTATGGCTTCATATTATTATGCCATGATGTCAGATTCTCTTCAAATCAGTAACGTAAATTTAAGAGCTATGCAAGTCTTACTGAATATATATGTACATTTAATGCAATTACTTTTAAAGTGGCTTATATTATTGCAAGATTTATTATAGGAGGGCGAAATATTTATTATCTACCATGCAATCATGAACTCAGATTAAAGGTTTGAGGATGTTCTAGGATTACTTGTGCATTAGAGTGTAAAATAACGGATTTGTTTCTTGAGATTTGCACATCGAAATGGGTGAAAGCACATGTATCCAACTTCCATTTTTGCTACTTGTATCATTTGTTTGAAGTTTAATAAATTTTGATCATTATATTTGACCATAACTCCAATTTCGTGTAGGTATTATAGCGGTGGTATGTAGGAGATGTACCTTATTTACCATGTTTGATAATGTCATGTTTGCCTAGTTTTTGAGGCAATTTATTTATTAAATTGCCAACACTCAATCTTTCATAGCATTTTAAACATATTAATAGTAAAAACAACTAATGCATAACCATACTGTTATTATTGTGTAAATTTTGTAATTTGGCACAAAGTAAGTAAATTTCCAACAATTCGCTTTTCTATTCGTTTTTAATATCAATTAAATTCAATATATACATACATACATACATACATACATACATACATACATATATATACATATACATATCACACGTATACGTGTATATTTATTTATTTATTACCAATCAAAATTATTAATAACTTCATAACCCTGGTGAAGTGGAAGAACAGATCTTACGGTTTTAACTCCATCAGGTAAAATAAACCATTATGTTTATTATTAAATAACTAACTCAATGGCACAATCGAATCCGTAGGTTCATGGCCACGCGAACATAAAGCTCTCTACACATCCCTATCCTAAGCTAATGTTTTTCAATTATCCCCTGTATAATCTATTTCTCTCAAATCATAGTTAATGTTATTCTGCCACCTCATTCTTGATCTACAAACTGAGCGTTTTCCCTCTGGTTTTCCTACTAGAAGCTTCCTTGTACATCTTTCATTCCTCATTCGTGCCATATGTCCTGCCCATCGCAATTTATTACTATTATTATTGAAGGATAAATATTTATAAACTAAAATAATGAAATTAATAATTTTTACTATCGCAAAATGGATAAAAAACTGATTTAATGTGGTCCCGATGGAATTTGAAACCAGGTCGAAATCGATGGATTTTATAGGACATAAAACTCCTGCGTAAGCCTATTTCGAATGGTAAGTAAGCGCATAGTTTTGATGAGAATCTCTAGACTAAAATAAGAGGCTTCTGAGAAAAAAAAAGTCTCCCATTTCATTCCCAGCTTTAAATTGCGCTACTAATGACTTGATATGTTATAGAGCGTCTTCAAATAAAATACTACTACTGCCACTACTTCTGTTTATTACATTTTTTAAAAATATTACGTTATTGTTGTGAGAGATAAAACTTTTTTTTTTTTTTACTTATGACAACTTGTTCAAATAATATACTGTACACTTATCGAGAATATCAGTGTATGAGGCATAGCACTCACATATTCCTTAGCTAGAAGTATAAGTTTAGATTCCAATTTATAAATATCCCCTTAATAGAGTGCATTAGTCTATAAAATTTATAGCGGGTCTATGACTTTGAATTGCACTCGTAAATTTTTATTTAAATAGCAATTAAAGAATATATAATATATATATATATATATATATATATATATATATTCAAGTTCTATATTTCATTTTTTAAGTTATCTAATAAGATTTACTCCATACATAAGAGCCAGTTTAAATATTGTGTTTTTTATCAGTAATTATAACGTAATATAGATTTAATTATAAATAAGTTTTTGAAGAGCAAACATTTAGCATGGGAAAGCTAATGTAAAGTGCATTAATCCTGTGAACTCTGGTGACCTGAATGCGGGAACAAGCCACCCACAATCAGTCTTCAGACCGTGAATCTTGATCAACAAGAGTTAGGAATTTAGTCACTACATAAGGGATACATAAGAATCACTGTTCCGTGAAATGATTCGTCCTCTAGAGTCCATTGTCCGTGTCTCAATGCCACTAGATCCATTAAAATCTAATCTCATTTTATTTCGATTTTTTTTTTCAGATTGCAAGAAATGATGCATTTTGTTCCAACTTCCGTTTGTCTAATACCAAACTTGAAAGTAGGTCCATTTATCATATTTAAAAATGTATGTTCTGGTATAATCCGCAACAATTTAATTGTGCATGTACTGTAAAATCATTAAACACAATTTTATACAACGTGTGTAAGAGTTAATGTCCATAATTTACATCTTATTTTTTATAATTTATCATTTTATTATATCTTATTTATTATATGTACGATTTTAATTTGTTTTTATATATTTATGCTGGGCTGAGTTTAAAGAGAAGGCCTTATATTCTTAACTCTGTCGAATAAGTTATTTGATCTCGTACGGACCCTGGTTCCGTCCCCGGTCGAGAAAAGTTTTCTAAGCGAGTTTTTTCGCGGTTTTTCATCACATGCGAGGCAAATATCGGGAAACTTTAAGCCCCAAATAGTCCCCGAACATCATTTGATCATCATAATAATTCTATCATATTCGCCTTAGGCATAAATATTCGTGCTGTCTCGGAAGTGGTTCCGCATTGAGCTGATATCTCATTCGGAAATGTCCTTACGTGGTCATAAAAGTATGTATGTGATTGAAAGTTTAAACATCCTCTCTCCATGAGTCGTGTCACTGTAAGATTCGGGTTTTTATGGGACATCGTAAAAGTGCCTAAAAGGGAGATGTAAAAGTAAAAATAAGAAAGAAAGAGAAAAAGAATGAATGATTGAATGAGTTATTTATCAATTCTTAAATTCTAAGATGTTGCTATCTTATACTAACTAAAAAAGTAAAGTAAAGTGATCCCACAACAGACCCGGAGGCCGTTGGGGTAGTAGGAGGTTAAGCTCCCACTTTATGTCAGCCGGGTTGTCAGCCCTGCGTGACGGCCGCCTT
Source organism: Diploptera punctata (assembly GCA_030220185.1). Classification (NCBI taxonomy): domain Eukaryota; kingdom Metazoa; phylum Arthropoda; class Insecta; order Blattodea; family Blaberidae; genus Diploptera; species Diploptera punctata. Next base: position 2,552,723 of record JASPKZ010009790.1, read on the forward strand.
TACCCCCAGAACAAGCGTCTGGTACTCATTTACGTTAGAGGCTGAGTCGACCCCAGGGCCATAGTGCCCGCCAGAGGGTTTGGGTCAGTTTAAAAATCCTGACCTCAACGGGACTTGAACCCTCGACCCTCCGGCTTATAGCTCAGTGCCTTAACCACTACACTACTGCGTGCCCCCTTCTACAACTAGGATAGATGAATGTTCACCTGTATATTTTTTAAAGTTATATTTTAAGTTTCACTATCTAAGGTAAAGTAGGCCGAGGTGGAATTAGTGATTATGTACCTTGCCTCTAATCCCGAGGGTCGCGGGTTCAAACTCGGCCGGGGTCGATGGATTATTTAGGATGTGAAAATCCAAGAAGTGGGTCTCGAGGCTGTAGATTTTTAGGTTCGTAAAATAACTTTAAGCCTGAATAAAGAGGTCTCTAAGCAAAATTTACCGATCTTTTTCATCCTAGTAGTATTTTAGTTGCTTAGTAGATGTCTCATTGAGTCAATATGTTGACCACATACCATTCATGATATGTTTAGGGAAATAAGCGTAACTAAATTAACTTCATCTAGTAACTCCTAACAATGGAGAGGCTAAGGTCCAATATTGGCTGTTAAGCCATTGTAGATAGAGAGAAAACAAGATAACATTTATAGGCATGAATGAAACAATTTTATGTCAAAATTCAAATATTTCAGAATAAAATTATATTTTTTTGTCACGAAAATTAATCTGGTGATAGGAATTAGAACATATTGGACGAAATTTCAACCATCTTAGTGTTTAGGAATTAAGCATAGAAGTTTCAGGTTTAAATTTAATGTTAGCAATAAGGGAATGAGAAATCAGAACAGATTGTAGTTGTATTGATCAGAGGAACACATTACCACAGTAAGGCGTCTGACCGCAAATATCGGTACATGGTACGTGCCACGTATTGATAACGTGTTACTGGTACGTGCTGCTCTACAAATAATTACCTTCTTCACACTTACCCGGTCAGTGGCGGTACTTTTTAAGAAATAACCTGAGCTGCTACAGAGCGATGCTAAATAAAATACTAATTAACTAACAAATTAGCCTGCATGGATCCGTAACATAATCATACCCCGAATACGAAGTTAGGCTATTGTTGATCCGTTCCTATTCCAGTTAGACAGGGTCTATAAGATGTATATGTGGAATTTAGGTCGTCGTTCCTGAGGGTGACATTGAATCATTTTTATAGGTGTTTTAACTGCTACCATTTGAAATAAGCCCAACTAACTCTAACTCATCTATAGAATCCGTAGGTTCTTGGCCGCGCGAACATAAGCTCTCCATACATCCATATTCCGAGTAAATGTTTTCCAACCATCCCATGTTTAATCTACTTCCTTCAAATCACGGTTAATGCTATGCTCCCATCTCATGCATAGCCTACCCCATTCTTGCAACATGTACTGCTCATCACAGCCTACGAGACTTACCTCATTTTATGATATTATTTTTATTTTATTATCTCCTCGCAGCGTAGTGGTTAGGGCAGTGCGCTACAATCCGGAAGGTCGAAGGTTCATGTCTAAAGGCGGCCGGCTGACATCATGTGCCGATTGTCTAGAAAAAGTGAGAGCCTTAACTTCCTACTGCCCTAAGAGTCTCCTATGGCCTGTAATGGGATAACTTATCTCCTATCCAAATGCCATCCTCACCTTTTTGTTGTCCACCCTGTTTCTACAAACGAGGAAATCACAGCGGTATAACTGTTTCATCAACTGCAGAGGAAATGCTGCATTACAGGCCTGTCCAGAGGCTAAAAGTGTCAGGCCCACCTGGACTAGCTAACATTGAGGCTAGTAACCTAGCTTAAAGAAAACTACATTACTTTTAAGCCTCAGAAAAGCAGTATAAGGATAGCTAATTTGATGACAACTAAAAGCAAGTAATCCCAAAGATGATGATGCAATATGAACCAAAGGACATCGTCAATCAGAAAAACCTCTTAAAATACTGCTAGATGGGGCAGAAACAGGTCTACAAAGGCTTAATTCGTGACGGATGATGATTATGATTTTATCTGGTTTCTCATAAATATCATTTAGCTTGCTATTAGTAGTCTTCTTCATTCGCCTATCCGATTATCTCTCTTTCGTTAAAAAACGTTCCTAAGAACTTTATTCTCACATACTCGTAATCTTTTCCCTTCCCTTAAAGTATGAGTCCATGAATAGGGATTATGCAGAGCTTATGTTAGCTGCCATGAACTGCCATGCTTTGATATTGCCAGTAAATTAGTTGCGGTAAGAACTTTAAAATTCTGAAATGTATGGGATTACAAGATGCCAAGGAATGTTACTTGTATATAACATACTTATTGAAATGTATTAAGGTATGTATACATGTACAGTTACAATGTAATTTAATGTGCTGTTTAGAATCCAGTTCTCTAGTTTACGTTATTCTATAGATAAACGTTCACATTCATAACTGCCTGTACTTGATTATGAGGTAGACCAAGCTTTTGTTAGTTATTCATTAATTAGGCCAAGACTAAGCCAAGCATGTTATAGCGGTCAGGTCTACCGTTATCATAAGCATCAGGCCTACTGAACTCAGGTGACAACCTAATACTTTATCTCAAACCGTAACAAAGTATACTTCATGACTGGGAAAGCAGATACCCTAGGATCTTCGGTTCAGACCTACACTGCATACCTACAGTCCAATGTTGGATCTTAACCAGGAGTTATTAGACCAACTAACTAACTCATTGGCACTATCGAACCCGTGGGTTCATGTCCGCGCGGACATAAGCTCCTGAGCTAATGTTTTCCAATCATTCCCTGTACTTCCTCCAAATCATAGTTAATGTTATTCTCCCACCTCATTCTTGGTCTACCAACTGGGCATTTTCCCTCTGGTTTTCCTTCAAGAACCTTCCATGCACGTCTTTCATTCCCGTTTGTGCCACATGTCCTGCCCATCGCAGTCTACGAGACTTAACTGTTCTTATTATATCTGACTTCCTATAAATGCTATGTAGTTCACTGTTTTTGAAGTCTTCTCCATTCACCTGAGGAGTTACTAGACCAAGTTAATTTAATTACGCTATTTTCCAAAAGGGGGCGCGCTGTAGTGAAGATGGTTAAGGCAATACGCTTCAAACCGGAAGGTAGAGAATTCGAATTCCGGGGGGGGGGTCAGGATTTTTAAACTGATCCTAACCTTCTGGTGGCAACATGATCCTGGGATCGACTCAGCCTATAATAGAAATCAGTACCAGGCGCTTGTTCTGGAGGTAAATGCGGCCGTCACACAGGGTTGACAACCCGACTGACATCAAGTGTCGAGCGTCTAAAAAAATGTAGGAGCCTTAACCTCCTACTACTCCAAGGGTATCCTATGGCCTGTAGTGGTATCACTTTACCTTTTTATTTTCCAAAATATGTCTTGAATGGTATGCTGTCAACATACCGATCCATGAGACCTCTAGTAGGCAACTAAGGTATTACTAGTATGACGGAGGTCGGTAAATTTTGCTTAGAGGCCTCTTTATTCAGGTTGAAGGATCTTTTTCGAATCTGAAAATCAGACTCGGGACCCATGACTTAAAGTCCCTCCCAGATGACTTGCTCCTTGGATTTTTTCATCCTAAAAAATCCAACGATCCCGGCCGGGTCGCGACTCTCGGGACCAGAAGCAAGGAACATAACCACTAGTCCACCGCGGCCGACTCGACCTATAAGTTACCACAAGGAAAAATAAGAAACACCATGGGGCGACATGACTAGAAATATTTTGACCTACTAGCTGGGTGCTTGCCTCACGTCAACATGTGTCAATCACAGTAGGTCATGGTTCAGTTAGTATAGGCTGACATGTGGTTATAATGTTTGGTTTCTAACCGTTATGGCTGGTTTTACCAACCTGGAACCGCTACTTATTGCAGCTTCCCAAATTCAACATGATGCTGGATGGGCATCTGTCCTTTACTACCCGAAATTCCATGAGTAAATTTCTACCCACATGAAGACTCAAACCATAGCTCTGCTCGCTCGGCTACGGTCGAAACAACAAAATGCAAATTTCTCATACATTATTTTGCGGAGTCGTTGTTTTATTAATGAGGAATTCAATATATTGTAACTAACTATACGGGTTATGGAAACAAAAGATTCCATGCCGCATTCGATAAGAACCTCCACTGGTCCCTATCTACAGCCAACTGAATCCATTTTATATCTCCGATATCCAATACCCTTAGATACATTCAATTATTATCCTATATGCCTACACTAAACTAAAATGCACTGCGCGACAGACCTAGAAAGCCATTGGCCTACTAGCCAGCTGCTGGCCTTACATCCACATGTGTTAATCACAGAGGTAGACGATCATTCAGTCAGTATAGGAGTGACATATGGTCAATATGTCGGGTCCCCCAGCAGTTATAGCTTGTTTTCTCAATCTAGAGCAGCTACTTATTGTAGCTACCCAAATGCCTCACGATGCTGGATGGGCACCAGTTCCACACTGGCCGAAATTCCATAAGACAATTTATTTTCCCCTGGAGATTTGAACCAGCGCAAGTCCCGTAGCTCTGTGCCAAGACATCTTGTCTTAACCACTCGGCTATGGCGCGGGATTCAACATATGCAGACTTTCCTAATACCGGTAGTAACTTTCCCAATATTTTTCAAATGCATTTTTTTCATTATGTATGCTATTACTCATTCCAATTACATGATTTGACCGTCTCAATTAATGACTCTGAAAATATTAGAACGATATTATAAATTATGGAGTTCCTCATTGTGAAGCTTCCTCCATTCTCATCATTTATAGGATTGAATATTCCTCTTCCCATTCTATCCATTATCGCAGTTTAACCTCTCATCTTATAAGTAATTTTACGTGCAACACGCCTCTCGGGCCTTATAGTTGCACGATCTGTCGGGAAGGAATTTTAATTGTAGATCACACACGTATTTTTTTTACCGATCTTTGAACTCTGGTATTGATAGAACATTATGATTTGTCTTTCTCTTTAGGGAAACAAAGTTTCGCTGATTTAACTATAATTAGAAGGGTTATTAACTTACCACAAAATAAAGTTGATAGTATATTATATCTCACCAAACACGAAACTCACCTGAAATAAAAAAAAAATATAATTAATGTAGGTAAGGAACTATGCCTATATTATAAAAAGTACACGCAGGAACTGCGTAAACTAAGCACGTTTCATAGCAAATGGAATTTGTGGGCTCATTTGGCTGGTTTACGGAATTTATCCTCACCTGAAAGACAATTGTCAAGTAACTTTAAAGCCCAAACAGTCGTCGAACACCATCTGGCCGTCATTATCACATTCGCCTCATTACATTAAGTTTAGTTTAAGGACTCTCCTGGCGCCTCATTACCATCATCATCACCTATCATATCATCGGGACAGTGTAACCCCACCTTCAAGGCGCCCCAACCTTAGAAGTGGATTACAAGTAGGCCCCTACGTCATGCCAGGAGAGAATACCAGAAATATTGTAATGACAATCTGGTGACATTGGTTTAAAAATATTTATTTTGTTAAATTTGAGAAACTCAGTTTCTGATGACAGTCTGTTTAATTTGCAGTAAACACAAACCATGCATAAGCGTAAGTTATTACCTATTTAACATATTGTTGTATAATTTGCCATCAATTTGAATAGGCTAATATGATATCTATAGATTCATTTTTCCATTACTATATTGATTCGTTAAATAAATTAAGCTAATGTATGTTATAGGATACATTTTCAATTTAAGGATTACTTTAATTTCATGGTGTATATGCAACAATGCAAACATTGCAGTTGCTAGAGTCAATTTTTAATTTCGGGTTTCAGATAAACTATTACTTCTAATGGTCGGATTTAGATGGTGTTTTAAAAAACACCTTCCTAGGTTTATTATAATAGCATATACTGAGTGTTGATGTAAAATATCGAACATTGGGAGACCTAGAGTTATTTTTAAATTTTCGTTTCAGGTGAACTACTACACCTAATGGTCCGATTTCGATGGTTATCGAACTCGGCCTTACTTTTTAAAATTATTTGCTATATGCCAGGTTTGTTTTTGATTAAATAAAAATTGCGGCCGCTAGAGTATTAACGGACACACACACATATACATTTTGGCCACGGTTATTTTCGGTGTCTACTGTAGTAGATAAGATTGGGAAAGGTATGAAAAAATTAACAAATCTCTTCATGACAACATCTCAATATCTACATTCCTTCCGAATTCGCTAAAAGCATAATGTTAATAAAATTTATTTCTTTAACAAGTGTTAAAATGAATCATATTATTTTACCACGAGTATTAAAATATTACTTTTTTTTTTTAATTTCGTTTTATAACTTTATTATTCCACTGCGCTACAAGCCGGAAGGTCTAGGGTTCGAGTCCCGGTGGGGTCAGGATTTTTAAACTGACCCAAACCTTCTGGCGGCACTATGGCCCTGGGGTCGACTCAGCCTCTAACTGAAATGAATACCAGACGCTTGTTCTGGGGTAAAGGCGGCCGTCACTCAGGGCTGACAACCCGGCTGACATCAAGTGCCGATTGTTAAGAAAAAGTGGGAGCTTTAACCTCCTACTACCCCAAGGGCCTCCTGAGGCCTGTAGTGGGATCACTTTACCTTTACCTTTTTTATTCAATAAAAATGCACTTAGCAATATTCTCTCAATGAGAGAATTAGTGAGATACAAAAAAGTATTATGTAAACAATTTGGGATTATGATGGATAATGTAATATTTTTTATAAAAAAATGAAAGAGAATGCTCTACGAGTCTTTGGGAAAATATTTATCGTAATTATTGCAACACACATTAATTAAAATAGAAATATTAATACTGTAGTAATTAAATAAATATTTGTGCGAGCGCAATTATGAGTTTGAAAGAAAATAAATTGTCAAAACGAACTACGTGAGTTTTATCAGTGGAATTAAATAACAATGGAAGTACTTTCACAGAGAAAGGAACGATCGTGCTTGCTTTATATCTATTTATCTCGAAATTCTCTTTTTAAAATTACGCAATTTGATATTATGACGTGATTTTCATTTATTTTATCAATCTACAATCTTTGCTTTGTTAATAAGGTTGCATCATGTCCTAATAGTTTCCTGGTTTAAATTAATTATTAACCAAATAGTAAATAGCAAAATGTTATCTTTAAGATGTTTCACTACATTAACGTTATTGTTCTATAATTGCGTAATCTACTCTACATTACTGAAATCTGATCTATTTGCCAAGTAATTGTATGTTTCAGATCTCCGTTATTAAGGCATTTGCTGAGACGAATCTTAATAATTTTACAGTATTTATCAGTGATTCTAAATCACTTCCTTAGCTGATGATTCCATATTTACAAATTGTTTATTCACGATTAAAAGTTCCGTTCAGTCAGAGATAAATTAGACATGTCAATAGGTCTAAATCTCTCTCCCTCTCTCTTTCTCTCTCTTTACCTTAGTTTTACCTACCTTCGTAAGTAGGCCTACTTTTACATGTTCCGAGTCTTACAGGCACACGATCTGATAGGAGATGAGCGATCAATTCAAAGACAGAGTCACATCCGAGACAACACGAACATTTAAGAGAAGACATGCCATTCATTCATACATTCTTACTAAACAAGGTGGATGCGAAATGGATGATTTTGATGATATTCGTGGACCATTTGGGCCTTAAAGTTTCCTGATATTTGTCTTACAGGCGAGGAAAAACCTCACCTAGGAAACTTGTTCCGATCAGGGTTCGAATCCAGATCCGCTGCGTCTGAGGCAACGAAGTTACCTGTAGGTTACAGCGTGAACTAGTTCTAACTCTGTATTTTTAATTGCCTTTATGAAGAAAAACTTCACATACTAATGGAATGCTCAACAAACGTCCAAAGATTGAACATAAACATGAACACTTTATTAGACAACAGCTACTGGCAAGCAACAGAATATCTTTACTGGAGACATTGTGTCGTCGGAGAAAAATATGAGAACATGTAACAAAAATAAAAGGAAGAAAAAATCCTCTAGTTATGTCCGGCATAATACCAGACCAAGAATAAGATGAGATGAATTCCTATTGTTGAAAACCTATGATATACAAGGATGACGGTTAATCAGCCTGCAGGACCATTATAGAGGCAGATGAATTACATACATAAAGAGATGTGGTGGATTGAAGTTCCTGGCAGGGAGAAATGATAGAAATCTGGAGAAAAATCTGTCCTGGCTTCGATTGCGATACTACGGTCCAAATGGAGTAACCGAGACGCGTACTCGGAACACAGAAGTGGAGAGTGAGTGTCTAACCACTTCTGCTGAGAAGCCGCCGCTTCTCTAGTTCTCTATTCTGTCGTGTTCAGCCCAAGGGCATGTCTTTCACTGCAAACCTAGCATTTGCATGTTATGCTTGCAGTTTTACTAAGGATTTATAGATGTGGTAGCTTCCTGTTGCTTTTCACACCGGCGAGTATGATAATGGTGATGATGGCCAGATGATTTTCGGGGACCGTTTAAGTCTTAAAACTTCATGTTATTTATCTTACAGGTGAGGAAACCCCCCCCCCCCAAAAAAAACTTCATCCAGGAAACTTGTCCGGACCGGGGATCGAACCCGGGCCCGCTGCGTGACAGGGCATCATGCTACCTCGAGACCACAGTGGTGGTTATAAAAACAAGAATTAATAATAAGAAATGGAATGTAAAGAATCGATTTAGTGTAGCATTATCTACTGCAAATGCTCCTCAAACTCAATACTGTATGAACTCATAATACGTATATCCTTATGGTATCTTTACCTTGTCGTGGTGGAGTGGCTTGTGTGCAGGGTCTTTTCATGTATGGGTGCAGATGTGCATTAATGTATATATAGTTGTAGACATAAATTTTATTTATATGTATTCATTGTTCTGGTACACGTGTGTAGCCATGTAGGGATTTAAGTATTATTATTACTTTTGTTTTTTTTTCTTTCGTTCATGGAAAAATAATGCACATACGGCCAAGCAGGCCCGTGCGCAATGTAAATACGCATGTATCTCCTTTCTTTTGAAAAAAGGCAATAAATTTCATTCATTCATTCATTAAATGACACCGAGAGTTATGCGGGCGATAACATTTCTGCCGAAAGGGTTACCCATGCCGGACAGGTCAAAGGTGATAAACCAGACGAAAAAAGTATCTTAGTCGAAAGAGTGACGATCTTTCATCGTAAAAATACAACCGTCAAGAAATGCGGATATGGGTGCCACTGGGGTAATTTTTTCCGGAGGTTAAATTGTCCCCCATTCGATTCTCCGGACAGAGACTTCTTCGGGAAATCCATGGCAAAGGCTCAAACACAGGGACATGTTCCTAGGTACATGGAATGTTAGAACAATATTTACTAGAGGGGCACTAGAAAGATTAGCTGGGAGAATAATATTAACTATGATTTGAGGGAAGTGGATTATACAGGGGATGATTGGAAAACAGCCCAGGATAGGGATGTATGGAGAGCTTATACTCGCGCGGCCATGAACCTACGGGTTCGATAGTGCCAGTGATTTAGTTATGAGCTAATATATAATGAATCCATTGCGGTTCATCTCTGTGAAATATTATTTTTCACAAACTGGATTTCGCAAGAATTTAGACTCTTTCATGTTATAAACCGCAAAGTGAAAGTTTTAATGTTACGCATTCTAGACAAATGCAACTAAAATTCACGATTTTGTATTAATATTGAATAAAAATAGTGAAAATGTCTAAATTTAATCAACTTCATACAACCGAATCTATGCGATCAGAGCATGCATTAATTTCAGAGAGTCCCATTCCCTAATTAGAGAATTGCGGCGAAAAAATTTAACTTTTTTTAACAGCGGAAAGGAGTTAGAAGGTCCATGTCCTTTCATCTGACTGCCTGACCTCACATCCACTTGTGCCAGCCAATTATCGAGGTGGACGACCATCCAGCTAGTATAGGAGTGTCATGGTGTTAGCTTATTGTAGCTATACAAATTATTCACGATGGGGGGGGGCGATACGGCGGTCCCGATATGCACCCAAAATCCTCGAGAAAACTGCTTAACTTCTAAGAACTCGAAACAAAGCTTATCCATAGTTCTGCACCAAGGCTTTGATGCCTTAGACTGCTGGGGTTAGGCGCGGAAGTATGCATCTTACAATATCTCATTTAATTAAGCCTGTGAGAGGAAATATCTTGCCAATTTTTCATATTTCGGTTTTAGTTCCCTGCTAGATGTCTCCTTGAGGCGATGTGCTGACCTTACGTCACTCCCTGACATCTATAGGGAAATAAGCGTAACTAAATTAGTCTGGTTAAAAAAATCCCACTAGGGGGAACACCCATGTCCCGAAGTGGGATGAACGGAGATGAATCAATATTGTATTAATACAGAAACGAGCCAAATAAATTTTGATGGAAAGGTTAAAATGCTACATTAAATTTTTTTATTAAGGATTTTCTCTACATATTACAGTAGTTATCCTTCAGTCCAAATGTATTTTGCTCCGCCATAGATCTCTATCTCAGCATCTTCTTCTTTGAAGTATTTGCTGATAATGTTTCTTCTTACTTCAGCCATCCACTATTCCCTGCGTTTCTCCCCCCTCCAGTATTCCAATCCAGCATCATTCATGGGATTCTATTACTCTCCATCCTCTTCAGATGCCCATACCATTTCAATCTTCATTCTTCTATTACTTCTATAATATTACGTTTAACATTCATTATTTATCTAATTTTCTGGTTCCGAATTTTCTCTTCTCTTGATGCCCTTTGCCAAAAATTCATCTCTGTTGTCAATAATTTTTTGCTTGCTATCAACCTGAAGTCCAGGTCTCTGCACCATACAACATAACACTTTGTACTAATGATTTAAATATCAATGTCTTGGTTTTATTTACAATATGTTTACTCCATATCACTGAATTTAACATTCTAATTACTTTTTTCCTTCACTAATTCTTTTCTCAATTTTACAATAACTCTTCCCATATGATTCTAAAATTGATCCTACATATATGAATATATTATTTTATTTTATCTAATGGCATTCAAACATTGACATAATGTCATTGTTCATCTGATTCATAATCATGGTTCTGGCTTCCCAATATTTTCCGGTCTCAGTTGTACTGCGAAGAGCCGGGCAGCGCATTAAGTGTTCCCTGTCCATATCTTCATCCAGATTACAGAGATTGCAGGTGGGCGCTTGATGTATTCCAAAGCGAGACAGATATGTTTGGGAAGAATTTCGTGTCCAGTTGGAGGCGGAACTTCGCAACAGCTTCTTGTCTTGGCCGGTCAATACATGTCATGTATGGAGATCTTCCAGGGCTTTGTTTCGTTGTTTGTTTCTAACCTCATGAGATATTGTTTCTTCATCTGCTTCTTTATGTAGAGTTTGGAGGAATTTATTTGAATTTATCAACTTTCTCAATTTTCACAGTGTAATTTCTCTCCATTCTCCAGTTCTGTCTTGAGATATTCGTTTTCTTAATTTTTATATTTAATCCCCATTTCATATATTCCTCAATTAATTTACTTGTCATGTATGATGCATCTTCATAAGTAATGCCACGAGTGATTTCCAATTTATCTAGAGAATTTGGAAATCAAGAGTGGCATTTGTTAGGACTATTTAACGAATAAAATTAAGCTGTTTACTCACAAATCATTATTTAACTATAGTTATTTTAAAATATTTATATATTTAATGTAAACGGCGATGTTTGAAAACAAATGAGAAACGATAGGTACGCTTCATCTGCTTCTTTTGTTATCACTGCAACCAGATCATACTATCTATTGCCAAAGGAACGCAATATTGTAATAATGCTCTCTAGTGCAGAAAAAATGAAACACATCAAACTGTATATTAATTCATTTCTGATGTCGTATGATGTAAATATGACCAATTACTTTTTTCTGGATTGTTACCTGGGAAAAAATACATTTAAGAAAGTGCAAACAGTGGTTTCTTTTTTTTTTTGGTGATATAATCAATTTCTGCAAATGTGTTTATATTAACTAACTCCCGCCATGGCGGCATGTGTGGACATTCATGCACTATATATACAATCTGGTAGCCGTATTTCTCACAGGCTCAGTCACTGCAAAATAATGGTCAGACCTGTTCAGAATATTAAAAGGAGGAGCTTTCTTTAATATGGTAAATATAACACTGATAAATATTTCGTGAAACACGACTCTGATTGGTTGTAAAACAGAAATCATTGAAACGTGATTGGTCATTGACTCCTATTTGGGGCATGAGTTAAATAGTCCTGAGTAAATACCATTTGATCGTCTGTAAACAGCAGATGGTGTAACGCATATTATTGATTAATTTGAATTCCCATTGGTGTACATTTTCTAGTCCAGTTCCTTAAACTTCTATACATATTTAATTATGATACATTTAATTATGATACTTATTTTTACAGAATAGCTGCTAATTGATTTTTATAGCTATAGCTTGTTTTCCAGTGCTTTGATCCGTGACTCTGAGGTACAGGAAATGATATTTTAGAAGTAGTAATGGGTTAAATTGTAAACGATAATTATATCGTATTAAATATCCACGTACAGTTCGACAAAACTATACATTACTGAGAACATGAAGTTGTCATTTATATGGCAGTGTTGGGTATTTCTTGTAAATGCATTAATTTACAACCCTGATTAAAACACGACATAATGGAGATGTAGACCTGTTATGATCATTCAGTTATACCTTCATGAGACGACTATGTAGGAATGTTGAGAAGGACAAAAACATTGATACATTACCGCAGGACTGTTCAGTCGCCATCCTTCCGCATATTACCTTGAAATTAGTTCACCAAGAGCCAAACCAACTGAGCCATAAAATATGCACATGTGTCTCAAGCGTTCCACATAGCCTTCAAGCGAATATAATTTGTCAATTAAGCTTGTATACAATACATTTTGGTGCATTGCAAGGATTCTTGTCATCGTAACTTCTCTGTCTCTCATAAAAAAAAAGTTTAACTAAAAATGTAGCCTATAGTGCTCAACGATTATTCTCCCAATTATATTATGTGAATGGTAATATGATTTCTTACGTTAAGGGATGAGAAAAGACGGCGAGTTTTTCAAAAAAAAATTTGGTTTGTTTTTGGACCAAAGAGAGACGATCAAACAGGTGAATGGGTAAGACTACATAACAGCAAATGACAGGATCTTTATGGGAAACCAGTTGTAATAGGACAAATTAGGACATGTGGCACGAATGGGAAATGAAAACACACAAACATACACACACCCTACGCTCCTCTGTACACAATACAAGAATACGTCATATTTTATATAAAGTGTTCTGCCGAAGTGGTGTGTAAATTGAAAATAGACCACATTAAAGTCGTCTATTCGCCCAGCATGGAACCCGAAGTACGTAAAGTGCAGTGGGTAGCATTAGAACACCACACACACACACACACACACACACACACACCACACACACACACACACACACACACACACACACATGGTCTGCACACATAGTAAATGTTATGTTGAAGTATTAACACGGGATATATCGAATCACTGCAAGGTATTCTCGTAGGAATTCATAAAACGCAATGAGGTATTGTTTAAAAATGGAACAATTAGTCTACCGTAATGTGATGTTGAGAGATAGCTAAGTTTTATAATTAAGGTTTAATTATTAATCGCTAAATGAAACGTTTAGGGTAGAGGAGATTGCAGTAATTTAGTTCGCAGTAATGGCAGATCGTGAAGAGATGACTATCTAGTGCAATCATCCTTTCCTTGTAGAGTGAATTTATTTCCTCACATTCAAAATTAATTCTTATTGTTATATCTTAAACCGAAAAAGTAAGCTGTAGATGTTTAATTTACAATCATGTTGTCGGGCTGATCCTTGTTTCTGGTCCCAAGGGTCGTGGGTTCAAACCGGACAGGCGTCGATGGATTTTTAGGATGGAAAAATCCAAGGGACAAGTCCTCCGGGAGGAACTTTAAGCTGTGGATTCGGAATCTGAAGATTTTCGGGCTCTTAAAAGAACCTCAAACCCACATAGTGTATATGAGTAAAATTTAATCGGTTTTTACCATCCAAGCAATACCTGAGTTTCTCACTAGATGTCTCCTTGAAGCGATGTACTAACCACATGTCACTCACTGACATCTATAGGGAATTAGCGTAACTAAATTGGTCTGGTTAATAAACTTGTCGCTAAATGAGCATCCATGTCCCGAGCGGGATGATCGGGGATCAATCAATCAACCATTTTGTTATACACAGGCTATTAGATAATTCTACAAATAGTTAAACTTCGATAGAAACGTTTTGTTTGTAGGTCTGGAACTTGTTGCGAATTGTAATGCAAAAGGTGCGTTTGTTATACTCCTAAATCTCACTAATAGTATTTTTTTCCCTTTATCTAATGTAAATAGTATTAATATTTATCAATATTTCTATGTAATGTCTTATAAAGGGCGATTTAGAATAAATATTACAGACTTCTAGGGGATGTAGAGGGAATTAGTAGATAAAGTTTTGCCATTTATATGTAAAGTAAGTTTGAAGATCGGAACACAATGGGCTGATATCGCGTGTCTTGTGTTTCAGAATAAACATTAGACTTTTAGAGGTTGTACTACAATTGTGGTTCCATGTGTCGACCCTGTTGTTCGATGCACAAAGTATACTTGCGATGCATGTTTTCATATACACGCCCCCCACAAGACCTACTATGTGCTCAATAACATTTCTGCTGACGCCAGAATTCGTGCAAGATCTTCCTCCGACTAGATAGGTGTAGTACAACTCCTAAAAGTCTGTAATACTTATTCTGAAACACAAGACACGATATCAGCCCATTGTGTTTCGATCTTCAAACTTATTTTACATCAAAATGGCACGTTTCCGGACATGGGTTCCTTATCAAAACTTTGACTACTAAGTCGCCTCTACAACCCCTAGATGACTGTATATTGACCCTGTATAGGTCAGTATATAAATGATAGATCAACTCATTACAGTTTGTTACTTTCTTTGTATTTTTTTTATTTCCATGTATAGTAGATTATATCTGTTTTTACATTGTGTGTGTGTGTATATATATATATATATATATATATATATATATATGTTATATATATTATAACATCGATAAAGCGTCACTGCTATAAAGAAAAATAAATATTCTCTTTAATTTGCTTACTTGATATAGTCAGCTACTAGATGGCAGTCAGGACAGTGTTCTCGCGACATCTAGTAATAATGGAGAGTATAATACATATATAAGAAAAAATAAGTGTTTGAATTGGATTCGCCTGGTAGTGTAATGGATATCACGCTGAGGTACAGACTCAGAGATCCGGGTTCGAATCCCGTCCAGGCATTTATTTTTCTTATCATACCATATATATATATATATATATATATATATTGTATTACTAGTTTTAATTTTAATTGTCTTTAATTTTATTGTATTATTAGATCTTATTTTTATTATAGTTCAGTTAATTGTTTAGTATCTAATATTATTGTGATTTTTGTACTTGAATGAACATATGTTTGTCCTGGTGAGCGGAAGAGAAGGTCACAAGGCCTTAACTCCACCTGGCTAACTAATAAATAAATAAATAAATAAATAAATAATACATTAATCACAAAATCTGAAAATATGGCCTAAAATAAATGTTAATATTATTTTAAAAATAGCGTTTCATTAATTCATTTTATAATGGATATTTTTACCGTTTATCGACATAACAAATTTTTATATTAGACCTAAATCAACTTTTTAAAGTTTGAAAGTTATTTTAGGAACCATTTTATTAATGATAATGACGGTACGGTACTATTTAATTAATGGTGATAATTTCGATAGTATTTCATTAATGATAAGAAGATAAAGGATGGTATTAGCGGCAGGGCCACTGTGTATCTTGTGGAACAAGTTATATACTTATAAAATACCTAACTCACTAATTAACTGATACAATCGCACACGGACATAAACTCTCCATACATCCATATCCTGAGGTATTGTTTTTCAATCTTCCATGTATAATTTACTTCCCTCAAATCGTAGTTGTTATTCTTTCACCTCATTCTTGGCCTTCCTACTCGGCGCTTTCCCTCTGATTTTCCTAGGAGGAATTTTCATAGCCCTCTTTCATTCCCCATCGTGCCACATGTGTCTTACTCATCGCAGTCTACGAGACTTAACGGATCTTATTACATCTGGTTCCCAGTTGGAAACTGATATGTCAAAATTAAATGCTTATATTACAATGTTATTGCAATAACGTTGTTGGGCTTTAATTTACTCGTATTCTTAACTGTAACTGCAGTTTTTACAGGATATGTTTTATTTACCATGCAAATTGCATTATTAGTTCGAGTATCAGCTGTAGTCATTATTCAATCATACGTATTTGTAGTTCACAGAACTTAATTATTTCCTGTAAATTATGTTTTGATGTTAGGTACCGTATCTCGTTCTTCACTCTGGGCAAATAAGTTTAGTGTAGTCTACCGTATGTTAATCTTATATACTGTTACACTTTATATTCTCTACAAATAAATGTAATTTACTTTTTTACAAACTTTGATTGCAGTTGTTGAAGGTTCATTACTTTCTTAAAATTAAACGACATGATAAATTACTTACGAATTTTCAGTCATATGAATGAAGAAAGAAAAAGGCACAATGTGCAGAGTTGAATTTTTCTAAGACTTAGCGGTGCAGAACTTCGTCAGCGATTCATATCTCTGGATATTTGTCGCACATCTTCCTGCAGCACTTGCACGCACAGTCTAGGCTTAACTGGGATATCTTGTGTTTCCACAAATCACATGATAGATACCAGTCATATTCCAGTCATATAGTAATACGTTTCACATTCTTGAATCAGGGATGACCATTCTACCACAGTATAAAATTCATCATGAGATGAAGCGAGTTCAGCTTTAATTTTTATCATATTTTTTTTTAATACGAAATTTTGGTGTTTTAAATATAATTTACAATTTTAGGTAACTGAGTTTCACGCCAGAGTTCTGGAAATTATGTACTTAAGCTAATTTGAAAGGGATCAGCTTTTAAATATTTATTAGTTAGCAGATTTCAGAAATGTTCCACATCATCTTTCTGCGCCCAATTAATATACCGTCATTCTCCTCCATATATCAATGTCATTCCAATCTCCATCATCCAACCCTTATTCCCTCATACTGCTTAAAATACCATCAGTCTGCGTTATATATCTTCTTCTTCTTCTTCTTCCTTCCAAGTATTAGGCCAAGGCCTGTTACGATCCTATAGAAAATTTTCCCTCCGGGAAATTCTCGTATATAAGACTTGAAAGCATAATAATAGTCCCTTCGATTGGTTGCTGGCCAAAGGATAATGACATGAAAAGAAAAATAAGTGTGAGTCGGGATTTGAACCCGAGATCTCTAACTTTATACGTTAACGTTCTCACAAACTGAGCTACTAAAGAATCCTAACACAAAAAAAAAAGTGTTAGGATTCATGAGTAGCTCAGTTGGTTAGAGTGTTAACGTTGAAAGTTAGAGATCTCAAATTCCGACTCAGGCATTTGTTTTTCTTTTCATGCCATAATTGACATTCATTGCTAAATGTCAAAAATATAGTTAAACATCTATATATATCATTCTATTGCATTCGGGATCAGTAGGTACAAACCTATCTCCTGCTTCTTCTGCTGATGGGACTAGTCCCGAAAGGCCTACTCCTGGCGCGACAGGCTTAGAAGGCCCTTAGGCTACCAGCCGGCTGCTGGCCCCTCACATCCACATGTGTCAATCACAGAGGTAGATGATCATCAGCCAGTTTAGGGGTGACATGTGGTCAGCATGTCGAGTCCCCCAGCGAAAGGCCTACGGAGAATTAATATTTTACAAAGTTGAAGAGGACGGACATATTAAGTGACAATTTTATATTATAATTTAAATTTTCTGACTAATACCTCAACGGAATTTTATTGATATTGATTCTACCAGTTGACACCCATTCTATTAGCTATTCTTCTTGGTGGGAATCAGTCTTGTCTTTTTTTAAAACAAAATTTAAAATGAATCAAGTAAACGTTATTAGAGAAGCGATTAATCAGAGAGCAAAATTACAAAATAAAGAAATTTGCATTTTTTTTAAAGGAAGCGCCAATGTCCAGCTCTCACTAATATATTGTAATAAGAAGTTCCAGAGTTTAGCGGAGGATACAGTATAAAATAGTGAGAGGTTCTGTGTTGTGGAATGTCAAGTAGCAGTCTTTTTAATTATCAGATCACATATATTTAGAATTTTTTTATCCACCGCTGTGGTCTCGGGGTAGCGTGCTGCCTTGTCACGCAGCGGGTCCGGGTTCGATCCCCGGTCGGGACAGTTTTTCTGGGTGAGGTTATTATCGGGGGTTTTCCTCACCTGTAAGACAAATGTCAGGAAAACTTTAAGGCCCAAACGGTCCCCGAATCATATGGCCATCGCAATCATCATCATTCATATTCATCTTAGGTTAAGCTTAGGATTAGGGACTCTCCTGGCGCACTATTACCATCATCATCACCATCATATCATCGGGGCAACGTAACCCCGCCTTCCAGGCGCCCCAACCTCAGAAGTGGGTTACAAGTACGCCATGCCAGGAGAAAAACCAGGAATGTCGAAAGTCAAACCTGGGGCATTTGAAAAAAAAATAGAATTTTAAGCGATGGAGTATTGAGCCGGAACAGGACATGGAGCCTATACCGTGAAGAAGATGATGATGATGAAGATCGTATGCTCAAATAATTGTGATTGGAAGATTAAAAAATTAATGTTAACCCTTAAATTGGCAAAATTCAATTTCACTTAAACATGTCAGACCCAGTGAAAACAAATATGGGAAAACTATTATTATTGTGTATTGTGTTATAATTTGGCATAAAGATAAGTAATTTTCATCAATTTGTTGGGGTTTTATTAATGTATTAAATTAATTAATGAGTGCCACCTGGTAGAATAAGACGAGGACGGACAAAATAACTTGGATTGATGGTGTTTTGACCAGCATGAGGGAAAAAGGATTGGACGATGGATATTGGAATGACAGAGATACGGAGGAGAATGATAATAGATTAAATGGACGCAGGAAGATGTGAAACATTGTGAAACCTGCTAAAAATAAAAAAATAAAATAAAATAAAATTGGAACCAATGTATTTTACAGAATACATTACCAATTTAAGATTTATTAATTCTAACACCGAATACTTTATAAAACTAAATTATTTCTGAACAGACAATAATGCGAAATATTTGCATTGTCATTAATCGAGCAATTATTTTTTTAAAGTTGAGATTATATGGATGCGAAACATGGACTCTTACTTTAAGGGAGGAAAGCAGATTGCGAGTATTTGAGAATAAAGTTCTTAGAAAAAAAATTGCCCAAAAAGAGATGAACAGATGGGGGAATGGAGAAACTGAATAATAGTGAGCTACATGGTATGTATAGGAAGCCAGATATAATAACAGTTAAGTCTCATAGACTGCGATGGGCAGGGCTTGTGGCACGAATGGGGAATGAAAGAGGTGTATGGAAGCTTCCTGTAGGAAAACAAAAAAGTAAACACCGAGTTGGTAGACCAAGAATGAGGTGGGAGAATAACATTATCCATGATTTGAGGAAAGCAGATTATACAGGGAATGATTGAAAACATTGGCTAAGGGTAGGGATGTATGGAGAGATTATGTCCGCGCGGCCATGAACCTAAGAGTTCGATAGAGCAAGTGAGTTAGTAAGTTAAAATAAAAATATAAAATTATGAAATATTTACCTAAAAGTCCGTCTCCTCAACTTCATTACATATTTATATGATAAATGAAAACGCACCCAGTACGTGTAGCCCCCTCTACCAGATCTTCAGTGAAACACCAGTTTTGAATCGTGTTGATGATGGGACTAGTCCCGAAAGCGCTACAGATAAATAACTAATTAAGTTAAGGAGACGGACCTTTTAGGTAAATATTTCATAATTTTATATTTTAATTTTGAATAATACCTCAACGGAACTTCATCATGAATCTTATAAGTTAGTTAATATATGAATTTTAGGATCAATTTATTTTTAAGTTGTGACATGTATATTAGGAGCAATTTATTTTTTAAACTTATAACATGTATTTTAGACATTTTGTGTTGCGTCTCTGAAGTTACACGAACTGATCATATAGGGCTACACAAGTTTGTGATTTTTTTTTTCAGTGTTGAATTCGTATGGCCATTGCCACCAGTTTAAAAATAAGTAAAATATAATAAAAGTGGAAGAATTGAATCCATTGTAACAAACAGGAAACCAAGGGACCATTGCGAAACAAAAGAAGGGAGGTATACGTGACGACATTTTCGTGATGCAGTTGTGCGAAGCAAATTGCTGACAAAGAAGCGAGCAGAGGAGATAAAAAGAGAATTGACGCTTCCGTAAAACGTTGGAATTAAATGATACTTGAAAGCAGATGGAGTGAGGAATGTAAGAAACTGGAGGAGGATGAACTCGATCAAGGTTACTCTCGGACAGTATCGCTTTACATTTTCATGAAAAAATCCGTAAAGATCCGGGAGCTAAAGGTTAGTCAGGATATAACTTTTTTTTGACAGGAATCTAATTACCTTAACCTTATGATAAGTAAGGATGAGTCATGTCTCAACTTCACGCTTTTACGAATCTAGGGTTTAACAGTAGTTCAACCTTATTTCAGTGTTTTCCACTTTATCGTTGTTTATTTTTTACTGGTTAAGACATTGAGGCCTTCTCTTCCACTCAACCAGATATATTAATACCACAATTTATTTTATATAAGCAAAGTTAAAGTAACAGGTCTATAACAGATCAGGTTTTTAGAAACGAAATGGGAATATAATGGCATTGTGCATGGATTACTAGGGCATTCGATAAGTAATGACCATAGAGAAACCGTGAATAATGACCACACCGCTATAACATCACAAAAATATTTAAATTATTTTTGACATTACGAAATTCATTTATAGCCTCTTGCCAAGCCAACGATACATTGCCAAATCCTTGGAATACCATTTCAGGATACCTCTCTCATCTGAACGATTTAGAGCTTTCTGAATATCAACTCTTGATTGTAATCGAATGCTTTGTAGAGGTTCTTTGTTTATCTTTGAGAATAATTTATAGTCACAAGAGCTCCTGTCTGGTGAATTTGGTGGATGTTCGAGTACTTCCCAATTCCACTTTCTAAACAATTCTACTGAACTTATTACTAAATGTGAGGAACTTAGAATATATTCGCAAAATATTGATATTTCGAGACTTTCAATATTACAGATTTATACAAAAAGATTAATCAATAACATACTACAAATTACAATGGTCACCACAAGGATCATTGATTTACAACAGTGTTGTCATTACTTATCGAATGCCCTCCTAGTATATGTATACTTTAAAAAGGCATACGATTCAATTAAGATAGTTAAGTCATAAAGTATCCTGCTGGAGTTTGTAATTCCTAAAACATTAATAAGACTTATTCGAATGTGTCTAAATGGTACAAAGAGTAGGGTGCGTGTCGGGGCAAACAGTTTTCGGATACTTTTGAATTTCACGATGGGTTGAAACAAGGAGAGAGCACTGTCTCCGCTACTATTCAATTTTGTATTAGAGCATGTCATCAATTCTTTAGAGGGTGAAGAAGGCTTACAACTCAATGGTATTAATAAGTTTGCTGACGATGCAGTATTATTAGACGATAGTGACTAGATATTAAGGGCCAACATGAACACTCTATTAACACTAAGAAATTGGGACTGGAAGTAAACATCAATAAAACGAAATATATGTTCACACATAGAAGTACATTATATAATGGAAATGAAAAATGAGGGGACATTTCAAGAAGAGGGCTGAATTCAAATACCTAGGAACAATAATTAGAAATAGGAATGAGATGCACAAAGGAATTAAACATAGACTCGATTCTGGAAATGCATGCTATTAACGTGAAAACATTAAAGTTAGAATATATAAATCCATTATTCTCCCAGTTATATTATATGGATGCGAAACATGGACTCTTACTTTAAGAGAGAAGAAAATATTACGAGTATTTGAGAATAAAGTTCTTAGGAAAAGTTTTGAACCAAAGAGCGGTTGAACAGACAGTTGAATGGAGAAGACTACATAACAGTAAGCTGCATGGTCTTTATAGGGAACCAGATATAATAAGAATAGTTAAGTCTCGTAAACTGCGGTGGGCAGGACATGTGACACGAATGGGGAATGAAAGAGGGGTGTGGCAGCTTTTGTGGAAAAACCAGAAGGAAAACGACTAGTTGGTAAACCACGAATGAGGTAGGAGAATAACATTAACAATGACTTGAGAGAAATACGTGGGGTGATTGGAAAACAAAACCCTCCCCCCAAAAAAACCACTAGACACCGCGGTGGACCCTAAAAATATAACAATAAATAAAATTTATATCAAGCATAAACCTAAAATAACTGTTCTACATAATTACTACTAGGTGCTTATTTCATATTAATTGATTCATCGTAAATGAGTGTAGTCCTAATTTTAAATCAACATTTTAATCCAAGATGGTCTAGAAAATATTTCGTGGATATTATTAGGCCTACATCTGGAGTTGTAATTGCGCGTCCCTACCCACGGTACTCCCCTTCCTGTCTCCCCCTGTCTGCTGATCTTACCGTCATTATTTCTCGCCCGTTAGCATATCTTGGGTACAAATTATTTGGATATTCCTGCACTGTTATGAACTGTGATGAATATACAAGTATATTTATTTAATCTTGAAAATTTAGACAGTTCATTTAGAGTTATCATTATTGCCGTGAATTCTCATTAGGAATATGTTGGATTTATGATAAAAGCTACTGAAATGTATTGTTTTTGTTCTTATATTTCTCAATACAGAGTGGGTCAAAAGTCACTTTCCATATACTATATTTCTATTCTATGAAATGGATAGTGACTTTTGGCCCACTTAGTATATTGTGGTCCCTTAAGAATTACGTATTACCGACTTAAAGGAACTTTCATATAAGTTATTTTGTGGTGCGCTTGTACATGATATTTAACTCTGTTGGTTTCATGGAATTATGCTAGTTTTGATGTGGAAAGCTGAGCTTTGATATATCAACTAAGACACACCTATCTATTAGAAAGGATGGTCAAACTAATCAGTCTCTTGGTAATTTTTTTTTTTGCAATATGATCTATGAGCAAGGTGCAGCCACAATAATATTACAGCATGTTACGCAAAATCCAATTCTGTGATCTAAATAACAACCTGACGCTTCAATGATTCTGTTGGCCTCCTTATCATCTCCTCTCAATATGCATCATCAAATTCATACATCAGCGATTCCACGCCATCAATTCTAAGCAGACTGTGGTATTTTCCAAAGTTTCTGGTAATATTACACAATTATGCTTGAATGGATATTTCAGACAACTAGAGCATTTACAATTCTATAAAACTTTATGAAAATAATTTGTATAAAATAATGTTTATCTTTGTACTCGTATACAAAATGAGTGTCTGTGAGTCTGTCTGTCCTTTATGGACTAAAAAACTACTTAACCGATTTGTATGTTTTTTTACCATCATTTAGAGAACTTTTATGAGAAAGTTAACATATATAACACATTACCGAATGTACTGTAGGACCGGAGCTAAAAAAAAGGGGGGGCATCGGTATACTAAAAAAACAACTTTTTGTATGCTCAAATGACTTACACTGCTTAAATTATAACATATTCACACATTAATGTACACAGAATTGAATATCTCAATAAAAATTACAAAAAGGTCCTAGACAGCATATGTCTATATTTTACGGATAACTCACAATAATCATTTTTGTCGCGAACAACGTCGCGGGTCATATATGTTTGTTGATTATAAAAAAATGGTGGTCGACTAGTCCGCTTCAAAGCTACTGTTTTGGACCGTCTCTCAAATACATTCAGGAAGAAGTGAAGAAACCGTTCTCTGGCAAGGGTGTGTAAGGGTTTGTTCTATTAGCTATGAAGGTTACACACCCCATCAAAGGGATTAATGCCTCACAGAGTGAAAGAGATAGGGGATCAGTTGTTCACATATTTTCTGGGTTTTACTTGAAGCTTTCAGACAGTAACTGACCATATTTTATTTCGTAAGCGTAATGTAAAAAGGTAAAGTGATCCCACTATAGGCCTTAGGAGGTCCTTGGGGAAGTGGGAGATTAAGGTTATCACTTTTCTAAACAATCGACACTTGATGCCAGCCGGGTTTTCAACCCTGCGTTACGGCTGTCTTTACCTCCAGAACAAGCGTGGTACTTATTTGGATTAAAGGTTAAGTCGACCCCAGGGCCATGGTGCTGCCAGAAAGTTTGTGTCAATCTTGATCCACTGGGACTTGAACCCTTCAGCTTCCGGCTTGCAGCGTATTGCCTTAAAACAACTATGGCTACGGTGTACCCCCAACTGTAATGTATTACTCAAAATTATTGATCTGAAATTGCTCCGTTTCCTTTTGTTTCGGATAAATGGAGTTTTACTGTATATCATAACAATCGAGTTCATTGGATATTGACAAACACTTTTTTCTTATTCTCTTCTGTTAGTGACTGACAAGTTGGCTACCTATGACTCCTATTCTGTCCGGTTGATCGTCCACCGTTGTGATTGACACATGTGGATGTGAGGCTAGCTGCTGGCTGGTAGGTTAAAGATTTGTAAGCCTATAGCGCCATGAAGTTTTCTGCTAGTGAAGCAGTTCTCTTATCTTTACATTAAACTAATTAACTCACTGGCACTATCTAACCCGTAGGTTCATGGCCGTGTGGACATACGCTCTCCACTCACCCCTACCCTGTGTTAATGTTTTCCAGACCTCCCCTATATAATCTACTTCCTCAAGTCATGGTAAATGTTATTCTACCACCTCACTCTTGACAAATCAAACCTGAATAGAAAAATATATACCTAAATCGGGACTTGAACCCAATATCTCTGGTCCCGATTTAGGCATATATTTTTCTCTTCAGGTTTGATTTGTCATTCAGTTAACAATGATAAATTTAGTATTAAACATTGCACTTCACTTTTGGTCTATCAACTGGGCGTTTTCCCTCTAATTTTCTTACAAGAAGCTTCCATGCCCCCTTTATTCCCCATACGTATCACGTCTCTCGCCCATCGCAATCTACAAGACTTACGTGTACTTACTCGTATTACATCTGGTTTTCAATAAAGATATTGTAGCTCGCTGTTTTTTATTCTTTTCCATTCATCTGTCTGTTTATTTCTCTTTGTTTAAAAAAAATCCTAAGAACTTTATTCCCAAACACTCGTTATCTTTTCTCCTCTCTTAATGTAAGAGTCCATGTTTCGCACCCATATAATATAAGTGGAAGAATAAATATATATATATGAAATATTCATACTTATATCCGCAAAAATCTGCAATATAACACACACACACACACACACACACACATATATATATATATATATATATATATATATTTCAGTTTAACGTTTTTTGAGAGAAGTTGGGACGACTGTAATCTTTATATTAGGCTACGATGTAAAATATCCATCCATAGTAATTCTGCCCAAGGGCAGATCTTTCACTGCAATCATAGGATTTTCATGCTATGCTTTGCAGCTTTACTAGGGAGATATAGGGGTGGTAGTTTCCCGTTGCTTTTCACACCGGTGAAGGATGATGATGATAATGGAAGGATGATGATGATGATGGCCGGATGATTTTCGGGGACCGTTGGGCCCTAAGCTTCCTGACATTTGTCTTACAGGTGAGGAAAACCCCCGAAATGTAAAATATAGAACTGTTAATAATAATAAAAATATGGAGGCTACACTTTCAAGCTATTAATAATTTATTCTTTTGATTGGTTGGAGTTTGCAGTGTCTGTTCAATTAGGCCTACTGGAAGATTTGGAAAATGGTGATTAAAAATCGCGAAGCTTTGTACACTGAACAAATTAAAGAGGTAGATGAACTTGTAGTTTACAAGATAGTAATTTCTGTTATAAATAGAAGTGATAGTCACTATAGGCCCTATCATTATACTGGACCCTAATTCTCCGTGAGAACCCACCGCTGCGTTTTCTTCAATGGTTAGATGAAATCAAGGAGCGTGTCGGCCAAGGTGAAGGACGTGTAGCAAAGTGAACGTACTAAAATTTCTTCAAGATTAAGCAGGTTTGCAAGCCTTCATAAAACTATGTTAACAACGTGCCCTGTCTTCACTGCAATCTTGAGATAATATTTCAGTGTAGGCGGAATAATTACACTTGAGATGGATATTAATCGAGAACTTTTAGATTTTTCGGCAACTTCCCGTTTTCATTCGAATCCCACCATCTCTCTTCATTCATTTCCTTTCAAATCAGCCACTTATCTTAACCCATTAACTGATATTGCCCCAATCGA
Organism: Diploptera punctata; assembly: GCA_030220185.1. NCBI lineage: Eukaryota > Metazoa > Arthropoda > Insecta > Blattodea > Blaberidae > Diploptera > Diploptera punctata. The sequence continues at coordinate 2,579,262 of JASPKZ010009790.1, forward strand.
GAACCACTCCTCTTTAGCGAATTTCGAAGGAATGAAACTATTGAGCTTGTTCTCATGAAAATATTTCTGAAAAAATTGCAGATCTTTACCGATCCCATATAGTAGACACCGAAAATGACCATGAGGAAAATTTATATATAACTAACTCACTGGCACTATCGGATCCGTAGGTTCATGGCCGCGCGGAATAAGCTCTTCATACATCCCTATCCTGAACTATTTTTTTCAAATCATCCCCTGTATAATCTACTTCCCTCAAATTATGGTTAATGTTATCCACCCGCCTCATTCTGGGTGTTTTCCTTCAAGAAACTTTAATGTCCTCCTTTCATTTCCCATTCGAAAATATATATATATATATATATATATCCGTTAACGCTCTAGCGGCAGCAATTTTTGTATCATTCAAACTATTCTTGGCATATAGCAATTAATTAAAAAAGTACAGTGGAGTTCATCAGCAAGCAAAATTGGACCGAATTTGAATACCTGCATCTTCTTCTTTCCGTCCCTATGCCGGGATTAGGGCGCTCCCTAAAATGAACTTAGTTACGCTCATGTATCCATAGATGTCAGCGAGTGATAAGGGGTCGGCCTAGAACCTTGATGAGATATCTAGTGGGTAACTAAGGCATTTCTGGATGGGAAACGGTCAACAAATTTTGTACAGAGGTAATTTTATTCAGGCTTGTGTTTGTTTTACGAGCCTGAAAATCTCCAGGCTCGGGATCCACGGATTAAAGTCACTTCCGGAGGACTTGTTCCTTGGATTTTTCTATCCTAAAAACCATCGATCACGGCCGGGTTTGAATCCGCGTCCCCCGGAACTAGAGGCAAGAAACATAACCACTAGCCCACCGCGGCCGACGAGACCTGCATCTTAAACATTATAATTTATTTTTATACAATTTTTTACATGACATTAAAATTTATGGACATTATTTATTGTATCTTCACGGTTTAAAAAGAAATAAGTGAAGATTGTATAACGATTTGTGATGGGGGCGTGGCGGGACGCGGAAATCAAAACTGTGCTCCTTGTAACTTCGATGAATTGCAAAATTTCTTGTCGTGACTTCAAAGCAGGAAGTTACAAACAATAACAAAACGCGGCACAAGAATAAATAAAAAATAATGAACACTCTACAACAACGGCTAATTTTGAGACGAAAAATTACAATGCACCATGTGTTCAACACTTCATGAAAATGCATACAATTAGATCTACATCAATTATACATATATCTACATAAATTCCAGGGGTAATGCACACAATTGGATCTGCATTAGTTATACATATATACAATGTTGAACAGAATTGAGGAGGTTAGAAGGAAAGGGGCGTAAGTGCAAGTTTTGTAGTATCATGAAAAACAGGTTCGAGAACTTGAAAGCAAAAAATGGACTAGAAACCTAAAAATATACTCCTTGCTTTTTGTAGATGATTTGGTATTAATAACTCTAACAGAAACAGATTTACAGTATTTTGTACACAATTTTAACATAATTGAAAAAAAGATACAATATGGAACTCAATATTATGAAAACTGAAGTGATGGCCTTTTGCGGAAAATACCCTTTACCTAGAAAAATTGTTTTGGACGATGAAATTTTAGAACGAGTAAACGAATTTAATTATTTGGGTTATAATTTAACATTTAAAGATGAAGCTGAGTAGCAAAGAAAATCATAAATTTCACAAAAACAACGGAGATAATTAATAGTATTATTGAGACCATATTTAGTACAAAGGAAAATACAAGATTAGTTTCTTGCAAGACCAGTATTAAGATATGGTAGTGAAGCATGGGCAATACGAAGAAGGTTTGAATGCCGAACAAGTGAGATGCGATATATGCGCCGTACAGCACATACAAAGTGGAACCAAAAAAATAAAATTAAGAAATTATGAAATAGTAGGAATTTGAACCCGTTCTACATCGTATACAAAACTACCAGAACAACTGGTAAGCCCATTTTCAACTAATGTCATCTCACAGAACTCCAAAAGCTATGCTTCATTAGACACTATTCTCAAGGCAAGAGATCGCCGGGATGTTAAAAAAAGCACTGGATGGAAAGTTCCTCTTTGAGACTGTAAACAGGCCACATGACCAATACTTGTGTGAGTGGCCACGATGATGATGAGAAAAATAGGTTTAAAGTTGAAGTTGTATAAGAAAACCATGGGTAATTGAAAATTATAACAATAATTCTTTATCAACTCCTAAACACATACACTTATATCCCTTTGCCACTAAATAATTAGGCCTATGTTTAAATTCCTTCAGAATTCGCTAGTTGTAATAAACTGATAGATTAATTAAATTAAATTAATTAATTTAACCTGGTGGAGTTAAAGCCATGTGGCCTTCTCTTCCACTCGACCAGGACGAACATAATTAGGTTATGTCACATTAAATAAACATAAAACATCTATTTTTAATTTACAACATATCTGCTTTTACCTGTATACCAAAAATTTGAATGACAAAAATGCGAGAAGAAAGAGAGGCATGGAAAATCCATGTAGTAAAACGAGAGGAAAAGAGCCCAGAAGATAGGCAAGAATGAGGTTGGAGAATAACATTAACCTTGATTCGAAGGAGGTAAATTATTCGGGGGATGATTGTAAAACATTAGCTCAGCATAGGGATGTAATGGAGAGGTGGTGCCCACGCGAACATGAACCTACAGGTTCGATAGCGCCAGTTATTTATTTATTATTATTATTATTATTATTGTTGTTATTTATTTCCTGTAATTCCTAAATGGAACATAAGGCAGCAGTAAAGTTCCTCCAGCCTACTCTGCTTCCAGCCAGTTAATTAATTAGTTGTAAATCCATAGTGTGATAATGAATTATCATGAATATTTATAATACAATCCTAATCAACTATATATTCAAAACTTTCAGCGTGAAAAGTTTTTGAAGTTTTCTATTAATTTTATTGTAAATGTAATTTTATGTGCTGGACGTACATTTGTGCAACTATTTTATGTTCTGTCCTTTATTGGAATTGAGTTTCTTTTATATCACAAAACAATGTTGCTATGTTAATTAATTCTAATGTATAAATACTGTAGTTTCTAGTAGATATGCACAGTTAATGAAATGTACTCGTAAATTTGATAATATCGTGTATGGTTTACCAAGCATGTAAAAAACGTCTTTTGTAGTAGCTCTAATTGCAATACGGTTGTTACAGGCGAGTTCGTGACATCTAGTGTGTTACGGAAAATATTATTTTAATGATAATTAAAATACCTTTGTGTCAAGAGAACGTCGCTAAATGATGATTAGTGTGTTTCTTTCATTAAAACACTAACGTAATAGCGAATTGTTGGAGATAAAGGAGAATGAACTCTTCAACAATTATTAGTGTCGTTTTTATTTTAACTTATTTATAGACGCTGTATCATCTAAAGTCACTTAAAATAAAATAAAAGGACATAAACAATAATAGGCTTTAATCATCCTCAAAATTGTATGAGGAAGTTCATGGTGTAGCCACTAATGGGAGTAATAGACGAATAGATATTGCATTTAGACCATCTTCTAGAATTGGTATGATATTAGATCCCGCAATACGTTTTGAGACTCATAGTGACCAACCTGAGGAAGTTAACTCTGAAAAGAAAGCCATATATGAACCAACAGTTGACTATTACAAAGATAAATACCAATTAGATAGTATAACTGTCACAGGATTGATGATCGGGACAAGAGGTACTATACCAGGATTCTTAGCTAAATGTTGGAATTCCTTATAAGTAGATAGAGTGTATCTTTCTAAAATTGTCATCGCTGCTATTAGAGGGTCAATTACAATTTGAAATTTTTTAATGAATTTACAAAATGTATTTAATCAATTTCGAATTGTCTGTATAACTTTGTCCTTGTGGCACTCCTCTAATGAGGAACATTTTATATAATAATAATAATAATAATAATAATAATAATAATAATAATAATAATAATAATAATAATAATAATAATAATAATAATAAATAATAATAATAATAATAATAATATAATATAATATAATAATAAACAATAACATAATAACAACAATAACAATAATAACAACAATAACAACAACAACAATATAACAATAATAATAACAACAATAATAACAACAACAATAATAACAACAACAATAATAATAACAACAACAATAATAATAACAACAACAATAATAATAACAACAACAACAATAACAACAACAACAATAATAACAACAATAATAACAATACTAATAACAATAATAATAACAACAATAATAATAATAACAACAATAATAATAATAACAACAATAATAATAACAACAACAATAATAATAACAACAACAATAATAATAACAACAACAATAATAATAACAACAACAATAATAATAACAACAACAATAATAATAACAACAACAATAATAATAACAACAACAATAATAATAACAACAACAATAATAATAACAACAACAATAATAATAACAATAATAATAATAACAATAATAATAATAATATAAAAAAGATGGGGATATCTCCTTAACATAAACCCTGTATCAGGACTTCCACGTAAGAGAGCACTACTACTACTGCTCATGATCTGCCTTACAAAACACCTGCATAAGATCAATATATTGTCTACACAAATATACTTTCTCTGCAACAAACCAGAGGAAGAAAGGGATGACGAACAATGTACAGCCGTCAAACATGAAATTTTCAAAAAGTACTGGGGAGTAAGACAGGTAATGCCTTCAGTGTTAGATGAAACATATTAGATACCAACCAACATCTATGGTCATATAGCGTTTATTTATTTACGCCTATTGATCGGCCGCGGTGGAAAATTCCAAGGAACAAGTCCTCCGGCAGGGACTTTAAGATGGGGTCCCGTTTCTGAAGATATTCAGGCTCGTAAATTAACAGCAAACCTGAATAAAAAGGCCTCTGTGCAAAATTTAACTGACCTTCATCCATCCAAGTAATACCTTAGTTGCCAACTAGATGTCTCATTGAGAAGATGTGCTAACCACATGTTATATGTTATTTTCTTATATATCACTTTTTTGTGAATTTAAATTGCTATTTTCTAATTAATTTCACTATAACTGTAAAAGTAGGTCTAAACGCAGACTTTGGACGTCGCGACGCGTCGTGAAAAAAATTAAGGTCACAGTGAATCGAAATGTCCTCGACGCAGGAGTTGCGTATTCTAAGCTAATTCCTCAGCATGTTAAATTTATGGTTCGATTTTGCTGGCTGACGCACTCTGTCGGAAAAAAACCAACAATATATATATATATATATATATCTTCTTCCTTCCAAGTATTAGGCCAAGGCCTGTTACGATCCTATAGAAAATTTTCCCTCCAGCGTTTCATAGGACGGCCCAGTATATACAGGGCAAGTCAAAATGTTGTGCAGGTTTTCAGAAATTTATTATGTGAAATGTAATGAACATATAATATCGTGAGACATATTGTATGAAAGGTAAACTCTCAAAGTTTAGTTGTCCACTTCTAAAGTTCCGCGTTCACCCGCAAGATGTCAACAGCAGAGCAGTAAAGGAAAATGGCGTTGACTGGGGATCAGAAGTCTTTCTGTGTGCTTGATTACCATGTAAACAACTCTGTGACTAGTGTTCAACGACATTTCCGTACCAGATACGATAAAGACCCGCCGGATGGGAGATCCATTCGTAAGTGGTACACACAATTTAGGGATTCAGGCTGTATCTGTAAACGAAAATCGACTGGCTGTCCGTCGACGAGTGAAGAGACAGTCGAACGCGTTCGCACATGCTTCGTGCGGAGTCCACAGAAATCCACCTACCGGGGAGCGACAGAACTTCAACTACCACAAAAAACTGTATGGCGGATTCTCCGGAAACGTTTACAGATGAAACCCTACCACTTGCAACTGGTTCAAGCCTTAAAACCCGCCGATTATGCTTTGCGAGCGTCCTTCTGTGTTGATTTTCTCGCATTAATGGAAGAGAATGAGTTCCATGAGAGGGTAGTTTACAGTGATGAAGCGACTTTCCACCTTTCAGGAAAAGTGAATAGACACAATGTAAGGATTTGGGGAACTGGTAACCCCCATGCAACTCTGGAACATCAACGCGATTCTCCGAAAGTGAATGTCTTTTGTGTGCCATTTCCCATGCAAAGGTTTATGGGCCCTTTTTCTTTCATGAACGTACTGTGAACGGACATGTTTTCCTTGATATGCTACAACAATGGCTCCTTCCGCAGCTTGAAGCGGATAGTCCAGATTTCATTCTGCAGTTGGATGGTGCCCCTCCACATTACCATGGCAGTGTTCGAGACCATTTGAATACGGCTTTACCACAACGCTGGATAGGCCGTGCATCTCAGGGTGATCAACAACTCATTCATTGGCCACCCCGTTCACCCGATCTAACCCCGTGTGATTTCTTCATGTGGGGTCTTGTAAAGGATCATGTTTACGTACCACCACTTCCAACAACACTGCATGAACTGCGTGCCCGCATCACAGCAGCCATTGCTGATATCGACCGCGGACTGCTACAGAAAGTTTGGCAGGAGATTGAATATCGGCTTGACATCTGTCGTGTAACAATGTAACAAAAGGCGCTCACATAGAACATCTGTGAATATTTAAAAAAAAACTTTGAGAGTTTACCTTTCATACAATATGTCTCACAATATTATATGTTCATTACATTTCACATAATAAATTTCTGAAAACCTGCACAACATTTTGACTTGCCCTGTATATAGGCCTATATATATATATATATATATATATATATATAGAGTTCTCACGACCTAGTAATAATGGATAATATAATACCTACATATATAAGAAAAATAAGTTTTTGAATTGGATTCGCCTGGTGGTGTAATGAATAACACGCTGAGGTACAGACTCAGAGTTCCGGGTTCGAATCCCGTCCAGGCATTTATTTTTCTTATCATGCCATATATATATATATATATATACACAAACTCAGGGGTCCGGGTTCAAATCCCGACCAGGCATTTATTTTTCTTATCTTGTCATAGGCCTATATGTCAAAATATTTTCATAAATACATTTTCAAAAACACCATTCCTTCGAAATGCTGAAAGTTCGGAGTATTGATCTAAGATATTAAAGTATGAAGGCATTAACTTAAATTTTATGTTACTTAAGAATATTTTAATAATGTAACATAGTACAGTTTGTAGCATAATTTTAACAGTAACCTTCATAAATCGTTGACTGTAAAAGATTTATGTATGGGCTCTTATACACGCATCGTAGTCTCCAATCCTGTAATGTTCGTGTGAGGGCAGTCGGTCACTTCGCCTGTCGAGTACCGTTTTACTTCGTTCGCTGTTGATATAAACTTCAAGGTTTGGATTTCTGTCTTTCTTTCTTGCAATGGTAATTACAGAATGACGCCAGAATTCCTTGTCAAGTCTCTACACAGAGGATTGTCTGCTATTTTAAGTCAGATTTTTCGCGAAATATCGATATATTAATCTATTTTACGTTTTCTACATAATGTTGAATTAAAATTTAAATCCCTTGCATTAAAGCACCAAAGAGCCAAGACTAATGAAGAGGTTTATATAAATTACTATCAGAAGAAAGTAAAAGCACATGATTGGCGTGAAGCAATCTTCCAATCTCAATTTTCAGCTATGCGATAATTGATATAATTATATATTCAAATAGTTATTAACTTGTAAGTTGCTCTCACGAGGCTGAGTAAACTCCATTTCACACCTTATATTAAAAAAAACGGTGTAGCCGGTAACAATACTGGGGATGCTAGTCAGACATGTTATATGCATTACTGAGATAATGATGATGATGATGATGATGATAATAATAATAATAATAATAACAATAATAATAATAAATACTATTATAATAATTCATGTTACTGTATTATCATAATTATTGGTAAGTAATACCTCAGGCCTTAGGAGGTCAAGGCTCCTATTTTTATTTTAGACAATCATCACTTAATGCCAGCCTGGTTGTCATCCTTGTGTAATTGTCGCCTATACCACCAGAACAAGCGCCCGATACTCATTTCCGTCAGAAGCTGACAGGCAACGATGCCGCCACAAGGTTTGGGCCAGTTTAAAAATCCTGACCCCCAACGGGGCTCGAACCTTCGACCTTTCGGCTTGTAGCGTATTGCCTTAACTACGGCGTGCCCCCTATAATTAATAGGCTCCTATTAAATTTATGATATATATTTTATCTCACAAAACTGGGCGCGAAATCGTCGAAGTTTGCTCAGAGACATCTTTTTCAGGATTGAGGTTAATTTATAACCTGTAAATCTACGATATGTAACCCATGGTTTTGTTTCCTTTCAGAATACTCAAACATTTTCCATTTCTAAAAATCCACCGATCCCGACCGGATTTGAATATTGTACGTGAACCTCGGAGCCAGAATATAGTATATTAAACCACTGGTCCACCGGGGCACATTAATATTTATGTGTATTGCATTTTATTGAGTTGAGGATCGAAATCCGGTTACGAAAACTGAAACTAAAAAATCGTGCTAACCATGTTAAATCTTACTATATTAAGCTAGCCGGTGACATCAGCCACTTCAGTCGGTGATGGCTTCTTCGGAGCTGTCATATTACAAATCTATTTTATATCCAATAAACCATTAAGGAACGGTATAATTTATAATTAAGTAACTAACTCACAGGTTCTATCGAACCCGTAGATTCTCGGCCACGCAGACATAAGCTCTCCATACATCCATATCGTGTGCTAATGGTTTCCAATCATTCCCTGTATACTCTACTTCCCTCAGATCATGGTTAATGTTATTCTCCATGTCATTCTTGGTCTAAAAAAACTGGGCGATTTCTTTCTGGTTTTCGTACAATAAGTTATATTTGCCAGATTGTAGGAAATGGAGAGTTTCCTCAAATGAATCCTAGAATCGCCCGAAGAAAAGAAGACGGAGAACCGTTTTAAATCTTGATATTAAATTATATTAAGAGCTGGAGTGGAAATGTATTTTATTTATTTGTGAACTAGTTCCTGGAGTGAATCACTTAACTGTATTCTGACAACGTGAGTGCGGAAATTCGTCACGGCGCGGCGCGACGACCGGAAAGAACTGGATCTTCACACCCACAAGGAATACTTGTTAGTTTTAGCACGTGTCAGCTAAAAATATACGTATTCACAGTGCAAGTCTTTTTATGGTCTACGGAGACTAGTTGCTCATTACTTCGTTATTTAAATACCGCTAAAGAGGTCTTTTGGGCTGTAGGCATTGAGTTTTAATACGGATCATTCTATGATCCTACATGTAGGACGGTAAGAATTACCGGTATTTTTTCTCGGCTAATTATTATTTCTTGGTAGTAATTATACTGCAGTGTAATGAAAACTGGCAGTCATCTTGTATTCTGTATTGATATTCACTTTTGTCTTAATATAGGGCACTCTTTATTTTGTAAATAAATATAACACTATTGCAATTATTTTTTAAAATGAGTTCTGGCAGTTTATAACAAGCATTTTTTTTATTCAATGCAACTAATTTTTGTCTTTCGACATTTCTGGTATCCTGACATTAGTGTGTTGTAACCCACTTCTGAGGATGGGGCGCCTGGAAGGCGGGGTTACGCTGCCCCAATGATATGAAAGGTGATGATGGTGGAAATGATGCGCCAGGAGAGGCCTTAATCTAATGAGGCGAAAATTATATTGATGATAATGATGTAATATGGTGTTCGGGGACTGTTTGGGCCTCAAAATTTTCCTGACATTTGTCTTACTGGTGAGGAAAATCCCCGAAAAACCTTACCAAAGTAATTTGTACCGACCGGGGATTGAACACGGGCTCCCTGTGTGACAAGGCAGCACGCTACCTCGAGACCATAGCGGTGGACTAATAAATAATATAATAGATAATAAGTTCTTGTGTAAGTCATAGCCCTATTGAAGTCATAGATAAAACTTAAAGATACCAATGGAGGAGTAAATAATATTATATATGTTATGTAAAAAAAAGTCGTCTAGTGGTTATGTTCCTTGCCTTTAATCCCGAGTGTCGCGGGTTCAAATCCGGCCGGGGTCGATGAATTTTTAGGATGGAAATATACAAGGGAGTCTTCCGAGAGGAACTTTAAGCCGTGAGTCCCAAGTCTAAAGACTTTCGGGCTCGTAAAAACCGCAAGCCTGAATAAAAAGCCCTCTGAGTAAAATTTAACTGTTCTTCCTCTCCCAAGTAATAACTAATTTTCGTACTACACGTCTCCTCAAGGCAATGTACTAACCACATGTCACTCGCTGATATGTATAGGAAAATAAGCGTAACTAAATTATTCTGATTAAGACACTTCCTACTAGCGGAACTTACATGTCCCCAGCGGGACGTATGGGGGTTAATCATCATCAATCACGTGAAAAAAAAACAAGAGAAACATATGTATAAATTAATTATGATTTAATATGATGTGGATTAGTTCTATTACTCAATAATTAAAGATTGAAATTTGAATCCGGATTATAAGAAATTACATTATTAAATATTATCGTTATATTTTAGCTGTTAAATGACAGAAGTATTTCAATAGTGAAAAACTGATTCGATTTAGATCCCTGGCCATTATTAATAACACTAATATTATGAATTATGGAATCCTTATATTCAGTGCCGCATTCACTAATGCCCTCTCCTAGTTTTGATCCTCACTCCTCTGAATCCACTTTATATCTCCAATGCCAATTTGCCTAAGATCCATCCGAATATTATCCTCTCACATACGCCTAGGCCTTCCTAATGCTTTTTTCTCCAAGGGTCTCCCTATGAAAAAATTGAAAACATTTCTGTGTCTTTCATTCGAGCTAGATGACTGCCCATCTCAATCTCATTAACTTAATGATCCGGGAAATGTTATGACATAGATTATGGAACTCCTCATTGTGAAGCTTCCACTATTCTCATCCCTTATGGGGTCGCATAATTATCTTATGATCATATTTTAAATATCTACAGGAAAAAATTTATTAATAAGACAGTTTTCTACTTACTCTTACTTACTCACTGGCACTATCGAACCCGTAGGTTCATGGCCGCGCGGACATAAGCTCTCCATACATCTCTATCCTGAGCTAATGCTTTCCAATCATTTCCTGTATAATCTACTTCCCTCAAATCATAGTGAACGTTAATCTCCCACCTCATTCTTGGTCTACCAACTGGGCGTTTTCCTTCTGGTTTTCCTACAAGAAGCTTCCATGCACGTCTTTCATTCCCCATACGTGCCACATGTCCTGCCCATCGCAGTCTACGAGACTTAACTGTTCTTATTATATCTGGCTTCCTATAAAGACCATGTAGTTCAATGTTATGAAGTCTTCTCCATTCACCTGTCTGTTCATCTCTCTTTGGTCCAAAAATTTTTCTAAGTACTTTGTTCTCAAATGCTCGTAATCTCCTTTCCTCCCTTAAAGTAAGAGTCCATGTTTCGCATTCTTATTATATAACTGGTAGAATAATAGTTTTATATATTTTCAGTTTAACGTTTTTTGAAAGGAGTTGGGACATCAAAAGTCTGTGTAATGCTTAATAGCACGCACTTCCAGAATTGAGTCTATGTTTAATTTATTTGTGCATCTCATTCCTATTTGTGATTATTGTTCCTATTATTATATACAATAGGTATTTGAATTCAGCCACTTCCTCAAAATTTCCCTCATTTGTCATTAGCTGTCCATTTCCATTATCATCATCATCATAGTACATTCACGAATTTAGGCCATTTGTTGACCTGTTTCGGCCTCAAGAGAAACACCATCCAGAAGTCTTTTGAGTGGACGTCCTGGTCTTCTTCTTCCTGCAGGTTGATATCTTAACATTTGTTTGGGTATTCTGTGATCTTCCATTCGATGAACATGTTGCATCCATCTTGACTTATAATCAGAAATTTTGTTTTCTAAAGATTCCATGTGTAATTCTTCTAAGATGTCTTCATTTTTTTTGTGATCTAGTAGTGTGTATCCTGCAGTCCTCCGAAGATATCTCATTTCAGCAGATCTAAGTCTCTGTATATCCTTCTGTTTCAACGTCCATACTTCGCTACCATACAAAAGAGTTGGAAGAGCCAGTGTTTTATACACTTTCAGTCTTGAATGCTTTTGGACTAACTGTGGCTTGAAGATAGAATTTATTAACCCTAAAATTCTTAAAAATTTAGATATTTTTGCATTTACATCCTTTTCTTCTTCATATGAGATATTGCATCCTAGATATGTAAAATTATTCACCTGCTCCAAAATTTTATTGTCCAGTACAATTTTACTTCTGACAGGATCTACACCTTGAAATGCCATAATTTTTTTTTTTTCTGTAGATATCTTTAATCCATATTCTTCTGTAATTTTGTTAAGTTCATACAGACCTTTCTGTAGATTATCTTCGGAATTTGCTATTATTATTTGGTCATCTGCAAACAATATGGTGTTTAATTTTCTATTTTCTGATATTGTTATTCCAAATTTATATGTTTTGTTCCAGCAACATATTACTTCATTGATATAAATTGCAAAAAGTGTTGGGGATAGGGGGCAGCCTTGTCTCACACCACGATTTATAATTCCTTCTTCAGAAAATCTGTTATTTAATTTAATCTTTATGGTGTTGTCTTTGTAAATATTTTGTATATTCTGCCGAAGTAAATTTGGTATATTTCTGTCTTCCAATATATTTAAGAGTTTTGATCTCTTGACTGTGTTCGAATGCTTTTTCAAAATCTATGAAAGCAAAATGTGTTTCTAAGTTGAATTCTCTTCTTTTTTCAAGCAATAGTTTAACAGAAAATGCTGAATCAATACAAGATCGTCCTTTCCTAAATCCATTTTGACATTCCATAAGGAATTTTTCACTGAAACTTTTCAATTTTCCATTTAAAATGTCTGCATAAATTTTGTAGCATGTGTTTAACAAACTGATTCCCCTATAGTTGTCCATTTTTCTCTTGTCTCCTTTCTTGAACAGGGGTATAACAATGCGTGTCTTCCATTCTTGTGGTATATCTGCATTTTTGAATACATTATTAAAGAAGGACTACAGTCTTTCATGGAACTGTTTGCCTGCATATTTGTACAATTCAGAATTCAAGCCATCTGTGCCAGTTGCCTTCTCATTTTTTAATTTCTTTAAACTATTGTTCAATTCTTCCAATGATATTATGGAATCTGTCTCATTATTATTTCGGAAAATTGTATCTTCATAGCTATTGTCAGTCCAAAGAATTTTATAATAATTGAAAAAATCTTCTTTTGTTACTCCGCAATTAATTTTGGTAGATTCTTTAATATCTTTATTCAAATGTTTTAATATTTTGATGGCATTAGGTTGGAGCTTATGCAAATCTGATTCTAAATGTGTAACAAAATTTAACCATGTTTTCCTATGTCTCTTTCTTATTTCCCTCATAACAATAGCTCTACAGCGTTTGAATTCTATTTCATTTTCTACTGTCTTTGTGTTAAAATATTTTTTATAAGCTGCATTTTTTTCTTCAATCAATTGTTTTATTTGATCATCCCAGATTTTTAGAGTTCTATTTCTTCTTTGTTGTATATTTACTTTTCCTAAAGTTTCATTAGCTGCATTTTGAATTATCATTTTAATGTTTTTCCATTCTTCTTCGACATCATAACTTTCTGGAGTTGTAGCCATATATTGCTGAATTCTTCTCGAATATAACCATTTAATGCTGTCATCATAAAATAATTTTACCTTGTACTTTTGTTCTATGCTCTGTTGTTGTTTCTTCTTTTTTAACCATATAATGTATTTCTATGTGTGACCAACTCCACCATTGCCGGTCCCAAGTCCGGTTGAGAAAGGATGAGGGGGAGGAGTAACAACCTCGTTAAAAAACCTTGGTTCAGCTCGCCCAACTAATAATACCTTGTAAGGGCCCCTTGCCAGGGACACGGTGAAGACCTCAACGGCGGATATGGAGGAGTAGGAGTCATACGGTACGGCATTGAAGGTGGAAGAGGCAACCACTCCCTAGGTTAACAGGGAAAACCGCTGCCTTGCAGGGTAGAGGGATCTACAAAGGCTAAGGAGAAAACCCCAACAGAAAAACAAGGGGTGGATCAGACTTCGTAGCTGTGGTGGAAACAACTGATCTAAGGGAGCGGAAACCCTAAAATCAAATGAACTAGTCCTCTAGGTTGCGGGTTTGGCGTTAGGCTAGCACAGTAAAAGAAAACATGCTTGTAAATCTCAACAAGAATCAGCTACTCTTCATTATTTTTGTGACTTGTATTTTGTAATATGTACTTGTTGGGATGGGTTCACATAATTTATAGAAAACAATCTATCAGAGCAGTGTAGCATCTTAGATTCTATTAAGTAGAGCATTTTTCAGTTAAATTTAACTTCGTCTAATTTATGAAATCGAGTTTTTTATTCGTTATTTCATCCATATTTGTCATAAAGATATTTAAAACTTGATTGGAATGCTATGTAAAACATTTCCATACTGCTTTAATATCGTAGTTTTAGTCGTAAAAGTGGAATATATTTTATCAAAAAAGATTAATAACAACTATAACTATAATAACCTAAAGATTAATTACATACAGCTATCTGACATTATTTGATAGACGATTCCTTAAAACATTGTTTTTCGTTAGTTACTAATTATAATTTTCTGGAGAAATGTAAATGCCTGAATCTTTGTTATAATTGAAAATTTAATTTTATCTATCATTAATTTGTTTTTGATAATAGGATTATGATTTAAATCTGGTAAATCGCTAGCCCATCTCTAGGGTGCCATTGTTTAAACTTGATCTCGATGACCCCAGATGTGCAATTGTTTTGTCTCAACAAGTCACGTACTACGTGACAGGTTTAGTTCAACCAATCTTCAGATATTCAATAAGAGCAAAATTTATTGACACGTATTTTATTTTGTCGCTGAGTCACTCACTCTGATATTCCTATGAGCCTCAAATAGGACACTTATTATCTTATGTCCACTTCATGCAAGAAACCCCATGGCGAAGTTTGTAAATGGATGTATGCAGTGATATGAAATTAAAGCAATATGAGAATACCTGATTGAAATTGTATGTATGGTTGGTTGGTGCTGCATCTAACACTGAAGTCATTAGCAGTCTTGCTTTCCACTACTTCGAAGTTTTGGAAGTTTTCTGTTTGTCGGCTGTACAGTTGTTGAGGTGTTCGTCATTTATTTTTTTCTCTGGGTGGTTTCATAGAATGCATCTTGGTGTAGACAATATATTGATCTTGTGCAAGCGTTTAGCAAGGCAATCGTGACCTGTAGTTAATCTGAATTGTGCAACTGGTGTCTTCCGTGGAAGATGTTAATGTTATGAAGGAGGCATTTCCATTTCTTGTATTTTGTGGATGGTTGAAGTCTGTTGTCATTAATATTCTTGGTTTTTGATTTTATGTACCTTTTCACCGAAATTTAAGATATAGGTTTGGGTGTTGGTGATCGTGTTATGAGGAAATCTTTCTTCGCAAGGAGGTCAGCTGTTTCATTGCCCAAGATTCCACAATGTAATGGAATCCACTGTAGGGTGACTTCTTTGCCACTGATTGAAATTATAGAAGACTTTATAATTCACATAACAGTAGCGAAACTTTACCTGCAAACGTAATGAGCACTGTAAAGTTGTGTAGTAGTTTTAAATCTTTGTTCTCTGCATACCCCTAAAGAACTGTTTCACGTAAGCTTATCAAGTTTATCCTTAATTGAAATTATATTCAACTATAATCAAATAATTAATTCACTGGCACTGTCGAACTAGAAGATTCAAGATCGTGTGGATATAAGCTGTCCATACATTTTATATTCTGAGATTTTTCTAATAATTTTATGTATAATTCACCTTAATCAAATCACGGTTAATGCTATTCTCTCTTTTCACTCGTAGTCTACCTACTGGGCGCTTTATATGGCGTTTTCGTGCCTATATTTCATCCCCTATTCGTGCTTAATATCCTACTCATCTCAGCGTACTAGAGTTAAAATGTTCTCATTTGATTTAGTTTTGCTTACAGATTATATAGTTCACTCTTACATAATATTCTCCATCCATCTGCTTGTTCGCCCCATTTTGGTAAAACAAATCCTAAAGACTTTATTTTGAAATAGGCTATTTCTAATCTTCCTCTTTTCTTAAAATTATAGATCATGTTTCGTATCCATATAACTGGAATATTCGCATTGTATATAGCTTTAGTATAATATTTTGTAGAGAATTTTATATTATTAGGGTCCCTTTAAAGCATAATAGATGTTTTTATAAATAAATTGTAGAATTATCACTCATTAATTAATTAATTTTTACTATAAAAATAAAATCGTTCGATAATTTTGATAGAACTATGTTAACATACATTCGCGTAGGGTGCAGATATCACGAATTCAATGTATATGTCCTGGGATGGTTCAGTTTGTATTCTGCACACCCGCTCCTCAATTCGTTAGTGCTAATATCAGTAGATATTCAGGATTCAGTGAGTTTGTGTATTGTTTGATTTTTGTCAATACAGAGAAACCTGCTCACAGAAATAAGTTGAAGATAACACTGGTCAACATGATTTTTGTCTCATGAGTACCAATAGTTGTACTTAATGCAGTTTATCTTGTTTTCAAATACGTATTCGTAATTTCTCCATCACCCACAGTTTTTTTATTTCAATTTCAATTAATGGATTTAAATAATATTTTTTTTAATAAACCTAGATTTCTTCCCAGAAAATCTTGGCGCAGTGAGCGATGAGCACGGGGGAACACTTTGATCAGGAGATTTCAGCTATAGAAAAGAGATATCAAGGCAAATGGAATCCTAATACTCGTATGCTGGCCGATTATTGTTGGACCATCAAGAGGTATGCTCCACAGGCGAAATACAGCAGAATATCGTCATTTCTTACTTTCTAAGTGAGTCCGAATGTTCGAATATTGTGTACTTACGAATGTAGAAAATATTAAAGTGTTAGAAATTATAAATGCCTGTCCCTCGGAAACCTTGTGTGATGGAGAAAACCCGATATCGTATTTGAATTCAGGAGAAAAAATACTAACAGAATCACATATTTTTCTTTCTGGGACAAAAAAAAGTTTATTTTTTGTTGCTCAGTGTAATGGATGATGATTTCTAATTGTAATTTACGTACAGTCTGGGAACTCATAGTATACTCTTGAGAGTACACGTGGCCCAGGTTCAATACCACTTGTTTAATATTTCGTGATTACATTAAATTAATATTTTAATAACAAATTTGCTAGTAGGTCAACATTAAATAGAAAGCATTAACTAAATTATTTAATGTAACAAGTTGCTGCAATAAATAATTGATGTTTATTTACAAAAAAAATATTTATACAAATACAAGCCATTGCCCATAATTACGAGTAAACAAATAACATAACAGAAAATTAAAACAATAAAACATTATAGTAAAACAGAAGTTCGGCTTTTGCTTCTCAATATCTATCCTTCAGTGTAGCAGAGTGAAGTGCCTGAAACTGTGGTAAGTGGTTTCTGTCCATGTTAGTGTTCGTGGAGCACAGTGGGCAATGAAGACTTCTGTTCATACAAGAAATATAGGGATATAGAAAACTGGGCAAGTAAATACAAAATATGTATTAGAACATCTTGAAAACTATGAAAAGTCAGTATGTTAATTTTAGTGATTTCAACAACATGTGTTACAACAAATACATTTATTGTTGTTTCAATCTGAGTGCCTCATCGGAAAATTGTTGAATTGGAAGATTCCGGATTTAAATTAGGTTCAATTAGGAGGCTTTAATATTAAAAATACAGAGCTCACTAAAATAAGGAATGTTATATAAAGTCGTTAAAGGCGAAAATGAATAATTAATTAATAACAATAATAATCTTTTCAGTTCCATTGTTATTTCATTAACTTTAATTAATATTGCTTGTCCATTTCAGTATTCAAAACTCATTAACCTATTTATTTTTCTATGCCGTACGGTTCGTCTATATATTTTGAAGTAAATTGAATAGAGGAAAGAGGAAGATTACTTGGGGGAGAATATTAAAAGGAAGTATGTGGATGAGTCGTTTTTTGAAGATAGAGTTTGGATTGATCGAGAGAACTGGAAGAAGATGATATATTTTGGTGAGGAAACGTAATTTTTCGAGTAAGAAAATTTCTTGGACACGGCTTATTTCGGAGATAAATATACAATCCATCAGTTCTGCAAAGTAAGGTGTTCTACGTTAAAGAACTTCGGATATGAAATATATATTTTTAAAGTATAAATTATAGAAACTAATATGAATATAAGAACCGACAATTGTAGTGTGGCTTAGTTTCGACATATTGTAATGATAGAGTACGTAACCAACAATTAATAAGCAATGAGATCCATGCACCTTAATTAGCTATTATTTAAGGAAGAGAATGCACACAAGAAGGCGGAGAAATGTTATGACACAAGTCTGGTTTTTGTCTACGTCAGGTGGTGCTGTTCACACGTTCTTGAAACTGGAGTGATCATTATGTTGTAACGACTTGCAACATTTATGGGACTTACCTTTATTATAGTGTTTTTATAATGATCTCATTGAGAATAATAATTATTAGAACTACCATGTAATTGAGTGTAAGTATCTTCATTATTTATCTTCTTTTCATGTTGGAGATCCTAATTTCAACTCCCAGTATGACCGGCAGAGCATTTTTAGACAGCTAGTATTTATTTAGTAAATACAACTATCAAAGTTTTATTTTTTCATAAGTAATGTCACGAGTGATTTCGAATTTAACAAGAGAATTTGGAAATCAAGAGTGGCATTTTTTAGGACTATTTAACGAATAAAATTAAGCTGTTTACTCATAAATCATTATTTAAATATAGTTATTTTAAAATATGTATATATTTAATGTAAACGGCGATGTTTTGAAAACAAATGAGAAACGATTGGTACGCTTCATTTGCTTCTTTTGTTCGTCACTGCAACCAGATTATATTATTTATTGCCAAAGGAATGCAATATTGTAAGAAAAATGCATGTAAGAACGTGCAAACAGTGTTTTTTTTTGGTGGTATAATCAATTGTTACAAATGTTTTTATATTAACTCCCGCATGCGGTATGTGTTGACATTCATGCACTATATATACAATCTGGTAGCCGTATTTCTTTGTGAGTCAGTCACTGTAAAATAATGCTATGACCTATTCAGAATGTTAAAAAGGAGGTGCTTTCTGTAATATGATAAACTTTAGTTGGTAAATTCTAGGCGAAACACGACTGAGATTGGTTGTAAATAAAAACATCATTGTAACGTTATTGGTCATTGACTCCCATTTGGGGCATGAGTTAAATAGTCATAATTATTTGTTTTATTTAACATTCTTAACAGCTGTTTCAATACCCTGGATCTTCTTTAGACGAATGCCGTAAATATATTTTCTATTTAGTGTATATTAGTTGAGTATACACACAAATAGAACATTTATTTGTATTTATGGCATTCGTCTTAAGAAGATACAGTGTATTGAAACAGCTGTTAGGAATGTTAGATAACAAACATTTATGAAAATCATATAATACTTTGATAGATTTATTGATTAAATACATGATGAATTTTCATTAAATAAGCACCAAACCAATTGATTAGCTATTCTTTACTTTGTATTAGAGATGAAAAATCTTAAATCGATTTAATGGTTCAGGACTTGATAAACGTTTTTTTTACTTACTTTCATAGAACAGTATGGTAAACCAAAACGTTGAAGATTCTAGGCAATCAGTTAAAGGGAGAGGATTAAAAATGAAGGTCTTTATAAGATGTCAGAAATTAATACTGCACCACAGCAAGCTTCCAAACGTATATGGAAGTGGGGAGATAATTGTTCCAAGACTTAATGACGAAATATGGTCATATATACCACAATATAATATTGTTAAGTCTCAGAATGTATTTCTAGTAGAAAAATATAAATTTTAATGGTAATTTATGAAATCTTGGACTGTAATCGAAACTATTTCTTCACCACTTTATTATGTATGTTTAAATATGTTTTTATACCATAAACTTTTACTGAATTTTCCAACCCTAATATTATATGCATATTTAATAATAACCACATCTAATAAAAATAAAGTTGTTAAATTGTGGATGATTATTTCTTTAATATTTCCTAAAAATTTAATCAAATCCATTGAACAGATATTGAGAATACAAAATTTTTGTAAGCACTATTTTGACATTAGCGATATGAGACATTCCGATTCTGAGACAATTTAAGTTTTTTTTAATAGTTCGTTTATTTATTAGAGGACTATTTTTTATTCTAAACTTATGAAAGGAATCTGACACGAATTAAAAAATTCAGTTGCGTATTATTTTATCTGTTATGATTTTTATTTTAGTTAGTCTAGGTTTTGCCTTATTTTATGATAAAAGTTTATGCTTCTACAGTCACACAATCACTGTTTTTATGTAAAATGGAATAAAAAACTTAATTCTTGTCGATTGCCTTTTAGATGATTAATCTGGATCAAATATAATACATATTGGGATAAGGAAGATTGTTTTAAAAAAATGTGCTACGAAAAAAAAAATTGTTCGCATATTATAAGAAAAATTTGTAGCCCAAATAAAATTGAATCATCTTATCGTATGCGTGACCAATATAACTTGATTTTACTAAACAAGACGTTTTGGAACTTCCTTCGAATACGGATAACAACTATTAAATCATATGTTGTTAGGACATTAGAATGCTCCCCAACGTTTACCATTGATTCAAACCGAATGCAGATTTGAGATATTTCAAGTTTTAAATACGAAACGGATACAAAATATGTTTTATCTTTATTTTATTACCATTGCGTCCACCGTTGTAGTCTCGAGGTAGCATGCTGCCTTGTCACACAGCGGGCCCAGGTTCGATCCCCGGTCCGGACAAGTTTCGTAGGTGAGGTTTCTTTTCGGGGTTTTTACTCACCTGTAAGACAAATGTTAGGAAACTTTAAGGCCCGTAGGTCCTCAAACATCATATGACCATAATCATCATCATTATTCATGATCACCTTATATTAAGTTTAGAATTAAGGACTCTTCTGGCGCACCACTATTCCTCTTCGTAGCACTTCCTCTTATTCTACTTCCGTCACAGTTGCCTCTGCCCGCTCCTAGAATCTCCTTCCTCAAGGTATCGGAGGTTGCCGCCACACTTGGCACCTTTAAGTCACGGTTATATAGTTATCTGTTGTCTAATAATTAATTTTTCTCTATTTATTTAATTGTATACTATGTCATTAATAATCTTTCCCTCGTTTTTTATATATCTTGTACATATTATATATTTAATTCGTTAAATTTACAGTAAATCAAAATACATTATAAATATTAATTGTATTGTATTTATAACATGAAATCGTTTATGTATATTGTAATTTAGATGTAAGACTATTTTTTTGTATTTTTTTAAAACCTGGTTGAGTGCAGACAAGGCCTTACGGCCCTAACTCTGCCAGGTAAAATAAAGCTATTATTATTATTATTATTATTATTATTATTATTATTATTATTATTATCTAATCACCCAATATATCATTGGGGTAACGTAACCCCGCCCCAAACTCAGAAATGTGTTACAATTACGCCAATGCCAGGAGAGAACACCAAAAAGTTGAAATGACAACCTGGGGCATTGTATAAAAACTATTGTCATTATACTCTACTATTACTACTGCTGATCCTATTGCTACTATTTATACTTTTGTTCATCAGTTATTTGGACAAGAATCATTTTTACATCTTAAATGTGGTTCTATGATCTTTCTTCGGTCATATTCACGCTGGTTATTCTATCCCTAGAGGAGACAAGACGTTACCCTTAGGTCATAGGCTTTTGTGGAACCGGCTACCGTAATTAAGAGAGTCGAAACTTATAGATTATGAATGTTGAATCTAAATAACTTTGGATACACTTCCGCCATCTATAGGTGTAACCATTTTCTCGACGAAATCAGTCATTTAACAATCATTTTGATATTGCTGACGATAAAACCACTGAAAGGGAAAGATTGTGATTATTCCTGTATGCAATAAACAAGCTATCATTTTTGTATACATACAGTAGTTATAGTCTGGGTACAAGTTTAACTGTATCTTGTGTCTATAACATTTACACGATCGGACAACAAATTTGTTAAGACTCTGAAATTTCACGTTATGCATACAACCCTGATTTGCAAATATCTCATAACTTATGACAGGGTTAATGGACACATGTTATAAGGTAGATATAATGGTAGTATTTTATTATAGGGTGCTCTTTAACAGCTTAGGTCATTAACGTCACAAATCAAACCTGGGCGTGAAAGGCCGACAAATTTTGCTCAGAGATTTGAAGCTTGAGTCTTTTTTTTTTACATATCGTAAATCTACAACAAGAGATCCCGACTTTATTTCCCTTTCGAAAAAAAAAAGTAATATTCACGACTGTTACGCCCTGAAAAAATGCACCGCCGGCCCTGCTGGGGTTGAACCCGCGAACCACAGAACCAAAGGCGAAAGTTGTAACCAATAGGACTGACAAGTTTAGTAAAAAAATGGGTATTTGAATTATATATTTTCTTGAAAACAATTTTCTCTATCTATCTTCGGGTTTTTACAGCTGCTGCCGTCTTCCCGTGCCAAATCTCCAAAGCCTACGATCTTGGGCATCTTCGATGCTTAGCTAATTTTGAATATTTTAATATCTAATTAGCAAATTAAATTGTAGCAGTTTACTGGAAATTCACATTTGAATATTGGGCGAATCATAAATATGGCTATACGTTTGATCGCGTTGTGTGAAGAAAATATTACCATTACAGGAAATATGAAATTACCGTTGGAAAGGCAATTATTCAAATTACAACAATGTAATAAAACAAAACAGTGTAGAACTTACGTCATTAGTCAAAATGGCGTTGAATATGCAACAGCAAATTACAATTTCTGCACGGCAAGATGTGAGTTTAACGTAGCATTGCAGCCGTCGACTGTGGGAAAGTGGAGAAAACGACTGCTGGAAACGGGAAGGATGCAGAAAATCAAACCTCCTGGAAGGCCTCGCATTAGCACGGATGCAGAAACAACGAAGAGAATTGTGGAGGCGTTCGAAGCTAGCCCACAAAAATCAACCCGCCAAGCTTCATATCTGTCAATCGAGTGTGTGTCGTGTTTTGAAGAGTGAGAAGTACCAACCACCCCTTGAAGCCGATTCGTGTCCACGAACTTAATGAAGACGACCCTGACAGGCGGATGGAATTTTGTGAATTTGTTGTAAGGGAATCGGCAAACGACGAACATTGGTACAGAAAATTGCACTTTTCTGATGAAGCTGTTTTCCATGTGAACGGACGTGTTAATCGACACAATTGTCACTATTATGGTAAAGAGAATCCTAATGTTATTGAAGAGACAGGTTTAAGATGCGACTAAGTCACTGTTTGTGCTATGATCGGATGGGGACAGTTAGGAATGCGAATTTTGGATGAGATTATTAATGGTGATCGGTATAGTGATATCCTTAGACAAATTGTCCTGCCGGCAATGCAAAGTGCTGAATATGAACAATGTTTATTCCAGCAGGATGGTGCGCCTCCTCACTATGCAATTGCGGTGAGGGCAATTTTGGATGATCATTTGCAAAACAGGTGGGTGGGAAGAAGAGGCTCCATTGAATGGCCAGCCCGTTCCCCTGACCTCACAGCATGTGATTATTGGTTGTGGGGTTATTTGAAGGAGAAGGTTTATGCCCGGAGACCTCAAGACGTCGACATGCTGAAATTAGTGATTGAGGAAGAAATTAGAGCTATTCCTCTAAACATGTATCATAATGCAATGAATGACTTCCCAAAGCGTTGCCAATTATGCTTGGATGTAAACGGCGAACAGTTTGAAGCAATAAAGTGACTTGCTTAGTGTTGTTGTAAGTGATTTGTTTTGTTCTATTGTTGTAATTTGAAGGATTCCCTTTCCAATGATAACATCATATTTCCTTTAATAATAATATTTTCGTCACAAAATGCGATCAAACGTACAGCCATATTTCTGAATCACACTGTATTTTCATACATGCTGATTATTTCTTTATAAGTTACCCGGAACATCTTACATTTTTTATTTTTTCTGATTGATTCTAGAAGCACCATTTTTTCCCACTTTTTACCATTGACTATAAAATAATTTATATTGTATGGGAAAAATTTAGAGAAAAAATTAATAACTTTTTAAAGCTGCAGAGCGTAATATGTAATACACAATTATTTGAACTTGCGATTAAAGTAACAAAAAATAAATATGTTTTCATGTAATGATAAACTAAATCCAAACTTGGTATGCAATCTACATTGTAAAGTAATCTACCTCATAATTGATGATGCCTAGAGACACACAATAATATGCAATTTTGATTAGTCAATCACAGATGTGGTTTAAGTAGTCTATGCGGTTTAAACAGATCTGAGAAAACTAATATGAAGACAATCATTATACTGAGACAGAATAATAATATGTTTAATAACACTTCAGATAATTCAATTTCCAAACAAAAAATTTCGTTGTATTGCAACGGAATACTGAATCATCATATGAACAATTTTATCTTGTATGTCTTTATACTGATTTCGCCAGTCCACAAAACGTCTTGATTTTAGCCGTAGATCCCAGATATATACTTGTTACTATGATTTGGTCTAACTTATGATATGTCTTAAATTAAGACACAGTAGGCTCGACAATTTTTTTTCTTTCCATCCACAGCTTTAGATTAGTCATTGTACCGTATTTATAAACTTTAAAATAACTTATAGGAAAGAAATTACTGTATTGAAGAAAATTATTAAGAAAATACAATATTTATTATTATTATTATTATTATTATTATTATTATTATTATTATTATTATTATTATTATTATTATTATTATTATTATTATATTCTGGTGTTTAAACCGTAGAATTAAAATATTTTGTAGAAAATGAAAATTTAAACCTCATATTATTATCATCTTCATCATCATCATTATTTCCTTTCGCTCCTAATTGGAGCATAGGTCCATAATGACATTTTTCCATTATCTCTATCATCTGCCAACCTCTTCGCCTTCTACCAAGTTTTCTCCATATGGGCACTATAAAATGATTTAAAGTATTGTTTTTTTTTCAGGTTAACTCTTATGAATAATTATGGCAAAGGAGAAAAACAAGACATTGGCATACTTAAAAAGTGAGTTAATACACTAAATCATATCGACGTTTCATATAGTATTTTATATAATGTTAGTATTAATTTATATGCAGCATAGAGTTTATTTTATTTATTTGTACGTGTAGATCGTATGTACCATTTCTAATCAAGGCAAAACGATATAAAACATTGATTTTCATTGCACTATATTATCAAAGATCCAATTTTACCTTCGTTTTATAGGTTAATAGAAATTATACAGTGACTTAAAATTATTCATGTTACATACATAATAAAAATGTTTATGTTTTATCACTGAAACTAATTTCTTTCAAAAGAGGCACATCCAATCGAAGTTGGTGAAGAGAATACTACAACCCGAAAGGTTGCGGGTTCAATTTCCGATGGGATCAGGCTTTTTAAACTGTCCTAAAATTTCCGACGGCGTGAACGGGATGGACTTAGCCTCAGAAATGAGTGTTAGACATTATGAGGGTAAATGCTGTCAGTCAGGGCTGATAATCTGGCTGAGATCTCGTGCTTTCGAGAAAAATGTGTGCCTTAACCTCCTATTACCCCAAGGACTGTAGGATCATTTTACAATTTCGTCAAAAATATTTTGTAAAAACTAGTCAGTATTTTTTTATTCTTTTACATTATTATCGGGTATAATTTCAAATTACAAGAGAAATACAGCAATTAATTGTATTTTAAATTATTTGTGAAATGTTTTGAATTAGATGTTTTAGTTCGATAAACAATTTTTTTACAAATAATGAATTTAATATGCAAAATCGAATCGTAAAAATTAATTTTACAGATTCCACTGATAAAATTCCATATCAATTTTGTGATCACGGAGAAAAATAGGCAAAATGTAAACATTTAATATCGGTAATTAAAATTCTGAGGCAAACATTTGAATTTATATTTTTGCCAGAGACTTTAAATTAAACATTTAATTTAGTATTTTGTAGACATCAATTTTCAGACTACTGAACTATTGTATGAAAATATTTAGTTAAAAAAATTACACCTATCAACTATTACAAATGATACATTGTTTTCAATGAAAGTATTAGGAATGTCTTATTTAAATATATTTAAATTAAATGAGTACAATTATAATTCGAAAAAATTATTAACAATTTTAGTTTTTTTGCTTAATATATTTGGTGTAAAATTTAAATTGTCAACAACTATTTTTGTTGGAGATTAACTCTGTGTTTTAAATGGCCGAATAATGAACTTAACATCTTCAAAATTAAATAGAATTGCACACTATCACTTCATACCTTGTGTTAGTCCTTGAAATTACAACTGTCGGTCCGCAGTTCGAGTTCACTCACAAAACACCACACACCTAGATGTTAGCACGAAGATGCACACCGCAACTATGACATCCACAGGTGAACTTTTCTTAGTTTTATAAGTGGTCTCGCCTCAAGCGGAAACAAACGGTTCATCATTGGCTAAGAAGCTTCTATCGCGTTACTGGATTGGCTAAGCGACTACTAGGAAGGTATAGCTTAGGTACTGTTTTCACTGTCATGGTCACTGGTTAGAGACGAGGACATTGTTACCAGAACCACTTGTTGTACGAATTGTTGACTTTGCCAAAAACATCTAGTTCCAGTTTCAATAGACTCTTCTCTATTCAAGGTCGCAAGTCATTGATCTCAAGGGCGTTAGCTTATTGCAGTTTAGACTGCACTTCTGTAAGGATTGTTCTATTTATTAATTTGCCAATAATTGATAGCTAACTAACTAACTAACTAACTAACTCACTCACTCACTTGGCACTATCGAACCAGTTGGTTCATGGCCGCGCGTATATAAACTCTCCATACATCCCTATCCTGAGCTAACGCTTTCCAGTCATCCCCTATATAACCTACTTATCTCAAATCTTGATTAATGTTATTATCCCGCCTCATTCTTGGTCTACGAATTGAGAGTTTTCCCCTCTGGTTTTCCTGTAAGGAGGTTCCATCCTCCTCTTTCATTCCTCATTCGTGCCACACGTCCTTCTCACCGTAGTATTCTTATTATATCTGGTTTCCTAGAAAGATCACGTAGTTCACTGTTATGTATTTAGTACACAATTGATCTTCTTGGTGATACAATATTAAAATATATATACAGTCAATATGCCCATTTCACCAATAAATGTTTAAAATGGTCAACTAGTTTCTACAGCCAAGCTGTCATTCTCAAGACCAGATATATCTGGTCTTGAGAATGACAGCTTGGCTGTAGAAACTAGTTGACCATTTTAAACATTTATTGGTGAAATGGGCATATTGACTGTATATATACTGTTATGTAGTCTTCTCCATTCACTTGTCTATTCATATCTCTTTGGTCCAAAAATATTGCTAAGATCGTCATACTCAAAAACTCGTAATATTTTCTCCTCCCTTAAAGAATCCATATTTCACATCCATGTAATGTAACTGGAAGAATAACATTTTTTGTATTAACGTTTTCTGAGAGAAGTTACATACACATAATTATATACAAATTTAATCATTATTATTTTAAATTTCGCCTGTATAGAATGAGCTTGTTCTAATTCGACTTTTTAAAAATGTTCAAAAGATCTTATTTAAGTTTTGGATACTATAAAATTCAAAATAATAGCACCATTTTGAGGAACGGAATTACATTTTTTCTGACCACAAAAATGAACAATTTTATATGTGCAACTGATGAAGAAGAGGAGTTAGAACATCATGGATGCCAAAAAAAAAAATAAAATAAAGTGAAGTTAGAACAGCAGGCGATTTATTGTTAGTTTAATTGTATTAATTTGTGTATTGATACGGGTAGATTTTTTAAATTTTAGCGTACGATGTTACATATATTAGCTATATAAAACAAATATGAATTGATAATTATGATTAATTATTAAATTTGTTATTATTTAATATCAATAGTAGGCCTAGATAGGCTATTAATATTCATATTCGTTACTCATTACTAGAGACCGGATTATATGCATTTGCATATTTAGATCTCCTTCACCTGTTATTGCATATTTTAACTAAAAACTAGCGATAACGCATATTTTCGCGTTATATTTACATTTTAAAAATATATGTTGTTTTGCAATAAACATTTCGATGCCCTCAAAATTGTACTGGAATCGTTTTTTGTAGTAAACGATTTCGATAGCGCAGATGCTTTGGCAGTTTGTCAGTGCAAGGAAGCATTTAACGATTCCTATTTTAAAAAAAACATTGCTGTAATTAGCACACATTTTTCCCATATTTCTGCAACTATTAAAAAGCTTGAAACTCAAGGTTTGCCGTTGAGTGAATCTATTCAGTTAATGGATAAAATCCATCAACTGTACTCCTTATTGCCGAAGGTATTCCCAAGCAAACTTAAGGAAAAATTTGAATACATTTTGAACGATAACCCAGGCTTTGAACTTTTGTGTGAAATTAATAGTTTTATAAATGGGGAGGGCGAGCTATTGCTAGAAATAATAAGTGCCGAAATAGCACCCTAATTCAAACACTGCCCACTTACTTCAGTTGACGTAGATAGTCCTTTTCTGTTTATAAAAATATTTTGAGTGATCGAAGACATAACCTTACTACCGAACATTTGGAACAGTACCTCGTTTCTGTTTACAATAGTGGCAAAATGTAGAATATTTTAATTTGTGAACAATATTTTTGCTTGATCCATCCATCCATAGTAATTCTGCCCGAAGGCAGGTCCTTCACTGTAATCATAGCATTTTCATGCTATGCTTGCAGCTTTACCAGGGAATTGTAGGTATGGTAGCTTCCCGTTGCTTTCCACACCGGTGAAGGATGATGACCATATGATTTCGGGGACCATTTGGACCCTAAAGTTTTCCTGACATTTGCCTTACAGGTGAGGAAAACCCCCGATAAAAACCTCACCCAGAAAAACTTTCCCGACCGGGGATCGAAACCGGGCCCGCTGCGTGATAAGGCAACACGCTACCTCGAGACCACAGCGGTGGACCTTTGCCTGATACTGATTGATAATACATATTAATACATAGATAATAAAAATACTAATTATTATGTTAATTTAGAAATAAAATATCTAATAAAGTAATAAATATTATGTTTTTTGTTTATTATTTGGTATTGCCTATATTGACATTTTCATGCATATTTTAAGCCTTTTCCATGCATATTTCGAGCTTGTTATGTTGCATATAATCCGGTCTCTACTCATTACTCTTTGTAACAAAAATTAACTATATTTAATTTGTAGCTCAGGTAGCTGCTTTTTGACTGGCTTGATACCCGGCGAGGTTGGAAATTATAATTGGACTTGGAGGGGTAGTGGCGTACGATTTTTAATCGCTATATTGTACGCCAGTTGCCAGGATTAAATTCGAACTCCGTATTATATACATTGAGAAGGCATATATTATATTGTTGACCATTTAACTCATGTCCCAAATGGTAGTCAATGACCAATGAATCTTGTTTTACAACCAATGCCAGTCGTGTTTCACCTCGCTCTTTATCGATTTCTCTTTATCAGCTCCTGCTTTTGTGATAAAGAAAGTTCCTCCTTTTTTAATATTCTGAACAGGTTAAACCATTATTTTTCTCCAACAAATACATTAAATGTAGCAAATAATGAATAGATTCAGTGATTTTACTGAGTTTTTTTATTCAAAATATAAATGATTAGCCTATAATGTTGATTATAATAGTTTGATGTGTTTTATTATTTCTCCACTAGAGTGCATTCTTACAATATTGCGATCATATTTGGCAATAAATAATATGATCGAGTTGCAGTGAATATACATAACCTCACATTTCTAATTTGTTTTCAAACATCGCCGTTTACATTAACTATATAAATATTTAAAACACCGGTAACTATATTCAAATAATTATTTTTTAGCAAAGAGCTTAATTTTATTCGTTAAATAGTCCTAACAAATGCCACTCTTGATTTGCAAATTCTCTAGATAAATTCACTCCTCATTTCGTGAGTCGTGAATTTATCGAAAATTTGGAAATCACTCGTGGCATTACTTACGATAAAGATTTGTCCGTCGGGTGAAGGCATTATTCCTGACGGTCCCTTTAGTGCTTTTCGACAGGAGTAGGCTGTATCCTGGCACTGGTTCACCATCTCTCCCTTCTTTATTCTCATGATTATTCCACTTACACTACACAAACACTTAAACATAACTCATCCTACACCTCACTCTGAAGAATACAAGTACACAACACCTACGTAATATGGTTTGCCGAAGTGAGCATACATTTTTAAAATAGACCGTATTAATGCTATCTATCGCTTAGAGCGGAATCTGAAACATGAGAAGTCCAGTGAATAGCATTGTAAAATACACACATATAGTATCTTTACATATATATACATAGACACAATCAATTTACATTTCGATTACATTTAAAATAAATAATAGTTTTAAAAAACTAAAACAGTACGCTTTATTAGAAAACCGAACTCAAAAATGAAAAATAATTTTAATTTCCAACACGTTTGGGATAAATTTAAAGTGGTCAACAAAAAAATCATCTCCAACACATATAGAATAAAATTAGAATTATCAACAAAAAGAAAATAATTTTACCATCAAAAGCGTGGGGTGCTCTATATCAATTAATATATTTGATAATAAACAGTATTGGTAAAAGTAAAGTCTCTAAGAAGAAAACGTAAAAATCATAAAAGCACCCCACGCTTTTGATGGTAAAATTATTTTCTTTTTGTTGACTATTTAACTCATGCCCCAAATGGGACTCAATGGCCAATCACGTTTCAATGATTTCTGTTTTACAACCGATCAGAGTCGTGTTTCACGAAATATTTATCAGTGTTATAATTACCATATTAAAGAAGGCTCCTCCTTTTTAATATTCTGAACAGGTCTGACCATTATTTTGTAGTGACTGAGCCTGCAAGAAATACGGCTACCAGATTGTATATATAGTGCATGAATGTCAACACATGCCGCATGCGGGAGTTAATATAAAAACATTTGTAGCAATTGATTATACCACAAAAAAAAACACTGTTTGCACTTTCTTAAATGTATTTTTCCCAGGTAACAATCCAGAAAAATATAATTGTCATATTTACATCATACGACTTCAGAAATGAATTAATATACAGTTTGATGTGTTTCATTTTTTTTTCACTAGAGAGCATTCTTACAATATTGCGTTCCTTTGGCAATAAATAGTATGATCTGGTTGCAGTGATAAACAAAAGAAGCAGTAGAAGCGTACCTATCGTTTCTCATTTGTTTTCAAACATCTCCGTTTACATTAAATATATAAATATTTTAAAATAACTATAGTTAAATAATGATTTGTGAGTAAACAGCTTAATTTTATTCGTTAAATAGTCCTAACAAATGCCACTCTTGATTTCCAAATTCTCTAGATAAATTCACTCCTCACTTCGTGAGTCGTGAATTTATCGATAATTTGGAAATCACTCGTGGCATTACTTATGATAATTCTAGTTTTATTCTATATGTGTTGGAGATGATTTTTTTGTTGACCACTTTAAATTTATCCCAAGCGTGTTGGAAATTAAAATTATTTTTCATTTTTGAGTTCGGTTTTCTAATAAAGCGTGCTGTTTTAGTTTTTTTAAAACTATTATTTATTTTTTTATTTTTTATGTTTTAATACTTTACAGAATAAGATAAAAATGTAAATATCTTTAAATTCCATACTAATGTAGTACGAGCTAAAAGTATTACTCTTCTAAAAATAATCCTCCCCAGCCGGATTCGAACCAGCGACCTATGGATTACTGAAATTATGTACCACTAGTTCACTGCTCTACCAACTGAGCTCTTACAACGATTGACTAAAAAGTCGACAAGTCCGTAACCTATTATACAAGTTTTAATTTTTTTGATTTTCTGATGATTCTGGCCAGGAATTTAGAAATAAAATATGAAATTATTGTTGTGTCACGGGTCCTTTACAAGTATACAAAGTTTCAAGTCGATCCAATGTCTCTAAGTGGGTGAAAATCGTGTTCAAAGATTCCGTTACATAAATACAAAGACACTTTTTTTGATTTTCTGATGATTCTGGCCAGGATTTTAGAAAATAAAATATGAAATTATTCTATTGTCACGGGTCCTTAACAAGTATACAAAGTTTCAAGTCAACCCTGTGTATCTAAGTGGGTGAAAATCGTGTTCAAAGATTCCGATACATAAATACAAAGACACTTTTTTTTGATTTTCTGATGATTCTGGCCAGGATTTTAGAAAATAAATATGAATTTATTGTATCGACAAGGGTCCTTTACACGTATACAAAATTTCAAGTCGATCCAATTATTTTAAGTGGGTGAAAAACGCGTTGAAAAATTCAGTTACATAGATACAAAGACACTTTTTTTGATTTTCTGATGATTCTGGCCAGGATTTTAGAAAATAAATATGAAATTATTATATTGTCACGGGTCCTTAACAAGTATACAAAGTTTGAAGTCTATCCTGTGTTTCTAAGTGGGTGAAAATCGTGTTCAAAGATTCCGTTACATAAATACAAAGACACTTTTTCTGATTTTCTGATGATTCTGGCCAGGATTTTAGAAAATAAATATGAAATTATTGTATTGTCACGGGTCCTTTACAAGTATACAAAATTTCAAGTCGATCCAATTATTTTAAGTGGGTGAAAAACGCGTTGAAAGATTGTTACATAGATAGATAAATAGATACATACAGGTCAAGCTAATATAAAGCGTGTAAAAATCAATAGTTCTAACTAGAGATGCTTTCGGACCTCCCGACGAAAATCACCACT
This sequence comes from Diploptera punctata, assembly GCA_030220185.1. Lineage (NCBI taxonomy): Eukaryota > Metazoa > Arthropoda > Insecta > Blattodea > Blaberidae > Diploptera > Diploptera punctata. The sequence goes on from JASPKZ010009790.1 coordinate 2,612,337, forward strand.
GAATTTTCTAAGCTGAACAAGCATGAGGCCATAGTAATTGGTGTGAAGTGCGGCATTTCGAAATCAGTCCAGAAAGTTTCGGGCGATTTTCGTCGGGAGGTTGGAAAGCGTCCCTTGCAAGTAAAATTATTACATCATCAGTTGTATATTTCTCCATATTCTTCTTACGTTTTTCCAATTCTAGTGGATTTTTCCCATTCTAGTGGACTAGTGGTTATGCTCCTTGCCTCTGGTCCCGAGGGTCGCGGGTCGATGGATCTTTTTAGGATTGAAAAATCCAAGGAGGAAGTCCTCCGGGAGGGACTTTAAGCCGTGGTTCCCGAGTCTGAAGATTTTCAGGCTCGTAAAAGATCCTTAAGCCTGAATGAAAAGGCCTCTAAGCAAAATTTACCGAATTTTCCCGTCCTAGTAATACCTTGGTTTCCTAGATGTCAGTATGAGGCGGAACGCTGACCACGGACCTCTCAAATGGCATCTATACGAAAACAAGTGTAACTAAATTATGGTTCAAATTCTTCCCTGTAGGGGGAGAGCACCTAAATCTCTTAAGGAAAACATGGGCTTATAAGATACAAGAAGATCAAATAAATATCCATACTTTTAAATTGAAATGCCTCGTGATTTGTTCAATAAAATAATGTGTTTATATACAACTCTTCTGATTGAGTGGATTAAATATTTAAATAGAGCTTTTCCCCCTCCTTTGTATTTTTGGATAATAATTTCGCTCTTAGTCAACATAGGCCTACAGCAAAAAATAATTGTCAAACATTCGTAATCTTATTTAATGAATTACATTAACACGTTCTCCACATTTTTTCTCTACGAACTTTTTTTTTCAAATATAAGTTAAGAAACAGTGAGCATCCATGACCACTCGCGAGACGTACACTTAGTGACAAAAAGAATGGGCCGACTCTTGATCTCGAATATTTTAAGTTCCAACGCTCGATTCACACGAGTAAATTAATTGCACAGTAGAGCTACAATATGTTTCCCTTCTTCCTTTGAAGAGTATTCTTTCAAGTGCAGTTAGCCAATGTATGCTTAGCTCAGTGCTTAGTGGCTTTGATTCGCATGCAAAAAGTCACAGGTTCGATTCCCGATTAGGTTATAAATTTTGTAATTGTTAAAATGCTTTCTATTTTATTCTGTCTGTCCATTCTTAAAAAAAAAAAACTACTATTTGGAAATATTACTATTTTATTATTATTTATTTATTTTATATAAACAGGTTTACAATGTAATATAACATCTTACTGTGCCCTAAAGCTTTTAAATTTTTATCTTCTTTCTCCATTCTTCTCTTATCTTCACATTCCAATTTCTTCCAGACCTAGCTCCCTCATACCACTTCTTACATAATCCATCCAATTAAATCTAAGTGGACCTTTCTTTCCTTTCCTAGTTGGAATCCATTCCAAAGCTTGTCTGGTAATCTTTCTTTGGCATCCTACGTGTATGACCATACCATTCTAGTGTCTGTATCTCACAAAATCTAATATTGAATTTTGGACTTTCATTTGTTGTTTGATGATTGTATTCTTCTGATTTCGATTTCCAATGTCTAGTTGAGTGTCTAGAACAATGCATTTCAGTGGACATAAGTTTTGATACTACAAATTTTTATTCAACTGCCAAGTTTCTGCACTGTATGTTAGCGTTCTTCGAATTATGGATTTATAAATTTCTAATTTGGTATCCATTCATATGTTCTTATCCCACAAAACGCCGTTTAACATTGTTATTACTGATCTGCCTTTTTGAATTCTATATTTTATGTCATTTTCTTGGGTACATTTTGAGTTAATTTTGATCCCCAGTTAATTACATTCTTCACATCCTTTGATACATCCCATTATTATTATTATTATTATTATTATTATTATTATTATTATGGTCCAATCATATATGGGCTATTATTATGCATGACTGGAATATATAACATATATAACTAAATATTTTAAATCAAGGGTAAAAATTTTTCCTCACTAATACGTAATAAATAAATAAACACATAAATATATGAAGCTATATTAGCTTTTATTACATGCATTTATATCATTATTATTAAAACGTGGTTCTGCACTCACAATTAAATTTATACCGGTAGCTAATGTTATAGAGTTTATGAAGGCAGGAATATTACTTAATATAGTGTAAAGTGCACGCAGATTATGTGGCTGGAATTAAATGTTATAGCACTTATAGGATGTATTTTGCGAAAATACAAATGAATAAAAAAAACATCGTTGAAGGATTAGAACCCTGGCTTTTATACATATTTTATCATCTTATAAGTGGTTTAACGATCTCGAACGTCGGATACTAGTTGTCTGTCTTGTACTTTTGCACTATGAGCGAAAGTTTAACTTTATTTGAAATGTCGCAATTTGAGTAATATTGCATTTGTCGAACACTCGTAAAGATCTAGAAACATGTCTCCTCGCTGATATTTAACTATTTAAGACAATTAAAACGAAATACAGCGTATTTAAAACATTTAACAGTGCGTTACCTGATGAATCACAGCTTTAGCTTTTCGAGCATGCGCAGAGGACCATAACAGGGACTGCTTTTTTAAGCGGCTCATTCTTTTTGTCGCTAAGTGTACAATACAATATAAAAGAGTAATTGTCAAAGTATGAACTTAGGCCTCGATAAACGTTTTCCAAACTTCCTCAGCACTTAAAGAAAGGAACGAGGGTTTTTAGTTTTTAAGAATAAAATGACTAGTAAGAAATTCCTTGATAAATTCGAAATTACCAGAAAATTAAGAATGTTAAATCATGTTGAACTATGAAGAAATTCAAATAACAAACTATAATTGCCAAAATACGACCTTATGATTCGAGAAAAGATTGGGAATCGTTCTCCCTCCCTTAAAGATAAAGCATAATATTATTTATTTTATTTATTTATTTAATCTGATGGAGTTATGACCGTATGGTGTTCTCTTTCACTTCAGCAGTGTTAAAGTATACACATAATAACAATTAGGAATTATCTACATGTTGATTAATAATACATAATAGATACAGGCTACACAACATAAAGTTGACAAGGGAATGAAATAAAAATAGTAATAATAATAATAATAATAATAATAATAATAATAATAATAATAATAATAATAATAATAATAATAATACTAACCTATAATTAGTTTAAATAGTTGGTTTGGTAAGAAAAGTCTAAAATATAAAGGAATAAAATAATACATGGAGCACGGTTATATATTACATTGTCCAAGGAAGTATGAAGTGAGTTTTGTTTTGAACTGTTTTTGAGTCATGGGTTTTTAAGAGCAATATGGTCAAGTAAAAATATTTGAATAGGGACGAAATTATCTGATAATTAATGTAAATTATGTTGAACTACGCAAATTATACTTTCCCCCTAAATTGCTTACAAGTAAACTGTCAACCATTGCACCATTCTGATAAATGAAACTTTGAATATAATAAAAAATAAGTTAGAAAACAGTAATTTAAACACAGAATATATAAATCAACTGTACACGGTCACGAAGACTATAATGAAGTAAAATTATTTCCAATTTAACAACCAAATATATGAACAAGAAGATGGAACAGGAATAATGGCTAAAATATTTTTACAAGATTTGGAAAATAAATATTACGAAAATTTAATAAGTAATTTCAATATTAAGCTAATTGCAAGATATGTGGATGACGTCATGATTATTTACGAAAATGAGAACAAGAAAGAAAAGGCAATTTTGCTAGAACTAAACAATATGCATCATAAAATAAAATAAGAAACTTGAAATAAGTATTTTCCGCAAATCTACAAATAATATGCTCACAATTAATAACAAATCTGGACACCCATACCAACACAAAATCAGCACATTCAATAGTTCAATTAACAGAATATTAAAATTGCCCTTAAACAAATCAAATTACAATAAAGAATTACAATATAATAAAAGCATGGCAAGAGCAACGGATTCAGCAAACAAAATCATTGATAAGCTTATAAAGAAACAAAAGAGAAAAAAATTACATAAACAAAACTTGAAATAGAATCTGATAATAATAAAACATGGGTAACATTAACATACACGGGAAATGAAACCACAAAATTAGCCAGAACTTTAAAAAAAAAAACACCAACATAGCTTATAAAACAGAAAACAAATTAAACAACATAATATACAATGACATAGAACACAGCAAATTTAACAATAAAGGAGTCTACAAACTAACATGTAAAGATTGTAATAAATTCTTTATTGGCAGGATAAGCAGAAACTTTAATACAATATCTAAGGAACACCTAAAAGATTTCATGTACGCGGGTGATAAATCAAGCTATGCGAAACATCTCATTAACGCCGGTCACCAAATGAACACAATAGAAAATACTCTCACGATAATGCACAGAGAAAACATTCCGGCAAAGATAAATATATTTGAAGACCTTGAGATTATAAAAGAAATAAACAACACCTTACTTCTTAATAGGAATGCACCCTAGTCAAACAACCCCTTATACGAGATCATCAAAAACAAGTCAGTTGCTGCTACAGACACTTGGAGTCTACATCGTCATAAACAACAACAACAAATAGTAGCAGAAGCTCATCCTGCTGATGGTGGAAGTTAACTTCCGAAAGGCCTCCAGATCATATTTTAAATATAATATTTTAACATAGTTGAGGACGATGGCACCTGCCAAAAAGGTACAATTTTAAGATTTTATCTTATGACTCTTCACGTCAGCGGAATTTGATATGAATTTTATTAGTATTGATCTAATAGGTATAGGCTATAAGTTATTATTTTTTTTAGCTCTGAGCGAGAATTTGATCATAGTATTTCTCAATATTTCTCTCTCTCTCTCTCTCTCTCTCTCTCTCTCTCTCTCTCTCTCTCTCTCTCTCTCTTCCCTCAGTGTATGTAAAATATAAACGGTATGTTTTAAAACGTTCATCGAAGATAACTGATTGGCACTATCGTATCAAAACCACAGGTTCATGGTCGCACGGACATAAGCTCTCAATATATACCTCTCTTCAGATAATTTTTCCAATCATTCCTTGCATATAATCTGCATACCTCAAATCATAGTTAATGTTTTTCTCCTACCTCATTCTTCGTCTACCAACAGGGCGTTTTCCTACAAGAATTTTCCATGCTCCCCTTTCATTGCCCATTCGTGCCACATATCCTGCTCATCGCAGTCTACGAGACTTAACTGTTCTTATTATATCTGGTTTCATATTAAGACCATATAGCTCACCATTATGTAAGCCTTCTCCATTCGTCTGTTTGTTCATCTCTCTTTTGTCCAAAAATGTTCCTAAGAACATTATTCTCAAATACTCGTAATCTTTTCTCCTCCCTTAAAGTAAGAGTCCATGTTTCGCATCCATATAATATAGACCAACTGCGAGAATAACAGTTTTATATATTTTCAGTTCAATTTTTTTAAGAGAAGTTGGGACGACAGGAGTCCCTGTAATGTAACACGAATTTTAATAGCTATGCGTGGGCCTAAATACAGTTGTTTCAAAATAATTTTGGTATAGTTGGCCTATATCCTGTTCTGTGGGCGAGCTTTAATTTGAAGTTGCTGGTTTTCCGTAAAACTGTATTTTTACATGTACTTACAGTTCTTCCATAACGTTATGTAAGGTTCATTAAAACATTGTTAAATGTGTGGGCCTATATTTATGTGAATTGTGCTGAAATGGTAATACTTTTTTTTTTGCAAATGCCCCAGGTTGTCTTTCGATATTCCTGGTTTCTCTCCTGGCATGGCGTATTTGTAACCCACTTCTGAGGTTGGGGCGCCTGGAAGGCGGGGTTACGTTGCCCCGATTATATGATGGGTGGTGATGATGATAGTGGTGCGCCAGGAGAGTCCCTAATCCTAAGCATAATCTAAGATGAATATGAATGATGATTGCGATGGCCATATGATTTCGGGGACCGTTTGGGCCTTAAAGTTTTCCTGACATTTGTCTTACAGGTGAGGAAAAACCCCGATAAAAACCTCACCCAGAAAAACTGTCCCGACCGGGGATGGAACCCGGGCCTGCTGCGTGACAAGGCAGCACGCTACCTCGAGACCACAGCGGTGGACACAAAATTGTAATACTTGTATCATATAAAAACCATCAAGAAGGCTAATTTGAAAACTTGAATATTGAAAAGGAGAAACATTGTAGTTTTGTTATTTTTTTAAACGGAAATATCCTTCACCATCGCGAAGTTGATAGTGTCGCAATCTTTCCATTCTATAGGCCTAATTCACGTTCGGCTCCTGGCGGGGGGTAGTGGATTTTAAATGTCTACCTTACTCTGACGTGTGTACTTGTCAGTGCCATCGATAGTCCCCTAAATTTCTGTGTTGTCTCGGTGGTGGCATGGCGTACTGCTTACCACAGATCGAGGTTCTTTTCTAATGCTCCCTGTCCAAGGCATTTTAATGGAGAGAGGACATAAAGAACATTGAAATAACTGAAACAAATTTTTAAAATGGTTATGTTCATTGCTGTAGTTATTTTTGTACCAATGGTATTATTATTGTTTTATACCCTGAGGGCGACAGATTATTTATCAGGTCGCGGGTCTTTGGCCTGAGGCTTGGTAACTCGCACGAGGGTAGGCCTATAACTAATAATAACCTTGGTGCATATAATATTTTTTGTCGTAATATTTTATAACGAGAAAGAAATACATGGTTATTAAAACATGAAATGTGCTTAAGCACCTGAGACTGGAACAGGTCGCATTGACCTAATCCTGGAAAGGAAGAAAAAAAATGTACGTAAGCAAATTATTTGATCGTCGATTTTTCATATCCAACAGTTAACTTCGTTACTAAAGGACTTGTATCTAGGGAGTTTGTTTATTCAATAATACATTCATCATCATCATCATCGTCATCCGGTATCATGACAGCTGCGCCCGTCTTCCGGACATACCTCTCACCATCAATTCATCTTCCTCCAATCCTCTGATAATCATAGCCGATTGCACACCGTCTATCCAGGTTTTCTTTGGTCTTCCTTTCTTCTTCCTTTCAATTGGGATCCATTCCCTAATAAGTTTAGGTAATCTTTGCTCTGGCACAACAATTCATTCAAAATGGAAATATATATATATATATATATATATATATATATATATATATATAGGCCTGTGTAAATGCTTCAGAAAAAATTGTGAATTGGCAAGATACGGTGTTTGTGTGCAAGGAGTATCTATAGGCCTAAGTGAAAGTGATCATCATCATCCAAGGATTAAGCCTATTAGCTCGTTCCGGTTCCATGAAAGCTAGAATTGATAAAACATTTTAAGACCATCTTCTGTGGGCGTCCAACATCTCTCCTTCCGCGCGGTTTATAATTTAGCAATGATTTTGGAAATCTTTCTTCTGGCATTCTATCAATATGTTCTTTCCAGTCATTCCTATATTTAATTATTCGGTCTGTAAGTTTGAAAATATTTAGTTCCTTTCTTATATCTTCATTCCTTTTCTTATCCAGCAGAGTATAGCTTGCTATATTTCTTAAAAATCTCATCTCAGCTGCTTCCAATCTTCGTTCTAGTCTTTTAGTGATCGTCCAACATTCTGATCCATACATCAGTACAGCCTAAGTGAAAGTAAACTAATTAACTCACTGGCACTATCGAACCCATAGGTTCTTGGCCGCGCGGACATAAGCTCTCCATATATCCCTATCCTGAGTCAATGTTTTCCAATCATCCCCTGTATAATCTACTTCTCTCAAAGTGGTGATATGAATATTACATATGGTGAATCTGTAGTTAGTGCCCATGAGTTAGAGCTTGACGGGAAAATTTACTAATTGTAGGCCTAATTTCTATTCAAGTTCCTCTAAAGAAACTGAAAATATTTATGAAGAATGATTTGTATTTAGTGCCCGTAATATGTGTTTCTCGGGAAAATTTAATAAATGTAATTTCTCTTTCAGTTCCTATACAGATTGAATTGTGTTTAAAAGTTAATTTTGTTAATTGGAAATGTTTTATTGCTGTAATTAATATTTTTATGCATGGTAAACTTAATGCCCGCCCGGGTATTTTGAAAATTTTAATACCTGCGGAGGTATTATGAAATAAATTACATATACCGTATCTTAGTATTAAACCAACAATTATAAAGTACCGAGACATAATTTTTTTTTTACTGAAAACTATACGATACCTGCGATACTGTTGCTTTTGAAGAGTAACACGTCTCTAATAATTATTCTGCAGTGTCCCCATGGCAAGATAGACTTTGAAGCCCCTTGGCCTACCATCCGGCTGCTAGTCTCGCCACCAAATGGGCTAATCACAGATATAGTTGATCATCCATGATCCCTAGCCGTTATAGCTGGTTTTCTCAATCTGGAACTGCTACTTGTTGCAGCTACGTAAATTCCTCATGATGCAGAGTGAACATCGGTTCCATAACTAACTAACAACTCACTATCCCTATCGAAACCCGTAGGTACGTGCTCGCGGGGACATAAGCTCTCCATATAAGTTATCCCTATCCTGAGATGTTTTCCAATCATCATCTGTAAACGCTACTTTCTCAAAATATGGTTAACGTTATTCTCCCACCTCATTCTTGGTCTACCAACTAGTGTTTTCACTCTGATTTTCCTACAAGAAGCTTCTATGCCCCTCTTTCAGTCCCCATTCATGCCACTTGTCCTGCCCATCGCAGTATACGAGACTTAACTGTTTTTATATTTGGTTTCCTATAAAGATGACAAAGCTCACTGTTATGAAGTCTTCTTCATTCGCCTGTCTGTTCATCTCTCTTTGGTCCAAAAAATCTTCCTAAGAACTTTATTCTCAAATAGGACACCGGTTCCATACTGGCTGAAATTCCATGAGAAAATTTCTTCACATGGGGATCCAAACCAGCGCAAATTCCGCAACTCTTCGCCAAGGCATCATGCCTTAAACCGCTCGGCTACGGCGCAGAACATTCACCATCAATTTTAATTAAATACACGTCAATGCACTTATATAGGGATCACATGACAAACAAATCATTGATAAGACATAGCCTACTGGATACACAAAAATAACCTAGAAGCAGCATAATCTACAAAAGTCCATCATATAGTAACCGAGTTAACTAAGCGAATAAGTCTAAATTATGTCTAAATAAGCCTAAATTATGGTCCGATTTTGTTTGTTTAAGGAATATATTTTTCTCTTGTTAAATAAATAGTAAGAATTCAGTTACATTACGAGAAAACAAACCTGACATGTGTTATAGTGATACTTAAATTACGGCTTTCGGATGAACTACCAACTCCTAATGTTCGGAATTTGCTGGTAATATATGAAGAAAATACATTATATCTGAACTAAGAACAATTTTACCTCGGTTTGGGCATCTAATAAAAATATCACTTTATATGTAAATTAATAAAAATTGGCATAATTGCCTCATATAATTAAGAGAAATATGACCAATATCATTGCGGAAAAGTCTCTAATTGTCCTCAGAAAGAGTATAAAAATATTTGTAAAATATTTGTGTTTAAAAATAAGAAAATACTCATTTTTAATTACCGATACATGCATCTGTTTTATTTTTTGACAACTTTCATTGATAGAGGCTAAATTATTAAAATTAGGCCTACACCAAATTAACGGTTGAGTTGGAATAAAAAAAGAAAAGTTTCAATAATGATTTGATGAATTTCAATAGAATGAGGTTGTTCTCATAAATAAGGTGAATCTTGTATATCTTACCTCATAAATATTTGTGTTTCATTTGACATATTTTGATATGGACTGCAAATCGGAACATGTTAAATGAAACAGAAATATTTGTGAGATAAGATGTACCAGATTCACCTTATTTATTCAATAATGAAACTTACGACATGCCCAATCATTATAAACTGCCGGAGGAATCAACAAAATCTGACGTTAGTTTCAATGAATATTATTATATATAATATACGTAAATCAAAATTTGTTGGTGTAGAAATCAGCTGGCACATACAAATGTAATTGCAATTCGAACAACAATAATATTCTTCTTCCTTTCTATACAATTGAAATGAAAGTAAAAATATAATATGTATTTACAGTATGTGGTGAAATTTGTTTAGCTGATGTGTACATGTTTATCGCAATTATCTGAGTCACGAAGCATGTGAGATCCACTTTTGCTGAACGGAATATAGTTTCGGAAGTAAGATGACGAGAGACAGACCGTTGTGTTATATGTATCGGAACTAAAGTGCCCACTCCCTTTATTAACAACGTCAACTAACTTTACTTAGGGTGGAACCTGCTTTCCATGATTTTGATTGCCCATTAGAGTGTGCAGTATGTCCCCAGAACTAACTGTATTTAGGTTCACAGACCGGGCCATGTTTCAACTACAGAAATATTATTTTACCTTTAAACAGAAGTGTTCTTACCCTTGATATGGGAACATCTCTTGAGAAAATAGCATCTCTATTTATAAATCAATAGTAGGAAGTTTCATGACATATGGAGCAGAAACGTGGACTATAAATGCCAAATTAAAGTCAAAATTGCAATCTACAGAAATTGATTTTTTAATATTATCTTCGCAATGCTCTAAATTAGACAGGATCAGAAACAGTATTATCCGAGAAAATTTTAACTTTAAGATACAATTATACAATTTGTGGGAAATAAACAATTACAATGGTTTGGACACGTGAAGAGGATGAATGAAGATAGATTGGCAGGTAGGAATTTGGAGTGGATTACAAATCGGACGAAAAAGAACAGGGAATTTAGGTTAAGTTTAGGTTAAGGACCCCCATGATACTTCATTGTCATTTATCACCCATCATATCATCGGGGTAACGGAACTCCGCCTTCCAGGTGCCCCAACCTAGAAATGGATTACAATTCTGTCAATCCTAGGGGAGAAAGTCAGAGATGTCATAAAAGACAACATTATGGCATTGGAAAAAAAAAAATCAAAATGCTAATATAAGTGTCCCGCTCCATGGCTGACCAATCTAATGCATCATGCCTTGACGCAGAGCTAAGGGATATCCGCTGTTCCAGACCCCGTGGAAGTTCTTCCAGTATGGGACCGGTGTCCAGCCAGCATCATGAGGTATTTTGATAGATACAATAAATTAGAACCTTCACATTAAGAAAGTCAGCTATAATGGCGGGAACCCAACATGCTGATCACATATCGCCACTATATTGCCTGGATGATAGTCCATCTGTGTAAATGGAACATGCGGATGTGAGGTCAGCAGGTGGTTGGTGGGCTAAGGGGCTTCTGGACCTGTCGCACCATGAAGTTTTTTACACGCTTTATATTAGCTTGACCTCTATCTATCTATCTATCTATCTATCTATCTATCTATCTATCTATCTATCTATCTATCTATCTATCTATCTATCTATCTATCTATCTACGTAACGGAATCTTTCAACGCGATTTTCACCCACTTAAAATCATTGGATCGACTTCAAATTTTGTATACTTGTAAAAGACCTGTGACAATACAATAATTTCATATTTTGTTTCTAAAACCATGGCTAGAGTCATCAGAAAATAAAAAAAAAGGGTCTTTGTATCTATGTAACGGAATTTTTGAACACGATTTTCACACACTTAGAAACATTGGATCGACTTGAAACGTTGTATACTTGTAAAGGACCCGTGACAATACAATATTTTCATATTTGTTTTTAAAATCCTGGCCAGAATCGATAGATAATAAAAAAAAGTGTCTTTGTATCTATGTAAAGGAATCTTTGAACACGATTTTCACCCACTTAGAAACATTGGATCGACTTGAAACTTTGTATACTTGTAAAGGACCCGTGACAATACAATGATTTCATATTTTGTTTCTAAAATCCTGGCCAGAATCATCAGAAAAAAAAAATGAAAACTGGTATAATAGGTTGCGGACTTGTCGACTTTTTAGTCAATCGTTGTTAGAGCTTACTTGATAGAGCGGTGAACTCTAGTGGTATATAATTTCAGTAATCCATAGATCGCTGGTTCAAATCCGGCTGGGAGGTTTTTTTAGAAGAGTATTACTTTTAGCTCATACTACAATAGTATCGAATTTAAAGATATTTACATTTTTATCTTATTCTGTAAAATATTAAAACTAAAAAATAAATAATAAATAATAGTTTTAAAAAACTAAAACAACACGCTTTATTAGAAAACCGAACTAAAAAAATGAAAAATAATTTTAATTTCCAACACGCTTGGCACAAATAATTTTACCATCAAAAGCGTGGGGTGCTTTTTATGATTTTTACATTTTCTTCTCAGAGGCTTTACTTTTACCAATATCTGTTTATTATCAAATGTATTAATTGATAAAAAGCACCCCACGCTTTTGATGGTAAAATTATTTATGCCAAGCGTGTTGGAAATTAAAATTATTTTTCCTTTTTTTAGTTCGGTTTTCTAATAAAGCGTGTTGTTTTAGTTTTTTAAAACTATTTATTTAATACCAATAATGGTGATGAACAATATATTATACACTGATCGGTAGTTCATTGTTCATTTATTGCCATGCAGTATAGCAATGTCAACATACAGTGAACACCAACATTAAAAAAATCGCTCTACCAGCAATGTTTACTTCGTTGTAATGTATAGAACTACAACATGATTTAATTAACTCTTAAATTGGCAATGTATCCTATTTGATACATTGGTTTAATTAATTTAATGTAGCTAATAAAGTAATTACGAAATAGGTATATTATTTAAATTTGTGTGAAATTATAAAACAAAATGCAATATATAATAAATTTTGGTTACACACGATTTGTTTCCACTGCAGACCGACACTTTTAAATAAGCTGGCATCAGAAATTGTGTTTGCCAAATTTAACAAAATAAATATATAATATATATTTAATATATATTATAAAATTAATCATTGTGAATTCGGAACAGGCGAATCGCCTAAATCTTGAAGTGAAGATGAAACATATATTCCGTAAACCAGCAAAATCGGACCATAAATTTGACCTGCTGAGGAATTCGTTTAGTGTACACAATTCCTGCGTTTTGGACTTTTCTATCTTATTCTTAGTTTAACCTCACCCTTTTAGCTACTTTTACATGTCCCATGCAACCCAAGCCTTACAGTAACACGAATTGTCAGGAGAGGATGTTTAAACTTTGATTCACATACATACATACATATTTGACTACACAACTACACGGAGGACCACATCATATGAGGCCACCTCCGAGACAAAACGAACATTTAAGACAAGATACAAATTTACTCACACAGTCATACTTACATGGCGAATGTGATTGGATTATTATGATCCCAAATTATGTTCGAGGACTATTTGGGCCTCAAACTTTTCCGACATTTGCCATACAGATAAAAAAAAACCCTCATCCAGGGAACTTGTCCCGACCGGGATCGAACTCGGACCCGCTCAGTAGAAGACGATGACGTTTTCTCGAGACCGTAGCGGTGAACGATTCTTTTATAGAAAACTAAATAGGCAGAATATGGTAACGAGGTGTGAGGAATTTTTTTGTGAAATGGAATCAAAGGAAATGAATCTCGAGAAGAACTGAATTTTTATTTTCTGATAGAATCAAAACTTTATTCGTAATCAAGCTTTTTTAAAGTATATATATATATATATATATATATATATATATATATATATATATATCTTACCTCAATTTAATGTTGATTTGTTCTCGAAACATGTTTCGATATAGGCCTACTCTTCTATTTCTTCGAGAACAAATCAACATTAAATTGAGATAAGATAATATATATACTGAAAAAAACTTGATAAAAAGAACCTCAAAATATTACTTCCTAAAATAAAATAATTTATTCGTAATATTTATAGATTCTTTAAAATCAAGTCTAAGTATATTTGAGTATAACCATTAGTGTCCCTGATTTTTTATTGTGTTTTTAAACAAGGTGAATATCGTAAAGGTGATTGTATCTGGAGATTTTTTGAGCCTTAAAGAGTCCTGACATTTGACTTACAGTTGAGTAAAAGGCCGAAAAAACAGTTAAATTTTCCCGACCGTGATCGAACCCAGCCCGCTCCGCCTGGGGCAACGACGTTAACCCCAGACCACAGCGGTGAACTATCAAAACCTAAACTCGTAACCGCAGTTTTTTAGTCCAGTTATTAACAAAGATGTTCACATGAATCTTTTAGTCATATGGTCATGACCACACCTTGATGGCATCATTACTTTTCAGGCAAGAGTTCATGTGAAATGCTAAGATATTTTTGTCTTCGTTGCTCCACAGTTCAATCTAACTAAATTAAAACATGCTGAATTTTAAAACGGCTAATTATAGGGCTATGAAGTAATTAATAATAATCTCCCACATTTAAGGACACGACATGGAGAAAAGAAAATATTTTAAAATTTGCAATTTGGAATGTAGCTACAGGGAATCTCTCATAAAGAGGACCAACTATACGATGTTCTGGCTAAGAAGGGAATTGCATGTGCGGCAATTAATTGTTTTGACTATTTATCTCATAGTCCTATAATTTTGCCTCTTCCTTCCTATTCATAAAATTGCCTCTTCCTGTTCGTAATGAGAGATCTCCGCAAATTAACTTATTTGACAAGGATGTCGATTCAACAACGTACGATCGATATGGTACAGCAACAAATGCTAAAAGACAACAACTTAAAAAATTACAAAAAAAGTTAGTTCTGTTGCTCTAAAAAATTATTTAAATGTTGTATAATGAATCTGCATTATTGTTAATAGTTATTTCTCATACAATCGTCTGTTATTGATATTTCCCAAGCCCAAAGAGATTTAACAATAAATATATGCTATTTATAACTATACAGCCGGCTTAGAAATCGCCCGGAAGTAAGATCGGAATACATAACCTCACATTTGGTAAATATTAAACATTATAATTATTAATTAAATAAAAATAAAACTACGTTTTATTTTTATTTAATTAATTAATATGAATTTTCATCAAGTAAACACCAACTCAATTGATCATTATAATTATGTTTAGCTTCTGATGTTGTATTATTTGATAAATGGTCACTCCAAATCCAACGCGAGATTGAGTTTTTCATTAGACAAAATGATTTGCGATTTTGTCGCTCGAGATTTTTTCCAGGAAAAAACAACCTCTTGTTTGATTACTGTTGACAATAATTCTGAATTTCTTCAACTATATTTTGAACTTTTAGTTTATCACATATATCTGTGTTTCTTTGCTTGTCCATTTTCGTCAAACCTGGGCGTGGACGTAAAAATCTCATCTGTGTCGCTTGCAATTTTGATTTTATTTTAGAATCTAATATTCAATTTTCGCTGCTATATTTTACTCGTGATTTTGCAGTTTTACACATTGTGTAATCTCAATTTTGTTGCGGTTGACATTTGTTTACCAAAATTTAATTTTTATGAATCCATTCATTGCATTTTATTTCTGTAACTTTATCTCGGTGCAGTTTCTTATATCAGATATTAGATGACTGAGATAATTAAATTCAGAAAATTGTACTATGATTTTTCCATGTAATTCTATTTTAAGTCTTCGTAACTTTTTTACACACCTACCCATAGTCAATACTTCAAAAATTCATTGTAAAGCACCGTTGAGGTTATGTACGAGTAATAACGTGTTAAAATATTAAAATAGGTGCCTGATATATCAGTCGCCCTTAACTAAATTAAACTTCGGTTAAAAAAAAAAACTTCGTTAAGTAACTAGAACTATGAAAGCCTTTCATAATTATGATCAATCTTCTGCATGAACCAAATGAAATGTAGAAGATGGAACATGATTCTGAAAGGCCTTCATAGTTTTAACTGCTTGACGAAGTTTTTTTAACAGAAATTTAATTTAGTTGAGGACTACAGATATAATATATCAGGTACTTATTGTAATATTTTAACATGCCCATAGATTTTGTTTTATTGGGAGAAATTTTAAGATCAAATTTTTTGGCTATATTATTTAATTTGTATGCTCCTATTTGTAATTCATCCTATGAGGTTGAAACAGTACTAAATCGTCTGCATACCAAAGAGTAAAACCTTTTCATATTGTCAATAATATAAAGTTCTATATGTTATTCGGGATTTGAATTACAGATCTACCGATTTGTACGCTGAAACTGTAACTGAGATAAATAATTATTTTTAATAGATTAACACAGCCAACAAACGGTTTGTTGGGAGGAAATAATTAGAACTATCACTGTGAATTAAATAAGAAAACGTTTGTAAGAAGGGATGTGCTTGTCATTTGACGGACACTCCTTAAACGTGAGGTGAATGATCGCTGAGATGAAGTAGTCACTTCACCCAATTCATCCTGTGATAACATTGCGGTTTGTGCAAATACTATATGGTGTGATGACATCATTTCATTCAAAGGGACGTCAAACTCCATCGCAGTTTGACAGCATAACGGATGCCCTTAATACATTGAAAAATTATATAAAATAATTTTTAAAATAATAAATTAGCTGACTCATGACATGTCACTCAACTTTGGTGTCTATTAGATAATTGAAAATTAATTCTATATTATACTTAAGTTATTTTTTCTGATGTACAAGTATTATAAAAAAAAGATAAAAAGAAAAACTACAGGAAAAATAACTAGAATGGACAATCATCATGGACGACAAATGTTTGGGGGATAGAGATGTCTTGAGTAGGCCAAGTCGGATACGTAAATCATATGGAAAATGAAAATATCTTATAGAAGAAGACGAGGCAGAATTGTACGAGTAAAATGTACTGGTAGGCCTACTTATTATTTATTATTGTGAATGGCGGTACTTCATTTGTTGTGTTGTGCGTAATATTGAAAATTAAATGATTAGATACATTTTAGAGTAGGATTGTTTCATTGTCCTTAATAATTGTACCTACAGGGGGCTTTCCCTCTGGTTTTCCCATGCCCCTTTTTCATTCTCCACTCGTGCCACAAGCCCTGCCATCTCTGCCTACTCTTATAATTTACTCTTATTATATCTTGTTTCCCATAAAGATCATGTAGCTCACTGTTAAGTAGTCTTCTCCATTCACCTGGTGAAATGTCCACCGCTATGGAGTCTGGGTGCGTCGTACGCAGTGGACCCGGGTTCGATCCCCGGTCCGGACAAGTTTCCTGAGTGGTAGTTTTTTCGGGGGTTTTCCTCACGTATAAGACGAATGTCAGGAAACGGTCTCGAACATCATCTCCCATCATAATCATCATCATATTCACATGTTTAGCATGACTGTGACTGTGAATGGCATTCTCGTCTTAATGTTGTGCTGTCTCGGAAGAAATCTTGACATTATGCTGATCACTCATTCGGGGAGATTCCTTCTTGTCGTTGTGTGGTCAAAAAAAATATGAGAGATCCATAGTTTAAAATCTCTCTCGCGACAGCTTATGCCGTTTTAAGGATCGGGTAGCATGTGGCATGTAAAATGTTCATATAAGATGAGAGGTTAAACAAAGTTAATGTAGTGGTTACTGGTGAAGTAAGTAGAGGTTTGGTTTACAAGTTGAGGAAAAGTAATTACAAATGACCCAACTCCTGGAGTGTGAAGAGCCGTTGTCACTAATTATTGTCAGCATAAGGAAGTAACACTTCTTCTCTCACAACATATTTAATAGTGGTTTCATACGAAAAAACTGCCCAAAATGTTTGATTATTTAATGATTTGTTGAGCTCAAAAGTCCAGTTATTTTACTCATTTAGAGTTTCATATTAAACAAGTGTGGCCGTGATATAAGTATTTATTACTATACTAGCTAATACCCGGCGAGTGATGGTACGTCTAAATAAATTTAATTTTTTTTGTTTAGTTTAATAAGTGGAAAAAGAAATAACATGTAAATTTATATCGCAGCCTAATTATTTTTAGATATCCCGTTCTGATTACCCGTCATTGCCCGGGTATCTACTTATCCCGATCTTAGCATAAATGAGCCGAAAGACAGAAATGGTTATTGTAAGTTATCCGTAAAATAATATCCACCGTGCGCTGCTACACTTGCCCGGAAATCTACTCATCCCGTTCTTCTTAGCATCAGTGTGCTGAAAGACAAAAATGGTTATTGTGAGTTTTCAGTAGATGATAGACATATGCTGTCGCGCACTTTTTTATAGGTTATTTTGAGATATTCAATTCCAACATTAATTTGGTGTATTTGTTTTGGTTTAGGCATCGTAAGCCTTTTTAGCGCCCAAAAAGTGACATTTTTATAGTGCACCGTTCCACTTTTTTTAAGCTTCGGCTCTATAGTACGTAGGATAAATTGTTATAGGCCTATACGTGAATTATCCCAGAAACATTCTCGAAATTATATATACCATATTTACAAAATTACTTTATAGTATGTATACTTCAATTAGGCCTACAAGTTGATTTTTTTGTATTTACAAAATGTATTTCATCAATTACAAAAATTAATTGCCTGTATCACTTTGTTCTTGAGGCAATCCTCTAATGAGGAAAATTTATATATATAAACATTCAAATCGGTCAAGTAGTTTTTTGGGTCCATAATGGACATCTATTATGCTGTAGTATTTATCTTATCACATCATGGTACCTGAAGAGATCGAAGTAAACAACAAAACTTTGTCAGAGAAAACTAAAAATAAATTATCAGAAATTAATTAAAAATTGTTGAAATTAGTAACTGAATATTTAGCACGAAGTTCACCGCTGTGGTCTCGAGATAGCATGCTGTCTTGTCACGCAGCGGGCCTGTGTTCAATCCCCGATCGGGACAGTTTTCTGGGTGAAGATATTTTCGGGGTTTTTCCTCACCTGTAAGACAAATGTCAGGAAACTTTAAGGACCAAACTGTCCCCGAACATCATAGGGACATTCCATCTCAAGTGATCTAGTGCCCCACGCTCAACATGTTCAGTTTCGCCGAAACTTGGTGTAGGTATGGAACCTCTTTAGAAATGAACCTCTGCAAATTTTCAAAGCATAATACCAGTGTTTGGGAAACTATGACATTTCATATGGAGGCCTGTTTGATGAATCCATCAAGAAACCGAACAACATTCAATTTTAACTCTTTGTTACTACAAGGCAAATGGATGTAGGGACCTGCTATTTCTACGTCTTGCACAACGTTTTATCCTAAATCCAAAAATGTAGTCCGACGAAAGGAAGTCCACTTTAGGAGTCACCAGCGTGGATCAAAGTGCCTAACAAATTCAGTCGTCATATCAAATTTTAGTCCTTCTTTAGGGCCAAATATCCCAAGAACATAAAACAAACGGAGACTAATATTTGGTACATTTCTTAATGGTGATTGAGACAGTGCACTGCCCAAATACCTGTATTCATAGCCACTTAATCTAGGATTATACTAGATCATAAACATGGTGCCAAATATGCAATTGTTAAAAGTGAGCTATGTTTAAGCTCAAATAACGTGAATTACGTCATCTCAAATGTTGTTTTCTTTAGTACCATTAGAAAGAGCACATCTTCATCTACCAGAATCAACTTATTTTGTTTTTGAGCCCATTCAAGTATGGGATGAAAAGTAAGGTGCCAAATATGTAATTGTTAAAAGTGAGCTATGTTCAAGCTCAAATAACGTGAATTACGTCATCTCAAATGTTGTTTTCTTTAGTATCATTAGAAAGAGCACATCTTCATCTACTAGAATCAACGTATTTCATTTTTGAGCCCATTCAAGTATGGGATGAAAAGTAAGGTGCCAAATATGCAATTGTTAAAAGTGAGCTATGTTCAAGCTGAAATAACGTGATATGATTTTTACAGTTTCTTCTTAGAGACTTTACTTTTACCAATATCTGTTTATTATCAAATATATTAATTGATATAGAGCATCCCACGCTTTTGATGGTAAAATGATTTTCTTTTTGTTGATAACTCTAGTTTTATTCTGTGTGTATTGGAGATTATTTTTTTGTTGACCACTTTAATTTTATCCCAAGCGTGTTGGAAATTAAAATTATTTTTCATTATTTAGTTCAGTTTTCTAATAAAGCGTGTTGTTTTAGTTTTTTAAAACTATTATTTATTTTTATTCACATCCATCTTAGATTAAGCTTAGAATTAAGGACTATCCTGGAGCACCACTAACATCATCATCATCACCCATCATATCATCGGGGCAACATAACCCCGCCTTCCAGCCGTCCCAACCTCAGAAGTGGGTTACAATTACGCCAATGCCAGGAGAGAACACCAGAAATGTTCAAAAAGGACGAAACCTGGGACATTATAAAAAATATATTTAGCACGAATAACTTATTTCTTGTCCACCGCTGTGCTCTCGTAGGCAGCAGGTCTGGCTTCGAATGTGGTTTGTATAAATTTTCTAGGTGAGGTGTTTTTCATGTTTTTTTCTCACCTGTAAGACAAATTTAAGGCTAAAATGGTCCCGAATATCATTTCGCCAACACAACTGTTTTACCGGTATCATGCTCACTTTGTTTAATATAGCAAGTTTTGAGTTAAATGTTCGAGTTGCTTCGGGGGGGGGCGACATTGAGCTGATCACCTCATCCGGGGAGGTCCTCCATTTCTTATGTGGCCAAAAAAAAAAGTAAATGTGTGATCCGGTGTTGCAAATCTTCTCCCAGCAGGTCGATCCTTGCAAAGCCTTGCGGCGTGGGGTATGTAAAAGTATCTGTAAGATAAGAGGGAGGTTAAACTAAGGTAAAGCGAAGAAAACTGTTTGTTCTTCTTATTATTATTTGCAATATAATTTTCTGATGGCTTCATAAAATGAATAATCCGTGTTTTGATATATTTAAAAACAAGTTATTTTTAACAGAGGCCGGTAATTATATATGAACGAGTTAGGGCAGCAGTTCCCAACCTTTCTCGACTCGCGAACCCCTTCCACAACCATCCGAGTTGGGTGAACCACTGACTTTTAAATATACATACAATAACACGAATAAAATTTAATTCCTAGCAAAAGATTCAACTATCTTAAATTAACTTAACCCTTAATGGCTAAAGCTTAAAGTTACTCTAGTTACGGCTTAAAAATTATACAACCTGCAGGCCTAATTGTACCGAAATAAAATGCATTCCTAACGTTGTTACATAACTGTAAATCAGGCATTCGCGGTAATTATTCATTTATTGTAGAAATACATCCATAGTAATTCTGCCCGATGGCAGGTCCTTCACTGCAATCATAGCATTTTCATGCTATGCTTGCAGCTTTACTAGGGAATTCTAGGTGTGGTAGCTTCCCGTTGCTTTCCACACCGGTGAAGGATGATGATGACGATGATGGCCATATGATTTCGGGGACCGTTTGGGCCTTAAAGTTTTCCTGACATTTATATTATAGGTGAGGAAAAACCCCGATAAAAACCTCACCCAGAAAAACTGCCCCGGCCGGGGATCGAACCCGGGTCCGCTGCGTGACAAGGCAGCACGCTACCTCGAGACCACAGCGATGGACATTGTGGAAATAATGTGATAAATTCCCGATGTTACACATATGCAGCAAGAGACATTATAAGTTAATTTAATTAAAAATAATAATAGTAATATAATAATAATAATAATAATAATAATAATAATAATAATAATAATAATAATAATAATAATAATAATCATCATCATCATCATCATCCGGTATCATGGCAGCTGCCGCCGTGTTCCGGAAACCAAACGCCATTCCCCTCTGTCCATCCATTGATATTCCTCCAATCCTCTGATATTCATAGCTGCTTGTACCTCTTCTATCCAAGTTTCCTTCGGTTTTCCTTCCTCCTTTCCATTGGGATCCATTCCATAACAATTTTAGGCAATCTTTGCTCTGGCATTCTTTTGACATGGCCATACCACTGTAATCTTTTCTTTTCTATAATGTCTATGATGTCCGGCTCAATAATAATAATAATAATAATAATAATAATAATAATAATAATAATAATAATAATAATAATAATAATAATATAATATAATAATAATATAATAATAATGCAGAAATGATGTAAACAATAATAGACCTAACCTCGAAACCCACCATTACGGAAGTTTTGGCGAATTCCTTGAAATATTTTGCGAACCTCCTGGGGTTCGCGAACCAAAGGTTGGGAAACGATTAATTAAGTTAAAGCAAAGACAAATTATTTGTTCTGTTTCTTCTTTTTTTTCAGTATAATTTTCTGATCAAGAATTCATGAAATGAATATTCTGTTTTAATATATTTAAAAGTAAGTTATTTTAATAGAGGCCGGAAATTATATATGAATGACTTAGGGCAATAAGATGATAAACCACACATTGCTCTTTCTGAGATATAAGGATGTCAATGTTTCAAAAGATTATAAATATTAATTAACGGCATTGTTGTTAATACATTGTGTGTCTAGATTTTAACTCATTACTGGCGCACTTACAAATTATTTTAGGGATATTTCAATACATTTATTTGTTATCATTATAATAAATGGTATTTCTTAACAGAATGTGGCATATCATGTTACTGCCCTAAGCCCTTCATATAGCCTACATTCATTTTATACATCACCTCCAGGTACTACAATTCTGGATGGGTTTTGACTGCTTTGACAACAGCTTTCCATATTTGTCTGTCTAATACCACTTTGTTCCAACCTGCGACTCCCATTTATTTACATTACCGGGTTCGTATTCCAGTAGATCCATGCTTTCGAATATCTTATAGGATACATTGTCAATTTATGGGTTAACTTATTTTACCAATGTTATGAACGTTTTTTTTGTTGTGTATTTTATATTCACGAACGGAGTACACCGAATAGTCTGATATGTAGTGTATGTCTAAAATTTAGGGTAAAAATCACGGTAGAGAATACCAAATTCAATATTTGTGCTGTAACATCATTTTCATTTATAAGAAAATATAAATGTATATTATATGGATACATGACAAAATAATTAACTTTTTTTTAGTTAACAATTACAATTTAGATATCTGTAAGTTGCTGTCTTCAGTAGTTTTGTAGATATCTGTGAGTTAGATCCTACTATCTTCGGTAGTTTTGAAATTCTACATATCAGTGAGATACATGATCTTCATGGGAACCTTGATGTAATAAGAATAGTTAAATCTCATAGACTGCGATGGGCAGGACATGAAGCACGGATGCGGAATGAAACAGGATCATGGAAACTCCTTTTAGGAAAACAGTGGGAAATCACCCAGTAGGTAGGCTTCATAATTAACCATGATTCGAGGGAAATAAATTATATAGGAGATGATTGGAAAACATTAGCTCAAAATAGAGATTTATTGAGAACTTATGTTCGCATGACCGTGAACCTACATGTTATATAGTGCCAGTGAGTTAATTAGCATTTTGTAATTGTGCCAGTTAGTTAGTTTTATAACTATTCATCAATTAAATAAGAGACTGTATGTACGCGATGAAACTTTTTTTATTCAAAGCCATCAGATTGTCATTACGACATTTCTGGTATTCTCTCCTGGCATCGGCGTTATTGTAATCCACTTCTGAAGTTGGGACGCCTGGAGGCGGAGTTACGCCATCTCGGTGATGTACGATAGATGGTGATGATGGTAATGTGCCAGAAGAGGTTTTAATCCTAAACTTAATCTAATGAGGTGAATATAATAATAATAATAATAATAATAATAATAATGACTAGATGATATTCGGGTATCGTTGTTCGGGCTTTAAGCTTCCTGACATTTGTCTGACAGGTGACATAGAATACCGAAAAAACCTCACCCATGAAACTTGCCCCGACCGAGGATCGAACTCGGGCCCGCTGTGTGACAAGACATCACCTCGAGACCACAGCAGTAGACTCGATTAATCTATTTGTCTTTTTAACAATTGAATATTGCTATTCCGATTTAATCCCTAAAATATAGCAATTAGTGTATATACTGAATTTGGGTACCATAACTGAAATTCTTATTATTAATATTGGAAAGTCTGTACGACTATAATATAACGTACCACATTATTTTTGGTGGTGTTGAATTTATACTCAAGTATCAAAAATAAAATAAATATATATCATACAATTGTTAAAAGCATCATTACTTATGGAGCAGAACTTTGGTCATTAACAACAAAAACAAATAAGTATATTTTGGCAACTGAAATGGATATTATACGAAGGACAGCAAGAATTTCAAGAAGAGAAAATAAATTAGGAACTCAGTTATAAGGGAGAAAATTAAGATAGAAGATATTATTTTAGATTATATTAAAACTCAGCAATTAAGATGGTACGGACATGTCCAGCGAATGGAAGAGGATTGGCTACCAAAATGTGTTTTGGAATGGAAACCTAAAGGAAGACGAGGCAGAGGAAGACATAAAACCTCATGGAGTCAGGGAGAATATATTTATACATGAAGGAGAAACATCTACAACCAGGAGATAGGATGGACCGACAAAATTGGCTTTTTAAGAATCGGACGATGTATCTAAATTTAGACTTGATGACGTATTAAACAATTCCTAAAAATCGCCGCAAGTTAAGTAAGGCGTGGCAAAAATGGCATCATGTTCGTGCATTTAAGATCTGTGACAAGACCAAAATAACTTCAACTATATATTTGTCTGAGATTATAGAATTGTATCACGCCTCTTTGCTTGTCAGTATGCAAAATAAACACTTGTAGGTATCACGAAACTTGTTGAACACGATGTCGTGTCTTGGCCTCATCGTTTCCTCACGGTCCCACACATAACATATGTATGCATGAGGTGGTAATAATCACGGAGTATTCAACAATAAAAATATTTGTTTATTTCTCTGATCAAGTAACAATGCTGAAGATATACAGTATCGTAATATTTGCATTTATGCATTTCTCTTTGCAGAAACAATTAAATACAGCAATTATGATCTGTTTTAATGGTAGTAAGACTGTTGATGTATTATTAGGCAATGGGAGAAGATACTAATATAAATAAAAATACTAATATAAATAATAAAATATGAGGGTTATCTTCTTACCACAATATTGACACTAGGTCATAGGATAAGTCTGCTAACAATCCCTCTTCATAGCACTTCCTCTTATTCTACTTACTTCACAGTAGCCTTTGCCAGCTCCTGGAATTTCCTTCGTCTAGATATCAGAGGTTGCCGCACACTTGGCACGCTTATACAGTTACGTGTTGTCTAATAATTAATTTGTTCCTATTTATTTAAATTTATTACAAACTTAAAGGCACCCGAGATGTGGGCAGACCTAGAAAGAGATGGGCTGAAGTCGGAATGGGTCAGCAGACCTAATCCATGAATGCAGATGATGATGATGACGACTATGTCATTAATAATTTTTTTCTCATTTTTATGTATCTTGTACTTATTCGTTAAATTTAGAGTAAACAAGAATGCATTATAAATAATAATTGTATTGTATATATAACATGTAATCGTTTATATTTATTGTAATATAAATGTAAGAATATTTTCTCGTATTTTTTAAAAACCTGGTTGAGTGGCAAACAAGGCCTTCAGGCCTTAACCCTGCCAGATTAAATAAAATTATTATTATTATTATTATTATTATTATTATTATTATTATTATTATTATTATTATTATTATTATTATTATTATTATCATCATCATCATCAACACGCACATTCTATTGAGTAACACTAACAAGGGAACTGTCAACCATTAAATGCCGAAAGCTACCTTGAAATTTCTTTCAGAAAAGCGTTGTGATGTACCAAAATCGTATCGAAAAAAAAAATGTTTTTTTTAACTGCAAGACACAGAAATCGAAGCCAGAATCCAGCAATTGGCAGCCCGTTGTACATAGTAGATTGACACCCTGATTGACTTCGAGCGGAGTGGAATGAGGCCTGAGCTGCACGGACGCCAGGTAGTGAGGGTTATCCAATCCATCAATTGAGGAGTTATGCTACTTCCGTATTTAAATTATAGTTTTGGCGCTGGATTTTAGTGGTTTGCAGTTAAGAACGGAAGATATTTTTTTGGAAACGGCCTTGGGAATCACAACTATTCTCTGGGAGAAATTTCAAAGTAGGTTTCGGCATGCAAAGGTAGACTTTTTTCTTGTAAGTAATAGTGGCTGGAATTAAACTAAATATATGGCCACACATAAAAATATACTCGTATTGTGTTATAATGACTATTTAACTCATGCCCCAAATGGGAGTCAATGACCAATCACGTTTCAATGATTTCTGTTTTACAACCAATCAGAGTCGTGTTTCACCAAATATTTATCAGTGTTATAATTACCATATTAAAGAAAGCTCCTCCTTACAATATTGCGTTCCTTTGGCAATAAATAGTATGATCTGGCTGCAGTGATAAACAAAAGAAGCAGTAGAAGCGTACCTATCGTTTCTCATTTGTTTTCAAACATCGCCGTTTACATTAAATATATAAATATTTTAAAATAACTATAGTTAAATAATGATTTGTGAGTAAACAGCTTAATTTTATTCGTTAAATAGTCCTAACAAATGCCACTCTTGATTTCCAAATTCTCTAGATAAATTCACTCCTCACTTCGTGAGTCGTGAATTTATCGATAATTTGGAAATCACTCGTGGCATTACTTATGAAAATACAGTTAATGGAAGTTGAAGGAAATTTTTAAGAAGTGGTTGAATTCGAATACTTAATTAACTCACTGGCACTATCAAACCCGTAAGCTCATGGACCCACGGATAATATGTGCTTATACTGAGTTAATATTTTCCAATCATCCCTGTACAATCTACTTCCCTCAAATTATGGTTAATGCTATTTTCCTACCACATTCTTGACCTATTCCCTGGGCGCTTTCCCTCTGGTTTCTCTACAAGCTGTTTCCGTGCCCCTCTTTCTTTGCCAATTCGTGCTACATGTAGTGTTAATTGCTTTGTCAGACTCAACTGTTCTTATTACACCTGGTTTTCCATAAATATCACGTAACTCACTGTTATGTAGTCTTCTCCATTCGCCTGTCTGTTCATATCTCTTTAGTCGAAAACATTTCCAAAATTTTCATCTGTGATTGTCCCAAGCGGATGTTAGTTTTGTAGCCAGCTGGAAGAATAGGAACGTTATAGATGCACTTTAGAAAGGGGTTGTCAATTTATGTTATCGGTTTGCACAGTTATTTAGGTTCCTTAATGAATGTTCATGAAATATTTTCAAATTACTTAGGTTTGATTGTTTTTTAATCACGAGAACAGTTACATTATTCCTTAGAAAGTGCCTGTATAATTTAGAGCTGACATCCTTTAAAAAAGCTGGCATTTGTGACATGTTTCCCGGAAGTTTCGAATTTCTTTAAAGTTGTTTCTTCTTTAACTTGTTTGTGGTTTCGTGGTTCTTTTGCAGAATCTTTTCTTGTCATTGTTTACTAATGTTTAGGTGGCAAAGAATCTTGTTACTCTTATTTCTTTTGTTGAATAGTTCTTTTATTTTGTCATATTTGTCTAAAGTCTATTACATATCATAGTAAAATATTTCCCATTGTCCTCAGTAGTATTTTCACACCAGGGTAGATCTCGCGGACTAATAAGAACAAAAACGAATATCTAATCTAGATCTCATTGTATATAATAATTGCCATTATTCAGGAGTCATTGCCATTAATTGGATGATTAGCCTATTGTAAAAAATACTTATTTATGATAAAAATAGCTAAAGATACTTTTATAGTGATTATTTGTAGCTTAGGACATGAAACGTTGATGTGTCACTCTAAATTATATTAAATTTAAGACGAAATATCTTAATAAAATAGGCTTAATAAATAAGTTGGGTTGCCGTCATCTTACCTCATATTTTATTGCTTCTTGTAAGACATGTTTCAAATCATGTTTACTCCATCCCAAGATAGTATAAACTGATGGTCTTTATGTTGTCCGTCCTGGATTTCGACTCCTGCTCCATCTTTGGAACACAAAAAGAGGGAACAGGAGTCGAGATCTACGGCCGACAACTTAAACAGTTTGTACCAACTGAAGATGGAGCAAACATACTTTGAAACATGTCTTACAAGAAACGACATATGAGGTAAGATGACGGCGGACACAAATTATTTTTTAAGTAGAACCTCTTATTGTTACTTTATATTGTATTTCCATAATAAAATAGCCTTATATCTAACTTGGAGGGTAGGGGTTTGCAAAGTTAGCCAGATGTTCAGTATCACGAGCTTGATATACGCTACTGGGGCTAGCTGAAAAAAAAATGCAATTTCTAGACAATAGGCCCGTTTGCACGAACGCTCCAAACTGCTGCTCCTGGCCCATCACTTAGAAGCGGCAGTCCAGGAGCGTGAGGTTGTAGTGTGGTCGACAAAAAGGACGACACTCCTGGCCAACGCTCCGGGAGTGTGGGGTTTAAGTGGTCAGGCCAAAACCGCCCGTGTAAATGCAATTTGCAATGCTTTTTGAGTCCCCCTTCAAAGAAAGTAATGGGATTTATTGCCTTTTTTTTCAGAAGAAAGAAAATACATATACATTTACATTGCGCACAGGTCTGCTTGGCCGTAAGTGCATTATTTTTCCATGAAACAAAATAAATAAAAATAATCATAATATAAACAAATACCTACAATTACACCTGTATCAAAACAATAATAGGCTATATATAAGTAAAATCTATGTCTACACTACATCACAATAATACATATCTACACTCATCCATGAAAAGACCATGTGTATAAGTAAATAAACAAAATAAAAAAGTCTCATTCTGTACAGTAATATTAAAAAAAATTGCTAGAAAACAAATTAAGAAAACACACACACACACCCACACACCCACACATATACACACGCGCACGCTCATACCCCCCTCCCCCGGCCCTGCAGACATCAAATGCACTATCAGACTATTAAACTTATCAAACCTAATTATTACATAATATAACTAAAGATCGAAAACAAAGACCATATTGAGATTCTTCTTGTTGATAATACATATATCCTTATTGATCTATAATTTTGCTATATCTCACTTTCCTTACTGTATCCAAAAAATTGCATTTTTTTGATTCACTCTCGATCCGTCCTAAAATATCCAAACACGCCACTCTCCCACGATCCGACCTAAGAAATCTCTCCGGTAGCAACTGTAATATAAGTTGTTCTGTCTCTCTACAGAATGCTATTAATATGTTACCAGTTTTCACAGTCATCGCATAGAGGGCATAGTTTAATGCCTTCTTCATTTTGTTAAATTATGGGTCCACCATCCCCCCCCAAATGAAACCATGCAATAGCACTTTTATCATCCCCACCCAAAGAGTCAATATACTTCTCCCTTCCCCACGAAAGTTTCAGTTCCGACTGCAGGTTGAGCGATGAGTTCCCCTTGAGCATTCTGTCGTGTAAACTAGTCAGATCTGGAGCGCTAGAAATAGTGTGTGTGTAAACACGCCTGTGCAGCTGGAAGTCTGTACTCCAGGCGCGGCGCTCCAACCTCACGCGAGCTCCCGGCATATCGGAAGCCAGTATTCACACCGACAGATTCGGACCGCGCGTCTGGAGCGTGCGCTCTAGAACTACCGGGAAAACTGTGTGTAAACGGGCCTAATGTAGAAAAAGAATAAAACTGAGATTGTATAAGACTCTTATACGCCAAGTGCTGAAGCATTGTCTATAAAAACAGCAGATGAAATATTCTTCGTGACTGTGAAAATTATCGAGACCATATATGATCCAGTATGTAAATGGTCACTAGAGAATAAGATCAAATAAGGAAAATGATGAGTTCTTAGAAGGAGATAACCTTTTGGGTTATTTTTTAAATCGATACGATTAAGATGGCTGGTTCACATAACATGAATACAAGGTAAAATGTTTCCAATATTGATATTAGATGCCAGAATTGTGGGAGGATGGCGGAGGGGAAAACTATGGAAAATATAAATGGACGATGTTGAGAACGGCTTACAAGTTTGGGATTGAAGAACTGGAAAATGAAAGCTAAGAACATGGGATAATGGAAAGCTGGGCTGAGGGAAACCAAGGTTAAATTTGGATCCGAGAAAAATCATCCCTGGCACCGATTCGTCAACCGCGAACCTCGCATGGGGTGACCGAGATGCGAACTCGGAACGCAGAGATGGAGGGTGCTGTCAGTATTAATGCAAGGTTATTACAACGTTTACTTGCGTCACTCCAAGTTTTAACGAAATAATGTAACCGCATCTCATGTGTAAATCAAATCAACCTATTTGTTATATTTAAACAACGGAATTGCACATTTGTCTTTAGTTAAATTTTCTATCTTTATCTTACAAAATTACTATATTATAATGCAATATTTTATATGCAAAGTGAACGAATTCAATTCAACAAATTTACTGGTTTTTCAAAATAAACATCAAGGTTAAGTTAAATTTGAACGAGATTCTTCTTTAACATAGACTAACTTACTAACTCACTGGCACTATAGATCCCGTAGGTTCATGGCCACGCGGATATAAGCTCTCCATGTATCCCTAATCTTAGCTAATGTTTTCAAATCATCCCCTGTATATTCTATTTTCGTCTAATCATAGTTAATGATATTCTGCCACCTCATTCTTGGTCTACCAACTGGGTTTCCTCCATCTGTTTTTCCTTCAAGAAGCTTCCATGCCCTTCTTTCATTCCAAACTCGTGCCACATCTCCTGCCCATCATACTCTGATACTTATCTGTTCATATTACATCTGGTTTCGTATAAATACCATGTAGCTCAGTGTTATGTATCTTCTCCATTCGCCTGTCTCTCTTTGGTCCAAAAAATGTCTTAAGTACTTTATTCTCAAATACATAAACTAGTGATCACAGTTATGTACTCTTTTCCATTCGCCTGTCTGTTCATCTCTCTTTGGTCCAAAAATATTAAGAACTTTATTCTCAAGAATAAGAATATTTGAGAACCTACGGGTTCGGTAATGCCAGAGAGTTACTGGATGAAAACATTTTCACACTCGCATGTGTATGTACCGCCCAAGCAACTGACTGCATTTAAATATAGGCTGTTTTCTATAAGGTCTCAAGACATGGCTGCCCACACATGCATATATATTATACCACCAAGTTAACTTCGCACGAGCGGAGGGGAAGAGTTTTAGCGCTAGTGTCGCCGAACTACTGATTCTGTGGAAGGGATGTAGGAGAACGCTGTACATCCGATCACGTACTGAAATGGTTCAATTTTAAGTGTGGGCGGAGAATCCTAAACACGTGTGAAAGATCTTAACATGGTTGTCATATTAGTCATCTAAGCACTGAACGCTCAAGCGGTCGGATAATTTAAAATCACAATATTTGTCGTTTCTCCGTTACCAGCTTCACAACAAATCACAAGTGGCAACATGTACTCCTACACGTAACCCCAATAGTAACAGGATTGTCAAATTAGTCATTTTGCCAATGACAGCCTAGAAGGACGGACCATTAAAATCCATAGTATTTGTCAGCTCTCTGACACAGAACATATACAGAGGACAGGAAGAGAAAGAGAAGGATAGCATGTTAGTTAACATATTTTCCGCAAGTGCAGACTACTTGGTGGAGTAATACCTATTTTCCATTAACTTAATACATCTTCCCTATGAAGAAATAAAATACATTTCTACATTGGTTATGTTTTTGTCAAAGCTCAAAAAACATATTAATACTCTTCATGAACATCTTCGTGTGCTCAATATTCTACACCCTTATTCTTTACCTCCAAATCTACCTTCCCAGTCCCGTCTTGCAATTTTTTTCCAGTCATCGCTTTCTTTGTGTCCTGCAGCCAGGTGCTTTTTGATCTATATCTGCTTCTCCTTCCCGGGAATCTAACCCAAAACACTCCTTCCCAACGTTTAAACACTTTGATAGTTGTTTCCATTATTTTTTGAGTTAAAAATGTTTGAAAATTCTGAATATAAAAATATTTTGAGCTGAGAAAACAGTGCAAATTAAAACTTGGAAATTCCAAATATTGTAAGTGAAAAGTTTTTATAAACACTAATTTATTTTATTATTTGTTTTATTTTGATCGCAGACACGACTGCTATCTTTGAATGCATATCAGACTACTTCTTGTTACCTACAGTGTTACATTCAGCTATTTATATTTGTCCTCGGCCCATTCGGACTATGTTTTAAGTTAAGAGACCGTATGTTGAACTATTATGAAGGTAGAAAAAGTCTTTACAACAGCTGTGTCGGAACAAACAATTGTTACAGATACTTCTAATTCTTGCCAGACACTAAGTTAAAATAAGAGAACAGTAAAAAAATAATAATGCAGAAAAATGGAGAATGATAACAAAATAAGCAGTAAAAAAGGGCAAAAATAAAATCATCTTATAATGTTTGTTAGATCATGATTATTATGCCTGTTTACTTATTAAAACTTTTCCAATGGTCACTAATAAAAAAAGTATTGCCATAAATCCGTGCTCTTTTATCCTCTGATACCTAGGAATATATTCATGGGTGGGTGAATTAAGACAGTTATCTCAAAAATTGTGAAAACAAATAGTTGTTTAGTTAGAAAGAGTGATACTTTTTTTCTGTATAATAAAAAAAGAAAATACTGATATTGTACACAGAGAAATGAAAAATACCTTATAGTGACAATGGTGATGAGTATATTTCACAGAGTATTACAAGGTAATTCATAATTTTGGATTCATGGTGTGTAATAGTATATTACGATGCGATGTTGGGAACTGGTTTTTACAGAAGCGAGGATTTTAATTTCCGAGATTCTGTAAAACACTTCACAAACATGCGTTGTACATTATTTTTTGCGCGTTGGTGTTTTCAAAATAGTAAATAATAGTAAAATAATAACATATTTGTTGGAAATATTTGCGTTCATTATAGACAACTGACTAACGATAACAGTGTGGGCAATGTTTATTAATTGAAACTACAGGAGGCCGTGAGACCAATATTAGTGATAAAATGGCGGCAATTAAGTATTTATTGTTTTATATTGTATCAAATAAACTTCAGTTCATTTAAAATACAGTAATTTGTTTCGTATAATATATACGTATTAACACTACCTTTATACATTGTACGTAGTATACATAAAGGACAGTGGTTTTACTTCCCGCACGAGGTTTGTAATATTACAGTATAGTTATTTAGGTTGGCAACCCCGAAATGTAGGAAGTTTAACTTTCAATCACAGTCGCCATTGCTGTAAGTACGACAAAACACACTATCGCGCAAAAAAAATATAAAATGTGGATGGATATATCTCTCTTTACACGCCTTACCGAGAACTGATTCAAGACATGCTCGGAATGGGTTTAAGTCAAATAATGATGGGGATGATTTGTCTAGATTTGTTTTATCCGTAACCGTGCTTTAAAAAAAAAAATTTACCTATACTTTTGGACTTTAAGATATAGTTCGTTTTTGCAAATATACGTTAGTTACTACCTTGCAGATTGCTCCAAGTGTGCTTGGCAAATATGAACTTGTGCGAAACACTTAGAATACCCAGTGCTTAAGCTGTCGGAGCGGTGATTTGCGTGGGGCTAATATTCTGACAAGAGCTTTTGCTGGTAATTGGTTAATAACAGTGTTTTAACACCTCGAGGACAATCCTTAGTTTACATGCAACTTAAAACTAGGAAATCAGATCCATTAAATATAACTGATCACAAGAAGCTAATATACCGTACACTGCTTCTGCGATTGTTATGTCTTTCAGAGGTATCTTAGCTGTCAAAAATTACACCCTAGAATTTCAAGTTGTTTACCAGTTTAAACATATTTATTTAGGAGGTTTCAAATCTTCCTGCGCCCAATTTTTTTTTCCATGGCGTGACAGGCCTAGAAGGCTCTTGGCCTATCAGCCTGCTGCTGCTGGTCTTGCATATTTTTCTTCTTCTTTAGTTTAACCTCTCACATTTAGGCACTTTTACGTGCCACAAGCCCTCTGGGCCATACAGTGACACGACCTATGAGGAAAGATTTTAACTGTGTATCACAAACATACTTTTTTGACCACACAAGGACATGTAGGGTCTCCCTGAATGAGTGATCAGTTCAGTTCAGGGCCTCCTCCGAGACAACACAACATTAAGACAAAATACACCATTCACACACACATTCACACTAAACATGGCGAATGTGATAATAATGATTATGATGGCCAGATGATGTTCGGGGACGTTTGGGCCTTAAAGTTTCCTGACATTTGCCTTACAGGTGAGGAAAAACCTCGAAAAAAAATCACCTTAGAAACTTGTGATCGCCTTAGACTGGTGATCGAACCCAGGTCCGCTGCGTGACAAGGCAGCACGTTACCTCGAGACTACAACGATGGATGGTCATACATCTGCATGTGTTAATCACAAAAGTAGAAGATTATCCTGCCAGTATAGGGGTGACATGTGGTCAGCATGTCGAGTCCACTAGCCGTAATAGCTGGTTTTCTCAAACTGGAGCCGCTACTTATTGCAGCTACATAAATTCTTCACGATACTGGGTGGGTACCGGTCCCATACTGGCTGAAATTACATGAGAAAGTTACTTTCCCCATGGAGACTCGAACCAGTGGAAGTCCCGTAGCACTGCGCCAAGGCGTCTTGCCTTAACCACTTAGCTTCGGCACGGGTCTCTGCGCCTTATTAATCTACTATAATATTACGCTCCCCATTTCTCTGTCATACTAATTTTCATCGCCTCTTCTACCAGATACCATCCATTCTAGTCTTTTTTTTTTTTTTTTTTTTTTTTTGGAATCTGTCTTCTGTCTTTCTTTTTACATTATCGTACTATTTTAATTGTTTCTTTTTTATGAATTCGACGATTGAAGTTTGAACATGTTTTGATTAATTTCTCTATTTCTTATTTTATCACTATTAGAAATTCCAGATGAACGCTTCCAAAAATCAATTTGTGAGGAATTTAATTTACTTACTGTTCTGGAATTTTTATTTCCATGTTTCTTTCCATAACAAATTTATTCTTTATATTGTACTCTATGTATTTTAATTTTATGTTATTTCACACTGTCACTATTTCATACTTGGATTTACGGTCGACGATGCCGCCGTGCATGGTTGCTGCCGTGCATGGTTGCTTTAGCGAAGTCTACATTTTCTGAAGATAGTAATTAAGTGATTTCTCGAATTGTGATTATTAATGTGGAGTGGAAGTAAAATAACTCAATTTAACCTCATGGGTTAGTGGTTAGAGTTTTTAACTACAGTTCCTGGGGTCCCGGGTTCGATTCCCGGTCAGATCAAAGGATTATTATCTTAAAGGAAATTATTCCTGTGATCGCCCATGGTCCGTATTTAGAATACGTTTAGGTTTATCATCACCTGTCATATCATCGGGGAACACACATTCCAGGCGCCCCAACTTAAGAAGTGGGTTACAATTCCGCCATATCAGGAGACAATACCAGAATTGTCATAAGTAAAGCTAGTGGCATTGAGAAAAATATTCCGTTAAATGATTTATGTTTTACCTAACGAAATATTGATTTACATTGCATAGATTGAAAGCAAGTTTTACGGATAAATGGAGATGGATATCGAAACAAATTTGTAATACGCTTTCAATCCTTGGTACGTATGTAATATTATTTTATATTATATTTCATTAAATAAATAAATAAATATCCTCAACTCGCGTCCAACTCATGCTCGGGTCAAAGGATGAGATGAGTCCCTTATATAGAGGTCAGTGAATGACAAGGGTTTTGGCCGATCACGCCTGACGCATAATCACGGGGCAGACGAACGAAATGAAACGAAATGGATGAGACGAGCATGGAGAAATGGTGGAATGAAATTATGATATGGCAAAACGGAAGGGGGGAAAAAAAACACGAGAAAAACCTGCCCAAGCTCCGTTTCGTCCACCATGAAACTCATATGGAGTAACTGAGAAGCGATCTCGGGACCCCAGCGGTGAGAAGCGAGCGTCTAACCGCTTACGCCACTGAGCCTTCTATTCTATATTTAATTATTTTTAATAAATATGTATAGTCCACCGCTGTGGTCTCGAGGTAGCGTGCTGCGTTGTCACGCAGCGGGCCCGGGTTCGATCCCCGGTCGGGGCAGTTTTTCTGGGTGAGGTTTTTATCGGGTTTTTTCCTC
Source organism: Diploptera punctata (assembly GCA_030220185.1). Classification (NCBI taxonomy): domain Eukaryota; kingdom Metazoa; phylum Arthropoda; class Insecta; order Blattodea; family Blaberidae; genus Diploptera; species Diploptera punctata. Next base: position 2,648,414 of record JASPKZ010009790.1, read on the forward strand.
ACCTGTAAGACAATTGTCAGGAAAACTTTAAGGCCCAAACGGTCCCCGAAATCATATGGCCGTCATCATCATCATTCTTATCATTATCGCCATCATCCTTCACCGGGGTCTCCGAAATCATATGGCCGTCATCATCATCATCATCCTTATCATCATTATCATCATCATCCTCCACCGGTGTGGAAAGCAACGGGAAGCTACCAAACCTACACACCTACAATTCCCTAGTAAGGCTGCAAGCATAGCATGAAAATGCTAAGATTGCAGTGAAGGATCTGCCTTCGGGCAGAATTACTATGGATGGATGGAAATATGTATTCGACAGTGATAAAATAAATAAATCCTAATTTTCAGGATGAAATGGCTCGTATGTAGGCTGACGTTTCCCGTATGGAGACCGGGATATAGAATAATACCACCGTAACTCATACGGGTTATAAGACGCGACCGTAGTGGGTACTCAGTGCCTGGGGATATAACTGGTTCACCCAGTCTCAGGGGTTATAAATATGGGTCGTAGTGTTCCAGGTTGGGGTGGGCGTGAGGCTGACGACCCCATCCTGAGTTGGTATTTCAACCCAGCTCCAGAAAATCGGTTGTTAAGAATCTCAATTTGAATAGCCAAACTGATTTGAAAAGGAAACAATTGCCAACAAGGAAACTGTAAACCACTGCATGCCGAAATCTACCTTGAAATTTCTTCAGAGAAGCGTTGTGATGTACTAAGGCCGTGTAAAAAATGTGCCGTTTTTAATTGCAAGGCACAGAAATCGAAGCCAGAATCCAGCAATGACAACTCAGTATACGAAGGAGATGGACGTCATGAGTAAGAGAGGAATGGAGTGAGGCAGGACGTGGCACGGACAGTTAGTTGTGAAGGTTATCTATCTCTATCTATCTTCGGGTTTTTACAGCTGCTGCCGTCTTCCCGTGCCAAACCTCCAAAGCCTACGGTCTTGGGCATCTTCGATGCTTAGCCCTCTAGCTTGCATTACTGTCTTCATGTTTTCCTTCCATGTTAACCTTGGTCTTCCTCTTTTCTTCTTTCTGTTAGGATGCCATTCATATAGTTGCTTCGGCCATCGCTCATCTTCCATTCTTAAAACATGTCCTAACCACTTTAATTCCTTTTCCTCAATTCTTTCAATTATGCTTTCTTCTGCTTCCATTTTGTTTCTAATTTCCTTATTTGTGACACGTTCTAATTTAGACTTTCTGGCACTTCTTCGTAAATAATCCATTTCTAGAGCTATTAGTCTATTCTTGTAGTACTTATTGATTGTCCATACCTCACTTCCGTACATTGCAACAGATTCCACCAATGTTTTACCAATATATTTTTTTGTGTCTTTCCCAAATATGCTTATCCCACCATATGGAATTTAATGATGATATTATTTTGCTACTCAATTCAATTCTATGTTTTATGTTCTCTTTGCCTATACCTTCGATGTTATCCATAATCATTCCCAAATATTTAGTTTGTTTCACTTGCTTTATTTGGATTCCATCTTCCAATACTAAGTTTTCTCTTTCATTGCTATTTATTGCCAGATATTCTGTTTTTTGTAAATTTACTGTGAGACCCCATGATTCATATGTGCTTTTCAACCTTTTTATCATGAATTCCATATCAAAATTGTCTTGCGCTAAAACCAGTTGATCATCGGCAAATTGTAATGTCAGCAAAAATCTATTGCCTATTGGGATCCCCATACCTTTGCAGCTTTGTTTCCATTTCGTTAATATAAATTCTACATAAATATTAAATAAAATTGGTGATAGACTGCACCCTTGTTTCAATCCCTTTGAGGTGTTTATAGGATTAGACATTATATTTCCCATTTTAACATAAGCGGAGTTATCTTTATAGGTTTGTTTAATAATTTCTATTAGGTTTCTGTCAATATTGTATTTCTCCAATACTTCCCATAATTTGTTCCTCGGAATTGAGTCATAAGCTTTCTCTAAATCTATCATTGTCAAATGGGTTTCTTCTCCAACTGCAGTCCGTTTTTCAATTAACTGTTGTATTGCAAATATATTGTCAACACATGACCTTCCTGGTCTGAATCCATTTTGATCTTCTCCTAATTTGTCTTTAACATCTTTTTGTAACTTTGTTTTAATAACTTCGTAAATATTCTATATAATGTGTTATTTATACTTAGTCCTCTGTAGTTTTTTGCGTCTCTTCTATCGCCCTTCTTGTATATTGGTACTATGTAGCTTATTTTCCATTCATCAGGAATCTTCTGTATTGCAATGCACTTATTATACAAGTCCCTCAATCTACCTATTAAATTTTTTGGGCCATATTTAATTAACTCATTTGGTATGTTTCCTGGCCCTGGTGCCTTTTTATTCTTTAGGGTTTGAATTTCTAATTCTATATCTATTGTATCAAATTCCAGGGCGTTCATTTCTATGGATGGATTTTCTGTTGTTTCCATAAACTCATTTCTAGTTTCTGACAGTAAAGCTTTGTAATGTTTTTCTGCGTCTGATTTTGCTAACAAATTTATCTTGCTGGGTCCTTGGTTGGTTTTCAGTGTTTTTAGAAATCTCCATACTTCTGATGATTGTGATCCTCCTATATAACTTTCTATTTCTTGGCATTTGCTTTTCCATAATTTGTTTTTTTCTTCTATCACTTTCCTTTTAACTTCGGCGTTTGTTCTCTTGTATTCTATCCAATTTTCTGTTGTTTTATTTGCCAACCATTCTAAGTAGCATTTTTTCTTCTTTTTGGTTAATTCTTCAATATCATCATTCCACCAATCTTGTGTATTTTGCTTTTTATTTATTGTGCCTAATGCTTCTTTTGCTGCCGAATGTATTATTTCCTTTAATTGATTATATTCTTCTTCTATGTCTTCCTTGTAATCCAAATTCTCAATTTTAATCCTCAGCCTTTCTTTATATAAGTTTTTGATACTATCCTGATTAAATAAATACAGTTTAAATTTTTCTTCCTGCTTCGGTTGCATTGTTGATTCCCTTGCTTCATCATGCACTTTTTTCCCTGTAGGGAATTTGGGGATGATCTGTGCTGTGAGTAGATAGTGGTCAGAACCACAATTTGCTCCTCTTTTAACCCTTGAGTCCTTAATAAATAAGGAAGTATTTTGCTTTACAATTATGTAGTCTATTATTGATTTCTGATTGAGACTAGGTCGTTCCCAAGTAAATTTATGAATGTCCTTATGGTCGAAAAATGTGTTTACTATCTTTAATTTATGTTGTTTGCACATCTCTATGATTCTATTTCCATTATCGTTGACTTCTTGTTCCCCATATTTTCCTACTGCTTCATCATTGTTTCTTCTACCCACTTTCCCATTTAAATCTCCCATTAGTATTAATTCTTCATTACTTCGTATTTTCTCTATTTGTTCCACTAATACTGAATAGTACTTTTCTTTCTGACTCTGTGCAGCATCATCTGTTGGTGAGTAGACTGCTAAGAACACCATTGTTCTTCCCATAAGCTTCATTTTAATCTTTAGGCATCTTTCATTAATATGTTCATATTCTGTTATGTTTTTACTGTATTTCTTTTTTACAAACATTGATACTCCTGCTTTAGCTCTTTTTGATTTATTTACACCTGACCAAAAATGTATATAGTTTCCTAAATATGAATTTCCCGATCCTTTCTTTTTTGTTTCCGTCACTGCTGCAATATCTATATTGTTCTGGAATAATTCTCCTGCTACTTCATTAATTTTGTTTCTAATTCCTCGTACATTCCACGTGCCTATATTCAATGTCCGTTTTCGTTGCTTTTGTCTTTCATACTTTTTTCCGTCCGGCTTTGATTGATTTGGTCTTTTAGCATTTTGTTTTTTTTTCTAATGTGTGGGGAGCTGGCCCACAGCATAAACCCCCAACCTGGAGGACCAGGAAAATTTCTGTCTGGGATTTCCTCCCATAGCCTTTGAAGATCCCTCTTCACCGCAAGGCAGCGTTTCTCTATTTCCCTTAGAGATAGGGTTGCCTCTTCCGCCAGATCCGCCGTGATGAAGGACTCCTTCTGCGCCGACTCTGCCGTTGAGGTCTTCACCGTAACCCTGGCTAGGGGCCCTTACAGAGTACTATCAGTCGGAGCCAACTGAACCCTGGTTTTTTAACGAGGTTGTTACTCCTCCCCCTCCTCCTTTCTCATCCGGGCTTGGGACCGGCCATGGCGGAGTTGTGAAGGTTATCCAATGTACTAATTAAAGAGTTGTATTACTTCCTTGTACTTTAAACGAGAGATTTAAAGCTGCATTTTAGTGCCTTGCAGATAAAAGCAACAGATATATTTTTTGGACACGACTTTCATACAATACAACGCTTTTCTGGGAGAAATTTGAAGGTAGGCTTCGGCATGCAATGGTTGACAGTTCCCTTGTAAGTTAAAGGGAATATGGCTTCCGGATTAGGACATGTAATATAAGGATATTGAATTACCCGGGATTATTATAAAAGCCCACCAGTTGGTAAAAGGAAAACAGGGAGAGTAAGCTTAGAGATGATTGGCCACGTCAATAATGCTCAGTGATTTACTTATTCTTTGTACTTTTATAATGATCATCAGTATTGTTTAATGGTTAGATGTCATACGGTATTTAAATACATTAAATACATTAATACATTTATATGTGAATACCTAATTATTGTTAAATTATACCATAGTTATCCAATTATTATTATTATTATTATTATTATTATTATTATTATTATTATTATTATTATTATTATTATCATTATTATTATTATCATTATTATCATTAACATCAGTTTACTTGCTATATTAATATTTAAAAGCTTCTAACTGTATAATACAAAATATATTAACTTATATTTACGATATATTTTTATTTATCAATTTATTGATATATGAATTGATAAAAGAACTGCATTAAGATTTATGAATATGTTAACAAATTTATTTACATGATGCTTCACTTAGGTATATAAAAATATGCAAATACCCGGTACAACTTGAGACTGCATTTTCTTATTCATTCCTTTAAAGATCTGTCTGAATGTTTTTTTTTCAATGTCCCACGTTGTCATTTCTGGTATTGTTTCCTGACATTGGCGTAATTGTAACCCACTTCTGAGGTTGGGGCGCCTGGAAGGCGGGGTTACGACTGCCCTGATGATATGACGTGTGATGATGAAAGTGATGCCTCAGAAGAGTCCTTAATCCTAAATTTAATCTAAGGCGAATATGAGTGATGATGATGATTGTGATGGCCATATGATGTTCGGGGACCGTTTGGACCTTAAAGTTTCCTGACATTTGACTTACAAATGAGGAAACATCCCGAAAAAACCTCACCAGGAAACTTGTCCCTAGCGGGGATCGAACCCGGGCCCACTGCGTGACAAGGCAGCACGCTACCTCAAGACCACATCGGTGGACATCTGTCTGAATATAATGCTACAATGATGGTGATGATTTTTCTCTACATTACAGTAGTTATCCTTGAGCCCAAATGTATTTTGCTCCCTCATAGATTTGTATCCTCAGCATCTTCTTCTTTGAGGTCTCTGCTGATAATGTTTCCCCAGTTCCCTGGGTTTCCCCCTCCTCTTCCTGCCTCCAATATCATTCATAGCGATTTTATTATTCTCCATTCTCTTCAGATGGCCTTATCATTTCAATGAGTTTCATGGTTCTTCTATTACTTCCATAATATTTATGTTCACAATATAGGCATAATTTCACTTCATTCTCTAATTCTGTCGTTGTCTGTTTTTTTAATATGTATATTTATTTTCCATTTCTTGTATTTCTCAGTAATAATAATAATAATAATAATAATAATAATAATAATAATAATAATAATAATAATAAGAGAATAACTAAAAATAGACTGTATGAATGTGCAAGAGAAATAGCATATAATTGGTTCCAACATATTTGAAAACTCCACCAGAAAGCATTCCAAAAATGACAAACTACAACCAAGAGGAACACGAAACATTGGAACATCGAGGAAAATATGGAGAGAAAATTTTGAGGACAAAACGGGATAATAGGCTCAGTCCTGGAAGCTGATTTCGGTGGTTTAAGGAATATATATTTATATTGTATGTATCCAGATATGTTGTGAGAAAATAGATATGGCATTACTAGATCGATTTTTAAATTATGGCTTTCATTTAAACTCCAGTTTTCACTGGCTAAATTTGACTTTTTTTAAGCACATTTCTATTTTATTTCAACGACAAAAAGCTAGTTTTATTGTGAAAAATTTAAAATTGCGGTAGGTAGAGCTAGTTTTAAAAAATCGCTTCAGGCCAAACCCCCTTCTAAATAATTCATTTTACTGGTTACTAACTCGAACTTACTTTATGCAATTGATTGCTATATGCAGAGTTTGGTTAAAAAAATGCTACCGCATAAGGGGCAGACAGACAGATACAAGCAGTATATATATATATATATATATATATATATATATATATATAATTATTTTCGGTGTCTATTAAGTAGGATCGATGGTGATTTGTGAACAATTTTCAAAAATATTTTCTTCAGTACAAGTCTTAATAATTACTTTCTTTTGGAATTTTATTATTTTATTATTATTATTATTATTATTATTATTATTTAATTATTATTAAGTTAAACGTTAAAAAAAACTTATTACAAAGTTTAGGTTAATCTTAACACATGATAAAGATGTAACCTGTATATATATATTAAATGCATTGATAATAACAAAAAACAGCAAGACATTCATCAAATTCACTGATTTTAATTTAATGAATTTAAAAAAATGTAAACTTATTATTTGAATTCTATTTCAGCACCTAAAAGTAACTTTTTATATTAAATTATTTATTTTACATTTGAGTGGTAATTTCCAACCTATAGACCTATGTCAGTTTTGTTCTAAGGAGTGTGCAAGAATGTTGGAAAATCATTAACTATAAGAATTATTTATTTAAATAGATTCAAAAACCTTTATAAGGATAAGGTATTTCAATAGATATAAGAAATAAACCACTGATAAAATTTCATAAATAGGTTCTTGGTTAATGACATAGTATGTCTGTTATTTATTTTATTAAAATAACGATTTACTGTATTAGCACTCCAGCATATGACTTCTGTTTTATTGAACTGCAAATTCTTGCTCGTAATTCGAGAGATTGCGGGATTAATAATAGTTCCAATAAGGTAACATACGTTATGAACATTAACTGTACACTTCCTTGATTGTATTGCAACTGCAGCTCCATCTAAAGGAAATAACCTGAATTTTATTAACAAACTAGATTCAGTGAGGAGGGAGAAAGACCAACGTCCTTGGCAAAAATGCGAGAGTTCATTGCACACTTTACAACTTATCATTTTTTGAAAGGCTAGCAAGGAACGTGATATATAGAAAATGAGTTGTGCATATCGTGTCAGTGATTTTAATATGACTTCAGATAATGTGAGACATTTTGTGGCTCAATATCTTCGCTCTTGTTGGATTTTAAAAATTTGTATCTCTGTTGTATGAAATTTTCCGGTCGTTTCATTAATGTTTGGTGTCGGTATCGACCCTTTTGAGGTCATGACCCTTTCCTAGAGTGCTTGTATGTGTGTATTTTGAAATTTAGTGCTGCTAGAAAAGTTGTCCTCTCTTAGTGTTTTCTTGTTATTTTAGAAGGGAGTGACGAGATTTCAGAATTTAAGTAATTTTACGCCAAAATTATAATATAAAATTATGGAATATTCACCTGAATGGTCCGTCTCCTCAACTTAATTAGTTATTGAACTGTAGCGCTTTCGGGACTTGTCCCATCATTGGCAGTCCTGAAAGCGCTACAGTTAAATAACTAATTAAGTTGAGGAGACGGACCTTTCAGGTGAATATTCCATAATTTTATATTTTAATTTTGAATAACACCCGGAACACATCATGAATCTTATAAAAGTTGACTATTTTACGCCATATTCTATAATTTTTTAAAACGCTATTTATACAGTATTAGCGGTGATGGTTGTGAAGTGGGTAAAAGTCCCCCCCCTCTCTCTCTCTCTCCACACACACACACACACACACACACACACACACACACCACACACACACACACACACACACACACACACACACACACACACACACACACACACACACACACACACACACACACGTATATGTATATATATACGTATATGTGTATATATATATATTATAATTAAATTTTTAACATTGAGCAATGCAAGCTTAATGTGGCATGTTAAGAAAAATAAATAAATATATATTTATATATATAAAGATTTTCAATGCTTACACATCTTCTGTGCCTAAATTTTTATTTTCCTTCTCCGCTCGTCCCTATCCATTCACACCATGTCCTCCAGTCCTCTTGTTTTCATTCCAGTTCTTATTTTTTGCATCCTTGAGTTACGAGGCCCTCCTTTCTTTCTTCTTCCAGATGGAGACCATTCCAATGTTTTTTTTAAGTAACTTTATTCTTGCATTCGTCGTACATGCCCATGCGAATATAACTGCTTATATCTTATGACAACTTATAAAATGTATTATCGAATATTTAAATGTATACATACTTACTTACTTACTCACTGGCACTATCGAACTCGTAGGTTCATGGCCGCACGGACATAAGCTCTTCATACATCCCTATCCTGAGCTAATGCTTTCCAATCATTCCCTGTATAATCTACTTCCCTTAAATCATAGTTAATGTTATTCTCCCACCTCATTCTTGGTCTACCAACTGGGCGTTTTCCCTCTGGCTTTCCTACAAGAAGCTTCCATGCAAGTCTCCCATTCCCCATACGTGCAACATGTCCTGCCCATCGCAGTCTACGAGACTTAACTGTTCTTATTATATCTGGCTTCCTATAAAGACCATGTAGTTCATTGTTAAGTAGTCTTCTCCATTCACCTGTCTGTTCATCTCTCTTTGATCCAAAAATTTTCCTAAGTACTTTATTCTCAAATACTTGTAATCTCCTTTCCTCTCTTAAAGTAAGAGTCCATGTTTCGCACCCATATATATAACTGGTAGAATAATAGTTTTATATATTTTCAGTTTAACGTTTTTTGAAAGGAGTTGGGACATCAAGAGTCTCTGCAATGCATAATAGCACGCATTTCCAGAATTGAGCCTATGTTTAATTTCTTTGTGCATCTCATTCCTACTTGTGATTATTGTTCCTAGGTATTTGAATTCAGCCACCTCCTCAAAATTTCCCTCATTTGTCATTAGCTGTCCATTTCCATTATTTAATGAATTTCAACATGTGACCATATATTTAGTTTTATTGATATTTACTTCCAGTCCTAATTTCTTAGTGTTACTCAATAGTAATACTTCTGATTAAAAAAGGGCAGAGTGATCCCACTACAGCCATAGGAGACTCTTGGGGTTGTAGGGAGTTAAGGATCCCACTTTTTCTAGACAATCGGCACTTGATGTCAGCCGGGCTGTCAGCCCTGCGTGACGGCCGCCTTTACCTCAGAACAAGCGTATGGTTCTCATTTCCGTTAGAAGCTGAGTCGATCCCAGGACCATGGTCCCGCCAGAAGGTTTGGGTCATTTTAAAAATCCTGAACGTACCCGGACTCGAACCCTCGACCTTCCGATTTGTAGCGTATTGCATTAACCATTTACTCCTTGGCATAATTCTAATTATTTAATTGTACAGCTAGTTTCACTCGACCTGCGGCCGATAGCGGAAAAAGTGACTGCAAGGATTGAATCATCAACTCGCGCTGCCCACGCAGTGTCCACACTAGTGGCTGCAAGTCGAGTGAAACTCACTGTATTTTAGTGAAAGGCAGAGATTTGACATGAGTTGAAATGTTTATACCCGAGTCGTAAAAAACTATAGAAAACTGATCTCTCCATCGTGCTCTTGGCCCTCCCACACATCTTTACCTCTCTGGCTTATATGTAAATAACTGTTTTGTTATACTTTTTGACCCCTTCTTGAATGTCATAATCATCATCATCATCATCATCATCAATGGCTTGACAGCCCCATGTGGGCCTTTGCCGCCTTCAGAACCTTATGCCAGACTTTCCTGTTCTGAGCTTCATTCTTCTAGTTTTTTATTTTTAAAATCTTAATGTCTTGAATTATATTATCCTCCCATCTTAAGTTGGGTCTTTCAACTTTTCTGGTAAATTCTTTTTGTAATCCTTTTGCTGTCCATATGAATAATGTGTCCAGCCCAGGCCAATCTATTAATTTTAACAAAATTCAGAATATCCGGCTGATTATACAGTTTATACAATTCATTATTGTATCTCTTTCTCCATACATTATTTTCTTTCACGGCACCAAAAATGTCTCTCAGTATCTTCCTTTCAAAACGCCCTAAAAATCCTCATCAGATTTCAACATGGTCCAAGTTTCTGATGCATATGTTAACACTGGTCTAAGGAGTATTTTTGTCTTTCTAGATATAAACTGAGATCTAAACATTTTCCTGAGTGCAAAAAAACATTTGTTTCTTCTTTGAATGTGGTCGAACAAATTTTGTTTGTATTCTTTGATTTTGTCTGTTAAGCTGAATACATTAAGCTCATTCCTAATATATTTGCTACATTTTTTTAATCTTGTAAAGTATATCCATCTACATGTCTCATGAAACTCATTTTACATAGCCTATTTCATTTTTTTAGTTCATTTTTAATCAAAGTCTAATTTTCGGAGCATATAACAACAGAGAAACAGCCATAACCTTGCGAAATTTACTTTTTGTTTCATATATTAAAACATTCACCGATGTGGTCTCGAGGTAGCGTGCTGCCTTGTCATGCAGCGGGCCCAGGTTCGATTCTCGGTCGGGGCAGGCTCCTGGGTGAGGTTTTTTTTCTCACCTGTATGACAAATGTCAGGAAGCTTAGGGCCCTACGGTCCCCGAAAATCATCCGGTCATCATCATCCTTATCAATATCATCATCATCCTTCACCGGTGTGGAAAGCAACGGGAAGCTACCACACCTATAAGTAAAGCTGCAAATCATAGCATGAAAATGCTATGATAGCAGTGAAAGACTTGCCTTCGGGCAGAATTACTATGGATGGATATTTAAAACGTTCTAATTGTTCCATACATGTATCTGAATGTATTCAATTTATTTTTAACATCCCTTTGTTTATCGTATGTTACATCATAACTATGTAATTAAAATTGTTTACCTCATGTATTCTGTACCTTTATATATTTTTGCACATAGCGGAGAAGACCCTTTGAATGCTACAAATTTTGTTTTATTTACAGATATGTCCATATCATATTCTTATGACATAGCATATAACTAATGCATAGCATATTGTAATTTATCTTCAATATCAACAATTACTACTTGATTGTCCGCAAATAATACAGTATCAACAATTTTAAAATGAGTTTTGAAAGCATTATTCCAGTGATTTACAGTGTCATCAATAGACATATTAAAATATGATGGCGAAAATGGATACCCTTGTCAAACATTTGATATAATATACTACAATTTCATATAATTGTAATTAATTTTAAATTTAAAAACATACACTAAAGTCATTATAGGGCTCAAGTTTACAATACCTTTATTTATGGTTTTCCAGACTATATTCTTGTAATATAGTTGTTCAACATAGGCCTACTTTTTCCGTTTTCACTAACATTTTGTACTATTTTAAACATTTTTCAACGATACTTACATTTTTTTCGCAATTATTAAATACTTACCTACTTATGAAAATTATCGCATTTGTCTCAAATTATTTTTTTCGGAATTCTACAGAATCGTAGTCCGCATGCACACTGTGATCCTGTAAAACAGAAAAAAACCATTGGTCGAGATAATCCGAACTTTTTACCATTATAGTGTTCATTACGAGCAATTATACCAAATACTTAATAAGAGTACAGTGAGATACTTACATAATATAATCATTATAATTCTAATAACTTTTAAGACAAACGTTAAGTCGTGTTGTAGATCTTGTAAAGAATGACCTACCAACCCAACTTCTGTGCAATATCTTGCAGTAATGAACCCTCTTCAAAACCAACCATAAACGTGTTTTAAATGTATTCCAACGGCTAGAAAATTTAAACATAACTAGGGAATTAACAATCAATTCTTTTTATGGAATAAAACATTGCGAGGATTGTAATTGGACATCGTTGTTATTGTAGAGATACGCCACTAGTAATGTTGAAATGCAAGCCATGTAGTTTCTGGGCGTTCTCTATAATCAACTTTAATAGCAATGCGATGCAACAAAAACGGTGGAAGGTTAAGTGGAACAAATAATGTATACCGCCTCCTTGTATGGCGAAATGTTGAAGCTTTCCCAGGCGTTGATTGAAGATATCCGTGCAAACACTTTTTGTGAATATTTGTCTTGTTAACATAGCGCATTGTACACTGCTAAGTGTATTTGTTTTTATTTCCAGCAATTGTTTTTTTTCTAGAAGCTATCGTAGGAGTGGACACAATTATCGCATGCTATATCTAGAATGCCATTAATTTACCGAGCGAGATATTTACCTTCTAAACAAGTTTTCAAAATTTATTAAGACCGTTAGCACTTGAAATTATACGAAATAACTACCGGAATGTTCTTTTTAAAGTCTCCGAGTTCAACCCGGAAACTCTCCTTCTAGATTTGCAGTTTCTCATTATCATTATGCAGTATTGAATAGTTCTTCTCCCAGTTTTAATATATGGATGCGAAACATGGACTCTTATTTTAAGGGAGGAAAGAAGAATACGAGTATTTGAGAATAAAGTTCTTACGAAAGCTTTTGGACCATGGAGAGATGAACAGACAGGTGAAAGAGAAAACTACCAACAGTGAGCTACATGGTCATTATAGGAAGCTAGATATAATAAGAACAGTTAAGTCTCGTAGACTGCGGTGGGCAGGACATTTGGCACGAATGGGGAAATAAAGAGGTGCATGGAAGTTTCTTGTAGCAAAAAGCAGAGGTAAAACGCCCAGTTGGTAGACCAAGATTGAGGTGGTAGAATAACATTAACCATGATTTGAGGGAAGTAGATTATACAGGGGATGATGGAAAACATTATGTCGGGATAGGGATGTTTGGAGAGCTTTATCTGCGCTGCCATGAACCTACGGGTTCGATAGTGCCAGTGAGTTAGTTAGTATTGAACGGAACATATTGATAAGAATAATCAAAATAATAATCATCATCCATGTGGCCTGTTAAGGTCTCAAAGAGGAATTTTCCATCCAGCACTTTTTCGCACATCCCAGCGATCTTTTACTTTGAGAATAGTAATGAAGTTTTTTTTTTAATTCTGTGAGATGACTTTCCAGTTGTTCTGGTAGTTTTGTTTATGATAAAGAAAGGGTTCTACACCCAACTCTTCCGTAATTTCCACATTTATTTTATGGCCCCTCGATGTATAGCCTGCTATACGGCGCATAAGTCGCATCTCATTTGTTGTTATTCGGCATTCATATCTTCTTCATATTGTTCATGCTTCACTGTCATATCTTAATACTGGTCTTGCAAGAACCTTAAAAAGTCTTATATTCTTTTGTACTGAAGATGCTTTCATAATACTATATAATCAAAATAATTTTAAAACAAATTACTTATTCTGAATATTTAAATATTATCATGCCATGAACTTAAGATACACATTCAAAAGAACTTTCCAATTACTTATTTGTATGCAGGAAGTAATCGAACAGTAACATTCACATAGACGAAGAGATTCCTTCATTACTGCGTGTTTAACAAAACCTGTTAGTTATGATTACAATATAACATATTTTTGATCGGTTAATGCATTTCTTTGATGATCCAGACAAATAAATCCTAGTAATGGTCTTAGGAACATAATTTGTGCCGTTTCTACTTTATGCGGATCAGTTTTTGTTGATGACCAGATTTCGCTGCTGTAGAGGGGTATAGGGGCCTATATAATAATAATAATAATAATAATAATAATAATAATAATAATAATAATAATAATAATAATCATAATAGTAATAGTAATAACAATAAAAAAAATAGTCCACCGCTGTGGTCTCGAGGTAGCGTGCTGTCTTGTCACGCAGCGGGCCCGGGTTCGATCCCCGGTCGGGGCAGTTTTTCTGGGTGAGGTTTTTATCGGTTTTTCCTCACCTGTAAGACAATGTCAGGAAAACTTTAAGGCCAAACGGTCCCCGAAATCATATGGCCATCATCATCATCCTTATCATTATCATCATCATCATCATCATCATCATATTTCACCGGTGTGGAAAGCAACGGGAAGCTACCACACCTACAATTCCCTAGTAAAGCTGCAAGCATAGCATGAAAATGTTATGATTGCAGTGAAGGATCTGCCTTCGGGCAGAATTACTATGGATGGAACAATAAAAATAACAATAACAGCAGCAGCAGGAGAAGGATAATAATAATAATAATAATAATAATAATAATAATAATAATAATAATACTAATAATAATACTAATAATAATACTAATAATAATAATACTAATAATAATACTAATAATAATATTAATAATACTAATAATACTAATACTAATAATAATAATAATAATAATAATAATAATAATAGCGAGCTGCATTATACACAGTTCAAAATAATTAGCGGAATACGTTTTTGGATGTCTGATATGAGATCCCTATTTTGGTACAAGCGGTATAAGTGATGTTATTGTATAACACGAGACCTTAGCTGCCCAACCTATGTAATAGATTTGGCAAGCTCCATCTACAGACTTAGTCATGCAATAAAATGTCAGCTGAACCCTCAAAACAAAGTGAATATTGGTATGTCAGTGTGTCGTCAAGAGGGACACAGACAAAAGTAGTCAGTAGTTGAGATTGTTTTGAACTGAGCAAGTGAAATGCGACATCTTATCGATATACTGGTCGCAAGGACAGTTACTTTGATCCAGGAAGGATGGACTTTTCGTTTTGCTGCTTAGGATCTCAGTGTGTCTCCATCTGTCATTCATTGGTTGTCATCGGTTGTGGAATCGCTACAGTGAGACAGGACGGTTCACAAGAAAGGTTGGACAAGGTCGTCGACGCATTACAACCCCATGCGATGACTGATATCTGGTCACCTGTGCGTTGCGGCGTCGTATAGACTCTGCCAGACAACTAAAGCAAGACCTCAGGAGGGCCATTGGAACCACGGTGTCCGATCAAACAGTAAGAGACAGGTAACAAGAACATTTTTTACGACTCCGACGTCCTATTCGAGTGTTTCGTTTAACGCCGCAACATCATGCAGCCCGCTTTCTGTTTGCGCGCACTCACATCAACTGGCAACTTCGTCACTAGAGAATTGTGTTATTCACAGAGGAGTTCAGATTTCCTTTGACGCAATGTGATATCCGTGTACGTGTTTGGAGACGCTGTGATGAGCAGTGCTTGCTACATGTTATCCAGAAAGTCGACAGATTCGGACAAGGTTCTGTGATGGTATGGGATGAAATCTGTATTGAAGGCCGTACGGATCTTGCCATTGTCCGTGGTAACCTTAACTCCGTGCAGTATATTGAGCAGATCCTGATACGCCACGTGGTGCCTGCTGCATACGGTGTTGGCCCTGGAGCTCTTGTTATGCACGATAATGCTAGAAGCATATGTGGCAGGCATCACCAGGAATGTCTTGCGAAGGCTTGGAAATTCCAGTGATGGCATGGCCAGCGGTGAGTCCCGACCTGAATCCCATCGAGACCGTATGGTATATACTCAACAGAAGTGTTCGGGTTCGTCCTGTGGCACATCAGACTCACCAAGAACTCGAACATGCTCTCATTGAAGAATGGGAACGGATACCACAGAGAGACCTCAATTGACTTATGCGGGGCATGCCACGTAGGTGCCGGGCTGTGATAAATGCTCGGGGAGAGCATACATAATACTGAAGATCTCCAACTCGGGTTGAAACCGCCATATACGATTTAATTAATGACCGCTACCACTTTGTTTTCACCACCATGTGGACATTTCAATTGCTGTTATGAAAATTAACGGGAATACAATTATGATTTTTTCTGCATTCATTTGTAAATAATAAATATTTATTTGGAGGCATAGTTAGTTGTCAATTATTCTTCCATGCAGAGCGGCATTCATTCAAAAAAAAAATGTTCCGCTAATTCTTTTGAGCAGTGTATTATAGGAAACCATATATAAGATCAGTTAAGTCTCATAGACTACGAAGAGCAGGACATGTGGCACGATTGGGGAATGAAAGAGGGGCATGGAATCCTAAAGAAAACAAGAGAGAAAACACCCAGTTGGTAGATCAAGAATGAGGTGGAAGAATAACAGAGGGAAATAGATTTTGCATAGAACATTGGAAAACTAACTTAGGATAGGGATGTGTGGTGAGCTTATGTCCGCGCGACCATAGACTCACGGCTCGATAATACTAGTGAGTTAGTCTCTTCTTCTTCAGCTTTCCCCCACTTATAGGTTTGCCGTCTTCAGTTTCCATTTATCTCTATCATTCCAATCTCCCTCTTCCAAATTCCTATCATCCATTATAGTTCTGACGTAGGTTTTCCATTTCCATCTTGGTCTGCCACGTTTATTTCTTCCAGGGGGTGACCGTTGGTATATATTTTTTGGCCATCTTTCATTTTCCATTCTTTGTACATGGCCATACCATTTAAGCGTTTTGTTTTTAAATCCTCTTAACAACAGGTGTGGTGACATTCATTTCTCTCCAAAATAATTCATTTCTTATTTTATCCTATCTTGTTTTTTGGAGGCTTCTTCTAAAATAATCAAATTCAACTGTTCTAATTTTATTCTTTTGTAATTCCGTCAAATACAAAAGTTTCACGTCCATATGACAAAATATTCTGTATTATCTTAATATATAAAAATTACGTGTCACGTTGTTTGTCCGCGATGGAATCCTAAACTACTGAACCGATTTTAATAAAATGTTGCACACTGTGTGCTGTTTGATCCAACTTGAGACCTACGGTTGTTTATAACTAAATTTATAGTCGCATTATTTCTTATTGCAAATTATTTGTTTATTATTTAACAAAGAGTTATAATTATCTGTGAGTTCCATACGATTCTAACAGATGACGGTGTAAGGTAATTGGTTTATTATTTAACCAGGTGGCTGTGCTTTTTGTTGCAACCGCGAATTTCAATTGAATTACAAATATTGATTATTTCATAATTTAAGTGTGTTTGTGTTTATTTTATTTTCAATATATTGATAATAATATTAATTTCGTGTTTAAGTATTAGTTTTAAATAATCTGGCTGAAAGACAGCAATTTAATTTAAATTTAACTGGACCGAGAAGGGACATTGAACAGTATGGCGAATCAGTTCTAGAGACCATGAATGATAAGATATCAAGTGAATTTCCGCAAATTGGTATAGGCATATGTGACATAAATCTTACATTTAAGAAGAATGTCAATTTAAAAACATATGAAGGTCCTAAGGAACGGAATAACAGAACTGTAAGTAAGTCTGTTAGTTATAATAATATGCCTAATATTACAGAAACAATCTACATGCCTCAATTAAATGAAAAACAAGATGACTATAATATATCACAAGATGATATTACTATACAGAGACTTCTTGGTGATGATGAGAATCCAAACTGCCAACAAGTTCGTAGAAAAAAACGAAAGTATAATGAAATCAGCAAGCTTCCTCAAAATATTCCATCAATAAATGTGTATAATCCTTATGATACACTTATGGATGATACTGAGAATGCAGACAACATAAATTCATCTCAACCACTTCCACATAAACCTCCACCCATATTTATACCGGGTGTAGTTAACGTACCGGAATTAAAAAATTGTGTAAAACAAAAACTTTCTGATTTAGATTTCTCACTTAGTTTACTACAACACAATTTTACCTTAGCTACAGCAACACGTGGCCGGGACTTCTCTCTCTCTCTCTCTCTCTCTCTCTCTCTCTCTCTTCTCTCTATATATATATATATATATATTATGATCTTTGATTTGTTGGATTTGTTTCCGTCTCGAATAGCAGATAACTATTAAAACATCGGAAAATTAACGTAAAGATATTTAAAGGCGATACGACGTTCGCCGGGCCAACTAGTGCTCTTATAAATTTTCATTTTAGTTTCCTTTGTAATATTTTTATTCCAAATTATTCCATGTAATGTCTTAGTTGCATTTTTTGCCATTGCAATTTTAGTCTGTACATCTCTCTCACATGTACCTGAACTTGTAATTATTGACAAGATAGTGAGTTAGTAAGGCAATTAATATATCTATTTACCCCGATCCTCACCGTGTGGGGATTAGGGTGCTCCCTATTGGGAGTATTTTTAACTAAGCCAATTTAGTTACGCTTATTTGCCCATATTTATCAACGAGTGATATGGGGTCAGCATATCGCCTCAGTGAAACACCTAGTGATTACTATGGTATTACTTGGATGGCTAATGGATGATAATAATAATAATAATAATAATAATAATAATAAATATAGGCTATTATTATTATTATTATTATTATTATTATTATTATTATTATTATACCAGCGATGCCGAATGATATTATTGCACCTTTTGGTTTAGATGAGAATTTTAAAGTGAAATTTAAATTTAAATTTACCTTTATTTTATTTTTAATGAAACTATGTTGGGATTCAGAAGGAATTTCTTGAAATTAACTCCACAGATGTTTACACAAAATTTTCAAAATCACTTTATTTCTTTCACTATTATTCACTGATTATTTACAAATAATTTGCTGCTAATAAAATCTCTTAGTTCACAATTAATTCAATCTCCTTCTCTCTAAAGTCGCTGACGGTTTAATTTAATACATCTTCTTGTGTTCGCTTTTGAGTTTACTTCCTTAATTTACTATTCGAACATAACTGCTTGGAGACCTATTATATAATATTTTAACTGCTGGTGATGTCAGTTCAGTAATTGAGATACATGATTTTGCAGGAGCCTACTTCGTTCCCCGATAGAACGTATTAGCGAATTCTGATAGATTGAAGCTATTTAAAAGATTTTTTTTTTAAATACAAGTATTGGCTGATCCTATCTAGTAGACGCTGAAAATGACCATGACCAAAGTATATATATATCCTTAGTAATTCTGCCCGAGGGCAGATCTTTCGCTGCAATCATATCATTTTCATGCTATGCTTTGCAGCTTTACTAGGAAATTATAGATGTGGTAGCTTCCCGTTCCTTTCCACACCGGTGAAGGATGATGATAATGGTAAGGATGATGATGTTGATAATGATAAGGATGATGATGATGGCCGGATGATTTTCGGGGACCGTTGGGCCTTAAGCTTCCTGACATTTGTCTTACAGGTGAGGAAAAACCCCGAAAGAAACCTCACCCAGGAGCATGTCCCAACCGGGAATCGAACCCCCGGGCCCGCTGCGTGACAAATGTAGCACGCTACCTCGAGACCACAGCGGTGCATATATATATATATATATATATCATCATCATCATGAACAAATTCGTTTTAGGCCATGTGGCCTGTACGGTAAACCTAGCGAAGATGGTCTTGATCTTTCCACCGATGTTTTGGTCTTCCTTGGTCCCTATGTCCAGTTGGGGTATATTGGAATGCCAATTTTGGAAGTCTATTTCTTGCCATTCTTCTCAGATGATTTTTCCATTCTTGTTGGTATCTTTGGATATCTTCATTTAAACTTGCTACTCCAAGTTTTCCTCTGATAGTAGTGTTCCTTTGGTGATCCAGTCTATTAACTCCTAACAATGATCGTAAGAAGCGCATTTGGCTTACTTGAAGTTTATGAGAGTTTCTTTTATTAAAATCCAAATTTCACTTCCGTATTTTAGAGCAGCTTTTGATGTGACGTTATGTAATCTTAGTTTTGTCTCTGTCCTCATCTGTTTACCAAAATGTCTTCGTATTACCCCATTCATTTTGTTATATTTTTGTAATTTTGAATCAATGTCACTCTTATACTCTGCAAATACACTTCCTAAGTAAGAGAAATCTGACACTTGTTCTATAATTTTTCCATCAATCTCAATTTTCACCCGTTGTATGTTTTTTCCACACATTGCCATTGTTTTGGATTTTGATGTGGAAATTTTCATATTATATTTGCTGGCAATTTTGAATAATTGATATGCTGCTATTTGTAAGCTATCTTCGGAATCTGATAATATTATTTGATCATCAGCATATAATATTGTTTGAATTATTTTATTCCTAGTTATTGAAATTCCACTGTTTACTGTTTGTTTCCATTCTTGCACTATTCTGTTAATATATATTTAAATAAGAGTGGAGATAGTCCACATCCTTGTCGAACACCTTTGCCTGTGTTTATGTGTTCTGTTATTTCTCCATCTGGTAATTTAATTTTGATTTTAGAATTTTGATATAAGCTTTGTATGGCTCGTATTACATGTGAGTGTATATGTTCTTCATGCAGTATCTGCCAAAGTTTATCTCGGTTTACATTATCATATGCCTTTTCATAATCTATAAATAGTATGTACAGTGGGAGATTAAATTCTCTCCTTTTTTCCATAATTTGTTGCAGGGTAAATATTGCATCTATAGTGCTCCTCCCTTTTCTAAATCCACATTGTTCTTCTTCCAAAAATGTTTCAGTACTTACTGATAACTTATTTTTAATTATGTTGGCATATAATTTAGATGCAGTTGGGAGTAAGGTAATGCCTCGGTAGTTATCACATTTGTTTTTCTGACCTTTTTTATGTATATTAATTACTAGACCCGTTTCCCAATCCGTTGGAATATTAAGACAATGCCAAATATTGTTAAAAAGTTCTAATAGTTTCTCTTTCAAGGCAGTTCCTCCATACTTAAAAAGTTCTAAATTTAAATCATCTAAACCTGGACTTTTCCTGTTCTTGGCCTTCTTTAAAACTTCTTCTAGTTCGTCCATTGTTATGTCTGGTTTTTCTATTTCATTTTCACAAGTCAAATTCGACTTGTGAAAATGAAATAGAAAAAAAATATATATATATATATATGTGTGTGTGTGTGTGTGTTTATGTGTGCCTGTCTGTCTGTCTGTCTGTCTGTTAATGCTCTAGCGGTCGAATTTTTTGTTTCATAGAAAACAAACTTTCCATATTGTGATTAATTAAAAAAAGTAAGCTCGATTTCGTTAACCCAGTAGAATCGGATCATTAGGTGTAGGAATTCATCCGAATCGAAAATGTAATACTCGTTCTAGCTATTGCAGTTTCAGATGTTTCACAACGAAACTCTGTATATGCTATTATAATAATCGGAGCAAGTTATTCTACAAAAAAATAAGCGAAATGCTTCCTTTAGAAATTAGGATTTATCTAAAACTCGAAATTAAAAATTACCTCTTAGTAACCGCCATGTTTGTTACGTCGCAATGTATACCTTACAGTATTTAACTAAGCCTAAATTTGGATTGTATAATTTATTTAATAATTTTTAATAAAGTGATTGGAAAAATGAATCGGTGGATACTCTACAATATTTAAATTGGTGTCAAATTATACATCAGTATGCAAGTAAAAACTTAGTTTATGCACGATTTGTTTCACTGCAGTCCGACACTTTTAAATAAGCTGGCATCAGAAATTGAATTTCTCCAATTTAACAAAATAAATATCACAAATATATTCCGTAAACCATCAAAATGAACTGGTGCTGGTATGGGGAAAATCCTAAAAATTGTTAAATAAATAGTGGTGAATTAAAATTTCACTTAAAAAAAATATTTTTTTTATTATATACAACTTTCCTCATTAGAGGATTGCCTCAAGGACAAGGTGATACAGACAATTAATTTTCGAAATTGTTGAATTACATTTTGTAAATACATTAAAAATTTTCAAATTGTCATTGAAGTATAAAGTGGACATTTTGTATAGATGGTTTCTTAAAATTGAAATTGATCCTCTAATGGCAGCGATGACAATTTTAGAAAGATAACACCCTGTCCAAATCTAAGGAATTCCAAAATTTAGCTAAGAATTCTGGTATAGTACCTCTTGCCCCGATAATAATCAATCCTGTGACAGTTATACTATCTAATTGGTATTTATCTTTGTAATAGTCAATTGTTGGCTCATATATGGCTTTCTTTTCACAGTCAACTTCCTCAGGTTGTCCACTATGTGTCTCAAAACGGATTGTGGAATCTAATATCATACGAATTTTAGAAGATGGTCTAAATGCAATAATATACGTATATTCGACTGTTACTTCCATTAGTGGCCACACCATGAACTTCCTCATAAACTGTGTATCCATAATCTCGCGAGGCTTCTGCCATCATATTTCGAATAGTGTGGTGCCGAATGTTTCTCAGTGATTCTCCAAACGGACAAGCCCCAAGGACGTGTGCAAGGGTTTCGCGCCGATACATTGGCTTGCATTTTAATCGCTTCTCTCCATTCGGAACAAGACACTCTCTGATGATCGTGAATCCATTGTTTTGCTGGTATATATTCATTATTATTCATATAACTATTATATGCTCACACAAATTCAACTTCCTGAGGAATTCGCTTAGTTTACGCTGTTCCTGCGTGACGGACTTTTTTTGATTATTAGTCCTTCACTGCATATTATATATCATACAGTTATTTTTAATATGTTATGCATAAGTTATATGTTATTTCAAAAGAATATTGCCTGGAAACATCTGTAAATAAAGCAAAATTTATGGCCTATAGCATTCTCTGCTACGTGCAAAAATATGTATAGGAAACAGAATAAAAAATAAACCATTTTTATTACCTGGTTTATGATGTAACATACGATAAACAAAGGTATATCGAAAATAAATTGAATTAATTTAGGTACATGTGTGGAACAATTAAATTATTTTAAATACACGAGGAAATAAATAAAATTAAAATTTTATAAGGTTATGGCTATTCCTATGTTATTACAAGGCTCCGATAATTGGATTTTGACTAAAAATCAACAACAAAAATAGAATTTGCAGAAAGAGTTTTCCTGAGACATGTAGCTGGATATCCTTTACAAGATAAAAAAAAAATGGCAAAGAAATTAGGAATGAGCTTAACATATTCAGCTTAACAGAAGATTCAAAGTATACAAACAAAATTGGTTCACCACATTCTAAGAATGGATCAAGAACGTATAATAAAACAGTAATTCACATAAAAGCCAGAGGGGTATAGATGTTTGGGACGGCCAAGAGCTCGATGGACAAATCATTTTTCTGCATGAGACCGGAACGAACCTTTTGCAGTTCAGTCCTTGAAGAAGAAAATGATGAAATAATTTTTAAATATTTTCATGTATAGTTTTAAAAGTTTTTACATTTCGTGTATTAAAACATTCCTTGACCACTCTTGTGCCTGTAACTGTCCACCAACGCACTAGTGCCACTTTGTGTTTGCATTACTCGTCATAATGACAGCACAGCAGATGTCATCTTCACCAGGCATAATGATTATGTTTTTATATAAGATGAACTCACCTGTTTTAATGTCATTGCCACAGTGACGTCATAAGGACAGTACACCTTACCCTTGCCACCCCCAAAAAATTTGAATTACAAAACATGGAGTGACTCAGCTGTACTGTCCGCAGGTTGTCTGAACTTGGTAAAAACAATCAGGAAGTTGATATTTATAAAGTTTTTTTTTGTCATTGCAAGGGTTCACCAAACATAAATACGTATTGAACATCTACATTATCATGGGAAAAATTCAAAACACAGTACTAATTGGCTCCAACATATAGAAAGAATGCCACCCAATAGTCTTCCATAATTTTTGCTTCACTACCAACCCAAGGAAAGAAGAAATATTGGGCGCACAATAACTAGATGGAGGGATACGGTCTCTTGACGTGGAAACAGGTCTATGGCCTAATTCCATGGCGTAGAAGAATTAACATTGTTTGTTATTATTTATTAGTATTACGCTGTGGTCTCGAGGTAGCATGCTGCCTTGTCACGTAGCGGGCCCGGGTTCGATTCCCGGTCGGGACACTTACTTACTTACTCACTGGCACTATCGAACCCGTAGGTTCATGGCCGCGCGGACATAAGCTCTCCATACATCCCTATCCTGAGCTAATGCTTTCCAATCATTCCCTGTATAATCTACTTCCCTCAAATCATAGTTAATGTTATTCTCCCACCTCATTCTTGGTCTACCAACTGGGCGTTTTCCCTCTGGCTTTCCTACAAGAAGCTTCCATGCACGTCTTTCATTCCCCATACGTGCAACATGTCCTGCCCATCGCAGTCTACGAGACTTAACTGTTCTTATTATATCTGGCTTCCTATAAAGACCATGTAGTTCATTGTTATGTAGTCTTCTCCATTCACCTGTCTGTTCATCTCTCTTTGGTCCAAAAATTTTCCTAAGTACTTTATTCTCAAATACTTGTAATCTCCTTTCCTCCCTTAAAGTAAGAGTCCATGTTTCGCACCCATATAATATAACTGGTAGAATAATAGTTTTATATATTTTCAGTTTAACGTTTTTTGAAAGGAGTTGGGACATCAAGAGTCTCTGCAATGCATAATAGCACGCATTTCCAGAATTGAGCCTATGTTTAATTTCTTTGTGCATCTCATTCCTATTTGTGATTATTGTTCCTAGGTATTTGAATTCAGCCACTTCCTCAAAATTTCCCTCATTTGTCATTAGCTGTCCATTTCCATTATATAATGAATTTCTACGTGTGACCATATATTTAGTTTTATTGATATTTACTTCCAGTCCTAATTTCTTAGTGTTACTCAATAGTGTGTGCGTGTTGTCCTTTAGTATCTCCTCGCTATCGGCCAATAATACTACATCATCAGCATAAACTAACAGCTTATTAATACCATTGAGTTGTAAGCCTTCCTCATTCTCTAAAGATTTAATGGCATGCTCTAGTACAAAATTAAATAGTAGAGGAGATAGTGCATCTCCTTGCTTCAACCCATTCTGGATTTCAAAAGTGTCCGAAAACTGTTTGCCTACACGCACCCTACTCTTTGTGCCATTTAGACACATTCGTATAAGTCTAACTAACTTTTTAGGAATTCCGAACTCCAGCAGGATACTATATAACTTCTCCCTCTTAATTGAATCATATGCTTTTTTGAAGTCTACATATAGTTGATGTACAGTACCATTATATTCCCATTTCTTTTCTAAAATCTGTCTTATACTAAAAATCTGATCTGTTGTAGACCTGTTTCTTCTAAATGCACATTGATGATCTCCTAGAATGTCATCAATATAGGGAGTAAGTCTGCTTACTAATATATTTGTTAGAATTTTGTACGAAGTTGAAAGTAATGAGATGCCCCTGTAGTTGTTGCAATCAGTTTTATCTCCTTTCTTATAAATTGGTACGATAATTGATTCCTTCCATTCATCTGGAAGAGCTTCTTTTTCCCAAATCATACTAAGCAACCAGCGTATCTTGTCCATCAATTTTTCTCCCCCTGATTTTATCAGTTCTGCTGGGATCTCATCTGAACCTGATGCTTTATACATCTTCAATTTTTCAATCGCCATTTCAACCTCTAATGCACTTGGCTCTGCGACTAGCATTTCTGCTGTCTGTAAATTATCCTCCTCAATGTCCTGTTCTGTATGTACATTTAATAGCTGATTAAAGTAACTTTTCCATCTATTTAATATACTCCTGGAATCTGCAATCATATCCCCATTTTCATTCCGAATTATGTTTGTTCTAGCCTGAAACCCTTTCTTCTCTATACTAATTCCCTGATATAATTCTCTAATGTTCCTATTTTTTGCATTCATTTCAAGATCATTAATCTTCTCTCTCAAATATTCCCTCTTTTTACTCTTTAGTAACTTGGTGGTTTCCCGTCTAATACTACCCAATTGCTCTAAATTTACCTCATTTGGCTCGTGTAACCATTTCATTTTTGCTAGCTTTCTTTTCTTTACAATGTCGGCACATTCCTCATCAAACCATTTCTTGTTTTGCCTCTTTTTTAAACAACCAATGCTTTCTGATGCTGACAATTTAATAGTATCTCTTATAGCCTCCCATTCTTTATTTATATCAGTTTCTTCTTCGTTTGCCACATTGTCATCTGAAGATTCCAGTACTTCAAATCTATTAGCAATTTTGATTTGGTATTCTTGCCGCATTTCATCATTTTTCAAGTTTTTTAATTCAAATTTTACAGAATCATCTTTAGCGTTTGTTCCTCTCATAAGCGATAGCCGTTGTCTGATTTTCACTCTGACCAGATGATGATCCGAATTGCAGTCTGTCCCTCTAACTGATCTAACATCGATGATGCTACTGTGCCAGCGTTTATCCACTAATACATGATCTATCTGGTTCCGAGTTTCTCCATCTGGGGACGTCCAGGTGTATTTATGAATATCCTTATGCTGAAATGTTGTGCTCTTAACAATGAGATTCTTTGATGTGGCAAATGTGACTAATCTAACCCCGTTGTCGTTACTATCTTCATGAAGACTGAATTTGCCTATTGTTGGTTTGAATATATCTTCCCGCCCCACTTTTGCATTAAAATCTCCTAAGACAATTTTCATATGATATCGTGAAAGGCTATCAAATAAGCATTCTAATTCTTCATAGAACTCATCCTTGATCTTGTCATCTTTATCTTCTGTGGGGGCATGTACATTTACAATTATAAAATCATGTCGTTTACCCTTTAGAATTATGTATGATATCCTATCACTAACAAACTTAATATCTCGGATAGCGGATAGGATCCTCCTTCTGACTAAAAAACCCGTTCCAAATGCAGGTCTTTCTGCACCCCCGTAGTATAATGCAAAGCTTCCTGATTCCTGACTACCTTCTCCTGGCCACCTAACTTCCTGTAAAGCGACTATATCCAAGGGCGATTTATCTAGTTCCCGCGTTAATATCTCTAGTGCCCCGCTATTGTATAAAGTCCTAACATACCATGTTCCTAGGAACATGTCCCTGTGTTTGAGCCTTTGGCATGGGTTCCCTGAAGTAGTCCCCGCCCGGAGAACCGAATGGGGGACTATTTGACCTCCGGAAAATTTTATCCCAGTTGAACCCATGTGCTCATTTCTTGACGGTTCTATTTTTACGGTGAAAGATCGTCACTCTTTCGACCAAGGTACTTTTTTCGTCTGGCTTATCACCTTCGACCAGTCCGGCATGGGTAACCCTATCGGCAGCAATGCTACCGCCGGCATAGCTCTCAGGATCATTTAAGCACGCAAGCCACTCCACCACAACAAGGTAAAGATACCATGGAGGGAAAATTGATTAACTACGCTATTTAATTATCGGGCTGTGTGGTCTAGGGGTTGAGCCTATGGTCCCGGGGGTCGCGGGTTCGAACCTGACGGGGTCGATTCATTTTTTTGGTTGGTAAATCCAAGGGACGAGTCCTTGGAGTGGGGCTTTAACCCCTGGGTCTCGAGTCTGAAGATTTTAAGGCTCAAATCCAAATTAGACCCATTAAGAAAATTTAATGGACACTTCCTATCCAACCTTATCTGCCTTTTAGGCGTCTCTTTGAGGCGATGAATTAACCACTTGTCATTTGGTGATATCTATAGTGAGATAAGCCTAACTGAATTGACTTGATTAAGTAACTCCCGCAAGGGAACAACCTTGCCTCATATGGGGATGTATGAGTATTGATAGACAGGCTATTTAATCAGTTTTATGTCCTAGAACATATATGGCATTGTTTATATAATATTGTGTATGTGCGTAAAAAAAGATTGTAGCCCCTCCTGATAACATTAATGATTGAAATGTGCAGTTAGAGAAAAATGGCTTTCCGTTAAACAAGCAATTTGAACAATTGCATTGTGGATATGTTGTGTGATCGCTAATAGTGCATAACAAATTCTGTCAAATTAGGAACGGTATCCTCATAGGCTATGTAACGGCACATGAGTACCATCTTCCTCAAGGAACGGCCAGTCCCAATAGCATTTGTGAAAATCTTCCCCATTGTAATAATATTCTAATAGGCTTGTAAATATAATTTATTTTTGTAAGAAAGCAAGTGTATTGAGATACATATTTGAATTTTAAAACTTAAATTATTGTTTTGTTATTGTAACAGAAGTATATATGGAATCTCAAGTTGCTGTAACTCCATACATATAACCTACCCTATGTATATTATTATTATTATTATTATTATTATTATTATTATTATTAATAATAATAATAATAATAATAATAATAATAATAATAATAATAAATTTGTTAATAGGGTTTAATGCGTGCAAAACTATAGATGCCTTAGTAAATTTAATAATAATAATATTATATATATTATAATTAATTTATTATTATTAGTTTTCATTTCTTTAGGCCTTCTAGCATTGCCTGATTTTTATGTAAGAGGGGGAGCTAGCCAATCGCTACAACCCTGAACCTGGAGAACCAGGTTATTTATTTTCGAGATTTTCTTCCCTTATCCTCTGACGAGCCAACACCTACCTATAAGGCAGCAGTTTCTGTTCCATAGACAGGGGCACTTCTGGGAACTATCAGCCGAGCGAGCTGAATCCAGGTTTTTTTAACGAGGTTGTTACTTCTCCACCTTACCCGTTTCCAACCTGACTGGGGGCAGGCTTCGGCACATGAGAAGAGACATGAGAAGAAACGTGAGAAGAAACATGATCAGTAGAGACCTCAAAGAAGAAGATGCTGAGGTTAGAAATCTGTGGCTGATCAAAATGCATTTGGGCTGAAGGATAATTACTGTAATGCAGAGAAAATCATTAATAAAAAAATATTACGGAGTAGTAGTATTATTAGTAAAAGAAGTAATAGCAGTATTAATAAGTATATTGTTATTTAATCATCATCTTCAAGGTATGGGCCTGTTGGCCCGTTCCGCTCCCCGGTGCACTATATGCTGCAGGTGCAGGTCGTCTTTCCAACGACGTTTTGTTATTTAATTAGACTAAATCTCCTTTTTTTAAAAATTAAATTGATATAAAGCCAAGAGAAATCAATTTTTAAAGAGACTGGTATGCATGTGTAGAATACTAAAACATTAATAATGATTATTGTTATTGTCCCGCGCCGTAGCCGAGCAGGTTAAGGCAGGAAGTCTTGGCGCAGAGCTACGGGACTTGCGCTGGTTCGAGTCTCCATGGGGGAAGAAATTTTCTCATGGTATTTCGGCCAGTATGGGACCGGTGCCCACCCAGCATCGTGATGCATTTGGGTAGCTATAATGAATACGGAGTAGCGGCTCCAGGTTGAGAAAACCAGCTATAACGGCTGGGGGACTCGACATGCTGACCACATGTCACCCCTACACTGGCTGATTATCATCTACCTCTGTGATTGACACATGTGGATGTGAGGCCAGCAGCCGGTTGGTAGGCTAAGGGCCTTGTAGGCCTGTCGCGCCATGGAGTATTATTATTATTATTATTATTATTATTATTATTATTATTATTATTATTATTATTATTATTATTATTATTATTATTATTATTATTATTATTATTATTATAAAAACGTCTTGTAGCAAAGCCAGATCGTCATCATTCGGTATCATGACAGTTGCAGCCGTCTAAACCAAACATGATTCCTGTCTGTACATCCATTGATCTTCCTCCAATCCTCTGATAATCATAGCCGTTTGCACACCTTTTATCCAAGTTTTCTTTGGTCTTCCTTTCTTTGTCCTTTCCATTGGGATCCATTCCATAATACGTTTAGGCAATCTTTGCATTCTTTTGACATGACCATACCACTGTAATATTTTCTTTTCTATAATGTCTATAATGTCCGGCTCCTGTTGTACTCCCATAATTTCCCTTAGTTCTTTATTTTATATTCAATAATATATTATATATAAACATTAATGTTTGTTTGTTTGTTTGTTCGTACTTTATGCGCAGCCATACCGTTGATCCGATTGTGATTTTTTTTGCAAAATGTTCAAGAGATTCCCGGGATGAACATAGGCTATAAGAGAGTTGTGATACTCAACTCCTACACCCTTAAAATAGCCCTTTATAGTGGAAAACATGAAAAAAGTAGCTCTTTGGACTATTAAATGCCTTACGCTGCCTAAACCATAACAAATATACAACAATAAACTATATGAAATACACAGAATTGAATATCTCAAAAAGCTCTACAAAAAAATCTCTGACAGCATATGCATATCTCTTACGGATAACTCACAATAACCATTTTTGTCTTTCATTGATGATACCAAGAGAATAATACCCATTCGGGTGAACCTTTCATCTTTATTATTGATAACGAGAGTCCCACGCCGTAGCTGAGTGGTTAAGGCAAGAAGTCTTGGCGCCAGAAACTACGGGACTTAACGCTGTTTCGAGTCTCCATGAGGAAAACATTTTTTCTCATGGAAATTCGGCCAATATGGGACCGGTGCACAGTGGGCCAGAAATTAAATCTAGCTGGAAAAATACTATTTTCACCCACCCTCATCAATTTATCTTTTTTTTTCTTCACTCTAATATAATTGTTATATGATGGTTCTTAACTTATCTGCAAAGGAGGGTACAATTCTAATGTGAAAAAAGTAGCTATTTGAATGCTTAAATGGCTTACACTGCCTAAACCATAAGAAATACACAGAACTAATATATCCAGAATTGAATAACTCAAAAAGCTCTACAAAAAAGTCTGCGACAGCATATGTTTATCTCTTACGGATAACTCACAAAAACCATTTTTATCTTCCATTGATATCAAGAGTCCCGCGTCGTAGCCTAGTGGTTAAGACAAGAAGTTTTGGTCCAGAACTACGGGGCTTACGCTGGTTCGAGTCTCCATGAGAGAAAAAAATTTTCTCATGGAATTTTGGCCAGTATGGGACCGGTGCAGATAAGGCCAGAAATGAAATTTAGCTGGAAAAAAACTATTTTCACTCAAACTCATCAATGTATCTGTATTTTTTACTATAATATAGTTGTTATATGACGGTTCTTAACTTATCTGCAAAGGAGGGTACAATTCTAATGCTTATGACGACAATATAAACATCGGAAGTTGCCGATGGTTAAGAACTCACCTGGTCTATATCACAGTTGTGTTATTAGCATTTTGTGTTTAAGTTCAGTGAGCTATTCTTCTTATTCTATATGGATACTTCACCTCAAGGTATGTAATTTTATTGATATGTTTAATGATTTTCTATATAACCAGATATTATGTTAAATGCATGTGAAATCATACCTACCGTGCACTAACAATTTTACACAATCATCTTAATTTAAATTGAACTACAAAGAAAACAGTTCTGAACAGTAGTACAAATATTAGTTATAATATAATGTGATTTATGGACTTTAATTCCTGCACAATAACATGTGTGCAAATTACTGCATTTTTAAAATGAGCTTTCTCATTACAGGAGGTAGCCAGCAACTGAGGCCTACCGTTGCGCGCAGAGAATAATTGTTTAATGTAATATGTGGAAAAAAATGTTAGATAGAGGCAATAAGTTATCATTTAGTAAACAAATTAGGGGTAGGGGGATGATAGCAGAATGTTTTAAATGGTATTAAAAATCAATATTTTTTGAAAAGCGATTTTCTCAAACGAACGAATTTGTGCGCGAGAAAAAAAAATGCTAATGAAATATTCTGATTGGCTAGGAGTGGATGTTAACTTTCCCGTTATGAAGAATTAATTTAGAACAATGACAGTTGATAGAAAATTCTGTTCCATCTGCTTATGGAATTGGAATGCCCAAAATAACTTTCAAAGAGGCTGGAATAAAAGAAATGTTCACTTAAGCAGGAATTTTCTCACGACTAAACTTGCTCTTGCAACAGAAATATCACTTTGGTCATATGGTAAACAGGATACTGCTGATGTTTTAAAGACATTGCTAAAAAAATAACAAAAATAGCTTCAAAATAATAATAAACATTATAAATCACCCCGCTCAACTCCTCTATCTTCTATGTCGGACGAAGCATGTCTTTTTTGACAATAAAATATCAATATGTCGATATATTAACATGAGACTAGGTGTCAAAAAGAGAGGTTGTAATATTTTATCCATCCTATAATGCTTCTAGGGAAGCAAATTTGTTATGCTACCTTTTCCAAGACAGACATTTCAGTAGAAATAAGACTTTTTTTTTGTTTTTATTCCAGCCTCTTCGAAACTTTAACTGGAAAGATTTTAAGTTAAATTAAACTAATAACCTTCAAAGTTATAAATAGAGGAGCTTCTTTAAGTATTTTGGGTCTTACAATTCCATAAGCAGATGGAACAGGATTTTCCAACGACTAACAGTGTTCTAAATTCTTAATAACGGGAAAGTTTACATTTACTTTTAGCCAGTCAGAATATTTCAGTAGAAATCTAACTTTTTTTTTTCTCTCTCACACAACTTCCTATGTTTTAGAAAATCTCTTTTTAAAATTAAAAAAAAATTAAACATTCTCCGAACATCACCTAACTCTAATTTATTAATAGAGGATCACTTATTACCTCTATCGATCACTTTTCTTCATATATTAAATCAAACAATTATCTGCGCGCGAAGATAGGCCTCAGCTGTCGGCCGCCTCCTCTAATAAAAAAGCTAATTACAAAAAAACGTAATAGTTTGCACACATGTTATTGTGCAGGAATTGAAGTCCATAAATCACTCAATATTCTAACTAAAAGTTAGTACTGTTCAGAACTGTTTTTTTTTTCGTAGCTCAATTTAAAGTAAAACGAATGTGTAAATTTTTTAGTGTTTCGAAGGTATGATTCCACGTGTATTTTACACAATATCTGGTTGTATAGAAACATGTTAAATATATCAATGAAAAGTACAAACCTTGAGGTATAGTGTCCTTATAGAATAAGAATAACTCACTGAACTTTAATGCAAAACGTATTTATTTCTACAGGTCGGTACACAACTGGGATGCGGACCAGATGAGTTTTTAACTATCGGCAACTTCCGATATTTATATTGTCTACATAAATTTTAGAATTATACCCTCCTTTGCAGATAAGTGAAGAACAGTCATCTGGCAATAATTTTAGAGTGAAGAAAGATGAATTGGCCAGGGTTAGTAAAATACTTTTTCTAGTTAGATTTCGTATCTGGCCCACTGTGCGGTGTCCACCCAGCATCGTGAGGCATTTGGGTAGCTACAATAAGTAGCGACTCCAGGTTGAGAATACCAGCTATAACGGCTGGAGGATCCGACATGCTGACAACATGTTAGCCTACACTGGCTAGATGATCGTCTACCTCTGTGATTAACACATGTGGATGTGAGGCCAACAGCCGGCTGGTCAGCCAAAAGCATTCTAGGCCTGTCGCGCTTTGAGTTTTTTTTATACCAAGACGATCGGGAAGTAAATTCCCGGGCAAGCGTGCTCTGCCATACCGTTCATCCGATTGAGATGGAGCTTTTAGAAAAAGGTTCAGGAGGATTCTGGGATTGAACATAGGCTATAAGAGAAGTTGTAATACTCAACCACTTCACCCCTTAAAATAAAAATCGCCTAAAAATCGCCTTTGTAGTGAAAAACGTGAAATAAAGTCCCTATTTTGACGCATAAATGGCTTACGCTGCCTAAACCATAACAAATACACAAATTGATATACACAGAACTGAACATCTAAAATAAACTCTGCAAGAAAGTAGAGTATAACAGCGCACGGCTGGTGGTAAAAACACTTTAACATTTATTTAGGAGTAGCAGCGCACGCCGAGTATTAGCTAGTTTATATAAACCTTGATTTGAGGGAGTTTAGTTATATAGGGAAAAAAAAAACCCTTGTCTTGCCAACGTGGTTTTGGTTTACCTTTTGATATCCCCCATTGTAATATTTTATTTAGAAATTACATTTTTCTTCTCCATCCTAGTTTAACCTCTCGCCTTATAAGTACTTTTACGTGCTCCACGCCACACGAGCCGTATACTGGCGCAACCTGTCGGAATAGGGATTTAAACTTAGGATCACACACGTACATATTTTATATCACATGAAGAGCCTTCCCGAATAAGTGATCATTTCAATTCAAGGCTTTCTCCGAGACAACACAAACATTTAAAACAAAACACGCCATTCACTCACACATTCATACTTAATGCTACATATACATATCATCTGGACATCGTAATCATCATTACGATGATGAATGATCGTAATAATGATTACGATGTCCAGATGATATTCGAAGACCGTTTGGGCTATAAACGTTCCTGACATTTATCTTAAAAGCGAAGAAAAACTCGAAAAAACCTAGGAATCTGTCTCGATCGGGAATCGAACCTGGGCCGGGTTCATATGAGGAAGCGACACTACCACGAGACCACAGCTGTGTACTTAGGAATGATTTATTTATTTATCAGATTTATCAATGTTTCACAACATCTTCCTTCGTCCAATGAATCTACTGTTATTCTCCTCACTTTCTTTGTCATTCCATTCTCCATCATTCAATCATTTTTCCTTCATGCTGCTCATGAAGGAATTATTTAATTTGTTATATTTTGAAGTGTTGTTATTGTTTACTAATGGAATGCGATGAAATTGCCAGCTATTGTCCAGACTGTAATCATCTCTGAAAAAAAAAGTTGACAACAGATGTATATGGAAATATAAAAGCTATAGAATTTCTGCATTCAATGACTTTTGTAAGCTGAATATGAATAAGTACAATGAAACATAACTAATTTAACTTAACTAGTTCTCTTTGTTGAACCGCTTTTTAAGTCGTCCACACAGCGTGAATTTCTATTCTATCTTGGTTACGCGTTCCAAATATTGAGTAAGTTAACGTGTTTCAGTTGTCATTAATACTCACTGCGGTTTGAAACCGAAACTTTACGTGAATTTCTAGTTACAGAAGCCTTGCGCCACAAGACCTGCATCCGTTCAAATCTCCCTTATCGTTCAGCTATCCTTTGTGTTTGGATGTCATAATCTACAAATTTGCGAGCAATTAATTTGGGAAAACTCTAAGCTTTGATAGTTTCAAATTTTAGATTATAAAGCACGTACTACTCCAACTCTATGGCGCAACAAGTCTAGGAAATCCTTGACATACCATGCAGCTGCTGGTCTCACAACCACATGTTTTAATCACAGACGTGGACGATGAACCAGCCAATATTACAGGTAACATGTGGTTAGAATGTCGAGTCTCCAGCCGAAATAGCTGATTTCTTCAACCTGGAGCCGTTACTCATTGTAGTTAGCCAAATTCATCACGAAGCTGGTTGGTCACCTATCTTATATACTGATCTAAATCTCATGAAAAATTTATTTCCCTCGTGGGGAGTCGAACCAGCGGAAATCCCATAGCTCTGAACCAAGACATGATGCCCTAAACCACTCGGCTATGACATGGGATCATAAAAGATTAATTAAACATTAAGATCTATTTAATTAGAAAATTCTAGCATATGAATTTTTTCCAAAGTAAATGATTCAAGCAAGAATAAAACTTTATAAATGCCAATGAAAATTATGAATCCGCTTTAAATGTTATAAACTAATACATTATACCAAGGAAATATGTATAAATTGGTAACAGTAAAAAAGTAAAGTGATCCCACTACAGTTCTTGTGAGAGATTACGGCCAGCACTTTCTAGAATCGACACTATATTATGTCAGCCCGGTATCAGACCTCCGAGATTCGCCTTTATGCCCAGAAGAAGGGTCAAATGACCCCCCCTAATTTCATCTGGTCAAAATAATCATAATTTTCATATTCGCCACGTTTAGTATCAATGTATGTGTGAATGTCCTGGAGAGGTCCTGACATTGAGCTTATCACTCATTGGGAGGCATTCCATGTCCTTGTGTGGTAAAAAAAATAATAAAAATAAAATTAAAATATGTATGTGATCCATAGCTTAAACTCCCACACCGTTAAGTCATGTCACTGTAAGCCCGGGTGGCGTGTAGCGTAAGTGAGAGATAAAACTAAGTTAATGGAATGAAATTATAAACTTATTTCAACACTACATGTTATTAAAAGTTTAGTTATTTACCGTTACAATTTTCTTATTAATTTCTTCCTGTTTTACCTTTCTCATGCCTTCTTTCTAATGGATAGAAAATTCGAAAAGCAAAAGCAGTCAGTTACAAATATCTGCACACTATTAATATTTACCAAATACTTAACTATGTTATAATATCAAAATGTTCTTGAAATGTGTACATATTTCAAAATATTTAAAATACCAGCTAATAACCGGCGTGCTCTCCTCCGCCTAAATATATGCATGTGTGTTTTATGTTTAGTTGAATAAGTAAAAGGAATTTTCATAAAGATCTGTTTAGCAGTTTAACTAAATTAATTCCGCTCGCACAGTACATTCCCAGGGTTTCTTCTTTAAATTTTATTGCTTTGCAATGCGTGTACAAACTTTGTCCACTTTTCCGATTTGAACGAATTTACATGAGGTATTTTCTAAATTCAAGCAGCATATTTGCAAAGATTGCCCTTGCGCTTTGTTGATAGTCATAACGAACACAAGGCGAATTGGAAATTGAAGTCGTTTGAACTCGAACACGCGCGTATCTGAAAGCAACGTTGTTTCAAAATGTTTAATTTACTATAAAAACACGGCAATATTGTGTCAACATTTCAAGTCAATCGATCGACTACTTTTCGAGTTTTGCGAGCACAAACATACGCAAGTTGAAATTTTATATACGAGTATAAATATATATTTTTTTGTAAGTGCTTTCGCCGTTGTAAATAACGTAAATGTGTTTGGTTCTTGCGTCATTATTCTTCAAAGTTTAATAATATGCAATTTAAGTTCACTGCTGTGGTCTCGAGGTAGCATGTTGCTTTGTCATGCAGCGGGCCCGGGTTCGATCCCCGGTCGGGAAAAGTTTCGTGTGTGATTTTTTTCGGGTTTTTTCCTCACCTGCAAGAAAAATGTCAGGAAACTTGCCGGTTGTGCGGGTCTTCTAACTGTCGATTCTCGCCCAGCCCGCGCAATTCAAAGGTCGCTATGCGCGACACGTAACAATATTTTAAAGATATATATATACACACACACTAGATGGCCCGGCGAACTTCGTATCGCCTTTAACTATTTGTACGTTAATTTTTCCGTATGGTTTTGTTGATTGAGATGAATTTATGTTGTCTGCATTCTCAGTATCATCCATAAGTGTATCATAAGGATTATATACATTTATTGATGGAATATTTTGAGGAGGCTTGCTGATTTCATTATACTTTCGTTTTTTTTCTACGAAATTGTTGGCAGTTTGGATTCTCAACATCATCAAGAAGTCTCTGTATAGTAATATCGTCTTGTGATATATTATAGTCATCTTGTTTTTCATTTAATTGAGGCATGGAGATTGTTTCTGCAATATTAGGCATATTATTATAACTAATGTCAGGAAAACTTTAAGGCCCAAACGGTCCCCGAAATCATATGGCAATCATCACCATCGTCATCATCATCATCATAATCATCCTTCACCGGTGTGGAAAGCAACGGGAAGCTACCACATCTACAATTCCCTAGTAAAGCTGCAAGCATAGCATGCAAATGGACCTGCTCTCGGGCAGAATTACTATGGATGGATTATAACTAATAGACTTACTTACAGTTCTGTTATTCCGTTCCTTAGGACCTTCATATGTTTTTAAATTGACATTCTTCTTAAATGTAAGATTTATGTCACATAGGCCTATACCAATTTTCGGAAATTCACTTGATATCTTATCATTCATGATCTCTAGAATTGATTCGCCATATTGTTCAATGTCCCTTCTCGGTCCAGTTAAACTTAAATTAAGTTGCTGTCTTTCAGCCAGATTACTTAATACTAATACTTACACGCGAAATTAATATTATTATCAATATATAGAAAATAAAATAAGCACTGAACACACTTAAATTATGAAATAATCAATATTTGTAATTCAATTGAAATTCGCGGTCGCAACAAAAAGCACAGCCACCTGGTTAAATAATAAACCCATTACCTTACACCGTCATCTGTTAGAATCGTATGGAACTCACAGATAATTATAACTCTTTGTTAAATAATAAACAAATAATTTGCAATAAAAATAATGCGACTATAAATTTAGTTATAAACAACCGTAGGTCTCAAGTTGGATCAAACAGCACACAGTGTGCAAAATTTTATTAAAATCGGTTCAGTAGTTTAGGATTCCATCGCGGACAAACAACGTGACACGTAATTTATATATATATATATATATCATCATCACAGTACATTCACGAATTTAGGCCATTTGTTGACCTGTTTCGGCCTCAAGAGAAACACCATCCAATAGTCTTTTGAGTGGACGTCCTGGTCTTCTTCTTCCTGCAGGTTGATATCTTAACATTTGTATATATACACATTTAATTTCACATTCAGTGGTGTTGCCATCGTAATATCTCCTTTCTCAGCTTTAGGGTTAATCATAAGAACGCTCATTATCAACATTAACTAAAAGTTAATTTAACTTAAACTTCGTAACGTTACGTTTATTACGTCATCATTCTTGTTATCCTACACAACTAGGCGAATTTTATATAAACAAATTATTAGATTTATTTGTTTAAGTAAAAGTATTGCGCCTAATTGAAAGTAGCGAAAACTCCATTGTCAATTAGAATAACAAATTGCCACCAGTTTTCTCGTGGAATCAGGTTATATCATAAGGCCAAATAGTCCTCGAACATCATAACATAATCATCACAGTCATCATCATTCATATTCACCTTATATTAAGTTTAAATTTAAGGATTCTCCTGGCGCACCGCTGTCATCATCATCCATCATATCATCGGGGCAGCCGTAATCCCGACTTCCAGGCATTCCAACCTCAGAAGTGGGTTCACAAATACGCCAATGCCAGGAGAGAATACCAGGAATATCGAAATGACAAGCTGGGGCATTGAATAAAAAAAAAATCTACTTTCTGACCAGCCTCATGGGTAGTGGTCAGCGTTTCTGACTACAGTTCATGAAGTCACGGGTTCGATTCTCGGTCACACCAAAAGAATGTTTCCTTAAAGGGAATTATTTATGTGGTCGCCAATGGTCTGGAATTTAGTTTTAAGTTTAGTTTAAAGACTCCCCTGCCGCGTCATTATCATTTATCACCCATCATACCCCGCCTTCCAGGTACTCCAACTTAAAGAAATGGATTACAATTCCGCCAGTGCCAGGGGAGAAAGACAAATGTCATAAAAGACAACCTGGTGACATTGGACAAAAATACATACTCTCTCTACTCGCATCATATTCTTCTAATTACGGAGTTACTGCTTTTAATTATCGTTGACCCACAAATTGTACACTATAGGCCTACAGGAAACTGAATTATATAGTGGTTATTATTTAATTTTAAATGTATTGAGTAATAAAATGGCAACCTCTTATAACATTAGAGTAATTACTGTTAGCAGTTAGAAAGCAGTTATGCGTGATTACATTTCAGCTATCATTGTATAAAAACAAGCAGCAGTTTACTAAAGTGTTTGAATAACCTCATTCATACGAGGAAGAGATTCCGATCATACTGATAGTTACTGTACTCGTATATGATTTATAGTAATAGCTATAGATTGGAATGATATTTAAACTTGCACTTAACATACGTAAATACAGTATTTCAAAATGTCTTCTCTTTCATTTGTCTTAGACTGCTCAATAACTGGAGTTGAACTTAGATTTTTTTCATAAATTACATTAGTCTGCATGATATCAGATGACTGAAAACTAATATGTTGTATTAGTTCACTTTTTTATACTGATTCCAGAACTGTTCTTAGTTTTCTTCTATCACGTACAGGTTTTTCACAATGGACGTAATCTGTTTTCATATAGGCCTATTTATTGACGAGAGAATAATATGTGCCAGATGGTAATGAGTATTGTTCGATGGAAATTTGTCAACTCAAGCTTCTAAGTCTTTAGGTTGGCACAACTGCTAATGAGGTTGTTATTGGGCGACCTTTGAAGTGTTGTTCATATCAGAAACTTGCATTATGAAATCTGTTCTCATTTTATCTCTCTAGTGTGACTGCAAATATGACAATGTCCACACGCAAGTGTGTGAACTATCCTAATATTTTTCTGCTATATTTGTGGAAATTATACAGTGCTTAAGCAAAGAACGGATATTACAGACTTTGTGAACAAATCTCACTATGCTTATTTTAAAGTGAAACTTGATGACCGGGATAAGGCGTGGGC
This sequence comes from Diploptera punctata, assembly GCA_030220185.1. Taxonomy (NCBI): domain Eukaryota; kingdom Metazoa; phylum Arthropoda; class Insecta; order Blattodea; family Blaberidae; genus Diploptera; species Diploptera punctata. The sequence continues at coordinate 2,688,594 of JASPKZ010009790.1, forward strand.
ACCAAAGAAAGTTTGCCAATATTGCGTTGAGAGGTTAAGTTTGTGAACAAAAGGGAAGAAAACGTGATGCCGTATGCGATTCTTATGGTGTGGAGGGAGCCTAAAGACCACCTTAATGACTGTTACCCTTGTTTGCTCAATGTTCAGGGGTGTAATTAAAAAAAAACAAATTATATATCCAAGCATCCCTTCAGCCATTAGGCCAGTTCCACATAGAGAAGAGCTACCTGTTCCTCTTCCTCCAGCTGTTTTAGAGAACCTGACATTATAATGTTGAAAGTGAACCTGATGAAATCATTGACGACGATACTGATGATATATATCAGCCTGAAGACAGTTCGACTCCACAACGGTTCTCTCAAAGTGACCTTAATGATCTAGTTCATGGTTTGAATTTGCCAAAGGAATCTGCAGAACTACTTGGCTCACGGCTTAAAAGTAAGAATCTTCTGGAACCTGGAACACATTACTCATGGTTCAAACACCAAGGAAAAGAACTAGTTCCTTTATTCTCACCGAATGTTTGCTTGGTTAACACCAATATCATAAACGAGTTAATGTACTTATATGACATTGAGCATGATTCTATTCAGTGGACACTTTTTATAGACTCGTCAAAGAGGAGTCTCGAAAGTGTGTTTACTGCATAATGGGAATGTGTATGGGTCCATTGCTATTGTCCATTCAATTCAGATGAAGGAGACATTCGAGAACATAAAGTTTGTATTAACAAGTATCCAGTATGAGGAATAAAGGTGGCTAATCTGCGGCGATTTTAATGTTATAGGGATACTATTGGGGCAATAAGCTAGTTTCATAAAAATGCCATGCTATCTATGTGAATGGGACAATTGGGCAAAGCAAAAGCATTGGAGTGTGAAAGTTTGGCCAGAGCGGAGAAATGTTGTACCTGAAACTAAAACCATTCTACATGAACCACTTGTAGACCCTCAAAAAGCCCTGCTTCCACCACTATACATCAAATTGAAAGCAGTTTGTAAGGGTTGTATCAAAGGATGGACCTTGCTTCTAGGTCCTTTGTAAAAAATATCCGTCCATCACACAAGAAAAATTTAAAGCTGGAATTTTTATTGGTCCGCTAATAAATAAACTGTTGAAGGATGAATATTTTGAATAATCAATGAATGAGAGAGGAAAATAAGTCTGGACCGCTTTTTGATCTGTTACTGAAAACTTTCTAAGCTATAACAAAGATCCTAATTACAAGGCAATTGTGGGAAATATATTGGAATTTTTAAAAAAGTTGAATTGTAACATGAGTGTGAAATTTCACTTTCTATATTCCAATATCGATTACATCCCCGAAAATCTGGGACATTGTAGTGAAGGACAAGGTGAACGTTTTCACCAGGATATTAAAGAAATTGAGAGGAAGTACCAAGGAACTTGGAATGAAACTACTGTTGGATATTGATGAGGGAGACAAAAAATGGAGGAACTTCAAGGAAGTCAAAGAAGAGAAGGTTTCAAAATTAATGGAATACCATTTACTTTGTTTTGTTACAAGGTAGTCACGAAATTATTAGGACAGTTTTTTACAGTATTTTTAACAAAAAAATCTTGTCCGAAATGAAGTTTGAATATATTTGTGTTTATAGTAGCTAAAACGTGAAAATATAAATTCTTAGTTTTGTGCAAAAACCTGACGTGATAGACAGAAATGGAAATCGTTTCTGGAATCAGTATAAAAAATTGATTTAAAGACACCTATTTTAAATAAACCATCTGAGAAAAAGTTTTAAAATGCAGACTTGTGTTATAATAGGGTGAATTAATACTCAATCTTTGAGCTAGGAGAAGTAGTGGTGTACAATTTTTAATCAATAGATTGTGCATTAGATATCTGAATTAAATTCAAACCCTTCTGCAGAACATTATGTTGAAAACACATATGATACTGTTGATAGTGAATCGTCCTTCGGATGGGGACGTTAAACCTGACGTCAGCTTTCATCCTTTACGATAGGAGTAAGCTGTCCGGTTTCACCTTTTCATTTTCCTTCATCATCATCATCATCCCTCAAGCTATACATCACAAACACAAAAACACAAACATGTGTTTATTCTTCACTCCTCTGAGTATCCACACCGAAGTACGAAATGTGCAATTAATGGCAATGGGTAACACACATATATGTGAACTTATAATAATAATAATAATAATAATAATAATAATAATAATAATAATAATAATAATAATAATAATAATAATAATAATAATGGGCACGCCGTAGCGTAGTGGCTAAGGCACTGAGCTACAAGCCGGAGGGTCCAGGGTTCAAGTCCCGTTGGGGTCAGGATTTTTAAACTGACCCAAACCCTCTGGCGGCACTATGGCCCTGGGGTCGACTCAGCCTCTAACGGAAATGAGTACCAGACGCTTGTTCTGGGGGTAAAGGCGGCCGTCACACAGGGCTGACAACCCGGCTGACATAAAGTGCCGATTGTCTAGAAAAAGTGGGAGCCTTAACCTCCTACTACCCCAAGGGCCTCCGGGTCTGTTGTGGGATCACTTTACTTTTAATAATAATAATAATAATAATAATAATAATAATAATAATAATAATAATAATAATAATAATAATAATAATAATAATAATAATAATAATAATAATAATAATAATAATAATAATAATAATAATAACAACAACAACAACAACAACAACTCACCAACACTATCGAACCCGTAAGTTCATAACCGCGCGAACATAAGCTCTCCATACATCCCTAGCCTGATGAGTTAATGTTTTTAATTTCAATCATCATGTTTAAATTTGTTCTCTCACCTCATTCTTGGTCTACCTTCTGGGCGCTTTCATTCTGGTTTTCCTACAAGGAGTTCTCATACTCTCATTCCCCATTCGTTCCATGTATCCTGCCCATTGCAGTCTATGAGGCCTTATGGACCTTAACTTTATCAGAATAAATAAAACATTATTATTATTATTATTATTATTATTATTATTATATTATTATTATTATAAACTCAGTGATATCATTGCGTTATGTGGATAATCAGATGATAATGGTGAGGTTACAAGGGAAAAAAGTGGACTTGGTGATAGTGCAAATTTACATTCCCCATAGTGGGTTAGCAGATGAAGAAGTGGAGGAAAGATATGACAAGATAGAAGAGATTGCTGAGAAAGAGAAGAAGGGGCATCTGTTATCCTAATGGGTGACTGGAATGATGTAGTTGGAGAAGGACAGGATGGAAGTACAGTTGGAAGATATGGATTAGGAAAAAAGGAATGAGAGAGGTGAATTACTGGTGAGTTTCTGTTATAGGAATTTAATGATAATTGGAAATACAATGTTTCAACAACATAAAAGAAGAAGATACACATGGATAAGCCCTATGGACAACAAACGATACCAGATCGACTACATACTGATACAGGAAAGATTCCGAAATTGCTTGAAAAATGCGAAGACCCTACCAGGAGCAGATATCAATTCAGACCATGTCCTACTAATATTCGAAGTAGATATTTGCCTGAAGAAGATAAGAGGAAGACAGGCAACAAAGAAGTTTGACTTGGAGAAACTCAAAACTGAAGAGGAAAGGAGAAAATTCCAACAAAGTTTTCAGGAGAAAGCCTCTACCATGGAAATCTCATATGGCAATACAAAGGAACACTGGAGTCATTAGAAAACCTCTATACAGATAGCTGCAGAGGAAACAATAGGATACAAAGAGAGCAAGAATATTAATAAACCTTGGGTCACAGAAAAAATGTTAGAGAAGATGGAAGAAAGAAGAAAATGGAAAAAATAGCAATACAGAAGAAGCCAAAAGAAACTACAGGAAACTAAACAACGAACTTAGAAGAGAAACTGACATGGCAAGGGAAGAATGGATGAAGCAGAAATGTGAAGAACTAGAGAATCTGGAGAGGAAAGGAAAATATGATTTAATGTACCAGGAAGTTAAAGGCTTGGACTTTGGAAAGAAGAGCAGGAGAACTATGTGGCTGATTGAGGACGAAAATAATGAAGACATAACAGACAAACCGGGAATTATGAATACATGGGGAAAAAATGTAGAAGAGCTATATGAGACAAGAAATCGTCCGGCTAACTTGGATATAGAAAATGAAGAAGACGTATCAGAAGATGAAAAAGGATTTTCAATGCTGAAGGAAGAAGTTGAACTAGCAATTAAGGAAATGAAAAATGGTAAAGCAATAGGGGTAGATGGAATCCCCATTGAATTAGTTAAATGCTTGGGTGAAGGAAAGAAGGAAATTTTGCGTTTATGCAACATGATATATAAAGAAGGTGAATGGCCCGAAGAATTGACTGAGACAGTGTTAATACCAATATCGAAGAAAAACAATGCAAAGAAATGTAAGGAGTTCAGAACTATCAGCTTGATATCACACTCTGCAAAGATTCTCCTGCGAACACTAAATCGACGTTTACGTTCTACGATGGAAAGCGAATTGGAAGAAGAACTGTTTGGCTTCAGGAAGGGAAAGGGTACAAGAGATGCAATTGGATTGATACGAACAATAGGAGAAAGATATATAGAAAAAGATAAAGACGTTTATGCAGTATTTGTTGACTTGGAAAAGGCCTTTGACAGAGTGAATTGGAATAAACTCATGAGGATCTTGAAGAAAATTTGCGTGAACTGAAAGGAGAGGAGGCTCATAAGTAATCTTTATATAAAACAGCAAATAAAAGTGAAGATAGGAAAAGAAATGTCAGAGGGAAGAGAAATTGGAACGGGGGTGAAGTCAAGGATGTCCTCTAGCACCTATTCTATTCAACACCTACCTGGAAGACCTAATGAAGAACTCCTACAGCAATACGGGAGACATAAACATGGGAGAAAGAACAATAAAGTGCATAAGATTTGCTGATGATATGGCTTTGCTAGCAGAAGATGCAATGAGACTGAAGAACATGCTGATGGAACTAAATGACAAATGCGAGGATTATGGAATGAAGATAAATATAAATAAGATGAATGCCATAATTATAGGAAGGAAACCAAGGAAGATAAACATGAGGATTAAAGATGAGGCCATTGAGCAAGTGGAGAGCTTCAAATACTTGGGTTGTACCATCAGTAGTAACATGAACTGCAGTCATCAAGTAAAGCAGAGGATAGCAATGGCAAAAAGAAGCATTTAACAAGAAGAGAAGCATTTTCTGCAGACCTTTAGCAAAAGAATTACAGAAAGAGGCTAGTGAAGTGCTTTGTGTGGAGTGTAGCATTGTATGGTGCATAGACTTGGACATTATGACGAAATGAGGAAAAGTGACTGGAAGTTTTTGAGATGTGGATATGGAGAAGGATGGAAATTATAAAATGGACAGACAAAATAAAAAATGAAGATGTGCTAGACAGAGTGGGTGAAGGAAGAACAATGCTGGAACTCATAAAGAAGAGGAAAAGAAATTGTATTGGCCACTGGCTAAGAAGAAACTGTCTGCTGAAGGATGCTCTAGAAGCAATGGTCAACGGAAAGAAAGTTAGAGGCAGAAAAATACATCAGATGATAGACAATATTAAAATAAATGGTTTGTATGCAGATACAAAAAGGAAAGCTGAGTTAAGGAAAGAGTGGAGAATGCTGAGTTTGCAGTGAAAGACCTGCTCTTGAGCAGAACACTATGAATGAATTATTAACTCATTGGTACTATCGAACCCGTAGGTTCATGGCCGCGCGGACATAAGATCTCCATACTTCCCTATCCTGAGCTAATATTTTCCAATCATCCCCCTGTATAATCTACTTCCCTCAAATCATGTTTAATATTATTTTCCCACCTCATTCTTAGTCTATAAACTGGACGTTTTTCCCACTGGTTTTCCTCCAGAAGCTTCCATACCCTTATAAAATGTATTTTGGTGTAGACGGAGAAGTTTTACAATAGAGTTATAACCCGTAGTTAAAACGCCAATTAAAATAAATGAAATAAGATGCTATTGCGCGGATGGTGTACATAAAATATAAAATAGCAATACATTAGTCAACAGTGGTTTTGTTGCCCTTGATATAAGATTAATTTCGGATATATTTATGCTCACAATGAATGAAACTATCAATGATTTTGGAAGATTTGCACTGGTTTTTTTAAATCTTTATTTTCATTCTACACTACAAAAATCGGAAAATATGAAACAATATAACATATATATTTATAATGCCAATTGTTTTCTGAAAAATTAGTATGCACTGACGTAAATAGAAAGAAAAATATCCAAAACCCATGTTATACTTCAGTGAAACGCCTTTTATAAGATTTTCTTCCATAATTTTTTAGGGGACAATCTATTTTTAAAGACCAGTAGTAATCTGCCATCATGTGACGGTCCCATCTACCCTGATACCTTCACTCCATTACTTTTAGATCCTAGTGAAAACACACTCCCTGTTCGTCGCTATAATTTCCTAAAATATCCGGAAATGTTTCCAGGTGACTGTGGAGAAAGTGTAACTTTATACTCATATTTGCTCCCAGAATCTTGAAGCTTATCAACATGTTTTGCACAATTTCTTTATAATTTGGTGCTTTATAGTTACCTAGGAAATTTTCTACTACCTATATAAAACCCGTCCAAGCTTCACTTTCCGGAACAGTCATAACTTCGATAAAATTTGCATCTTTCATCAATTGCCGAATTTGAGGACCATCAAATATTCCGCCTTTTAACTTTTACATACTGAGCTTAGGAAATTTTCCACAAATGTATTTGAAACATTTTTCTTCTTTTCCAACGCTTTGACGAATTGTTTTATCATATCCAGACGCACGTCGTGAATACTTTAATTTTGTCAAATAACTGAGATCACGGCCGATGTGCGGAGTGAGGGGTGTGAGAGTGGGGACCACATGATGTTTGTATACGCGAAAAAAAATGCGCAGAAATGAAATCATGACTGGAAACATAAATTCTATTAGTAACAATCCGTTTACTGTTTAAGATATAAGATACGCAAAAATCATAAAAAGTAGAGCACATTCAGCACTTTCATGAATATATTCGTAAACTGTGCACTAGAAAACAGAAATTCACTGAGATATCCAGGGCAACAAAAAAAATTGTAGAGCTGTGTTATCAGTATTAATATTAATTGTGAAAATTCTACTGTGAGGTGGGTTTGCCAAAAATATACATTTTTTTCTAATCAATTTTCCAGTTCATATGATTAATTTGATTCTAGGAGTCTGATGATGTTTTTATTCTTCTGTTTATGTCGGATCAGTTTTAGAAATATTCGTAGTATACTCGTTCGTGCTGAATTGTTTGCCTTTATCAAGACTCCATGAATATTATATCCTGGAGCTGGATGAAATAATTCACTGTAAATCTCGTAATACAATTGGGTACACGCCTTGTGCCATCTCTTCTGACTTCATATGAATGTATGCGCACCTCCGTGTTTATTCAAATGCTCTGGGCTTCGATTAATATCGTGTCATTTATGATACATCAAAATGCATAAACTCAAGGAGGTGGAATCAAAAAATCTTATAGCTACGAGGAGTTGATCGTATTTCTTGAAATATATAGGGTACATTAATTTTCCTTGAATTACTCGTTTCCATTTGTTTATGAATTCAAGAAACAATACTACAAGTACTGAGCCACTCATCACTGCAGTAACAATTTTAAGTTCGGTACAAGATTTATTCCGTCTAAATCATTAATATAGTTACGAATTTTCTAGCCGTCAATATTTGACTTATTGATGTAATATTCATATAGGAATATTTCCAGGAGCACAAACGTATACACGAGAAAAGCATTACTTGAAAGTTATTTATGCTAAACGTGAATTAAGGGTGGTGAATAAAATATATAAGATAAATTTGTTGGCAGTGAAAATGGATTACTTAAGAAGAAGAAGAATCAAATATGTGTCAAATTGCAAAGAATCTGGAATAAGGAAATTAAGCAGACGGATGAAACCAGAGGAGAATCTGATAGAATTGGAAAGAGGGCGTTAAAAATGTGTTTGGACACCTAATGAGAATGCAAAAAAAAAAAAGAAAAAAAAAGATGACTCAAAAAATAAATATTTCGATGAATACCAGCTGGAAGAGCTATCCGGGTAAGACCTAGAAGATTACGGCACGAAACATTAAAAAAGTTATTTCTTCAAAGATATTTCAAGAATAACAAGCCCTTGATCGAAAAATGTTGAAATTGGCAGGAGGTTCACTGCCAAAATACCTGAAAATGCTATATAAGCTTATTTGAGTAAGCTTTATGCCTGTTATCGAAATAATCTTGTGTATCGGTAGCTTAGTTTTCAGATACTTTTGAAATTCACATTGGCTTAAAGCAAGGAGATGCACTATCTCCTATACTATTCATTTTTTGTACTAGAGCATGGCATCAAATCTTTACAGGATGAAGAAAGCGAGCTACTCGATAATATTAACAATCTGTTGGTATATGTTGACAACGTAGTTTTATTAGACTGTAGCTAGTAGTACTAACGGGGAATACACACGTTCTATTGAATAACACTCAGAATTTAGGGCTATAGAAATAAACCTCAATAAAACTACATCATGACCACACACAGAAATAAATAAATTGTACACTTGTATAATGGAAATGAACAGTTAATTATAGACCCTAAATGAGGGAAATTTTGAAGAAATGGTTGAATTAATATACTTAGATACAGTAATTATAAACAGAAATGAGATGCAGAAACATAGGATTCATTCTAGAAATGCATAGTATTATGCCTTAGGCATATAGGGTGGCTAGTCGGTCCCGACTTCTCTCAAAAACGTAAAACTGAAAATATATAGAATTGTTATTCTCCCATTTATATTATATAGGCTATGGACTCTTACTATAAGGGAGGAGAAAAGATTACAAGTATTTGAGAATAAAGTTATTCGAAAATTGTTTGGACCAAACAGAGATGAACATACAGGCGAATGAAGATGACTACATTACGGGAGCTACATGATATCCGTAGGAAACCAGATGTAATAAGAGCAGGACACGTCCACATAATGGAACAGAAAGTCCTAGAACGGTTCTTAATCCCCCTTTTTTCTTTTACCAGTGTTGCTTAGAAGCAACATATATTTAATTTTCAATCAACTACAAGATTATTTTAATATGTGTAACGTTTTAACATTTTGTTACCAGTGTTGATTCGAAGAAACGTGTCTTAACTCTATTAGGCCTATAACTTTAAAAGTTAGAAAATGAAGTATATCACAACTACATACCTGTTATAAGTAAAAAAGCGTACCCAATTTATTTCCACATAATTTGAAAGTTCGGTAATGAAAAAGTTAATGGGAAACCAGATGGAAAGAGAGACAAAAGAAGGCAAGATAGAGATGGACTAATGGGGTGGAGAGCGACTCGAAACAAATTGGTCTCAAAGACCATCTCGTTGGACGCTAGGCTAGCGCACACTGGATTGTCAGGAGATTACGGAGGGATATTGGTGGTTGGTCACACCAGGTTTTGCGGGTTATTCTCAGGGTTCTCCCGTTTACCGAATTTCATCCCGCCAACATTCTCCACTCTTCTTCCCCCCACAATTCATGTAATTTCATCCCCATTCATTCATTTCATATCATATTTCACCTCATATCATATTAGGTAAAAATAGTCGGGTTTAGCAAACCACAGGCGTTTATAATATATTATGATTGTGGTGATATAATGGGGACACACTCGTGTACTTCCTCATGACTCCGAGCCTGTGTGTCAACTTAGAGTAGAATAGAACCAAATGGAGGGTTGTACCCCCTCCTCGAGGTCCTAGGCATAGTCCAAATAAGTGGCGGTAAGTGTAATGTGTGTGAATTCTTGACGTGTATCGATCCAGAAACGCCATAAAATACTACATATCATAGATTTCATCTCATTCATTCCATAAAGTAAAAATGGGTAATACAATGAACCATAAATAAAGTTGCCGTGTTAAGGCCTAAAACCCAATCCCATCTTTGCTAATTTAATCCAATATAATGAGTGTCAAGATATGGAGAACGAAGGAAAAAAGGTAGGAAGGGGTGTAAAGACATTTTTATAATTCGGCGAAGGGTCTTCAAGGGCTATAGCTCCACAGTACGTACATGCAAATATTTAAGCTGTTAAAAATATTAAAATGTATGCTGTTATAGTGCTTTATAAACACTAGTGTTTGCCAAGTGGTTGAAATTCGATCATAAATAACAAGTCACTTAATATTAGATTAGACATTGTTAGTTTTAAATTGTATTCGACCATAATCATAAAAATACAGGGTATATATTTATGTTGGAGTGTAACTGATGATGGGGTTGATAGTATTCTAAATTAGCACCCAGCATCGTGAGGAATTTGGATAGCTACAATAAGTAAAGGCTCCATGTTGAGAAAACCAGCTATAATGGCTGATGGACCCGACATGCTGATCACATGTCACCCCTACATTGACAGGATGATCGTGTACCTCTGTGATTAACAGATGTACATGTATTACTTCTCTACAGTTTAAATGAGAATCTTTGACACTGGATTTAATGTCTTGCAGTTAAAAAGGCAGATGATTTTTTTTGGACATAGCCTTTGTGCATCACGTGCTTCTGTGGAAGAAATGTAACTCTTTCGCCATGGAGATTTTCCATAAACAATGCCTTGCAGTTAAAAACGACAAAACTAATCGTTCCAATTTTTTTTATTGATAACACTAAAGCTCATCAATAGCTACTAAAAAAATCGGTTGATAAACAGAGAAGAAAATGGTACTTAACTGTTTTGTCTTAGCCTATTTATATATAGATACGTGCGCTGCTACGACTACATAAATTAAATATGATTTTTAAATTTTCGTTTCAGGTAAACTCCTATACTTAATGGTTTTAGAGCATAATAGATAGCGGCTAAACAGTCGGTGTGCTTGAAAACAAGTATGTACAAATTTTCATAAAGATCGGTTGAAGGGTTTAGAAGTCTAGAAGTCACAAACATACGCAGGATGAATTTTTATATAAATATTATGACCATGCAACCTTTACAGAGACATATAGCTGTAACATGTATCCCGAATCTCTCCAACTAGGATCCCTAATGCAGTTCTTCGGTATCGCCCACCACTAGGACGACGACGATCTGGATATCCACAAAAACGACTTTTATAGTATACCCTGTATAATTGAGACCGAAACAGGTCAACATTGGCCTATATTCATGAATGGTGTTTGATACAAACTGTAAAGGTCCATCAGTTGGATGGGAGGAAGCCGTTACAAATTAGTTTGATTCGCGCCTATAAATACCTATTACACTCTTATTGCCGTTCTCGTGTGACTTGCGGACTGCTTGTGGATTATAGAATATTTTGAGATACTTATTGGGTTTGAGAGCTATATTTAGGTGTGACATTATTTTATAATATAAAGGACAAAAGAAGAAGTATGGCTGGAATGCGAATGAGGCATATGGAACGAGTTTAGTCTTACAGTTATGAGAGCATTCACCTCTCAGGCATAGTCCACAAGCTGTTGCATGACAAAAAACTAACGGATTCCAAAATCACACATTTCTCCTCAATTTGATGCCTTCAAGCATTGAAAAAAAAAATGTTTATTTGCCCTCGGCATCATGACCTTTTCTTTTATTATATTAGTATTACTGAACCACATTTTACCGTTTAAGGGGGGAAAAAAAATCCACGGCGCGACACTTCTAGAAGGTCCTTGGCTTATCTGCTGGCTTGTGGCCTCATATCCACATATACCCGGCGTGCGTTGCTACGTCCAAATACATGGAATATTAAAGGTTAATTAAATGGTATGGTACACGCTGAGATGAACCAAACATAGCGGTTGCTAATCAGTTTTTAATTTCGGATTTTAGATAAACCTCCACTTCTAATTGTCGGATTTCACTCATTTTTGGACAATAACTACCTTGGTTTATTTTAATAGGATATACTGAATTTCGTTGTGAAACATAGAAAATTGTGACTTCCAGTGCGATTTTTAAATTTTCACTTTAAGTGAACTCCTACACTTAATAGTTTTAGAGGGTCTAATTGTGAATATAAACTATCCAGAGACTCACTCAAACACACACGAAATTTCATCAAAGTCGGTCCAGTCGTTTAGGAGGAGTTCAGTGACATACACACGTATAGAAGAATTATATATATATATATATATATATATATATATATATAAAGGGAGCACGCCGTAGCGTAATGGTTAAGTCACTATGCTTACAAGCCGGAAGGTCGAGGGTTCGAGTCCCGGTGGACCAGAATTTTAAACTGACGAAACCTTCTGGTGGCACTATGACCCTGGGGTCGACTCAGCCTCTAACTGAAATGAGTACCAGACGGTTGTTCTGGGGTAAAGGCGGCATTCACGCAGTCCTGACAACCCGGCTGACATCAAGTTCCGATTGTCCAGAAAAATGTGGGAGCCTTAACCCCCCACTATCCCAAGGCCTCCTGAGGCCTGTAGCGGTATCACTTTACCTTTATATATATAAAGATTACGGAATCACATTTTACCGTTTAAATAAAAGAAAAATTTTCCATGGCGCGACACTTCTAGAAGGTTCTTGGCTTACCAGCCGACTTCTGGCCTCACATCCACATATCGTGGGATTGCAATCATTGGGTTCTATCCGATATCATAAAATTTTTAAGCAGAGTTGTTTAAAGTTTAGAAGGAGATGGGCATATAGAATACAGTGTATATAGTAAACATTGACATTCGGAAAACCAGAAACTATAAACTTTATGGACAAAATATGATTATTAGTTATTGAAATGACTCTTAATTACCATATAATATAAAGAAGGTGTAACTTTCTGGTTCTAATCTCGCGATGTGATAAATACAGGTGGACGGACGGTCACCTAGCTAGTATATAAATACATAGATCAGCATGTCGAGCCCCCCAACTTTTATAGCTTGTTTTCTCAATCTGGATCCTAACGATGATGGGTTGGCACCGGACCCATGCAGGCCGAGATTCCATGAGTAAATGATATTTCCCCATTGCGACTCGAATCAGTTCAAGCCCGGCATCTGGATAGACATTTAATTATATATATTACATATATAAATATTTTACTGGTGTCATCGAAGTCTTCACTTGGTATATGATGATGATGATGATGATAATAATAATTCATTCATTCATTCATAGCGTTCTGCTCAAGAGCAGGTCTTTCAGTGCAAACTCAGCATTCTCCACTCTTTCCTTAATTCAGCTTTCCTTTTTGTATCTGCATACAAACCATTTATTTTAATATTGTCTATCATCTGATGTATTTTTTCTGCCTCTAACTTTCTTTCCGTTGACCGTTCCTTCTAGGGCATCCGTCAGCAGGCAGTTTCTTATTAGTAAGTGGCGAATCCAATTTATTTTCCTCTTCTTTATGAGTTCCAGCATTGTTCTTCCTTCACCCACCCTGTCTAGCACATATTAATTTCTTACTTTGTCTGTCCATTTTATACGTTCCATTCTTCTCCATATCCACATCTCAAAAGTTTCCAGTCGTTTTTCGACATTCCGTCGTAATGTCGAAGTCTCTGCTCCATACAATGCTACACTCCACACAAAGCACTTCACTAGCATCTTCCGTAATTCTTTTGCCAAAGGTCCGCAAAAAATGCTTCTCTTCTTGTTGAAAGCTTTTTTTGTCATTGCTATCCTCTGCTTTACTTCTTGACTGCAGTTCATGTTACTACTGATAGTACAACCCAAGTATTTGAAGCTCTCCACTTGCTCAATGGCCTCATCTTTAATCCTCATGTTTATCTTCCTTGGTTTCTTTGCTATAATCATGACTTTCGTCTTATTTATATTTATCTTCATCCCATAATCCTCGCACTTGTCATTTAGCTCCATCTGCATGTTCCTCAATGTCATTACATCTTCTGCTAGCAAAGCCATATCATCAGCAAATCTTATGCACTTTATTCTTCTTCCTCCCATGTTAACGCCCCCCGTATTGTTGAAGCAGTTCATCATTAGGTCTTCCCAGTAGATATTGAAAAGGGTAGGTGATAGAGCACATCCTTGCCTTACCCCCCTTCCAATTTCTCTTCCCTCTGACATTTCTTCCCCTATCTTCACTTTTATTCACTGTTTCGTATAAAGACTACTTATGAGCCTCCTCTCCTTCCAGTTCACGCCTATTTTCTTCAAGATCTTCAGGAGTTTATTCCAAAGGCCTTTTCCAAGTCAACAAATACTGCATAAACGTCTTTATCTTTTTCTATATATCTTTCTCCTATTGTTCGTATCAATCCAATTGCATCTCTTGTACCCTTTCCCTTCCTGAAGCCAAACTGTTCTTCTTCCAATTAGCTTTCCAGAGTGTGATATCAAGCTGATAGTCCTGAACTCCTTACATTTCTTTGCATTGTTTTTCTTCGGTATTGGTATTAACACTGTCTCAGTCAATTCTTCGGGCCATTCACCTTCTTTATATATCTTGTTGCATAAACGCAGAATTTCCTTCTTTTCTTCACCCAAGCATTTAACCAATTCAATGAGGATTCCATCTACCCTTGTTGCTTTCCCATTTTTCATTTCCTTAATTGCTAGTTCAACTTCTTCCATCAGAATTGAAAATCCTTGTTCATCTTCTGATACGTCTTCTTCATTTTCTATATCCAAGTTAGCCGGACGATTTCTTGTCTCATATAGCTCTTCTACATATTTATCCCATGTATTCATAATTCCCGGTTTGTCTGTTATTTCTTCATTATTTTTGTCCTCAATCAGCCACATAGTTTTCCTGCTCTTCTTTCCATAGTCCAAGCCTTTAACTTCTGGTACATTGAATCATATTTTCCTTTTCTCTCCAGATTCTCTAATTCTCCACATTTCTACTTCATCCATTCTTCCGTTGCCTTGTCAGTTTATTTTCTAAGTTCGTTGATTAGTTCCCTGTAGTTTCTTTTGGCTTCTTCTGTATTGCTATTTTTCCATTTTCTTCTTTCTTCCATCTTCTCTTACATTTTTTCTGTGACCTAAGGTTTATTAATATTCCTGCTCTCTTTGTATCCTATTGTTTCCTCTGCAGCTAACTGTATAGAGGTTTTCAAATGATTCCAGTGTTCCTTGGTATTGTCATATGAGATTTCCATGGTAGAGGCTTTCTCCTGAAAATTTTGTTGGAATTTTCTCCTTTCCTCTTCAGTTTTAAGTTTCTCCAAGTCAAACTTCTTTGTTGCCTGTCTTCCTCTTATCTTCTTCAGGCAAATATCTACTTCGCCTATTAGTAAGACATAGTCTGAATTGATATCTGCCCCTGATAGGGTCTTCGCATTTTTCAAGCAATTTCAGAATCTTTCCTGTATCAGTATGTAGTCGATCTGGTATCGTTTGTTTGTCCATAGGACTTATCAATGTGTATGTTATTTTATGTTGTTGAAACATTGTATTTCCTTTTACAGAAACTCGCCAGTGATTCATCTCTCTCATTCCTTTTTCCGAATCCATATCTCCCAACTGTACTTCCATCCTGTACTTCTCCAACTACAGCATTCCAGTCACCCATTAGGATAACGCATGCCTCCTTCTTCTCTCTTTCAACCATCTCTTCTATCTTGTCATATCTTTCCTCCACTTCTTCATCTGCTAACCCAGTATGGGGCATGTAAATTTGCACTATCACCAAGTCCACTTTTTTCCCCTTTTAACCTCACCATTATCATCCGATTATCCATATAACCCACTGATATCACTTTTTCTTTCACACGTGGTCCTAATACTACACCGACACCATGATTTCCTTTAGAATCACCACTGGAATAAAATATTCTAAATTTTTCGCCACTTTGTTCCCAGCTCACTTCTGATATTCCCGTCACATCCACTTTGTTTCTTCTCATTTCTTCTTTCAAATTTTCCAGTTTCCCGGCTTGCAGAAGAGTTCTCACATTCCAGGCTCCAATCCTTAGTCTTCTTTTCTTCCGTTGTTTTGACTGCTTGATGTTTCCTTCCGCAGTATCCCCCTCCCGGACATCCGAATGGGGGGATAATTTACGTCCGGAGTCTTTTACCGTGGAAAGACTCATCATGCCATGTTTGCTATTTTTACTAGGGATATATAGGTGTGGTAGCTTCCCGTTTCTTTCCATACCCCACTCTCTCTTTTGCATCTTAAAATCTTAAAAGATCTTAAGAAGGTCCCGAGGGGCCCCAACTTGGAGGTGAGGAGAGTGGCTTTGGCTAAGTTAAACCCTCCGGACTTCACCGAAATTCACCCCAGAGGTTAAATATCAGTTCCATCAGGGTTTTTGACCAGATCGAAGATCCGGAAATCCCAATTAGCCTCAGCCCCCCAATAATAATAATAATAATAATAATAATAATAATAATAATAATAATAATAATAATAATAATAATAATAATAATAATTTATTATTATTATTATTATTATTATTGTTATTTATTTATTTAGCAGGATTCACAATGTTTCACAACATCTTCCTGCGCCCAATTAATACATTGTAATTCTCCTCCACATCACTTTGTCATTCCAATCTCCATCGTCCAATCCTTTATTCCCCCATACTGCTCAAAACACTATTAATCCACGTTATATTTCTTCTAGAAACAAGTGGTATCCATTCTAATATAATAATAATAATAATAATAATAATAATAATAATAATAAATAATAATAATAATAAATACGACCTTGTATACACTTATGAACTACTCTCTTTGCCGTACGTTTGCCATATGATTCTCCGTTATGTATTATATCAGTGGTCCGACCTTCAAATCATTCGTGTTGTTACAAATTGCATTGTAATAATGACAATAACATTGCTCAAATTCTGCATCTTCATTCATCAAATCAGATCTAATCTTTTATTAAATATAAACCCCGTAAGAGTAATATTACACGGAATTCATAGAAATCGTGCAATATTTGTGGCTCCTGTTTGCAATGTCAATTACGTTAATTGCCTGTTCACGAAGATTAATAATATTGCTTACCATTCTTTCCCAAGTTTTAATTCCTCATTTGGCCTACAAAACATGAATGGGTGATAGTAAAAAAATAGAAGAATCCACATTTTAGGCATTTATCAAGTAAAGAGTTTTAGGGGGAATCGTTATAATACAGATGCGGAAGAAACAGTGACTTATTTTGAATTGCCCACCATTATTATACACGGCTTCCTAGAGAATTGATATTGGTACCAATGCTTAGTGCAGTTCAAAGCATTGCCAGTCACCTTGAGTTAAATTGGAGGAACACCTTGCGTTTGCAATAAAACGTTTTTTCAAATGTGGTGACAGTGGGTCCAGCAGTTCAGAGCAATAGCATCTGCAACAAACAATAACCCACCTGGCAGGCCACGTATGGTTCGCACCCTGGACAACATTGCAAGAGTAAGCGCTGTTTTGGCAATGTCAACTGGCCACACCGTTCGCCCAATTTATCGGCTTGTGATATTTCTGTGGGGATTCCAAAAGTCAAAGTGTATGCTAACAAGCCAACAACTCTTGAAGACTTGAAAAACAACATTCACGCCGAAATCGAGGCCATAACAGGTGACACTCTTCGTAAGGTTATGGAAAATGTGCGTGTTGGTGCAGAAGATTGCATCGCCAACAATATGGACACCTAAAGGACATAATTTACAAAAAGTGGCATGTATAATTAATGGTAGGATGTGTTGTGTCGAACAGTGTACACTAATAATGTGTAATTGTATTTCTTCATGCCAGAAGAACATGTTTAAAATGGGTCATTGTTTCTGCCGCAACCTGTATAAATCTGCTTTTAATAACTTATTTAGCAGGTTTCACAATGTTTCACAGCATCTTCCTGCGCCTAATTAATCTACTACCATTGTATTCCACATCTCTTTGTCATTCCAATCTCCGTCATCCGATAGTTTTTCCTTCATGCTGCTCAAAATATCATAAATCCACGTTATTTTTGGCTGTCCTTTTCGTCTTCTACCAAATGGCATCCATTCTAGTACTCTTCTTGGGAATCTGTCTTCTGTCATTCTTTGTACATGACCATACCATTTTAATTATTTTTTATGAAATACACAATTTAATTGTTTAATATTATTAAAATTGTTGTGTTGGTTATTGGTACATTTCACTTTAAAACGTATAGATTATATACTTAGGATATCTTACACCAACAAGTATACATTAATTTATAAATACTTTCTGAAAAAAAATCACCTTATTAGTACACTTTTATCAAGAACTACTTGAGATAGAGCTTAAATGTTTCAGGACACTCTACTCACAAAATGAGAAGTTGTTATAGGAGATTCAGCAAAACAGAGTCCTTCAAAAGGTATATTTTCTGAAATAGTTTGTATGAAAATATCTAACGTAAATTTCAATCATATCCTGCATTCAGAGAGTCCGTCAAATTAAGGGAATTCCTCAGCAAGTCGAATTTATCGTCCCGTTTTACTGGTTTATTGCAATTTGTGTTAAATTGGAGGAACTCAATTTCTGTTACCAGCTTATTAAAAAGTGCCGTAGTGTAATGAAAACAAATAATGTTTAACCGTAGTCATTACCTATTTGCTCATTGTTCTATAATTTCTTACCAATTTAATTATTTACTGATTAAATTTTCCACCACTTAAAATATTAAATTAAACTAATGTATCTCATTGTCTTCTTTCTTATCCCGAGGTATTTAAACCAACTCCAACTTCAGCGTAACATTTTCTGTGGGTCTGAATATATGTGGTCTAGAGTGTGCCCTATACACATCGGTATGTGAGCTGGTTCTGTGTTGTAATTTGTACATATTGGGAATATCTTCTGAGATGCTACTTCCTATCCTTAGTGTGCCCGCTTTTAAACTTGCTATTTATGCCAAGAAGATCGAGATAAGTAGATTCCCAGGCAACACCGGGTAATCAGCACGGGGAATCTTAAAATATTTACGATACACGTTTATAATTATTTTTCATTTAACTTATTTAACTAATCATAAGAAGTACATTAATTTTTGTCTTTCAGCTCATTTATGCCAAGAAGATCGGGATGAGTAGATTCCCGGACAACGCCGAGTAAACAGCACGGGGAATCTTAAAATATTTACGATACACGTTTATAATTATTTTTCATTTAACTTATTTAACTAATCATAAGAAGTACATTAATTTTTGTCTTTCAGCTCATTTATGCCAAGAAGATCGGGATGAGTAGATTCCCGGACAACGCCGAGTAAACAGCACGGGGTATCTAAAAATAATTACGATATAAATGTTTTGTCTCACTTATTTAACTAAACATAAAACACATTAATTTTCGTATATCAGCTCATTTATGTCAAGAAGATCGGAGTAAGTAGATTCCCAGGCAACGCCGGGTAATCAGCACGGGGTATCTAAAAAATATAAATTTATAATTATATTTCCTTTCACTTATTTAACTAAACATAAATGCACATTCATTTTCATTCATTTAGGCGTAGCAGCGCACGCCGGGTATTAGCTAGTAGGATATTATTTCCAATTTAAGGTTTAATTAAAATGTATGGTATACATTGCGCGAACCAAGTATGGCGGCAGCTAGAGTCAATTTAGTCCACCGCTGTGGTCTCGAGGTAGCGTGCTGCCTTGTCACGCAGCGGTCCCAGGTTCGATCCCCGGTCGCGAAAAGTTTCCTGGCTAAGTTTTTTTTCGGAGTTTTTTCTCACCTTTAAGACAATTGTCAGGAAACTTTAAGTCCTAAACGGTCCCCGAATATCATGGCCATCATAATCATCATTCATATTCGCCCTAGATTAAGTTTAGGAAGGGCTCTCCTGGTTCACCACTATCATCACCACCACCATCATTTCATGGGGGTAGCATAATCCCGCCTTACAGGCGACCTAATCTCAGAAGTAGGTTACAATTACGCCAATGCCGGTGAGAACATCAGAAATGTCGAAATGACAACCTGGGACATTGAATAAAAAATAATAGTGTCCGGTTTCAGATAAACACACACCTATAATGGTCGGTTTTTGCAGATTTTTGGAGAATGCCTTTCCCGGTTAATTTTAATAGCATATACTGAATTTAGTTGTTAGATCGAAAATTGTGACCCCTAGAGCGATTTTTAAATGTTTGTTTCAGGTGAATTCTTACACCTAATTGTCCAGTTTTGCTATTTAATGAACTATTTACAAAGCGGCACTATTTATATAATTTCCATTAATCCGTTATTGTGCCTCCCATATATGATTTAGATTATGACATTTTGAAGTAATTTCACTAGTTTCTTTTAGTTTGATCAAAATTATGAGTGTTTATATTGAAATTTACTCTGAATATTTAAAAAGTGGATTTTAGTTTTTAATAATATAAAACCGCATTTCTGATGGTCCAAAACTTTTATTTAGAGCTTTAGGTTTTTTAAATAACTATATTAGAATATTCCCTCAAGTTATAGTTGATCCTATAATAAATTATATATTATATATTGTCGTGAAAAAGTGCTATTATTAATAATTAAGTTGAGGGTAGGTTACTAATGACTTCCTTGAACTAACATGCACGATGTAGAATGTATTAATGCGCGCAAGAACAGTTTGAAATTAATGTAAAAACTTGAAGTACACTTGTATTTCTCAGCTGTGGGAATGTTATTGCAACACTTAGCTAATTGAGATTGTTGGCAAGTATTTAATAACATTTATTAATATTTATTTTCTGTTTTGTATCTTTCAGATGAATAGAAACACTTTTTCGATACATTCTCTTAGCTTGCGCATGTGTTATAAATTGTAACGCGTTACAAGTAGTAAAACATGGTCAACAATTATCATAAGTAATGCCTTGAGTGATTTCTAATTTATCTAGAGGATTTGGAAATCAAGAGTGGCATTTGTTAGGACTATTTAACGAATAAAATTAAGCTGTTTACTCACAAATCATTATTTAAATATTGCTATTTTAAAATATGTATATATTTAATGTAAACGGCGATGTTTGAAAGCAAATGAGACATGTTTGGTCATGTTTCATTTGTTCATCACTGCAACTTGATCATACTATTCATTGACAAATAGGATCGCAATATTGTAAGAATGTACCCTAGTGGAGAAAAAAATGAAACACATCAAACTGTATATTATAACCAATATTATAGGTTTTTTTTTCGGAAACAACTCAGTAAAATCATTATTTAAAAGCACAATTATTGAACACACAATTATCAAATGTGTAGGTCGAAGGAATCTGTTCATTATTTGCTATATTCAATGCATTTGTTAGAGAGTCAGTCACTGCAAAATAATGCTCTGATCTGTTCAGAATATTAAAAAGGAGGAGCTTTCTTTATTTTGGTAATCAAAATTCGATAATTATCGACTGTGATTGGTTGAAAACAAAATTCATTGAAACGTGATTGGTCGTTGATTCCCATTTGGATCATGAGTTAAATAGTCTATGCAACTAAGTCTCTGGCACTATCGAACCCGTAGATTCATGGTTGCGTGGACATAAGCTCCTCATACATTCTTATCCTGAACTAATGTTTTCCAATCATATCCTGTATAATCTACTTCCTCAAATCATGGTTAATGTTATTCACCCACCTCATTTTTGGTCTACCAAATGGATATTTTCCTTCTGGTTTTCCTACAAGAAGCTTCAATGACCCTCTTTCATTCCCCATTCTTGCCTCATGCCTTGCCCATAACAGTCTACAAGACTTAACTGTTCTTATTCTATCTGGTTTGCTATGAAGATCTTGTAGTTCTCTGTTAAGTAATTTTCTCCATTTGCCTGCCTGTTCATCTCTCTTTGATCCAAATATATTCTTAAGAACTTTATTCTCAAATGCTCGTAATATTTTTTTTCCTCCTTAAAGTAAGAGTCCATGTTTCGCATCCTTATAATATAACTGGGAGAATAACAGCTTTATATATTTTCAATTTAACGTTTTTTGAGAGAAGTTGGTGGGACGACAAGAGTCTCTGTAATGCATAATAGCAAGCATTTCCAGAATGTTTAATTTATTTGTGCGTATCATTCCTATTTGTAATTATTATTCCTAGGTATTTGAATTCAGCCACTTCTTCAAAATTGTCCTTATTTGTCATTAGCTGCCCATTTTCATTATATATAATATTTCTATGTATGATCATATTCTTATTTTTATTGATGTTTACTTCCAGTCCCAATTTATTAGCGAGAGTGTGTGTTTTTATTAAATCTATAATTATTTTTATAGCTTACATGTAAAGGGAATTTAAATAATGGTAAATGAGACAAACCTTTCTGGAGCTGACTGTAATTTTGTCCACTTCGGTTGCAAAATTGTTCATAATCATTGAAAAAATGTAATACATTTTAGGCTACTTAGCGTCTGATATCAAATCCACATCTGGGAGTTGTATTAGAACTTATTTCATTACTGGTACTGTACAGTAATAAACAGAAAAAAAGCTGAGATTATTAAGCCTGTATGGCAGGTATAATTTAGCCTTGCGTGTTGATTTGATGTAGCTGTAATCAGGAAAACTCGAGCAATACTAGATTTATGCATTTTGGATTTTTTCTATTTTTTTTTCACCTTTCCGTTGCTATGGTTCATCTCTCCATTTCCAGAATTGTCGTTCATGGGTCAATCCCTTAATAGACTGTAGGCCACATGGCCTTAACTCCACCAGGCTAAATAAACAAATAAATAAATCCATTTCTCTTCTTGCTATCTGTCCAATATAAGTTTACCGTTCCTATTCCTTCCTCTACGTTTTATTCATTTCCGTTTTTGCTTCCCCAAACTTTTATTTTATTTTGTTAATTAATTATAATTATATGTCCATGCTGAAATAAATAAATAAATAAATATATATATATATATCTCAGGCTATAGTCCAAAGTTTGGCTACACGTGTAGCGGAAACCTGGAAACTAAATCAACCTTCTTCTTCTTCTTTGCTTCACGGGCTAGGCAAGAATTGCCTGTTCCGCCTCAGTTTTTCTGTCCATCTTTTCACTGGCCTTCCTACATTCCTTGAATCTCTTGGCTTGTAGTTGAATGCTGCTCTTGGTAATTTTCTTACATTCATTCTTTCCACATGTGTAAACCATTTCTCTCTATATTCTCTGATTTTCTCATTCAGTGGATATATATTTAACTCTGTTCTTATATCTTCATTATTTATCCGATCCAATCTTGTACAGCCTTTTGTTCTTCTAAGGAAATTCATTTTCTGCACTTTGTATTCTACTTTGCAATTTTTTGGTCATTACCCAAGTTTCGCTCCCATAAAGTAATGCAGGAACTGCCAATGTTTTATAAAACTTCAATCTAGTATCTCTTCTTGTTTTATTCTTTAATGTTTTATGTATAGTTCCGCATATCATTTAAAATTTCGACAGTTTCATATGTATGTCTCTTTCAGTTTTTGTGTTTATAGTAAAATTACAACCCAAATAATTAAAATGTGTTACTTGTTCCAGAGGTTTGTTGTCTATTACGATTTTTGATCTTATATGTTCGTTTCCCCAAAATGTCATTATTTTTGTTTCTCCTTTTGATATTTTAAAATTATATTCTTGGCACAATTGATTTAATTGATGTAAAGAGTACTGCAAATTATTTTAATTTTCTTGAATAATAACCACACCGTCAGCATACATTCTTATACCTATATTAACAATACTTTTCCAATTTTGGATGATGTCATTAATATATAGATTAAAAAGAGTAGGTGATAAGCTACACCCTTGTCTTATACTTCTATTTTATTAAAATAGCTTCGATCTTTGATGTGCCTATATTTATTATAATTTGAGACTTTACATACAAACTTTATATCACATAAATTAATTTTGCGGAGTAGCCATGCATTTCCATAATTTTCCATAACTTATCTCTATCGACACGATCAAATGCCTTCTCAAAATCAATAAAAGCTACATGCGTCTGTAGGTTATGTTCTCTTCTTTTTTTCAAATATTTGCTGTAATATGAATATTACCTTTTACGCTCAAATAATTGGTAGTAGAAATTGATGTCTTACGACCTTCAGCCAGACATTTTAAACTGGACAGAATAAAAATCGAAGTGATTAGGCAACATATGAATAATATATTGACAGAGCCGGGGGCTCCGTGGTAAAACAAGGGAATTAGATCAGGTTGATCTATAAAAAATAATATTTCTTATAAATAAGTATTTAGATGTTCGCGTCCGGGGAATATCTTCATTGAGAAAGAGTCTTACGGACTTGTCAGACGCAGGATCTGGCGAAACGTGGGGTACTCATTATCTTACAGTACCCACAAACCGTTAGAACATTTCTCAATTTTGCTCAGAAAACACTAAAGCGGTGTTGGAGCAAGAGGGGATATATTCGAATAAAATTGAGTGTATGGAGCTCAAACCCATCCATTGATATATTTACATTGTTCTTTCTGGAAGGACTTGGCGCGTTTAAATTATTGCACTACCTATGCTGGCAATAGCATTACTACCAGAAAATTAACTCATAGGACATATCTAAGGCGATAAGCCAGACTACAATATTTTAGTCGATAAACAGACTATCTTTCACTGTGAGAATTCAACCGCAAAGGAATGCGGACGTGGTTCCCATAGGAATTAAATCCTCCTGAGATAATACAGTCCCCCATTAGGATCTCAATATCAGATGGGGTCTACTTCAGGATCCAAGCATAGGGGCAATATGTATTCCCACTAGGTAAGTCAAGAATGAGCTGAAGAGAAAATCGTTACCCAAGATTTAAGAAAGGTGAATTATACAGGGTGTGATTGGAAAATATTAGCTCAGGGTAGGGATATCTATCTACAATGACGTAATAGCCCAATATTAGGCCTTAGAATCCCCTTTGTTAGGAAATACTAGATCAAGTTATTTTTTTTAGATATATTATGAATGGTATGCGGTCAACATACCGACCAAATTAAACATTCAGTAGGCAACTTGGATGAAGAATGTCGGCAAGTTTTGGACAAAGGCCTTTTTATTCAGGCATGCAGCTCTTTTATGAGCCTGAAAATCTAATATTCGGGACCCACGGCGTCAGGTCCCTCCCGGAGGACAAGCTTCTTAGATTTTACCATCCTACAAAAAGTCCATCGACTCCGGTCTGGTTTGAACCCTCGACCCTAGGGACCAGAAGCAAAGGACATAACCACTAGTCTACCGCGGTCGATAAGGATAGGTATATATATATATATATATATATATATATATGGGGAGCTTATATCCGGGTGGGTATAAACGTCCGGGTTTGATAGTGCCAGTGGGTTTATAAAGAGCTCAAAAAAAAGAAAGAATGATAACAGAATGGGGTCCCGCGCCGTAGCCGAGTGGTTAAGGCAGGAAGCCTTGGCGCAGAGCTATGGGACTTGCGCTGGTTCGAGTCTCTATGGGGGAATACATTTTCTCATGGTATTTCGGCCAGTATGGGACCGGTGCCCACCCAGCATCGTGAGACATTTGGTAGCTGCAATAAGAAGCGGATCCAGGTTGAGAAGACCAGCTATAACTGCTGGGGGACCCATCATGCTGACCACATGTCACCCCTTCACTCGCTAGATGATCATCTAGCTCTTTGATTGACACATGTGATGTGAGGCCAGCAGCCGACTGGTAGGCTGAGGGCCTTCTAGACCTGTTGAGCCATGCAATTATCAATTTATTATATTGATAACAGAATGGGATAGAACATTTTTGTGAAGGGAGAAAGGTTAATACTTCGAAGCTCTATAGTTGATTGGTACGTCAATATCATTTTGGTATAATCGCTCATCTACCTTTAGCTTCAATATAGGTTTATGGTTCTTTTAGTAATGGTTAAAAGTGCAATATATGCTTTCAAATTGCGAATTTTGTCTAGTAAATGTTTGAACATAAAGAATATTGTATTGCCATTGTCAAGTAGAAAAGTTGTCGAACACGGTTTCCTATATAAATAACTGTTTAACCTCTTGTGCTGAAGTATCTAACAGTTCTCTGTAATTGATTAATTTGAAGAAAATGTTAAGAGACACTGAGATGAACTCTGGCCTTAAGAAAATAATGCTGTCCACTTCAGTAGGTCTTCTCTTAAGCATTACTTTTTTTAGCATGTGCCCAGATATAAGATTTCTTGGACTTTTGTAACAAAATAAAACAATGCACCTTAGTAGTAATTCCTTTAAAATAGTCAGCAATCAATTTGAGATGCAGATCTGTCCAATTAAAACTACAGATACAGTAAAAGTGATAAAAACAAGACAAAAAAGTATCCAAATTGATCCCGACGCGTGTTTTCCCCTTGAAGAAGACATCACCAAAGTATATATGTCTTATTTTTTATCACCTACTGTATGCGGTTTTAATTGGACAGATCTGCATCCCAGATTGATTTCCGACTCTTTCAGCGGAATTATTACTATGGTATTTTTTTTATTAAAGTAAATTATGTACCAATGGTTACCATGTTGACACCTGATTTCTGCGGTCATATGTTATAAAACCCAGCTATTTTTTCTAGGACGTAGAAATCCTGAGTACGAATTCCTTCGGAAGGGAAGTAACACTCTTGATCCCATTTTCTCCCTCGAATAAATAGGTTGGTCCCGGTGAAGTAGCATTTACCATGCGCACCTCTGGTTCCGAGTTTCTCAGATTCAAACCTGACCGCAGTCGGTCGATTTTCAGGGTATAAGAATCTTGAGTGTAGTTTCACCGGAAGGGAACTAAAGCCATGGGTCCCGTGTCATAGATTTATGGAACGTGAAAGAACTATAAGTTGAAATAAAAGACATCTGAACAAGATTTGTCGTTCCTTTCACATCCAGATTGGAATTGTGACATTAATGGTCTGAGCTATTAAATAAAATACGTAGATTTCAACAATATTGAAATACATGATGCTTTATTGTGAGCCATTATCCTAGATACAGTGGAGGAAATTGGTATAAAGACATTTGTTAAAAGTGTCAACACAAGTTTATTTACTCTTTCTTTGGCATTTTTCTATATTAACTTAGGAGGTGATTGAGTATAAAACACACACAAATAATTTCAAAATTAATTATCCATTTCCGTCCAAAAAAGTACATGAAAACTGAAACCACTCTCACTTATGGATGGAAATTAGTATAAAGGAACTTAGTGCATTTCACAGATTAAACCTAAAAGACTGAGCGCAAAGTTTACAACAAAGTTCTAAAATTTAGTTGAACCTCCATTGTTGTTAATTACTCGGAAGATTCTCTTTGGCATTGACTTGATGAGGGTGTTTATTTCTTCCACTGAGATTGAAGCCCACTCTTCCTGAATAACATTTTTCTGCTCAGTCACTGTCCCAAACTGCCGTCCATTGCGATACACACGCCTTGCCAGGATCCCCCATAAGTTCTCAGTCGGGTTTAAATCAGGGCTTCTGACTGGCCACGTCAAAAGTGGTATTTCTTTCTTCCTGAACCACTCCTTTGATTTGGCAGACACGTGAATGGAAGCATTATCTGACTGAAAAATTAGATCTTCGCCAAATGCCTCATACATTCGTATCAATTAGGACTCCAGAAGCTCCTCAGTGTAGGACTCAGAATTCATATTGATGCGTATCCATGCTATTTTTGATCTTCCTTTAAAGCAGAATGCTGCCTAAATCATAACGCCTCCACCACCGAAGTTTCTACTCATTCTAACTTGCTCTTCAGTACGGAGGTCGTTCCAGTAATACTGAAGGTCACTAGGCCCGTCCAGATTAAACTTCTTCTCATCACTGAACATTACTTTATTCCATTCTGAGGTCCAGGACATGTGTTATTCAGCAAAAGTCATTCTAACTTTCTTATGTGCATCGTTCAGAGGTGTTTTTTTTTATTTTAGGTTCTTGTCATCTGACAGAATTTGTCGTACTCGTCTGGCTGTTACTGGCAACTTCAAATCAGCCTGGATTTGAGAAGAAAACATACTCTTACCTTTTGCTTTACGTAAAATGAGACGTTTAGTGCGCTCAGACAATTTTCTTGCCCGTCCATATTTCCCGTTTTTTCCATATTGTGAGCCCAGTTTGACAAAATTATCAATGACTCATCTTGAAGCCCCAATTTCGTAGATATTTGTCTATTGGAAAGGCCCATCTCCTTGAAGGCACTAACTCTTGATTTCTCTTCATTTGATAGAGGCTTTCCACGTGGCATTGTACGTACTGCTGACTTGTAACTGATGAACGATGCTCACAGACACGTCGTCTCCATGTAATTGCAGTGTTTTGTTTACATTTATGTCTCTGTAAGAGCCAGAAGTTGACCTGCCTCTATACCGATTTCCACCCCTAGGACAGCGTTTTCTTAGATTTTACGTATTATTTACATATATAATAAATACAAAATGAGGAGACCTGTATGAAATTATGTCCAGGATAATTATATGTAATCTATGACACACATACTGTATTTGCATAAATATTTCAGGTTGTTTTACTACTAAAAGCTAGTGGTTTAATACCAATTTCCTCCACTGTATTAGATTATGGCAACAAGCTTCTCTCAGTTATCAATTATATTTGTATAACCAAACATGTGGATTTAGTGTTCTGAAGTGCTTGTGTCTTTTTAATTTCATCTAACTTCACATTGGATCTATAAATTATCTGCTTACTAGCACGATTAGGAAAATTCTCCAAATTTCAATCAGTCAGTTGATTTTTTTTTTTTTTGCCTTATTCACAAAGATCTTCCACAACTCCCTGTTGATCTTAGTGTTTAATGAAAAGTTAAAGGCAGTGAAAGGTATTAATAAATTAATGCAATTTGGAGTTAGTTATTTTTTTAATGTCTATTAAATAAAAGAACTTTGAAAAATAAAACCAGGAAAGACTCTATAATGAAATTATACAAGACAATGGCAGTGCCTATTATTACGTATGGATCCGAAACATGGACAGTGACAACACAAAAATCTGCCGGAATACAAGCTGCTCAAATGAGATTCCTCAGACCAATAGCGGGATATCAAAGAACAGACAAAAAACTTAACACAGAAATAAGACAACTAAAAGTAGAGGAATTAAACACAACAGTAGAGAAATACAGAACAAACTGGAAAGAACACTTGGCAAGGATGACTGAGAATAGAATACCAAAAGCAGCATACAACTATTTGCCACGAGGAAGAAGGAGTTTGGGAAGACCAAGGAAAATATGGAAAGAGCAGCAATTTGGAGCCGGAACAGGCTAGAAAATAAGCCTTAACAGTGAAGAAGAAGAAGAAGAAGAAGTCTATTAAATATGTGCGCTTATTCCAAATATTTTCTGTCCGTATGAGATCTTGCTATGCCTGGTTTTTCGAACACAGTTTTGGTCTCCCCAGTAGTCTTTTTTTTTGTAATTGCCCTTACTTATTTTTATCTTATGTTCTTTTGACGTAATATGTGATCAACCCATTATTAATTTTCTACTTTTCACTATTGCTACATCAGGCTCGTGATAACATTCTAAATTCTCGGTTGTTTCTTATTCTCGATTACTCATTTTACCCAACAGTACCAAAAATATTTTTTTAATCTCTCTGACTTTTTTTTTTGTGATGGTTTTAGCTGCATGCAACAATGCTGATAAAAATATTATTCTTGTATCATGTAGCTTAAAATTATATTTAACACTAAAATACGTATATGTTTAAGATTTGATCGGAACTTGCATGAGTTCTTCAGCTAAGGGATTTTCCACGCCTGTTAACGGAGCTTCCTGGAGACGCCCACAAAACAAGTATCAAACCACCGCTCAACGTGATCCCATTTTTTTTTTGTACTTGTCAAGAACTTCTGTCAGACAAATGTGAAGTGATGTCACTAGTATAAACCACTTTATTAATATTAAGTCTTGATAATGATAGCGTCGCTATTGAATCGCGTTGACTCTTTTAACTTTTTAATTTGGTGATTTGGGATTTTATTGACTATGTTTGATACTCTTCATTAATGTTGTAAATGTTTGGCCTTCTCAAAAACCGTGTTCCATTTTTTCCCGATTCTGTATTACTATCTTCATCCATTTGTTTACCTTAATCTGTTTACAATTATTAATGTCATCATATTCTTATCTATTTTTTAGGCCTGCCCAATTTTCTCGATGTAATTGAATTTCATTTATAATTTTTTGCCCAATCTCTGTTCCCTATTCTGATTATGTGATCAAACCAGCGTAATCTCAATGATCTTAGATGATTTATATTTTTATTATTTTTTTTAATTCGTTGTTATTTTATATTATCAAAGTTCTGTGCTCATTTTAGTTGGATCAACATTTTTTTCGTAAAATTGACCTTTCAAATATATTAATAAAAATGTATCCTGTATAATGTTAGTTGAGGGATGAAATGAGGTGAATCTCCTATTTTAGAAGGTCTGTGATATACTAGAATGCCGACTGACCGGACCTGTTGTACAATCACAAGGGAAGATTAAATAAAAAGAAATAAAATTGTTGACAAGACTATGGAGAAGCAGTGGAATGGAATTCTTTGCCGGAAAAAAAGAGAGAATCTCCGAGAAATACTTTTCCTGGTTCCGATTCATAAACCACAAATCTCAAATGGAGGATCGAGACGTGAACTCGGGTGTCAGAGATACACCGAGAAGCCGCCAGATATTACTGTTCTATGTTTGATAGATTATTTAAGAACCCACATTTGACTGGCAAAGATACAGGTATAATTGTTGCCTAATATACTAATATAATGCCAAAATAAATGTAAAAATAGTTCGTAATTATTGTCCACTGCTGTGGTCTCAGGATAACATCGTTGCCTCGTCCTCAGTGAACCCGGTTCGATCCCGGATTGGGATATTTTTCCTGGGTGAGACTCTTTCGGGGTTTTTCCTCGCCTGCAAGACGTATGTCGGACAAGTTTAAAGCCCAGATACTCCCCATCATAATCATCATCATATCATTCGATTTTGCCAGGGTACACCGCGAGGAGATGGATCTTTGTTGTATATGTATATTTGTCCTTATGTTTAAGGATTTTGGTAAATGATTGTTATCAATATAGCAGCCATTAGGTACAAATAAATAAATAATAATAATAACAATAATAATATTAATGTTTTATTTATTTTATCATAGTTAAGGTCTTAAGGCCTTCTCTTCCATACAAACATCACAAATACACATACCCTATATAGGTATATTATACATGTATACATTATTTTATTTTATTTATTATATATATATATTCTTCTTCTTCTTCCTTTCCAGGATTAGGTCAATGCGGTCTGTTGCGGTCTCAAGTCCATCGTTTCCTTGGCCGTCCCAAAGATCTTTTTCCATGTGGTTTGTAGGTGTTAATCTTTTTGGGTAATCTTGTATTTTCCATTCTGTCTGAATGTTCTTTCCATTGGTATTTGTGCTCTTCTAGTTTATAAAATATTCAAAATATCTCCAGTTCATTTCTTATTGATTCATTGTGTAATCTATTCATGCGTATACATCCTTTTACGGATTTAAAAAAAAATTCATTTCAGTGGCTTGAATGTGTGAGATATCTTTTTTGTAAGTACCCAAGATTCAGATCCATATAAAAGAACAGGAACAGCCATAATTTTATAAAACCTGAGCTGAGTTTCTCTTCGAGTATTTATTTATGTTGTTCCCTGGGAGTGGTTGATGTAATTAAATTGATAATAATAAATTCGTTATCCCAGTCAAAGTTCAGTTTATTCAAGAATTCGTCGACGTTTCGATCTTCTGTGTGAGATCATTCTGAAGACTGTATTAATTACATAAAGAAATTGGAAATGTGCTGTACAGATTTTTACAATAATACGATTCCTTTATAAAATATGTTTAATCATAATGTTGGAAGTTTGATTTTGTAAATTTCATCTTGTTTTGTATTTGTGTATGACGTAGTGCGCACAATTGAATGTTTTAAATGTAATGCTATGACAACCGCATGTTGATAAAAACAACTCTATTGTAAAGAGTAATGGAAAAAAAGACAAAAATGTTACAATCGTAAATAAATATGTTGCTATATATATATCAAACGTGGGTTTTAATGGATTAATTTCAATTACATTTGACGTATCATTTTTTTACGGTTGTTAAATAAAATTGAGGCATGTTTCTGTTTTTTGTTCTGTTGTAAAAATAGTACATTTCCAATTTGTTAGTATAATTTTTGCAGTCTTGAGAATGATCTCACACAAGAAGATCGAAACGTTGACGAACTCTTGAATAACTTTGACTTGAATAACGAATTTATAATTATGAATATAATTTATAAACATTATACATAAATTAATATATAGGGACAGAGGAAATCTCGTTAATCCATTCATGTATGCTACTAATTAGATGACCAGACTTTTGGCTATCATTAGAGATTCATACATGCAGTATGTACATACACGCATGCATACATATTTACATAAATACGAACATACTTTCGTACGTATATACAATTTAGATTATAATATATAAACAGTAATACGTCATAAAAAAACATACAAAGTCCTTTTACATACCGAAACTTGTATCTAGGTAGATTTATTATATAACGCATTACATTGAAAGCACGTCTGAAATGACAGTTGCTTAAATTAAATATGAATTTTTGTTTAGTAAAAATCTGTTTCGTAAGTTTTGTTACAATAAAATTCTTTCTTTTACTCTTTTAAAGCTTTTGTATTCCTCGCATGGAATACGAAATAAGAACGATAAACAGTAGAAAATAACAACTGAAATAACGTGCAGATTTGCGAGTTCGTGTGATCAGGGTCACTGGCCCCATATAATTTGCCTTCTAAATGTAATTTCTTATATATTCCTTTCTCGAAAATCCACGTTCATTTCTCTGCAATCTTCTTTTAATTCAAATATCACTTCCGTATCCCAAATATACTTACACTTATTTTTGGACCAAAGACAGACGAACAGACAGGCGAATGCAGAAGACTACATGCTAGTGAGCTACATAGTCTTTATGGGATATCAGATGTAATAAGAACAGTTAACTCTCGTAGATACCGATTGACAGAACATATGGCACGAATGGGGAATGAAAGAAGGGCATGGAAACTTCTTGTAAAAAAACAGGTAAAGTGCACGTAGGTAGACCAAGAACGAGGTAGGAAAATAACATTAACATTGATTTGAGGGAATTCAATTATGCAGGGGATGATGGGAAAACATTAGCTCAGGATAGCGTGGTCATGAACCTACGGATTCGATAACACCAGTAAGTTAGATTTAATTTATTCCATTAATACTCAGACCTTATTCAGATAATAAACAATTTTACTACTTGATACAGTTAATGAGTAATTTTTTTGCAGAAGTACATTGAACCGTTATGTTATGGTTTTATGCTAAACATGCAATTGTGTGCTGTGTTGTAACAGGAACATCTTACAAGCCATTGTTATTGTTTCAGTTTCCATGAAAAATGTTTTATTATTTTTGGATAGTGCAGTTGACTTCCTGATCATTCGTGCATACACCTCACTGCGTATACACGACGTACACCAGATCTAATCACGAATTCTCCAGATAGGCGCGTGTTGTACTGAATTTTAATAAATTCATTATTATGCGTTCATAATTTCATCTTGTGTTTCCTAATACTATTTCAGAATAGAGGATTTAGCGTTATTGTAATGACATGATTACTGATACCGGACACTCATCTGTTTATTTGCACGCCGTAGCGTAGTGGTTAAGGCACTGCGTTACAAGCCGGAAGGTCGAGGGTTCAAGTCCCGGTGGGGTCAGGATTTTTAAACTGACCCAAACATTCTGGCGGCACCATGGCCCTGGGGTCGACTCAGCCTCTAACGGAAATGAGTACCAGACGCTTGTTATTGGGGTAAAGACGGCCGTCACGCAGGGCTGACAGAAAAAAATGGGAGCCTTAACCTCCTACCCCAAGGGCCTCCTGAGGCCGTTAGTGGGACTATTTTTACACGCTTTATATTAGCTTGACCTGTATCTATCTATCTATGTAACTGAATCTTTCAACCCGATTTTCACCCACTTAAAATAATTGGATTGACTTGAAATTTTGTATACTTATAAAGGACCCGTGACAATACAATAATTTCATATTTATTTTCTAAAATCCTGGCCAGAATCATCAGAAAATCAAAAAAAAGTGTCTTTGTATTTATGTAACGGAATCTTTGAACACGATTTTCACCCACTTAGAAACATTGGATCGACTTGAAACTTTGTATACTTGTAAAGGACCCGTGACAATACAATAATTTCATATTTATTTTCTAAAATCCTGGCCAGAATCATCAGAAAATAAAAAAAAGTGTCTTTGTATTTATGTAACGGAATTTTTGAACACGATTTTCGCCCACTTAGAAACATTGGATCGACTTGAAACTTTGTATACTTGTAAAGGACCCGTGACAATATAATAATTTCATATTTTGTTTCTAAAATCCTGGCCAGAATCATCAGAAAATAAAAAAAATGAAAACTGGTATAATAGGTTGCGGACTTGTCGACTTTTTAGTCAATCGTTGTAAGAGCTCAGTTGGTAGAGCAGTGAACTAGTGGTATATAATTTCAGTAATCCATAGGTCGCTGGTTCAAATCCGGCTGGGGAGGATTTCTTTTTTTAGAAGAGTAATACTTTTAGCTCATACTACAATAGTATCGAATTTAAAGATATTTACATTTTTATCTTATTCTGTAAAATATTAAAACTAAAAAATAAAAAATAAATAATAGTTTTAAAAAACTAAAACAGCACGCTTTATTAGAAAACCGAACTCAAAAATGAAAAATAATTTTAATTTCCAACACGCCTGGGATAAATTTAAAGTGGTCAACAAAAAAATCATCTCCAACACATATAGAATAAAACTAGAGTTATCAACAAAAAGAAAATAATTTTACCATCAAAAGCGTGGGGTGCTTTTTATGATTTTTACATTTTCTTCTTAGAGACTTTACTTTTACCAATATCTGTTTATTATCAAATATATTAATTGATATAGAGCACCCCACGCTTTTGATGGTAAAATTATTTTCTTTTTGTTGATAACTTTAGTTTTATTCTATATGTGTTGCAGATGATTCTTCTGTTGACCACTTTAAATTTATCCCAGGCGTGTTGGAAATTAAAATTATTTTTCATTTTTGAGTTCGGTTTTCTAATAAAGCGTGCTGTTTTAGTTTTTTTAAACTATTGTTTATTTTTTCTCTCCTCTAATGCAAATATGGGTTGGAATTACACTGCCAAAATTAAATTTAATTACAAACCATTAGGAAGAAAAATTGTAGAAAGACCAAAAAAAAAAAAAAAAAAAAAAAGATGGACAGATCAATTCTAGCATGAGATCGGAATAAACCTTAAGGTCTAATCCTTGAACCTGATAATGAACATTAATTACATTATGTTTACTATTTTTCTATTTTTTTTCATTATATCGTTAAAATGTATGCAAATTAAATAAATTGGCAATAGATAACCTAGATGTTATAGCCGTCTCTAGAAAAAAAGTCAATAATTATTACAATACTGAGACTTGAAAATACTATAGTTCACTCGATATTTTAGTTTCCAGGCAGCATCAAAGGCAACTATTTCCCTCTGGTTTAAAAAAATACATTGTTACTAACAGGCAGAGTTGTTAGAGGCTCCTAAGACGCCGTTCCGATGAACAAAAACTATAAACAGTTCCCTGCCAATCACGTCTTCGCATTATAATTAACGTATAAAATGACGTTTCCATGTCAACTCCACGTGGATATAATTATCTTAACAGCGATGCAACTATTGTCTCTTGCAGTATTGTTATAATATAGTATGTTAGTGCCAGTGAATAAAACGTGACAACGCCGCTTGATATGCTAAATACTTATCCTACCCACAAAGCAAAGCGCCCGTAAACTAAAATACTGAGTCCACTATACAATTTGCTGATGTTCAATTCCGCCGCTAGATGACAGTAAAGTCAATTACATACACTATTTTCATTTTTAATTAATAGTTCACATTACGGTGTCTTAATAAATACAACTAAGAACTTTTATACAAAAAACAAAACTAATATTATAATAGAGAGTAGTAAAATATCTATTGTTGGTAATAGAATCATATAAAAATATTAATCTTATCATAACATCCCCGTAGATAGACTTCCGTGAAATAGTTACTTAACGTTCCGGCGACAATGGCTCCTTTGTCGCAGTAGGGTCTTAATTGACCATATTGTAATAAATGATGAATATGGGATATGAATATCTGATTCTAAATTCCTGCGTTCAGAGGTAACGACCGATCTCTGTTCGTATCTGATGTTACAATACTGTGACCATTTATCTATATATAAACATATCTCAAGGAGTAAGCGTTTGGAAGTTATATTCCAGAAGTCCCGGGTTCAAATGTCATAACCCACCAACCTGATAGAAGCGCATTTTTTTTTTGTTCTCAATTGCAAATGTGGATTGGAATTTCTTACTTACTCACTGGTACTATCGAACCCGTAGGTTCATGGCCGCACGGACATAAGCTCTCCATACATTCATCCTGAGCTAATGCTTTCCAGTCATTCCCTGTATAATTTACTTCCCTCAAATCATAGTTAATGTTATTCTCCCACCTCATTCTTGGTCTACCAACTGAGCGTTTTCCCCCTGGCTTTTCTACAAGAAGCTTCCATGCAAGTCTTTCATTCCCCATATGTGCAACATGTCCTGCCCAACCCAGTCTACGAGACTTAACTGTTCTTATTATATCTGGCTTCCTATAAAGACCATGTAGTTCATTGTTATGTAGTCTTCTCCATTCACCTGTCTGTTCATCTCTCTTTGGTCCAAAAATTTTTACTTTATTCTCAAATACTTGTAATCTCCTTTCCTCCCATAAAGTAAGAGTCCATGTTTCGCACCCATATAGTATAACTGATAGAATAATAGTTTTTATATATTTTCAGTTTAACGTTTTTTGAAAGGAGTTGGGACATCAAGAGTCTCTG
Source organism: Diploptera punctata (assembly GCA_030220185.1). Classification (NCBI taxonomy): domain Eukaryota; kingdom Metazoa; phylum Arthropoda; class Insecta; order Blattodea; family Blaberidae; genus Diploptera; species Diploptera punctata. Next base: position 2,725,539 of record JASPKZ010009790.1, read on the forward strand.
CAATGCATAATAGCACGCATTTCCAGAATTGAGCCTATGTTTAATTTCTTTGTGCATCTCATTGGAATTTCTATCAACTTTAATTTCATTACAAACCGCTATGTAGAAGGAAGAAATGTAGGAAGGTCAACAAAAAGATGAAGAGATCAATTCAAACATAAGATCGGAACAGACCTTAAGGTCTAATCCTTGATGCTGATAATGAAGATTAATTTAATTAGGTTTGTTATTGTTTCACGATATCATTAAAATATAAACAAATTGACGATAGGTAACCTAGATGTTTTAGGCGTCTTTAGAAAAAATCAATAATTATTACAATACTGAGATGTGAAAATACTATAGTGGACTCGGTATTTTAGTTTTCAGGCAGCATCGAAAGCAACTGTTTCTCTCTGGTTAAAAAAAAATACTGTCAGGAAGAGCCGGAGAGTTGTTTGAGGCTTCTAAGATGCCGTTCCGATCACCAAAAACTGTAAACAGTTCTCTGCCAATCACGTCTTCGCATTATAATTAACGTATAAAATGACTTTTCACGTCAACTCCACGTGGATATAATTATCTTAACAGCGATGCAACTATTGTCTTTTGCAGTATTATTATAATATAGTATGTTAGTGCCAGTGATTAAACGTGACAACGCCGCTTGATATGCTAAATACTTCTCTGTGGAAAACAGACCTACCTACCCACAAAGCAAAGCTTTGTCTGCTACACAATTTGATGTTCAGTTCCGCCGCTAGATGGCAGTAAAGTCAATTACACACAGTATCTTCATTTTTAATTAATAGTTCACATCATGGTGTCTTAATAAATACAACTAAGAACTATTATACAGAAACAAAACTAATATTATAATACAGAGTAGTCAAATATCTATTGTCGGTAATAGAATCATATAAAAATATTCATCTTATCATAACATCCCCGTAGATAGACTTCCGTGAAATAGTTACTTAACGTTCCGGCGACGATGGTTCCTCTGTAGGTATAGGCTCCTAATTGACCGTACTGTAATAAATGATGAACAGGGGAATGTGAATATCTGGTTGTAACTTGTAAATTCCTGCGTTCAGAGGTAACGACCTACTTCTCTTCGTATCTGATTTTACAATACTGTGACCTTTTTTCTAAATATCTATGCAATTTCATAATAATAATAGAAAAACGCGCAGAAAAGTACTCTCCAAGGTACGGCTTCGGAAACGACCACACTGAAAATTGTGTATTTAACTACATAAGAACTAAACCTTGGATGGGTGTACATCTTCGGAAACGGATCACAGCGAGAACTCTATGTATTTTATGACTCAAACTTGTCATTCCTTGATAATGGCATGGTCCCCCATGCCGAAACGTCGGAATCAGTGGCCAGAGGCCGGACTTGAATCCAAGACGCGGAAAACCCAAGAAAACTTTCATATTCATATATACATATATGGTTAGACGTATTTGAAAGCAAAGTGTAAGGAAAACTATTTGACCAAAAGAGATGTACTGACAGGTGGTTTCAGAACACAATGACTGAGCTACATGATCTTTACAGGAAACCAGATATAATAATAATAATAATATGACTTTATTTTACGTGGCAGAGTTAAGGCCTTGTCTACCACTCAACCAGGTTTAAAAAATACAAATATGATTCTTACATCTAGTTATAATGAAAATAAATATTACATACTATGTCCAGCCATCCATCCATAGTAATTCTGCCCGAGGGCAGGTCTTTCACTGCATTCATAGCATTTTCATGCTATGCTTTGCAGTTTTACTAGGGCACTGTAGGTGTGGTAGCTTCCCGTTGCTTTCTACACCAGTGAAGGATGATAAGAATGATTATGATAATGATAAGGATGATGATGATGCCATATGATTTCGCGGACCGTTTGGGCCTTAAAGTTTTCCTGGCATTTGTCTCACAGGTGAGAAAAAAGCCGATAAAAACCTCACCCAGAAAAACTGTCCCGACCGGGGATCGAACCCGGGCCCGCTGCGTGACAAGGCGGCATGCTACCCCGATACCACAGCAGTGGACTACATACTATGTATACAATATAATTATCATTTACAAAATCTTTTGAATTTAATTTAGTTTTAACAAATTAAATATAAAATATGCAAGATAGAAAAACGAAAGAGAATAAAAAAACTATTAATGACATAGAATAATTTAACTCTAAAGAAAAATGTAATTATTTGACAACAGGTAACTGTATAAGCGTGACTTAAAAGTGCCAAGTGTGCGGTAACCGCTGATATCTTGAGGAAGGAAATTCCAGGAGCGGTCAGAGGCTACTATGAAAGAAGTAGAATAAGAGGAAGTGCTATGAAGAGGGATTCGTAAGACTGTGACAGACAGGCATGTTTCACTATTGGAGAATGAAGAACGGCTCAATTAATCATCTAGAAGACAGACTACACCATACTGCTATTCCTGGAATATTGACGTCCATTTCTTGAACAATGTTTGGGTTTCCAGTACACACGATTATGCTGATTAATTGTGCCATTAAGTTTAAACGTTACTTCATGTGACCAAACAATTGAGTCTTGAAAAACCTTCCCTTTAGTGACACTAGTGCAGGAACCACTCACAAAATTACAGTCGTCTGTCTGGGTCGTCCTTGTTAAGTGCATGGGCAAGTCTCGGAATGTATAGCTTCCATTTTTCGAGCTCGCAAAATTCGATGAACACTGGATTTCTCGTTACCAATCTCACGAGAACATTGCCTCAATGACTTCTTTGGGGATCATGCAGAAACCTGCATGACTGCATCAGCACTCTCGTTATCAGTGGAACCCCTCCATCTCCCGCATCAACCTTTCAATGCATGTTAAACTGTTCCATCGACTTCAAACTTTTTTCGAATTATTCTTATTGTGGTTCAAAAAATTCAACCATCATCCTTGAACTTCAACAACATTCTCTACTTTCCAATTATAGTTCATTAACCACTTACGTTCATCGAATGATAAATTCAACGCCATGTTTGTTTATAAACACATGAAGAACGATGAACGTGTTGCTATGCTTTTTCAGTGCCATCTAGATCATACACAACAAAAACTGTATTTCTAGTCTCATGTCGTTGCTGAGAAATAATGTTTCAAAGAGTGTATACTTCAGTTTGAGACGCTCTGTATTTAGGTCCTTTTCCACACAATCCAAGGCATTTCAGGTTATATTGTCCTTTAAGGCTCCTCCCTCCTGGTTTTTCATCAAAAATATTTTTAACAGATCTATTGTTATCCTGAGTATTTGACCAATCCTTTTAGCCTTTATTGAAGTTACATATTGGGTCATTTATATCTCTGACTATTTAACTCATGCCCCTAATGTGAGTCCATGGTCAACAACATTTCAGTGATTTTTTTATTTGCAACCAATCATAGTCGTTTTTCACCTCGATTTTATCAGTTTAATTGTATCACTATAAAATCAAGCTCCTCCTTTTTAACATTCTGAATAGGTCATAGAATTATTTGCAGTGCCTGCATGTGGCTACCAGAATGTATATATAATGCATGAATAATATAAAAACATTTGAAGCAATTGATTATACCACAAAAAAACACTGTTTGCACTTTCTTAAACGTATTTTTTCCCAGGTAATAACGTTCCAGAAAAATATAATTGACATATTTACATCATAGGACATCAGAAAATAATTAATATACAGTTTGATGTGTTTCATTTTTTCTCCACTAGGGTGCATTATTACAATATTGTGATCCTTTGACAATAAATAATATGATCTGGTTGCAGCGATAAACAAGTGAAACAACGTTTCTCATTTGTTTTCAAACATCGCCGTTTACATTAAATATATAAATATTTTAAAATAACCATATTTAAATAATGATTTGTGAGTAAACAGCTTAATTTTATTCGTTAAATAGTCCTAACAAATGCCACTCTTGATTTTCAAATTCTCTAGATAAATTGGAAATAACTCGTGGCATTACTTATGATAAATAGGCTTATATGTTTTAATGCGTGTTCACCCTTCCTTCTTCGTTTATTGGTCTATAAATCTTCCTCAAAAATCTTTCTTTTCCATATGTTCAATTGTAATTGAATATATTCTGTCAAAACCTAGATTTCGCATCCATACATAATAATTTGGTTTAATCATCAGCAGCAGCAGCAGCGTAGCATCAAGGATTAGACCTTAAGATCTGTTCCGATCTCATGCTAGAATTGGTCTGTCCATCTTTTTCTGGGTCTTCCAACATTTCTTCGTCCTAGTGGTTTGTAATGAAGAATCTATTTCGGAATTCTATTGTTATCCATTCTATTGATGTGTCCTATCCACTCATCTCTGTATTATGCAATTCTATCTAATAGATAGTTTGAAGATATTTAATTCACTTCGTATATTTTCATTTCGTTTTCGATCTGAAACCTCATTTCTGACGTTCCTATTCTTCGTTCCTCGTTTTTGGTTAAGACCCAGTGTTCCCATCCTTATAGTATATTTGGTTTAATTATTATGTTATATATTCGTAATTTAGTTTGATTAGGGATAAAAAGATTTAGAATCTGCCAACTTTAAAAAAATTAATAATTGGTCGAAATTTTATTAATTTTAAAACAATTTTCTCTATATTAATATAAAGAAAAATAGTTGTCTTATCATGCATTGAAATCTCCAACTTAGATATTACTAATATCGAATTTTTGAGCGATTAATATTAAATTTTCGTCGTAGGCTTGGGTAGCTGGGGCACGTAGAAGTACTACAATGGAAGGTATTAAACGAAGGAAAATAAACAAATAGATTATGTTTATAATTATTATACTTCACCTCGTATAACTTCATGGCCATTTTCTTTTCTTTATCCAGTTTTTTAACCTCTAACTTTATAGATACATTTTACATGACACATGCTATCCGGGCCTTACAGCGCACGGACCTGTCGGAGAGAGAATTTAACTTTGGATAACACTCATGCTTTTTTTTTTGACCACACGAGGACATGGAGGTCCTCCCTGATTGAGTGATCAGCTCAATGCCATGGCCTCCTCCAAGACAACATAAACACACCATTCACACACACGCTAAACATGGCGAATATAATAATGATGTTTATGGTGACCAGATGATATTTGAGGACTTTTGGGCCTTAAAGTTTCCTGACATTTTCTTAGAGGTGAGGAAAACTCCCGAAAACTTTTCCGACCGGAGATCGATTCAGGCTTGCTGCGTACGAGGCAGCGACGCTACCCCTAGACCACGTTGTGGACGTTCTTAGTTATAAATTATATTTATTTTCAGAATAAAATAAAATGGTCACGCAATAATTGCACAAACTAAATGAAATCCTCTGAAAGCCGAATATATGGTCCAATTTTGAATCTTTCTTTTGTTAATTAAATTGTATGTTGTATAATTATGTTGCGACAAAGCAAACATGGCGGCTAACTAACTTACTGGCACTATCTAACCTGGAGTTTCATGGGGGACAAAGGCTATCACTATTCTGAGCGAATGTTTTCCAATCATTCCCTGCATAATTCACCTCCCTCAAATCATGGTTAATGCTTTTCTCCACCTAATTCTTGGTCTCCTACTCGGATCTTTCCCTCTGGTTTCCTTACAGTTTCCGTGCCTTCTTTCCTTCCGCATTCGTGCCACATGTCCTTCTCATATAAACTCAATGTGGCGACAGACCAAGAAGACCCTTAACCTACCAGCCGGATTATGGACTCACATCCACATGTGCTAATCATAGACATAGAGGATCATTTAGTCGGTATAGGGGTGACATGTGGTCAGGATTTCGGGTCCTTCGCCTGTTATGGGAGGTTTTCTCAAATTGGAGCCACTAATTATTAAATCTACCCAAATTCCTCAAGATGCTGGTTGAGCACCGTCCTATATTTCCCGAAATTCCATGACAATTGTTCTTCCGCCACGGATCTTGAACCAGTGCAAGTCCCGTAGATTTGCACCAAGTAATTGTGCCTTAAATTATTCGACTATGGCACGGGATATACACACACACACACACACACACACATACATACGTAATCACATACACATACTTCCCTTTCCTTGGAATTTTCGGTATCTACTAAATAGGAGTTGGAGAATATTTTGATGACAACAAGCTCAACAGCTTCATTGTTCGGAATTTACTAAAAACAAAGTATTGCTTGTATCACCACTTCTTCACGGATTGAAAACCAAATGATTCGTTCCGGCCTCATGCAGAAAACTGATCTATCCATCGTGCTCTTGGTCTTCCCACACATCTATATCCTCTGACTTATATGTGAATAACGGTTTTGTTTACGTTCTTGATCCATTCTTTGAATGTGGTCGAACCAATTATGTTTGTAGGGCCTATTCTTTGATTCTGTCTGTTAAGCTCATTCCTAATACCTTTGCTATTTTTTTTTATCTCGTAAAGTATATCCAGTCTTATGTCTAAGGAAACTCATTTCTGCAGATTCTATTTTTTACTTGATTTTTAGTCAAAGTCCAATTTTTGAAGCCATATAACAACACAGGAACAGCCACAACCTTGTAAAATGTTAATTTGTTTATTTCTTCATGCATTTAAAACAATATAGGGTGTTTGTGAATATGTATTACATACTTATAGGGGTTGTAGAGGGGACTTATCAAATAAAGTTTTAATGAGGAACCCATGTCCGGTAAAGTACCATTTCGATGTGAAATACGTTTGAAGATCGAAACACAATGAGCTGATATCGTGTGTCTTGTTTTTCAGAATAAGTATTACAGACTTCTAGGAGTTCTTCTACATCTGTCGAGTCGGAGGATCTTCTTGCAAGAATTCTGGCGGCAGCAGAAATTATTCAGCACACATCAGGCTTTGAGGGGTGTGTGTGTGAAAACATGCGTCGCGGGTACACTTTGTTCAACGAACAACAAGGTCGCCACGTGTAACCACATTTGTAGTACAACCCCTAGAAGTCAGTAATACTTATTCTGAAACAGAAGACATACGATATTATCCCATTGTGTCTCGATCTTCAAACCTATTTTACATTGAAATGATACATTTCCGGACATGGGTTTCTTATCAAAACTTTATCTACTTAGTCCTCTCTACAATTCCTAGAAGTCTGTAATACTTATTCTGAAACACCCTGTATAATTGTTCCACTCATGAATCCGAATTTATTCAATTTATTGTTTGTATTAATTTTTTTTATTGTAAATGAATAACATATTTTCATTAATTGTACTATCAGAACTGATCATACCGGTATTCATCTCTTTGTCATTTAAAAATTATGAAAGAATGCTATTTTACAAATAAATCTCTATTAACAAGGCTCAAACTGTAATAGAAACCTCACATATTTTCAATAATTGCCGCCATTAGTAATACTCCACTTGAACAACTGTGATATCACAGTACTAAAGAATTCAGAAGCTGTTGTTAATGGAGAAGAGAGGCTGTTGTGTAATTTGGGTTTGGTGTTGTAACTTTTCTCGTCTGTCAATAAGTTGGACGCGATGCAGTTATTTACCTACTTTGTGCCACTCTACTTGTACCTAATAAACATAAACCAAGATGTATTGGACATCGGAATTGCTTCAGTAAGCAAGAGTACTGCTTCTTGTTCTACATTATTTCTGGAATATTATTGTCATTATATAATACTTTTTTTTTCTCATTTCCGGCAAAACCTCAATAAATTGTTCCAGATTTATTGAATAGAGACATGAATGAACATATTTGGTGTCTGTTGTAATGGATTGAAGTAAACTGGGACGAATAACTTCTGTTCCCTCTTAATATCCTCTGTCCAATAAAATTAATCTCGTCTCATGTGCTACCTATAAACTTAATTTATTCAGCTGTTGCTCAGATTGGAACCCGGGTAATTTAATTTGCATGAACTGTTAGCGAATTCCGAAGGAATGAAGCTTTTAAGATTATTCTCGTGAAAATATTTTCGAATAAGTTTTACAGATCTTCACCGATCATATTTCGTAGATACGAAAATTATCATGACCAATATATATATATATATATATATATATATATATATATATATAGACATTAATGCTGTATCGGCCGCAATGTTTGTTTCATCGAAATCGAACTTGGCATATATATATATATATATATATATATATATATATATATATATATATATCAAAATAAGGTTATAACTTAATTAACCAGCAAAATCGGACCATTAGCTGTAGTTCACCGGAAACGAAAATTTAAAAATCGCTCTAGCGGTCTCAATTTTTGAAATTCCACACCAAAACTCAGTATATGGTATTACAATAAACAGAAGAAGGCATTTTAAAAAATCAGAGAAATGCGGCCATTATAAGTGGTGGTTTACCTGGAACTTAAAATTAAAAATGAACCACATTTGGTTCGTCGAAATGTATACCATACGATTTAATTAACCATTAAATTGGCAATGTATTCTATAAGATACATTGGTTTAATTAATTTAATATTTTAAATTAAGTAATAGAAAATGGTTGGGTAGATATTATTTAAATTGGTGTCTAATTGAATAGTTGCCCCGAAAAGAGATCTAACCAACAAAAATTCGAAAGTTGAGTTTTCAGTGGATTAGTGATCTATCCGGAGAGTATCACGGCATGGTGCATGTAAAATTATCCATACTCTCTTCCAGACCTGTTTTATTTATTTTTAAAAGCTGGCTTTCAAGCGAATGGTGATCTATATGTAACAAAATGGCGGAAGCAGTTAGTCAAGACATTAATAACAGTGCAGAAAAATAATAATTATTGCACGTGTGTATATTTATTCCACCACAGTTCCGTGAATTCTACAGAATCTTAGAGAAACTGGGTGAAAATAAGACACAAAGAATGTAACAAAATAATATTAAATGGAAAATAAATACTAAAAACTGATTAAGTTAGAATTTTTTCTAACCGAATCAGTGTTCAATATGTATTTTCTATTTCTTATTATAGTATTTTTAATTAAATATGTGTTAGATCATTTTTCTATGCTATAGAGATAGATCACTTTTGCACCAAATTCTGTATTAAATTGTTAATATTTAGTTATAAGAATGTTATTTTGGATTCAAATTGGCTGTATATGATTCCAATAGGATGAGAGATTAAAATGTATATGATTAAAAAAAAAAGGCAATAGCCTCAAAATGAACATTATATGTTTTTTTTTTCTCTCTCTCTCTCTCCGTTTTCCCAACAATTTGTAGTTTGTGGGTTAGATATATTTTCGCGGCAACTATTCAATTATACAATATGCAAGTAGGCAATAAGGCTTTAACTGCAGTCCGACAATTATAAATAAGCTGGGATCAGAAATTGAGTTCCTCCAATTTAACAGAACAAATATTTTATAATCAGTTGACAAGAAAAATACGATCTTAAATTCGACCCTGTGTGGATGAGCCCAAAACGGGTCAACATTGGCCTATATTCATGAATGGTGTAAATGATTATAATGATCAGGAAATCCGACTTGCTGAGGAATTCCTTTTATTTCTTTAGTTTAGGCAATTTCTGCGTAACGGACATTTATTCCTATTATTAATATTTTTCAGTACAGATTTTTTAGCGAATAAATGAAGCGATTGGACTTGTTTTCATAAAAATATTTTTTGAATTTTTTACATATCTTAATCGATCTCAGTAACTTATACATCAATAATGATCATGACAGTATGTATGTTTATTAATGTTCTAGTAGCTGTAAGTTTTTCAGAACCAAACTTGGCAAACAGCAATAATATAAAAATGTAAGGTCGAGTTCGTTAATCAATAAAATAGGACCATTAGGAATATAAGCTTAAATTAGCTTTGGTTGTCGCATTTTTTGATTTTTCACAACGAAACTGAGTATATTCTATTGGAATAAAACGATAAAGGTATCCTCCAAAATCAGCGAAATCCGGTCTTTTTAAGCGGAGGTTTATCTGAAATCCATCATCATCATCATCAAGGTATGGGCCTATTGGCTACCTGGACAATATGTTACAGGTCGTCTTTCCAACGTCGTTTCGGTCCGGGAACGGTGAGTTACGTCCCAGAACCAGATCTCGCTAGTTGCGGCCCAGGTGGGTTCACTAGGTAAGTGAGTTGCGGCCCAGGTAAGTTCGCTGGGTACGTAAGTTGCGGCCCATGGGTGGTGTTAGGTACATAGATACGTAGGTTGTTTTTAGAAATTTAAGGGTAATCAAATCCTTCTCAAAGACAAACCAACATTCCTTTCCCATTTACAGGCTTAGGACTGTTAGCGGCATGGTTAAAATGTTGATTTGTATGTTATTAAAACAGCCATGTATTAAATATTGCCATGCTATTTTACATTCATTAATTGAAAACGGGCAAAAATTTAAAAGAAACTGACTTTATGTACTGAAGTCTAGTCCAAGCAAGCATTTGTTCTTGTAAAAACATTTCCTTCTCCAGGATGGATTTCGTTCGTTTTCCTTTGCTCCTTAAATAAATATATATTTCAGACTGTATATACAATATGATGTTGAGTGATTCCGGGTTCTGTGGCCGTGGTCCATAGTTGGTGTTGATACCAGACGTTTCGCCCTCAACTGCGGAGATGCCCTCCGCAGTTGAGGGCGAAACGTCTGGTATCAACACCAACTATGGACCACGGCCACAGAACCCGGAATCACTCAACATCATGATTACCGGCCGTGAAAGCCTGCATTCAACTGTATATACAATAGTTAATGGCGGAAAGTGAATAGACGTGTTGTGTATTGCTCGTGACCAACATATTATTTTGAAGGTGTGAACACATTTTAAGTCGCTTAAAACATCGTAACTGATAGTTTGTGTTATATAAAACAATTTGGCTAAGTTAAATTCATAAGATGGGCCCCAAGAAGAATAACTCAATGGAAATAGAAGAGGTGGTGAAGCGTGTCTTACAAGAGTCGCTACAAGATGCTACCATGCTGACAAGTGTTGCCAACATAATAAAGGAGACTGTTGCTGCGGCGGTTATAGAATTAAAAGTGGCATTAGAGCAAAGTCACGCCTTAATCAGTGAACTCCAGAAATCTATTCAGGACGTGATAACAAGATAGTGACTTTGAATCTAAGATTGATAGCTTAGAACAATACCAAAGGCGTCAGTGTGTGCGTATTTTTGGCATTGCGGAGGAAGAAAATGAAGACACAGATGCCATCGCCTTGCAGGTAGCAGAGAAAGTTGGTGTTAGTCTCCAGGTCAGTGACATTGATCGTAGTCATCGTGTAGGTAGAAAAACAGATGGTGGACGACCTAGGGCTGTCATTGTTAAATTTGTGTCCTACCGTAAGCGAAGTGAGGTGTTTCGAAATAAAAAGAATTTGAAAGGCAGTGGAATTACGATTCGTGAGGACCTTACTAGTGCTAGGCATCAGTTACTTCGCGAAGCTATAAATATTCATGGCGTAACCAATGTCTGGACCCAAGATGGTTCTGTCATTGTTAAGGTAGGAGACAGAAAAAAGCGAATAAATCACATATCAGATCTCAGGTCAGAGTGATAATTATCAACTCAGAAACTCGTTACTTTTTGTAATTTATTGCTATTAGTATTTAATTATTTACTGTGTTCATTTTTTTCGTGTATAATCTATTTTTTTATTAATTTAATTTTGTACTTCATATACTAAACACCAATTGATATTTCATATTTACGGTTTTCTTGTTTTAGTTAGCAACATTTCAACCATAGATTTAAGGAATGCACCTGCAGCCCCTTTTCGGTCTTTGACAGTTCCATTGTCCCCATCTCAACATACCCCTTCCACCTCAGACCTTTTAAAATCACGTTTCTCTTTGAACAGCAATACACTCAAAATAACACATTGTAATGCACAGTCACTCTTGTCCCACCTCTCAGAATTCCAAACTATATTTTCAACTAAATCTGCATGCCATTTTAATTTCTGAAACACGGCTGAAAAAATACCCTTCCTTCTTCTCTTGTAAACATGCAAAATTACATCTTGATTAGGAATGACAGATTCGGGAAAAATGGAGGCGGCGTGGCGATGTATATACGTTCCGATCTACAACCGAAAATTGTATCCCATTCGCCTAGTGAATACTCGTCTCGACCCGAACACCTATTTATAGAAATTAAGAGCGAAAATGCAGAAATGTTTATTAGGAGTAGTTTATCAGCCTCCAAATGTCGGTCACCTGCATGACATTGAAACAGTTCTCCAAAATCTGATACCATCTTATGAACATGTAATTGTACTAGGAGACTTCAACACGAACCTATTAGCCACAAATTCTTACAACACTATACAACTACAGACAATGTTCCAGTCATGCAATATGACAATACTGCCTTCAGAACCAACCCATCATACTAGGTATTCTGACACACTACTAGACTTAATTATAACAAATAATCCTCAAAAAGTTATAACTAGTGGACAGATAGAAGCTCCAGGCATCTCTGCACATGACTTAATATACATTGAATATTCACTCCTTTGCTCTAAACGTAGACCTAGACTTGTACCATACAGAGACTTGAAACATATAAATTATGCGCAATTAATTGATGACGCTGCAAAACTACCTTGGAACAACATATGGACACTTAGAACTGTAGACGAGAAAGTTGAAAATTTTAATGACATGATATTACAATTGTATGACAAACACGCACCTATCAAGACTAGACGTATAAACAGGCCACCTGCACCCTGGATGTCTGATAATATCCGCTTGCTCATGACTGAGAGAGACGTAGCATTCAGGAAATACAGGAGGAACAAAGAATTGACAGACTACAGACATACAAACATCTGAGGAATAAAGTCAACCAGACTATAAGGAATGCAAAACTAAGATATGCCCATACTATTATTACACAATCTATGTCCAACTCAGCTGACATGTGGAAAAATTTAAAATCTATAGGCCTCTGTCAAAATAAACTACAGGTAGAAACAGCTGACCTACCACTAGATGAGTTGAATGACCATTTTACCCGCCTCCCTTCTGACAACACCTCACAACACAAACGACAGACAATAGATGAACTAATGTCATATTCCCAACCTACCCGAGACAAATTCTTTTTTTCCTATATCTCACCTGATGACGCCAAAAGAGCAGTATTACGTATTAAATCTAAAGCACAAGGAATAGACAATATAACAATAACTCTCCTGCAAAAAATAATAGACACTATTCTCCCAACAATAACCCACATTTTTAATGCCTCTATAATGACTGGGACTTATCCCAGACTCTGGAAAATGGCTCTAGTTCGTCCTACACCGAAATCAAACACTCCCACAACACTCGATGATTATAGACCAATTAGTATTCTTCCCTGTTTATCTAAAGCACTGGAACACATAATACACTCACAGTTAACAGACTACCTCACCACACACGACTTACTTGATGACCATCAGTGTGGTTTTAGAACAGGACATCACACAAGTACTGCACTACTTGACATTGTAGAGGACATAAGAGACTCAATGGACAAAAGCAAACTCACCGCAATAGTCCTACTCGACTACAGCAAAGCCTTTGACACAGTAGATATAGACTTAATATAAAACTATAGAATATTCACCTGAAAGGTCCGTCTCCTCAACTTAATTATCATTTAACTGTAGCGCTTTCGGGACTTGCCCCATCATCGGCAGGATTCAAAACTGGTGTTTCACTGAAGATCTGGTAGAGGGGGTTGCATGTATTTGGTTCGTTTTCGTTTATCAGGCTGTCGTTGTGAGCTGCTTTCATGATTTCCATTTCTTCGGACCTTTCAGGTGAATATTCTATAGTTTTATATTAATTTTGAATAAACCTCAACGGAACACATCATGAATCTTATAAAAGATATAGACTTAATGCTAGCGAGACTAAAGACACATCTGTCGGAAAACTGTCTTGATTGGTTTGCATCTTACCTCACTAATCGTCAGCAATCAGTTTCTGTTAATAATCGCATTTCTTCCTGGCGCTTGGTGAGGAAAGGGGTACCTCAAGGCGGCGTCCTCGCTCCTCTTCTCTTCTCGATTTATATTAATGACGTGACCAAGAAACTACAAAACTGCAAGCATCATCTTTACGCCGACGACCTACAGATTTACACACACTTTAGGCCTGACGAAATTAATGAATATATTGACAAAGTAAACACTGACCTCAGGCATATATCTTTATGGTCCAGACAATATGGGCTGAAAACTAAATGTAAACAAAACGCAAGCAATAATTATCGGACATCCAAGGCTATTACACCTCATAAACAATGGCAATATGCCAGCTGTCATATTAGATAATGAACAAATTCCTTATACCGACGTCGTTAAAAACTTGGGATTTTACTTAGATTCTAATTTAAATGGCATGAGCAAGTAAAACAAACATCTAAAAGGATCTTCTCCATAATGCATTCCCTAAAGCGACTTAAACATTTTCTTCCTACAACTCTTAAAAGAATTTTAATCCAAACTTTAGTGATGCCGCATTTTGACTACTGTGACGTTCTACTAACTGACATAAGTGACGGATTGTCGGACAAACTGCAGCGTGTCCATAATATGTGTATCAGATTCATATTTAATGTTCGAAAATACGATCACATTTCTCCATTATTCCACAAATTGTCATGGCTACATCTAAAAGAAAGAAGAAAAATCGCACTGTCTAATTCTCCTATTTAAGATCCTACATACCTCGATTCCCAATTATTTATCATCCCGTTTCCAGTATCTATCCGCAAACCATAACTTAAACACAAGATCACAACATAGTCTCTTACTTAATATACCGCAACATAGGACATCACATCACTCCATGTCATATACCATCTCCACTTCTCGCAACTGGAATTCCCTACCACAAGAAATAAGGGGCTGCCGGACATTGGCATCTTTTAAAAGAAATCTAAATTTATATTTGCTCTAAACTCGACTTCATTATTATCCAGTGTAAGATATATTATATATATATATATATATATATATATATATATATATTAATTGGAGTTTCCCGTATAATGTATCATATATATATTATTATTATTATTATTATTATCGTATCATTATTGTTATTACCCTATAAAATGTTGTTTGTACATGACATTTACATTGCTACATTTATTGTATCTTTAACTGTTTATAATTAGTATAGTGTATATCTATATTTGTCGAATATTTATTTGTATTTGTACTGGTTGAGTGGAAGAGAGGGCCTTATGGCCTTAACTCTGCCAGAACAAATAAAGTATTATTATTATTATTATTATTATTATTATTATTATTATTATTATTATTATTATTATTATTATTATTATTATTATTATTATTATTATTATTATTATTATTATTATTATCCAATAAAGTGTGAACTAATTGAAATATGTTGAGATGACTGCTTGAGAAAAGGCTATTCAGTTTCTTGTGAAATGATTCACAACTGTTTGTCTTCCAACTGTTCGTCTTGTTGCTTAAGAAAATTCAGCCCATATTTTCGGCGGAAAAGTAGCATCGTCAGCAACGTAATTTTCGAGAATGTAATCCAAGAATTCCCTTACCTTTTCGTCATTAGGTAGAATAGACATCAGATCTGCAATAAAACAGACATCTACGTCATTCGGATCTAAAAATGGAAGTCCGAAAACCAATTTCAAGAAATCACTTTCTTCATTCTTCTGGCGCCATGTTTGAACTAATCCAAGTTGCTGAATTTTCTTGTACCAATTTTGCCCAAGATGAATTCTGCAACCCTTAATTGTTACATTAGACCAGACTGATTTCACTGCACTGTGGATTCATATTTCAAAGTCTATATATATATATATATATATATATATATATATATATATATTTGGGTCACATTTAAAATCAGACCAAACTTGCTGCATAACTCATTGAAATTTTTCAGTGCCTCACAATAAATAGACGATGATTTGTTTGGAAGTAGGAAAAACACCAGTGGTACGTATGTATCGTTTATTACACCATGGATGGTAAGTAGCTGATTAAAAAGCTTAGCAACACTTTTGAAAGTCCCATCCATATATAAAGAGTCCATGTTACACAGGAAAATGATGTTTGTTTTTGTCGACAAACCTATTATATTTTAATTTTTGTCATTAATAAGTAAGAAGTCTTCATCTTTGTTTGTCTTCAGGTGAATATTTTCCACGGCGTTATGACACTCTTCCAATGTACGAGGCAAATTCGGTTGCATAGATATTCTAGCATATTGAATATTCCGTCTGATCAGTTCAATTTCACATTTGTCAATACTTTCTCTATCCCCAGCACTAAGTTTTTTATGGATTAATTTTGTTGGTCTTGTGCACACATCTTCCATTGCCTTTCGTTTCACTGCATTACTAACATGCTGTCGCTGAAGCATTTTCTCACTTACTTTTTCATGGTTATGATTTGTCATCTTCTCTACTACACTGTTGCTACTATCAAGTTTTAGAAAGCACTTGCACGTTTTAATGCTGCAGGTCCATCGCTGTAATCCATTGGCCAAAGTTTTGTGGAATCTGAATTTTAAACTTTCTATTACAAGCATACCATGCCCTTTTTCACTCAACATTCGTTCCATGATTGACTAAAGCTTATTGCTGTATGCGCGTCAACCGTTTTTCTTATGACAGATAAGACAAAACAAAATCTACGTCATTTGAAATATCGATACATATCAACAGGTGAGACAACACAACATCTACGACACTTGAAATATCGATACATATCAACAGATGAGATAAAACAGTAATATTTGTCTTTATACCCCTAACGATAGGACATTTTATTCTGGCCGCAACTCACGTACTCCAAAAAGCACGCCGGGCCGCAACTCACGTACTTAAAAAAGCACGCCGGGCCGCAAATCACGTACTTAAAAAAGAGCCACGCCGACGGCCGCAACTCACGTACTTAAAAAAGCACGCCGGGCCGCAACTCACGTACTTAAAAAAGCACGCCGGGCCGCAACTCACGTACTTAAAAAAGCACGCCGGGCCGCAACTCACGTACTTAAAAAAGCACGCCGGGCCGCAACTCACGTACTTAAAAAGAAGCACGCCGGGGCCGCAAATCACGTAATTAAAAACCGCACGCCGAGGCCGCAACTCACGTACTTAACAAAAGCACGCCGGGCCGCAACTCACGTACTTAAAAAGATAAACAGACCATATTGGACGCAACTCACACCATCCCTTTCGGTTTTCCTGCCTTCAGGTCTATAAGAACTTATTGGTTTAACATAACATAATGGAATTTGGCATTCTGTGTACATGTCAAAACCATTTAGAATATTCTTCGATATATTCTCTCATTTATATTATATATGTGTAATTCATCCTTGATTATCCTTGACTTCTCTTTGATCTATTAAAGACTGGGCAACTGCAATGGAAAAATCCGGAAATTGATAAAAAGCGCTCTAGGAGTGCTGACCATGTTTCTTTTATCAGTAACATAATATCACACATAGGATTTAATTAACATGTTCAATAATATCAATTATAAAAAAACCAGTTAAAATTTTGGACCAATACATTCAAGTGTGCATTGTTTTTGAATCTTCTTTCTAATATTTTCTCTTTGAAGTGTCTTGATTTGATACGATACCTCTATTTTTCAACCACATTTAGTAGTGCCTTCGTTGTCTACTCATTTTATTTAAGGGCCATCTTTAAATTGTGTAACAATTAAGCCGTGCTCCATTCTATTTACAGAATTTTAGATAGAGGAAGGGTGATAGTCTATTTTGAGGAGGTGGTATTCACAGAAGATAAAGTAAATATTTGATATAGGACGTGTATATTGTACATTTTATATTTTATTCGTTAAATCTAGAGTAAATCAACATATATTGTAGATATTACTCATATTGCAGATATACATAAATCATTTATGTTTTGTTAATTTAGATATACCGTAGGACTATTTTTTGTATTTTTTAACCTAGTTGAATGGTAGAAAAGGCTTTAAGATTTATCTCTGCTAGGTAAAATAAAAACGTTATTATGTTTATTATTATTATTATTTTTTTTATTATTTTGTTATTTATATTATTATGATTATTATTCTGAAGAATAGAAAGAATTTCTTGATGAGAGCAGAGCAAGATGTCCAAAATAAGAAATAAGAAATAAAGTCATATGAGAAAAAATAATTATTAGATATTCAATAGTAGATAATATAAGATATAAGCAGTTATATTGGTATGGGCATATACGACAAATGCAAGAAGAAAGATATAAAAAATGGAACGGTGTCCACTTGGAAGAAAGAAGAAAGGAAGGCCTTGAAACTCATGAATACAAGAAATAAGGGTTGGAATGAGAACAAGAGGACTGGAGGACATGGAGTGAGTGGGTAAAGACGAGTGGACAAGGAAAATAAAATAGAAAGATGGGTAAACATTGAAAATCTATAAGTTATATCCCATCCATCCATAGTAATTCTGTCCGAAGGCAGGTCCTTCACTGCAATTATAGCATTCTCATGCTATGCTTGTAGCTTTACTAGGGAATTGTGTAGGTGTGGTAGCTTCCCGTTGCTTTCCACACCGGTGAAGGATGATGATGATAATGATAATGGTAAGGATGATAATGATAAGGATGATGGCCATATGATTTCGGGGACCGTTTGGGCCTTAAAGTTTTCCTGACATTTGTCTTACAGGTGAGGAAAAACCCCGATAAAAACCTCACCCAGAAAAACTGCCCCGACCGGGGATCGAACCCTGGCCCGCTGCGTGACAAGGCAGCACGCTACCTCGAGACCACAGCGGTGGACATAAGTTATATAATAATAATAATAATAATAATAATAATATAATAATAATAATAATAATAATAATAATAATAATAATTATTATTATTATTATTATTATTATTATTATTATTAGTATTATTACTATTTATTATTATGCTGTAATTTCATACTCCAGAGTACGCCATAAAGGCAGTTTCTTGAGCGTAAATTAGATCTTAAACGATATCGATCAACTGATCACATGTTATATACTGAACGTCGGAATAAAGAACTTGGATTATTTTGTGCAACATGGAAAACAAAATTACAGCATATAAACATTTGCCATATTCTTTACCAAGACAATAAAAATTATATATATCACTACTCTCTGAAACCTAAAAGAGGAAAGTTTACAATGTGTGAGAGACCTTAACGTTGAACCTAGTGATATCAATATTAATACTCGAAGTCTTCTACCAGATGCAAGGAAACTCAGGAAACAACTAAGAGACAAAGAAGCAGTTCTCTGGAGTCAACTACCTCATAAAGGAAAAGGCGCTGTTCTCTACAATGAATATACACCAGCAAATCAATGGATTTGTGATCATCAGGGGTGTCTTGTTCCGAATGGAGAGAAGCGATTAAAATGCAAGCCAATGTATCGGCGGTGCGTTCTTTGCTGGGCAGGTCTAGGGACGATACCCTCTGTAGACGTCGCAGAGAGCAAGAAACCTTTGCACACGTCCTTGGAGAAACATTCGGCACCACACTATTCGAAATATGATGGCAGAAGTCTTGCGAAATTGTGGATACACAGTTTATGAGGAAGTTCATGGTGCGGCCACTAATGGAAGTAACATACGGATGGATATTATTGCAGTTAGACAATCTTCTAAAATTGGTATGATATTAGATCCCACAATCCATTTTGAGACTCATAGTGGCCAACCTGAAGAAGTTGACTGTGAAAAGAAAGCCATATATGAGCCAACAATTGACTTTACAAAGATAAATACCAATTAGATAGTATAACTGTCACAGGATTTATGATCGGGGCTAGAGGTACTATACCAGGATTCTTAGCTAAATTTTGGAATTCCCTAGATTTGGACAGGGTGTATCTTTTTAAAATTGCCATCGCTGCCATTAGAGGATTAATTTCAATTTTAAGAAACCATCTTTACAAAATGTCTACTTTATAGTATGTATACTTCAATTACAATTTGAATTGTTTTAATGTATTTACAAAATGTATTTAATCAATTTCGAAAATTAATTGTCTGTATCACTTTGTCCTTGAGGCAATCCTCTAATGAGGAAAGTTGTATATAATAAATGTTTTCTTTTGAAAGGAAAACTGTTTGAAATCATGGTTGTTGGCTTCCTATCTGTAAGTCAAAATGGACCGATTTTCCAGATTTAAATATATGGGTCTTTAAGTTCCTTCTTAAGATTATATTTAACGACGAACTTAGTTAATTAGACAGTTGTGTAACTAATGAACTGCAGCAGAATTCCATGAAGACAGGTGAAAATAAGTAATTAACTTGAGTGCTATACTTAGTTGAAGATAAACTGCGTTAAGTTCCTTGTTCTTTCTGGATCACTTCACACTGAAATTTCGATTTCGGTCAGATAATTGGTGCTAAGTTCCACATTCTATCACTGACACAAATTATATTAACGGAACCAGCACTAATAGGTTTTAGTCCAATTAATGACTGATAAATAATTATCCTGCCTCATAGGATTATTCGATTTGTCCCGATTCCCTTGGTTTAATTTATGAATATATACAAGGTGTTGCAAAAAAAACACCGACAACGGAGGTGAGGTAGTATATTGAGATATGTCGATTATTTTTAATAAGGTATCCATGTCCGGAAATGATGCGTTTTCACACTATGACTAATTAATTATGTCTCAAGATCAGTGTTAGTTCGACGGATTTGAAGACTCATTACTTAACAAGAGTTCACGGGTACGGAACCTGTGATTCGTGGCTTCGTAATGGAATGTGGCTGCAACATGACGGAGCTCCAGCTCACCTCGATGCCAATGTGACTAGACATTTGGATACCACGTATACATATCGAGGGGGACAGCCCCATGGCCTCCAATATTATCTGATTTTAACCCTCTCAAATACGTTTTATGGGGCTACATGAAACAGTCTGTTTATCAGACTCCAGTAGATTCACGTATGGGTCTTATAGCCCGAATCCACGCTGCTGTAGAATAATTCAAACGAAGCCAGGCGTATTTGAACGTGTGCGCCAATTACTACACCGCTGATGTACGCTCTGCAATGAGATGGGAGGTGGATATTTTGAAACTTGATGTGCCTGTGACAGTATTGTCAAGTATTGAGTCTTGAAACCCAACTAACGGATCTCTTGAGACATAGTTAACTAGTCATAGTGTGAAAACGCATCAACGGAACTCTTGAGAAGTTAGCTATTCATAGTGTGAAAACGCATTATTTCCGGGTACCTTATTAAAAATGATCAACATATCTCAAGTACCACCTCTCCCCCGTTGTCGGTGTTTTTTTTGCAACACCCTGTATATATATATATATATATATATATATACACCCTGTCAGCTCTTAAAGTAATCCTTGTCAAAACAAAACTACGTGACCTGCTCGCTTTTTATTGATTATGGACACTGATGTATCTTGTAATCGCGCCACAATTAGTCACTTTAGACAGGGAGATGACGACACAGTAACAGAAGACTCGATACTTTCAGCCATTTTGTTTCATGAGAACCGATTGAAGCATGACTCAAATGCATTACCCATATGTAATAAACTATTCTAAGTTGTAATTATTGATTAGGTAGACCTATATTTTATAATATTTTGTATGTTTTGAATATTATTATTTTCATTCACAAAGAATAACAAGTATATTCAGAGAACATATTTTTAATTTAATGAAGGGGACTACTTTTTAGCGTACTCATTGCTTCTACAACTTATGTCGGTGTCCATAACTAATGAAAAGCGAGCAGGTCACATGTGTTGTTTTGGCGAGGATCACTTTAAGAGCGGACAGCGTACATATTTATTTATTCATTTATTTTTTACAAAAATAGACAGTTTAGGTAATACATATCAAGGAAATAAAATAAATTTAATAATTTTATTGCAATATTATAATGATATTGATATTTCACATTATAGTATTATAATATGATCCATTATTGAAACTGTGTTAAAATAACAGTATTGGAAAAATGTTAAATTTTATTGCAGTCAAATAACCATGATTAAAGGAAGGATACATTGAAATTTACATTTTAGTACATTCACATATTGACGTTGTTCTTTTTGTGCTTAGCTCAATGTGATATCGATCACATGCGTTTTCACATAACATACATTTACAGTCTATATTTGATTCATGAAATGTTGTGTTCTCGCATATCAGGTGGTGGAATCCAACCTAGTGATGACGTGTCTCTCATTTCAAAATGTTCCTTTGTCCATGAAGGACTACCATGGCCCCTGTGCTGTAGAATTCCGGTTGTATTTCTTCTCATTTCCTATTCAGTGTTGCTACCAGCTTCTGTGATGCGGAAGTGTTGGGTAGGGGGCTGAGGTCGTCGATGGGAAAAGTTTCCTTCGCCAGTAGATATACGAGTCTTGGCTGCGTTACTTTTGACACTCCTAATACTTTCTTTATACATCTCGCTTTCACCCTTTCCAGGGGATAGATTCTTCATTTTTAAGTGTGTCCAGATAATTTCTATGCCGTATGTCAGTATTGGTAAAATGTTTACTCTAAACAGCAGCATTGCCACGGCTATAAGATAATTGTGATACTCAACTCCTATACCCTTAAAAATCACCCTTTGTAGTGAAAACGTGAAAAAAAAACTTTTTTTACGCTTAAATGGCTTACGCTGCGTAAACCATAACAAATACACAAAACTAATGTACACAGAATTGAATATCTGGGGGGGGGGAAACTCTACAAAAAAGTCCCTGGCATCATATGTTTATCTTACACGAATAATTCACAATAGCCATGTTTTCCTTTCGTTGATGCCAAGAAGATCGGGATAAGCAGATTCCCGGGCAAGCATAACAGCGCACGGCGGGTATTCTTTTACGGATAACTCAAAGTAACGAATTTTGTCTTTCAGCTCATTTATGCCAAGTACATCGGGATATGTAGATTTCCGGACAATGCCGGATAAACTGCACGGGGTATCTAAAAATAATTACGATATGATTTTACTTATTGTGATTGCTTGAATATTAAATTTTGGAAGATGAAATTCTGTTTACTATTTGGATTGTATGAAAGGTAGTTTGGAAATATAATTAATTAGTTTATTGTTTGTTTTAGCTACAATAACAAAGATAGCAAATTTGTAATTATTTTTCCTTTTACTTCATCAAATAAGCATTAAAACGCAATTTTCGTCTCTCAGCTAATTTATGCCAAGAAGATATAGATAAGTAAATTCTTGGGCAACGCCGGGTAATCAGCACGGGGTATCTAAAAATATAACGATATAAATTTATAATTATTTTTCCTTTTACTTATTCAACTAAACGCAAAAACACTTTATCATTTATTTAGGCATAGCAGCGCACGCCGGTTATTACCTAGTATATATATATATATATATATATATATCCTCCTTTATCATGCCAGCTGCCGCTGTCTTCCGGAAACCAAGCGTCATTCCTCTCTGCCCATCCATTGATCTTCCTCCGATCCTCTGATATTCATTGCCGCTTGCACCCCTTCTATCCAAGTTTTTTTTCGGTCTTCCTCTCTTCCTTCTTTCCATTGGGATCCATTCCATAACAATTTTAGACAATCGTTGCTCTGGCATTCTTTTGACATGGCCATACCACTGTAATATTTTCTTTTCTATAATGTCTATGATATCCGGCTCCTCTTGTACACCCGTAATTTCCCTTATTTCTTTATTTCGTATTCTATCCATTCTAGATTTTCCAGCTGATCTTCTTAACACATCCATTTCTGCGCTTAAAATTCTTTTGATTTCCCTGGTAGGAATTTGCCAGACATTGAGGTTACCATATGTTAAAAATACTCTGATTATGGTTTTTTGTTTTTTGATATATTTGTGAATTTATTCTTTTTGGTTGTAATAAATATATATTATTCCGTTTGTACATTCGGGCATAATTTTTAAATGCATTAGTAACTCGTCCGAGAGAAACCATTCTTTATCTTATAGCTAGCTACACGTTTCATTTCTTGATTGAATCAATATCCTACAATTTCTATTGTATCTTCTAAAATCATTTTCCTGGGTCTTTATCTTAATATTTGCCCCCCAGAAATTTCTTTAACTTGTTCTAGCCGGTATGCTTCTAGGTAATGCAATTGTAACGGAGTATAATGACCCAAATTATATTTTTTTCTGTCCTTTATTTTGAACTTTTTCCTATTTCATTTCGCAGGACCTACTACTTAGTATGTATTTCTTCTGTCCTTTCTCTTGGTCTTGCCTCATCTTTTTCATAATTTTAAAAATTTTGACGTTTGTCAGTCTGTTAATATGTAACTAATTAACTAACTGGCACTATCGGACCGGGAAGTTCATAGGGCCCCGCGGCGGAGGAAAATTAAGTCTCCGTACCATCCGTATCCTGTGAAACTATGGGTTTTCCAATTCATTGCAAGGGAAAGGGAGAGAGAGAAAGAGAGAGAGAGAGGGAGAGAGAGGAGGAGAGAGAGGGAGAGGAGAGAGAGAGGGAGGAGGGGAGAGGGAGAGGAGAAGGAAAGGAAGAGGAGGGAGAGTAGAGAGTGAGGGAAAGAAGAGGAGGGAGCGAGAAAGGGGGAAGAAAGAGAGGGGCGGGGGAAGGAGAGGAGAGGGAGGAAGAGGGACAGAACGGAGAGGGAGAGAGAAAGAGGGGGGAAACGAGAGAGGGAGGGAGAGAGGGGAAGGAGTTGAGAGGGGGAGAGGGAGAGATACGTGTACGAGAGATAGGGGAGGGAGAGGGGGAGGGGAGGGAGAGAGGAGAGAGAGGAAGAAAGAGAGAGAAATGGAGAGGGAGAGAGAGAGGGAGAGAGAGGGGGAGAGAGGGGGAGAAAGGGAGAGAGAGGGAGAGAGAGAGGGAGGAGAGAGTGGAGAGAGGGGGAGAGAGGGAGGAGAGGGAGAGAGAGAGGGGAGCGAGTGAAGAGAGAGGGCGAGGGAGAGAGGGAGGGAGCGAGGGGCGAGGGAGGGAGAGAGGCGAGGGAGAAGGGAGAGGAGGGGAGGGAGATAGGAGGGAGAGAGGGAGAGGGGGGAGAGAGAGAGCGGTGCGAGCGATCGGGAGTTGAGAGAGGGAGAGAAGCGCGGGATCGAGAGAGGGCGGAAGGAGCTGGGCGCCAGAGATGGCGAGCGAGAGGGGAGGAAAGAGAGGGAGGAGCGGGGAGGAGAGGGAGTGGGAGCGAGAGCGGGAGGGGAGTGAGGGGGGGCGAGAGAGGGAGGGGGAGGGCGAGATGGAGCGAGCGGGAGAGCGTCTTCTCTGATTTTCGTTGCTTTCTCTTTCTCTTTCCTTTCTCTTTCTCTCTCTCTCTGTCCTCTCTCTTTCTCTTTTCTCTATCTTCTTTCTTTTTCTCTCTCTTTCTCTCTCTCCTCCTCTCTCTCTTTCTCTCTCTCTGTATTTCCATGCCTTACTTTCATTCCCCTTCGTACCACAAGTCCTGCATACAGCAGGATAGGAGATTTAACTGTTCTTAATATATCTGATTTCCCATAAAGATAATGTAGCGCATTATTATGAAGTTTTCTCCATTCATGAGTCTGTTCATTTCTCTTTGGTTCAAAATTTTCCTAACATCTTATTTTCAAATACTCATAAACTTTTATTCTCTCTTAAAGTAAGAGGCCATGTTTCACACCCATATAGTATGAGTAGAAAAATAACAGTTTTAACTAACTCATTGACACTATCGAACCCCTAGGTTCATGCCCGCGCGGACTTAAACTTGTCCTAATGTTTTCTCTGTATAATATACTTCCCTCAAATCATGGTTAATATTATTATTCCACCTCATTCTTGGTCTACAAACTGGAAGTTTCCCCCCCTGGTTTTCTTACAAATAGCTTCTATGTTTCCATGTCTTGCTCATCGCAGTCTTCGAAACTTGTCTTATTATATCTGGTATCCTTTCTTAAATTAGATTCTATCGGGGATTGGAAAACATTAATTCAAACAAAAAAACATTAAAAACTAAAAGTGGTGCTTATTTTTGGGCTAATACTGTAAAAGTGTTGTTCACTGTTAAGAAGTATTCTCCATTCGCCTGATTTTTTAAAGAGTTTGAATGACAAGAGTTCCTGTTGTGCATAATAACAAGTCTGTTAATATGTTGTTTTGTAAATTAAAAATTACATTTTATACTAGAGTAAGATATTTAGTAATTAATGTGAAAGTTTCCGCATGAGGGAGGCTGAGCGGCAAGGTCACCCTGGTAAAGTTACGGGACTTAGCACGTATTGTGTAAAGAGAAATTAATTAACTACGTGTTGTGGATCAAAGTGTTCCTGGTTGCGCGTGTTTTCACGATTCTGCGGTGTGCGACGTTTCCACATATCTCTGTGTCATGTGAACATGTTATCCTAGCTACCGTTCACTATGCACAGTTCTAAATTATTCTTTCAACATTTACCAAAAACCGCCGTCCTTATGTGATAGCAGGACTACTTCCTGACAAGCGGATCCGGGTTCGATACCCGGCTGGATTGGAAATTTTAATTATGGAATTTTCCGTTTCGGATGGTTGTACAGTGCTTAATCGCTAGATTACATTCCAGATGCCTTTGTTAAATTCTAAACATATATGCAGAGCATGTGTTGACAGCGATTTGTATGTCGTATGGGGACGTTAAGCCTAGAGGTCCTCTTGGTGATTTTCGATAGGAGTAGGCTACTATGTGCCTGCACCGGGTAACGCCTCTTCCCTCTCTTCATCATTAGGCCTATAATCCTTCTTGCATCACACACACTACACACAAAAACTTAAACTTTTTTTTGAGAGAAGTTGGGACCAGAGTCTCTGTATTGCATGATAACATGCATTTCAGAATTGAACCTATGTTTAATTTCTTTCTGCACCTCATTTTTGTTATTATTGTTCCTAGGTTTTTGAATTCAGTCGTTGCTTCAAAATTTATTTCATTTGTCATTAACTGTCCATTTCCATTTTATAATGTATTTCTATGTGTGACTTATTTAATTCTATTGATGTTTAACTTCCAGCCTCAATTTTCCAAGTGTTATTGATTAGAATGTGCATGTTGGCACTCTTTCGTCCAAGGTACTCGTTTCGTCTGGCTTATCGCTTTCGACCTGTCGAGTGTGGATAACACTTGCGGCAGCAAGCCAAGCCACCACGACAAGGTAAAGATACCGTGGAGGGAACTATTGAAGGTCTAAGTCTCTATATTAAATTTGGTTTCAGGTGACACTGTCCCGCGCCGTAGCCGAATGGTTAAGGCAGGAAGCCTTGGCGCAGAGCTACGGGACTTGCGCTGGTTCGAGTCTCCATGGGGGAAGAAATTTTCTCATGGTATTTCGGCCAGTATGGGACCGGTGCCCACCCAGCATCGTGATGCATTTGGGTAGCTAGAATAAGTAGCGGCTCCAGGTTGAGAAAACCAGCTATAACGGCTGGGGGACTCGACATGCTGACCACATGTCACCCCTACACTGGCTGATTATCATCTACCTCTGTGATTGACACATGTAGATGTGAGGCCAGCAGCCGGATGGTAGGCTAAGGGCCTTGTAGGCCTGTCGCGCCAGGAGTTTTTTCAGGTGACACTCCTAAAATTATAACATTACAAGTACAACACTTACTTCTTCTTCTTCTTTTTCAGGATTAAGTCAATGTGATTTGTTCCGGTCTCAAGTCCATCGCTTCCTTGGCCGTCCCAAAGATATTTTTCCATGCGGTTTGTAGGTGTTGATCTTTTGGGTAATATTGTATTGCACATTCTGTCTAAATGTTCTTTCCATCGGTATATGTGCTCTTTTTAGTTTCCGAATTTTATGTTAATTTCTGAAACAAAGAGATGCGACTTACACCATTGTAAATTTAACCAGTCCTAATAATAATTAATCGAAATATCTAATAATGTAACAAGCCTCATTTTCTAAAAGCGTGATTTTTTTATAATGTATTCAAAGTTCCGTATCAAAGTTGATTTTATATTAAATTATTTTACATAAAGACACCAGCCGAACATGTCCATTAAGTGCAGATTTCACTCACTCAAGTTGTCCGAAAACCGCTGAACAAAACTATTGACAGAGAAAAATTCATTAGCCCCGATGAAGAGCGGTTCTCAAACTCTGTAATTTTAGAAGAAAAAGCCAAACTGCACTGACTCGTAGGCCCTAGTATAGGCCATCTATTTTCTAGTGATGAAAACTTACTTCGTTAACTTTATAAATACTAGGTAATCAAACTAAAAATTACTAACGGTATTTTTATCATATTTTTTGTCGTAATTTCCAGCACAACGCGTAAATGTTCCAAAAAATGTGCTAACTTTTTTTTTCTAATCTTAAAATAATTAAAATCTTAATGAAAGTATTTAAATTTTTCATCATGTACCGTACTAGACCACTTTTTTTTAATACAACTTCAAATATTAAGAGAACGTTTGTGGTTAAGTATATTTATAGTATAATGTAGTTAATTAATTACATTTATTTTATTATTTTTTATTTTACAGTTTAAAACTCTGTTTTAGGTATCTAAATTATTTTTTAGAGCTTAATAGTTATGTACGCAACAAGGGAAGCAAGTAGCACATTAATAGTCGTGGACATGTTTGAACTGCAGCTTTAGCGAGAGCTAGCAAATAAGTTCGAGACTAGTAAAGTACTTACTTCCCGAATTGCGTATATAATTTTGTTCACTCCTATACTAATAAGATTATGTTTAATTTATATATTTCGTGTGAATTTATATCTTTGTTTGAAGAGTTCAATTGAGGAGTTGAATGGAATATGGCACAATTAAAAAATATACGTTTTGAGATATTAGCAATTGATATATAACTAAATGCATAATATTGCTGTTTATTTTAATTGATACAATCAGCTGCTGAACCTGCTGTAATCGAGATATCGAAACGAAACTTTTCAGGCTGGCCAACTATAAAATGGCGAGTCCAAAAATGCATTAAACGGAAAAAGGGCAAAACATGAGTTATGCCCATATTCCATTCAACTCCTGAATTGTTCGACAGCAAGGGAATGTTGAAAAACAACTACAATTGTTTATTGTTGCCTGAATCAGTGGCAGACATTTTAAATAACAGTATCAGACTGCATATTAATTACAGATATGATTGTTATGTAGAGGAAGCGGCGAATGCTGCGGTTCATTTACTATTACCAGTAAAGTCGAAAAATAGATATGAAAAAGTATACAGAATATTTAAGAATGCATTATTCAACATTAGAGAAACATATTGAAATATATAAGTAAAATACTAATCAGAATCAACCAAATGTTGTGGCTAATGTTAATAATTGTTGCAAATGTTCAATCACTAAAATTTTGAATTATCAAAGTGAGAAATAGTGTTATACAATAAAATTATATTTTATCAATCAATAAATTTTAAGTAGGTAACATTTTTTATATTATTAATTAAGTCAATTAGTTTTGAATAACAAGAGGAAGACCAGCCAAGAGATGGATAGACTGTAGATGCACATCCAATACATCTTCCTCCGAGGAGTGATTTGGGAAATAAACAAGATGAAGATCCTGCAAATTATGAATAATAAGAAGTTTTCTTCCCTAGGGAAGTAAGTTGAGCAATTATATACCGTTGTCAATGGATACCAAGGCCTCTATGGTAAATTCAACTTACTTCCCTAAAAACAGAATGATAACACTGGTCAACATGATTTTTGTCTCATGGGTACCAATAGTTGTACTTAATGCAGTTTTTTTATCGTGTTTTCAAATATGTATACGGAATTTCTCCATCACCCACAGTTTTTTTATTTCAGTTTCAATTAATGGATTTAAATAATTATTTTTTAATAAACGTTTTTTTCGTTCATTTGTCCATTGTAAAATAAAACCGAATGAGCTGACTCAAATGGTTTCAGCTATGGAAAAGAGATATCAAGGCAAATGGAATCCAAATATGTTGACCGATTATTGTTGGACCATCAAGAGGGATGCTCCACAGGCGAAATATAGCAGAAAATCGTCATTTCTTACTTTCTAGGCGAGTCCGAATGTTCGAATATTATGTAGTTACGAATGTAGAAAATATTAAGTGTTTGAAATTATAAATGCCTGTCTCTCCGAAACCTTGCGTGATGGAGAAAACCCGATATCATATTTGAATTCAGGAGAAAAAAATACTAGCAGAATCATATATTTTTCTTTCTGAGGCAAAAAAAAAAAAAAGTTTTTTTTTTGTTGCTCAGTGTAATTAGTCCATTATTAGTATAGGAATGAACAAATATAATGAGGTCGTTTCATACATCCATAAAACTTTGTATAATCGAGAATACAATGCGGTGAAGTGAGTAATGTTCTCTCGAGTTATCCATAATCTGCGCCAATATGACTTTCAAGTCGTTCATTGATTGTTTTCACATATTTCTAGTATTGTGTAACTTATGACTAGTGTACGTAACGTGATGATACCAGAGATGGCTTCAATTTCATAAAGTATCTTGTAATGTTTTATAACAACTTTCGCTAGCTGTTCGTGATTCAATGTCATGGACAAGTATGCTGTACACATCTGGAATGAGTGAACTTTAACCTTGTTAA
This sequence comes from Diploptera punctata, assembly GCA_030220185.1. Classification (NCBI taxonomy): domain Eukaryota; kingdom Metazoa; phylum Arthropoda; class Insecta; order Blattodea; family Blaberidae; genus Diploptera; species Diploptera punctata. Next base: position 2,756,071 of record JASPKZ010009790.1, read on the forward strand.
CATTATACTTACACTTTTACGTAATTTGCATGTTGAACTTCCGACAGGAGTTCAACTAACTTGCTAGAGGTTATGGAGGCCACATCCATTGCAAGAGAATAACCAGATCCTTCAAGTAGAGAGATTCAGTGGACATTTGATATCCACTGTATATTAAATATTTGTTTTCCATTGAAATTAATAGTGAAGTATAAATATATATACTCCGTATCCTTCGATTTTTTTGTTAAATAACATCACTTATAATTTTATATTGTCAATTCTTCATTTTTTATCCATGTGATAGAATTAGATGGAAAAATCATATAACAAGTCTCTGAATTTAATTACCTCAGTCACCTAATATCTTACATAAGAAATTACAGAGACAAAATTACATAAATACAATGCAATAAATGTAATCATAAAAATAAATTTTAGTAAATAAATTTCAACCGCAGCCAAATTTAAATTACACAATGAAACTGCAAAAATAGGTCTGAAATGTAGCAGCGAAAGTTGGATATTGAATTATAAAATAAAATAAAAATTGCAAGCGGCACAGATGATATTTTAGTTCCATTCCTTGGTTTGACAAAAATGGACAAGCAAAAAAACATAGATTTACGCGATAGATTAAAAGTTCAGAGTATAGTTGTACACATTCAGAATTATCAAAGCAATTTGTTGCAACATGGCCAAAGAATAAACCCATCTCGCTTTTCTAAATTAGCATTGCAGTATCAACCTAAAGGACTTTGAGATAGAGGAAGACCAAGATTAAGATAGACTGACCAATCATATCTTGAGAGCTCATAGGAACAGGACTCAAATGACATACACCTAAAAAAGTTCATGATGATATCTACAGTAATAAGTTACTGGGTGGTGGAAGTGGTTTAGACGCTCGCACTTCACTTCTGGTTCCCGAGTTCGCGTCTAGATCACTTCATGTGAGATTTCTGGAGGACGATAGGACAGGTTTTACTAGGGGATTCTCTCGTTTTCCCCTGCCAAATTATTACACTAATTCTCCATACTCATGTCATCAATTTCTTTTAATTTCATTTCATCTGTCTTTGTTATGGTCCGATAGCCTTGGTTAGCCGGCATCCTTGAACATTACATATCCTCAATAACAAGGTCATCATCTCATCCCATCCCTTGATATCCATAATTTATACCGTTCTCTTGATCAGAAAGATTGGTCATGCAGATAGAATGGATAGCAGTAGAAACATTTTTAAGATTATGATTGGGAAACCTTTGAAAAAGGATATAAGGAAGCATGGATATAATAAAAATGTAGTAGTGGTAGGGCCTATATCCTTTCACTCCTTAGTGGAGCTTAGGGCCTCGATTAGAGCTTTAAGTCGAACACGATTTTCTGTTGCGCTCTTTAATTCCTTCCAAACTTTTCCATTCTGTTTCCACTTCATCATTTATTGTCCTTCTCCATGATCCTCTCAGTCTTCCCACTCTCTATGCTCCTCGAGGATTCCATTCCAATATTTGTTTCTCTATGGTCTCGTTTGTCTTTCATAGTGTGTGCCTTCCGTCTTTTAATTTGAGTTTCTATAGGTTCTTCTTCTGTCAATATCCATTAATTTTCGTTGCTTATTATTATCGGCCAATGAATATTCAAAATATTTATTAATCACCAATTTAAAGAAAAATACTGCAATTTTGTTCTAGAAATAGATGTGAAAATAATATTCAATACGGTAATTTTATAGAATTTTATAGAATGGCACGAATGTGGAATGAAAGGAGGGCATGGAAAATCTTTGTAGGAATACCAGAATGAAAGCGCCCAGCAGGTAGGCCAAAAATGAGATGAGAGACTAACATTAACCAGGAATTGAGGGAGGTAAATTATACTGGGGATGATTGGAAAATGTTGGCTCCGGATAGGTGTCTATGGAGAGTTGTGTCCATGCGGCCATGAACCTGTGCGATAGTGCCAGAGCCAGTGAATTAGTTGTAGTCTTATAGCGGCGGGAATTGAAGGTAGGGAATGAGAATGTCGGTCAGCTGTCAAGGGATTATCGGGTTCATACCCGACCGGTTGTCAATTTTTTACTGAGTATAGCTTTCTTCGGAAGGCAGTAGTCGTGGTTCCAATGTAAATTTACGGATAAAATAGATTCAAAATTTATCAAGTAGGACAAGAAAATCGAAAGCACACACATTAACAAACTATTAACACATTCATTTATGACAATCTAATTGACTATACCATTAATCTTTGCCAAAATCCAGTCATTTCCAATTTTGAATATTGCAGTCACGAGTTTATTATTGTAAAGTAATTCCATGTGTTAGGTATTAATATGACATTTACTGTCGCATTGAACCTTATCTTGATATGTCTTTCATCTGACATTCATGTTGCAGATAAATGAATTTGACAAATGATTTATCTTTAGCATTTGTTAAGCAGTTGTGCACGTTAGAGGAAAACTAATTTCTTACAATATATACATCTTCACGTCATGCAAAAACTTCCTGTATAGTCAATTTCATAACATTATTTTCACTAGAATCAAGACAGAAATATATCTCCGTCGAATACAATATTATCATTGAAAGCATTAGCACAATTTACTACCAATTGTCCAGAGATTTTTAATAGTTTTTAGATGACTAGTTACAAAAGCAGAGGTTTAACAACGAGATGCTCGTTAGAACACGACCGAAGGAAGTGTTCTAAGAGTAACAAGTTACTGAACCTAATTTCAACTTTGTAAAGTGTTGTCTACAATATTTTATCTACGTTCAGAATGTTTTAGTATATGTTGTATATTTAGCATCCATCCATAGTAATTCTGCCCGAGGGCAGATCTTTCACTGCAGTCATAGCATTTTTCATGCTATGCTTTGCAGCTATACTAGGGAATTGTAGGTGTGGTAGCTTCCCATTGCTTTCCACACCGGTGAGGGATGATGATGATGATGGCCATATGATTTCGGGGACCGTTTGGGCCTTAAACTTTTCCTGACATTTGTCTTACAGGTGAGGAAAAACCCCGATAAAAAACCTCACCCAGAAAAACAGTCCCGACCGGGGATCGAACCCGGGGCCCGCTGCGTGTCAAGGCAGCACGCTATCTCCAGACCACAGCGGTGGACTATATTTAGTATATTTAATTACATTTATTTATTGTGGAAACTATATGTTTAGAGAAAGAGTAATGTAAGCTTTGGGGGGGGGGGAAAGATAAATGTACAAATATTGTTGTTATATTCTGCAATTTTGGGTACTAGTTAAATATATGAAATTGAAGTAAAAATGAGCGGAGAAGGTGATTTTCACAGTTCACCAGGAAAAATTAAAAAAAAAAACAGTCCAAGATGAAACTATTTATATACTTCCAGAAATGTCTAGGAAAGTTTATTTATGTAGTTATACGAAATCATCATTAAAGTGTATTTTATGTATTGTTGAACCTGTAAGCTTTTGTAGCGTATTTCATGTTTTGTTAGAATATATATATATATATATATATATATATATATAGTTGTAACATTCAAGTCTTCTAATATCGAACAATTTTAACATCGATTATAACTAGAGTTTAAAAATTTAAAATAATATATATTAATGCCCCCAGTTTTTGTCCTTAGACAAGTCTTGTGTTCTCTCCTGGCATTGGTGTAATTGTAACCCACTTCTGAGGTTGGGGCGCCTGGAAGGCGGGGTTACGTTGCCGATGATATGATGGGTGATTATGATGATAGTGGTGCGCCAGGAGAGCCCCAGGTTTTGTTGCCTAACAACTACCAACTAAAGCCTCACTGATTGTTATAATAGTAGATAAATTAAGTGTTACTTGATTGTAATTTTTTGGCAATTTAGTTGTTTGAACCGCATTGGTTTTAGGATAAAGGCATTTATTAATAACTATATCATCTTATATAAAAATAATTGTTGGTTTGTTTGTATGTTTGTTTGTTTGTTCGTATTCTATGCGCGGCCATACCGTTGATCCGATTTTGATGGGGTTTTTTGCAAAATGTTCAGAATATTCCCGGGATTAACATAGGCTATAAGAGAGCTGTGATATTCAACCCCCTCACCCCTAAAAATCACCCTTTGTAGTGAAAAGCGTGAAATAAAGTTCCTATTTTGACGCTTAAATGGCTTACGCTGCCTAAATTACACTTGTGTCCAAAAGTTAAGGATAATTAGTTCATTTGCCGACTTATTATAAAGCATTTGTCAGAATAATACAATATTTGGTAAGGGTATGTCACAGATAATTAGAAACATGGCACGAAAGAAACAATGGCATGAATACGTCATTCACTTGTCATTTTCACAACAAACGAAAACTGCATTTCAGAATTCGAACATAAAAGTTGAACAACAATGGTTCAAATGATTAGCATGGGGTGTGATTACCCCTGACAGCTACACAAGACTCACATCGACGTGGCATGCTAGTGATGAGGTTGTTCAGGAGTTCGATGCTCAGCAAATTCCACTCCTCATGAAGAGCAATGTGAAGGTCTTGAAGTGTCCTCGGAGGAGGCTGACGAGATGCAATTTGTCTCCCTAAGGCATCCCATGCATGCTCTATAGGATTCATATCCGGAGACCTCGCTGGCAACTCCATACGCTGGATATCTTCCTCCTGAAGAAACTCATCCACCAGTTGTGACCTGTGAGGTCGGGCATTGTCATCCATGAATATGAATTCTGGACCCACAGCTCCCCTGAAAAGTCTTACATGAGGTTCCAGGATCTCTTCTCTATACCGCTGAGCATTAACGGTGCCACCTGCGAAGATGTGAAGCTCTGTGCGTGCATTCATCATTATACCTCCCCATACCAGGAGACCACCGCCACCAAATGGATGTCTTTCCATGATGTTCATGGGGTTGTAACGAGTTCCTTGCTCCCTCCAGATAGTCACGCGATGCGAATCACAGTTCAAGCTGAATCTGGACTCGTCTGTAAATAGCACGCTGCTCCACTGATTTAGAGTCCAGTCGCGATGTTCCTGACTCCACCGTAAACGTGCTCTCTTGTTATCAAGGGTGAGTGTGACGCACACTACAGGCCGTCTAGCATACAGACTAGCAGCTCTGAGTCTTCTATAGACAGTTTGTCTGGATACTCTGATACCTGAGGCGGCCGCAAGTTCTGAACTCAGTTGTCTGGCAGACATTGTTCGGTTTCTTCTTGCAGTTAACGCAAGATATCGATCCTGCTGAGGGTTTGTAACTCTTGGACGACCTCCCACTGGTCTTCGCCTAACGTCTCCGGTCTCTTGGAACCGTCGCCATAACCTAGATATAACATTTTGTGGCATATTAAGTGCTATGGAGACCTCAGTTTGTGTTTGTCCTGTTTCTAGCCGCCCAATAATTCTACCCCGAAGCAGAGGGTCCTGATGTTGTCTTTGTGCCATTTTACTACAATCTGTTCTTACAGTACATCTGATTATATCATAACTCTCTTTAAAAATGAAGATTTATGGAACAGGGCTTAACTGCAACAATGCAATTTTCATTTATAATTGCTATTAATTTTTTCATTGTTGAAGAGAGATTATAATTTAGTATGTAAACTAAACTAAATGTACTGAGAAACGTTTTAATAAATAATTTTTACTCCTTGCTCCTCTTTAAGCATTTTGATTTTCCGTTTTACAAATTATCCTAAACTTTTGGACACCAGTGTATAACAAATACACCAAATTAATGTACACAGAATTGAATATCTCAAAAAACTCTACAGAAAAGTCCGGGACAGCATACGTTTATCTCTTACGGATAACTCCCAATAAGCATTTTTCGTTTTCATTGATGTCAAGAAGATCGGAATAAGTCGATTCCCGGACAAACGTGTTCTGCCATACTGTTCATCCGATTGAGATGGGGCTTTTTAAAAAATGTTCAGGAGATTCCGGGGATGAATATAGGTTATAAGGGAGTTGTAATACTCAACCCCTTCACCCCTAAAAATCACCCTTTGTAGTAAAAAAACTTTAAATAAAGTCCCTATTTTGACGCTTAAATGACTTACACTGCCTAAACCATAACAAATACACCAAATTAATGTACACAGAATTGAACCTCTCAAAAAACTGTACAAAAAAGTCCGCGACAGCATATGTTTATCTTCTACGGATAACTCACAATAACCATTTTTGTCTTTCATTGATGCCAAGAATATCGGCATAAGCAGATTCCCGAACAGTGCAGGGCTGGTGGTAAAAACATATCAGCATTTATTTATGAGTAGCAGCGCACTAGTTCCTTATAAAACTAGCCTTCGGTTGCTTCTAATTTAAATTATTATGTAATTAATATTTGAAATTGGATTTACCAAACATGATACGACAGATGCCAGCATGCTCCCGGTGTGCTGTCATGCAGACAATAGAAATTCCACATTAAAGTGTCAGTTAGCAAGGCAGACATGTTGTTCTAAACCAGTCGTGCTACAGATACTAATCAACCAGTTTTCATTCATGTCTTTATGATCAGTAGCTCAGATTTTTTTTGTCAAAGTATGTGTATAATAAACATGGACGGGAGTTGTGATATTCATTATCATTAATTCGTTTAGCTCCTAGATGGAGCATAGGGCCGCAATGAAATTTCTCTATTTAGCTCTATCATCTAGCAACCTCTTCATCTCCAACCAAGTCTTTCCCATTTCACGTATTTCTCCTTCAATGGTCATTTTTTTTTTTTATCTCTCCTTGAACCCTGAGGATTCCAGTCCAGTACGTATCTTTCTATTGCAGTTTGAGGTTACGTAGATTATGTCCAATACAACTCCATTTTCTTTCCTTTATTTGTTTTTCGATAGGTACTTGGTCAGTTTTGCGCCATAGTTCTTGGTTTGAAATTATATCAGGCCATCTCACATTTAATATCTGACGTAAGTTGTGATATTAGTAGAGATGAACCTCTCCTTCCAATGAGGCTGACTAAGCTTCAGCCATACAGTAGAGGTCACTCTGAATTCTGAACAGCGGTCAGATGTAAACAAGAGCAGGATTGAGACTTACGGACAAAGTATACTTCGATGTAACATAAAATTTGCGCACTGGCTGTTCGGAATATTTGGAGTGAAATATAACTACTGCACTGGATACTAAACAACACATTTCAGCAACATTGTTGTAACCAGACGGTATAGAAATTTATTCTAACCCTCTTCCCTCTAACGTCATGTACAGTGATCGCATCAATCACACGCTGAATCGTGTTTATAAAGAAATTGTTACATCGCTGGATATTAGGGACAGATTGGGATTTATGGGATTTCTTCTAGGTTTAAGATGGGAATACTTCAATTGCGTCCCGCGGCCAAATGCCAACCTTTTTTCTAATCGCTGTCAAATTAATCATTTTCCTGATAAAACCCATAGCCAGATTGCGTCCAGCAATGAGATTACCGTAAAATAATAAATAATAGTTTTAAATAACTAAAACATTACGCTTTATTAGAAAACCGAACTAAAAAATGAAAAATAATTTTAATTTCCAACACGCTTGGAATAAATAATTTTACCATCAAAAGCGTGGGGTGCTCTTTATCAATTAATATATTTGATAATAAACAGATATTGGTAAAAGTAAAGTCTCTAAGAAGAAAATGTAAAAATCATAAAAAGCACCCCACGCTTTTAATAATAAAATTATTTATGCCAAGCGTATTGGAACTTAAAATTATTTTTCATTTTTTTTAGTTCGGTTTTCTAATAAAGCGTGTTGTTTTAGTTTTTTAAAACTATTATTTATTTTTTATTTTTTAGTTTTAATATTTTACAGAATAAGATAAAAATGTAAATATCTTTAAATCCGATACTGTTGTAGTAGAGCTAAAAGTAATACTTTTCTAAAAAAAACTCTCAGCCGGATTTGAACCAGCGACCTATGGATTACCACTAGAGTTCACCGCTCTACCAACTGAGCTCTTACAACGATTGACCAAAAAGTCGACAAGTCCGCAACCTATTATACCAGTTTTCATTTTTTTGATTTTCTGATGATTCTGGCTAGGATTTTAGAAACAAAATATGAAATTATTGTATTGTCACGGGTCCTTAAAAGTATACAAAGTTTCAAGTCGATCCAATATTTCTAAGTGGGTGAAAATCTTGTTCAAAGATTCCGTTACATAAATACAAAGACACTTTTTTTGATTATCAGACGATTCTGGCCAGGATTTTAGAAACAAATATGAAAATGTTGTATTGTGACAGGTCCTTTACAAGTACACAATGTTTCAAGTCGACCCAATGTTTCTAAGTGGGTGAAAATCGTGTTCAAAAATTCCGTTACATAGATACAAAGACACTTTTTCTGATGATTCTGGCCAGGATTTTAGAAAATAAATATGAAATTATTGCATTGACACGGGTCCTTTACACGTATACAAAGTTTCAAGTCGATCCAATGTTTCTAAGTGGGTGAAAATCGTGTTCAAAAATTCCGTTACATAGATACAAAGACACTTTTTTTATTTTCTGATGATTCCGGCCATGATTTTAGAAACAAAATATGAAATTATTGTATTGTCACGGGTCTTTTACAAATATACGAAGTTTCAAGTCGATCCAATGATTTTAAGTGGGTGAAAATCGCTTTGAATGATTCCGTTACACACACACACACATATATATATATATATAAGTAGATAGGTAGGTAGACAGACAGACAGACAGACAGACAGACAGACAGACAGACAGACAGACAGACAGACAGACAGACAGACAGACAGACAGACAGACAGACAGACAGACAGACAGACAGACAGACAGACAGACAGACAGACAGACAGACAGACAGACAGACAGACAGACAGACAGACAGACAGACAGACAGACAGACAGACAGACAGACAGACAGACAGACAGACAGACTAGACAGATAGACAGATAGACAGATAGACAGATAGACAGATAGACAGATAGATAGATAGATAGATAGATAGATAGATAGATAGATAGATAGATAGATAGATAGATAGATAGATAGATAGATAGATAGATAGATAGATAGATAGATAGATAGATAGATAGATAGATAGATAGATAGATGTCCAGCTAATATAAAGCGTGTAAAAAGTGTCGACTTTTCTCCCAATTAATGTAGCGTTAACCAGGGTGCACTGGAATATCCCAAAAATTTGTTTATGTTATTTATTCGCGCGTAATTGGTCATTTTATTGCTGATATTAAATTATAATATATTTGTAGGTTAATGTTTACATTATACGTATAATTTTCACAAAATGAATGTTCCGATTTTTTTTTACTGTCCCACGTCTTAGCCCCGCGGTTTAAAGAACATACCTTGGTGCAGAGCTTCGGGACTTCATTTGGATAAGTCCCATGGAGGAAGAAATTTTCTCATGGAATTCCAGCCAGTATGGGACGAGTGCCCACTCGAAATCGTGAGTGATTTGGGTAGCTACAATAAGTATTGGCTACAGTTTGAGAAAGCCAGCTATATAGGCTAGGTGAACCGACTTGCTGGTCACATGTCAAACTATATGGACCTTTCCCGACCGAAGAACGAACCCGGGTTAATTGCGACGAGACAATACATTTTCTTAAATGAATTTCTGGTATTCTTTCCTGGCATTGGTTCCGCCTCCTATTCAACGCTACGTCGACAAGCTGAGAAGGTAAGACATTGTACAGTTGTGTTGCTTCTTTGCTAGTGCACGTGCATTCGGGTGTGTTGGCCAACCAGTGATTGCTTCCACTTCAACTGAATCGACAAAAACATATATTCAACAGTGAATGGGAAAATAAATAATGTAAGACCTTAATAATACACATTTTCTCATTTACTGTTGAAGATCTGTCTTGTCGATTCAGTCGAAGTTGAAACCATCACAGGTTGTTTATTCAACACACCCGCTTGCAGGTGCACTCACAACAAAGCGACACAACTGAGTAGCAGTGTATTACTTTGTAAGCTTGTCTGACAAAGAGTTGAATAGTAGGAGAAGGGTTTTTTTGTCACATCTAATGATCACTGTTTAACAGCCCTGCTACTCTTAAAGTGGCTGGGTGATCGTCAATCTCTATGATTAAATACATGTTTATGTGAGAAATATAGTCGGGTTGTAGGCCTGTCACACTGCTGGCGAAAGTGGTTATAGTGATATTAGTGTTAATTTGAAATATCTTAGTACTTCCAAGAATGTAAAATTTTTATATCCTGTAAAACTTACTTTTTTGGACTTCGCCCCTTTTAACAAGCAGCTATTTAATGTATTTGGAAGGACAAATAAAATTATAATTCCTCAAAAGAGTAGAACGTGTAGGGAATTAAACAATTAAAATATAGCCAGAGGCAAATGGAAAGCTAAAATGGATGGAACTGGGCTGTGTATATTTTGAAAGTCAAAATATGAGGCACGTAACCAAGCTTTAAAATTATTTGGCCCTGTCCACGGGACGCAATCGGATGTTTCCGGATATAGTCCAATCGTTGGCTTTTGCGAGGGTCGCATTGAACTTGGAGACTCCTCAGCCAAATTCAAGTATATAGTGTGGTTCATGGCCGCGCGGATATAAGCTGTCCATACGTCCCTATCCTCCGGCAATGTTTCCAATCATCCCGTATATAATATACTTTCCTCAAATCATGGTTAATGTTATTATCCCACCACATTCTTGGCCTCCCTATTGGGCGTTTTCCCTCTGGTTTTCCTACAACTAGTTTCTATGTCATTCTTTCATTCCGATTCGTGCTACATGTCCTCTCCATCGTAATCTACTAGACGAGACATAACAGTTCTTATTATGTATTGACGTAGACTTTCACGGCCAGAGTTGCTATGATGATCTTGAGGAAGATTTTCGGGCTGTAAGACCGTGGTCATGAGTCTTGTATATCTTATATCTTGTATATCTTATTCCTCATAAAGACAATGTAGCTCACTGTAATGTAGTCTTCTCCATTCACCTGCCTGTTTATCTCTCTTTGGTTCAACAATTTTCCTAAGAAAATTATTCTCAAATACTCGAAATATTTGTCTTCCCGTAAAGTTTTGCATCCGTATAATATAATTGGAAGAATAATAGTTTTATTTGTTTTTCAGTTTTATATTTTTTTGAGAGGAGTTTTGACGAGAGTCCCTGTAATGCATAATAGCATGCATTTCCAGAATTGAACCTATGTTTATTTATTTATTTTTTTTGCATCTCATTCCTGTTTATAATTTATTATTGTTCCAAGGTATTTTAATTTAGTCACTTCTTCAAAATTTCACATATTTTTCTTTAACTGTCCATTTCCATTATTTAATGTATTTCTATGTGTGACCAAATATTTAGTTTTATTGATGATTTCTTCCATCCCCAATTTCTTCGTGTTGCTCAATAGTGTGTGTGTCTATTGGCCCTTATACATGCACACAGTAACTGTTGATATTATTGTACGTTTCAAACTTAGATCCGTGTATTGTGTACAATAACTTATATTATTTGCGACATATTATCGATATGTTTCTTTGATGTATTCATAAAACAAAAAGTCACGGTATTTGGTAATCACAAGGAAAATGGAAATAAGAATTCCCGGGTCAGAAACGTTAACTGTGGATGATATTTGACTTCTGCCCGAGTTTTGGAAGTCATTTCCTGTGTCGTATTATACAGAGCGAAACACAGGAAGTGATTATTACTATATTACACAGCACTAGTGTGTTGCGGTACTCAGAGATTATATCTCAATTAAATAAAGAATATGTTAATATCTGTTTCACCATCGTCACCTCCTAGTACCTGCATATAATCAGCTTATGTTGTCAGTTTTAGCGAATTTCTTAAGAATGTACCTACTGAGATTTTTTTTCATAAACACAAAAGAAACGTCCCCGATTATCATCTGGCCATCATTATCATATTCGCCATGCTTCGAATAAATCTCTGAATGATTGACGTTTTGTCTTAAATGTTCGTATTGTCTCGGAGAAGGGATTGAGCTGATCACTCATTCGGGGATTCCCTTCATGTCCATATATGGTCAAAAGAGTAGGCATATGTGTATTTGAAGAGCGTATTTGAAAATATAAATCTATTTATATATAAAAATGAACGTCTGTGAGTCTGTCTGCCCTTTATGGACTCAAAAACCACTTGATCTATTTGAATGGGGTTTTTACCATCTTTTAGAGATCTTTTAAGGACAATTAACATACAAGTCCACCGCTGCGGTCTCGAGGTAGCGTGCTGTCTTGTCACGCAGCGGGCAAGGATTTGATTCCCGGTCGGGACAGTCTCCTGGGTGAGGGCTAATTCGGGGTTTTTCCTCACCTGTAAGACAAATGTCAGGAAGCTTAGGGCCCAACTGTCCCCGAAAATCATCCGGCTATCATCATTATCATCCTTATTATCATCATCCTTCACCGGTGTGGAAAGCAACGGGAAACTATCACACCTATAATTCCCTAGTAAAGCTGCAAAGCATAGCATGAAAATTCTATGATTGCAGTGAAAGACCTGCCCTCGGGCAGAATTATTATGGATGAGTGGAACATGTACAGTATAATATATTACCATATGTAAAAAAAAAGTGCACCGGTGCACTAAAATAGTTGTTTTTTGGTCACTTAAATGGTTTACTCTGCCTAACCCATAACAAATACACCAAATTAATGTACACAGAATTGAATATCTCAAACAATTCTACATAAAATCCGAGACAGCATATGGCTATCTTTTACGGATACGTCACAATAAACATTTTTGTGTTTCAGCTCATTGATGCCAAGAAGATTGGGATAAGTAGATTCCCAGGTAACGCCGGGTAATCATCACGGGGTATCTAAAAATAATTAAGATATAAATTGATAATCATTTTTTCTTTTTACTTATTCAACTAAACATAAAAACACATTTAATTTATTTAGACATAGCAGCGCACGCCGGGTATTAGCTAGTTGCCTATAAAACAAATGTCCTGATAATTCTTTATTCAATTAATTACTGACTGATCAGAGGATAAAACATGAATGTCAGCTGACAAATTTCTACATTAATTAAAGTATCCGGTAACTTGCATCTTTGCAAAATATATCTGGCTGTCGCAGAAAATGAAAAAATTCTTTCAGAACATTCCGATTACGACTCACGAATCCAATAAATTTGCCAACATCCATTTAAAGATCCGACAGTTCATAACAAATTGGCTTTGCGTTACCATGTTAATCCCATACAGCTGCTAATATGTAATAGTACTTTACAGTTAATTAATTGATTGGCTACTTTAGTGTAATTTAGTGTTATATATGCACATGACAGCACTTCCGAGGTCATGTGACTTAAGATATACGTGCAGGAATGGTCCGGGTGACCTGAATGCGCTATGTAAGTTAATTTATGTGAATGTTCCCCATCCTCCTCTACATGACAATGGGATGTCGCTCAAAACGTAAATAAAAATCGTGTGGCATTCTCATCCATTGCGCAATCGTGACACATTCTTTTCTGTTTAGTCTATCTCTTGCAAGTTTTTTCCAAATGTGGTCCCTGAATATGAAACAAGATAAACTCAAATTTTATAAGTTGTATTGTTTGTGTTACAGTTTATGATTTTACATTGCCTATTTCAGGTGACGATTCTTTGATTTTTTATTTACTAAATAAATCTATCAAAGTTTTATATGATTTAGATAAATATATACTTTATTAAACATTCGTAACAGCTGTTATGAATGGTAAATAAAATAAATATTTAAGAAAATCATTTAAAACTTTTGTAGTTTTATTTAGTAAATAAACTTCATAGATTTTCATCAAGTAAACACCAAATCAATTGATTACTTTGATTTGTTTCTGTGTAATTTATCAAAATGCATCTTATAATAGAATAGATTTATTTAGCCTGATGGAGTTAAGGACATGTGACCTTTTCCTATCACCAGGACAAACATATGTTACATTAAAAATACAAAGAAATTCAATAACAATTAATTATTTGGTCAAACTGAACAATTATGAAAATAATGTCTAATAACACAATAAAATTAAATACAATTAAAATCAAACTAATGGAATAATGTAGGCTATACTCAAAGGAATAACAGCTCGAATCTACTATGCATAAAAAGAAAAAAAATAATATATATATATATATATATATATATCCGTCCGTAGTAATTCTGCCCGAAGGCAGGTCCTTCACTGCAATCATAGCATTTTCATGCTATGCTTGCAGCTTTACTAGGGAATTGTGTAGGTGTGGTAGCTTCCCGTTGCTTTCCACACCGGTGAAGGATGATGATAATGATGGCCATGTGATTTCGGGGACCGTTTGGGCCTTAAAGTTTTCCTGACATTTGTCTTATAGGTGAGGAAAAACCCCGATAAAAACCTCACCCAGAAAAACTGCCCCGACCGGGGATCGAACCCGGGCCCGCTGCGTGACAAGGCAGCACACTACCTCGAGACCACAGCGGTGGATATATATATATATATATAACCACACACACACACACAAAGAAAGTAATAAACTCTAATGAATTAATCTATCGCTTATATATAAGACATTAGATAAATATATTGACAAATCTTAATACTATTTTTATTAAATAATGAAAAAAAACGTTATTAGTAGTTAAGAAAAGTAATAGGCTATTAGTGAGGTGTTTCTGGTAATAATTTTATTTTTCAATTTGTTTCTGAAGGGTAAAGTTTGACGTCCAAACGGCATTTAACACACCAATAACTCATTAAACTTTAGCCGGAAACTAAGAGTTCCTTATATCAAAACACTCACCATCATCCCTAAAAAATCGGTGATATTTTGATTTCCGAAATAGTTTAAACGAAAAATTTATTTTCTGGCTAGAATTAATAAAATACAAATTCACGATCTTAAAAACAAAAATAAATAAAGAAAATATTAATTGATTTGTTTTCTGGCCAGACTCATAGTGGGAGCGTCTGGTTACAGTTTATGAGGTCCCAGATTCGATTCACGGATGGAATTTTTACTTAAGAGAATTATTTCTATGTTCGTCATGGCCTGGTATTTAGGTTTAAAGACTCTCCTTGTGCTTCATTGTCATTTATCCCCCATAATTTCAGCTCTGTAACGTAAATATGTCTTTAATGCGCCCCAACCTCAGAAGTGGGTTACAATTCCATCAATGTCAGGAGAGAATGACACAAATTGTCCCATTGGACAAAACTTATTTTTCTTGTTTTGTAATTTGTTATATCGATCATATTTTTAACGATTAAATCAAATATAATCTTAATAGGATGGGATCGATTCGGTAGAGTTCTGTTATATTATTTCGGCTTACAATTTTTCAGCGAAGAACGTTCCCAACGAAAAAATACATAATGTATAGTTAACTGCGAAGTATCTAAATATACTCGTATAGCCATGTAATGAAAAAAGTTATGATTGCCATAATTGATAAGGTGAGATGTCGAATTAGTAAGACAATCAAGCACATATTGTAGGATGTGGGCAGACATCCAAACACGATACCGTGGGACCTGGGTGCACTCTAACTGTCTGCTCTACTCGTTATTATGAATCATTTATATGTTTCATTTTTATACGCCATTCACATTTACATGAGAAAAATACTTGCATTTTTCCAAAAGTGTATTTCGCATAAAAATGTTTCAAGAACTTCCGCATAAGAACAATGGTTATAATAATTTATATTAGGCCTATAAAGATTACTTCTTAGAATATACTATTTAAATAATAAATTCAGGGATTTTCACAATATTATTTTTCAAACTCTTGGAGAGAAAAATAATAATATTTCGAAGGTGTAGGCATAGATGAGAGGGTAATATTTTTGGATGGTATACAAGCCGGGGGGTCGAGGGTTCAAGTCCTGTTGGGGTCAGGATTTTTAGACTGACCCAAACCCTCTGCCGGCACTGTGGCCCTGGGGTCGACTCAGCCTCTAACTGAAATGAGTACCATACGTTTGTTCTGGGAGTAAAGGCGGCCGTCACGCAGGGCTGACAACCCGGCTGACATAAAAGTGCCGATTGTCTAGACAAAAGTGGGAGCCTTAACCTCCTACTACCCCAAGGGTCTCCGGGCCTGTTGTGGGATCACTTTACTTTTTACTGTAAAATGAACATAAATTTCTATTTGGTGTAACATCCTAGTGTTCCACATATGTGAGAAGTGTATACTAACACAAAAAAGCAATAAATAAAAATAAATAACAAAAGAATACTTCGGAGATGGAAATTAATATATCCATCCATAGTAATTCTGCCCGAAGGCAGGTCCTTCACTGCAATCATAGCATTTTCATGCTATGCTTGCAGCTTTACTAGGGAATTGTAGGTGTTGTTTTCCACACCAGTGAAGGTTGATGATGATGATCGGGGACCGTTTGGGCCTTAAAGTTTTCCTGACATTTGTCTTACAGATGAGGATAAACCCCGATAAAAACCTAACCTAGAAAACTGCCCCGACCGGGGATCGAACCCGGGCCCGCTGCGTGACAAGGCAGCACGTTACCTGGAGACCACAGCGGTGGACAGTTTATATATTCAAATTTTAAGTTTTGTAAAAATGTATAGGCCTATAACACAGTCATTTTTTTAAACATAAATTTTATAACAGTTCTGTTTGTAAATTTGTAACCTGGAATTTGGTTTTGTCAGAATATTAATAAACCACATCAAAACAAAAGATATAACGTAATTAGTAGACTTTCAAAATTAGTTCTATGATATTTTTTTTTAATAGTCATGTAAATATCAAGTAAAGCAATTATAAATTTAAACTTTGGAAAAAGAGAACATATTAGTTATGGTATAGACAAAAAAAACACATTATGAATTTCATGCAAATATGTATTTTTTTAAGGAATTATATATGTTTTGTCTATCGCTGTGGTCTCGAGGTAGCGTGCTGCCTTGTCACGCAGTGGGTCCAGGTTCTGTTCCCGGTCGGGACAGGCTCCTGGGTGAGATTTTTTTGGGGGTTTTTCCTTACCTGTAAGACAAATGTCAGGAAGCTTAGGGCCCAACGGTCCCCGAAAATCATCCGTCCATCATCATGATCCTTATCATTATCATCATCATTTCACCGGTTCACCGGTGTGGAAAGCAACAGGAAGCTACCATACCTATAATTCCCTAGTAAAGCTGCAAAGCATAGCATGAAAATGCTATGATTGCAGTGAAAGACCTGCCCTCGGGCAGAATTACTATGGATGGATGGATGGATGGATGTATATATGTTTTCTGCCCTCATATAAATTGCAATGGAATTTTAACATGAATATAAGAGTTAAAATTAATTCTTCTTTAATGGCATTTAAAAGCCTTGTAAGATCATATGCTTAATCTACTGAAACAATTTCCTAACATACTAATGCATACTTTTGAGCCAAAAAAATAACTGTGTGGAATTTAAAAAAATCTCTACTTGGCGTGTACCTCATACAATTTTATAATTAGCCTATTATTCGCGGATTGTTTTACTTCAGCCACTTCTTCAAATTTTCATCAATTTCTAACAAAATTGTTAAGCGTCGCAGTTAGCTTCGCAGCTGAACTGCGGTTTTAAAATCACCAAACAATAAAATGTTTAGCTATTCTACGCCACTGTGAATATTCGATCGGAGAACAAGTGACTGCTATCGTCAAGTTGGCCAATGTGATAACACACGTTCCCGCTAGAGCCAATTTTTTACTCGCATATAAGAGGATTATATCCAAAGTGTCCACCACATTAGTGGGAAAGTTTGGGTGAGTAGTACACCAGATTAGTTTAGCGATCATTAGTTCGTTAGCGGGTTTTTGTAAGAAGTTGATTACGCTAAGTAATGACTAATTGCAAATATGTTAATTTTAAGTTATTTTGAGTTAACTTCTCACTTAATTTGAAAACATTTCTCACATTAAAAAAAATCAACATATATAGTTCTCTCAGGTAATTATTCACATACTGCAACAATAAATTGTGTTTTTTCTCCTTTTTTTTTATTTATGTAGATGGCCTGATGGCATAGAATCCCCAAATGTTTTAACTGTGGAAAAGCTTGTAATTATTTTTATCATAATTGTAAATCCGTCGCTTCTTCTCCCATCAGTTCAAAACTAGATTTCTGTATTCTTTTTCTCATCCCTTTTAATTCTCATATTTCACTGGGCTGTCAAGGATAATTTTTATAGCTAGTAGCGTATTTATGAAAATTTTAACCGTTCCGGCTGTGGACCACTCTATTGTTTTAAGTTTTTACCGTACTGTATAACGGGCGGAGGTTCTTACAGCGTTTCCACAAGATCTCTAACATGACATTCTCAATGATTATAATTATTTCATCTACATTCATGTGCGTTTATATAGGACTCAGAGAGGTTTTATATTATCTCAGACTTTTATAGTAATTGTAACATTAAATTGTATTCAGTCATTTCATACCCATTGTCAATTAATTTGCCATTCATGAAATTACTGGAGGCTTGGACTGATTATAAAGTTCCATATTATAGCATGATTTTGAAACCAATAATCAATTATTTTCTATGAATAATTGTCGTATTTTCTGGCTTTTACAAGGCTTATTCTACTCTATTTCTACCATAATATATTTCCCCCCCCCTTACATTTCCGAAAATAAGGCGATACTGTCTGCTTCAGAAATGGACAATTTATTAATTTTATAGATGTAGCAATTTATTTATTTTTATTCTGCCCTCTGGAATTAAGCCATATTGTTAAGGAACGGCCAACATTTCTTTTCCCATTTCATTTATTTAATATATAAAAATGAATGGTTGTTTGTTTGTTTATTCGTACTTTATGCGCGGATATACCATTGATCCGATTGTGATGGGGCTTTTTGCAGGAGATTCCCGGGATGAACATAGGCTATAAGAGAGTTGTGATACTCAACTCCTACACCCTTAAAAATCGCCCTTTGTAGTGGAAACATGAAAAAAATAGCTCTTTGGATGCTTAAACGGCTTACACTACCTAAACCATAACAGATGCACCAAATTAATGTACACAGAATTGAATATCTCAAAAATCTCTACAAAAACGTCCGTGACAGCACATGTTTATCTCTTACGGATAACTCACAATAACCATTTTTGTATTTCATTGATGCCAAGAAGATCGAGACAAGTACGTAGTTTCCTGTGTAAGCATAACAGCACATGGCGGGTAATTCTTTTACGGATTACTCACAATAACGAATTTTGTCTTTTAGCTCATTTATGCCAAGAAGATCGAGATAAGTTGATTCCCGGGCAACACCGGATAATCAGCACGGGGAATCTTAAAATAATTACGATGTATATATTTCATTTTACTTATTCAACTAATCATAAGAAGTACATTAATTTTTGTCTTTCAGCTCATTTATGCCAAGAAGATCGGGATGAGTAGATTCCCGGACAACGCCGGGTAAACAGCACGGGATATCTAAAAATAAATTACGATATAAATGTTTCCTTTTAATTATTTAAAGATTGCCGGGCAACGCCGGGTATCAGCAAGGGGTATCTAAAAATATAAATGTATAATTATTTCTCCTTTTATTCAACCAAACATAAAAACACATTAATTTTCATTTATTTAGGCGTAGCAGCGCACGCTAGTAGTTAAGTAAGATTAAATACATAACTACAATAATAATAATAATAATAATAATAATAATAATAACAATAATAATATATACAGTAGTTTTCCTACAACTCATTGCAAATTTTAATCCTCCATAATTCCCTCTTCTCTGCATCATTCTCTATTAATTATCTCGACACTATACTCCTATGCACTATTTGAAACCACTTTTCGTTTGGTCTTCCATTTCTTTTGTTCCCTCCGCTTCAAAATGTAATATCTTCTTAGATATTCTGTCATCTGACATCCTCTTTACGTGGTCAAACAATTTCAATCTTCTTTCTTCAATAACTTATAGGCCTAACACATTTAACATTAATAATAAGGTAAAGTGATCCCACAACAGGCCTCAGGAGGCCTTTGGGGTAGTAGGAGGTTAAGGCTCCCACTTTTTCTAGACAATCGGCACTTGATGTCAGCCGGGTTGTCAGCCCTGCATGACGGCCGCCTTTACCCCAGAACAAGCGTCTGGTACTCATTTCCGTTAGAGGCTGAGTCGACCCCAGGGCCATAGTGCCGCCAGAGGGTTTGGGTCAGTTTAAAAATCCTGACCCCAACGGGACTTGAACCCTCGACCCTCCGGCTTGTAGCTCAGTGCCTTAACCACTACGCTAATAATAATAATAATAATAATAATAATAATAATAATAATAATGATAATAATAATAATAATAATGTTTGATTATTCTGAGGTCATATGGCTTTTTTGCCACTTAGCCAGCACATATATCCAAATTATGGCTGACATTTTAGGCGATTGGCTGCGAAGGTAAGCGCTTTAACCTCTCCTTCTAATAACCTACGTACCTCCTAAACCCTGTGGTGGTATCATTTTACGTTTTACTATTACTGTTTGCATTCTTTGAAATTTGGTCCTAAAGTTCGGGACTCGGTCCACCGCTATTATCTTGCATCAGACGGACCAAGCCAGGGTTCGATCTCGATCTAAACAACTTTCCTGGATGAGAATTCCTCGGAATTTTTCCTCGCCTGTAAGATAAATATGAAGAAGAAATTAAGGCCCAAATAGATCTCGAACACCATCTGGCCATCATTGTCATCTTGTCATCTTGTTTAGTATGAATGTTTGATTGACTGATGTATTTTGTTTTAAATGTTCGTGTTGTCTCAGAGTTATCCCTGGCATTGAGGTGATCACTCATCCGGGAAAGTCGTCCGTATCCTAGTTTGGTAAAAAAGTATGTATGTGATACAGAGTTTATAACTTTTTTTTCCCGGTAGGTGTCCTTGGAAGGCCCGGGTGGCGCATGTCACTTAATAGTACCTATAAAGGGATAGATTAAACTAAGGAAAGGAAAGAAAAGGAAAGGTGAAGATTTTATTTGAATGTTAAGAGTTTTAGCGAAATGTATGACATTATTATTTAAGTGGCCTGTATATGGAGAGTTGAATGGCGCTTGTCAGGAAAGGAAGTGTACGGTTGACACATATGGCCCACGTATCTCCTGATCGGGAATATAGGTAAACGGGTGCACATGAAGGCTACGTGGGTCGCTTTGAACTCATGACCCAATGGCACACTCAAGTCCATGTTAATAATAAATGTCATTCTGTTGTTACAGGTTGGAAACCAGTGCATCTTTACGGTAAGTAGGAGAAAACTATTATCTCGTGAGAAATAAACAATTTTATTGTCATTTACTGCAGATTCGATATCTTTATTTCCTCAATTAAGATATGTTGCCGTAAAAATGCACATGCGAGTAACAGAATTGTACACAGAAGCAGGGGTCATCAACTCTCATTACCCTTGCAAGAACAAACTGCTCTTTACAATAGGCCTATTATTGTGAGCAAAACTCCATGGTAAATAATTAAACTAACTCACTGTCTCTATCGAACCCGCAGGTTCATGGTCGCGTGAACATAAGCTCTCCATACATCCCTATCCTGAGCTAATGTTTTCCAATCATCCTCAGTATAATCTACTTCCCTCAAATCATGGATAAATGTTATTCTCCCACCTCATTATTGGTTTACCAACTGGGCGTTTTCCCCTCTGGTTTTCCTACAGGAAGCTTCCATGCATCTCTTTCATCCCCCCTACGTGCTACATGTTTTGCTCATCGCAGTATACGAGACTTAATTTTTCTTATTATATCTGACTTCTTCTACATACAATTTAAATTCATTTTTCTACATTCACCTGTTTGTTCCTCTCTTTTTGGCCCAAAAAATCTCCTTAGAACTTTATTCTCAAATACATGTAATCTTCTTTCCTCCCTTAAAGTAAGAGTCCATGTTTCGCATCCATATAATATAATTGGGAGAATGGCTGTTATATATATTTTTTTTTCAGGTAGGCCTAAATATTTTTTGGAAGGAGTTGGGACGACAAGAGTCCCTGTAATGCATAAAACGCATGCATTTCCAGAATTGAGCCTATGTTTAATTTCTTTGTGCATCTCATTCCTATTTGTGATTATTGTTCCTTGATACTTCAAATCAGCCACTTCTTCAAAATTCCTTCATGTCTCATTAGTTGTCCATTTCCATTATATAACACATTTCCATGTCTGAACACATAGTTTTATTGATGTTTATTTCCAGTCTCAATTTCAAGTGTTACTCAATAGAGTGTGTGTTGTCTCTTAGTATCTCCTCGTTATCGCTCAATAATACTATATCATCAGCATAAATTAATAGCCCATTAATACTATTGAGTTGTAGGCATTCTTCATTCTCTAAAGTTTTGATGACATGCTCTAATATAAAAAACTCCATGATATAACTTCAAAAACATTAGCAGGGTGTCCAGCAGTAGGGAAAAGCTTGAAAACCGGGAAATAGACAGGAATTCGTAAAGCGACGTGCGTCTATCTTTTATTCAATCAAGATATATATTATATATATATATATATATATATCTTGATTGAATAAAAGATATAAAGAATCAGAGTTAGATGAAAAATAAATTGTCCGAAGAAGAAAAAACCAAAGTTGAAAAAAGAAATGCTGAGATTTTTATGAAAGAACTGGAAGAAAAGAAAAAAAGATTTACAAAATGAAGTAGGCAAAGAAATTGCAGTCATTGACGAAAAAATCAAACGATAAAAGAATATATGAATAAAGTAATTTTATGTAAGATTGTTTCATCTTAATATACAGTATATATCTAAAATAAGAATAATATATACATACATACACATATTTTATTCTTATTTGAGACATTAGGCCTACCATAAAAATTAATTAATGTTTTTATTACTTACACATATTAAAATAATATATTTTTACAAAATTAGCTTTCCTAGAATTAATTAAATTTAGCACTCAAAAAACTCGGGAATTATTCTTTGATGTCATGAAAAAACTGGGAAAGAGTTGGGTATTTCATATTTGTAATTTGCTGGACACCGTGATTAAGTTGGACAATATATCCCCTTGATCCAACTCTTTTTATCATTGTTATCATAACAGGACTCTACAGCCCATATCGAGTCCTGACCTCCCCAATGCTCTTCCTCCACACTTCTCTATCCACCGCAGCTGACTTCCAGTTCGTAATACCAAGCATCTGGTTAGCGTTTTTTCTCACTCCATCCTCCCATCTATTTTTTGGTCTTCCATGATACATTTTTCCATCAAATGTTGCATTCATTACCTTCTTTGAAATTCTTTGATTGTGCATTCTATTCACATGTCCAGCCCATTCTAACCTCTTAAGGCGGAGTTTGGTGTCTAAATTAGACATTCCGTATAATTGAATAGTTGCCCCAAAAACAGATCTAACCCATAATTAGAAATTGTTGCGAAAACGAAGAAAAAATGTTCATTTTGAGGCTATTACTTTATTATGTGTTATACATTTTAATCTCTCATCCTATTGGAAACATATACATCCCATTTGAATGTAAAATAACATGTTACCAACTAAATATTAACAATTTAATACAGAATAGAATGCAAAAGTGATCTATCTTTATAGAGTGGAAAAATTATCTAACCCATATTTAACTAAAAATGCTACAATAATAAATGCATATTGAATACTGATTCAGTTAGAAAATTTCTAACTGAATCCGTGTTCAATATTATTTTCCATTTAATGTTATTTCGTTACATTCTTTGTGTCTTTATTTCCACTAAATGTTTCTAAGATTCTGATAAAAATCACGGAACTGTGGTGGAATGAATTTGCATATGTGCAATAATTGTTTTTCTGCACTGCTACTCAAGACTTGACTAACTGCTTTCGCCATTTTGTTACATATACGGGTAGATCATTATTCGATTGAAATTCAACTTTTAAATATAAATAAAATAGGCCTGGAAGAGAGTAGAGATAGTTTTACATCCACCATGCCATGATATTCTCCGTATTGATCACTAATCCACTAAAAACTCAATTTTCAAATTTTTGTTGGTTAGATCTCTTTTCGGGGCAATTATTCAATTGTTGAAGTTCTGAATTATTTATAATTCTCCATACAGTCATTTTATTAATGGGTCGCATAGTTTAACTCGTTCTTCCTGCGTGACTTTTTTTTTGTACTTCCTACGAGGACTAACTTAGGTCCTTTATGTTTGATCGAAATATTAATTTTAGTTCTTAAGTAAAATGTGACATTTGCATTTATTAAAATCATGAAAGTCCCTTTTGTGGCGTAAACAGCGCTTTTAAACATTAAAGGATATGTATTTTTTAAATAAAATTTCAAATGTGCATTTATTTTCCCTACATTAATATTTAATTATACTTCTTAATATTTCATATCCAGGTATGAGAAATAAGTAAGTACTTGAAATACAGGTTATATTCGCCTTTTCATGGTCTGACGGGAAGTAAGATTGAATTAATTATAAATGGTCAAGAAATCCGCAAATTATCTCCTAAAAACCGCAAATACACAAGTATCTCAGCCTTGCTCGGACTGGCCTACTTGTTTGTTTATAGGTTACAAGAGGAGTCCAGTACCTGTACTTCCTGTTTCCCACACGCACATTAAGATTGTACAACATTTTTCATGTTAAGAAAGTCATGTATTGTATAATTGACTAACAAGTGGCATTATCGAACCCAGAGTGTATATATAACCTACATCCCTATATTGACCTAACATTTCCCAATCATTTCCTGTATAATTCACCTCCGTCAAATTATGTTTAATATTATTCTCACACTTCTATGGGTTTTCTACAATAAATTTTCATGCCATTCTTCAATTCCCCATTCGTACCACATGTCCTGTTCTTGTTACATGAAGTTTCCCATAACCTTCATGTGGCTCATATTATGAAAATTCGAGTTCAGGAAACATTCCACAAAACGATAATATTGCGTCTATATTGAGGGACTTTAAGCCTGGGTCCCGAGTATGAAGATTTTCAAGCTCGTAAAAGATTCTTAATCTTGAATAAAGAGGTCTCTAAGCAAAATTTACTAACCTCCTTCATCCAAGTAATACCAAGTTGCCTTCTATATGTCTCATTGGGTCGATATGTTGACCGTATACTATTCATGATATCTGTAGGGAAAAGCTAAGGCCTAACATTGGGTTGTTACGTCGCAATTAAATGAAGAGCTCATATTTAAAACAAGTTATATCCATTTTTTTAATATTGAGTTATTGCTGCCAATGCCATCATAGGAGTCCTCTACATGTGATTGTGCTATATTCTGTACAGAAAATGTTATATCCTTCTGTTTACAAGAAGTTAAAAACCTGCGTTTGATTCAAAACAAGTTACATCCTAAAATCTGTTTAGTTCATTTTAAGTTATATCCATTTTTGATAACACAGAAATAACACAACAACTAAAAGTAGAGGAATTAACCACAACAATAGAAAAATACAGAACAAACTGGAAAGAACACTTGGCAAGGATGACTGAGAATAGAATACCAAAAGCAGCATACAGCTATTCACCACGAGGAAGAAGAAGTTTGGGAAAACCAAAGAAAAGATGGAAAGAGCAGCAATTTGGAGCCGGAACAGGTTTGTAAATAAGCCTAAACTGTGAAGAAGAAGAAGAAGAAGAAGAAGAAGAAGAAGAAATCTTGTTGGCAATAATGACTTTCAAATTTTTATCTGAAGTAATTGAATGTATTGTTGCAGAGATTTGTAACAGTTAATGAGATGAATGCAAATTGAATGTTTCAATTTATTAATTATACTCACGTCACAATAAAGTGCAAAACAAGTTAAATACACTGACCGATGCAAATCAAGTTACATCCATTTTTTATAGTTAAATAATTTGACGAAGAGAGAGAGAGAGAGTTTTTCATCAGTAACACTGGCATTCCGGTTGCAGTGGATGCAGTCATTTGTAGCGTCGCTCTACAGCCACAACTACTTCGAGACCAGTATCTCAGCTCAAAATAAGGGATATTCATAATATCCTTGCAAAAAGTGAGAGATGACCCCAAGCTTAAATTCTACAAACAATTAGCATCATCACCAACAGCATTTTCGGATGACCTAGCCCGTACCTCATGAGGATGTAATTGTGCTGATCACCAAAATCTGTATAACGTGTGCAACCAACAGACAGGCCTAAATTTAAAATGAACAAGTTAGGTTATTAGTTATCATTAAAGTGTATATTCAGTACAGCCTTTTGATAATTTGAACTATTGGTCTTGCATATTGTACTACTTATCACTTATTCAAAATATTACTACACCAATAATAATCATAGTTTGTACTGATAACAATTATATAATTATTTCACAGAAATAGTTAATAAATCGATTGTACTCACGTCACAATAAAGTGCAAAACAAGTTAAACACACTGATCGGTGCCAATCAAGTTACATCCATTTTTATAGTTAAATAATTTGACGAAGAGAGGGCCAATATTTGCTCTAAAATCACCTTACATTGAAGGAATCGTATGAAAAATATTACAAAATAAATATAAAAGAAGTGTTAGCACATTTTGCTTATTTCTGAGAAAAGTAAACAAAGGATATAATTTGTTTTGCATTTGAGCTCTTCAAATATGGATGAATAATTAATACATTTGCTAACAATTCATATATATTATATATATATATATATATATATATATATATATTACTATTGATTAATTATTTTCATAACGTAATTTAAATCTTAAAAAGTAGAATAAAAAATTGAAATACCTTAATGAAACTATCTCTAAAATTAAGTATTGTAGATGTAGATAGATACATTAATTAATCACCAACTCATTGGCACTATTGCACCCGGAGGTTCATGGCCACGCAGAGATAAGCTTTCCATATATCTATATTCTGAGCTAATGTTTTCCAATCATCTCTGTATAATTTACTGCCCTTAAATAATAGTTAATGTTAAAACCCCACCCCATTCTTGCCGTACCCAGTAATGTCTGTGAATTTACTTTTTTTTTGTGCAAAATAAATTTTCCTCAAATATAATTGCCATATTTCACTCAAAAGACATTGTTGAAATTGCTGACCATTAACTTCAACACTAAGGTAGCATCTGTGTATCAGTGACCATCTGGTACGTTTAAAAATACCAGGAGTATGTGACATTTCCATCGTAGCGTCAGCAACCATTTCTTTATCAATGTTGATCATCTGTACACAGAAATAGACTGATCAACACACGACAACACTGACTTATCTAAATAATAATAAATCCATTATCTCAGTCAAAATTATGTTTATTCACAATTCATCGACGTTTCGATCTCCTTATGTGAGATCATTCTCAAGACATATTACTGACAGAGATAATGAATTTATTGTTATTAAATTTTAATTCAACTACTCTCAGTGAACAATATAAACATGTATTCAATATTTATCTGAATAATGTGCTACGAAGTATGTGTGTGGCGTTTTATTAACCACGCTACTACTACCATTTGTGCGGTTTAGAAACCACGCTTCTGCTATCATTTGTGGGGGCGGGGAGAGGGAGATAACCCAAACCACGCTACTGCGCAACCATTTGTACTGGTTAGAAACCACGCTTCTACTACCATAAATCCGGGATCGGGTTTTGTTACTGCTGTCTCTATTAACGTGGATCTGATTTCCTGCAAGGTTATCAATCACGAAGTTGCTTGCCTTGGGCCCATAGAAGGCAGCAATCGATTCATCTTTCTCTCTCAGATATATTGACATAAATAAATAATGATTCTCAAATACATAGAGTGAGTGAAAATGATAATAATTGTCATTCAAGAAAGCTAAACAGCAAAATAGCAAGGGAGCTGGAAATAATTTCCTACGTGAGTGAATTTCCGTATAGGATTGAAAACAACTACGTGCACATCAATGAAGGAGCAGATAAATGTATAAAAGATGACCTTTAATAGAAACAATTAAAAACAAATTAACAAAGACATTTGGATCATTCAATTTAACAAAAACTATAAACAAATAAATAACGATATTCTTACAATAGAAATAACCACACCATACCTCACGCCACACTCATGCTAACGTCCGAACCAGGAGCCACTTCTTCCCTGGTCTGCCGGACCAACTAAACTACGCCGCTTCTCGGCTTCAGACCAGCTTGTCCATTAGAGCTTCAATCGCATCGCGAACTGGATGCTGATTCAAACTTTGAATCTGCTCAAAGAACAAAACGATGAACGCTTGAATGATTGAATGATAACGTTCTGCTAGTGCACCACGTATATGAAGGTTCTGAGGTAGAGGGGAGATGCGCCGTAGACATTGCGCAGCGGGAAGGGTAAAGAGTAGAGAGAGGGGGTAAATACAAGGAGAAAGGGGATATTGGCATAGTTCATAAATATTCCAGTCTAGGGAGGAGAACGACGTTACAATAATGAGCCGAAAAACACACTTTCGGTTCAATATCTCCTCCTGCAGCCTCCGGGAAAAGAAAACAGTCCATACACTTCAAAACAATGCCAGAAAGTCCCAGAAGTCTTATAGATTTAAACCACTGTCACGATGTTGCAAAGATACCAGACAGGAAATCCCACGTTGGGAGGGGCACGTTAACACCATCAGATTCCGAGCGGTAAACTTCATCAAACATTTCATCGTCCCCAAAATTACTATCACCACACTCGCTTCTACGTCGACTATACAGGCGCTGTAAATAAATTCCAATCTTGATACAGCCGCCATAGTAAGACTCCGCGGTGTTCCAGGTGAAAAACAGGGTGACGGTACCATAACTGGATTGCCGGGTCGCAATCCCGATCAACCGCTATCCAGGAATCTGTAGTTGCAGAACCACCATTCCGGTCAGCTGGGCACTCGGGGTCGGCCGGATCCGCCAAGTGCTCGACTGCCGAACATTCCAGGCTGCTCTCCTATGCCAATATTAAGGAAGGGTGAACTGAAACAAGAAAACAGGCGAAAACAGAAAAACGGAACCTCAAACGTTCTTGCATAACATATGACATAGTACAAGCGTTTTTGAAAAAACATCCGTGGTATTAATCCACTACAGAACATACTTTGATTTGACTAACGTGCTGTTTTATGACATGGCCATCGACGCTTTCCAATTCAAGTGTAACTGGTGTTAGAAAGCGTTTTACAATATAAGGTTCAGACCACTTAAACATAAGCTTTCCCATACGTTGCTCCCCACGATTACTGAGTGGAAAAAGGCGATAACGTACTCTATCGCCAACTTTATAAGAGACGTCCTTTCTATCCTGATTATACCTATTAGCTACGTTCTCTTTTGCGATCTTAAGATTCCTGAATGCTTCCTCCCATTTCTGAACTTTATTGGCTTGTTTCAAATCGCCCAAATCGGCTTCCGTAATGCGCCAATTAAATTCCAAGGGATCCATAATACGTCTACCCAGAAACAATTCGGCAGGAGTAGTTTTAGTAGACTCATGGACCGCATCATTACAACCCAAAGCAAACAACGGCAAATGTTGATCCCAAACATTTTGCTTAACATTATGAAAAATGGTAAGACCTGTTTTCAACGAGCGGAAAAACATCTCACAAAGGTTGGGTTTTGGATAATGGGGGGAAGTAGTAATATGACGAACGCCCCAATCGAAACACATATTCTTAAACATATGGGAAGTAAAGGCTTTTGCATTATCAGAGACAATGGATTCAGGGACACCAAGGTTCGGAAAGAAGTTTCTAGTGAAGAATTCTACAACGGCATTAAACGTCAAGGATCTCACGGGATGAAGCACGACATATTTAGAGAACCCGTCGACAACTGCTAGAACCCCAACATTACCTCGTTTTGAGCGAACTAAGGGACCAAAGAAATCAATAAGAGTCTTTGCATAGGAGCTGTGGAGGGCTCCGCTGAATGAAGACCTACTTTCGTGTTAGGGGCGGGCTTAGCTCGCTGACAAAAAACACAATTCAAAATATATTTACGCACATCGTCACCCATATGAGGCCAGTAATATTGTCTATTGAGCTTTTCCATAGTCTTGGCAATGCCCAAATGCATGCCCAAAGAAGAATCGTGATAATACTTAAGTAAGACAGGCCGCAATACTACAGGGACCAAAACACGATTCTTCGGACCTTTTCGAGGACTATACACTAATAGACCTCTATGTAAAGAAAAATCTGGACTATTAGTGCCTGCTTTAACTTGAGCATATAATCTCTTACAATCATTATCTTCTTGTTGATGCAATTTAAGGTCTTTAAATGACGCAGGGAAGTTCGATAGAAGACTGACTTGAGGGTGTTCTGAAGCATCATCTTCCAGGAACAGTCGCGATAAACCATCAGCTACTGCGTTCTCAGATCCTCTAACATGAACTACTTCAAAGTTGAAAGCGGAAAGACGCACGACCCACCTACCAATTCTACCAAGAGTACCACTGTTCTTACATAACCAAGAAACTGCTTGATTATCAGAGTGAACCACAAAAGGTTGTGTTCCAAAAATGTGCGGAACTTTTCACAACCGAAAACAATAGCTAAAATTTCTCTCTCATAAATGCTATACTTAATCTCGGCCTCATTCAAAGTGCGGCTAGCATATCCCACAGGCGCTAAATTGCCGTCAATTTCTTGGTTAAGAACCGCACCTAACGCTCTATCACTGGCGTCACACTGAAGAACAAATTTCTTATTGAAGTCGGGAACTTGTAAAGTGGGAGCCTCACAAAGGGCTAATTTGAGACGTTGAAAAGAAGCTTCACATTCTTGACTCCATAAGAATTTAGTTTTCTTTTTCTTCAAGTTATTCAAAGGAATGGCAATCTGAGAGAAGTTAGGAATAAATCTGGCATAAAAGCCTACCATTCCCATGAAACTTCTAACGCCTTTTAAATTCTTAGGTGCCGGAAGATTTTTGATGGCTTCAACTCTCTCTGGGTTCACCTGGATACCTTCGGCTGATAACAAATGACCCAAAAACTTTATCTTAGAACATCCCAAAGTGATCTTTTCAGGATTGACAGTAAATCCTTTATTATTCAATCTTTCAAAAACTTCTCTCAAGTGAGCAAGATGCTGCTGCATGTCAGAAGAATACACGATGAGATCATCACAGTATTGGAAGACATATTTGTATTTTAAGTCTCCAAATAATTTGTCTAATTCACGACTCAATACTTGACTACCTACGCTCAAACCCATAGGCAGCATATTAAATTCATAAAGACCATTAGGAGTGACGAAAGCAATGTACTTTCTGCTGGATGGAGTCAACGGTATTTGAAAGAAGGCAGAATGTAAATCAATTACAGAAAACACCTTGGCTCCATGAAATATTTGAAAAGCTGCTTCCAAGGTAGGCAATGGAAAACAATCGAATACTACTTTATTATTTAGTTTCCTATAATCGATAACCAACCTATGACCTCCACTAGGTTTTGGAACAAGAAAAGCCGGGCTTGCATAACTTGAACGACTTGGTCTGATGACACCTTGTTGCATTAGCTTACGAATTTCGCCTTGTAGCATTTGTAACTTAGGAGGAGAAAACTGGAAAGGTGGAGACCGTACGGGGATATTATCCAACAATTCCAGTTCACAAAAACTATCTTTTGCCCTTCCTAATTGATTACTAAATAATCCTGGGAATTTTTTCACCAATTTAGATAATTCCTCGTCCTCCTCAAGATTATTGAGAGACATAACGCAACGTTGTTTCGAGGGACTCTTAACACACGCATGCCCGTACACACAAGGATGCACGTTGAACGGCAGAGAAACTTCTCGCGCAAACCTAAAGTTACAGACTCTATTTTGAAAATCAATTTTCATGCCGGATTTCGACATAAAATCGTAGCCCAGAATAATAGGAACAGGTAAATCTGGAGCCACATAAAACAACTGGTCCCATGAAAATTTACTTATTTTCAAATGCAAACGAACCATTTTATTTACAGAGAAGACTTTATTGTTAACTGATTTACACCTCAAAGAAGTTTTCTTCAAAAATTTCTTAGGCAATGTGGAGACGAAATCTTCTCGTACAAGGGAAATAGACGCACCACTATCTAACAATCCGTCTATCTTCTGGTGGAAAACTTCCACCGGTAAATGAGGCAAGTTTGCCGTAAAAGATGACGGTCTATTATTCGCAGAAGGAAATATTCTTTTAGACGTTTGAATTCTTTTCTTGTATTTTCCAGAAGATAAAGTCATAACATTAACATGCAGAGTATCTAAGTCCTTAGATCGACACTCTCTAGCAGGATGTCCAAAACGCTGGCATTTCCAACATTGTAAACTACTTTTCGGCTGCCAGGAATTATTGCGAGAAGAACGATTCGCAGGAGTATTAGGTTTACTTAAATTGTCAGGCACACGTTT
Organism: Diploptera punctata; assembly: GCA_030220185.1. NCBI lineage: Eukaryota > Metazoa > Arthropoda > Insecta > Blattodea > Blaberidae > Diploptera > Diploptera punctata. The sequence continues at coordinate 2,788,396 of JASPKZ010009790.1, forward strand.
CTCGCTGAAGTTCTTTTGTCTTTCAGCTATCTCGAAATCAGCTACTTTCCTAGCCAAGACACACATTTCTGCTACATTTTGAGGTTTTGTAGCGAAGATCAAATGCTGTCTGGTGGCAGAAGACATATTTTGAAGAATAATGTCAATCAACTTTTCTTCCGAAAACTGAGGGTTCAATATCAGTGAAGCTCCTTGGATTTCGGAAATAAACTCCAGCAAAGATTCCTTAGAAAGTTGGAATCGTCGCGACACAAATTTAATCCAATAATCCTCTAACAACCTGGAAGGCAACAACGAACATTTCACATATTCCAAACTCTTAATCCAAGTAAATCTTAATTTAACAACATCACTCCACACCTTCAATAGTATTCCTCCAATACAACTCAAAATCGAATTAACAAAATACTCATCTGGAACTAATTTCAATTCGAAAATCGAGTTGAGTTTAATGAGGAAGAAAACTAGCAATTCCTTATCACTTCCATCGCAGGGATCGACTTTTCTAATTAACTCTCGAAAAATTCGCTGATTATTTTCTTCCATATGAGAACCTCTATATATCCCACATTATGGAAGCAAGCAATTGTACGCCCACTCCCGAAAGTAAAAACTCCCTTAACTCCTAACGATTTTCGACCCATTAGTATTTTACCTACCCTTTCAAAAGCTTTGGAACGATTAGTCCACAAACAACTGACTGACTACCTAACTGAACACGACCTTTTAGATCAATACCAATCAGGCTTTAGGACAGGACACAATATAAATACTGCTCTACTAAATATATGTGAAGACATACGCGAAGCATCTGATAATCGAAAACTTACTATTCTTACACTACTTGACTTTAGTAAAGCATTTGACACGGTAGACTTGGACTTATTGTTGCTTAAACTAAAAAACCTCTCACTTTCTGACAGTGTCACGCAATGGTTCAACTCCTACCTTCGTGAGCGCCAGCAATATGTTGTAGGAAATTCTACATTACGCTCTTCTTGGACCTACCGTAAAGCTGGAGTTCCACAGGGCTCGGTGCTCGGCCCATTGCTTTTTTCAATCTATATAAACGACATATCTGACTCCCTAAAACATTGCAAACATCATTTATTTGCGGACGACATGCAGATCTACCTTCACTCAGACAAATATTCTTTAAATGACGCGGTAACCAAAATTAATGAGGACCTTGACTCGCTAACGGCGTGGACAGAGAAATATGGACTTGAATTAAATCCTAGAAAGACACAAGCAATCATTGTGGGCCATCAGAGACTATTATCCTCAATTAACACAAATGCAGTATTCCATGTGTCACTTAATGGGGTTCAGATCCCTTATAGTGAGACAGTAAAAAATCTAGGAGTGTTTATGGATAAACATTTAATTTGGAATAAACAAATAAATAACATTTGCAAAACTATCTTCTCAATAATACACTCATTAAATCGTATAAGAAATTGTTTACCGTTTTCTCTAAGAAAAATGCTAGTAGAAACACTCGCAATGCCCCATTTTGATTATTGTGATACTCTTTTTACTGACCTAAATACTGTTCTTACCCAAAGACTTCAACGTGTTCACAATTCTTGCATACGTTTTATTTGTGGTATACGTAGATTTGATCACGTTACACCATCCCTGGAACAATTGTCATGGCTTCGTCTTCAAGATCGTAGAACCATCCATTCCCTATGCCTACTCTATAACATATTACACACATCTTTACCTTATTATTTATCACACCGCTTCACTAAACTCTCTGATACACATAACTTAGATACCCGATCCCTTGAGCACAGTGTCCTTTGTATCCCTCCTCATCATACTACCTATTATTCGAAATCTTTTACAGTTTCTCTTGCTAGAACATGGAATTCACTTCCACCCTATGTCAGAGACTGCCAAACTTTACCATCTTTCAGAAATAAATTGAAAATAAAATCACTAACAGAAACAACTCACTAATACTACTTTTTAAGAATTAATAATGCGTTTTTGCATTATTTAATAATAAGACTTAGGATTTGTTAATATATTTACCTAATGCCTTGTATAAAAAGCGTAGATTAATTCATTGTAGTGTTTTTTTTTCTCTTCTTTTTATGCATAGTAGATTCGAGCTGTTATTCCTTTTTTATTCATTGTATCATTCATTTAATTTTAATTGTATTTAGTTTCATTCCAATATTAGACATTAATTTCATTATTATTCAATATGACAGATAATGAATTGTTCAATAACTATTATTGTAACTTTTTTTTGTATTCATATGTAACATGTTTGTCCTGTCTAATATGACTACTATTGTAATTTTTTTGTATTCATGTGTAACATATGTTTGTCCTGTTTTATATGACTATTATTGTATTTTTTTTTGTATTCATATGTAACATATGCTTGTTCTGGTGAGTGGAAGAGAAGGCCACATGGCCTTAACTCCACCAGGCTAAATAAATAAATAAAAAATAAAAAAAAAGAAAGGTTGGAAGCCGTTCCACTAGAAAAATCCTTAATGGAGCTAAGTCTACGATCGATAATATTCTTGTTCTGTTCTACAGAATAATCTTCAGCAACTGCGCCGTCTACAATAAACTTACGTTTCACCAATGTTTGTTCAGCTGGGGAGAGAGAGTTCAAATGAATCTTAAGTCGCTGACGCAATATATTTACATCGCCTTCAACATCAATACCTAGTAAGCTCAATTCTAGGACTAAATTGTCCTTGGATACAACATCAATCCAACTAGGCATGTTTACTAAACACAATGAACAAAAGGTGTAAACAACTATAAGAGAACGTAGTTCTTTATACATAAGTCACTCTATGTTTACATGCAAAGAGAGATGAATCAATATTATTTACGTTAAACAGTTCGAACACGTAAATAAGTACGTTTCAATAACCTTTACATAGATACTAAGTATCGAAAACGAATAGTTATCCACGGCGTAATACCTCTGAAAAATGTCGACATCAGAATGCTTTCTAATTCCAAAAATCATTTACGACCACACAGAGTATATACCCTTGTTCTGGCACTTGAATCCAGAACTCCAAAACTTAAGTTCAAAATTTCAAATCGACACCCACTTGAACCACTGCCAATAGAATACAGCATACCTTTCCAAACTGAAAGGAACAAAACCACACGCTCTGACTACCATTTGTGGCGTTTTATTAACCACGCTACTACTACCATTTGTGCGGTTTAGAAACCACGCTTCTGCTATCATTTGTGGGGGCGGGGAGAGGGAGATAACCCAAACCACGCTACTGCGCAACCATTTGTGCGGGTTAGAAACCACGCTTCTACTACCATAAATCCGGGATCGGGTTTTGTTACTGCTGTCTCTATTAACGTGGATCTGATTTCCTGCAAGGTTATCAATCACGAAGTTGCTTGCCTTGGGCCCATAGAAGGCAGCAATCGATTCATCTTTCTCTCTCAGATATATTGACATAAATAAATAATGATTCTCAAATACATAGAGTGAGTGAAAATGATAATAATTGTCATTCAAGAAAGCTAAACAGCAAAATAGCAAGGGAGCTGGAAATAATTTCCTACGTGAGTGAATTTCCGTATAGGATTGAAAACAACTACTGTGCACTTTAGCACAGGATTAGGTAGGCAGAGAAATGTAGTAGGAAAAGATGACCTTGAATAGAAACCAAGTTATCAAAAACAAAATTAACAAAGACATGTTGGATCAGCTCAAGTTAAACAAAAAAGATAAAACAAATAATAACGATATTCTTACAATAGAAATAACCCACACCCCATACCTCACGCCACACTTCATGGTAACGTCCGAACCAGGAGCCACTTCTTCCATCGGTCTGCCGGACAACTCTAAACCACGCCGCTAGCTCGGCTTCAGACCAAGCTTACAGCTGTCCATTAGAGCTTCAATCGCATCGCGAACTGGATGCTGATTCAAACTTTGAATCTGCTCAAAGAACAAAACGATGAACGCTTGAATGATTGAATGATAACGTTCTGCTAGTGCACCACGTATATGAAGGTTCTGAGGTAGAGGGGAGATGCGCCGTAGACATTGCGCAGCGGGAAGGGTAAAGAGTAGAGAGAGGGGGTAAATACAAGGAGAAAGGGATATTGGCATAGTTCATAAATATTCCAGTCTAGGGAGGAGAACGACGTTACAATAATGAGCCGAAAAACACACTTTCGGTTCATGTGTACCCCCACATCTCTAATCGATTCAAATTATTTTCGCTCCTAACGGCAAAACGTTCCATATACATGCAGTTGAGTACATATGAATAATGTTATAGCAATGGAAACTGGATTTTTAATTCTAGACATAAAATAAAATTACAAGCTATACAGATAATATTTTTACGTCCTCTTTTTAGATCTAAGTAGGTTGGATGAAAAGAGAAATGTTGACATTCATGAAAGAAAAAGTACAGAAGTAGTAGAAGAATCCGATATATAAAAATAATTGGTTAATAACCTCCACAGAATGGATTCAAATCGTTTGCCAAAGAATATAAACCAGTATCAACCTCAGAACGCAGACAGGGAAGACCTGAACAACACTGGTAAAATCAAGAACATCTTGAGATATTGGAAGAGGCTTAAATGAGCCTTATTCTAAAATATTCATGATGATAATGATGAAAAATGTTAATTTTGACTTCCTCTTTCATTCCTGAAAACCTGTAAATTATATTTTGTGCAATCCTACTAAGGCATTCGATAAGTAATGGCAACACTGTTGTAAATCAGTAATCTTAGTGGCGACCTTGTAATCTTGTAGTATGTTGTTGAGTAGTCTTTGTTGTATAAATCTCTTCTTCTTCTTCTTTTTAAACTGAATTTCTAGGATTTTCATCTGTAATATTGAAAGCCTTGAAATAGCAATATTTTGTAAATACTTTCACTGTTTGTCTCATTTTATAAGTTTTTTCTCCACGCACGACAGTCCTAGAAGACCCATGGCCTACCAGTTGGCTACTGGTCTCATGTCCACTTGTGTTAAACACAGAAGTAGACGATTATCCAGCCAGTGTAGGGGTGACATGTGATCAGCATGTCACGCCTCCCAGCCGTTGTAGCTGGTCTTCCCAACGTGGAGTCGCTACTTATTGTAGCTACTCAAATGTCTCACGAAGCTGGGTGGGCACCGATCCCATACTGGCCGAAATTCCATAAGAAAATTTCTTCCCCCGTGAGCATTCAATAAGTATACCACCCTAAATGATGTTCATTGGAATTTGCTTAGAAGATGAAATTGGGAAGTACTCTAACATCCATCAAATTCGCCAGACATGAGCCCTTATGACTATAACCTATTCACAAAAATCAAAGAACCTCTACGAGGCATTCGTTTTCAATCAAGAGCTAATATCCAGAAAGCTCTAGATCGATCAGATGAGAGAGATATCCAGAAATGGTGCTGCAAATGGAGTTGGCCGTTTCAAAGGATTGGCAACGTATAGTTAACTTGACAAGAGACTATAAATGAAGTTCGTAATGTCAAAGGTAACCTAAATAATGTTTTATGATGTAATATTAGTGCTGCCATTATATCGAATGATCTAGTATATAACTATATAACAACTATATAGAGCATTCCATTAATAATCATCCAGGAAGCTACGTACTTTATTTTATGTCATTTTAATTTTATTATATTCTATGTCTTTGTGTTAGTATTAGCTAGTATTAGATCACATCATCATTGTATTTTGTTTAGTCTGGATTTTAATAAATATCTTAAAATTATGTACTATCTACAGGTTAATTTTTTTGTACATATCTAACGAAACGCTGCTGGTTGAGTGGAAGAGAAGGCCTTATGGCCTTAACTCTGCCAGCTAAAATAAAGCATTATTATTATTATTATTATTATTATTATTATTATTATTATTATTATAACTCTTCTCTCTGGCTGTTACACTTACATTACTGTTCTGATTGAATTATTATTTTTGTTTAATTTATTGATATTTTCTATAACCTTTTCATAAAAATGTACGATTAAAATTATTCAATATTAAAATGTTTACTGACCTGCAAAATTGTGGTAAAGAAGTTGTCCTCCAATGGCTACCCTCCCACCGATAATGAAATAGCCGATACCTTACTCTTCAATGAAACGCCACATAAAGTTAAAATCCAAAATTATGAATGACAATATACTTCAAACAGTAGCCAGAAACACAAAATGGGAATGCCTAATAAAACATATTGATATACCAGACATACCAAGAAAAACAGAAGTAGCACATTTTAGAATGACAACGTTCCACTACTGTCTAGCAAAACACCTTTACAAAATCAATGTTTTGCCTTCACCGAATGCAATCACCCAGATGAAGAAATGGACGAAGGCCATCTGAACAACTGTATCACTGTCAAACATGAAAATTCTAAGACCTCAAAGTATTGGAGAGCAAGACTGCTAATGACTTCAGAGTTAGATGTAGCACATTAGACAACAATAACAACAAAATGATTCAATATATCTAAACTGCAATATTTGAATGTTAGAATACAAATGTATACGGTGTTGATTGTAATAAAAGCTAGAATGACAACATTATTAATATAATTATAATTTCTCGCGCTGAGGACACAGGAAACATAAAATATAACGGTATGTGATATATGCTAGCTTTAAGACGTATCATTACCTGAGACTGACAAACTTGTGAGACAGTTTTAATTGTGCTGTGCAATTACCTCAAACTGCAGTTATTTCACACAGCATTCTCCTGCCTAATTTTCATTTTATCATCAGTATAGAGTGGTATTTTATTTTTCTTATTAAAAACTTAATTTCAGAGGCTTCTCCTTCAGTCACAGTATAATAAAAAACTTTATTTAAACTTCATACAAGATTTTCATCGGGTCACCTAGCACTACTTTTCAGTATAATTAAACTCTAGGCACGACAGACCAACGCCACGTATGCCAACTATCCAATTAACTAATTAACTAACTCACTGGCACTCGAACCCGCAGGTTTATGACCGCGTGAACATAAGCTCTCCATATGTCCCTAACCTGAGGTAATATTTTCCAATCATTCCCTCTATAATCTACTTCCTTCAAATCATGGTTAATGTTATTCTCCAACCCATTCTTGGTCTACCAACTGGGCGTTTTTTCTCTGGTTTTCCTACAAGAAGCTTCCATCCACCTCTTCCATTGCCCATTCGTGCCATATGTCCTGCCAATCGCAGTCTACGATACTTAAGTGTTTTCTTATTATTATTTGTCTTCCTATAACGACCATGTAGCTCACTGTTTTGTAGTCTTCTTAATTCACCTGACTGTTCATCTCATTTACAGACTATCATTTGCCAGTATACGGATGATGGGTGGTTGTTTTATAAGAGCACATAGGACCAATAATAATGGTTCTAATGATACCCGGTCCAGGAATTTCGAATTGTACTCTTTTAAATAGTGGCATGGAAACTCCTTGTAGAAAAACCAAAGGGAATGTGCCTATTAGAATGAGGTGGGAGAATGACATTAGCCATGTTCTGAGGGAGGTGAATTATACACGATATGATTGGAAAATATTATCTGAGGATGGGGATGTATGGAGAGCTTATGTCCGCATAAACATGAACCTATGGGTTTTATACTGCCAGTGGATTAGTTAGTGATAAATGATGCAGTTTTTATTAGATCCTAATATCCTCGTTAGTTTCTAGTTTGTTATCATGTGTTTCTAACTGCCAACCCTGTTCCTCTAAGGATAACACAGCTAATAAAACTACTGAATTACATCTAACGGATGAGAATTCCTTACTTTAATGACTAGTAATGAATACTTAATGGATTGTTATCTTACAGTAGGCTAAATATGTGTAAATGGTGGTATTAAATGTGCTTTCTGGCCTCACATAATACCACCTTTATGTGTTTTTGAAGCATTAAATGCAAAGTAAAGCTTCCTTTATGGTCCTTACTCACATTATAATGTAGGCATTAGGCATACAGGTTATATTTTTTAAATATTTTGTGAACATACGTTTAGTATTAGCTATCATTAAATTCTCATTTATATGTGCAAGTTAACCTTAATACCGCATTGTTCTTAAACAATAACCACTACTTTAGTCTCATTTTTAAATACTTGTTTATGATTTCATTTTAAATACTTTTTTTTATAAAGGCGCTATGTCCATTTGACCTGCTTCTAAGAAAACTGAAGAAAAAGGTTAAACGCAACACTGCCATCATCATTACACCTTAATTTCTCGTGTCCCCAGGTATTTATTTACTTTTAGTGTAAATAAATGCATCAATTTTAAATATATCCAAAATAGAGTAGTCCTTGGTGGGTACAATCTAAATACAAACAAAACATAATACAATTTGAGATACAAAAATTTACGTAATAGGTCTATATGATTTTAATAAAATAAGCATCAAGTATAATATGAAAATTAAACAGAGAAAACAAAAGTAATGACATTTTATTATGAAAAATATCCTGTACGTAGAAAAAATTGTAAAGATTCAAACATACTGGAAATAGTAAATTTATTTACCTATCTTGGATATACATTCATATTTGGATGAAGTGGATATATCAAATAAAATTACTAATTTTAATATAACCATTGTAATAATAAATTCAGTAATGAAACCTTCGCTAATCAATAGAGATACCAGAATACGATTATACAACACATTAGCAAGACCTGAACTTTGCTACGGCAGTGAGGCATGGACTTTGAAGAAATGGGAGAAGAGAAGGATAACTTCCAGTGATATGAGATTGATGAGATATACAGCAGGGTACATCAAGTGGGGTTACAGACGCAATAATGATATCTTGAAGGAATTACGCTTAGAACCAGTCATTAAGTACAAACAAGAATACCAGAATAATTGGATGAATAATTTGCGTCGAAGTAGTTCAGGTAGAGTTCCCGAAGTCATGCTTCGTTATTGTCCAACAGCGAAGAGATTTCTAGGCTGTCCAAGGATGCGCTGGATACACAATTCATTAGTGAGATCGTAACAAGCCTCTGGGCCTAAGACTTATATTGATGAAGAAGATTATTTTAATATTAATTTGGTATATATGTTGTATAACTGAAAATTAAAATTAAAAAAGAAAAATAATACAATTTTGAAACAAATATTGGATGCAAAATATGGGAGAAAAAATATAAACATTTTATTTTCTGTTGGGCTTCCTACTATTGTTATTATTTATTTTCCGAAATTTATAAACCATTTTTCACCCCAAGATTGTTTTGGGATTATAGTTTGTCAAAGTTGTGATATATAATTGTATCTAAAACCAACTATTTTTATGAACCTTGTTTATAAATACATTAAAAAGTTTGTAGTTATTTTCTGTGGAAAGCACTTCCGTAATGAATAGGTTCACTTAAATAGGTGATGTTACTAAGAAGAGAGGTGATTTCACCCTACCTTTCATAGGCCTGTACTATTACAATCCATCCATAGTAATTCTGCCTGAAGGTAGGTCCTTCATTGCAATCATAGTATTTTCATGCTATGCTTGCAGCTTTACTAGGGAATTGTAAGTATGGTAGCTTCCCGTTGCTTTACACACCGGTGAAGGATGATGATGATGATGGTCATATGATTTCGGGGACCGTTTGGGCCTTAAATTTTTCCTGACATTTGTCTTACAGGTGAGGAAAAACCCCCGATAAAAACCTCACCCAGAAAAACTGCCCCGACCGGGGATCGAACCCGGGCCCACTGCGTTACAAGGGAGCACGCTACCTAGAGACCATAGCGGTGGACTGTACTATAACAATGTTAATCTAAATTACATATTTTATTGGTTACTTAGTGTTTACCTTTTTACATATAAATGGGTGAATTAATAAGTATTATTTGTACACTGCATGTTGGACGTGTCTTGTAATTTCAGTTATGATATTATCAATATTCTGATTACTGAAGACTGGCTTAATTTTCATAATGGAGTTGTATAACCTTAGGCCAAAATTACTGTTGTGTCTTAACCATTGATATGTGTGTTATTTGGGTTCAATGAAATAGTTATATAAAGTTTGTCTAGTGTTGTAATTATATCGATTAGAATTGTAATGATTTTTGTGGTAATAGAGCAGTAAAGAATGTTTATAAATTTGTTAGATACATTAAATAAGCTCTTAGTTTTATCAAGCGATAGCGAGAAGATACTAAGGTCCAACACGCACATTCTATCGAGTAATACTAAGGAATTGGGGCTTGAAGTAAACATCAATAAAACTAAATATATGGTGACACACAGAAATCCATTGGATAATGGGAATGGACAGTTAATGCATGCTATTACGCATTACAGGATCTTTTTACCATCCCAAGTCCTCTTGAAAAAGCGTTAAACTGAAAATACATAAAACTGTTCTTCTCCCAGTTACGTGGATACTAAAACGTGTTCTCTTACTTTAAAGGAGGGGGAAAAGATAATAAGTATTTGAAAATAAAGTTCTTAGGAAAATTTGTGGACCAAAGGTAAATTGACAGGTGAATGGAGAATATTACATAAGAGAGCTACACGATAAATGTGGGAAACCTAATGTAATAAGAACATGTAAGTGTCGTAGAATGCGATGAGCAGAACATGTGGCAATCACTCACTCACTGGCACTATCGAACCAGTAGATTAATGGCCGCGCGGACATAATCTCTCCATACATCCCTATTCTGAGCTAATGCTTTACAATCATTCCCTGTATAATCTACTTCCCTCAAATTATAGTTATGTTATTCTCCTACCTCATTCTAGGTCTACCAACTGGCGTTTTCCCTCTTGTTTTCCTACAAGAAGCTTCCATGTACATATTTCATTCCCATACGTGCCACATGTCCTACCCATCGCACTCTACGAGACTTAACTATTCTTATTAGGCCCTATATCTGGCTTCCTATAAAGGCCATGTAGTTCATTGTTGTGTAGCCTTCTCCATTCACCTGTCTGTTCATCTCTCTTTGGTCCAAAAATTTTCCTAAGTACTTTATTCCCAAATACCCGTAATCTCCTTTCCTCCCTTAAAGTAAGAGTCCATGTTTCGCATGGCGTATAATATAACCACATGTGGCACGAATGGTAAATGAAGTAGGGGCATGGAAAATCGGAGGGAAAGCGCCCAGTAGGTAGAAAAGAATGAGATGGGAAATTAACATTAACCATGGTTTGAGGGAGGTAAATTATACAGGGGATGGTTGCAAAACATTGACTCAAGATAGAGATGTATGGAGAGCTTATGACCGCTTGGCAATGGACTTACGGGTTCGATAATGCCATTGAGTTAGTTAGTTAGTTAGTTAGTTAGGGAGATTAAATTCTAAATAAATACTCTTTGGTGGATGTCCATGGGCCTTTTTAAACAAAACAAAAACTTAGTAATGAGTTTCTGCAATAATATAAGTTATAATATTTGTTTTTTAAGTTTCGTCCCACCCTATGGCCTAAGGAATATGAGGGTCGAGTTTTAGATGTAAGATATCAGTGTACACTTCTTCTTCCTTGTTTTTCGTCTCGAGGGTCTCGGGTTCAAACCTGACCGGGGTCGATAGATTTTTTTAGGATTGACAAATCCAAGGAGCAAGTCCTCCAGGAGGGACTTTAAGACGTGGGTCCCGAGTCTGAATATTTTCAGGCTCGAAAAAAATTCTTAAGCTGAATAAAAAATACCAATTAGCAAAATTTACCGATTTCAACATCTTAGTAACACATTCGTTTTTTATAGATGTCTAATTAAGTCGGTATGTTGTTGACCTATGCCATTCATGACATCTATGGGCAAATATGGTAACTAAATTAACTTGGTTTAGTAACTCCTAACAAAGGAGAGGCTATGGTACAACATTGGGGTACGCCATTATAGATAGTATATTTGATCTTGCCACGCATTCTTGGTTACCGATTCTTTCATCGCTTTACCTATCTTCTTTCCACGTCATTCTTCACCTGATCTACTCATCCTGTTTTAGCGAATTCCAAAGGAATTTAGCTATTGAGGTTTTCTTTTTAAATATGTTTTTAAAAAATCTTCACTTTGTTCGTGTAATGAGAATGGAGGATAATATATTTCCAAAATAAAAAATCCATTGACATTAAACGTGTTTGGTAGACGACAAAAAGGAATACTATAAAAATTATGACATTTCCAGAACACTTAATAGAGAGACATTTGCGAGTAGTTCGTTACTGAGGAAGTGGTTTGCGGTTGTCCTTTTTTTATAATATAAATATCTTGGTATACAACACTGACTACAAAGGAACCAAAAACGTAAGTTTTTTTTCTTTCTCCCAACGATTTGTGATCTATCAGGATCTCTGTGACATACCGTAATTATTGTGACTTAATTAATGATTCAACATAAAAAAAAGTTTTGAATTTTGTTCATGGCCGCGAGTATATAAGCTCTCCATACATCCCTGTCGTAAGATGTTTTCAATCATCTCATATAATTCACCTCCCTAAAAGCATGGTTATTGTTATTCTCCCTCTCTTGTTTTTATTTATTTATTTATTTATTTATTTACTAGCTAATACCCCGCGTGCGCTGCTACACCTAAATAAATGAAAATTAATGTGCTTTTATGTTTAATTGAATAAGTTGAAGGAAAAATAATTATAAATTTACATTTTTTAGGTACCCCGTGCTGATTACCCGGCGTTGTTCGGTAATCTACTCATCCCGATCTTCTTGACATAAATGAGCTGAAAGACAAAATTCGTTATTGTAAGTTATCCGTAGCCATATGCTGCTATGCTTGCACAGGAATCTACGTACTTGTCTCGATCTTCTTGGCATCAATGAAAGACAAAAATGGTTATTGTAAGTTATCGGTAAGAGATAAACATATGCTGTCGAAGACTGTTTTGTAGAGCTTTTTGATATTAAATTCTGTGTATATTAATTGTGTGTGTTTGTTATGGTTTAGGCAGCGTAAGCCATTTAACGTTTTCCACTACAAAGGGCGATTTTTTTAGTGGTCTCGCGCCGTAACCGTGTGGTTAAGGCAGGAAGCCTTGGCGCAGAGCTACGGGACTTGCGCTGGTTCAAGCCTCCATGGGGGAAGAAATTTTCTCATAGTATTTCGGTCAGTATGGGTACGGTGCCCACCGAGCATGGTGAGGCATTTGGGTAGCTTAAATAAGTAGCGGCTCCAGGTTGAGAAAACCAGCTATAACGGCTGGGGGACTCGACATGCTGACCACATGTCACCCCTACAGTGGCTGGATGATCATCTACCTCTGTGATTGACACATGTGGATGTAAGGCCAGCAGTCGGCTGGTAGGCTAAGGGACTTCTAGGCCTGTCGCGCCAGGAGTTTTTAGGAGTTGAGTATCACAACTCTCTTATAGCCTGTGTTCATCCCGGGAATCTCCTGAACATTTTGAAAAAAAAACCCATCAAAATCGGATCAACGGTATGGCCGCGCATAAAGTACGAACAAACAAACTAACGTTCATTTTTATATTATTAGATGGTAGAGTTAAGACCGTAAGGTCATATCTTGCACTTCATCGAGGTTTAGTTATACGTATAATAACGATTATGAATTAATAGTATGATTAGTAATACATAATGGCACAGGCTACGCAATATACTGTAAAGTCGACAAGGAAGAATTAATAATAATAATAATAATAATAATAATAATAATAATAATAATAACCTGTCATTTGATTAAGTAATTGGCTTGGTAAAGAAGTTGTAAAATATTAAAGAATAATACAATTATACATAAAACACGGCTATATTTTATATTGTCCATACATATATTTAGTGAGTTTGTTAACTGTTTTTGAGTCGGGCAGTACTTGATATACGAGGGGACGGAATTCTGGAGCCAGTGGCTGAAACAAGGAATGATGAATAATGAAATGTTCGATGTACGGTATGATCTCCATACCGGTTGTTTCTCCTCTGCTTTCCTACAAGAAGTTTCTATGCCGCTCTTTCATTCCCCACTTGTGTTATAAGTCCTTTCAGCGCATTATACGGTACTTAATCATTCTTATTTTATCACATCTTTCACAGAAACCTCCTGGAATTCCCTCCCTCTAGATATCAGGGGTTGCCGCTCATTTGATACTTTAGTCACGCTTGCATAATTACGTGTTAAATAATTTATTATTCTCCATAATTAAATTTATTCCGCCACTAGTAGTTTCTTCTGTTTTTCTGTCTTGTACATTTTATATTTTATTCCTTAAATCTAGAGTAAATCAAAGTAATATATTTTAGATAATAATTTTATATATTCCATGTAATCATTTATGTTTATTGTAATTGTATATGGCTAATTTTTTTTATTTTACTCCAACGTGGTTGAGTGGTAGACAAGCCCTTCAAGTCTTAACTGTGCTAGGTAAAATAAAGTTATTATAATTATTATTATTAAATTTATTATTATTATTATTATTAATTATTATTATTATTATTATTATTATTATTATTATTATTACTAAGAGCAGTAAGATGTTCAAAATCGGAAAAAAGACAGTCATACGAGAAAAAATGAATATTAAATAATATTCAATAAGAGATTATATAAAAATTAAGCAATTAAATTTGTATCGGCATTTACGAAGAATATAAGTAGATAATGGATACCCAGAATAACATTGGAATGATGTCCATCTGGAAGAAGGAAGATAGGAGGATCTCAAAACTCATGGATCCAAGAAATAAGAACTGAAATGAGAACAAGAGGACTGTAGGACATGGAGTGGATGGGAAGGAACGAGTGGAGAAGGGGGGAAAAAACTTCAGGCACAAAAAATGTGTAAATTTTGAAAATCTGCTTATAAATAAAATAATAGTAATAATAATAATAATAATAATTATTATTATTATTATTATTACTGTTTTATTTATAAGCAGATTATTATTATTATCATCATCATCGTCATCATGTACTTCAATGTCATTAGTTTTCTCCATTCACCTCTGCCTCTTTCTCTCTTTTCTGAACATTTTATTCTCAAATTCTCGTAATATTTTCTCCTCTGTTAAAGTAACTGGAATAGCCATCGTTTTATATATGCTATGTATAATATTAGATTAATTCTTTTAGAGAAATTGAAACGATGATAGTTTCAGTAAAACCAGTAGCTATGTTCAATTTCTCTCTGCTTTTTATTCCAGTTTGAAATTATTGTTCTCGCTACATTTTAAAATTTCGTTCTTATTTAAAGATTCTTTCTACATATAAAACCATATCGCGTCAAGGATCTTCAGATGTTTTCAGTAGCCTGTGCGTTTATATTAGCGAATTCATTATATAAAAACGATAGAATAGTTGAGTCAGTCGAGAAAGAGTCTGATTGAGTCATTGTCTGGCAAGCGTCCAGTGTGTTGTGATCCAAGATTCCGAATTGTAAATCTTGTAACTGAGACATTTAAGTCTGTTTTAGGTACTGTGAAGAAAAAAAAAACTATAAGAGATACGGTGTTATTTCAACTACTTAGGGTTTAGCGTATCTTACTGCCAAAATAATGATATAAACTTAAATTTTTTTAAATGTTATAATATGTGTGGAACAATAAGAAGAACGCTAAAAAAATTAAACATTAAAAATAACACAATTAAAATTCTATATAATATATATATATATATATATATATATATATATATATATATATATATATCAATGACAGTACCTATGTTATATGCTTGTGAAAGCTGGACACATATAGATAAGATAAAATGAAAATATAAGTAGCTGAAATGAAATTCTTACGTTCAGTAGCAGGCTATTCATTGTTGGATAAGAAATATAATGAAGCAATAACCGATTTAAACGTCTACAGTGTCATAAAAAATTCAAAACAGAAGATATTATTGGCTTCGACATATAGAAAGAATGACATCCAATGGACTCCCATAAATTTTGCTTCACTACCAACCCAAAAGAAGAAGAAGAAGAAATATTGCTGCGATCTGTTGAGACTCGGCCCCTAGCTCGCTGGTTCGCATTAATAGTAGATAGGGACAGAGGGAATATCGTTATAATCCATTCATGCGCGTCACTAATTAGGTGACGAGGCAATTGGCTACCTTAAGAGAGTCCCACAACTAGATGGAGGGCTCTTGATATGGAAACTGGTCTCTGGCCTAATTCCATGACGTAGACGACGAAGAAGATACGGTGTTATGCGAAATACTTAAAAAAAAAATAATCATATGTGATTGTAAAGCACGTAGGTGTTAAGTAAATAAAGAAAATTGGAATTTTTGTATAAAACCGGTATGAAATTATTAAATAAATTCCACTCATGTTCTCGTAACTTACACACATAAAACACACACACACACACACGTGCATATATATATATATATATATATATATATATATATATATATATATATATACACACAATTAAATTAATTTAATTTAATGATTTTATAATTTAACATTTTCATTCTCGCGTGTATCGAATCCGGGGCCGATAACCAGGAAGCAGGAATGCTCCCACCAGAGCCAGCACGGCGAATTTTGGAGAAAATACTTATGCTTTTCAATTCAGCAGTGAAGAATTTTTGTCAGAAAGTTGTTTTAGTTTGTTGATAAGGAGAATTCAGAATCTTCAACACGAAGAAACGTGAGCTAAAATCTGAATTCAACTCTTTTAGTCTAGTGTTTCTCATAGATTGGTGATTTTTCCTAAAAAAACATGATGATGGACATTGCGGAAATCTAAAGTGCCATCTTCAAAGTGCTGCGAGAGCGGAAATTGTATTTCACAGCGATGGCGTATAATGATAAGACTCAGAATAACAAGAAGTCGCCGCCTTCGTGACCAGTCGTAACGTAACAACACTTTGTGTAAATGTTGTCCAGCTTATAAAAATATATATCTTGGTGCTTAATGTTTACCCTTATAAACTTATATACTGTAGTCGAAAATAACTATACTACAAATAAAATGTCAGAACAGGCGAACAATAAATCTGCCTAATTCCTTAAACTAATGTTTCAGTGTAAGTAGTCACAGATAGATTTCTGCCCAAGCGCGTAAGGCAGCGCGTCTGGGGCCTCATAAATAAATAAGTAAATATAGATACATATATATATACATATATATATTAGTATTTTTCATAATAAAAATAATTAAGTAGATTTTCTTAAATTATATTGACAAATGAACATCATTACTATTATTACCATTGTCATTATTATTATTATTATTATTATTATTATTATTATTATTATTATTATTATTATTATTATTATTATTATTATTATTATTATTTTATAAAGTGTTGATAAAATCAATGTTGCTTTATGCTTCGGAGTTTTTTTTTATTATAAGAAAAATATTTATTCCCAGGAAATGACTTTATCGACTATATTATGTTTCTAATTGAGGAATGATTATTATTAATTCTTGCTAGTTTACAAGGAATCTGACAAACTTACGAATTCTTTGAGGTAGTGAGTGATTCCCATTAGCGCCACCTGTATCTGACTCCAACATTCTAATCCCGTACGGTTCAGAAGTTTCAATTTGTAAATTTGTTATGATAATTATGAAAAAAATAAGTTAATACTTGTATTCTTATTCCTAAGCATAGATAGTTTCAGTCGAATATTGATAGACATGATTGTCATTAAAACTGGATAATGCAAATTTAATATTTACATTTAGGCTACCACATTTCTCATTCAGATAGGACAAACGTTTTTTTTAATGTAATATTTTAATTGTAAATATGGGCCTGAAGCAAAGTTTCTACTCATAATAAGAAGAGCACATGAAAACTATAAAATTGCCGACAAAATGAGTAACTATTTACAAAATAAATTAAAAATGCTGTTCTCTAAATCTTAATAGTTTGATTTCATCCAATCCCCAAGTCAAGCCATGCCATTCCATCATACACACCTATTTAATTTAAATACTGGGTTATGAACAGGAGTTCCCTACCTCAAATTGCTTGTTTTCATGTATTCTATAACCACATAAATTTATTTAAATAATTTACACTCTATATAAAGGGTAGACTTTAATGTTACATAATTTATGCATATTTAATTATTAGACTGCAATACCGATTAAATCACTTACTTCAAAAACTCCATGGCGGGACAGGCCTAGAAGATCTTGGCAATCTCCGGCTGCTAGTCTCACATGCACATGTGTTAATCGCAGAGGTGGACCATCATCTGCGAGTATAGGGGTGATATGTGGTCAACATGTCGAGTTCCCCGCCTTTATAGCTAGTTTTCTCAAACTGGAGCCGCTATTCGTTGTAGCCTAACTATCCAAATTCCTCAGGATGCTGTGGGCACCGGTCCTATACTGCCCGTAATTGTACGAGTATGAGTAAATCTCTTCGCCCATTTCATGCTATGCTTTGCAGCTTTACCAGGGAATTATTAGGTGTGGTAGCTTCCCGTTGCTTTCCACACCGGTGAATGATGATGATGATGTGATGATGGGTTTTCGGGGACCGTTGACTCATAAGCTTCCTGAAATTTGTCTTGCAGGTGAGGAAAAACCCCGAAAAACCTCACCCAAGAAGCCCGGGAATCAAACCCTGGCCCGTTGCATGACAAGTGAGACCACATCGGTGGACTAATAAAAGTTAACCCTCTTAAATTATCTTGCTATGTGGAAAGTACAGTATGAAGTAACTAGAGCTACTTGCTCTTTTTAAGAATGTTGATGTGTTAGTCTATTGTATCTTAAAAATATTTCTGACAACCTGTAATTACCCATTTTATGTAAATGTTCTTCCTAAACAATGTATGTGTTCCCAATAAGCTAGTCTAAAATGCTGACCTTTTATATTTTTATTTTTATTTATCATTTGCTGAAGAACAAAAATAAATATTTTGACTCTCGAAACATTTCGTGAATTTAGTCTAGGTCTATGTAGACTTCGATTTGTAAAACATGTGGCACGAATGGGAAATGAAAGAGGAAAATGAAAACTTTCCGTGTGAAAACCAGAAGGAAAGTGCGCAATAGGTTGGCCAATAATGAGGTGGGAGAATAATTTTAATTGTGATTTGAGAGAAATGAATTGAAAGGAAACTATTAGTTTAGAATATGGATTTATAGAGGATCTATATCTATTCCCGGTCAGGCCATAAGAATGTTTCCTTAAAGGAGATTATTCCTGTTGTTTCCCATAGTCTGGAATTAAGTTTAGATTTAAGGATTTTGTAGGTGCTTGGTTATCATATCATCGGAGTAATGTAACTCCGTCTTCCAAGTGCCCAATCTCAGAAATGGCCTACAATTACGCCTATAGTAAAGGTAAATACCAGAAATGTGATACGACAATCAGGTGGCATTAGACAAAAAAAACAAATTGAGAATTGAGAAATGATTTAAATTCTCTATTTTTTTATTGTTGGCCGCGGTGGGCTAGTGCTTATGTTCCTTGGGTCGCGGGTTCAAACCCAGTCAGAGTCGATGGATTTTTAGGATCGAAAATCCAAGGGACAAGTTCTGCGGAAGGGACTTTAAGCAGTGGGTCCCGAATCTGAAGCTTTTCAGGCTCATTAAAGAACTGCAAGCCTGAATAAAGAGGAATCATCATCTTACTTACAGGGATTAGGCAATCTTGCCATATCCGTCTTTACACTGTTAGAACCATCTCTTCCTCGGACGTCCCACATCTCTTCTTCTATACTCGTCGAGTCTACGACAAGGGAAGACCACCTAGAAGCACTCGCCATTGAAGATGCCCTCCGTAGTGGAAGAAACACCAATTATAGACCACGGCCATATAGTCCGGAATATTTTAATATTATTATTACCGGCCGTGAAAACCTGCATTCCATAATATTTATTTATTTATTTATTTAAATTAGTGGGGACTTTTTAAAATCTGAAATTAAGATAAATGGTGGATTTAAGTTTTGGCAGGTGAAAGCAACAAATCCCGAGAAAAACTTTTCCTGGCTCCAATTCGTCCAACATGAATGAGTGATCGAGACGAGAACTCGGGGCCCAGAATTAAAGGGCAAGTGTCAAACCGCATGTGCCATAGACCAGTCTAAAAAGGAAGAAAAAAAAACTGATAAAAATTCGATTTTTCTAATATTTTAAGATTTTTCATGGATCCTACCTACAACCAGAAAAAAACTAAATTTCAACATAGGTTAGAAATTATAAATGGTAATATCCGCATAGACACTTTTTTTTTTTAAATTTTGGGTCTCTAAGAAATAGTTTTAATTCCGTTGTCATTTATAAAAGTTATCTTATAAATTTATGCCCACTCCAGTGGTCTCGTAGTAACGTCGTTGCAGCAGGTCCGGGTTCGATCGACGGTCGGGGCAAATTTCTTGGATGAGGTATTTCTCGGGGGTTTTCCTCATCTGCAAAACAAATGACTACTATTAATGTATTTTAATGAGGTAGAAAAACGGTAATTTTATGGGAAGAAATTACAAGAGGTAGTTGGCAGTTGATTTATTCCGATACAAATTGAACTGCAATCAAGTCAGGTGGTACCTCGTGTATAGCACCGGAAGCGTGAAGCAATTCTTTTCATCTAAGTACACGAACACTGTTCGATCTGAATTGAGTATATTTCTCACCCCCACCCGACAATTAGAAAGTCAGTGAACTTCCTTCATTCAATATTGTTTTGTCAGGCGACCTTAAACGTTTAAATTGCATTGTTCTCCCATGGCAGCGACCTAAAGTTCAAACCTCGGTACAGACACATATATTTATACCCATACATTTCCACGTGGTCAAGGGTGCTCCCTTGCGGGAATTACTTCATCATCATGTTTGGTGCTACAACCCATTGCAGGCCCTGACCGCCCCAATTATGCGCCTCCATTCCATTTCTATCTACTGCCTTCCTTCTCCATCTGTGGACTTCTATAACCTTCAGATCATGTTCCATGCTGTCTAGCCATCTGGTAAGAGATCTTCCAACTTTCTTTCTCCATCTATTTTAGAGAATATGACTCTACGGGCAATGTCTGTTTCTTCCAGTCGATGTAAATGACCCACCCATCTCAACCTTGAAGATTTCATTATTCTGACTACGTCAGCATCACCATATAATTCCTGATTATACCTACTGCGCCATTTGCCATTTTCATTTATCGGTTTATAGTTTTTCCTTAGAATCTTTCTTTCAAATACGTTTAGTAATTTTTAGTTAATGGCCAAGTTTCACTTCCATTCAGGATATCAGACCTAAGGAGAGATTAGTAAATGTTGAATTCAGTTTGAAGGTTAAGATGTCAAAGGGAGTTACTTAACCAAGCTAATTTATTTACGTTTATTTTTCTACAATGTCAGGGAATGGCAAGTCTCGTGCAGACACCTTAATAGACAACTAAGGTATTTCTTTAATGAGAAATGCTAATTAAATGTTGCTCATAGGCTATAATTTAGGGTTAAGGTTCTTTCACGAAAATCTTCTTTTCTTTTGTGACATTTTATTAGAGTTTATTTTCCTTTTACTATCAATGCGTTGTCATCTGCAAATAATATCATTGGTCGTGGAAACAATAAAAATATACTTACATACCTTTTCAAAATGTATCGTATCATCACAATTTAGGCGCAAGATACGTATTTACTTTGTATGCAACAGCACAGGAAATGTTTATACTCTGAATCTTACACGATATCTATGACTAGAGCATGGAACTCACTTCCCAGTCATGTCAGGGACTGTCAATCACTATCTTTAGTTAAATCCAAATTCACTGATATCTTAAGTTCGACATAATGAAAATACTGCCTGCATAAGAACTATTTTCAGCTTTTTGTATGTACCTATAAATATTCATCTAGGATGATTTTCTTGCTTTACTTTATTTCATTTTATTTGAATTCCATGTTTTGTTAGTGTTAGCTGATATTAGACCACATCTGCATTGTCCTTTGTTTAGTGTATATTTTAACAATATTTTAAAACTGTAATAAGTATTTAATTTGTATATGATGTTATTATTCCTGGTTGAGGGAAGAGAAGGCATTATAGCCATAACTCTGCCAGTTAAGGCAGAGGGAAGAGAAGGCCTTATATCCTTAACTCTGCCAGCTTAAATAAAGCATTATTATTATTATTATTATTATTATTATTATTATTAATATTAATATTAATATTATTATATTTATTAGCACTCTGCCAATTTGTTTTACTTATTGAGGAATCTAAATATTAATACGTGAAGAAAAAATTATGTACCCCCTAAACACATTGCGCACATAAAGCACATTGCGCGCACGGAAGGAGTGTGATATTTGGTATAATTAAAGTGCATATAGAGAAGGAGTGCAAAAAAAATAACTTTATGTATAATATGTGTTACAAATAAATTAAATTAAACAAAATAAAATAAATTGTCTCTAACGAATTTGTGTGTATTACTCATTCGTTTATGTTCATGCTGAAAGTGCATAGTTGCAAAAAGAAAATTGTGCAGCAGCAATGTGAATTGACTTAATCTCGCGTATTTATTAGTGGTTAAAAAAGTGAATACATTTTAATATTTAAATTTAAATTAAACCCTGTCTAATCTTGGTTTCAGTCATTTCATTACATTTTTTTACATTTAGATATTCGCACCTACTTCCATTATGCCTCGACATTGAACATTGACGGGTCGAAGTGAGAGACAAAGAAGAAGGGATATATATTTCCGTACACATAATAATAGGCAAAATACAAGTTTAAATAGTATATACAACAGCAATGTGAATTGACTTATTCTTGCGTATTTATTAATAATGGTTTATTATTAGTGGTTTTAAAAAATGAGTATATTCTATTATTTAAATTTAAATTAAACTCTGTCTAATCTTGGTTTCAGTAATTTATTCGCACATACTTCCATTATGTCTCGACATAGAACATTGACGGGTCGACGTGAGAGACAAAGAAGAAGGGATATATATTCCCGTAAACATAATAATAGGCCAATGCAATTAAAATAGTATACAAATTACAAATGACGCGTTATTGTTTTTTAAATATACCACATATTTTCTATCGTTCGTATTTTTAAAATAAATCGAAAATTAATATTATATAATGACGTATTTGTGGCAAACTTAAAAAATTAATGAATTATGGTCTATATTCGACCACTGGGCGACCACTAGTCTTACATTACTGTATCGAAATGTGCACTTTTTAAAGTTTACGGTTTATTTTATATCTTGCAAGGTGTTTTGCTCTGCAGTATCCAAAACAAAATTTCCTGGTGTAATTTATCTCTAACTGGTATTAATTTAGTCACACTTCCTTTATAAATCAATCCGAAAATTGTATGGGAAAGCTTTTTGATGCAGCTTCTGTGAGAGTATTTACGTATGACCTGTCAGTAGTCATTGACACCACATCTCATGATAATATGTGCTGCGTAACAAATTACAAACTATTTCCTAAAGGCAGTAAAAATTTCAAAGAGAGCACTTTGGTCACAGTTTACCTCACTACTGACTCATCTTGTAGCAAATTACAAGTCATTGAACTGTTGTAAACTCGTACATATTGTTTCAGAAATTTGTATTGTTTCTGTTTACGAGTAAGCAATTAAAGGCTTGCGAGTGACTGATTTTTCGTTATTAATTTCCTAAGTTACAATCCCGGTGGGACTGGAAGTAAACGTCAATAAAACTAAATATATGTCCACACATAGAAATGCATTATACGAATATAATGGAAATGGAGAACTAATGACAAATGAAGGAAATGTTGACGAAGTGGCTGATTTCAAGTATCTAGGAACAATAATTACAAATAGGAATTAGATGTACAAGGAAATTAAACAAAGGCTCAATTCTGGAATTGTATGCTATTATGCATTACAGGGACTCTTGTCACAACTCCTTTCAAAAAACGTTAAATTAAAAATATATAAAACTATTTTTATACCAGTTATATTATATGGATGCGAAACGTGGACTCTTACCTTAAGGGAGGAAAGAAGATTACGAGTATTTGAGAATAAGGTTCTTAGGAAAATGTTTGGGTCAAAAAAGAGATGAACAGACAGGTGAATGGAGAAAACTACATAAAGTGATCAACATTATATGTATAGGAAGCCAGATATAATTATAACAGTTAAGACTCGTAGGCTGCGATGGGTAGGACATGTGACACGTATGGTGGATGAAAGAGGTCCATGGAAGCCTCTGGTATGAAAATCAGAGGGACCAGTAATGAGGTGGGAGAATAACATTATCCATGATTTGAGGGAAGTAGATTATACAGGGATGATTGAAAAACATAAGCTCAGGATAAGGATGTGTGGAGAGCTTATGTCAGCGCGGCCATGAACTTATGGGTTCGATAGAGCCAGTTAGTTAGTTAGTTAGTTAGTTACAATCCCGGTATCGTCAGATGGCGTTAATGATAAATCTTTATATAGAGAAATTCGGCATGCGTATGTTTGTGATTTATAGATTTCTAAACGGCTAACAGATCTTCATGAAAATCTGTACAAACAAGTTTTCTGTTACAGAAGTGTTTGGTCGCTATCTGTTATGCTCTAAAACTGGACAAGGGTTCCATTGGGGTAAAATTTTCCGGAGGTAAAATAGCCCCCCCCCATTTGTGTTCTCCTGACGGGGACTACTTCAGGGAATCTATTGTAAAGGCTTAAACACAGGTACATGTTGCTAGGAACATGGAATATTAGGGCATTATATAATAGTGACACACTAGAAAAACTACATAACAGTGAGCTACATGATCTTTGTGGGAAACCAGATTATAATAAGAAAATTAAGTCTCGTAGACTAAGATAGGCAGGACATATAGCACAATGTGGAATGAAAGAAGGACATAGGAACTTACTTTCTATGGACAAAATTCATAATACTCCTCCTTGTATCCATTCAGGTCTACTTGAGGTCAGTTTCTCAACCGATTCTTTCGACTTATTTAGAATAATTTGCATTATTTCCCAATCACTATTCAAAGGTCCCTTCATATTTGATATGATTCTAAATGGCGGCCCAGAAGCGAGTATCATAATATTATATCTGATGTATTATTTACGTTATGAATTTATTAAAGATAAGCAATTCAATATAGTATGAAATAAATATGCTCTATTGACCACACAAATACAGAGGAGAAGAACCTCCCCGAATGAAAGATTATCATAAGTAATGCCACGAGTGATTTCCAAATTATCGATAAATTCACGACTCACGAAGTGAGGAGTGAATTTATCTAGATAATTTGGAAATCAAGAGTGGCATTTGTTAGGACTATTTAACGAATAAAATTAAGCTGTTTACTCACAAATCATTATTTAACTATAGTTATTTTAAAATATTTATATATTTAATGTAAACGGCGATGTTTACAAATGAGAAACGATAGGTACGCTTCTACTGCTTCTTTTGTTTATCACTGCAACCAGATCATACTATTTATTGCCAAAGGAACGCAATATTGTAAGGAGGAGCTTTCTTTAATATGGTAATTATAACACTGATAAATATTTGGTGAAACACGACTCTGATTGGTTGTAAAACAGAAATCATTGAAACGTGATTGGTCATTGACTCCCATTTGGGGCATGAGTTAAATAGTCACAATGATATGCCCCCTCTGAGACAACTCGAACATTTAAAACAATAAATAATAGTTTTAAAAAACTAAAAGAACACGCTTTATTAGAAAACTAAAAAATGAAAAATAATTTTAATTTCCAATACGCTTGGGATAAAATAAAGTGATCAACAAAAAAATCATCTCCAACACATATAGAATAAAATTAGAGTTATAAACAAAAAGAAAATAATTTTACCATCAAAAGCATGGGGTGCTCTATATCAATTAATATATTTGATAATAAAGAGATATTGGTAAAAGTAAGCTCTCTAAGAAGAAAAATGTAAAAATCATAAAAATCACCCCACGCTTTTGATGGTAAAATTATTTTCTTTTTGTTTATAACTCTAATTTTATTCTATATGTGTTGGAGACGATTTTTTTGTTGACCACTTTATTTTATCCCAAGCGTATTGCAAATTAAAATTATTTTTCATTTTTTAGTTTTCTAATAAAGCGTGTTCTTTTAGTTTTTTAAAACTATTATTTATTTTTTTTAGTTTTAATATCTTACAGAATAAGATAAAAATGTAAATATCTTTAAATTCGATACTATTGTAGTATGAGCTAAAAGTAATACTCTTCTATAAAAAAAACCCTCCCAGCCGGATTTGAACCAGCGACGTATGGATTACTGAAATAATATACCACTAAGAGTTCACTGCTCTACCAACTGAGCTCTTACAACAATCGACTAGAAACTCGACAAGTTCGCAACCTATTATACCAGTTTTCATATTTTTGATTTTCGGATGATTCTGGCCAGGATTTTAGAAACAAAATATGAAATTATTGTATTGTCACGGGTTCTCTGCACGTATACAAAGTTTCAAGTCGATCCAATGTTTCTAACTGGGTGAAAATCGCGTTGAAAGATTCCGTTAGATTGATACAAAAACACGTTTTTTGATTTTCTGATGATTATGACCAGGATTTTAGAAAATAAATATGAAATTATTGTATTGTCACGGGTCCTCTACAAGTATACAAAGTTTCAAGTCAATCCAATGTTTCTAAGTGGGTGAAAATCGCGTTGAAAGATTCCGTTACATTGATACAAAAACACTTTTTTTTTTATTTTCTGATGATTATGGTCAGAAGTTTGGAAAATAAATATGAAATTATTGTATTGTCACGTGTCCTCTACAAGTATACAAAGTTTCAAGTCGATCCGATGACTTTAAGTGGGTGAAAATCGCGTTGAAAGATTCCGTTACATAGATAGATAGATAGATAGATAGATAGATAGATAGATAGATAGATAGATAGATAGATAGATAGATAGATAGATAGATAGATAGATAGATAGATAGATAGATAGATAGATAGATAGATAGATAGATAGATAGATAGATAGATAGATAGATAGATAGATAGATAGATAGATAGATAGATAGATAGATAGATAGATAGATAGATAGATAGATAGATAGATATAGATAGATAGATAGATAGATAGATAGATAGATAGATAGATAGATAGATAGATAGATAGATAGATAGATAGATAGATAGATAGATAGATAGATAGATAGATAGATAGATAGATAGATAGATAGATAGATAGATAGATACAGGTCAAGCTAATATAAAGCGTGTAAAATGCTATTCTCTCACATATTCGTTCCAAACAAGGAAAATATGATAGTATGATTATGATTATCAAGTGGTGTTCGGGGACTATTTAGCCCTCACAATTTTCCGACATTTGTCTCACAGGTGAGGATAAAGCCTCGAAACACCTGGAAACTTGTCCCAACTGGGGATCGAACATGGGCCGCTACGTACGAGGCAACGATGTTACCCCGAATACACACCAGTGGACTTAACTCAAAAATATGTTTTTATTATAATTCCATCAGGACTTAATAGTTAAAGTCTATTGTTTACATCCCAAGATGTCCCCAAACGTTTTTCCTCATAGACCACGTGCCAATTTTTTCTATTCTGGTTAGACTCCCTGCCTTTCTAATATTGAATTTTTTTCAAATTCGTCAACAACAAATCAGTTTTTTGCAGCTGACATAGCGCTATTCACTTTGATTTGGATCTCTTATAGGTCAGAATCGACCTCTGGAGTTTGATTAAAAACCACCTGGGAATGACTGGTTTATAAGGATTGTCTGATTTTTTCAGTCTGCAAGCAGTGTGCAGAAGCCTAGCTATAAAATAATTTAAAATACAGAATATTTATAGTATTCGCCAGAAGCTCTGGGATGCTATAAAATGGTTGGCTGACGACTAGGAATGTTAATAACGTAGAAATAGATGACTCATGTTTGTCATTATTTATTATGATCCAAATTCCCAAGCTACTTCTATTATTAATAAATTGATGTTAATAATAGCAGCTGTTATAATTAGAGTCGGGATGTTAGGCACTTAAAAAATTCAAAATAGGCAGGCAAAAAGGCACTAAAAATCATTAATATGGGCGCTAAAAATTCAAAATAGGCTCTTACAAAAAATGGACAACAACATAACTTTTTAGTCTTACGTTAAGAATATAAACATATGCTATCAATAGCATGCGAAGATATAATAGATGCTTTTGGATTTGTTTTGCCTTTTTACAAAGATTAGAACCGTCTTTCATGAAATTGGTCAGTTTGTCCTTTACTGTTGTCCGCTCTTTAGGTATCTTAAAACTGTTCTAAAGGTAAAAAAAAAAAAAAAAAAAAACATGCATTTGCCGTACCACTTTGTCTTTGAAGCACCTCTCTGTGAATGAGGACTACAGACTGAATTCAGTGTTACCAAGATCCAAAATAATATTGCCAGTCACCTAAAGGTTTCAGCACCAGGTGTGAGACAGAGGAAGAAAGCTTGAGCCATCTATCCTCTTTGTCATTCAGCGCTGTTTGTATTGAAAAGAAGCAAAGAACCTTTCTCCAAATTATAGAGCCGGAGCATAATACAATGGCACATAGCATGGGGCTATTTTGCTTAATGGGAATACTTGAGGTGGAAAAATACAATATTTACCAAACGGGAGTGCATTGAGGAGGAAACCATCTACCTGCTAGGTTATTGGGTTATTGCCACCCATATCCTAAAATATTCTAAGGGAATTTATAAAAAGAACACTTGAAAATGTCTATGAAATTATATGTGTCATGAAGTTTGTCCATTTAAATTGATTTAATTGAAATACTAAGTTAATTTCGAGAAAAAAATGACAAATAGGCATCCTGAGGCATTATAAGCTGAAATAGGCATTTATAGGCAAAATGAACTTCATGGAAAACAACTCTAGGGTCGTTTGTATGGACTTATGTGAAGTCACTTTTACAATATCTCTAATAAATAACTATAGGCATTTTCCCTAACATCCGGTATCTAGTTATAATGTCAGTTGATTTTATAAACTTGCCTCTTTCATTTTCCTCCACTATAGATATATTTATTTCATATTACAGACTATTTCATTTCAGTTATTTACGATCTTGTCATCATCATCATCATCATAAATTTCACTATATAGGCCTTATGACCTGTTCAGGTTCTTCATTCCACCGCCTTCTTGGTCTTCCTTGCTACACGTGCATGTTTCCAGGCTCTTTTGGGTATTCAGCTCTCTTCCATTCTATCAAGATGTTGAATCGATTTTATTCTTTAAGTTTTAACTTTATCTGGGAGGGGTGTAATTTGCGATTTTTTACGTATATCTTCACTTCTAATGTGGTCTTTCAATGAGCATCCTTTACTGTCCTTAAAAATTAAATTTCCGATGCATTTATTCTGCTTTCATTCCCCTTATTCAGCACCCAACATTCACTGTCATACAAAAATGAAGGCACAGCCATTGTTTTATAAAATTTTAATTGAGTGACCTTCCTTGTTTTGTTTCTTAATGTTCTTCTAATTGTTCCCATACATACTTTGAAAACATTAGATTTTTATTTGTACGTCTTTATCATAGTTATGAGAAATGTAATTTCCAAGATAGTTAAATGTGAAATTTGCTTCAATATTAGTATTGATGGAGTATTGAGCCGGAGCAGGCCATGTAGCCTATACCGTGAAGACGGTGAATATTATATTATCGATCACAATTTTAAATCTAATCTGATCTTTATCCTTAAAACCCATAACTTGGGGTTTCTCTGTTGATTTTTACAATTATATTTATTTGATATTCCATTTAATTTATACATATTATATTGAAGCTCGTCTTCTGTCCCGGCAATAAGTATATTTTTTTACGAACTTATAAAATGGAAAATTACAGAACCAAGCAAAGCAATATCACAAAAATGGAAGCTATTTTCAACAACATCTGAATAAGCATACTTACTTACAC
Source organism: Diploptera punctata (assembly GCA_030220185.1). Taxonomy (NCBI): domain Eukaryota; kingdom Metazoa; phylum Arthropoda; class Insecta; order Blattodea; family Blaberidae; genus Diploptera; species Diploptera punctata. The sequence continues at coordinate 2,818,270 of JASPKZ010009790.1, forward strand.
ACTGGCCGTTCATGGCCGCGCGGACATAAGCTCTCCATACATCCTTATCCTGAGTTAATATTTCCCAATCATCCCCTGTAAATTTACTTCCGTCTAATCATTCTTAATGTTATTTTTCCAACTCGTTATTGGTCTACCAACTGGGCATTGTCCCCGGCTGCGTCTTCCTATCAATAAATCCTTTCCATGCCCCTCTTTTCATTTCCCATTCTTGCAACATGGCCTGCCCATCGCAATCGACGAGACTTAACTCTTCCTTATTATATTTGGTTTCATATAAATATCTAGCTTTACTGATGTGTATGTCGTCGCCAGTTCTTCTCCCTCTAACCAAAGAAAAGAAAACCGTAGATGATTTACGCAGTACTAATCATTTCTCATTACAAATTGATCTGTACTGATTGAATTGTTTTAACCTTCATTTGTGGTTTGGTGGACCTAGTAACATTGACAAAATGAGTAATATCCCTAAGATCCGGCTGCAAGATTACTACGTCCATCGAGTGTATGAACAAAATCGATTTTTTCATAAAAGTGTGAATGACTGAAGACAGTTTTGGCCGAGTTGCCTAATAAAAGTTGGCCGCCATTATTTAAACTAAAATACAATGAATTCATGTATTCGAAATAATTTGATTCACTTGTTATTAACATAAACTATAATCCAGTTCGCAGAAATCTATGTATAGAGCTTGAAAATTTTTGGTTGCCATTGCACAACTTGGCCGTAACCTCCTCGCAGCGGGAAGTAAAACCACTGCCCTTTATGTATACTACGTACATTGTAGATAAAGTAAAGTAATCCCACTACAGGCCTCAGGAGGCCCTTCAGGTAGTAGGAGGTAAAGGCTCCCACTTTTATGTATATACAAAAATATATCCAAAAGGTAGTGTTAATATACATTATACGAAACAAATCACAGCATTTTAAATTAACTGAACTTTATTTGAAACAATATAAAACAACAAATACGTACTTACCGCCATTTTATACTGATTGGTGTCACAGCCTGCTCTAGCCGCGAGGAGGTTTACGGCCAAGTTTGCAATGGCAACCAAAACTTTTCAAGCTTTATACATCGATTTCTGCGAACTGGATTATAATCTGTTTTAATAACAAGTGAATCCAATTATTTCGAATAAATAAATAAATTATATTTTAATTAAACATACTTGCGGCCGAATTTTAATAAGCAACTCGGCAAAAATGTATTCAGTCATTCACAATTTTATGAAAAAATTAGATTTTGTTCATACACTCGATGAACGTAGTAAATCGAGCAGTTGGATCTTGGACTATAACTACACATTCATTATTATTATGAATTTATGCAATGATCAGTATTTTGTTAGCACGTAACTGTTTCGGTTATATTACCTTCTTCTTATTCTTATTCTTCTTCCTTTCGAGGATTAGGTCAATGCGACCTGTTCCGGTCTCATGTCCATCGTTTCCTTCGCCTCCGCAAAGATCTTTTTCCATACGGTTTGTAGGTGTTGATCGTTTTGGGTAATCTTGTATTGTCCATTCTGTATAAATGTTCTTTTCATCGGTGTTTGTGATCTTCTTGTTTGTCGAGTATTGAAAATATCTCCAGTTAATTTCTTATTGATTCATTATGTAATCTATTCATGCGTGTACATCCTTTTACGGATCTTAAAAATTTAATTTCAGTAGTTTGAATGTGCGAGATATCATTTTTTGTAAGTACCCAAGATTCAGATACATATAAAAGAACAGGAACAGCCTTAATTTTATAAAACCTGAGCTGAGTTTCTCTTCGAGTCTTTCGGAGGGTTCTTCTTATGGTGCCACACATCATTTGATATCGGTTTAATTTATTATGTATATCCCAATCAGTTACTCAGAAGTCTCAAGTGCAAATATTACCTTAATTGGTATTTTATCTTGAAATAATCTTAGTAATTTCAACATTGCATAAGAAGCAAATGGTTTCTTTTTGAGTCTTTGTCACTCACACTCACTCACTGGCACTATCGAACCCGTAGGTTCATGGCCGCGCGGACATAAGCTCTCCATACATCCCTATCCTGATCTAATGCTTTCCAATCATTCCCTGTATAATCTACTTCCCTCAAATCATAGTTAATGTTGTTCTCCCACCTCATTCTTGGCCTACCAACTGGGCGTCTTCCTTCTGGCTTTCCTACAAGAAGTTTCCATGCACGTCTTTCATTCCCCATACGCGCAACATGTCCTGCCCATCGCAGTCTACGGGACTTAACTGTTCTTATTATATCTGGCTTCCTATAAAGACCATGTAGTTCATTGTTATGTAGTCTTCTCCATTCACCTGTCTGTTCATCTCTCTTTGGTCCAAAAATTTTCCTAAGAACTTTATTCTCAAATACTCGTAATCTCCTTTCCTCCCTTAAAGTAAGAGTCCATGTTTCGCACCCATATAATATAACTGGTAGAATAATAGTTTTATATATTTTCAGCTTAACGTTTTTTGAAAGGAGTTGGGACATCAAAAGTCTCTGCAATGCGTAATAGCATGCATTTCCAGAATTGAGCCTATGTTTAATTTCTTTGTGCATCTCATTCCTATTTGTGATTATTGTTCCTAGGTATTTGAATTCAGCCAATTCCTCAAATTTTCCCTCATTTGTCATTAGCTGTCCATTTCCATTATATAATGTATTTCTACGTGTGACCATATATTTAGTTTTACTGATATTTACTTCCAGTCCTAATTCCTTAGTGTTACTCAATAGTGTGTGCGTGTTGGCCTTTAGTATCTCCTCGCTATCGGCCAGTCTTTGTAGTGTTAATATTTATCTAACTAGAACAGTTTTAACAATGTAAACACATCTTCCGGTGTTCTATGTGACTTAAATATTGAATTTAAATGTACTTTCCAGTATTCCCCATTACTCCTTCCTCCACTCTTCTTTCTGTCATTGTTATTTTTAAACTGTGAATCAAATACCATTAGGTATCCTCTTTTCAACCTCTCTGGCGTCAACCATTCCAACACTTTCTTCAGTAGTAGTTATTCGGTTATTCTTGTTGCAGTTTGTGTTATACGCAGTACAGACTTTTTACTCCGTTTTTAGTTTTTATTACATTTTTTCTAATCTTGTCTCTTTTTATATTAAATCTGAACTCCTCCAAAATCTAATTTCCGTAGATAATAATTTAGAATTTGTTTAAAACTTCAATTGCCAAGTTTCTGACTCATGTGCTGCTATGCTTCTTATTATTGTTTTAAAGATTATTGATTTATTTTCTTTTGTAATATTTCTGTCCCAAATAATGGAATTTAAAGTAAATTTTGCTGATTACCCCAATGCTAACGTGTGCATTAATATAAATTACATTAAAAAGAATTACATTCGACATAATATGAAATAAAGTTAATAATTTGCAGGAATTTGAAGTGTTTAATGAATTTTTAAAGCAGGGTTTTATTATTATTATTATTATTATTATTATTAATTATCATCATCATCATCATCATCATCATCTTGCTGGTACTATCGAACCCGGAGGTTCGTGGCCCTCCGGACATAAGCTCTCCATACACCTCTATCCTGATATATAGTTTTCCAATCATCCACTGTATAATTAGCCTCCTTCAAATAATAGTTTTTGCTAATCTTCCACCTCATTCTTAGCCTACAAACTCTGATTTTCTTTCAAGAAATTTCCTTCCCCCTCTTTCATTTCCTATTCCTACATTACGTCCTTCCCAGCGCAGTCTACGTAACTTAATTGTTTTTATTAAATCTGCATTTCCTTGAAGATCATTTATGTCGCTGTAATAAAATGTTATCCATTCACCTGTCTGTTCGTTTATCTTTTGTTCATAAATTTTCCTAAGAACTTTATTCTCAGATACTCGTAATATTGTCTCCTTCCATAATAATGAAAAAAAAAATAATAATAATCAGACACACAAGTTCTGTTACAAAGTATTTTATTTTGTGGGTCCGAAATCCGGACAGCAAGTAGAAAACAAGCCAAGAAGCTCTTAGCAGTAGAAATGGATTTTTGGAGGCGATCGACAAGAATTTCAAGGGGGGATAAGGTTAGAAACAGTACAATAAGGGAAATTATGCAAGTTGAAAAAACATATTAGGAAAACTAGAAGATAAACATTTGAAATGGTATGGCACCTCATAAGAATGGAAAAAGAGAGAATACCAAAGAAGATCCTTAATTGGAAAGCTAATGGAAGAAGTGGAAGAGGCAGTCCTAGAGAACGATGGATAGATGGAGTGAGAAGTATGGAAGCTAGAGATTTGAGGGAAGAAGATGCTTTAGACAGGAACCTCTGGCGACAAGTCACTTTGGGTTGAAGGAGAAACACTGTATTGTGGAATATTCCTAAATAAAAAGATAATAATAATAACAATATTATTATTATTATTAATATCATTATTATTATAATGATTAGGAGTAAAGACCAATGGATACTATGAAATGGATTGACGTAAAAAAAGGACAAAATTGGCAGGGATTAATCAAGAAGTTATGCTAAACAGAAATATCTTTAGAATTAAGGTGCATAAGTGGCAATTTGACCAAGAGGAGAAACTGAAGAAAAAAAAACTGGAACGACATGGACAGATGAAAGAAATCAAGCCCATTGAAAAAAAAAAAGAGAGAGAGAGAGAGAGAGAGAGAGAGAGAGAGAGAGAGAGAGAGAGAGAGACAGACAGAAAGAGAGAGATATGGATTCGAAGGAAACGTCTCTAAGTAATTTGCCAGTCCTACATGAGCTCATTCGTAATAAAGAAAAATAATGTTTCTGTTGTGATGATGGTGGTGGCTGTTCTTGATGTTCCAGGCCGGTGTGATCTTTCGAAGAGATTGTGAAATATGGAACGCGTCATCTACAAACCACTTTCGATATGAAATGAGTTACATAGGTCGACAACATTTAAGATAGTTTGCTTAATAAAGATTCTGGAATTTTCAGAGAGTTATTATGGATATTGCACATGCTTGGTTCTGCTACATTGCACCTTAATAACAACGTGTAAAATACAAGATTCATGCTTTGATAAATCGTTAGATGATGGAAAACTATCCACTGATCCAAAGTAACTCGACCAGAAAATAATTTATGAGGCGCCCAGGAATTGATTTACCATGAACTCTTCTTCAAACTCGTGATTATGGCTTTTTAGTCACCACTAGTGCCATTTTGTTTTCCTAAGTTCTAAGATTTCCTTATAGATAATATCTATTCATCTCTCAAATTATTTTTTTACACGTATACGAAAAATTATTGTAAAAATAAGGCGATTATGTACTTTAATGTTTTTAAATTATAGCATAAAAATAAATTGTAAATCATCTTTATATTATGTGATTTACAGTAATCTATATAGGAAAGTTATAATTGGCTTCTTGGTTTATTAAAGGTTCAATGTGCTTCGAAATTATTGCTCTTCTGAAACTAAGGATTCACAATCCCAGTGGACTTGTGCTAACCATGTCCGCTCGCCTCTGGTTCAAAGGTTTGCGAATTCAAACCATCCTGGGTCGATAGATTTTACACGGCGTAAAAATCCTGACTATGGGCTCCTTCGGAAGAAAATTAAGACGTGTAGCCCGTGTCGTAGATTTACGGCATGTAAAAAACCTCAAGCCTGAAAAAAAACATTCTTCTGACCACTTTCACACGGCCAGCTTATAATTGCGATTCTATTGATATTACGTTAGTTTATGTAGAGTGTCATTAAATAAAGTAAAATAATAACACACATTGTCATATTATCAAAATAACAGATGCCAATATTATTTAGAATGTCACACTTCTTAAGCTTGAAGGAAGTACAAAAATATGCAGACCGAAGTTGAGAGGTGTCCCTCACCGTAGCCGAGTCCTTAAGGCAAGATGTCTTGGCGCAGAGCTATGGGAATTGCGCTAGTTCAGGTTTCCATGGGGGAGAAATTTTCTCGTGGAATTTCGGCCAGTATGGGACCGGGGCCCACCCAGTATCGTGAGGCATTTGGGTAGCTATAATAAATAGCGGCTACAAATTCAGAAATCCAGCTGGGGACGCAATATGCTGCCCATATGACATCCCTACATTGCCTGGATGATCATCTACCTCTGTGATTAACACATGTATATGTGAGTCCAGCAGCCAAGGGCCTTCTAGACCTTCGCGTCATGGAGTTACAAGTAGAGAGTTTGAGTTGAAGTAGATGGAATAGGAGAAAATCTTAAGATGCTTGGTGTAGAGCAGTGGTTCCCAAACTTTATCGACCCGCGAACCCTTTTCACAACGATCTGAATTGAGTGAACCACTGACTTTTAAATATGTATACAGTAGACATGCATAAAATTGAATTCTAAGCAAAATGCTCTTAACCCTTAATGGTTAAAACCTGAAGTTACTCTAGTTAAGGCTTAAAAGTTACACCAATGTTTAGGCCTAGTTGTAGCGAAATTAAATGCATTCCTAATGTTGTTACATAACTGTAAATCAGTCATTCGCCGTAAATATTAATTTATTGTGGATATAATGTGATAAATTCCCAATCTTACACATATGTAAGAAGGGGCATTATAGCGTTAATTTAATTTTAAAATAATAATAATAATATTAATAATATTATTATTATTATTATTATTATTATTATTATTATTATTATTATTATTATTATTATTATTATTGTTATGAGAATGCCGCAGAAATGAAGGAAACAATTATAGACCTAACCTCGAAACCCGCCATTACGAAAAAGTTTTGGCGAACCCCTTGAAATATTTTGCGAACGCCCTGTGGGTTCGCGAACCACAGGTTGGAAACTATGGTGTAGAGAATGGAGAAGGAAGACTTGACAAGGATGACTGCTGACAGGGCTCAAAATGAGCTGTAATGCCATCTATCTTGAATAACACACATAAAACATAAAATAAGGAATCCTAGACTGTTTCTAGTTACATGTGATTTGATTAATGATTGAACCCGTTCGTCCCACTGCGGGGGCATGGATGCTTCCGTAGTGAGAAGTTTCTTTATCAGACGAATTTAGTTACGCTTATTTCCCTATATATTTGTAATTAATGGCATGTGGTTAGTTGTATGTGTGTGTGTATATATATATATATATATATATATATATATATATATATCAACCTGATTGGGTTGTCAGAGCAATAACGCTAAGTTGGAAATTCATTTTCCAGGACAATTTGATTAAATCACTAACTAACTCACTGGCACTATCGAACTAGTAGGTTCATGGCCGAGCGGACATAAGCTCTCCATACATCATTATCCTTAGCTAATGTTTTCCAATCATCCCTGAATAACCTACTTTCCTTAAATCATGGTAAATTCTTGACATGTGTCTTGCCCATCGCAGTCTACTAGACTTAACTGTTCTTATTATATCTGATTTCCTATAAAGATAATGTAGTTCACTGTTATGTAGTCTTCTCCATTCGCCAGTCTGTTCGTCTCTCTTTGGTCCAAAAAGTTTGCTTAGAACTTTTATTCTCAAATACTCGTAATCTTTTCTCCTCCCTTACAGTAAGAATCCATGTTTCGCATCCATGTAATATAACTGGGAGAATCCATGTAATATAACTGGGAGAATTACAGTTTTATATATTTTATATATTTCAGTTAGCCTTGGCGCAGAGCTACGGGACTTGCGCTGGTTCGAGTCTCCATGAGGGAAGACATTTTCTCATGGTATTTCGGCCAGTATGGGACCGGTGCCCACCCAGCATCATGAGGCAATTGGGTAGCTACACTAAGTAGCGGCTCCAGGTTGAGGAACCAGCTATAACGGCTGGGGGACTCGACATGCTAACCACATGTCACCCCTACACTGGCTGTTGATTATCTACCTCTGTGATTGACACATGTGGATGTGAAGGGCCAGCAGCCGGCTGGTAAAAGGGCAACCGCTGAAAAGTGGAAAGACCCTCAATCGGAATATATTTTCAGTTTAACGTTTTTTTGAAAGGAGTTAGGACAAGAGTCCCTGTAAGGGTGTAATAGCATGCATTTCCAGAATTGAGCCTATGTTTAATTTCTTTGTAAACCTCATTCATATTTGTAATTATTGTTCCTAGGTATTTGAATTCAGCAACTTCTTCAAAATTTCCCTCATTTGTCATTAGCTGTCCATTTCCATTATATAATATATTTCTATGTTTGTACATATATTTAGTTTTATTGATGTTTACTTCCAGTTCCAATTTCTTAGTGTTAGTCAATAGATTGAGCGTGTTGGTCCTTAGTATCTCTTCGCTATCACCCAATTATACTACATCATCAGCATAAACTAACAGCTTATTAATTCTATTGAGTTGTATGCCTTCTTCATCCTCTAAAGATTTGATGGCATGTTCTAGTACAAAATTGAATAGTGGAGGAGATAGCATCTTTTGTTATTAAACATTTTAGAGCCTATCAATGAACTTATAGTCTGCTACATACAACCAAGGACCCTAGATTTAATATGACTTTTAAATCATATCCAGTAAAACTTGTTCAAAGCGGAATCGCATGGGACCAATAGTTTTTCCACATTAGACAACATTCCACATTATAAAAAAAATATTAACCAAACTTAGATTATAGAGCATTGTATATGTCTTTTTATGTACCTTGGATTAACTGTAGTTCCGCTACCGTTGAAAAGTGAAATATAGTATGTACGAGCGACTTCGACGTTAATACGCGAAAAAAGTCCCGTTTCGTCAGCGTTAAAAATGTCTCTTAGGCGTGTATCCTGAAATTAAAGTATGCAGTTTCGGTTTCCGCTCACTAACTACACTTTCGTCCACATCATTTGATTCCTCGCAAATTTCATTCCACACTAAATTGTGTCGTCTTTAAAACTGTCCACAACCAACCTGAAGAGGCCTTGAAATCGTTATTCCCTAGGGATATATCAACAGCTAGCGCTTGACTTTGGAGCATCGGTCCGGAAATTTGGAGATTTCTTGACCATGGACTTGTAAAACACACCTCGTTGATTTCTTTTTTTCTTCATTTGACCATTACCTTGCATCCATTCATTTGTTTTTTTTAAATCTCACAAACTTGGATTTTTTCACATTTAAATTTAGTCATTATTACGCGTACTGAGAGTTTGTTTTTCTTTAACTTTAATCACTTTCACTTTTTCGTTTGATGACAATGATACATACGATTTAGCCATCTTTATTTCGTAAATTCAGAACGCTACCTGTGAAGGATATGTACACAATCAGTCTCAGATCTTAAACAGATTTAAGATTTTACAGTGCACTGGTTACTTGTAAGACAGATGTGACACGCCAAATATTTGTTAAACGAACCTGTATTTCGCAAAACGGGTATGCAGTGAGGCCGAAAGAAATTTCCAGATAAAGGTAGGAAATCTACTTTACCCGGCGTGCGCGGCAGGAATCATCACTTATTGTTAATTCGCCTAACGGGAATTCAATTAAATGTAAACTAATTAATTTATCTCTCTTTCTCTTTCCGCCTTATAAACATTTTTTCATGAATTGTGTAGAAATATTCTTCCGTTTCCGCGTTGGACAGATTCCGTTTCATATCAAATAAATACACGTAAAATTACTATTATTTTGCCGGGACCAATAAATTTGTTCATATTGGACAGATTTCCGCATTATGCACGTTCCGGATTAAACAAGTTATACTGTATAAATAATAATAAACAAAATACTTAATCAAATGCTCACTTCGCTATAAATAAAGATCCCGAAGACATCTATGTGCAGTTGATCAGATGCACGAAACAACCATTTTGACTATAGAAATTAGTCGATTGTACCCAAGAAAAGACATAAAATTTAGAATCCAAAAAAGGCAGATCGGTAATAAGAATGTTAAACGGAGTTTTGTGGGATAAGAACATAAAAATAGATAGCAAATTACATATTTATAAATCCATAATTCGAAGCACGCTAACTTACGGTGCAGAAACTTTGCAGTTGAATAAAAATTTGAGTTTAAAGCTTATGTCAACTGAAATGGATTGTTTTAGACGCCCAACTAGATATTCTAAATTGGATAAAATCAGAAATACAATATTAGATTTTTTGAGATACAGACATTTAGAATGGCATGGTCATATAGACCTACGTAGGATGCCAAAAAAAAAAAAAATGTTACCCAGACAAGCTTTTGAATGGATTCCAGTTGGGAAAGGTAAGAGATGTCGACCTAGATTTAAATGGATGGATGATGTAAGAAGAGGTATAAGGAAAAATTGGAATGGGAAGATAGAGAAGAATGGAGAAAGAAGATATTTTTGTCTTGGGTAAGCCCATGTTTCCCTTAACAGAGATTTAGGCGCTCTCCCCCTACAGGGAAGAATTTGAACCATACTAATTTAGTTACACTTGTTTTCGTGTAGATTAATTTGAGTGGTCCGTGGTTAGCATTCCGCCTCATCTAACATCTGGGAAACCAAAGTAGTACCAGGATGGGAAAATTCGGTAAATTTTGCTTAGTGGCCTTTTCATCCAGGGTTAAGGATATTTTACGAGCCTGAAAATCTTCAGACTCGGGACCCACAGCTTAAAGTCCCTCCCGGAGGAGTTGCTCCTTGGATTTTTCCATCGTAAAAAATCCATCGACCCCGGCCGGGTTTGAACCCGCGACCCTCGGGACCAGAGGCAAGGAGCATAACCACTAGTCCACCGCGACAGATGAGAAAGAAGATAAAAAATTAAAAAGCTTTGGGCACAGGAATACGTTTTATTACATTGTAAATCTGTTTATAAATAAATTAATCGATTAACAGTAAATAAGGTTGAACGTGGAAAAGTTGAGAGAATGAAAAATAGAAAATGGGGAACCCGGAAGATTTTTCGATAATCCTGATCTCATCCGCTAGAAGCGTCATTCGCCGATATTGAAATTTGAAGTTAGGAACATATTGATAGTTTGTGTGTATGATTGACTTAACGAATATGATCCTACAACTAAAAACTTGACACGAATGTTGCTTTGTATATTCGATTATTACTCGACCACATTAACTTTCAATGCGGAAAAACTATGAACTAAATTACTGAGGCAAGTGTGAGTATGGGTTGGAGGTAGTAGACCCTTGTCTTAGATTGCAGTGACAGTGTTTATTTTCCGTTAGTCGTGTATAGACAGTTTTTAGTGACAATGTCAAGTGCAAAAGCTAGACCCTATATTCACAGTATATAAACAAATAAGTCTGACAGACAGTAGCTGGAAATCAACAATGACTTAATTTCTCTGTTTGTAACATTATCCAAAAATCTGTAGGCATACAAACTCTGACGATCTTTCATTAATTTCATCTCCTATTTCAAGTAGGCCTACCACTATATTTTGTCACTGATTATACCACTTGCCCAGCCATTCGTTTGTACCAAAGGTGGAAGGAGACACTTTCCCCATCTTCACCATTAACGCCTTAGCTTGCCCTCGCCGGCTAAAAAGTTAACGCGGTTTAGTAATACTCTTTAACAAGCCACACATATATGTGACACGAGATCAACGGCATTTAACTTTTTCTCCGAAGGTAACTCTGTCGCCAAATTTTCTACTTTCGAAATACTGCATTGATCCTGGCGAAAAATCGACACGCAGATATGAGGCGCATTTCCAAGATCACATGTCACAAACAGTGGCAGTAAAAGAAAACCGACCAACGCGTTGCAACGGTTGAAAATAAAATGCTTTAGCTCTTTCAGAAAAAATGTTTAATTTGGAAGGTTGCGGGTTCGAGTCCCGATTGGTTCATGAATTTAAACTGGTCATATTTTTCAAATATACCACCATCCGACCCTGTGTCGACTCAGCCTCAAATGGAAATAAGACCCTATTTATGTTCTGGAGATAAAGATGATGGTCACGCAGGCTGACAACACGGCTGATACCTTATACCAACTGTTTAGAAAGCTGGGAGCCTTAACCTCCTAATACCATGTAGGCCTCCTAAGGCCTGTATAGTAGGATCACTTTATAGCCTATTTTATTAGGATTACGACATATGTCTAATACTAGGACATTCGATAAATAATGGCAACACTTATAAATCAGCTATCCTAGTGATGATCATTGTAGTATGTTCTTGAACAGTCTTTGTTGTATAAATCCGTATTATTGAAAGTCTCGAATTATTTTGTTAATACATTCACTGTTTCTCACATTTAGTAAGTAATACCTCCATAAAAAGGTGTTCAGTACAATTTTTTTAGAAGATGGAATTGGGAAGTACTCGAACATCCACCAAATTCAATAACTTATTCTCAAAGATCAAATAACCTCTACGAGGCATTCGATTTCAATCAAGAGTTGATATCCAAGAAAGCTGTAGATCGATCAGATGAGAGAGATATCCAGAAATGGTGCTGCGGATAGAGTGCGTCGTCTTTCAAGGATTTGGCTACGTATAATTGACTTGGCAAGAGAATATAAATGAATTTCATAATGTAAAAAAAAAACCTATATATATCGTGTAAGTTAAGAATACTACATATATAAGAAAAATAAATGTTTGTGTTAGGATTCCGGAGTGGCTTAGAAGGTTAGAGCGCTAAAAGTACATAGTTTAGAGACTCGGGTTCAAATCCCGACCCAGGCATTTATTTTTCTTTTCATATCATATTTGCCTTCATTGCCAAATGTCAAAAATATAGTTATAACGTATGTGTTGTGTGTGTGTGCGCGCGCGCGCGATGGTATAGCAATGTTGCCATTACTTATCGAATTCCTTAGTGTTTATTTATTTTTTATTAAATCACTAGCTGTACCCGACCATACGTTACTGCGGCTCAGCCTAGTTAAATGGAAAATAATTAAAAAAAAAAGAGAGATCAAACCTTTGTATTATGTTTAATTTCACAAAGAAGCACGCAGTCCAGCATGAGTAAGTACTGTGTATGTTGCTGTTACGTTTAACAGATGACACTCCCATTGCCGTAAAATATTTAGTATAGTGTGTGTTACTTTTATGTCTAACATTTCTAATATTTTTCATAAGTAATGCCACGAGTGATTTCCAATTTATCTAGAGAATATGGAAATCAAGAGTGGCATTTGTTAGGACTATTTAACGAATAAAATTAAGCTGTTTACTCACAAATCATTGTTTAACTATAGTTATTTTAAAATATTTATGTATTTAATGTAAACGGCGATGTTTAAAAACAAATCAGAAATGTGAGGTTATGTTCATTCACTGCTGCTTGATCATATTATTTATTGCCAAATGAGATCGCAATATTGTAAGAGTGCACCCAAGTGGAGAAATAATGAAACTCATCGAACTATATTTATCATAATCAACATTACGGATTATTCATTTATTTTTTTAGTAAATAACTCAGTAAAATCAAGGAATCTTTTCATTATTTGCTATATTCAATGTATTTGTCGGAGAAAAATAATGATTTGACCTGTTCAGAACATTAAAAAGGAGGAGCTTTGTTTATCACAAAAGCAGGAGCTGATAAAGAGAAATCGATAAAGAGCGAGGTGAAACACGACTGTCATTGGTTGTAAAACAACATTCATTGAAACGTGATTGGTCATTGACTAGCATTTGTGGCATGATTTAAATAGTCATTAAAAAGAAACATGGTTTTAGCTGTCACATGTGTGACATCTATATAATAGGTGTATAAAAAACACTCCTGTATTGCGAATGCAAGGATGTGATTTTCAAAGCAATTGGTGAAGAATTTTCGATGTTTTAAGATTTTGAATAAACGAATACTTACATTCTTATTTATAAAGATTATTTTGTTTATTTCTTTATTTATTTATCACATTTCTTATTTATACGTTAGCATGATCTTAGATACCTTACTTTTTGCTGACGACCAAGTTCTAATATCTAGCTCAGAAGATGGTCTACAGAAATCACTCTTTCAATTAATTAATATTATACAGAATTATAATATGAAAATATCAATAAGTAAAACGAAAATCTCAGCTTTTAACGGATCAGATACCGTGAGAGCTAAAATACTTCTGAAGGGGAAATGCATTGAATAAGTGAACCATTTTAAATACCTGGGTTATGAAATCTCCTATTTTAAAAACGGAGATCTGTTTAACAAACTTAATAAATTGAATTATATATATTTGGCACAATTAAAAGAATATTTAAAAACACACAAATGGAAACAAAACTAAAATTTTATAACGCAGTGGCAGTCCCCTTACTATTGTATGGTAGTGAATTTTGGGTTCTAACTAAAAGAGAAGAGAAGATCATAAAATAGAAGAGAAGATCATAGAATCAATTGAAATGAGATTTCTGAGAAGTGTGGCTGGCTGCAAACTTCTAGATAAAAGAAGTTAAGATATTAGAAATGAGCTAAATATTTTTAAACTTTTAGATAAAATAAAATAATCTAGAAAAAACTGGAAAGAACATGTTCAAAGAATGAAAGATGATCGGATTCCAAAAATCATACTTAATTACGTACAAACCAAGAGGAGACAGGAATATTGGTAGACCAAAAAAGAGATATATTCAACTTTTTGAATGAGAATCTATGAGACTGGAGCAAGCCACATGGCCTTAATCCATGATTGTTAATGGTGATGATGATGACGACGTTAGCATATTTCTTTAATATTTTCAACAATAAAGAAATACAAATTTGCTAAATAAAAAATGAGCAAAATATTACAGTTTTATTGGCCTATGTTATACTGCACGTCTTAGAAACTAGAAACATTTTTTTTATAGAGAAACTTCTTTAAATGTGGACCCCTAATTTGAATTTGTTGTTTTTCTCCTTTTATTTAAAGCATTTTAATATTGTTTAATTACAGTGATTATCATTAGTGTTATATCTATGAAATAGCATTGTTATTTTATTCAAATATGGAAACATCTTCATAATTTAACTTTTTTTCATTACAAGAAAGGTCCACTTTAACCTACATATTCGGGTAAAGTGGTCCCCAGAGTCCACCCTTGCTTTTAGTATATTTTTAAGTTTATTTACTATATTAATTTATACAGACAGGCACAATTAAATCTGAAAGTATTTATGGCTGACCGTTATTAAAAAGCGTTGATATTTATTTAAAGTTTAGAAAAAATTGTTGTTGATTATAAATTCACATGTCATTCATCTGCATACAGCGACGGTTTTTGGATTTAGTAAATTTATAAGGATATTAAATGCAATTAATTAAGTGCATGGTTTTTACAGATAGCATCCTCATTGATAAAATATACGTATTCGTGAACCGCCTTGTGGAGGGTCCACATTAACCGAATTCCTTTGTTATGTTTAATTATTTTATACAGTCGTCATGTCACATAATATTAAACCAAACCCGTCAGTATATTAAAACAGCATCTACATAATATATCATACTAGGAGATTTTTCAATATTTATAATATTCAATAGCAGAAATTAAGAATTATTTCTTAGCTTTAAAAACTTGTAAAATTGTATTTTCGTAAATATCACAAATAAACCCTTCTTCGGGCAAATAATAAAAGAAACTAATCTTGAACACATCTAAATTAATTGGGGGAAAAAGTTAAAATATTTTTGTTCGAGGGCAACACCAATTAAAGAAGATATTAACAGGGTCCACATTACCCGAACTTCCTCTATATTTCATGGGTCGAATTCAGATCCATGAAATGTCTTGAAATTCTTCATGTTTCTTATTCGTTTCGCCCTTCTTCAAAATCATCATAATCATATTCTTCCTCTTGTTCTTGTTCTTCTGCTGCTGCTTCTTCGTCTTCTACTTCAGGATAATCGTCCAGGTTAGGCATTGGAGCATCTGCGATGATAGGTATGGGTCTGCCTTCTCTAATGGCCTTGCGGATTTCTTTGGCATATTCTGCCATGAATTTGTGATGAGCTTCCTGCGCAAGCCTTCCTTTTTCCTCGTCACAATATCCCTCCTTCACTACAGTCACACCTGAAATTAATAAGCATCGTTGTGACTACATCCGTTAAATTAAAAGGTACATCGCGTTTCAAATATTAATTTAGCCAACTGAACCACAATTCGTAATTGTTATTATTTTCATTATGCAGGTCCAATAGTTATTTTGACAACTAGTTACTAAACCTAATTTTGTAATGTGCTGTATGCAATATTTTATCTACGTTCAAAGTATTTTAGTATATTTAATTAAATTTATTTATTGCCGAAACGATATGTTTAGAGAAAGTGTAATGTGAGCTTTGGGGAAAAAATAAAATACTCAACAAACATTGTTTTTTATATTGTGCAATTTTGGGTACTAACTTCATATGTGAATTTAAGGTAAAAATGAGCGGAGAAGATGATTTTCACGGTTCATCAGGAAAAAATTTAAAAGCAGTCCAAGATAAAACTATTAATATACTTCCAGAAAAGTCAAAGAAAGTTAATTTATGTTGTTATGCGAAATTGAAGTACTGATGTGTTTTACGTTTTGTTGAACCTGTATTTTATGTTTTGTAAGAATATAAAGTATAGTTTTTGTTGCCTAGTAACTACGAACTAAAGCGTCACTTAATGTTATAATAGTAGATAAAATAATTGATAATTCATTCATATCGATTAAAAAATACATTAAACGAGATAACTTAGGAGGTAGCGTTTAGACTTATGTTCGGGAGTTCCTGGGTTCAAAATTTGTAAGATAGAGTTTGACCGCTTGGGAGTCAAGGAATATTTTTATTAAATTAACTACACAGCTACTATTGAATTCCAGACACTGGAAAAACGGAGAGAAATGATTTTCTAATGAGCATAAAGTGGTGCGAACAAACGAGTATATTCAACTAATAGTACCGCTACCCTCATCCCCTCTAAAAAAAAACAGCTCTATATTCCACCAAGTTTCGCGACCGATAATTATAATATGTGGCATCACCAGTAGAGACCATCAGAATGTGTCTTCAGTCATCTTTCAGCGAAGTTTATTATTCAACGACTACCTGAATCTGGTTTTTGATGCGAAGAATTCGTTGATACTCACTTCCACAGATTCAACGTTTTCGAAATTTCCCACAAAAAATGGAGCATGGATCAAAACATGTGGTAATCTGAAGGTGAACAATTAGGATTATATGCTGAGTATGGTAACAGTTCGGTTCCTCGCAACTCGTGCAGTATGGAGTCCGGTCGGATTTGAACTCGCAACCCTTAAAATTTAATTAACTCGTTCCATTTGTTAAGAGTAAAGATTCACATCTGCTGCAGCACATTTGTAACAAACTCCTAACGCATCACACCTTCAAAATTCCACCAGACACACAACATTACTTACAAACCGACATTATTTATGAGATAACCTAATATACTGAGGTGAAATTTTCTCATTTTAATATAAAAATGAACATTTAACTACAAATAGCCATTGTATATAATAATCTGCCCTAGCATTTGTATTGTTGTACCAGCCTGTTGGGTTAGTGTCAACCTTACTGATGGAGTACATGAGGTTCCGGGTTCGATTCCCGGTCAGACCATAAGAACTTTTCCTTAGGGAAATATTCCTGTGTTTGCCCATGGTCTGGAATTTAGATCGAGTTTAGGTTAATGACTCTCCTGGGCTTTGTTATATTTTATTACTCATATCATCGGGGTAACGTAACTCCGCCTTCAGATGCCGAAACCTAAGAAATGGATTAAATTCCAATGCCAGGGGGGAAAGCCAGAAATGTCATAAAAGACAACCTGGTAGCATTGGGCAAAAGAAAATTTACGATACGAGGTTGGGAAGTGGTTTTTACAGAATGGAGAATGAAATGTTTAAAAACCGAGCGATAGCGAGGTTTTTAATTTCAGAGATTCTGTAAAATACTTCACAAACGTGCGTTGTACATTATTTTTTGCGCGATGTTGTTTTCAAAATAATAAATAATAATAAAATAATAACATCTTTGTTGGAAATATTTGCGTTCATTATAAATAATTGACTAACGTTAACAGTGTAGGCAATGTTAATTAGTTGAAACAACAGGAGGCCTTGAGAACAATTATTGATAACATGGCCGCAATACGTACAGTATTTATTGGTTTATATTGTTTCAAATAAAGTTCAGTTCATTTAAAATGCAGTGATTTGTTTCGTATAATATATATTAACACTACCATTTGGATGTTTTCTGTATATACGTTGTACGTAGTATACATAGAGGGCAGTGGTATTACTTCCCGCACGTGGGTGTAAATGTAATATTACAGTATAGTTATTTAGGTTGGCAACCCCGAAATGTAGGAAGTTGAACTTTCAATAACGGTCGCCATTGCTGGTATTTATGACAAAACGCACTATCGCGCAAAAAAGTTTTATTGTTGTTCCGGTAAAGTATTGAATGCAGAATATGATTAAATTTATATTTAAACGATTGATGAAAATATAGTTTTTTGAGAGCTATTTTATCAAATCTGGTAGAAGAACTTCATCACAAATTGAGTAGAGTTTCCTGAAAATTTCATAAACTTACATCGAATAGTTATTGGGAAAAGTATACCAATTGCTGGTTTCTAAGGAATTATCTATAAATGAATAGTGCAAGGAAAAAGAACCTGTTAAGTCAATTTTTCCTTGAAAGCTAGAAAACGTACTTTCAGTTTTACAATATCTATACTTCCTTACCTGTTTGCCAATCTTTGGAGGAAAATAAACTCATGACTTAACTATTATATTTTACTGTTTTACACTTCTAAATTAAAATGCTTTTCATTGTGAATTTAGTGACGCTTCAAACCGAATTTTGACAAAAAAGTGACTTGCCTCGTTTTTTCCCCCGTACCCTTCAAATAATTTGAAATTTTATGGTTTAAGATATCTAAAAAATGAAAGTTTTAAAAATTAAATGTATTGTCACGCACTACCGGGGGTCTTTCTCACCTGGTGTTCTCGTAATAAACACAACAGATGTTCACGTAACATTTTCACAATAACTTTATTTGCTTCACATAAACTTTCAGTGACACTTCGCTAACAAATTGCTGCAATAATTAATCTTGCTTTACAGTTTATTTGTCGCACAATTATTTCCAATCACTAGCGATATCATGTGTCGCTTTATATTACACTATATCGCTGTCACAACACAACTGTTCCGATTCTAGTATTGCTTATATAAGCCAGGAAAAGAAATATATCGGTTAGTCTATGAGATAGTTCTAGATCGGAAGATTCGATAATCGAAGCCTCCGGACAAGGAGTGTAGATGTGTAGAGCACTTGTTACCATGGAGGTCCAGACCCATATCGGAATTTCTGCGTGGGTCTTTCAACTCGCGAATCATCAATTCGTGATTTTTCCATCCACTAAACAATGCGAGATTACTTTTCCCGCCGTCTTCCACGCAATTCAGACACTATTATTATAATGCGCCATGGTATGTTTAATTAACACAATAAACGTAATAATGTCTGGTAATTATAACATGAAATGCACAAAAAAATAAACATAAGCTGAATTCTAGAAATGAATGCTATTATGTATTAAACGGATTTTTGTCGCCCCATATTCTTTCCAAAAACATTAAACTGAAAATATATAAAACTGTTATTCTACCAGTTATATTATATGGATGCGAAACATTGACTCTTGTTTTAAGGGAGGAAAGGAGATTACAGATACTTGAGAATAAAGTTCTTAGGACAATTTTTGGACCCAAGAAAGATGAACAAAAAGGTGAATGGAGAAGACTACTTAACATTGAGCTGCATGGTCTTTATAGGAAGCCAGATGTAATAAGAACAGTTTAGTCTTGTAGACTGCGATGGGCAGGACATGTGGCACGAATTGAGAATGAATGAGGTGCATGGAAGCTTCTTGTAGGAAAACCGGAAGGAAAACTCCCAGTTGGTAGGCCAAGAATGAGGTGGAAGAATAACATTAACCATGATTTGAGGGAAGTAGACTATACAGGGAGAGATTGGAAAATATTAGCTCAGGATATGGATGTATGGAGAGCTTATGTCCGTCCGGCCGTGAACCTACGGTTTCGATAGTGCCAGTGAGTTAATTAATTATAATGAGGGATATAAATCTTTATTTAAGAGGAACTTTTACTCGTCTTCAAAACCGACTATTGTTTAAATATTAAACTATATTGAACCAAGACTTACCCTTATTATCTATGCAATTCATGTATGCGAGGTGAGGCAGATTGATGTACGTAACACCATCAGATCCACAAATATAATTATGTACACTGAAAGGTGTAAAACGTATGTGGGAACAATCTCTCTCTTCTGGAACTAGAGTTGATTCATCATCCGCTGCCAGACCGACTGTTACTAGTCCTATAACTAGAAACACAATATGCGGTAATTTTACTGATAGAATAAATATTAACTGATCAGTCCCTTATGTATATAACATATAAATCATTTTATTTATTATTCCTGTGCCATTAGGGTAAAAGTACATAAGTCCGATTTCAGTGATTTTTATTTTATTGATTAATATGCATTTTTCTTCCTCTGTCATATTGGTAAAGTTCTTAAGTGATGGCTAATATCTTATGGTAGATATCTCTTGGTCAGAAATAATGCAAATCTCCGATTATTATTAAGTTATTTGAATATTAATAAGTTCTCGGGAAAAGTTACGTTTTCAGACTTATGTATGTTTAACCTGTGGCCTTTTATTAATTTGTTAAGAATGGCGACGTCTTAAAATCCGAAAAATTTTAAGTTCCCATTATTTCCAATTATTTCTATGCGTAGATCGTTTTCCAGGTACTGTTTGTTTGAAGTTATGTCTTTAAAAATATATATGTTTTGATAGGTGTTTTGAGGAAGATTCTTCGCATTTTTTGGTCAAATATTATTTGTAATCAAAATCTATAGAAACAAACGAATGAAGAACCCATTGATATCCAAATGGTTAGGAGGAAATAATGATGGATAGGCCATACGCTTGGAAAATATCGGGATGTTATTGAGAGACATATATGAATGCAAGTCTTGGACCTGTATAATTCTTTGACTGTTTATTTTGCACATGGTCCTCATAGATATTGATGAATTATTTTGTTCTTCCGCTTCACAAGCTTGAGGAATATACGAGAGTCCTATGCATAGCCTTAGACAACGAACGGTAATATGAGTTATGAGATCCGATCATGTAAGCGTCTAATACATTGTAGTAAGAATATAAGTCGAAGTAATCATCATAATCCTTGCAAGAATTAATCAATCATGCCTGTTCCGCTCCTAAAGTGTTAGGACTATATTTTTTCTTCGGGCGCCCAGTACCTGTTCTGTCTTTATGATTGTAGATATTCACTATAGCCTACCTCTTCCGAGCTAAGTTCCAGTTGTAATGTAAACAAAGCAGATGTATGACTGCATTTCCATTAGTCGAATAATGATTTTACCTTTGAGCGTGAAATAAAATGTAGCTCCCTCTCTAACGCTCGAAATAGAGAGAATAAAAACAATAAAAATATGTATTATCTAGCACATTTATAAGTTATATAGAGGATTCTTAAAATATATAATTCTTTTCTTCTTCTTCTTCTTCTTCTTCTTCTTCTTCTTCTTCTTCTTCTTCTTCTTCTTCTTCTTCTTCTTCTTCTTCTTCTTCTTCTTCTTCTTCTTCTTGCAAGGATTGAATCTTTTTGATTCGTTCCGGCTCCAAGTATTATAGCTGCTGTGTCCACAAATGATATAATAATTCCTTTTTTAATAGATTAAATGAGCATTGTTTTATTCTTACGCTCTGCAGTGTAGAGTACGTTGGGATTTCAGTTGCTTCAAAATGACCACTTCTGTAGAATAATTCCTGAAGCATCGTAAAGGAAGGTATATGAAAAAAAAATGTCATAAATAAATAAGAAGTGGAAGTTTCTAATTATTGGTACCATCTTACCTTATATTTAATTTTATTTCCCGTAAAATACGATGTTTTCTAAGAACAATGTTGCTATCATTGACAGTTCCGTAAACAATTCAGTCATATGGCGGGTAAAAGTAGCACCACGGTTCCCCCAATAGACGGAGTCTGAAGTAATACCCGATGCAAGTTTGTTTACAGTACAACTGGAACTTAGCTCGGAATTGGTATAGAGCTGGGATTCTTGCATTATTCATGTGAAGCAGGCGATCTCTCTAATTGTTTCTGTACCCTTCTATTTTCTCACTTAGGATATATTTTGCAATATACTTTAGTCTATATTTAAATATTACATCATTTTCATTTCGTATTAAATCGAAGCAAATATGTAGAAAGCATTCATTACAAGTGAAATATGTCCGCGTGTATACTAATATAGAGGTAAAATTATCCTACTGCAGACGTTAGGAGGCCCGTGGGTAGTGGGAGTTAAGGCTCCCACCTTTCTACACAATGTCAAAGGGTTGTCAGCCCTGAGTGAGGCCACCTTTACCTCCAGGACAAACATCTGATACTCAAGTTCCGTTAAAATCTGAGCCAACCCCAAAGCCATGGCGCCACCAGAAGGTTTATATCAGTGTAAAAATACTAACCCCCATCGGGACTCGAATCCCCTATCTTCCGGTTTATAGCGTATTCACATAACCAACTAAGCTACACTCGCTCAATGAAACTAGCGCAAGAAGAGGGACATAGCCCTTGACGGCCCACAAATTCCACATCTAAAGCTGCATGTAAGGCAGTTTCAACATTTTCATTGGCGATTCACTATAAACTTATAATAAAATTATTTCTATCGCAAGATCGAAGGATATATGAAGTGCATATTCTGAAGATATGTGATATGCACGGATGTTGACTGATCAGGCCTGTCGCACCATCGCAAGGCAGATGAAATTAAATGGAACGAAATGGATGAAATGAGTATGGAGAAGTGATGGAATGAAGTTTTTGGCAGAGGAAAACGGGATAAACTCCCGAAGTAAATCTGTCCACCACGAAATATACCGTACATGGAATGATCGAGACTCAAATAAATTATATGTTGCAGCCATATTCCATCTAGAGCACCTCTATACTATAAATAGAGTCCGGATTTCTATGTAATTACATAGTTTCCCTCAGTTTGTATCAGTCTGACAATTGAAAATGTTAACGAATTAAACTACTAGGGTCATTACCGGTATGTGTCATGTTAATGTTACATATTTTTACATATTCCTGTCAATACTACTTATTTTAAATAAAATTACATACTTTTACATATTACATCAAATTCTTAACTGAACGCACACATTCTTCTGCTCAAGTACTTATTCTCCAATGACATTGTATGATGTCGAGCGATCGTTTTCATAATATTAAAAACATAATTTCTGCTCGTCGACAAAAACTAACTCCTGAAAATAACGAAAAATGTATTGTGATGTACTGTGTTTCGTGTCATGATATACTTTAGGAATGTATTTAATCTAATGGGATATACTATATTTAGGTATGACAATTGTATAAACTATTTTTTCACCTTTTAGTTACGTAAAATAATTTTAAAAAATTATAATCGCTTTGGAAAATCATAGAATTCATGTTCCCGCTATTAGAATAAATAAATTAATTAAATAGACAACTTAAACGTCTATTTTTAATTTTGACTTTGCATATTTATTACATAGCTTATTTTGTTACATATTCATGTACGTATTTCATAGGATAATGCTACATAAAAATCGGGCCTCTAATGATAAGAGAGAGGCCATACGAGAAGACGTTCCTTAATTGATCTCGATCTACACTGCCTCTCTCTAGATTTTGAGTCTGCATATGATAATATAATACTTATGACAATATAGGGACACAAGCATCAACTCGGTTTTCCAAGAAACTGAACAAGGAATGGAGAATTGTATCATCTGAACTAAAGGCAATGGTGATATTAGGAAGGATCACAACTAAAAAATTTTAATTAGAGAAAGGAACTAGACAAAAAGATGGGCTGGCCCCTCCACTATTTAATATAGCTTTACACATTGCAATAATAAAATCAAAGGTGCAAATTAATAGAACCATTTTTAATAAGACACAACAGATTTTAGGTTATGCGTACGATGTTGGTCATTGCTGGAAGGAGGATACGAGATGTTGAAGAAGCCTTATTAGTGTTGGATAATGAAACTCAGAAGTTGGGATTTAAAATAAATACAAAGAAATTAAAATTTATGTAATTTACCAAAAGACAAAACGACCAAGTAAAGGAAGTAATATGCATATAAGTTTGAAAAGGCAAATTAATTTATATATCTCGGGTCAATATTGACAGCAAATAATGATATAAAAAGTGAGGTACAACGAAGAATACTGGCTAACAGGGCATATTATTCACTCTTAACAATTGTTAAAAACAAAATAATATCTAGAGAAATCAAAATTAAGATTTATAAAATTTAATAAGACCCTTTATAACATATTATGGTACCGAAACATGGATTTTAAATAAGAATGCATGAAAACAACTAGCAGTATTTGAAAGGAAAATCTTGAGAAGGATTTTCGGAGCAATTAAAATAGAGGATGGATGAAGAGCCAGATACAACGATGAAATATATGAATTGTATAAGGAATTGGATTTGGAGACATATGTAAGATGTCAAAGATTGAGATGGTTGGCATATCACAAGGAAGGAAACTGCAAGTAAAGTGAAAATTATCTTTAACAATTCAGATGGAACCAGATTAAGAGGAAGGTCAAGAACAAGATGGCGGAATTATGTACAATCAGATGTGAAAGGATTTGGAATAAAGAACTGGAGAGAGTTGGCGATGGATAGAGAAGGGTGGAAGAAGGTCGTAGAGAAGGTTAAGGCCCACTCGGACTCTAATACCAAATAAGAAGAAGAAGAGTTTTGATCGTTCACTCAAGCGCACTTAGCCGTTCTTGTTGCAAGTGAAATCAGAATTTAACTATTAGGCTACATTAAGTCCTCCATGTTTTAATGAAGTAGATATTGTTGAAAGTCAATGATATGAGGATGTTATGATGGCTGCGCAGCTTTGGTTGCCAGAACAGATCTGTGCAAGGTTATATATTTAAATAATTTTCCAGAGATCCCAAACTTCGCACAAAAAGAGTATTAAATCGAAAAGAGCAAATTAGGATCCAACTTCAGGATCACGTATGTGAAATGTGTAGCTTATACGAAACAACATGTATATAATTTACTATTACTATGCCAAGTCCGTAATAAATTGTTCCTTTTATTGTTCATCATCATCATCAGCAGCAGCAGCAGCAGTATCAAGGATTAGGTCTGTTCCGATCTCATGCTACAATTGGTCTGTCCGTATTTTACATCTTTTACTGGGTCTTCCAATATTTCTTCGTCCTAATGGTTTATAATGAATCTGTTTTGGAATTCTATTGTTATCCATTCTATTGATGTGGTCCATCCATTCATCTCTGTATTGTGCAATTCTATCTAATGGTTTGAATATATTTAGTTCACTTCGTATATGCCATTGTTGTAAGTTTATTGCGTTTTAAATTTTAAATACTCTGTTTATAAAGCCCGGGCGAGATTATGAAATATTACGATATCGGAATTAATAATGGTATTAACATTTTAAATAGAAAATTATAGCCTACATTAACATTATTTTATTGAAGTTAAATCTTTGATTTTTAAAATTAAAATCTTAACTAGTTCGTTTTGTAACTAGATTTGTGAATAATGATATTCAAGTTATAAATATTACTAGCTAATACTCGGTGTGCGCTGCTACGCCTAAATAAATGAAAGTTAATGTGTTTTTACGTATGTTTAGTTGAATAAGTAAAAGGAAAAATAAGTATAAATTTATATCGTAATTATTTTTAGGTACCCCGTGCTGATTACTCATCGTTGCCCGGGAATCTACTTATCCCGATCTTCTTGGCATAAATGAGCTGAAAGATGAAAATTAACGTGTTTTTATGTATATTTGAATAAGTGAAAGGAAATATTTATATCGTAATTATTTTAGATACCCCGTGCTGGTTACCCGGCGTTGCCCGGGAATCTAATTTATCCTGATCTTCTTGGCATAAATGAGCTGAAAGACGAATCACGGTTGCTATGGCAACGGTAACGTATACAGATATTAAGGATATCCGGACCATAGAGAACCGGTCCTAGACTTCTAAAATTTTCACTGGGTGGTGAAGACGTGATGTACGTTCTAACTAAACACTTCAGCACTTAAATTGGATCTGTGTTGGACAATAATGGTGTTTTTGTTTAGTATGTAGTCTTCAATTGGCGCCAAAGTATCTACTTTTCAGATTTTGCTTTAGTTTGACTCAATGGTCAGCATTTTTGTAGCCTCGCGGCATAGAAAGCCAAAGCTCCTGGGTTCAACCCCCAGTCTGGGCATATATTTTTCTCTTGAAATATAATTTGTAGCTAAATTATATAAAACAGTTATTCTCAGTTATATTATATGGGTGCGAAACATGGATTCTTATTTTAAGGGAGGAAAGAAGATAAGAGTATTTGAGAATCAAGTTCTTAGGACATTTTTTGCGCCAAAAAAGAGACGACCAGACAGGTGAATGGAAAAAACTACATAATAGTGAGCTACATGATATGTATAGGAAGCCAGATATAATAAGAACAGTTAAATCTCGTAGGCTGCGATGGGCAGGATATTTGGCACATATGGGGGTGAATGAGGTACATGGAAGCTTCTGGTAGGAAAACAAGAGGGAATACATCCAGTTGATAGACCATGAATGAGGTGGGAGAATAAGATTATCCATTATTTGAGGGAAGTAGATTATACAATGCATGATTGGAAAACATCTCAGGTTAGGGGTGTATGGAGAGTTTATGTATGTGCGGCCATGAACCTACGGGATCAATAGAGCCAGTGATTAGTTAGTTAGTTAGCTAAATTACTTTGATTTCTTAAAATACAAATAGCATATCACTTCTCATTACACTTGGTACTGCCAAGTCATATAATCTTCATTAAAAAAATTCTTGGTTTGTACAATACTCATGGTTATGCTGTAGTGTGACATTACAAAAAACTCTTTGTTTAGTAATAAATTTGGTGGTCTGGAATAAACAAGGGTTTTGTGACTTTTGTGACATGTGCTTTAAATAAGCATAAAGATTCTGATGAGCATTTGAAGTGACATTCGCAGTTGAAAAATTTCCAAAAAAATCGTAATACAATCGCAGATGCTCTAAGGGAAAATGCAAGACTGTGTATTCTTCAATTGAATTAATGTGTTTCTTTGAATCGGCAAATCTTGAGACTAGTCATTAGGCCTGTACTATATTTTAATATGTCATCATCTGATCACTTCACCAACTTTTTCATCCACCAGCCGCCACTGACTAATGTACATAAAATACGATAAAGTACTGAGAGGGGGGGAGGAAAGGAGAGAAAGATTGAACAATGGCTTCTACACTGAAATACAGAGAAAATCATTGTCCCAGTCGTTATTGTATTAATTATATAATGTCAAATAACACTGAAAATATGATCTTTTGTAGACCTATTTCCTAAATGTGAATTTAGAACAAATAGATCTACAATAGATCAGATTGTGTAATGCGAATTATGCACCCGACACCTGTTTTTACTAACCACACATTAAATTAAAAGAACTTAAACCAAAACAATTCATACTAACAATTTAAATATTATTTCGGATAGTTTTAAATTTACGTTAGTTAGTTTTAAATATCGGTTAGTTAATTCAAACTAAAAACAGCTAGAGGGTGCATTATTCTCTTTACCCGACCAGATTTTTAGTATAAGACATATTTTAGAAAATAAATGGGAATATAATGACACAGTACATCAGCTATATGTAGACATAAAAAAGGCATAAGTTTCAATTGAGAAGGATAAGTTATAAATTATCTCGCTGGAGTTAGGAATTCCGAAAAAGTTAGTTAGACATTCGAATGTTTCTAAATGACACAAAGAGTTAGGTAAATGGTTTCCAAATACCTTGGAAATTCACAAAGGGTTAAAGCAAGGAGTGCACAATCTTCTCTACTATTCAATTTTGTATTAGAGCATGCCATCAAATCTTTAGAGAATAAAAAGGTATAGAAAGAAATTAAACATAGTCTCAATTCTGTAAATGCGTGCTGTTATGCATTGTAGGGACTCTTCTCCCAATTTCTCTAAAAAATATTAACTTGAAAATATATAAAACTGTTATCCTTCCACTTATATGGATGCGAAACAATGGACACCTACTTTAAGGGAGGAGAAAATATTACTAGTATTTGAGAATAAAGATCTTAAGAAACTTTTTGGGCCAAAAAATTGTTAAAAATAACATATGTAGATGATATAGAAATTAACGTTAATTTTCTTATTGCATAAATATAATATTTTTTTTTAATACTACTGTTTTGATGGAACTGGATCTAATTCCTGAGTAGCTTATTAGTACACAGCGATTTAAATGTTACATATGAAAATGATTTTTAAAAAATCTATACTTTTTTATATATTAGGTTTGAGGTTATATATTTTTTAGGAGTGGACGTATTAGGCCTATTCATTACTTACACGTTAAAATGCAGGCAGCGTCCATGTTGCAAGAAAGCAAGTCTATTACTGGAAAACACGACAGGAACTCTGCCACTTCCTCCAAAGCCTTCCTTTATACGATCATTTTATTATGTTATGTAATTCAGATCCTTTTCTTATAATTCAATGTCTACAAATAAACCACTTTTGAGTCGGCTACTTAATATGATAAATTCAGTCACACAGGAACTGGTAAACTAAGCGAATTTCCTTCAGCAAGTTGAATTTATTGTCTTATTTTATTAATTTACGAAACATTTATTACAATCATTTGAGTTGTGAAAAAAACATTGCGGCTGCTAAATAATTTTTAAATTTCGGGTATCAAGTAATCCGCACTTCTAATTCTCGGATTTCCTCTCTTTTTTTTTAAGATACCTTCCTCGTTTTATTTCAATAGCATTTATTGTGTTTCGTTGCGAAAAAATGAACATTAAGGCCACTAGAGCAATTTTTAAATCTTCGCTTTAGGTTTACCTCTATTCCTAATGATTTGTTTTTTCTGGATAATTGATTGCTATATGCCGAATTTGATCCCAAAAATAAAAAATAAATTGCTGCCGCTAAGAGCGTTAACAGACATATTTTTTAATATAGGCATAATAAATATCTTCTAATATATGAAAATTAATATTTGTTTGTTTGTTTGTTCGTATTTTATGCGCGGCCACACCGTTCGTCCTATTTTGATGGGGCTTTTTGCTAAATCTTCAGGAGATTGCTGAGATCAACATAAGCTATAAGACAGTTGTGATATTCAACCCCTTCACCCCTAAAAATCACCCTTTGTTGTGAAAAACGTGAAATAAAGTCCCTATTTTGAAGCTTAAATGGCTTACGCTGCCTAAACCATAACAAATACACCAAATTAATGTACATAGAATTTAATATCTCAAAAAAACTACAAAAAAGTCCGCGGCAGCATAGCCTATGTTTATCTTCTACGGATAACTCACAATAACCATTTTTGTCTTTTCATTGATGCCAAGAAGATCGGGATAAATCAATTCCCAGACAAGCGTGCTCTGCCATACCGTTCATCCGATTGAGACGGGGCTTTTTGAAAAATTGTTCAGGAGATTCAGGGGATGAACATAGGCTATAAGAGTTGTAATACTCAACCCCTTCACCCCTAAAAATCACCCTTTGTAGTGAAAAACGTGAAATAAAATTCCTATTTTGACGCTTAAATGGCTTATGCTGCCTAAACCATAACAAATACACCAAATTAATGTACACAGAATTGAATATCTCAAAAAAACTCTACAAAAAGTCCGCGACAGCATAGTCTATGTTTATCTTCTACGGATAACTCACAATAACCATTTTTATCTTTAAAGAATATGGGGATAAGCAGATTGCCGGGCAAGCATAACAGCGCACAGCTGGTGGTAAAAACACAAACTTTTATTTAGGAGTAGCAGCGCACGCCGTGGTCCCTAGCGTTAAGACAAATGTCGGAGTGGTTCCCTAGAGTCCACCAGTAAACTTACAATCCCATCTAAATTTAATTAATTAATATTATTTTAAATTCCAATTTAAATAAATTTCCAAATTCAAAATTCCGCACAATCAGCAGCCCTGAAAAGAGCCTTTTTTTTTTGTTTTTTTTTTTGTTTTTTCGTCTGCACAGAGCGACTTCTACTCGGATCTCCAGCATCATACTAATTTAACTCACAATTATCTAAATTATTAAATATAATCTGACCAATCCTCTAAGCGCGACTTGCAAATGGAGCTCCAATAACCAGGACGGCGTACTCTTGAACCAACGTTCATTAGTGCGCCCTCAGGATAACAGCGAACATCAGAGCACTGATCCCTCAGGTGGAAAAACTAGGAAGCTTGATACAACCATCGTATTGGAAATTCATGAATAATTAACTTCCTTATATATTTATCCACGGACAAAGAGGGCAAATTATAAGTCCCTATATTGTCAGGGACATTTCGGTGTCCAATACTTCGTCTGGTCTGGTCTCAAGTTACCGTGCTGCCTTGTCGCGCTGCGGGACCGATCGGGACAAGTTTCCTACGTAAGGTTTTTTTCGGGGTTTTTCCTCACTTGTAAGGCGCAAACGGTCCCCGAACATCATATCGCCATCATTATCATCACTAGGGCTAGGATTTTTATGTAATAAAAGGTAAGGTTGCAATGCAGATAGTATATATTAAACTGTTTGTGTATGAAACCAAAATAAAGACAGAAGTCTAACTTCTCATTATATTATTCAACTGTTTGTATGTAAAACCAAAATAAAAGACAGTCATAAGTCTAACATCTCATTATACAGTACGATCCATATAAACCTGGACCATTTTAATGAGCCATAAATCTTGAACCAATAATAGGACACGCGTGAAACTGTGGGAGAATATAATACACAATTGGGAGATTTCATTACACTGTTTACTCCTCAGAGCAAATGTTGGAAGTACCCTCCACTAGCATCTATATTTACACTAGTTTCACCATATTCTGTGAAATTCTGCGAAGAGTAACCTCGCCAATGTTGCCTATTTCGTTTCGAATGGATTCCTTGAGATCATAAATTGTCCGAGGCCTATTCTTGTACACTCTGTTTTTTTAGATAGGTCTACCCCCACAAAAATCCGGTGAGGTTAGGTCAGGGGATCTGGAAGGCCACATACCTCTTGAGATTATTCGATTATCAAAGAAAGTGGTTACAAGGGCCGTGGAGGCATTAGATGTATGGCATGTTGCTCCATCTTGCTGGAAATAACCTTCTCTCCATTTGATATCGTTCAGCTGGTCCACAAATGTATTGAAGATACTCGTATAAACTTTAGTGTCTACAGTCGTATCAAAGAAAGTGAGACCAACGATTCTGGAAGCTGACACCGCGCACCATACTCCAACCTTTTCATCATGCAGTGGTGTTTCGTGGATTATATGGGGGTTTACAGCAGCCCAATATCTGGTGTTTGTGTGTTTATGTAGCCTGTCATATGAAACCATGCCACGTTATGGAGAGAATGTCTGGACGAGGAATACGAAAATTCTGAAACAATCGACAATAATGAATTCGTTTTTCATAATCTACTTCTTTCAGTTGTTGCACTATATGCACTCTGTATGGTCGTAATCCCGTTTTCTTCGCAGCTCTTTGGCACGTGCTATATGAATAGTCTGATTCTTGGCTCAATCAACGCAACGATTTGTTTGGAGAGTTCATTAGCCATCTTCGAACATTGTTAACAGTTTCTGCACTCTATGGTGGTCTATGTTTTCCACTCTCACCAACGAATATACCAGTTGTCTCCAGCTTTCTTGCTAGCGATAAAATTGTTGACATTTTTCGGAACATCCCGTACATTACATTCTCTTCAAAATTCCCATTGTGTTGTTACCAAGGAATTTGTCTTCCAATATGTTTTCACAATGAAAACACGCTCTCGAAGTGTGTACTGCATGTTGTTGATATGACTTCAAACTAAAGACTGTTTACAATGCTATGAAAATGCTCGTAATTTCCATCGAAATCAACAGTAGGCCTACAGTCCACAGATGGCATTGATCGATTGTTGCCGTGATTGTTGTCGATTCTCCCTGAGCCACTGAGATCATTAAAACAAATTTCGCATTTCTACGAACTTTCAGAGAGAAAATGTGACCTATTAAACTAGTTCAGGTTTATATGGATCGCACTGTACTATTCAATTGTTTGTATGTGAAACCAAAATAAAAGACAGTCATAAGTCTAACTTATCATTATACTATTCAATTTTTTGTATGTGAAACGAAAATAAAAGACAGTCATAAGTCTAACTTCTCATTATACTACATTGCAATCTTAACTTTTAGTACATAAAAATCCTAGCCCTAATCATCACCCATCATCATAACATCGAGGCAGCATTCCAGGAGCCCCAGCATCAGAAGTAGGTTACAATTACGGCAATGCCAGTAGAGAATACCAGAAATGTCGATATGGCAACCTGGGACATTTAATAAAAAATACTAATTTTACTTTAGTTGAAGATCTTGAAGACATCTATTTATAGCTGATCACATGATTGAAGCAGCCATTTTGACACGAAATTAGTCGATGAAGAAAAATAAAATAGGACATGGAGAAGTTGAGGGAATAAAAATTGGAAGATGGTCGTGACGCAAACTGTCAACGCGGCCGATACTCATGCCGACTGTTTAGAAAGCTGGGGTCTTAACCTCCTAATGCATGTATAATAGCGTCATTTTACGTTTCTTCTTTATACAATAGCATGCCTCTTTAAAAATTTCAAATTTGGAAATTTGCTAAATAAAAAAAAAGAGCAAAATATGACAATTTTATTCGCCTATATTATATTACATGTCTTAGAAACTAGACAAATATATGACTCTTTTTTCATGAGGAGTCAAATTCAGATCCATGAACGTATTCAAATTCTTCATGATATATTTGTTAATGTTTCTTATTCCTTTCGTCCTTCTTCATAATCAGCATCTTCTTGCTCTTGTTCTATTTTGTATTTTATTAGCATCTGTACCATTATTAGTATAAATTATTATATATTTCCGAAAAAGTCATCATCATCATAGTACATTCACGAATTTAGGCCATTTGTTGACCTGTTTCGGCCTCAAGAGAAACACCATCCAGAAGTCTTTTGAGTGGACGTCCTGGTCTTCTTCTTCCTGCAGGTTGATATATTAACATTAGTTTGGGTATTCTGTGATCTTCCATTCGATGAACATGTTGTATCCATCTTGACTTATAATCAGAAATTTTGTTTTCTAAAGATTCCATGTGTAATTCTTCTAAGATGTCTTCATTTTTTTTTGTGATCTAGTAGTGTGTATACTGCAGTCCTCCGAAGATATCTCATTTCAGCAGATCTAAGTCTCTGTATATCCTTCTGTTTCAACGTCCATACTTCGCTACCATACAAAAGAGTTGGAAGAGCCAGTGTTTTATACACTTTCAGTCTTGAATGCTTTTGGACTAACTGTGGCTTGAAGATAGAATTTATTAACCCTAAAATTCTTAAAAATTTAGATATTTTTGCATTTACATCCTTTTCTTCTTCATATGAGATATTGCATCCTAGATATGTAAAATTATTCACCTGCTCCAAAATTTTATTCTCCAGTACAATTTTACTTCCGACAGGATCTACACCTTGAAATGCCATAATTTTTGTTTTTTCTGTGGATATTTTTAATCCACATTCTTCTGTAATTTTGTTAAGTTCATACAGACCTTTCTGTAGATTATCTTCGGGATTTGCTATTATTATTTGGTCATCTGTAAACAATAGGGTGTTTAATTTTCTATTTTCTGATATTCTTATTCCAAATTTATATGTTTTGTTCCAGCAACATATTACTTCATTGATATAAATTGCAAATAGTGTTGGGGATAGGGGGCAGCCTTGTCTCACACCACGATTTATAATTCGAAAATCTGTTATTTAATTTAATCTTTATGGTGTTGTCTTTGTAAATATTTTGTATGTTCTGCCGAAGTAAATTTGGTATATTTCTGTCTTCCAATATATTTAAGAGTTTTGATCTCTTGACTGTGTCGAATGCTTTTTCAAAATCTATGAAAGCAAAATGTGTTTCTAAGTTGAATTCTCTTCTTTTTTCAAGCAATAGTTTAACAGAAAATGTTGAATCAATACAAGATCGTCCTTTCCTAAATCCATTTTGACATTCCATAAGGAATTTTTCACTGAAACTTTTCAATTTTCCATTTAAAATGTCTGCATAAATTTGTAGCATGTGTTTTAACAAACTGATTCCCCTATAGTTGTCCATTTTTCTCTTGTCTCCTTTCTTGAACAGGGGTATAACAATGCTTGTCTTCCATTCTTGTGGTATATCTGCATTTTTGAATACATTATTAAAGAAGGACAACAGTCTTTCATGGAACTGTTTGCCTGCATATTTGTACAATTCAGAATTCAAGCCATCTGTGCCAGTTGCCTTCCCATTTTTTAATTTCTTTAAACTATTGTTCAATTCTTCCAATGATATTATGGAATCTGTCTCATTATTATTTCGGAAAATTGTATCTTCATAGCTATTGTCAGTCCAAAGACTTTTATAATAATTGAAAAAATCTTCTTTTGTTACTCCGCAATTAATTTTGGTAGATTCTTTAATATCTTTATTCAAATGTTTTAATATTTTGAAGGCAGTAAGTTGGAGCTTATGCAAATCTGATTCTAAATGTGTAACAAAATTTAACCATGTTTTCCTATGTCTCTTTCTTATTTCCCTCTTAACAATAGCTCTACAGCGTTTGAATTCTATTTCATTTTCTACTTTCTTTGTGTTCAAATATTTTTTATAAGCTGCATTTTTTCTTCAATCAATTGTTTTATTTGATCATCCCAGATTTTTAGAGTTCTATTTCTTCTTTGTTGTATATTTACTTTTCCTAAAGTTTCTTTAGCTGCATTTTGAATTATCATTTTAATGTTTTTCCATTCTTCTTCGACATCATTACTTTCTGGAGTTGTAGCCATATATTGCTGAATTCTTCTCGAATATAACAATTTAATGCTGTCATCATAAAATGATTTTACCTTGTACTTTTGTTCTATGTTCTGTTGTTGTTTCTTCTTTTTTAACCATCTTGGTGTAAATCTTATTCTTGCTTCTACTAGGTAGTGATCTGAACCAATATCATATCCTCTGTAGGCTCTGACATCGAGAAACAATTTAAAAATCTTATTATTTGCAATGAAATAATCAATGATTGATTTTGAGTCCTGACGATGCCAGGTATACTTATGTATGTTTCTATGATTGTAAAAGGTATTCGTTATTTTCAGTTCATTATAGATAGCAAAATCTGTTAATCTTGTCCCATTCCTATTGCTGGTTGGTTCGCTAATGTTCCAATATTATTGTTGACTTGAGCATTGCCCACTCTGGCATTTAAATCTCCTATTATGAGAATGTAATCATTTCTATTAATTTTGCTATAAATTTCTTGTAATATTTTATAAAATTCTTCATTGTCTTCTTCACGGCCTTCCTCTGGTGCATATACACCAAGAACTGTCAAATTACCTCTATTAATTTTCAGTCGAAGCTCTAATATTCTATCATTCCAGTAAGTGTAGTGTTGAATTTTATTTCTTATGGTTTTATTAATCCAAATCATTACTCCAGCTTGTCCATGGGTTTTCCTGTCGACACCGCTATATATTTGTACATAATTTTGTGTTTCTTTCCTTCCTTTAAGTTTCTTCTTAGTTTCTGTAGTTACTGCAATATCAATGTTTCTATTTTTAAATATACTGTCTAGTTCCTCTTCATTTTCATAGATGCTTCGGACATTCCAGGTTGCATATCTTACAATATCATTGTGCCGTTTTCTTTTAACCATATTTCTTTGCTGTGGGTCGTCATATTTCAATTCCTTCTGGATTTTTTCGTGTTGAGACTTGAAAGTAGTTTTGAAGTTCCTTAGGACAGGTTACTGGCCCGACGCTAAGTAGTCCAGTGGTAGGGCTGCTACCTTTTAGTCTCTGTACAGACATTAGGATACTGCATTTACTCAGTACCTGATGGAACGGTTATACCGCCGTGACTCGGTTCTCAGAGCCTCGTTTGTGAAAACGGGTTGTACCACGAGAAGGTGAGGATGAGAATTGGGTAGGAGAGGTTATACACACGTCACTACCCCTTACAACCCTTCCGAAAAAGTAATTGTTTAATTTGTTGCAATTTGTATTTTTGTTGTTGTTGTCCTTCTTCTTCTTCATCCAGGATAGTAGTCCTCAGGTCGATTTTCTGCGCACAGCTTCCTGCGTCGGTCTTCTCTTTTCTCGTCACAATACCCCTCCTTCACCATAGTCACATCTAAAATTAATAAGCATCGCTGTAACTAAATCCGTTAAATTAAAAAAGTACATCGTGTTTTAGATATTAATTTAGTCAACTGTACCACAATTCATAATGTGTATGGTTTTTCATCATAACCATAAAAATAATTAATAATTCATGGTTATCGATTGCAAAAAAAAACATTGCTAGAGATAACTTAGGAAGTAGAGTTTAGACTTAGCTATATTCGGGAGTTATTGGGACTTAAACATTTGTGTCAACCAAACTGACTGAGGGTTTTTTTTAATGTTTTCTCTCATTCTTCAAGACAGATCCTCATATTGGAATTTCATTATCAGGACTTAACTTACTCCCGCTCATTCTCTTAAGCGAGAGCGGCTGAAAGGGAGTGTTACCACGAAAGTCTCGTGTACGGGTAACAAGAGCTCGAGAATTAGAATTCTCGGGATTCTCGCAGTGAGTACGAAGGAAGAAATCATGCTGAGTTCATGCCACATATGAAATAAATTCATGTAGTGGCTGAGACGCAAGCTCGGGACCGAGAGGTGGAGGGCGAGTGTCTAAGAACTTGCGCCACGGAGCTACGTTCGTCTTACATATCCATCCATCCATCCATAGTAATTCTGCCCGAGGGCAGGTCTTTCACTGCAATCATAGCATTTTGATGCTATGCTTTGCAGCTTTACTAGGGAATTGTAGGTGCAGTAGCTTCCCGTTGCTTTCCACACCGGTGAAGGATGATGATGATGATGATGATGATGAGATAACGATGGCCATATGATTTCGGGGACCGTTTGGGCCTTAAAGTTTTCCCGACATTTGTCTTACAGGTGAGTAAAAACCCCGATAAAAACCCCACCCAAAAAAATTGTCCCGACCGGGGATCGAACACGGACCCGCTGCTTGACAAGACAGCACGCTACAAACTGCCACATATCGAATAAATATAATTTTTGAATATTCTATTTGTTTTAACTGGTCTGCAGTTAATGTCCAGTTCTCTCTCACTGCCACAACCTGATACACGAGGTGAAATTTTCTCATCTTGTATAATAAATAAGAAAGTTAAATTTTAACTACATGAATAATTGTATACAATAATCGGCCCTAGAAATTTTATTGTTGTTCAGATAATATATTGAACGAAGAATATGATTGAATTTTAACGTAAAAAAATAGATTTTTTACGTTTAAACGATTGATGAAAATATAGTTTTTGAAGAACTGTTTTATCGAATCTGATAAAGGAACTTCATCACATATTGAGTAAAGTTTCCTGAAAATTGCATAGACTACATCGAATAGTCCTTGAGGAAAGTGTATCAATAGTTGTGATCTTTAAGGAAGTATTTATAAATGAAAAGCACAAGGAAAACCCAGTTAAGTCCATTTTTCCTTGAAAGCCAGAAAACGTACTTTCAGTTGTACAATATCCATATTTCCTTACCTCTTTGCCAAACTTTGGAGGAAAACAAACGCATGACTGAACTGATATCTTTTACTGTTTTACACTTCTAAATGATAGCGCTTTTCATGGCGAATTTAATGACACTTCAAACTCAATTTTGACAAAAAGAGACTTACCTGGTTCTTTCCTCATACTCTTCAAATTATTTGAAACTAAATTCTTTAAGATATCTAAAAAACGAATATTTTA
Organism: Diploptera punctata; assembly: GCA_030220185.1. Taxonomy (NCBI): domain Eukaryota; kingdom Metazoa; phylum Arthropoda; class Insecta; order Blattodea; family Blaberidae; genus Diploptera; species Diploptera punctata. Next base: position 2,856,194 of record JASPKZ010009790.1, read on the forward strand.
AATATTAAATGTATTGTCCCGCGCTACCAGGATGTCTTTCTTGTAAATGAACACAACAGATGTCCACGTAAACTTTTCACAATAACTTTATTTGGTTCACATAAATTTTCAGTGACACTTCACTAACAAATTGCAGCAATAATTAATCTTACTTTATAGTTTAATCGTCGCATAATTATTTCCAGACAGTAATTATTATTTCACTTGGTGAAATTTTTTCTCATCTCTGTTCGCTGTATCGCTGTCACAACACAACTGGCCGTCTTTCGACCCTGGCAATGCTTATATAAGCCAGGGAAGGAAATTTCTCGAGTAGTCACCGAGATCGTTCTAGATCGGAAACTTCGGGAATCGAAGCCTCTGGATAAGGAGAGTAGATGTATAGAGAACCTTCTACTGTGGAGGTCCAGACGCATATCGAAATTTCTGCACGGCTCTTTCAACTCGCGAATCGTCAACTCTATATTTTTCTATCCACTAAACAATGCGAGATCCCTACTCCCACCGTCGCCCGCGAAATTCAAACACTACTCTTACAATGCATCATGGTATATTTAATTAACATAAAAAATAATGCCCTGTAATTATAATAAGGGAAGCTAATCAGGGAAAGTAGGTGAAGTGACACTTCACCTTATTTTTACCAGAATTATTTTTAAAATTCATTTTCCTTATCACGAATGCTGGATTTAGTAGAAACATATTTATACGTTATTGTACGAGGCGTAATTCTCTTTGTGGCACAGAGCGCCCGCGCCGGGTGCTGTAATTCTGGCCTTCGTCCAGCGCTCAAGAGAAGGATTCTTGCTTTCCACTCTGCTTGACCTCCGGAATGGAGGTTAGCTCGCAGGTCGCTATGACAATCGTGATGTCCCCCGCTGAGATCTAGCGTTACGAAATCCTGCAAGTGAAGTAGCGAGAAGAAATTAGTAATCTGCTTCAAGGCTTTGTATATATTAAATTCTTATGTTTGGCACTATTCGGCTATTTTTTATATGAATCCTGTTTATGGTGTATTGTGTTTTTTATTGGAGACACTTTTTTCGCATTGGAAAGATGAAGATAAAAAGGAAGTTTTAAATTGTGGACATGCTATTGAAGCTCTACAAATATGTGGTAAAGAAGTTAAACATTCACTTAAACGCTACAATCTTAGTTTTAAACGGTCATGGTTTAAGGAATTAGCACGGTTATGCTCTTCTCCCTCTACAACAGCATCTGAGAAAAGATTTTTTTTTTCTGAAGAGTATAAAACTTACCTGAGAAATGCAATTTCAGAAGAGATGCTTTTTCTTCTTTGGGGAATATTACAACATTCAGAAAGAACACTTCTAATGCAGTTTACGAGGACACACTCATTCCGTGAAAATATCACCGAGAAGATTGCAGCCTTAAAGGACTGAATATCGATTTGATATACAAGAAATAGGTGTGTTTAATAATAATTAAGGTAAGCATCTGTAAAGAAGGTAAAGTGATACCACTACAGTCCTTAGGAGCCCTTGGGGTAGTAGGAAGTTAAGGCTCCCACTTTTTCTGGACAATCGGCACTTTATGTCAGCCAGGTTGTCAGCCATGCGTGACGGCCGCCTTTACCCCAGAACAATTGTCTGTTACTCATTTCAGTTAGAGGCTGAGTCGAACCCAGGGTCATAGTGCCGCCAGAAGGTTTGGTGAGTTTAAAAATACTGACCCACCGGGATTCGAACCCTCTACCTTCCGGCTTGTAGTATAGTGTCTTAATCACTACGCCACGGCGTGCTCCATAAGCATGTGTACAACTCCATGAGCATGTGTACAAATAATAGTTTTTCTTACTAGCCCTTCACTTAATTTCTTAGCCACGAGCCTCCACTGATTATAATCAGAAATAAAATTATTTGATAACGAGGTACTTTTTAACCGTCTTCACGACCAACTCATCTTAAAATTTTACAATATGCTCAACCCAGACTTACTCTCATTTTGTAAGCAATTCATGAACTTGAGGAATAGAAGGTTGTAGTATGCAATACCATCAGATCCACATATGAAATCACAATCATTTAAAGGTTCATATTCTATGCGAGAACAATTTATCTATTCTGAAACTAGAGTTGATTCCAATTTTGCCAGACCGACTGTCGCTAGTTCTATAACTAGAAACATAATATAATTTTACTGACAGAATCAATATTAACTGCTCAGGGTCGGTTTCACCAACAGAGGTAACTGTATTACGCCAGTTTAAGTTATGTATTATATATGGGGAAAACTGGCGTAATACAGTTACCTCTGTTGGTGAAACTGACCCTCAGTCCCTTATGTACATAACATATAAATCATTTTATTTATTATTCATGTGTCATTAGGGTAAAAGTACATAAGTCCAATTTTAGTGATTTTTGTTTTGTATATTAATATGTCAGAAATACAGCATTTTTCTTCCTCTATCATAAGGGTAAAGTTATTAAGTGATAGCTAGTTTCTTATGGTAGATATCTCTTGGTCAGAAATAATGTAAATCTGACTTGAATATTAATAAATTCTCGGGAAAAGTTACGTTTATCTGTTTAACCTCTGGCCTTTTATTAATTTGTCAAGAATGGCGACGTCTTAAAATCCGATAAATTTTAAGTTACAAAAATATTGTACGTAGATTTCCCATTATTTCTATGCGTAGATCGTTTTCGAGGTACTGTTTGTAAGTTATGTCTTTAAAAAGTATAGGGCCTATATCTTTTGACAGGTGTTTTTAGGAAGATTCTTCGCATTTTTGGTGAAATATAATTTGTAATCAAAATCTATAGAAAGAACGAATGAAGAACCCATTGATGTCCAAATGGATAGGAGGAAATGTCAGTGGATAGGCCATGCCCTTGGAAAATATCGGGATGTTATTGAGAGACATAGCCTATATGAATACCAGACTTGGAGCTGTACGCAAAATGAATGGATTAAGAATATATCCCTACAAAAAAATGGAAAGGCTATTGTTAAGCGTCAAATTAATCGATAGGCTAGATGTCAGATATTTTATTTTCCACAAGGAATTCGTAATTAATATCTATGTTCCTATAATATTTTTACTGTCTATTTTTCACATGGTCCCCATAGATATTGATGAATTATTTTTTTATTCCGCTTCACAAGCTTCAAGAATATCCGAGAGTCCTATGCATAGTATGGTAATATGAGTTTTGAGATCCGATCGTGTAAGCGTCCAATACGCATAAGAAAGAATATAAGTCGAAGAAATCATCAAAATCATCATCATCCTTGCAAGAATTAGGCAATCTTGCCTGTTCCGCCCCTAAAGTGTTAGGGCTATATTTTCTCCTTGGGCCTCCAATAACTCTTCAGTCTTTAGGATTGGATATTCACTAGAACTGGGATTCTTGCATTATTCATGTGAAATAGGCGAGCTCTCTATTTGTCTTTGTGTTCTATTTTCCATTTAGGCTATATTAGCAATATATGTTTAGATATTAGAGGAACTTCTTGTAATATGGACCCCTATTTTGGATTTGTTGTTTTTCTACTTTTAATTAAGGGATTTGAATTTTGTTTAATTACAGTGACTGTCATTAGTGTTATAACTATGAAACAGCATTGTTATTTTATTCAAAAATCGAAACATCCTCATTAAAAACTTTTTTACATTACATGAAAGGTCCACTTCTACCTCCATGTTCGGGTAAAGTGCACTCCAGTGTTCACCCTAGCTTTTAGACTATTTTTAAGTTTTATTTACTGTATTAATTTATACAGACTGACATAAATTAATCTGAAAGGCTGATCATAATTAAAAAGCGTTGATATGTATTTAATGTTTTGAAAAACTATTGTTGATTATAACATTCACACGTCATTCATCTGCAGACAGCGATTTGGGTTTAGTAAAATTAAGTAAGTGGATGATTTTTACAGATAGCATCCTCATTGATAAAAAATACGTATTTGTGAACCGTCTCGTGGATGGTTCACATTAACCGAATTCCTTCGTTATGTTTAATTATTTTATACAGCTGCCATGTCACATAATATCAAATAAAATCCGTCAGTATTTTAAACTGCATCTACATAATATAATCATATTATGCATTTTTTCAATATTTAAAATATTGAATAGCAGAAATTAAGGAATAATTCTTAGCTTGAAAAACTTTTGAATTGGTATTTTCATGAATGTCACAAATAAACTCTTATTTGCACAAATAATAAAAGAAATAGGCTTTGAACACGTCGAAGTCGATTAGGGGAAGAAGTTAAAATATTTTCTGTTCGAGGGAAGCACCAATTAAATAAGATATTAACATGGTCCACTCAAACCGAAGGGACCACATTACCCGAACTTCCTCTACTATATTTTCATTTCGTATCAGGTCGGAACAAATGTGTGGAAAACATTCACTACAAGTCAAATATGCCCGCGTGTATACATGTAAAAGTAAAACGACCCATTACAGACCTTATGAAGCCCTTCGAATAGTAGGAGTTAAGACTCCCACCGTTCTACACAATCGGCACGAAATGTCGTCCGGGTTGTCAGCCCTGATTGAGACCGCATTTACCTCCAGAAAAAGCATCTGATACTTAATTTCCTTTAGAGGCTGAGCCAACTCCAGGGCCATGGTGCCACCAGAAGGTTTATGACAGTTTAAAAATACGAATCCGTTATCTTCCGGTTTATAGTTTATTCCCATAACCAACTAACCAACGCTCGCTCAATGAAACTAGCACAGAAAGATGGACTTAACTCTTTACAGCCCACAAATTCCACATCTAAAGCTGCATGTAAGGCAGTTTCAGCTATTTTCATTGGCGATTCACTATAGGCCTAAACCTTGTAATGAAATTCTTTCTACTTGTATCCGGCGAATGCAAGATTGAAGCATGAGGTAAAATGCCTATTCTGAAAGTATATAATATATATGAGCATCGACTGAACAGCCTGTCGCACCATCACAAAGCAGATTAAATTAAATGGAACGAAATTAATGAAATTACGGTATCTTTATCTTGTCGTGGTGGAGTGGCTTTCGTGCTTAAATGATCCCGAGAGATATGCCGGCGGTAGCGTTGCTGCCGATAGGGTTACCCATGCCGGACTGATCGAAGGTGATAAGCCAGACGAAAAAAAGTACCTTGGTCGAAAGAGTGACGATCTTTCAAAGTAAAAATACAACCGTCAAGAAATGCGGACATGGGTTCCACTGTGGTAAAATTTTCCGGAGGTCTAATAGTCCACCATTCGGTTCTCCGAGCGGGGACTACTTCAGAGAACACATGCCAAAGGCTCAAACACAGGGGCATGTTCCTAGGAACATGGAATGTTAGTAGCGGGCCGCTAGAGGTATTAACGCGGGAATTAGATAAATCACCCTTGGATATTGTCGCTTTACAGGAAGTTAGATGGCCAGGAGAAGGTAGTCAGGAATCAGGAAGCTTTGCATTATACTACGGGGGTGCAGAAAGACCTGAATTTGGAACGGACTTTTTAGTCCGAAGGAGGATCCTGTCCGCTATCCGAGATATTAAGTTTGTCAGTGATAGGATATCATACATGGCTTTAAGCAAGGAGATGCACTATCTCCTCTACTAATTAATTTTGTACTAGAGCATGCCAACAAATCTCTAGAGGGTGAAGAAGGCCTACAACTCAATGGTATTGATAAGCTGTTAGTTTATGTTGATGATGTAGTGCTATCGGGCAATAGCAAGGAGGTGCTAAAGGCCAACACGCACACACTATTGAGTAACACTAAGAAATTAGAACTGGAAGTAAATATCAATAAAACTAAATACATGATCACACATAGAAATAGACTACATTATATAAAGGAGATGGACAGCTAATGACTAATGAGTGAAATTTTGAGGAAGTAGCTGAATTCAAATACCTAGGAACAATAATCACAAATAGGAATGAGATGCACAAAGAAATTAAACATAGGCTCAATTCTAGAAATGCGTGCTATTATGCATTACAGAGACTCTTGACGTACCAATTCCTTTCAAAAACGTTAAACTGAAAATATATAAAACTATAATTCTACCAGTTATATTATATGGAAACATGAACTCGTACTTTAAGGGAATAAAGGAGATTACGAGTATTTGAGAATAAAGTTCTTAGGAAAATGTTTGGACCAAAGAGAGATGAACAGACAGGTGAATGGAGAAGACTACATAACAGTGAACATTATCTTTATAGGAAGATAAATAAGATATAATAAGAACAGTTAAGTCTCGTAGACTGCGATGGGCAGGACATGTAGCACGAATGGGGAATGAAAGACGGGCACGGAAGCTTCTTGTAGGAAAACCAGAAGGAAAATGCCCAGTTGGAAGACCAAGAATGAGATGGGAGAATTACATTAAGTTACACAACGTGTAGGCCTATTAAAGCGAATTCAAATGCATTCCTAACGTCGTTACATAACTGTAAATCAGGTATTCGCGGTAAACATTAATTTATTGTGCAAATAATGTGATAAATTCCCGATGTTACACATGCGACAAGGGGCATTATAGGGTTCAGTAATTTTAAAATAATAATAGTAATAATATTATTATGTATTATTATTATGTATTATTATTATTATCTATTATTATTATTATTATTATTATTACTACTACTACTACTACTACTACTATTACAATGCTGCAGAAATGAAGGAAACAATTACAGACCTAACCTCGAAACCCGCCATTACAGAAAAGTTTTGGCGAACCCCATCGCGAACCACAGGTTGGGAAACATGGTCTATTCTATAGTTTTGATCTTTCACTCATGTGCAGTCGTTTTTGTTGCAACCTGAAATAAGAATTTAACTATCATATTAAGCCCTCCATGTTTTAATGAAGTAGATCTTGTTGAAAGGCAATGTTACGAGTATGTTATAACTGGTTGCGAAGCTTTAGTTCACGGAACAGATCTGAGCAAGGCTATTTATTTAAATATTTTTTTACAGACCCCAAACTTCGCAGGATGGATTATTAAAACCAAAAGAGCAAATTGAGATCCAACTTCAGGATCAAATAATTTGAGGTGTCTAGCTTGTACGAAAAAAAAATAGAATTTATAATGCCAAGTTCGTAATAAATCGTTCCCTCTAATCATTAATTAAATAAAAATAAAACTTGGTTTTATTTGATTTTCATATTTACTATTATTTAATTTACCATTGTCGTAAGTTAATGGCGTTTTAAATTTTAAATACTCTGTTTTAAGGTCCGGACAAGGTTACGTAACATTACGATACGGAAATCAGTATTGATAATTAAGGTTTTAAATAGAAATTATAGCCTATAATAACATTATTTTATTGAAGTTAAATATTTGATTTTTAAAACTAAAATCATAACTCGTCTGATTTTTAAATATATTTGGAAATAATTATATTCAAGTTATAAATATTAATCAATAATAATCTGCGGGTGAACCGTGATTTTAATATAAAACAATGTTAATGATTATTTATTTTGTTTCATTTAATAAGTAAAAAGGCGGCTCCGTGGCGCAAACGGTTAGACGCTCGCCTCTCACCGTTGGGGTCCCGAGATCCAGTATCGGCCATTCCATGTGGATTTCGTGGTAGACGAAACGGAGCTTGGGCAGGTTTTTCTCGGGGTTTCTCCAGTTTTCCCCTGCCACAATTTCATTCCACCATTTCTCCATATTCGTCTCATTCCGTTCATCTGCCCCCGTGATGATGCGTCAGGCGTGGTCGGCCGGCACCCTTGTCATTCACAGACCTCTATATAGGGGGCTCATCTCATCTCATTCCTCGACCCGACCCTGAGTTGGACACGAGTTGAGGATATATAATAAATAAAACTATTGGAGTTTTATATGATTTTCATAAATATTTAACTTATATTATTTAACATTCGTGAGCTGTATCTTCATCAGAAGAATGTCATAAATACAGATAAATGTTCTATATGTATGTATAGACAAATATGTAAACAAATGTATCCAAGCAATACAATATAAACAAAAGGTAAACAAAATGCATAGTAATGTATAAAATACATTTTTTTCTTCATTATTTTATAAATTTAACAGAGGTGAATCGTTTAGGTCTAATTGGAAATTAAATAACTTATTACTTTTCTAGAATTAACAGAAAGAATACATCTACATCACTTACTTTTTGCCGACGATCAGATAATTATAACCCAGGAGAAGATGCAAATTATATGTGTAATCAGTTGTCAACAACATATCATAAATGTGGTTGAAAATCAACAAAAACAAAACAGAGTATTTAACAAATGATCCAGATGAATTATATATTGATGGGGTAAAGATTAAGAAGAGCGATAGTTTCTGTTATTTGAGATCAATTATAAAGAAAGATGGAACATCAAATAAAGAAATAGCAAAAGGATTAGTAATGGAAGAAAACCCATAGGAATGTTAAATTCTATAATATGGAGTAAAAACATCATTAACAGAACAAAAGAACTAATTTATAAGTCCATAATAGAAAGTATAATGTTATATGGATCGAAAGTTTGGACAATGACACAACAACATGTCAACAGTATAACTTCAGTTGAAATGGATTTTTGGAGAAGAGCTGCCAGAAAATCTCGACTGGAAAAAATTAGAAATACAGGGTGATTCAGAAATATAGCTATACGTTTGATCGCATTTTGTGACGAAAATATTATTATTAAAGGAAATATGATATCATTGGAAAGGGAATCCTTCAAATTACAACAATAGAACAAAACAAAACACTTACAACAACACTAAGCAAGTCACTTTATTGCTTCAAACTGTTCGCCGTTTACATCCAAGCATAATTGGTTACGCTTTGGGAAGTCATTCATTGAGTTATGATACATGTTTAGAGAAATAGCTCTAATTTCTTCCTCAATCACTAATTTCAGCATGTCGACGTCTTGAGGTTTCCGGGCATAAACCTTCTCCTTCAAATAATCCCACAAACAATAGCCACATGCTGTGAGGTCAGGGGAACGGGCTGGCCATTCAATGGGGCCTCTTCTTCCCACCCACCTGTTTTGCAAATGATCATCCAAAATTTCCATCACCGTAATTGCATAGTGAGGAGACACATCATCCTGCTGGAATAAACATTGTTCATGTTCAGCACTTTGCATTTCCGGAGGACAATTTGTCTAAGGATATCACTATACCGATCACTATTAACAGTCTCATCCAAAATTCGCATTCCTAACAGTCCTTCCCATCCGATCATAGCCCAAACAGTGACTTTGCCGCATCTTAAAAGTGTCTCTTTAATCACATTACGATTCTCTTTACCATAATAGTGACAATTGTGTCGATTAACATGACGTCCGTTCACGTGGAAAACAGCTTCATCAGAAAAGTGCAATTTTCTGTACCAATGTTCGTCGTTTGCTGATTCCCTTACAACAAATTCACAAAATTCCATCCGCCTGTCAGGGTCGTCTTCATTAAGTTCGTGGACACGAATCGGTCTCACGCTTCAAAACACGACACACACTCGATTGACTGATATGAAGCTCACGTGCAGCTTGGCGGGTTGATTTTTGTGGGCTAGTGTCGAACGCCTCCACAATTATCTTCGTTGTTTCTGCACCCGTGCAAATGCGAGGCCTTCCAGGAGGTTTGATTTTCTGCATCCTTCCAGTTTCCAGCAGTCGTTTTCTCCACTTCCCACAGTCGACTGCTGCAATGCTACGTTAAACTCACGTCTTGCCCGTCTTGCAGCCTCACGATCATTAGTATACGTTATTGCCCATGCAGCAATTGTAAGTTCTTCTTCTTCTTCACTTTCTGGTTTAGGCAAGAGTTGCCTATTCCGTCTTCACTAATAGATCTAAGACCATCTCTTCCGAGTACGTCCGACATCTAGCAATTGTAATTTGCTGTTGCATATTCAATGCCATTTTGACTAATGACGTAAGTTCTACACTGTTTTGTTTTATTCCATTATTGCAATTTGAATAATTGCCTTTCCAACGGTAATTTCATATCTCCTGTAATGGTAATATCTTAATCGCACAACGCGATCAAACGTAAAGCCATATGTATGATTCACCCCGTACTGAAATTAGAAAATGGATGAATGCAGAGAGAAATATAATGGATGATATTGAACACAGAAGGCTAAAATGGTATGGGCACGTAAGAAGAATGCAGGATGGAAGATTACCAAAGGCCGTCTATGTATGGAAAATTGAAAGAAGGAACAGAAAAGAAGACCAAGAACAACTGGAAGAACAACATTCAGAATTTAATGCGGAAATTTGGTGTAACAGATGAAGACACAGAGGACAGAGAACGATGGAGAACTTTAATTAAGGGAAATATGTGAATTTGTGTTGCAAACTGATGGTCTATAAGTCCGTAGTCATTTATATCTATTTATATTTTTCAATTCATGTTAAGTACTAAGATTGGTTGGAGAAAACCCTCAACGATGAGTAAAATTCTCAAAATGAATTAATGAATTACTTTTCTTCAATTTATTTATTTCTAAAGTTTCTAAAATAACTAGCTTTTTCCTTTGGCATTGTATTTTTTAAATCTCTGTTATACCAAAAATCAGATCGGGTAATGTGAATGATGCACTCTCCAGCTGTTTTTTAGTTTGGACTAACTAACCAACCACACAATATTAAATTAAAAAACCTAACCAAAAACAATTCTCACTAATTCGGTTAGTTTTAAATTTTTGTTAGTTGATTCAAACTAAAAACAGCTGGAGGCTACATTATTCACATTACCGGATCAGATTTTTAATAAGAGACAGATTTTAGAAAATACAATGGCACAATACATCAACTGTATATAGACATCAAACATACATAAGATTTTAATTGAGAAGGAGATGTCAAAAGTATCTTGCTGCAGTTAGGAATTCCGAAAAAGTTAAACTTATTTCTAAATGACTTAAAGAGTAGGGTTCAGGTAGGCAAACATTTTTCAAATCCTTTTGAAATTCACAATGGATTAAAAAAAAGAGATGCACCATCTCCTCTACTATTCAATTTTGTACTAGTGCATGCCATCAAATCTTTAGAGGATAAAGAGGTGCAGAAAGAACTTAAACATAGGCTCGATTCTGTAAATGCGTGCTATTATGCATTACAGGGACTCTTGTAATCCAAACTTTTGTAAAAAAAATATTAAATTTAAATATTTAAAACTGTTATCCTCCCAGTTATATTACATGGATGCGAAACATGGACTCTTACTTTAAGGAGGAGATAATAATAATGCTAGTATTAGAGAATAAAATTCTTACGAAAGAGAAATCAACAGACAGGTGAATGCAGAAGACTAAATAATAGTGAGGTACATGATCTTTATGGGAAAACATATATTATAAGAACAGCTAATTCTCGATAGACTGCGATGAGCAGGATATGGGGCACGAATGGGGAATGAAAAAGGGACATGGAGAGATTCTAGAAAATAAATATCAGTATGATGGCACTGTATAGTAGCCTCACTGTGATGATTGTCAGCGGTTCGCTTTGTTTCCCCGCAGCTGTTATATATAATTAAATACAAAGATGCCGACTACCGTCACTATAATAATGCCGCATGTTAATCATTGTCAAGCATTCTCGCGGGGCACCCGCTTTTATATAAACGAACAACCATTGTTAAGACCACGACTCTTAGAACAATGGTTTTGTAGCCTCACTATGATGGTTGTCCAGCGGCTCGCTTTGTTCCCCGCAGCTGTTATAAACAATTAAATATAAATATGCCGATTACCGCCACTATAAGAATTCCGCATGTTAATCATTGTCAAACATTGTCGCGGCACCCGCTTTTATATAAACGGACAACCATCATACTGAGGCGATAAATAGCATAGTATAATATATTCAACGGCTTACGGTAAAATAGAGACGGGTTAACATTAGTCACTTAAGATTTTGATAATTATTTAGTTTGACTATTTAACTCATGCCCCAAATGGGAGTCAATGACCAATCACGTTTCACAATGATTTCTGTTTTACAACCAATCAGAGTCGTGTTTCACGAAATATTTATCAGTGTTATATTTACCATATTAAAGAAAGCTCCTCCTTTTTAATATTCTGAACAGGTCTGACCATTATTTTGCAGTGACTGAGCATGCTAGAAATACGGCTACCAGATTGTATATATAGGGAATGAATGTCAACACATGCCGCATGCGGGAGTTAATATAAAAACATTTGTAGCAATTGATTATACCACCAAAAAAAGAAACCACTGTTCGCACTTTCTTAAATGTATTTTTTCCCAGGTAACAACCCAGAAAATATAATTGTCATATTTACATCATATGACATCAGAAATGAATTAATATACAGTTTGATGTGTTTCATTTTTTCTCCACTAGAGAGCATTCTTACAATATTGCGTTCCTTTGGCAATAAATAGTATGATCTGGTTGCAGTGAATTCTTTTGTTCTATTGTTGTAATTTGAAGGATTCCCTTTCCAATTATATCATATTTCCTTTAATAATAATTATCTAGATAAATTGGAAATCACTCGTGGCATTACTTATGATAACAAAAGCCAGGGCGCTAAACACAGAAATAAATTAAATACTTTAACAATAACACTGTTTTTAAAAGAATCAAATTAAAACAAGATAAACAAAAAGATCAGAAATTAATTAAAGAATTTAATAATACATTGTAGGCTATATACACTATATATTACTTAAATTAACCACACTAACCAAATAAAAAAACAAGAAAATTGCAACAATTGAATACTTCTTACAACATTGAACCTGAGCAAGTAATAAAATATTTCTTTAATTGGGCTAAGTTTGTCTGGCCGACTAAGATAGAAAACTGAGTTTATTCATGCAAACCAAATGTATAAAACATAGGCCTATAGGCCCACTATTTATGTTAAATCAAAATAAAGAAGCAGACTTACAAATGACTATTAAAAGTGACATCCAAGTAGAGCTGGTTAAAACTGCATTGAGATACATATCGGCTAGGGAGATCGCTAGCCACCGTTGAGATGATTTAGGGGTTGAAACCCCGAGTAGGCCTATATACAGAGTGATTCAGAAATGTGGCTATACGTTTGATCGCATTTTGTGACGAAAATATTATTATTAAAGGAAATATGATATCATTGGAAAGGGAATCCTTCAAATTACAACAATAGAACAAAACAAAACAAATCACTGCTCACGTGCAGCTTGGCGAGTTGATTTTTGTGGGCTAGCGTCGAACGCCTCCACAGTTCTATTCGTTGTTTCTTCATCCGTGCTAATGCGAGGTCTTCCAGGAGGTTTGATTTTCTGCATCCTTCCCGTTTCCAGCAGTCATTTTCTCCACTTCCCCACAGTCGACGGCTACAATGCTACGTTAAACTCACGTCTTGCCTACCTTGCGGCCTCACGATCATTAGCATACGTTATTGCCCATGCAACAATTGTAATTTTCTGTTGCATATTCAACGCCATTTTGACTAATGATGTAAGTTCTACACTGTTTTGTTTTTTTCCATTGTTCTAATTTGAATAATTGCCTTTCCAACGGTAATTTCATATTTCCTGTAATGGTAATATTTTCATCATACAACGCGATCAAACGTATAGCCATATTTATGATTCACCCCGTATATAAAGTGTGTCGCTTTCACCTAAATAGGGAAAGCGTTTCCAAAAATAAGTTTTCATGTCTATACATGCCAGGTACAAGGCAAACGGGTATGCATATTTATTAAATAAACTGCCTAAAAACCCATAATAATTATATCAATAAAATATTCATAGGGAAATAATTAAATATACTAACATCCTTTTTATAACTATAATTTTCCGGGTTATCACTCTATCAATTATGGGCCCAATAAACAATGTATTTAAAAGCCTATAAATTTTAGGGCATAACAACCACCATAGTGAGGCCTACTATTCAATTAAGGAGTGGTTGTATAATATGCTGCTAGAATTTGAAATTTCTATCAAATTTCTTAGCATTATTGGAATATGTGTAAATGGCACAAGGAGTAGGGCGCGGGTAGGAAAATATTTGTCAGATTTTTTTAATTCATAATAGGTTAAAGCAAAAAAAAAATGCACACTTTTCTTTTTTCTGTACTAGAGCATAAAATCGTTAGAGGACAAAGAGGGAATACACACAATTATATTAATTAGCTGATGGTAGGACTATATACTGATGATGGAGAATTATTGGACGATACTGAGCTAATACCAAAATACAACACACACATTATATTAAATAACAAGAAGAAACTGGAACTGGAAGCAAGTACCAATAAAACTCAATATATATAGGCCTATATATTATAATTCAATTTTTGGCATTGAGCAATGCAAGCTTAATATGACATGAGAAGGCATTTATTTTTCTTATCATGTCATATTAAGGTTGCATTGCTCAATGTCAAAAATTAAATTATAACATCGATAAAGCATCACTGCTATAAAGTAAAAATATTCTCTTTAATTTGCTTGCTTGTTATAGCTAGTTTCCAGATGGCAGTGAAGACCGAGTTCTCGCTACATGTGGTAATAATGGAGAATATTATATATATATAAAGAAAGATAAACGTTTGTATTGGATTAGCCCGGTGGTGTAATGAATAGAGGTCCCGGTTCAAGTCCCGTCCAGGAATTTATTTTTCTTATCATGTTTATATATATATATATTATATAAGGAAAATTGACAGTTAAAGATTGAGGACATTGTGAAGAAGTGGCCTAAATCAAAAACCTTAAAGTGATAATTACAAACTGGAGTGATATGCATAAAGAAATTAAATATAGGCTCAACTATGGAAACGCATGCTATTATGCATTACAGGGAATCTTATCATCCCAACTCACAAAAAAATGTTAAACTAATTATACAATGTACAAATATCTATTCTTCCAGGTTTATGGTTGCAACACATGGTATCTTAATTTAAAAGAGGAGAAAAGATTACGAGTATTTGATACTAAAGTGCTTAGATAAATATTTTTTGGACCAAAGAAAGACGAATAGACAGGTGGATAGAGAAAACTACATAAACAGCACTGGCCTTCATGGAAAACCAGATATAGTAAGAACAGTAGGCCTCGTATAATTATTAGGCAGGGCAAGAGGCGAGAATAGAGAATGAAAGAAGGGCCTGGATTCTTCTTGTAAGAAAACCAGTGGAAAAGCGCCCAATAGATAGGCCAATAATTATATGGGAGAATAACATTGATCATGATTTGAGAGATGTGAATTATACAGAGTATGATAGGAAAACATTAGCTCAGGATAGGGACATGGAGAAATTATGCACCTGCGACCATGAACCTCTGTGTTCCCTTTGCTAGTGAGTTAGTTAGTTGCTAAAAAGAACAAACTTACGCCCTTACTGTGAATATAAAAACACAACCTTGAATAAAAATAGCGGCTTTTCTCGTTACGCTCCACTCCTTTTTTTCATCTATAAACAGATTTTTAAATATAACATTATTTTGTAGATGATATAGAATTAATGTCAATTCTCTTATTAATTAAATCTAATATTTCTCTAATATTAATAATTTGATGGAACTGAATCTAATTATAGAGTATGTTACCAGTAGGCTACGTGATGATTTAAATATAAAAAATAAATAAATATCCTCAACTCGTGTCCAAATCAGGGTCGGGTCGAGGGATAAGATGAGGTGAGGCCCTATATATAGATCTCTATGAATGACAAGGGTGCCGGCCGACCACGTTTGACGCTCCATCACAAGGGCAGATGAATGAAATGAAACGGATGAGATGAGTATGGAGAAATGGTGTAATGGAATTGTGGCAGGGGAAAACGGGAGGAACCCCGAGAAAAATCTGCCCAAGCTCCGTTTCGTCCACCACGAAACCCACATGGGTTTCCACCGAGACTCGATTTCGGGACCCCGGCGGTGAGAGGCAGCGTCTAACTGCTTGCGCCACGGAGCCGCCGATTTAAATATAATGTACCAAAATAATTTTAAAAAATCTATATATTTTTATATCTTAGGTTCTTTAGGAGTGGGCGTATTATTCATTACTTACATATTAAAATTCAGGCAGCGTTCATGTTACAAGAAAACAAGTTTATTACTGGAAAACATGGCAGGAACTCTGCCACTTCATCCAATGCCTCCCTTTATATAAACATTTTATTATGTTACGTCATGTTCATATAATTCAATTTCTATAAATTGACTACTTTTGAGTCGGCTACTTGAGGAAATCAACCACAGAAACTGCTTAAACCTAAATTCCTCAGCAAGTCGAATTTTTGGTCCGATTTTACTGGTTTACGATGTATATATATAACTTTTATATCAAGTATTAACGTATGTTGTTCCCAGGGAGGAGTTGATGTAGTTAAATTGATAACAACAAATTCGCTGTATGTTACGAGTAAATTATGTTTATTGTAAAAAATTGTCCAGTACCATTTCCAATTTGTTTATATAATTTTTGCAGTCTGAAAATGATCTCACATAAGGAGATCGAAACGTCGACGAATTCTTGAATAAACAGAACTTTGACTGGGATAACGCATTTATTATTATCAATTTGACTACATTTGTAACTTTTGTTAATTAAATCCTACTTATCTATTCATTTGCGTTACGAGAAAAGCATTGCGGCTGCTAAAACAATTTGTTTAATTTCGGGTATCGCGTAAACCCCTACTTCTGATTGTCGGATTTATCGTTTTGTTTCATTAGCACAAGTTGTGTATCGTTGCGAAAAATCGAACTAGAGGGGATATTTAAATTTTCGCTTTAGGTTAACCCGTATTCCTAATGGTTTGTTTTTCTGGTTAATTGATTGCTATATGCCGAATTTGGTCCCGAAAATACGAAAATTGCGCCCTCTAAGAGCGTTAACAGACACACAAACAACATATAAATCTTATAGGACTTTATTATTTTATTTGAAATTAAGTTTTATTTCATTTTTATTTATTTGAGTTCGTGGAACTTTACCTCGTTATCGGTATGAAAAATTCAGCCTGCGAATGTTTTTGCTCGCAAAACTTGAAAAATAGTCAGTCGACTGACTTCAAATCTTGTCACAACATTACATTCGGATACGTACGTGTTTTTATAGTAAAATGAGATTCTGACTCAACGTTGCATTCCAATACGCGCATGTTCGTGTTCAAACGATTCCTCTTTCCAATGCGTTTTGCGTTCGCTGTAACTATCAATAAAGCGCAAGTGTGTTGTTTGAATTTAGAAAACGATTACTTCTCTTATGAGCAGTTATACGTCGCATGCTCCAGAGTCGGTAATCCGTCTCATCTTTATGTTTGTGCAGAAAACGGACAAACAAAAAATATAGTCAATCCACTAGCTTTACAATAAAAAAATATGTTCTGTAAAAAAGAAATCTTCGTTTCATTACAATTCACATAATCACAGCAAAGCAAGGCAGGATATTTAATTGAATGATGTATTTTCTCAGTGATTCTATATTCGCTAGAATACTATTATTTACTTTCTCATTATTTTCATATCAAATTGAGCCACAGTGAAGCGTGACCTGGTTTATCTAATATATATTGAGCAAGTGGAGAGCTTCAAATGCATGGGTTGTACTATCAGTAGTAACATGAACTGCGGTGAAGAAGTAAAGCAGAGCATAGCAATGAAAAAAGAAGTCTTTAACAAGAAGAGAATCATTTTCTGCGGACCTTTGGCAAAATAATTACGGAAGAGGCTAGTGAAGTGCTTTGTGTGGAGTGTAGCATTGTATGGTGCAAAGGTTTGGACATTACGACGGAATGAGGAAAAGCGACTGGAAGCTTTTGAGATGTGGATGTGGAGAAGGATGGAACGTATAAAATGGACAGACAAAATAAAAAATGAAGATGTGCTAGACAGAGTGGGTGAAGGAAGAACAATGCTGGAACTCATAAATAAGAGGAAAAGAAATTGGATTGGCCACTGGCTAACAAGAAACTGCCTGCTGACGGATGCCCTAGAAGGAATGGTCAACGGAAAGAAAGTTAGAGGCAGAAAAAGACATCAGATGATGGACAATACTAAAATAAATTATTTGTATGCGGATACAAAAAAGGAAAGCTGAGTTAAGGAAAGAGTGGAGAATGCTGAGTTTGCAGTGAAAGACCTGCTCTTGGGCAGAACGCTATGAATGAATGATAGAATGAGAATATATATATGGTATAACTAAATTACCATTACAGACTGAAGGCGTGTAGTGGGGAGCAAGATGGTTACGTTTAGCATAGAACTCATGTCCGAAAACGTACCATTTTCCTGATACACGCATGCAAAGTACCACAATACAGTTCATACTATCCCGCATCTTCGGCGCCAAATACCCTACACGTTCTCCCGACTTTAACCTGCTAGACTACTACATTTGGGGTCACATGAAATCCCTGACTTACGAGACTCCTGTGAAATCGGAGGAGGAAGACTGCTGGCACGGATTATGGCTGCGGCGGATGTTGCAATACCAAGGATTGGTGATTGTGTGTACTAGAACATGGTACGGAGGTACCGTATCTATGTTGACGTAGGTGGTCGTCATATAAAGCCCTTCTTGTGGACCAGACGACAAGCAGAAGGCGTCCGAGAGAGTAACGTGTGTTGTGATATTTTGCGTGTAGGGGGAAAACAGTACGATTCCGGACATGAGTTCCTATGCTAAATGTGATCGTCTTGGTCCCCACTACCCGTCCACAAGGTCTGTAATGGGAATTTAGTTACACCTGTATATTCATTTTTGTTATGGCCATTTATTAGGTAGGACCAATGATGATATTTTTTTTTCTAAAACAATTTTCGTAAGTAATGCCACGAGTGATTTCCAAATTATCAATAAATTTATCTAGAGGATTTGGAAATCAAGAGTAGCATTTGTAGGACTATTTAACGAATAAAATTAAGCTGTTTACTCACAAAGCATTATTTAAATATAGTTATTCTTAAATATTTATATATTTGATGTAAACGGCGATGTTGAAAACAAATGAGAAATGTTTGGTTATGCTTACTTTGTTCATCCACTGCAACTGGTTCATATTATTTATTGCCAAATAGGATCGCAATATTGTAAGAATGCACCCTAGTGGAGAAAAAATGAATCACTTCAAACTGATATTATAACCAACATTGTAGGTTATTAATTAATTTTTAAGGAAAAAACTCCGTAAAACGGCCATGAACCTACGGGTTCGATAGTGCCAGTGAGTAAGTAAGTAACAACTCCGTAAAATCATCATTTAAAAACACAGTTATTGAACACACAATTATCAAATGTGTAGGTCGAAGGAATCTGTTCGTTATTTGCTATATTCAACGTATTTGTTCGAGAGTCAGTCACTGCAAAATAATGCTCTGGCCTATTCAGAATATTAAAAGCTTTATTTAATATGATAAACAGAAGTAGATAAATATCGAGGTGAAACACGACTGTGATTGGTTGTAAAACAAAATTAATTGAAACGTGATGGTTATTGACTCCCATTTGGCGCATGAGTTAAATAGTCATGAGAACAACCTTCTTAGCTCCATTTCTTCGGAAGTCGCTAAAAGAATAGACGTACCAGTTAAGATAGTTTAACACAGTGCTGTACCGTAATATTAATGACAATATTCCGCTGCTGTAACTTACCCGGAACTGTTAGATGACCACGCCTACTTGTTCTCATATCATTTACGTAATTTATCTTATAGCCCCCAGCTTGTGTATCTTATATCTCTGTTTTAACGCGTTTTCCTCCTCCTACATTTTGTTATCTAATTAGACCGTCGTAGGTTTTATTGCCGTTACCGCTCGTGAATAAAACAATGCCATTGAAAGCTTCTCTCACATGTGTGTCGTTTTGTGTTGGGAACTGATACGTGCAAGAATAATTTTCGTAAAATAAATTGGATGTGATAACATTCGGAATTACACATGCAATAGTTTCATATTGATTATTAATTTATTGAATAAGAACTGATTTAACATGAAGGACAAGTAGATAATCCATCCATCCATAGTAATTCTGCCCGAGGGCAGGTCTTTCACTGCAATCATATCATTTTCATGCCATGTTTTGCAGCTTTACTAGGGAATTATAGGTGTGGTAGCTTCCCGTTGCTTTCCACACCGATTGAGGATGATGATGATGATGATGATGATAATAATGATAACGATGATTATGATGATGATAATGATAACGATGATTATGATGACCAGATGATTTTTGGGGACCTTTGGACCTTAAGCTTCCTGACATTTGTCCCGAGAAAAACCTCACCTAAGAGCCTTTCTCGACCGGGAATCGAACCCGGGTCCGCTGGGTGGCTACCTCGAGACCACAGCGGTGGACAAGTAGATAATAGTAATTTTATTTGCAGTGTATAACAACTGAATTGTCAAATTGACTAAGAAATTACTTAACTCTTACGGTTTAGTTGTGGCAAGTGATTCATGATGTGTAATGCACAGAAGAGTTTTAAGCGCTTTTGGTGATTCTATAAGTTACTGTATATTATGTATTATTATATGACAAATGAAGGAAATCTTGAAGTCGCTGATTGAAATACCTAGGAAGAATAATAACAACATGAATGCAATGCATAAAAAAATTAAACACAGGCTCAGTTCTGGAAATACATGATATTATGCAATGCAAGGACTCTTGTCCCAACTTTTCCCAAAAAGAACATAAAACTGGAAGTAGGGATATTAATCTGTTATTCTCCCAGTTATACTATACAGTTATACAACTGTATGGAAATATGAACTCTTACTTTAAGAAAGGAAAAATTATTACGAGTAAAGAAGGAGAAAAGGTTACTAGTATTTGATAATAACGTTCTTAGGAAACATTTTGGTCGGCTGCGGTGGACTAGTGGTTATGCTCCTTGCCTCTGGTCCCGAGGGTCGCGGGTTCAAACCCGGCCGTAGTCGATGGATTTTTTAGGACAGAAAAATCAAAGGAGCAAGTCCTCCGGGAGGGACTTTAAGCCTTGGGTCCTGAGTCTGAAGATTTTCAGGCTCGTAAAAAATCCTTAAGCCTGAATGAAAAGGCCTCTAAGCAAAATTTACCGCATTTCCCCGTCCTAGTACTACCTTGGTTTCCTAGATGTCAGTATGAGGCGGAACGCTGACCACGGATCACTCAAAATGACATCTATACGAAACAAGTGTAACTAAATTAGTATGGTTCAAATTCTTCCCTGTAAGGGGAGAGCGCCTAAATCTCTGTAAAGGGAAAACATATGCTTACAATACAATACAATGCAATACAAGGAAACATTTTGGGCTAAAGGTAAATGAATAGGCAAGCTAATGGAGAAGACTATTTGACAGTGAACTACATGAGCTTTATGGGAAACATGATATAATAACAGTAAAATATCGAAGACTACGATGGACAGGACATGTTACATGAATGGGGATTGAATGTGGGGCATGGAAACTCAGAGGGAAAACGCCCAGTTGGTAGACTCTAAGAATGAGGTAGAAGAATAGCATTAGCCATGGTTTGAGGGAAGTAAATTATACAGGGGATGATTAGAAAACATTAGCTCAGGATAGGGATGTATTTAGAGCTTATGTCAGCGCGGCCATGAACTTACGAATTCGATAGTGTCAATGAGTTAGTTAGATATATTATTGTTTAATGCAGTGGCTTGGCTCGGAGGAGGTCCTGGAATGAGCCGATTACTCATTGAAGGAAGCCCTCCGTGTCCTTGTGTGGTCAAACAGTATGTAGTCAAAAGTTTAAAATCTCTCTGCCGACAGGTAGTGCCACTGTAAGGCCCGGGTGGCGTAGAGCAAGAAAATGTACCTATAAGGTAAGAGATTAAACTGCGATATAGAAAAAATAGAAGCATTGCCTCTATACCTCTTTCGAGCTAAGCTCTAATTGTAATCAACTTTTATAAGATTCATGATTTGTTCCGTTAAGGTATTATTCAAAACTAGTGTTGAATCCTGCCGATTATGGGACAAGTCCCGAAAGCGCTACAGTTAAATAACTAATTAAGTTGAGGAGACGGACCTTTCAGGTGAATATTCCATAATTTTATATTTTAATCCAGTTGTAATGTAAACAAACTATAAGTATGACTGCATTTTCATTGGTCGAATGATGGTTTTACCTTTAAGCGTGTAAGAAAATGTAGTGCGCTCTCTAACACTCGAAATAAAGGAAATAAAAATATATATTATCTACCATGTGCCAATTTTCAGAACCCCACAAACAAAACAAGCAATAAATGCTTTAAACTCTGTTTGGTGGAGCAAAAAATTACAAAAAAATAGAAAATTACAAATATATCAAACCATAATTCAGAGCATTTTAACATATGGTGCTAAAGTCTGGTAAATTCCTACCAGGGAAATGAAAAGAATTTTAAGTACAGAAATGGATGTTTTAAGAAAATCAGCTGGAAAATCTAGAATGGATAGAATACGAAATAAAGAAATAAGGGAAATTATGGGTGTACAAGAGGAGCCGGACATCATAGACATTATAGAAAAGAAAATAGTACAGTGGTATGGCCATGTCAAAAGAATGCCAGAGCAATGATTGCCTAAAATTGTTATGGAATGGATCCCAATGGAAAGGAGGAAGAGAGGAAGACCGAAGAAAACTTGGATAGAAGGGGTACAAGCAGCTATGAATATCAGAGGACTGGAGGAAGATCAATGGATGGACAGAGAGGAATGGCATTTGGTTTCCGGAAGACGGCGACAGCTGCCATGGTACCGAATGATGATGATTATCTACCACGTCTATATAAGTTATATGGGAGAATCTTAAAGTATATAATTACAATTGTAATAAATTAAATAAGCATTGTTTTATTCTTTCGCATGTGCAATGCAGAATACGTTGGGATTTCAATCGTTTCAAAGTGACAACATTTCTGTGGAATTTCTTAAACATTGGAAATCAAAACATTTGACGAGCGGAGAGAAACAAATTATTTTGAGTATCTTCAAACAGTTTAGTGAAAATATCTCACATTAACCATTGAGGATTTGGTGAAAATAAGAGCAGAATTTACAGGTGACAGACAACATGGAACATAAATTCTGCTAGTAATGAAATTTTACCAGTAAATAAAGGTTCTCTGTTGACATAATGAAAAAGGGTAAACGTCTAATTAGGTAGGCCCATTATAATTTTTGTCATAAATAAATAAGAAATGGAAGAATATCCTAATTATTGGTACTATCATATGTTGTATTCAGTCTTATTTCCCGTAAAATACGATGTTTCCTAAGAGCAATGTTTCTATCGTACACAATTCAGTCATATGGCGGTTAAAAGTAGTACCAGAGGTTCCAGGGGAGTTTGTTTACAGTGTAACTGGAACTTAGCTCGGAATTAGTATAATAAGAGTCATTAGCCACAATGATGAAAAATTGCTACATTCTCATTAATCAAAACATTCATTAGTGATACAAATTAATTAGAGATTTCATGTTACAAGCATTGCATCGCTCACCTCTCTTCCATGCCAGTATTTGTAAACTTTGTGATGTTAACGTTAGGGGCAATGCTAAGGTTTTCGGCATCCATCAGGTATTGTTTGTTGTTACAGAGTAGCCTACAGAGACTCTGGTGAATGAAAATACAGTGGAGATGTTTGGCTAGGCAGTGATGTCAACTCAGTAAACGTAAATATAACTAACTCACTGGAATTATCTAACACGTTTCCATGGCGCGCGGACATAAGCTCTCCATACATACCTATTCTGAGCTATTTTTTTCCAATCATCCCCTGTATAATCTAATTCCCTCAAATCGTGGTTAATGTTATTATTCCACCTTATTCTTGGCCTGCCTACTGCGCACTTTCCCTCTGGTTTTCCTACAAGGAGCTTCCCTGCCTCTCTTTTATCCCGATTCGTGCCATATACCCTGTCCATCGCAGTCAACGAGACTTAACTGTGCTTATATCTGGTTTCCTATAAAGATCGCATAGCTTCCTGTTATGTAATCTTCATAAGTAATGCCACGAGTGATTTCCAAATTATCGATAAAATTCACGACTCACGAAGTGAGGAGTTGATTTATCTAGAGAATTTGGAATCAAGAGTGGCATTTGTTAGGACTATTTAACGAATTAAATAAAGCTGTTTACTCACAAATCATTATTTAACTACAGTATTTAAAAATATTTTTATATTTAAAGTAAACGGTGATGTTGTGAAAACTAATGAGAAACGATAGGTAGCCTACGCTTCTACTGCTTTCTTTTGTTTATCACTGCAACCAGATCATACTATTTATTGCCAAAGGAACGCAATATTGTAAGAATGCTCTCTAGTGGAGAAAAAAATGAAACACATCAATCTGTATATTAATTCATTTTTGATGTCGTATACATTTAAGAAAGTGCAAACAGTGGTTTCTTTTTTTGGGTGGTATAATCAATTGCTACAAATGTTGACATGTAAGCACTATTATATACAATCTGGTAGCCGTATTTGTTATAGGCTCAGTCACTGCAAAATAACGGTCAGACCTGTTCAGAATATTAAAAAGGAGGAGCTTTGCTTAATATATGATAATCCTAACGTTGATAATTATTTCGTGAAACACGTCTCTGATTGGTTGTAATACAGAAATCATTGAAACGTGATTGGTCATTGACTCCCATTTGGGGCATGAGTTAAATAGTCTCCATTAGCCTGTATTTTCATCTCTCTTTGGCCCAAATTTTTTCCCAAGAACTTTATTCTCATATACTCGTAATATTTTCGCCTCCCTTAAAGTAAGAATCCATATTTCGTATCCATATAATATAACTGGGGGAATAACAGGTTTATATATTTTCGGTTTAATGTTTTTTTAGAGAAACTGGGACAAAAGTCCCTACAATGCATAATAATAGTATGCATTTCAAGAATTGAGCCAGTGTTCAATATATTTGTGTACCACATTCCTATTTCTAATTATTGTTCCTTCATATTTTAAATCAGCCACTTCTTCAAAATTTCCCTCATTTGTCATTAACTGTACATTTCTATTATATAATGTATTTCTGTGTGTAAGTGTAGAAAGTATTGATACACTTTAAGCTAACCGAGACAGAAATAAATGCGAACATTGTCTCTTACCTTAAGGGAGCAGAATTAAGTCGAAGAATAAAATTCTTAAGAAAATGTTTAATTCAAATAGAGGCGAATAGACATGTAGATGCATAATACTACATAATAGTGAGCTACATGATGTTTCTGGGCAACCAGATTTAATAAGAAGAGTTAAGCTTGTAGACACCGATGGGCAGGACATGTGGCACGGATGATGAATGAAAGGCGTGCATGGAACTCCGTCAGGAATAGCAGAGGTAAGACGCCCAGTAAGTAGGTCAAAAATGAGGCGAGAGAATAACATTAACCATGATTTGAGAAAGGTGAATTATACAGGGGATACTTCGAAAACATTAGCTCAGGATAGGGTTGTATGGAGAGCATATGTACGGTGGTCATGAAACTCCGGATTCATTAGTGTTAGTGTTATGTAGGCCTAATATCTTAATTTTTAGTCTGTACATCCTCACGTGAGACAAGTATGCTCCTTTGAGGGAGTTACTTAACCAAGCTAATTTAGCTACACTTATTTCCCTACAATGTCAGAGAGTAACAAATGGTTAGCTCGTCGCCTTAAATAGCTTAATAGGCAATTATTTGTATGGAAAAGCATATTAAGTTTTGCTCAGAGGCTCTAATTTCGATCTGAGATTCTTTTACGAACCCAAAATCTTCAAACTCGAGACCCTCGCCTTACTGTCCTCACGGAGGACTTGCTCCTTGCATTTTTCCATCTTAAAAAACCCGACCGAATTTGAATCCGCGAGTCTAGGGATCAGAGCCAAGAAACGTATTCCCTAGACCGAGGTTATTAGTTTCTAGTGTTGTGGTTAGGTAGGCCTATATTTTTTCTTACGGTATAATCATCAATGTTATTTACTATTGAATGTAGAACTATGTTGCAGTCATGGTGTTAATTTTCCCAAATCTCATAATACAGGATGTTGTGAATTTATAATTAACAACAATCAGTTTCAAATATCAGTATGCATACTGCTATTTTCGATAAAAAATATCTCACAGTTGCAAATATCCCGTACTTTTTTTAAACAACATCCGGTTCCAGAACTTCACTTCATATTGCGGGAAAGCATCTCTAGGGTTCTGTACAAAATATTGTTTGGTAACAATTGGAAGTTTCATCATATAATAATCACCTGTCATATTTCTTCTTCTTTCACCACCTCACTTTCCCGTTATCGGAATTCGCTACGCGTAGAAATCAGGAGCAATGGGACAGTAGCCATTTAAAAAAAATATGGAGGCTCTAGTAGTATCACTATTTATCGTAATACTGTATCATAAATGACTTCATAAATTACAAATTATTTATAAGTATCTAATGTCCGGCGTGCGCTGCTACGCCTAAATAAATAAAATATGATTTTCAAATTTTCGTTTCAGGTAAACTCCTTCACCTAATGTATTTAGAGCATAATAGCACGTAAACACTCTCCGTACTTGAAAATTTGTATAAAGAAAGTTATTCATTGCGACGAAACAAGCATAGCAATTTGCTAGTCAATTTTTATTTTCGGATTTCAGGTAAACACCCACTTCTAATGGTCGAATTTCGCTGAGTTTTGGATAATACCTACTTCGGTATATTTTAATAGTATACTGATTTTCGTTGTGAATCATCGAAAATGCTAAGCGATTTTTAAATTTTCGTTTTAGGTGAACTCCTACGCCTTATAGTTTTAGAGCATAACAGATAGCGGCTAAACACTCACTGTAACTGAAAACCTGTATGTACAAATGTTCATGAAGATCGATTGAACGGGTCCCGCGCCTTAGCCGAGTGGTTAAGATAAGGTGCCTTGGCGCAGAGCTACGGAACATGCGCTGGTTCGAATCTCCATGAGAGAAGAATATTATAATGGATTTTCGGCCAGTATGGGACCGGTGCCCACCCAGCATCTTGAGATATTTGGGTAGCTACAATAAGTAGCGACTCCAGGATGAGAAAACCAGCTGTAACGACTGGGGATCCTACATACTGACCACATGTCTCCCCTACACTGGCTGGATGATCGTCTACCTCTGTGATTAACACATGTGGATGTGACACCAGCATTTTATAAGTCTATGAATGACAAACATACGCAGGCTGAATGTATATATATATATGGTATGATAAGAAAAATAAATGTCTGGACGGGATTCGAACCCGGATCTCTGAGTCTGTACCTCAGCGTGATATCCATTACACTACCAGGCGAATCCAATTCAAACACTTATTTTTCTTATATATGTATTATACTCTCCATTATTACTAGATGTCGCGAGAACACTGTCTTCACTGCCATCTAGTAGCTGACTATATCAAGTAAGCAAATTAAAGAGAATATTTATTTTACTTTATAGCAGTGACGCTTTATCGATGTTATAATTAAATCTTTAACATTGAGCAATGCAAGCTTAATATGGTATGATAAGAAAAATAAATGCCTGGACGGGATTCGAACCCGGATCTCTGAGTATGTACCTCAGCGTGATATCCATTACACTACCAGGCGAATCCAATTCAAACACTTATTTTTCTTATATATGTATTATACTCTCCAATATATATATATATATAACTACCTAATACCCAGCGTGCGCTGATACGTCTAAACAAATTAAATGTGTTTCTACGTTTAGTTGAATAAGTAAAAAGAAAAATAATTATAAATTTATATCGTAATTATTTTTAGATACTACGTGCTGATTACTCGGCGTTGTCCGGGAATCTAGTCATCACGATCATCTTGGTATCAATGAGCTGAAAGATAAAAATGGTTATTATGAGTTATCCGTAAAACATAGACATGTTCTGTGCGGACTTTTTTGTACTTTTTTTTGAGATATTCAATTCCGTGTACAATAATTTGGTGTATATGTTATGGTTTAGGCAGCGTAAGTCATTTAAGTGTCCAAAAATTCCTGAAAAACACGTTTATCACTACAAAGGATAATTTTTAAGGATGAAGGAGTTGAGTATTACAACTCTCTTATACCCTTAAACCTTCCCGGGAAACTCCCGAACATTTTGCAAAAAGCCCCATCATAATCGAACGAATTGTGTCGTAATGCATAAAGGACAAACAGACAGACATACATTCGTTTATATATAGTATCCACCGCTGTGGTCTCGAGGTAGTGTGCTACCTTGTCACGCAGCGGGCCCGGGTTCGATTCCCGGTCGGGACAAGCTTCCTAAGTGAGGTTTTTTCGGGGGTTTTCCTGATCTGTAAGACAAATTTCAGGAAGCTTGGAGGCCCAAACGGTCCCCGAACATCATCAGGCCACCATCATCATCCATCGGTGTGGAAAGCAACGGGAAGCTACCGCATCTATAATTTCCTAGTAAAGCTGCAAAGCATAGCATGAAAATGCTATGATTGAAGTGAAAGACCTGCCCTAGGGCAGAACACTATATAATAGAATATATATATATATAGTGTTCTGCCCGAGGACAAGTCTTTCACTGCAATCATTGAATTTTCATACTATGCTTTGCAGCTTTACTAGGAAATTATAGGTACAGTATGGTAGCTTCCTGTTGCTTTCCACACCGGTGAACCGGTGAACCGGTGAAAATGATGATGATGATGATGATGGACGGATGATTTTCGGGGACCGTTGGGCCCTAAGCTCCCTGACATTTGTCTTATAGGTGACGAAAACCTCAAAATAAACCTCACCCAGGAGCCTGTCCCAACCGGGAATCGAACCCAGGCCCATTGCGTGACAAGGCAGCACGCTATCTCGAGACCATAGTAATTGTGCCCGAGGGCAGGACTTTCACTGCAATCATAGCATTTCATGCTATGCTTGCAGCTTTACTAGGGAATTGTAGGTGTGGTAGCTTCCCGTTGCTTTCCACACAGGCGAAGGATGATGATGGCCATATGATTTCGGGGACCGTTTGGGCCTTAAAGTTTTCCTGACATTTGTCTTACAGGTGAGGAACAACCCGATAAAAACCTCACTCAGAAAAACTGCCCGGACCGGGGATCGAACCCGGGCCGGCTGCGTGACAAGGCAGCACGCTACCTCGAGACCACAGCGGTGGACTAGTGGTGGACTATATACAGTAGAACTTGTTTAATCCGGAAAGTGAATAATGCGGAAATCTGTCCAATGTGAACAAATGTATTGGTCCCGGCAAAATGATAGTAATTTTACGTGTATCTATTTTAAATAAAACGGAATCTGTCCAACGCGAAAACGGAATGATATTTCTACACACTTCATGAAAAAAAATTATAAAGCGGAAAGATAGAGAAATAGCGAAATACAGATACCTGTTTTACAAATAACCATTACACTGTAAAATCTTAAATTAGTTTGTTCTGAGGCTGATCTTTCACAGGTAGAGTTCTGAATTTACGGAATAAAGATACTAAAACGTATGTATCATTGTCATTAAATGAAAAAGTGAAAATGATTGAAGATAAATCTCCTAATTTCGGGACCGATGCTCCAAAGTCAAGCATAAGCTGTTGCTAAATCCCTAGGGAATATCGATTTCAAGGCATCTTCAGGTTGGCTGGACAGTTTTAAAAGACGACAATATGTAGTGTGGAATAAAATTTGCGGGGAACCAAAGGATGTGGACGAAAGTGTAGTTAGTAAGCGGAAACCGAAACTGCATACTTTAATTGCCTAAGAGACTTCTGTAACGTTACCGTCGTAATTGCTCACACATACTATACTTCATTTTTCGACGGCAGCGGAACTATAACTAATCCATGGTACGTAAAAAGGCATATACGATACTCTGTAATATAAGATTATTAATACATTTTAGTTTTTATAATGCGGAATTTTGTCTGATGTGGAAAAAAATTGGTCCCATGCGATTCCGCTTTGAGCAAGTT
This sequence comes from Diploptera punctata, assembly GCA_030220185.1. Taxonomy (NCBI): domain Eukaryota; kingdom Metazoa; phylum Arthropoda; class Insecta; order Blattodea; family Blaberidae; genus Diploptera; species Diploptera punctata. The sequence goes on from JASPKZ010009790.1 coordinate 2,886,104, forward strand.
TTACTGTATGTATATATATATATATATATATATATATACACACACTTTCAACCACTGTAGGGCAATATTTAAAACAACTGTATATATTTTTAAGTGCATATGTATATTAATAGCAACGGTATTTAATATTAGTTCAAGTTTTACTTATAGTAAAACGTAAAGTGATCTCACTACAGGCTTTAGGAGGTCCTTGGGGTGGCCTGTTTGTTGACTTTAGAGTAGAATCCTAGCTAAAAAATGTAGACTCTATTAAATCGTACAATTAAAGTATAAAATTATAAAATAGTTACCGGTACCTAAAAGATCCGTCTCCTCAACTTAAAAATTGTTAATTATCTATACCGTTTTCGAGACTAGTCCCATCATCAGCAGAAGTAGGCCTATTATCTGTTGACCCTTGATTCAATACTTAAGGGTCAACAGATAATACTTCTGCTGATGATGGGACTAGCCCCGAAAGCGCTACAGATAATTAACAATTTTTATGTTGAGGAGACGGACCTTTTAGGTACCGGTAATTATTTTATAATTTTATACTTTAATTGTGTGACTAATACCTCAACGGAATTTTTCATCGTGAACTTTATTAATGTTGACTATATTAAATCGCTTTCTAAAACTATCGAGGTGATTGGCTCTGGATTCCTGTGTGTAAAAGTAATAAAAACACACCATTTCTGTGGTCCTTGTTCGGAATGTAAGTACTGTTATAGTAAGGCGCGGAAAAAAAAACTACAACAATAACTTTACTACAGCGCGGGACGGTGTCGATAAACTCAAAAACCGACCATTCCCAATCTAACTAGTCCTCACATGGAAAATTAGTTTTCCATTGTTCTCAGTATTTTCAACATCATTGTCACAGTCACAATCATGTTAAATTCCATCCGTCCATCCATGCAATGGCTAATTGGCTCGAATTCGAGCTTTGGCCTCCTTTAACTTCTGCTATTTTACGCAGCAAGCCTCCAGTTGAAATAGGTTTGCAGGCATCTTCCTTAATACCACTCTCCCATCGTTTTTTTTCGGTCTTCCAACTCGTAACATTCCACGTGCGAATTCGCAAGTCCATTTTCCTTTGCTTTAGCCGTCGATGTAGAACATCGTTCCGAGGCATGTTGGGTTTCTGAACGTATTTGTTTTTACGGGATCAACCTCACGCCCAACCTCTAACGATCCTGGGAGGGGGGGGGGTGTCGATGATTTTCTGTTGGGGTTTTCTCCCGTAGCTGGTTGTCCCAATTTTTAAGCGTCGGGAACTCGCTTTTTCGCCCCTGCACTTCTTAGTATTAACCAGGAGCCTCGACGAGGACGTGGTGCATTGGGCTGGGCAGGAATAAATTACATTTCTCGGGGTTTTATTGGCATGCACCTACCGTCATATTAAATTGCCTATATAAAAATTTATCTCTTTTTCCGAGGTTCATTGGCCGGAATCGATGGATTTTTCAGTGCTTATAATCTTAAATCATTAATAATAATTGTAGCCTGCATATGCTTGTACTCGCAAAGTTAGAAAACTAGTCGGTCGATTATTATGAAAATTTGCACATACAGGTTTTCAGGTACGGACAATGTTTAGTAGTTATATATTATTATTTAAAACCATTAGTTGTAGGAGTTCACCTAAAACCAAAATTTTAAAATCCTTCTAGCTGTTGCAATTTTTTATGTTTCACACCGAAACTCAGCATATGCTATTGATACAAACTGAGGTAGATATTTTCAAAAAATTAGCGAAATCCAATCATTAGAAGTGAAGTTTACTTGAAATCCGAAATTAAAAATTGACAATAACTAACATGTTTGGTTCGTCGCAATATATACCATACAATTTAATTAACCCGTAATTTTGTTTTACCTTTTTAACTACACTGCGTGCAATAGCCACTACACTTTTGGAAGTAAGGAATTGGAAAACAGCGAGTAGGAACAGGGAAGAATGGAGGAGTACTGGGAAGACCAGGACCCGTCTCGGGTTGTAGAGCCATCGGATGGAAACGAATCTCAAACCCGAGAAAAGAGGCATCTAACAAGGTTACTGTCAACCATTGTATGCGGAAACCTGCCTTGAAATTTCTCTTAGAAAAGCGTTGTAATGTACAAAGTTCGCGTCCAAAAAAAAAATCTGCCATTTTTAACTGCAAGGCACAGAAATCAAAATCAGAATCCAGCAATGACAACCCACTTTACGGAGCGATGGTCTCCTTGCATGAGTAACAGCAGAGTGGGGTGAGGCGGGACGCGGCGCAGACAGCAGGTTGTGAGGGTTATCCAGTCTACCGAGTCACGAGTTGTTTTACTTCCTTATGGTCTTAATGAGATATTTGGGGCTGGATTTTAGTGCCTTACAGTTAAACACGGCATTTTTATACGGTATTGGTATATCACAACGCTTCTGTGGGAGATATTTCTAGGTAGGTTTTGGCATGCAATTGTTGACAGTTCCCTTGTGCGTAAAATGTATCGGACCTTCATAATCCAGATTTGAATTGTGATGCTAATGACCGTAACTCTTATACAGCGTCGTTAAATAAAATAATGTTCTCATGAGGTTTCTTTATCCTGGAATGTGTTTTACTTCTAAATTCACTAACACAGTTTAAACATGTATGCGTTCAATTCACAGGTGTTTCCTTCCCCGCATTTTAGAGCTATGAACAGTTAGTTTTATAGCAAAGTAGAGTTTGGAATGCGAAAATGGATGAATTTGCATTTTATTTGCCTATACACTTCACCTGTAATATGTAAACTACATCTACAAATTTAAAAATTAAATTTACAGTTACAACCAATATAATCGTCATTTTCCATCATTCAATGAATTACCCAATTCTTTAAGAAAATTATTCTCTTTAATTATTTAGATTATAATATTATGTATGCTATATTTGTATAACCTGGATAATAAAAATGTATTGTATTGTAAGCCCATGTTTTCCCTTTACAGAGATTTAGGCGCTCTCCCCCTACAGGGAAGAATTAAAACCACATTAATTTAGTTACACTTGTTTTCGTATAGATGTCATTTTTTGAGTGGTCCGTGGTCAGCGTTCCGCCTCATACTGACATCTAGGAAACCAAGGTAGTACTAGGACGGGAAAATTCGGTAAATTTTGCTTAGAGGCCTTTTCATTCAGGCTTAAGGATTTTTTACGAGCCTGAACATCTTCAGACTCGGGACCCACGGCTTAAAGTCCCTCCCGGAGGACTTGCTCCTTGGATTTTTCCGTCCTAAAAAATCCATCGACCCCGGCCGGGTTTGAACCCGCGACCCTCGGGACCAGAGGCAAGGAGCATAACCACTAGTCCACCGCGGCCGACATAATAAAAATATATATATAATTTTTGTTATATTACGAGTATTTGAGAATGAAGTTCTTAGGAAAATTTTTGGATCAAAGAGAGATGAACAGACAGATGAGATACAGTGAGATACATGATCTTTATAGGAAACCAGATATAATAAGAAGAGTTAAGTCTCGTAGACCACGGAGGTTAGAACATGTGACACGAATGGGGAATGAAAGAGGGGCATGGAAACTTTTCGTAGGAAAACCAGAGGGTATATGCCCAGTTGGTAGGCCAAGAATGAGGCGGTAGAATAGCATTAACCATGATTTGATGGAAGTAAATTATACAGGGATGATTGGAAAACATTAGCTCAGGATATGGATGTGTGGGAAACTTATGTCAACGTGGCTATGAACCTACGGGTTCGATAGTGTCAATGAGTTATAGCTCGGCAGCGAACAAAATGCAGTGTTAATGCTTTGTTATTTTGACCGTACATCTCCCAATAAGCAGACCCGTGTCTCCTCTGCTGTTTGTTTCACCAATCAGTGTTAATACCCGTATCAAAAGATCGAGGGAAATTCCAACAAACGCCGTCAGGAAGGGCAACCTTAAGTCACATAGAATTCTAGCGCATGACAATACGATTGCATTTCGTTCGTTGCCAAGCTGTAGTTATAACGTCGCTGCCTCGTACTCAAAGGGCTCGGGTTTAATACCCAGTCGGTTCAAGTTTCCTGGTCTTTTTTTTTTCGGAATAAGAAAGATGACAGTAATCTGCGTTTTTACACGCTAGTGCATTCTGACGTACTTACAGCAATGGTGATCACGATTGAAAGTTTAATTTCCTAAATTTTGGGGTTGCCAATCTATAAATAACTATACTTTAATATTACAAATTACCTACCAAGCGCGGGAAGTAAAACCACTGCCCTTCATGTGTACTACGTACAATGTATATACAATAATATTTCCAAAAGGTACCGTAGTGTTAATATACATTATACGAAACAAATCACTGCATTTTAAATGAACTAAACTTTATTGAAACAATATAAAACAATAAATTCGTACTTGCCTCCATTTTATACCTGACTGGTGTCACGACCTGCTGTAGTCTCAACTAAATTATTTTTGGCGTTTACCGTATAAACATTGGCCAGACTTAACGTTAGTCAGTTGTTTATAATGAATACAAATATGGACAATAAATGTTATTATTTACTATTATTTATTATTTTGAAAACACCATCGTTCAAAAAATAATGTACAACGCACGTTTGTGAAGTGTTTTACAGAATCTCGGCAATTAAAAACATTGGCTAATAATTTTCTCGCTTCTGTAAAAACCACTTCCCAACCTCGCATTGTAATAGACTATTATTCTAATGTCACCGAGTGCACTTGTCGTGCTTCGGGTTCCGGGCTGGGTGGAAAGATGGCGTTAATGAGGATTGTTTTGAATTTACACACAATTTCTGCAGACTGTTTTCTTATGCATTGTTGTATTGTGTATAGAGAGGAGTGTAGGGCGAGTGTATGTTTGTGTGTTTGTGCATCCGGGCTTGCTAGTTAGGAAGCAAACATGCTACCACCTCAGCCAGCATGGCGAAGATTAATTTCAACCTAATCTCAATTAAATTTTAAGTGAAGTGCCTGAATTAAAAGGGCTATTCTGATAGAATAGATAATGCAAAATTCCTTTGGGCAAACCTGCATTCTAACAAAATTGAAAAATTGGCCCAAATAATCCCTGAAAATCATCTTGCCATCATAATTATCATCCATATTATATTCGGAATAATTAGTATGACAAAAAATAGTGAACCATTACATGCCGAACCTACCTCAAAATTTCTCCCAGAGAAGCGTTGTAATGTACCAAGGTCGTATCCAAAAAAGAATATATGCCCTTTTTAACTACAAGGCACAGAAATCGAAGCCAGTATCCACCAATGGCAAACCTCTGTGCAACGAATGGATATCCTTGCTTGAATAGAATGGAGTGGAGTGAGGCGGAACACGGCGCGAATGACAAGTTGTGAAGGTTATCTAATCCACCAGTTCAGGATTTGCATTACTTCCCTGTAGTTTAAATGATAGATTAGCGTTGTGCCTTGAAGTTAAAAAAGGCAGATAGTTTTTTGAACATGTCCCTCGTACATCACAAAGCGTTGTTTCTGGGTGAAATTTTAAGGTAGGCTTCAGCATGCAGTGCTTGACAATTCTCTTGTGAGTTACTTATGTATCTTATATTAAATATTCGTGATTTTCGAATATTGAGCCGGTCACTCATCCAGGGAGACCCTCTATATTCTTGTGTGATCAAAAAGAAATATGTGTATGATCCAGAGTTACAAATTCTTTCCCGACAGGTCTTATCCCTGGAAGGCCCGAGAGGCGCGGGGCATGTAAAAATACCTGTAAGGAAGAGGTTACACTATGGTAAATAAATAAATAAATACTTATATCCAATTCATTTTCATAAGTAATGCCACGAGTGATTTCCAAATTATCGATAAATTCACGATTCACAAAGTGACGAGTGAATTTATCTAAAGGATATGGAAATCAGGAGTGGCATTTGTTAGGACTGTTTAGGGACTAACCAGTTTCCAAAGCATCCAATTAAAATTGGTATAACTATAAAGAAAATTGTAATAAAAGCGTGGGCGGTTACAATAACATTATAAATTTGATTATCCCAATAAGGGATCCTGGTTAGTTTAATTCTAACGAATAAAATTGAGCTGTTGACTCACAAATCATTATTTAAATATAGTTATTTTAACATATTTATATATTTAATGTAAACGACAATGTCTGAAAACAAATGAGAAATGTTGGTTATGCTTCATTTGTTCATCCACTGCAACTAGATCATACTATTTATTGCCAAATAGGGTCGCAATATTGTAAGAATGCACCCAAGTGGAGAAAAAATTAATCACATCAAACTGTATATTATAACCAACATTATAAATTATTGTGGAATGCAGGCTTTTACGGCCGGTAACCATAATGTTAAAATATTCCAGTTATAGACCTCGACCACATAGCCCGGAATATTTTAACATTATTATAAGTTATTAATTTTTTTTTTGGGAAACAACTCAGTAAACTCATTATTTAAAAACACAATTATCAAATATGTTGTTCGAAGGAATCTATTCATTATTTGCTACACTCAACATATTTGTTGGAGAGTCTCAGTCACTGCAAAATAATGTTCTTTATTTTGGTAAACAGAATTCGATAAATATCGAGGTGAAACACGACTGTGATTGGTTGTAAAACAAAATTCATTGAAACGTGATTCGTCATTGACTCCCATTTTGGACATGAGTTAAATAGTCATATGAAATGATATTGCTCAAATATTTGAATTGATTAACTTGTTCATTGATTATCATAATTTTATTACAATTGATTTAAAGTGTGCTTATCGCGACTGAGAATTGCCAGGCTTTGAAGTAGTTAAGTACTTGAGTTTATTTTCCTGTTTGAGGTCATCGTCTCTTGCTACATCATCGTGCATCTTGCACCTCCCCCCACACGACTCCACCATCTTTGCTCAACAAACGAATCTCAGCTTCTTTTTATTTGTTGATCACTATTTTATTTAGCTTGAATTACAAGTCCCCAGGCTACGAGCAACAGTAAAACTTTAACTTGGAGGAGGGGGAAGGTCGAACATTTCCAAGGTCACAAAAAGAAGATTCCCCCTGGCTTCTAATATCAAGATGTACTTTTTTGATCAGTTTTATACCTTACTAGCTAATACCCGGCGTGCCCTGCTACGTCTAAATAATTGAAAATTAAAAAATTAATGTGATTTTTATGTATGTATAGTTTTTAGATAACCCGTGCTGATTACCCGGCGTTGCCCGGGAATCTACGCATCCCCCGTACTTGGCATAAATGAGCTGAAAGACAAAATTCGTTATTTTGAGTTATCCATAAAAGAATGCCCGCCGTGCGTTGCTATGCTTGCCCGGGAATATTCTTATCCCGATCTTCTTGGCATCAATGAAAGACAAAAATGGTTATTGTGAGTTATCCTTAAAAGATAAGCCAGACGAAAAAAGTACCTTGGTCGAAAGAGTGACGATCTTTCACCGTAAAAATACAACCGTCAAGAAATACGGACATGGGTTCAACTGGCGTAAAATTTTCCGGAGGTCAATCAAAGTAGATTTAGAAGAAACAGGTCTACAACAGATCAGATTTTTAGTATAAGATAGATTTTAGAAAAGAAATAGGAATATAATGGTACTGTACATCAACTATACGTAGACTTCAAAAAAGCATATGATTCAATTAAGAGGGAGAAGTTATATAGTATCCTGCTGGAGTTCGGAATTCCTAAAAAGTTAGTTAGACTTATACGAATGTGTCTAAATGGCACAAAGAGTAGGATGCGTGTAGGCAAACAGTTTTCGGACACTTTTGAAATCCAGAATGGGTTGAATCAAGGAGATGCACTATCTCCTCTACTATTTAATTTTGTACTAGAGCACGCCATTAAATCTTTAGAGAATGAGGAAGGCTTACAACTCAATGGTATTAATAAGCTGTTAGTTTATGCTGATGATGTCGTACTATTGGCCGATAGCAAGGAGATGCTAAAGGATAACACGCACACACTATTGAGTAATACTAAGAAATTAGGACTAGAAGTAAATATCAATAAAACTAAATATATGGTCACACGTAGATATACATTATATTATGGAAATGGACAGCAAATGAGGGAAATTTTGAGGAAATTGTTGAATTTGAAATACCTAGGAACAATAATCACAAATAGGAATGAGATGTACAAAGAAATTAAATATAGGCTCAATTCTGGAAATGCGTGCTATTATGCATTGCAGAGACTCTTGATGTCCCAACTCCTTTAAAAAAAACGTTAAACTGAAAATATATACAACTATTATTCTACCAGTTATATTATATGGGTGCGAAACATGGACTCTTACTTTAAGGGAGGAAAGGAGATTATAAGTATTTGAGAATAAAGTACTTAGGAAAATTTTTGGACCAAAGAGAGGTGAACAGACAGGTGAATGGAGAAGACTACATAACAATGAGCTACATGGTCTTTATAGGAAGCCAGATATAATAAGTACAGCTAAGTCTCGTAGACTGCGATGGGCAGGACATGTTTCACGTATGGGGAATGAAAGACTTGCATGGAAGCTTCTTCTAGGAAAGCCAGAGGGAAAACGCCCAGTTGGTAGACCAAGAATGAGGTGGGAGAATAACATTAACTATGATTTGAGGGAAGTAGATTATACAGGGAATGATTGGAAAGCATTAGCTCAGGATAGGGATGTATGAAGAGCTTATCGTAAAAATATAGCCTATATGTGTGTGTGTGTGTGTGTGTGTGGTGTGCGCGCGTTTTTTTTTTTTGTGTGTGTGTTAACGCTCTGGCGGCCACTATTTTAAATATAACTCGGCATATAGCAGTCAATTAAAAAAAAAAAGTAATATCGAATTCATTAACTTTGCAAAATTGTGACATTACTATTCAGAAAATTGCCGCATTAATATTAATTTCATATACAATCAATTATAATGGATTTATTGTATTAACCTGAAGGGAAGATTTAAAAATCGTTCTGGCGGCAGAAAATTTCGATTTTTCGCAAATAAACTCGGTGTATGCTATTGCAATAAAACGAGAAATGTGTTCTCAAAAAATAACCGAAATCCGATCACTAAAAGTTGGGGTTTACCTGAAAGTCGAAATTTGAAAATCGATCTTGTGATCGCCATGTTTATTTTCTCCAAACCAAACTTTCATCTAACACTTAATTAAAAACATAATATCGAGTTCGTTACTCAAAAAAAAAAAAATGGGACCATTAAGAGTGAAAGCTGAAATTTTAGTGAGAACATTTTCAACGTTCTACCTACCTGCCTACCTCACCGGCACTATCGACTCCATAGGTTCATAGCTGCGCGGATATAATCTCTCCATACATCCCTCTCCTGAGTTAATCCTTTCGGATCATCCGCTGTATACTCTACTTCCCTCAAATCATGTTCAATATGATTGTCCCCACTTCATTCTTGGTCTATCAACTGAGTGTTTTCTCTCTGGTCTTCCTACAAGCTTCCATGCCCCTCTTTCGTTCCCCATTCGTGCCATAAGTCCTGATTTTCAACTTTCTACATAATGCATTTTTTTTTCTCGCTATGAAACACTCTAGTTGGTATATAAGATTCTACTCTATAGTGTTCTGCCCGAAAGCAGGTCTTTCACTGCAATCATAGTATTTTCATGCTATGCTTTGCAGCTTTAATAGGGAATTATCATGTGTAGTAGCTTCCCGTTGCTTTCCACACCGACGAATGATGATGATGATAAGGGTGATGATAATGGCCGGATGTTTTTCGGAGATCGTTGGGCCCTAGGCTTCCTGACATTTGTCTTACAGGTGAAGAAAAAAAACCTTGAAAAAATCTCACCCAGGAGCCTGTCCCGACCGGAAATCGATCCGGGCCTGCTGCGTGACAAGGCAGCACGCTACCTCGAGACAACAGCGGTTATAAGATTTAATTATCAAACTATATATATTCCGTAAAGTAGTAAAATCATACCATAAATTCGATTTTCTGAGAAATTCACTTAGTTATGCAGTTCTTGCGCTACTGTTTTTTTAAAATAAATGAATGAGATATTGTAACCCACATTTTAGTAAACCTTAATATATTAAAATTCACGAACTTATCCTATTTACAAGTGTTATTCGTACTATGTGTTTTACAATTTTCTGCTCATTGCGAATATTGTTTTAAAGAAGTGTGAAATTTCAGAATCTCCTGAAATCGAGACTAATCTGCTGTACCGTATCGTATAGTAAGTTGGCGTTATGTGATGGCGAATCGTGCACAATTTTCAATGCCGTAGCGTCCCCATGACTCGTTCTCTTCCTCCCCATATCATACAACACAATATTGTTCCTTATCAATTAATTTCCTCCTCTAGTCACCTAACTCTGTCTTCCATACTTCTGCAGGTTACCTCATTTCTTGCACTCTCTCCGCAAACAGAGTATGAGGCACCATGTCTTCCGTCTTTAGGAATTCCTGGGCCATCTCCCGCCTCATCTCTTCCAGCATTCTCTTTATGTCCTGTATGCTTCACAATCTTACAACACCGCTAGAAACACGTCCGCACGCTGCCACTTACAAGACTCAGAATATGCACGTACAGGCCCGTGTGCTCTGTAAATAAAAATGTATTTCCTTTCTTTTAAAAAAATGTCAAATTCCATTACTACTGATTATCAATGCAAAGTGTACAATATTTTATAACTAACTCACTGGCACTATGGAACCCGGAGGTACATGACCGCGCGGGCATAAGCTCTCCATACATCACTATCCTGACCTAAAGTTTTCCATCATTCCCAGTGTAATTCACTTCCCTCAAATCATGGTTAACATTATTCTCCCATTTAATTTTGCCCTACCTATTGAACGCTTTTCCTCGGGTTTTCCTACAAGAAGATTTCATGTTCCTCTTTTATTCCCCATTCGTGCCACTTATCCAGCGCATTGCAGTGTTCTTGTTACATCTGGTTTCCCATAAAGATCTTGTAGCTCACTGTTACGCGGACTTCTCCATTCATCTCTCTGGAGAAAAGAGGTTCGCGTTCCTTCATCTGAAGACGTCCAGGTGTATATATGAATATTTTATGCATGAATGCTGTGCTGTTAAACCGCCGCTACGACGCGAGACTCATATTAAGAATAAACTTCCTTTTTTATTGATATTTAATCACCTTTTATAACCAAGCGGTAACAAAAATGTATCATAAAACGACTTATTTTCATGAAATAACATTTGCAATTCCTAAAAAACGTAATCATTTGTCTCGAGTACTAGGACATTCGATAAGTAATGGCAATACTGTTATAACAGCACAAAAAATTTATTTAGGCTACTTTAGACATTACGAACTTCAGTCACAATCTCCTGTCAAGTCAACTATACGTTGCCAAATCCTTGAAGACGGTGCGCTCCATCTGCAGTGCCATTTCTGGATATCTCTCTCATCTGATCGATCTAGAACTTTCTGGATATCAACTCTTGATTGAAATCGAATATCTCGTAGAAGTTCTTTGATCATTGAGAATAAGTTACAGTCACAAGGGCTCCTGTCTGGTGAATTTGGTAGATGTTCGAGTACTTCCCAATACCACCTTCTAAATAAATTCTACTGAATATCTTTTTAGGGCGGCATTACTTACTAAATAAGAGAAACGGTGAATGTATTCACAAAATATTGCTATTTTGAGACTTTCAATACTGCATATTAAGGCTATACATCAAAAACCGTTCACCAACATATTACAATATTAAAATGGTCACCACTAGGATTGCTGATTTACAACAATGTTGCCATTTCTTATAGATTTCCCTAGTATATAATGAAATATTCCTATAGTATATTTTAAAATACCTGTGCAACTGAAATGAATAGTGGAAACGATAAAAAATAGATCACCTTAGAATACGGACACGCGTATTTGGATGCATTGAAATTCATGAAATTGTAAAATAAACTATTTTCATATAACTTTATTAGTATTCCTGGCGGACTAGTGGTTACCATACTCGCCTCTGGTTCTGAGGTTTGCAGGTTCAAACCCGGCCGGTGTCGATGGATATTTAAGGGCGTAGAATACTGAACATAGCTTCTTTCCGAAGAAAAAGTGTCGGCCCTTGCACTTCCATATTTGAATTACGATCCGAATGATTTTACTGTTAAAGATCATCCATATATATATATATATATATATATATATATATTCATTCATCCATAGTAATTCTGCCCGAGTGCAGGTCTTTCACTGCAATCATAGCATTTCCATGCTATGCTTTGCAGCTTTACTAGGGATTTATAGCTGTGGTAGCTTCCCATTGCTTTCCACACCGGTGAAGGATGATGATGATAATGATTATGATGATGGCCGGATGATTTTCGGGGACCTCTGGGCCCTAAGCATCCTGACACTTGTCTTACATATGAGGAAAAACCATAAAAAAAGTCACCCAGGAGCCTGTCCCGATCGGGAATCGAACCCGGGCCCGCTGCATGACAAGACAGCACGCTACCTCGAGACCACAGCGGTGGACATTATATATATATATATATATATATATATTATCCATCCATCCAACCATAGTAATTCTGCCCGAGGGCAGGTCTTTCACTGCAATCATAGCATTTTCATGCTATGCTTTACAGCTTTACTAGGGAATTATAGGTGTGGTAGCTTCCCGTTGCTTTCCAAACCGGTGAAGGATGATGATGATGGCCGGATGATTTTCGGGGACTGTTGGGCCCTAAGCTTCCTGACATTTGTCTTACAGGTTAAGAAAAACCCCGAAAAAATCTCACCCAGGAGCCTGTCCCGACCGGGAATCGAACCCGGGCCCACTGCGTGACAAGGCAGCACGCCACCTCGAGACCACAACGGTGGACATATATACATATAATTTCCTGTAGTAAAGCAAGCTATGGAAGTCTCAAAGCATAAATCTGCATGAACGTGTTTTAAATCTTGCACATGACAGATTCGTTGTTTCGCATCAGTGCACATTTTCTCTGAGAAATCTCAGAACACTTGGAATATTCAATCCTTTTATAATTGTAAATTGTTTGAACATAGAACGTTTATATCGGATGTTAAAATTACTGATAATCATCTACCCTAACATCTGAAGTTTGGACAACACAAATACATTATATAGGCCTACAGTAATTTGTAAAATGTTATCAAATAATATAAGGCTAGACCGTAAACTTTCCTAATTTACACTAAATTTGTTTTGAATATTCTATGGCTTTTACGGCCGTTGTTATATATTCCAAAGTATATTTTTGGGATTCTTGCTCATGTCTTGCAGTGTTGATTTCATCCGAGCCGGCACCTATTCTCCATCTGCTGACCTCGGCTCTTCGTTCTGCTTCTCGACGTTTCATTACTTACTGTGGGTGACATCTTCAGGAGGCATTCTTTTCGTTTGCTCTCGAAGTGTCTCGAAATTTCATCTCGTACTGTGAGTAATATCTTCAGGAGATCTTCGTTCCGTCTTCTCTCGAAGTGAACTTCGAGACCAGATGAAACGAAGGTCTCCTGAAGATGTCACCCATAGTAGGTGACGAAACATCGAAAAGCAGAACGGAGAGCTGAGGTCAGCAGATGGAAAGCAGTTACCGACTCGGATCAAGACAACACTGCAAGATACAACCAATAATCCCGAAAATGTACTTTGGAATAAGATTTATTTTAATTAAATCTGAAGTGAATTTTTATAATATTTTAGTTTTATTTTTATATTTGGTGGGTTTTAGCATAAAAAATAAAACAGATATGAAAAGAAAACATGTTTTGGTTTCCAATTCTTTTTACAATTCTGTAAGCTCTGATGTTGAGTGTAAAATAAATCACGGCGCTATAGATCCACAGGCACAAGGCCGACTGAATTTATTGTCACTTCAGGCAGATGGCAGTGCAGTAACTTAGATCGATGACAATGCATTTAAAATAAAGCGAAGTGATCCCACTATAGGCATTAGGAGGCCCTTGAGGTCGCAGGAGGTTAATGCTCCCCATATTTTCTAAACAATCGGCACTAGAGTTTTGTCAGCCCTGCTTGACGGCCTCATTTACCCCAATATATACTTATTTCCGTTAGAGGCTGACTCGACCCCGGGGCCATGATTTCGCCAGAAAGTTTAAGTCAGTTTAAAAATCCTGACTCCACCGGGACTCGAATACCCGAGCATATTGAATCATAATTGTTTTAATCAAATATGCTATGGTGTGCCCCTAAAAATGCATTTAAACAATAAAAATATATGAAATAGGGTTTTTTTTATTTAACAAAAGAAAACCCTTGTCTCGCCGAAAGGTATTTCGCGCGATATTTACAGATAGGCTATATATATAATTTTTCAATTGCAAATAAAGTTACATAAAGTTCTTAGGAACATTTTCGGACCAAAGAGGATGAATAGACAGGCGAATGGAGAAAACTACATAACAGTGAGCCACATGCTCTTCATGGGAAATCTGATACAGTAACAACTGTATACTGCGATGGGCAGGACATATGGAAACGAATGGGGAATGAAATAAGGACTTTGGAAACTCCTTGTAGGAAAACCAGAAGGAAAGTGCTCAGTAGGTAGGCCTAAAATGAAGTTGGAGAATAATATTAACGATGATTTGAAGGAAGTAGATTATACAAGGGGTGATTGGAAAACATCTCTGGATAGGGGTATATCGAGACTTTATATCCGCGCGGCCACGAACTTACGGGTTCGATAGTGCCAGTGACTTAGTTACAAATATGCTGAAAATGAATTAATCTTGGAGAATGTGGAAGATGTATTTGAGGAAGTCTGTGTTGAACTGATATCAGTATGATTGGCAGGGGGGTGTTGATTTTAGATCTGCTTGTCGGTTATTAATAGGGCCCGGAATTTGATTAAATGTCATCCTTGTTACGAGTTGTCAGAGACGATGCAGATTATTAATTAAGTGCATTGTGCAATAAATATGTTAAATATATGAGGTTTATGTGGGCCATTAAAATGTATTTTTTTACATTCTTCTGGTAAAGTCATTTTACAAATTTTATTTATAATTTTAGGTCATTTTATTTACTTTTCGTACTTTTATACGTCAATTTTTAAATAATCTATGGTTAAATGTTCTTTGGAAAAGTCAATAGAGCTGAATAGTGCTGAAAATTGTATAAACAAAGTAAAAGGAGGGAATGAGGAAGCAGTTAGAAATTGAAATTTGTGTTAGATAAAATAAAGGATTTCAGACAATACGTCAATCGGCCTGTATTTTGCCAAGGAAAGAATTCAGAATGAATATTTTTGACGAATATTTAATAGCCAGTGACATACGCACCCATTACATCTGTGGAAGTAGAAAGAAGTTTTTTCAAGTATAAAACAATGTTAGCTGACAACCGCCGATTCTTCACTTTAGATGACTTAACGATCATTATGATGGTGTATTGCAATGTCAGTGAAGGTATGTTTGGTTAATCAATTTTCATATTAGTTTAATAGAAATGAGATTGGCCTAGTGATAATAATTAATTTTTTAATTATTTTATGTTACTACTAAGAGAATATGAATTGTTTTAGAACAGTTACCCAATAAATAACCATTATTTGTCTTAGATAATTTCTAATTAATTAATTAATAGTTATTAATTAGTTTATTACTACGAAATTTATTATTTTCGTTAGATCATTTCTTTACAGTTTTAGGCCATTTTAAGATAAATTTAAGGGAATATTATAGGTCATTACACGCTTTATATTAGCTTGACCTGTATATATCTATCTATGTAACTGAATATTTCAACGCGATTTTCACCCACTTAAAATAATTGGATTGACTTGAAATGTTGTATACTTGTAAAGGACGCATGACAATACAATAATTTCAGATGTATTTTCTAAAATCCTGGCCAGAATCATCAGAAAAAAAATGTATCTTTGTATTTATGTAACAGAATCTTTGAACACGATTTTCATCCACTTAGAAACATAGGATAGACTTGAAATGTTGTATACTTGTAAAGGACCCGTGACAATACAATCATTTCAGATGTATTTTCTAAAATCCTGGCCAGAATCATCAGAAAATAAAAAAAATGTATCTTTGTATTTATGTAACGGAATCTTTGAAGACGATTTTTATCCACTTAGAAACATAGGATAGACTTGAAACTTTGTATACTTGTAAAGGACCCGTGACAATACAATAATTTCATATTTATTTTCTACAATCCTGGCCAGAATCATCAGAAAATAAAAAAAAAGTGTCTTTGTATTTATGTAACGGAATCTTTGAACACGATTTTCACCCACTTAGAAATATTGGATCGACTTGAAACTTTGTATAATTGTAAAGGACCCGTGACACTACGATACTTTTATATTTTGCTTCTAAAATCCTGGCCAGAATCATCAGAAAAAAATGAAAACTGGTATAATATGTTGCGGACTTGTCGACTTTTCAGTCAATCGTTGTAAGAGCTCAGTTGGTAGAGCTATGAACTAGTGGTATATATTTGAAGAGAAAAATTATACGCTCAGACCGGGACTTGAACCCGGGACCCTTGGTTCTCTAGACCAAGTGCTCTACCAACTGAGCTACCTGAGCAAGTACCGATCTAAACGCAAATCTTTCTCTATATACATTGTAATTCCCGTCCACCAAATGCTATGAAGCCATGCTTCTATCTTGCAAATGGCGGCTCCTTTATTAAGAAGACATATTTGGGAATTATACATTACAGCCAGTACGGCTTTTTCCAAGTTTTTATTATTGATTTCGTACATCTCAATGATGGATAAATCATATTTGAAGAGAAAAATTATACGCTCAGACCGGGACTTGAACCCGGGACCCTTGGTTCCCTAGACCAAGTGCTCTACCAACTGAGCTACCTGAGCAAGTACCGATCTAAACGCAAATCTTTCTTATATACATTGTAATTCCCGTCCACCAAATGCTATGAAGCCATGCTTCTATCTTGCAAATGGCGGCTCCTTTATAAGAAGACATATTTGGGAATTATACATTACAGCCAGTACGGCTTTTTCCAAGTTTTTATTATTGATTTCGTACATATCAATGATGGATAAATCATATTTGAAGAGAAAAATTATACGCTCAGACCGGGACTTGAACCCGGGACCCTTGGTTCTCTAGACCAAGTGCTCTACCAACTGAGCTAACTGAGCAGGTACCGATCTAAACGCAAATCTTTCTCTATATACATTGTAATTCCCGTCCACCAAATGCTATGAAGCCATGCTTCTATCTTGCAAATGGCGGCTCCTTTATTAAGAAGACATATTTGGGAATTATACATTACAGCCAGTACGGCTTTTTCCAAGTTTTTATTATTGATTTCGTACATCTCAATGATGGATAAATCATATTTGAAGAGAAAAATTATACGCTCAGACCGGGACTTGAACCCGGGACCCTTGGTTCTCTAGACCAAGTGCTCTACCAACTAAGCTACCTGATCTAAACGCAAATCTTTCTCTATATACATTGTAATTCCCGTCCACCAAATGCTATGAAGCCATGCTTCTTTCTTGCAAATGGCGGCTCCTTTATTAAGAAGACATATTTGGGAATTATACATTACAGCCAGTACGGCTTTTTCCAAGTTTTTATTATTGATTTCGTACATCTCAATGATGGATAAATCATATTTGAAGAGAAAAATTATACGCTCAGACCGGGACTTGAACCCGGGACCCTTGGTTCTCTAGACCAAGTGCTCTACCAACTGAGCTACCTGAGCAAGTACCGATCTAAACGCAAATCTTTCTCTATATACATTGTAATTCCCGTCCACCAAATGCTATGAAGCCATGCTTCTATCTTGCAAATGGCGGCTCCTTTATTAAGAAGACATATTTGGGAATTATACATTACAGCCAGTACGGCTTTTTCCAAGTTTTTATTATTGATTTCTTACATCTCAATGATGGATAAATCATATTTGAAGAGAAAAATTATACGCTCAGACCGGGACTTGAACCCGAGACCCTTGGTTCTCTAGACCAAGTGCTCTACCAACTGAGCTACCTGAGCAAGTACCGATCTAAACGCAAATCTTTCTCTATATACATTGTAATTCCCGTCCACCAAATGCTATGAAGCCATGCTTCTTTCTTGCAAATGGCGGCTCCTTTATTAAGAAGACATATTTGGGAATTATACATTACAGCCAGTACGGCTTTTTCCAAGTTTTTATTATTGATTTCGTACATCTCAATGATGGATAAATCATATTTGAAGAGAAAAATTATACGCTCAGACCGGGACTTGAACCCGGGACCCTTGGTTCTCTAGACCAAGTGCTCTACCAACTGAGCTACTGAGCAAGTACCGATCTAAACGCAAATCTTTCTCTATATACATTGTAATTCCCGTCCACCAAATGCTATGAAGCCATGCTTCTATCTTGCAAATGGCGGCTCCTTTATTAAGAAGACATATTTGGGAATTATACATTACAGCCAGTACGGCTTTTTCCAAGTTTTTATTATTGATTTCGTACATCTCAATGATGGATAAATCATATTTGAAGAGAAAAATTATACGCTCAGACCGGGACTTGAACCCGGGACCCTTGGTTCTCTAGACCAAGTGCTCTACCAACTGAGCTACCTGAGCAAGTACCGATCTAAACGCAAATCTTTCTCTATATACATTGTAATTCCCGTCCACCAAATGCTAGAAGCATGGCTAGAAGCATGGCTTCATAGCATTTGGTGGACGGGAATTACAATGTATATAGAGAAAGATTTGCGTTTAGATCGGTACTTGCTCAGGTAGCTCAGTTGGTAGAGCACTTGGTCTAGAGAACCAAGGGTCCCGGGTTCAAGTCCCGGTCTGAGCGTATAATTTTTCTCTTCAAATATGATTTATCCATCATTGAGATGTACGAAATCAATAATAAAACTTGGAAAAAGCCGTACTGGCTGTAATTATAATTCCCAAATATGTCTTCTTAATAAAGGAGCCGCCATTTGCAAGATAGAAGCATGGCTTCATAGCATTTGGTGGACGGGATTTACAATGTATATAGAGAAAGATTTGCGTTTAGATCGGTACTTGCTCAGGTAGCTCAGTTGGTAGAGCACTTGGTCTAGAGAACCAAGGGTCCCGGGTTCAAGTCTCGGTCTGAGCGTATAATTTTTCTCTTCAAATATGATTTATCCATCATTGAGATGTACGAAATCAATAATAAAAACTTGGAAAAAGCCGTACTGGCTGTAATGTATAATTCCCAAATATGTCTTCTTAATAAAGGAGCCGCCATTTGCAAGATAGAAGCATGGCTTCATAGCATTTGGTGGACGGGATTTACAATGTATATAGAGAAAGATTTGCGTTTAGATCGGTACTTGCTCAGGTAGCTCAGTTGGTAGAGCACTTGGTCTAGAGAACCAAGGGTCCCGGGTTCAAGTCTCGGTCTGAGCGTATAATTTTTCTCTTCAAATATGATTTATCCATCATTGAGATGTACGAAATCAATAATAAAAACTTGGAAAAAGCCGTACTGGCTGTAATGTATAATTCCCAAATATGTCTTCTTAATAAAGGAGCCGCCATTTGCAAGATAAAGCATGGCTTCATAGCATTTGGTGGACGGGAATTACAATGTATATAGAGAAAGATTTGCGTTTAGATCAGGTAGCTCAGTTGGTAGAGCACTTGGTCTAGAGAACCAAGGGTCCCGGGTTCAAGTCCCGGTCTGAGCGTATAATTTTTCTCTTCAAATATGATTTATCCATCATTGAGATGTACGAAATCAATAATAAAAAAAATAGTGGTATATAATTTCAGTAATCCATAGGTCGCTGGTTCAAATCCGGCTGGGGAGGATTTTTTTTTAGAAGAGTAATAATTTTAGCTCATACTACAATGGTATCGAATTTAAAGATATTTACATTTTTATCTTATTCTGTAAAATATTAAAACTAAAAAATGAAAAATAAATAATAGTTTTAAAAAACTAAAACAGCACGCTTTATTAGAAAACCGAACTCAAAAAATAAAAAATAATTTTAATTTCCAACACGCCTGGGATAAATTTAAAGTGGTCAACAAAAAATCATCTCCAACACATATAGAATAAAACTAGAGTTATCAACAAAAAGAAAATAATTTTACCATTAAAAGCGTGGGGTGCTTTTTATGATTTTTACATTTTCTTTTTGGAGACTTTACTTTTACCAATATCTGTTTATTATCAAATATATTAATTCATATAGAGCACCCCACGCTTTTGATGGTAAAATTATTTTCTTTTTGCTGATAACTCTAGTTTTTTTCTAGATGTGTTGGAGATGATTTTTTTATTGACCACTTTAAATTTATCCCAGGCGTGTTGGAAATTAAAATCATTTTTCATTTTTGAGTTCGGTTTTCTAATAAAGCGTGCTGTTTTAGTTTTTTAAAACTATTATTTATTTTTTCTCTCCTCCAATGCAAATATGGGTTGGAATTACACTGCCAAGATTAAATTTAATTACAAACCATTAGGAAGAAAAATTGTAGAAAGATAAAAAAAAAAAATTGATGGACAGATCAATTCTATCATGAGATTGGAATAAACCTTAAGGTATAATCCTTGTTCCTAACAATGAACATTAACTACATTATGTTTACTATTTTTTTTTCATTATATCGTTAAAATGTATGCAAATTAAATAAATTGGTAATAGATAACCTAGATGTTATAGCCGTCTCTAGAAAAAGAAGTCAATAATTATTACAATACTGAGACTTGAAAATGCTATAGTTCACAGGATATTTTAGTTTCCAGGCAGCATCAAAGGCAACTATTCCCCTCTGGTTTAAAAAAATACATTGTTACTAACAGGCAGAGCCGGGGAGTTGTTAGAGGCTCCTAAGACGCCGTTCCGATGAACAAAAACTATAAACAGTTCTCTGCCAATCACGTCTTCGCATTATAATTAACGTATAAAATGACGTTTCCATGTCAACTCCACGTGGATATAATTATCTTAACAGCGATGCAACTATTGTCTCTTGCAGTATTGTTATAATATAGTATGTTAGTGCCAGTGAATAAAACGTGACAACGCCGCTTGATATGCTAAATACTTATCCTACCCACAAAGCAAAGCGCCCGTAAACTAAAATACCGAGTCCACTATACAATTTGCTGATGTTCAATTCCGCCGCTAGATGACAGTAAAGTCAATTACACACACTATTTTCATTTTTAATTAATAGTTCACATTACGGTGTCTTAATAAATACAACTAAGAACTATTATACAAAAACAAAACTAATATTATAATAGAGAGTAGTGAAATATCTATTGTCGGTAATAGAATCATAAACAAATATTAATCTTATCATAACATCCCCGTAGATAGACTTCCGTGAAATAGTTACTTAACGTTCCGGCGACGATGGCTCCTTTCCTGAGAGTCGAGTGCCAGCAGCCGAAGAGGAAGTTTCTCCAGGAAGCAGCAGGGAAGGGGTCTCCAAGCACTGCGCAGCGCAGCCTCGCCCAGCGGCCGCCAGGAGGTGTCGAACCTCCCGGCCTGCCAACTGCTGATCCAGTCACCACGTGGCGCTAGTCACGTGTTTTGAGCTAACCGTCTGACGGCATTTTCTCTTTCAGGGGAGGGTTCTCCACTGCCTACCTATTAACCTGGATAGTACCTACTACCCTAGAAGGCACTAGGCCTTGTCCTGTCGGCCCCTAGCAAGACCTCGAACCTAAGGTGTTTGTCAGGGCAATTCCTACCTGTTTATCAGAAATTCCAACCTACAAAAGAACCCTCCAAAGTCTAGGAAGATGTCTCGACGATCAGGAAATCCCATTTTTGGCAAGTCTCCACCAGCCGCGTACAGGACACGCAGTAAAACAGTCCAAAAATCAGAATAAATCTGAAAAAACATCGACGACAAAATGTCGATAAAAAAATCCTGCACAACAGTCTCTCCGCCTCCAGTCACTTCTCCATCTAATATTGGAGAAGTCACAGAGTCGCAGGAACAGCGCGTAGGCGTAATAAAACCTTCAGCATTGCTGATAAGACGAGAATATCTCGCTCGACTTCTAGCGATGCATAAGGCACTCAATCCAACTGATGGAGCTGCAGTAAAATGCCAAGTTACACGGTTGGGCACTCGAGTGATGTTGACTTCATTGACAGCTCACTCTGAGTACAAAAACTGCTGGAGCAGAATGAAATACCTTTTCAAGAAGGTCCTAAAAAGAAAATCCAAACACGTAGATTCGTGATAAAAGGAATTGACCCTTCAGTGGAACCATCAGAAATCCAGAAGGATCTCAGTGATCTCGGATTCAGAGTTCTAAAAGTAGTCAATATGACCTCTGCTAGAACCAAGGGCCCGCTGCCTATGTTTACGGCAGTTCTGGTGGATGATTCCTCAGTAGGCGAGGCTGAAAAGGTAACAGGCCTATGTTTCTATAAAAGTGAAAATAGAAAGTTACCGACGAATAACTGTCAATAAACAGCCCTCTCAACAAGCAGTCGAAGTTGAATCCATTCCTCCTGCTAACGAATTCCTTCTAACTCAGACAAACGACACACAAAGAGTTGAGCCAGCAGCTCCTCTAGTCGAAAAACATAGCCCTAATAAAGGAAGAAAGGCAGTTCCAGTTGAAGTCATTCCTGCTGCCAAAAAAGAAACAGCAAGAGGGAATAAAAATCCTCAAACTGTAAATAAAAAACACAAAAAATCAGTCCAAACTGATAAGCCAAAAGTCACAAGTACATATACTCAGACAGAGAATGTTATTACACGTGACTTAAATCCCAAAACAGTTGATAATGTATATTCTCAGACAGAGACTGGTACATCAACTGATCAAGAGACACAAACTACAGCTGGAATAAAAATCAGCAAAAGAACTCAAACAAAGATTGAGACAAAAGATCAAGTAATGAATACTGATGACCAAAAAAGTACTTGCCTATGTACCCCTGGATGTCCAACATTTGTTACGGACCTCCCTGTGATACATTATTTCGGCAGAGTCATTAGCAATATGATTGCAGAGCGAGTACAAACGAAAACTCTTACCTTCAAAATGGAAAGTACTAGAGAAAATATAACAGGATGGCATGTCATTCATGAAGGCAGACATCCTATAAAAACATATTTTCCTCACAATTATCGACTAGGCAGGTGATTTTGACGGCTATTCGCCTAAAAGAACCGTCCTAAAATAATTTCAAATAGGTGAAAAACCAGCTATCACCTCTAAAAGCTGGAAGGCCCTACCGATTTGGCCATATTTCGATCAATTTTCACTAACTTCAAACCTACTCTGTCAAGATTTCGGTGGTTTCCTTGACGCTAAGACAAATGTCGGAGTAGGCCACTTGATTCCACCAATAAATTATCAATATCCCATCAAATATTCAAAATTCAAAATTAAGTGCAATTTCACAAAATTAAACTCAAAAAAATATTACATTTATTAACTTATTCTGAAACAACTAAATCTAAATTATTATATACAACAACTACTCTGTCAGGGTTTCTGATGGTTTCCTTGGCGTTAAGGTAAATACCGGAGTAGTCCCCTTTGCTCCATCAGTAAATTCATTTATTCCTTAACTGACCGGGAAAGTGGATGTTGGGAAAGATTTCATTTCAATTTGGGGCTGCAAGCCAATGCCTTCTCACCCAGACGACTGCTGTCTTCGTGCCTCTTCAGATGCGAGCTTCAAAGGATCGACTACATATAAAATTTATAAAAATACTGCAAAGTCCATAAATCAACAAATTAGAAAAAATATACAAGTCCTACATTCCATAAGAACGTAGGCGCAACTACCTAACGGCTGCCAATCACACATCAGAGGTCATGGTACAGTGCACTATAGCGCCCAAGTAGACCTCGATAAAAATTTCAAAATCCATTAAAAATCACCGCGAACGTGGCACCCCAAACGACGGGACCACTATCCGCCAACATTCCATTAGGTCCGCTGAAAGACCAATTGAAAAATATCAGAGTCCAAAAATATAGGAAAAAATTTCAAAGTCCTAATATTTTCGAGGCGGTCCGTGTTTCATTACACTAAAACTGAGGCTTTCGTAAAGCATTTTATGCTCAAAATAGCCTAAAAAATATTATAATCTATATTTAAACATATTTAATAGAATAAAATTAAAATATTTACAAAAAATATTATACACAATCGAAAAAACTAAGAAAAAAGTGACAAAATTCACCACGGTCACCCATCCCTAGAAAAATGTCACAGTGTCGCTTGACCAATTCTAGGCGGTCCGTGACTTATTGCACTAATTCTTGGGCTTCCAAACAGCCCAGGAATTAACTAAAATATACTTAAAAACGTACAATCCATTATATTTTACCTAATCAATTAAAATATTTAAGAAAAAAACATAAACTTTCGAAATAAATCGCACAATAAACTGCACATTATAGAACGGTCACCCATCCCAATGCATGGGCAACAGTTAACATTCAAAATGGTCACCCATATCAGTGAAATGGGATAAAACTAAATAAAACAATAACAAATAAACGTAATTAAACCTAAACAGGTCACACAGGAGCCAATTACACCGGAGCCCAAAATACGCAACTGATCACAGCCATGGAAAGAACGAATGACACTAAATCACTCAATAAATAACACAATATTATTCAATATTATATCATTTAAAGTGTTTTTTAACACTTCAAAACTCAACACATGGGGTTAATGGGCTCGGCCTTCGTACCCATGTCGACAAAAATTTACAGTCGACACAACTGCATAGTAGTGCAGATTTGTTCGTTCGTTCTTGATTGAGCGAACATTGATTCTGATTCTGATTCTGGCTCCTTTCCTCCAGTGGGGTCTCAATTGACCATATTGTAATAAATGATGAATAAAAGTTAAAAAAAATAAATCATAAATAATCCTGAAATACATTAAATTTTATCAAATTATCTAGTAATCAGGCTAGAAATTAAAATAATCAATCTAATTATTTCAAGAAGTAGTTTATTTTAAAATATAAGTTTTGGAGACTTATGGAGGGGTGTCTGATTCTAAATCCCTACGTTCAGAGGTAACGACCGATTTCTGTTCGTATCATTTATCTATATATAAACATATCCATATCCCGGTTCAGGCAAAAATTGTTCTCTTTACCATTGATTTACAATAATTTAATTGTGTTTATTAATTTATGAAGTATGGACGTTGAAACAGAAGGATATACAGAGACTTAGATCTGCTGAAATGAGATGTCTTCGGAGGACTGCAGGATACACACTACTAGATCACAAAAAAAATGAAGACATCTTAGAAGAATTGCACATGGAATCTTTAGAAAACAAAATGTCTGATTATAAGTCAAGATGGATGCAACATGTTCATCGAATGGAAGATCACAGAATACCCAAACAAATGTTAAGATATCAATCTGCAGGAAGAAGAAGACTTCTGGATGGTGTTTCTCTTGAGGCCGAAACAGGTGAACAAATGGCCTAAATTCGTGAATGTACTATGATGATGATGTTTATTAATTTACTTATTTCTATCATAGTAATAGCTTTAGCTTCCCAATATTAATTTAATAAATAATGCTATAGCTGTGTGGAGTCCCTTCATGTCTTCTTCAGGTAGAAGCCATTCATTGTGTATTTCTGAATGATGATTCATTGCAATTGAATGTAGGGCCAGTACAGTAAAGGTAAAGGAAGGATTCTTGCTTGGATGGGAATGAAGCCTGGATTAGCTCAGTCGTCTGAGCATTAGCACGGAAAGCTAAAGGTTCGGGGTTCGATTCCCGGTTCAGGCAAAACTTTTTCTCTTTACCATTGATTTACAATAATTTAATTGTGTTTATTAATTTACTTATTTCTATCATAGTAATAGCTTTAGCTTCCCAATATTAATTTAATATCCATTCAATTTTATAGGTAAGTTATCTCAAGGAGTAAGCGTTTGGAAGTTATATTCCAGAAGTCCCGGGTTCAAATGTCTTATAACCCACCAACCTGATAGACGCGCATTTTTTTTCTTGTTCTCTCTCAATTGCAAATGTGGATTGGAATTTCTATCAACATTAATTTCATTACAAACCGCTATGTAGAAGGAAGAAATGTAGGAAGACCAACAAAAAGATGAACAGATCAATTCAAACATAAGATCGGAACAGACCTTAAGGTCTAATCCTTGATGCTGATAATGAAGATTAATTTAATTAGGTTTGTTATTGTTTCACGATATCGTTAAAATATAAACAAATTGACGATAGGTAACCTAGATGTTTTAGGCGTCTTTAGAAAAAATCAATAATTATTACAATACTGAGATGTGAAAATACTATAGTGGACTCGGTATTTTAGTTTTCAGGCAGCATCGAAGGCAACTGTTTCCCTCTGGTTAAAAAAAATACTGTCAGGCAGAGCCGGGGAGTTGTTAGAGGCTTCTAAGATGCCGTTCCGATCACCAAAAACTGTAAACAGTTCTCTGCCAATCACGTCTTCGCATTATAATTAACGTATAAAATGACTTTTCACGTCAACTCCACGTGGATATAATTATCTTAAAAGCGATGCAACTATTGTCTTTTGCAGTATTATTATAATATAGTATGTTAGTGCCAGTGATTAAACGTGACAACGCCGCTTGATATGCTAAATACTTATCCGTGGAAAACAGACCTACCTACCCACAAAGCAAAGCTGAGTCTGCTACACAATTTGATGTTCAGTTCCGCCGTTAGATGGCAGTAAAGTCAATTACACACAGTATTTTCATTTTTAATTAATAGTTCACATTATGGTGTCTTAATAAATACAACAAAGAACTATTATACAGAAACAAAACTAATATTATAATACAGAGTAGTCAAATATCTATTGTCGGTAATAGAATCATATAAAAATATTAATCTTATCAAAACATCCCCGTAGATAGACTTCCGTGAAATAGTTACTTAACGTTCCGGCGACGATGGCTCCTTTGTCACAGTAGGGTCTTAATTGACCATATTGTAATAAATGATGAACAGGGAATATGAATATCTGATTCTAAATTCCTGCGTTCAGAGGTAACGACCGACTTCTGTTCGTATCTGATGTTACAATACTGTGACCATTTTTCTAAATATATCCATGCAATTTCATATAAAAACTTCATTAGTTTGTGTCTCTGCTGTATACCAGCAACGATTGTGTTTTCTTTAAACAGACACTGAAATGATATCTTTCACGCGGTTTATCACTGAGCTTACACACGCAGTCACTTGACGGATCATGATAGTTTGAATTTTTGCAAAGTTTGTGGTCATATCCATGCACTGCCAGTCTTATTATCGCACTGCGTATCTTGTTGTTTGGTCCAGTCTCGATTGATCATTGCATCTGTTGCGTAAAAATCGTCTGGTATTTCTTTTGTCTTATTTTCTTCAATGCAATTTCCTGTTTAGTAGCTGGTAGCAGGGACTTGTGCGCAGATCTTCCACGAGGAAAGTTTCCCGTGCTAATTCATATGCAAGTCTGGATGGAGCAAATTTCGAGATCCCCATTGCTGCTTTTAGGAATCTTGCTTTCACTTTTTCTAAGGTGTTTAAGTCTCCGTAACTGAGGTCAGTCCAAATGATTTCTATTCCATATGTTAAGATGGGAAGTATTTTGGCCTCAAAAAGTTTCATGGCTGTTGCAAGTGACAGTTGTGTGATGTTTTCTATGTCGTATATGGCAACTATAGCAGCTGCCGCTCTCTCTTTCGTACAATTTCATAATCGACTATAGAAGAATTTAACGTTTGAAAGTTGTATTCCAAAAGTCAGGGGTTCAAATTTCTGTAACTCTCCAATCTGGTACGAGCGAGTTATTTTTTTGTTTTCCCTCAAATGCAAATATGGGTTGTAATTTCACTACCAAAATTAATTTCATTACAAATCACTAGAACGAAGAAATCTAGTAAGACCCAGTAAAAGATGGGCAGATCAATTCTAGCATAAGATCGGAACAGACCTTGGGGTCTAATCCTTGATGCTGATGATGATTAATTTAATTATATTTACTTTTTTGCGCGATAGTGCGTTTTATCGTACTTACAGCAATGATGGCCATTATTGAAAGTTCAACTTCCTACGTTTCCGGGTGCCAACCTAATAACTATACTGTAGTATTACATATTACAAACCTTGTGGGTAGTAAAGCCACTGCCCTTTATGTATACTACGTACACTCTTAGACAAAATCTAACTTTCTTTCCGTTGACCATTCCTTCCAGGGCATCCTTCAGCAGGCAGTTTCTTCTTATCCAGTGGCCAATCCAATTTCTTTTCCTCTTCTTTATGAGTTCCAGCATTGTTCTTCTTTTACCCACTCTGTCTAGCACATCTTTATTTCTTACTTTGTCAATTTTATACGTTCCATTAATAAAGAAATGTTGAGGAAGACGGAGTGTAAAAATACAAAAAAAAAGTATATACAATTTATTTATAATAAAATATAGCCTCAATTGTGTAATATAAAAGAATAAAAATGAATTTGATAAGTATAGAGTCGATAAATTTCTTCCTGTATTCAACGGCCAGGGGGGGGGTGTTGATTTTATTTTTTATAAAACTTAGAAGATGTAACTAATGGAAGTGCAATAAGGAAGTTTATGATTAATCTTTTAGTGCCTAGTGTTCCATAAAAGGAGCTTCCTGTAAAATGTATGTTGTTTCTAATGCCTACTGGTATTTACGTGGATCGGATTTCCTGTAAAATTTTGGTTACAAAAACTACCCACTAATTTGAGTTGAATAATAAAATCATATATTAAATGCATATATTACTCAAGCTATATCCTAAGTTTTGAAAATATTGATGCTGATGGGTATGTTCATAAAATAAAATAGCTAAGAGATATCCTAAAAAAATAAAAATCTAAAAAAATAAACACACGTTTTAGTGAACAAGAAAATATAAAATGTAATATATATATATATATATATATATATATATATATATATATATACACACAGTAAAAGTTGTTTAATCTGGAACGTGAATAAAGCGGAAATTTGTCCAATGTGAACAAATTTATTGGTCCCGGCGAAATAATAGTAATTTTACGTGTACTTATTTTGCATAAAACGGAATCTGTCCAACGCGGAAACGGAAGAATATTTCTAAACAATTCATGAAAAAAATTATAAAGCGAAAAGACAGAGATAGAAATAAATTAGTTTCCACTTCATTAAATTCCCGTTAGGCCAAAAAAATAAGGAATGATTCCTGCCGCCGGATGAAGTATAGCTTCAACCTGTACCTGAAATTTTCTTTCGGTCTCACTGCACACCCGTTATACGAAACACATATACATGTCTTGCAAATAACCATTGCACTGTAAAATATTAAATTATTTTAAGTTCTGAGATCGAATCTTTCACGGGTAGCGTTCTGAATTTACGGAAAAAGTGAACATGATTGAAGATAAATCTCCAAAACTTTCTGGTCCGATGCTCCAAAGTCAAGCTCTAATTCTTGCTAAATCCCTAGGGAATAACGTTATCAAGGCATCTTCAGGTTGGCTGGATAGTTTTAAAAGACGAACACAGCGTAATCTTGCGGGGAATCAAAGGATGTGGACGACAGTACAGTTGGTGAGCGAAAACTGAAACTGCATACTTGAATTTCAGGATAAGAGACTTTTTAACGCTGACGGAATGGGACTGTTTTTCGCGCGTTACCGACGAAGTCGTTCGTATATACTATACTTATCTTTCCAACGGCAGCGGAGCTACAATTAAGATTTAACCTGTACCTGAAATTTTCTTTCGGCCTCACTGCACACCCATTATACGAAACACATATGCATGTTTTGCAAATAACCATTGCACTGTAAAATATTAAATTATTTTAAGTTCTGAGACCGAATATTTCACAGGTAGCGTTCTGAATTTACGGAAAAAGTGAACATGATTGAAGATAAATCTCCAAAAATTTCCGGACCGATGCTCCAAAGTCAAGCTCTAATTCTTGCTAAATCCCTAGGGAATAACGTTATCAAGGCATCTTCAGGTTGGCTGGATAGTTTTAAAAGACGACACAGCGTAATCTTGCGGGGAATCAAAGGATGTGGACGACAGTATAGTTGGTGAGCGAAAACTGAAACTGCAATCTTGAAATTCAGGATACGCGCCTAAGAGACTTTTTAACGCTGACGAAATGAGACTGTTTTTCGCGCGTTACCGACGAAGTCGTTCGTATATACTATACTTCTCTTTTCAACGGCAGCGGAGCTACAATTAATCCAAGGGTCGTAAAAAGACATGTACGGTACTCTATAATCTAAGATTATTAATAAGTTTGTTTTTTTATAATGCGGAAATTTGTCCAATGTGGAGAAAATGGTCCCATGCGATTCCGCTTTGAGAAAGTTTCACTGTGTATATATATATAATACAACTATGGTAGTTTTTAAGAGGACTTAGCTACGTTTTCTCAAAACATTTAAGTCAAAAATTATATTCAAGTGTATAATTGAGAAGTACTATAGAACATCCACCAAATTCATCAGACAGGAGTCCTTGTGAATATAACTTATTCTCAAATATCAAAGAACCTCTACGGGCATTCGATTACAATCAAGAGTTGATATCCAGAATGCTGTAGATCGATCAGATGAAAGAAATATCCAGAAATAGTTCTGCAGAAGGAGCCCACCGTCTTCCAAGGATTTGGCAGCGTATAATTGACTTGGCAAGAGAATATAAATGAAGTTCGCAATGCCAAAAATAACCTAAATATTTTTTTTGCGCGATAGTGCGTTTTGTCATACTTGCCAGCAATGGCGACCGTTACTGAAAGTTTAACTTCCTACATTTCGGAGTTGCAAACCTAAATAACTATACTGTAATATTACATTTACACCCACGTGCGGGAAGTAAAACTACTGCCCTCTACGTATACTACGTACAATGTATATACAGAAAATATCAAAAAGCTAGTGTTAATATACATTATACGAAACAAATCACTGCATTTTAAATGAACTGAACTTTATTTGAAACAATGTAAAACAATAAATACATACTCGCGGCCATATTATCAATAATTGTTCTCAAGGCCTCCTATTGTTTCAACTAATAAACATTGCCCACATTGTTAATGTTAGTCAATTATTTATAATGAACACAAATATTTCCAACAAAGGTGTTATTATTTTACTATTATTTTGAAAACACCATCGCGCAAATATAATGTCCAACGCACGTTTCTTAAGTGTTTTACAGAATCTCGGAAATCCTCCGATTGAGGGTCTTTCCACTTTTCAGCGGTTGCCCTTTTACCAGCCGGCTGCTGGCCCTTCACATCCACATGTGTCAATCACAGAGGTAGATGATCAACAGCCAGTGTAGGGGTGACATGTGGTTAGCATGTCGAGTCCCCCAGCCGTTATAGCTGGTTCCTCAACCTGGAGCCGCTACTTATTGTAGCTACCCAATTGCCTCACGATGCTGGGTGGGCACCGGTCCCATACTGGCCGAAATACCATGAGAAAATTTGTTCCCCCATGGAGACTCGAACCCGTAGCTCTGCGCCAAGGCTTCCTACCTTAACCGCTCGCCTACGGCGCGGGACGGGAAATCCTCGATTCTGTAAAAACCACTTCCCAACCTCGCATCATAATGTAGTATTGTGATGTTATAGCTGTGTTGTCATTACTTGTCGAGTGCCCTAGTAATTTGTTTCCTAATACAAAAGTAAAATGTGTTTGTAATATCTAAGTATGAAGAATTAGAATGCATGTTTGATAGTCTTTCGCGATATTATATGAAAATGGTCTTAGGAGATTTTAATGCAAAAGTAGGACGGGAAGACATATTCAGGCCAACAATAAACAAATTCAGTCTTCATGAAGATAGTAACGACAAAGGGGTTAGGTTAGTCACCGTTGCAACATATCAAAGAATCTTATTGTTAATTAATTAAAAGATAAATGATAGTTGCCAGTTAAATCGAAAATGCCGGAATAAATGCACATTATTAATCCTAGGATGAACGGTTAGGCGGCATTTCCAAAATATCATTCCATATATAATTTGAAACTCATGGCCTAATAATAGAGGAGACAGGAAGGCGGAAGAATTGAGTATTTTTGTTAATGATTAAATACAGAAGGAAACAAGTTAAGTATACAGAACTCGTTCATATAAATGATAAATGCGACAGATGATATCCTGATTATAGTGTGTGGGCGGATTTACAAACAACTGCAGGACATGGAACTCTTATCCTCAGAATCACGACGTGCCCAGAATTTCAAAACCAGTACGTTACAAATGTATTGTGTGACTTCTTAATAAATATTGTAGTCCAGAGAGATAGCTTCGTAATAACGCATATTGTTTCCATATTTGGTATGTTCCGATGTAAAAATTATAGGTGAGTCTACCATCTCTTCCGAGCTAAGTTCTAGCTGTGATGTAAATATATATATATATAGATAATGACTGCATTTTCATTAGTCGAATAGTGGTTCTATCTTTAAGCGTGTAAGAAAATGTAGTTCGTTCTCGAACACTCGAAATATCATCATCATAGTACATTCACGAATTTAGGCCATTTCTTGACCTGTTTCGGCCTCAAGAGAAACACCATCCAGAAGTCTTTTGAGTGGACGTCCTCGAAATAAAGGAACTAAAATTAATAAAAATTGATATTATCTAGTTCATTATGAGTTATATGGGAGAACCTTAAAATATAGAACATAATTACAATTTTAATATATTGAATCAGCATTGTTTTAATCTTACGCATGCGCAATTAGTTCTTGTATGTTCCGGTTTTACATTCCACCGCCTTCTTGACTTTCCATGGAATCTCTTGTCTACATGTGCATATTTCCAGGCTCTTTTGGGCATTCGGCTCTCTTCCATTCTATCAAGATGTTGAATCCATTTTGTTCTGAAGTTTTAACTTTATCTGGGAGGGGTGTAATTTGCAATTATTTACGTATATCTTCACTTCTAATGTAAGTCTTTCAATAAGCATCCTTTTACTGCTCTTAAAAATTTAATTTCCGATACATTCATTCTGCTTTCATCATTTTTATTCAGTACCCAACATTCATTACCATACAAAAACGATGGCACAACTATTGCTTTATAAAATTTTAATTGAATGTCCTTTCTTGTTTTGTTTCTTAATGTTCTTCTGATTGTTCCGCATATATTTTGAAAACGCCAGATTTTTATTTGTAGACCTTTATCATAGTAAATTTAAGATTTGTGATTTCCAAGATAGTTAAAATGTAAAATTTGCTTAGTTGTTATGTCATATGATACAATTTATATCTAATCGGAACTTTACCCTTAAAATACATAAATTGGGTCTCCTCTGTTGATATTTTACAAATATATTTACCAATATTACTCAATTTATAATAATAGCATTGTTATGAGGAAAGGGGTTTAACACTTTCAGGCCACAAAATGTATTATGTGTGAAACTGATACACAAGTGGAGTTAGACATTTAACTAACTAACTAACTGGCACTATCGAACCCGTAGGTTCATGACCAGTAATCGAAACTGAACCGCAGGTTCATGGCCGCGCGGACATAAGCTCTCCACACATCCCTGTCCTTAGTTATTGGTTTACAATTATCCCCTGTATAATCTACTTCTCTCAAATAATGACTAATGTCATTCTCCCACCTCATTCTTGGTCTACCAATGGGCCTTTTTTCCCTCTGGTTTTCCTACAAGAAGCTTCCATTCCCCTTCCGTGCAACATCCTGCCCATCGCAATCTACGAGACATAACTGTTCTTACTATATCTGGTTTCCAATAAAGATCATATAGCTCACTGTTATGTAGTCTTCTCCATTCGCCTGTCTGTTCATCTCTCATTGGTCCAAAATTTTCCTAAGAACTTTATTCTCAAATATTCGCAATTTTTCCCCATCTCTTAAAGTAAGATTCCGTGTTCGCATTCATATAATATAACTGGGTAAGTAATAGTTTTATATATTTTCAGTTTAACGTTTTCTGCATAATAGCATGCATTTCCAGAAATCAGCCTATGTTTAAAATTGTGCATCTCATTCCTATTTGTAATTATTGTTCTAACTATCTATCTGTGTCTTCTGCCCTAGGGCAAGTCTTTCACTGCAATCATAGCATTTTCATGCTATGCTTGCAGTTTTACTAGGGAATTATAAGTGTGATAGCTTCCCGTTGCTTTCCATACCGTGGAATGATGATAATGAATGATGATGGCGAGATGATGTTCGGAGACCGTTTGGACCTCAAAGCTTCCCGACATTTGTCTTACATATGAGGAAAAACCCCTAAAATACCTCACCCAGGAAGCTTGTCCCGACCGAGACCGCAGCGGTGGTCAATTATTGTTCCTAGGATTTTGAATTCAGCCACTTCTTCAAAATTTCCCTCATTTGTAATTAACTGTCCGTATCCACTATACAGGCCTAATGTATTTCAACATGTGACCGTGTGTTTAGGGTTTTTTTTTTTTTTTTTAGTTGGGTAAAGACCGGTTCTAAACAGGCGATGTGTTAACAGCGAACTATGTGAGATTAATTTTAAAGTAACAAATATTCACTAATCTTTCTTTTTTGAGGTTTTGCCTGTTTTTATTTGATTTTACTATGTATTGTTAATATTTTCTCTCTTCGTACAAATATTTTTTATAACTAAAAATTCAGGGCGTGTGTCAACCTATAGTAACATTATGAATACAAGGAGTACAGTTTTACCGTAAGATGCTCATCACTTCTGTGAATGTCAGGTTGTGTTTGTTCTTCCGTCATATTTTGCATCACTTGGAAGCTCGACCTTGTTTGCAGAAGTCTTCAACATTGCGGTGATTTTTGCCCAACAACAGGTTGGGTCGCTCAGTAGCTGATTTGTCATTCTCAACAGTGACATAAATTCCTCTCTATCAAGAAAACAAAAATTTAAAAAAATAGCAGTAATTGGAATAATTAGACCATGAGCTATTTATTGTTTAATATTCACAGAATGTTTTCCCTAAAATGTTTCAGAAAGATTATAGAAAATCTTGTCATTAGAAATTTGTTGTCCGAGATTTTGTCACCAAAGTGTTCAACTTCATTTTATGCAGAATACCATGTAAACAAACTATTTTACATTATAAATATAGATATGTGTGTGTAAACTCAATGGCTCGACAGGTAATTTGTAATTAACCGTTAATTTTCATTATATATAATGTATTTCTATGTATGGCCCACATATAACTGTATTAAAGTTATTTACAAATTAATATTACTACCGGTATTACTTTCATCAAATAAGTAATAATAATAATTATATGGTATTTATAAAATCGAGTAAGACAAAAACTATGGCATTTCAAGGGAAAATACCGATATGAACAAAAATGTTATTAACAACAATATAATAGAACAAGTTAATATGTTCTTGGCTGCAACCTTTCCTACGACACATGTAAAGACATAGACATAAAATTGATCAAATTTCAAAAACTTATAGGAACAATAAAAAAAACACTCTTCTCCTAAAAGTACGCCCAGATACAATTCCAAAATTTTATAAACTAATGGCTCTTCCAACTCTACTTTATGGCTCTGAAACCTGGACTCTTACTACAGGTAAATTAAATAGAATAATAGCTGCAGAAATGAAGTTATTAAGACCTTTAGCGGGTATACGCTTTATGACCACATGCGTAATGAAGTTATCCGCAAAGTTCTCAACACACCAGCAATAACTGAAACCATCCAAATATACCAAAATAATTGGCATGAACACCTCCTTAGAATAGGGTGTCCATTCGTCCCGTTTTTCCCAGGACAGTCCTGTTTTTTATGGAAAATGTCCCGCTGTCCCGAAAGTTTTCTTGGGGACGCTCAAATGTCCCCGCTTTTGGGATGATGCTTTTTCAATGTATTTATGAATGGCGACTTGCGTTTTGTTCTTTATTATGTAATTATAATTATGAACGTTATTGGTAACTGGTACATTTTTCAAATTGTCAATCCATGGTCAATGCAGCCAATGTAGGAGATTTCCTGCTGATTCTGATACTTTGGCGATTGAAAAATACAATTTTAACTTAGATGAAAGAGTTTTAGTTAGTGGATGTTTATACCCCTTGCAGCGATAAATACATATTTTTAAACGATAATAAACAATGACTTTTAGTGGTTTTTGATTAATGTAACTGAGTAAGTAATTTTAATGAACAATAAAACATATGCATAACTTATATGTGCAATTTGTATAATTTGTTTCGTACAATTTTTGAAACTTCCTTTTATATTTTGTTTATATCCCACTTTTTTTTAAATGTCCCAGGTTTTTCCTTTAATTTTTGTACATGTCCCCTTTTAGACTGAAAGTATTATGGACACCCTACCTTAGAATGCCTCTGAAGCTATTCAACTACAGACCCACTGGACGAAGAGACCCAGGAAGTTCTAAGAAGTGATGGAGGCATCAATTTCTATCCTGAAGCGGAACAGGCCAATGGCCTAATCCATGGCTGTAATTTATTGATTCCACAGTA
The DNA here is from genome assembly GCA_030220185.1 of Diploptera punctata. Classification (NCBI taxonomy): domain Eukaryota; kingdom Metazoa; phylum Arthropoda; class Insecta; order Blattodea; family Blaberidae; genus Diploptera; species Diploptera punctata. Next base: position 2,922,553 of record JASPKZ010009790.1, read on the forward strand.
ATTCTGCCTAAGGGCAGGTCTTTCACTGCAATCATAGCATTTTTCATGCTATGCTTTGCAGCTTTACTAGCGAATTATAGGTGTGGTAATTCCCGTTGCTTTCCATTGATTTATTGATGATGATGATAAATTAATATTTCGAAAACATTAGCTGACACGATTTTAATGGCCGGGCATACTTATAAATCAGTCTTAATTTCATTATGATACGAAAATCTAATTAAATCTCTCCTATGAAAAAAATTCTGCTTAATCCATATTTTAATCAGGTTGTATCCCGTGAACATATTTTAGCATAATCTAATATATAAAAATGAATGTTTTTTGTTTGTATTTTATGCGCGGCCATACCGTTGATCCGATTCTGATGGGGCTTTTTGCAAAATGTTCAGGAAATTCCCGGGATGAACATAGGCTATAAGAGAGTTGTGATACTCAACTGCTACACCCTTAAAAATCGCCCTTTGTAGTAGAAAACGTGAAAAAAGTAGCTCTTTGGAAGCTTAAATGGCTTACGCTGCCTAAACCATAACAAATACACAAAATTTATGACACAGAATTGAATATCTCAAAAAGCTCTACAAAAAAGCCCGCGACAGCATATGTTTATCTCTTACGGATAACTCACAATAACTATTTTTGTCTTTCATTGATGCCAAGAAGATCGAGACAAGTACGTAGATTCCTGTGCAAGCATAGCAGCACATGGCGGGTATTCTTTTACAGATAACTCACAATAACGAATTTTGTCTTTTAGCTCATTTATGCCAAGAAGATAGAGATAAGTAGATTCACGGGGAACACCGGGTAATCAGCACGGGAAATCTTAAAATAATTACAATATACATTTATAATTATTTTTCATTTTACTTATTTAACTAATCATAAGAAATACATTAATTTTCATCTTTCAGCTCATTTATGCCAAGAAGATCAGGATGAGTAGATTCCCGGACAACGCCGGGTAAATAGCACGGGATATCTAAAAATAATTACGATATAAATGTTTCCTTATACTTAACTAAACATAAAACACATTAATTTTCGTATTTCAGCTCATTTATGTCAAGAAGATCGGGATAAGTAGATTCCCGGGCAACGCCGGGTAATCAGCAGGGGGTATCTAAAAATATAAATTTATAATTATTTTTCCTTTTACTTATTCAACTAAACATAAAAGCACATTAATTTTCATTTATTTAGGCGTAGCAGCGCACGCCGGGTATTAGCTAGTGTGTAATAAATGTTAATATGGTAGAAGACCTTGTACTGGAACCAGCTAGTAGGTCAGTAAGGCTTGTCACCTCCACAAATAGCTCGATTATAAGTTGAGTTTATTGATAACGGTGCAGACAAATAGCACTTCCCGTTTTGCATACCAAATGCAGCACCCGCAATCCCACGCGTTGCCCATGACCCTGTAACACAGCCGTTACATGTAACGCTGCGACAGCCAAGTGAGAAATAGGCTCACTGTTATCACAATAGCCAAATTTCCTCCAAAATCATACAGCTTAAAAGAATACATATTATGCTTTACGAAAGAGATAGAAGACACACAGTCAACCGCTTTGTTCTCGAGGTAGCGCGCTGCCTTATCACGCAGCGGGCCCGAGTTCGATCTTCGGTCGGGACAAGTTTCCTGGGTGAGGTTTTTTTTTCGGGGTTTTTCCTCACCCGTTAGACAAATATCAGGAAGCTTTCAATAGCTTTTTTTCTTTATTTCAGGCGCTTCACTTTTTAATTGTATAAGAAACCTCAATGTGTTATTTGAATATTTAATAGATAGAGGTACTTTTACATTGGGGACTATTATTTAGTTTAGATTAAAAAGTAACTTAGGATTATAGAAATACTCTTAAGAAAAAAAATGAAAGCCCGAAGGGTCCCCGAACATCATCTGACCATTCACCTCATTAGGTTAAGTTTAGGATTAAGGACTCTCCAGGCGCATCAATACCATCATCACTTATCATTTATCATCGGGGCAGCGTAACTTCGCCTTCCAGGCGCCCCAACCTCAGAAGTGGATTACAGTAATGCCGAAGCCAGGAGGGAATGCTAGAAATGTCGTAATGACAACCTGGTGGCATTGAATATAAAAATAATTACTGCTGTATTTGTACCAGCTAAAATTCCAGGAGCGAAAATTAACAAATTGCTTACTGGTAAACATTATGAGCTGTAGCTGCGTAATCTGAAACACCATGCCTTGATGAGAGCTATGGGACGTATGCTGATTCGAGTCCCAGTGGAGGAACAAATTTTCTCATGGAATTTCGGTTAGTATAGGGTCGGAGATCACCCAGCATATTGAGGAATTTAGGTAGTTACAATAAGAAGGAACTTCAGATTAAAAAAAAAAAAACAGCTATAATGCCAGGAGGATTCGACATGCTTAAAATCATGGTTAGGATTTTTAGGTGCAAATTTCATATAAAAAAGTAAGGGAAAAGGTGCTAAAATAAGGTAAAAAAAGATGTTTTACTGAACTAATTCAACAAATCCTTTCTCCTATTCTAGTTTATTGAGTTACAAACAAGCACATCACATCATCACTCATCAGTAAGGCTAGGATTTGTATGTAATTACATATTCTTTCTCATTGTTCTACATGGATAAAATTGATAAATGCCCATGAATTAGAAACTTACTATCATATATGAAAATTTATCATTACATATTTGATCATAATTATGTATTATATTATTTTGAGTCTGTTTACCTTACCTCAATATTAATGTTGATTTGTTCTTGAACATGTTTCGATTGGATATCAATCATCTTCAGCATATTGCCCAGACTGGTTGGATTTATGTTGCAAACCCTTGATGTCGATGTCAGCTTCCTCCTGTGGTTGGCCAAAGAACCTCCAAACGAGGTCACGTTCCATCGGTATTTCGAAATTCATAACTCTGTTTTTGTTCTTCTGAATAAAGATTTTTTCCCAAATAGTCAGCTCTTTTGTATTTTCTAATTGTTTTAATAATTTACTGTCTGAATTTATATTGTTTTTCAGACCAAACATGAGCAGCAACTGCAGATTTTTCTATTTCCCCATTTTTTAATATTTCTTATGTGTTCTTTGGTTCTAATTTGTAGGTTTCTTTTTAATTTTGTTGAATTGTTTTTCCTATATATATTTTTTCACAACCTGTACATTCAATTTGATATATTCCTGATTTTTTATCTTTTTTTTTTCATTTTTGTTGGTTTTAATTAGTTTATTAAACTGTGGTTATATTTCGGTGCTAATTTAATATTAAACTTCTCAAATATCTTTTGAAATTTATTGTGTGCCCAAGGGTGATATGTGAATTTCCTGTGTTTTTTCATTGGTGGTTGTTCTTTTTCAAGAGTACTTTTGTTGATCATTTAATGTTTTTTATACTTTTTTATCCTTTTGTGTACCATTTATTCATCGAATCCGTTTTCTTTTGCTACTTTGATTATGTGTTTTCTCTCCTGTTTGAAATCTTCTCCATTTAAGGGTAAGTTTACCAATCTATGAGTTAAACAATTGAAGGCTGCCAATTTATGTCCAATTGGATTGAACCCTGTTGATTTAATAAAATTTTCCATATGAGTTTCTTTCCTATGAATCCAACCCTGTTGATTTAATAAAATTTTCCGTACGAGTTTCTTTCCTATGAATCCCAAATACAGTTTTTCTTCTTTCTTCGTTTCTAACCAATTTAAGATCCAAAAAAAGGTATCTGTTTATTTTCTGCAGTTGCTGCTCATGTTTGGTCTGAAAAACATAATATAAATTCGGACACTAAATTATTAAAACAATCAGAAAATACAAAAGAGCTGACTTTTTGGGAAAAAATCTTTATTCAGAAGAACAAAAACAGAGTTATGAATTTTGAAATACCGACAGAACGTGGCCTCGTTTGGAGGTTCTTTGGCCAACCACAGGAGGGAGCTGATATCGATATCCTGGGTTTACAACATAAATCCAATCAGTCTGGGCAATATGCTGAAGATGATTGATTTCCAATCGAAACTTGTTCACGAATAAATCAACATTAATATTGAGGTAGATAAACAGACTCAAAACAATATAATTAAAAGAACCTCAAAATATTACTTCCTAAAATAAAACAATAATTACATATTTTAAAGATTTTCATGTAAATTTAAATATTATGCTTCTTAATTTTAAGGAAAGTATTTTCATAAGCGGAAAATAATTTAAAACAATACTTGTGACAATATTTGTTTACATTTAAAAAAATCGGACACCAGATTGTACAATGAAACTGTTTTTTCCAACTTATACAAAAGCTGCTGAGAAACGGTCAAAGAAGAATTTCATTTACTAAACACAATAAACATAGATACAGGAAAACTCTAAAGGCTTGAGTACATAGTTCCTTATAGGTTAGATCTCTTTTAAAACCAGAACGATCTACTCTGTTTACGAATGAAATAGTAGAAATAATATGGGGCACACTGTGGTATGGTTGATTAAAGCAATATACTACAAGTTGGAAAATTGTGGGTCGAGACCCGATGGGATCAGGATTTTTAAACTGCTTAATCTTCAGGCAGCATCTTGATCCTGGGGTCAACTACCCTATAAAAAATTAATATCATACTATGTTGTGGGAGTAGAGATGGTATCACACAAGGCTGAAATCTCTTGTCGATTGTCTAGAAAGATGGGAGCCTTAACCTCCCAATATCCCAAAGACCGTAGTGGGATCACTTTATAATTGAAGCATGACAATACCCTTCTTACCACGTTGTCAAGCATTTAACTATCCCATTCCTTCAAATTTGATGTATACAAAGTTAATGTTTAATATAAATTTATATAAAATAAAATTTTAATGTATTTAATATTACATATTTTAAGGAATTTTTATGTAATTTTACATATTTTACACAATATTATTACATAAAATTCCTAGTCTTACTCATCAGAAGAAGTAAAAAACATGAAACTGTTGTACTTCAATATATTAAGCATCTCTACATTTTTTTAAATAAGTTTGTTTCTATTAGGAGATAGGAAGTTTTTGTAGATGCTTAAAGCTTCTTTTGACATCCACAGAAACCAATGAAGCAAACTTCTTATTCACTTGGAATGATAACTCTTTTTTTACACGCTTTATATTAGCTTGACCTGTATCTATCTATCTATATATCTATGTAACGGAATCTTTCAACGCGATTTTCACCCACTTAGAAATATTGGATCGACTTGAAACTTTGTATACTTGTAGAGGACCCGTGACAATACAATAATTTCATATTTATTTTCTAAAATCCTGGCCATAATCATCAGAAAATAAAAAAAAGTGTTTTGTATCAATGTAACGGAATCTTTCAACGCGATTTTCACCCACTTAGAAACATTGGATCGACTTGAAACTTTGTATACGTGTAGAGGACCCGTGACAATACAATAATTTCATATTTTGTTTCTAAAATCCTGGCCAGAATCATCCGAAAATCAAAAAAATGAAAACTGGTATAATAGGTTGCGGACTTGTTGAGTTTTTAGTCAATCGTTGTAAGAGCTCAGTTGGTAGAGCAGTGAACTCTTAGTGGTATATAATTTCAGTAATCCATACGTCGCTGGTTCAAATCCGGCTGGGAGGGTTTTTTTTTATAGAAGAGTATTACTTTTAGCTCATACTACAATAGTATCGAATTTAAAGATATTTACATTTTTATCTTATTCTGTAAAATATTACAACTAAAAAATAAAAAATAAACAATAGTTTTAAAAAACTAAAAGAACACGCTTTATTAGAAAACTAAAAAATGAAAAATAATTTTCATTTCCAATACGCTTGGGATAAAATAATGTGGTCAACAAAAAAATCATCTCCAACACATATAGAATAAAATTAGAGTTATCAACAAAAATAAAATAATTAGAGTATAATAGTATCGAAATTAAAGATATTTACATTTTTATCTTATTCTGTAAAATATTACAACTAAAAAATAAATAATAGTTTTAAAATACTAAAAGAACACGCTTTATTAGAAAACTAAAAAATGAAAAATAATTTTCATTTCCAATACGCTTGGGATAAAATAATGTGGTCAACAAAAAAATCATCTCCAACACATATAGAATAAAATTAGAGTTATCAACAAAAATAAAATAATTTTACCATCAAAAGCGTGGGGTGCTTTTTATGATTTTTACATTTTCTTCTTAGAGAGCTTACTTTTACCAATATCTGTTTATTATCAAATATATTAATTGATATAGAGCACCCCACGCTTTTGATGGTAAAATTATTTTCTTTTTGTTGATAACTCTAATTTTATTCTATATGTGTTGGAGATGATTTTTTTGTTGACTTTATTTTATCCCAAGCATATTGGAAATTAAAATTATTTTTCATTTTTTAGTTTTCTAATAAAGCATGTTCTTTTAGTTTTTTAAAACTATTATTTATTTCTTTTCGAGACCTTGTTCTTCCAATTGTTTAATAGCTGCAAGCAGGTACTTGTAACCATGGACACAAAATAGCTCTGTCTGCAAATTATGTGTTTTACTCGTAGAAGAAATTGCTGCGCCTTGGAAATTGCATTTGCGTCGACTGGACCCAAAGAAAGCACAAACTCCTTAATCTTGTCAAAATTGTCACACAACATAACAGCACACTCAATCCATGATCCCCAGCAAGTAATGACCAGGACATTTGGAAGGGGTAGGCCAGTGATTTCCCTGTAAACAACAACACAACTTAGAGCTTTCAGTAGAATCTTCTTCAGGGAAGAGATGAATTGATTTGTGATGTCGCATTCATTCCATATGGATTTACAAGCCCTGTTAAGGGCATGGGCCAAGCATGTTACTTGCTTTAACTTAGGGAACAAAGGTTTCAATTACTTAATTGCTGAAACCATGTATGGACCTAGGTCTGTAACTGCCAGAAGAACTTTTTCAAACTCGGTACCACTAGGTCACAGCTTTTGACAGAAGTCCATGATTGATTGCATTACTGTGCTGGCATTGGCTTTCTGCACGCTCATACATTTTGAACAACATGGGCTTAACTTTCTCCCCTGCTGAGGAAAAAACTAAAATGTTCAAAACATATCATTCCATTGAGTCTGTGGTTTCATCAAACATGATTCCCACATTGCAATCAGACACTTTTTCCTTGATTCTCTATGTGGTTTCATGGTAAACAGGCTCCATGTAGTTTTTTCTTAAAGTACTCTCATTGGGAAGTGACATCTTTGTATATTTTTCAAGAAATCCTTTGAAGGGTGGTTGGTTTACCATATTGAGTGGAATTCTCACTTGTGTACGAGCTGCACACAAATTAATGTTGAATTTCTTCAAATTTTGAATTTTTTAAGAACATAGTTCAAATGAATTTTGTAATAGAGGTTGTCGCGACTTGTTTGAAGAGTCTTGTTCATTTGATGTCTAGATCTGGAAATGTGTCTGATGCGGTCTCGCTGGTGTTTTTCATCTAACAAAATTCCTGAATCGCAAATAGTGCATTATATAACAGTTCCATCAGTTTCTATGGAATCTTGTTTTAATTTGTAAGCCAGAACAGAAAATTGGACACTGGATACCTTCAACATGGTAAATCAAGTAATACACACTAGTAACAAACTTACATTCACGAACAGTAGGCTACTGATTCTGGTGAAATTAAAACAATATAATGAAATACGTTTCCATTGTTGCAGGATATTTATCTCGGTAAAATGAGAGAAAGAGAATTTGACATATACACAATTATTTTCCATTGTTGCAGGTTTGTTTTCAGTGTCTCAATTACTATATGCATGTTGACTGCAAACTTGGAAGGTGTTAATTTAAAATTATTTAAATATCCTTTATTGATTCAAAACCATAAAGAAATGGAATGTAACTCCCAAGTCATATCTCTTATAAATGATGAAATATGCTCTGGAAGTTTACTGAAAAGCAAATAAAAAAGGGGAAAAAGGGAGATTGTGGGCACAGTTGGGGAAAAAGGGGATAAAGCTCCCAAAAAAAAGGAAAAGGGTGCTTGAATAAATGCCTGCTTCCGCAACTAAATATAAAATTTCATGTTTTATTTTAGGAAGTAATATTTTGAGGTTCTTTTAATTAAATTATTTTGAGAATGTGAAATCTTACCTCAATATTAATGTTGATTTGTTCTTGAACACGTTTTGATTAGTCTTCTAATCATCTTCAGCATTATGGCCAGACTAGTTTTAATTATGTTGTAATCCCTGGATGTCAATGTCAGCTCCCTCCTGCGGTTGGCCAAAGAACCTCCAAATGAGGTCATGCTCTGTTGGTATTTCAAAATTCATAATTCTGTTTTTTGTTCTTCTGAATATAGATCTTTTTCCAACTAGTCAGCTCTTTTGTATTTTCTAACTGTTTTAATAATTTAGTGTCCGAATTTATATTATGTTTTTCAGACCAAACATGAGCAGCAACTGCAGATTTTTCTATTTCCCCATTTTTAATATTTCTTATGTGTTCTTCAGTTCTAATTTTTAGGTTTCTTTTTGTTTTTCCTATATATATCTTTACACAACCATTATATTAAATTTGAGGAGCATCGTTTCAAACCGTATTATGTCCAAAATTTAAAATTTTACAGGAAATGCAAAAAACACAGTATTCTTAAACTATGAATGTTATATAAAAACTGACGAGTCTAAAATTTGTCATTAAATATACAGAACTGATGTTTGTAAGGAATTAAATCACTTCAAAATATTGTTGAAGATATTAGGGTGGTTGTAATGGACATAATATGGTTTGTTACAACCACAATGGAAAAATAAATATTTAAGAACTTTATATTGTATATTTTGGTCTGTATTTAGATGAGAGTTTAATATAGTACAAAAATATAACTTTCTAGAGTGTTATTAACTTCTTATAGTATAGAAAAACATAATTAAGTAAGATTATTGGCTATATTTAATGAATATTCTGGATAATTAATCTGTGTTGTATAAAGGAATAGTGCAAAGAGCATAGCAACTCAAATGGATACCCCATACCCTTCTTCTAAACAGTTGCTCAGAGTGTTATTGTCGTCAGTGGGATCTTCATTGGGAGCAGGTTATGATTCCAGGACACTACTGTAGAATTGTCATGACACTATTGCAGAATTGTAAAATATTTTTGTCTCTCCAGTCTTCCCCAAATCTCTTCCTCAGCAAGTTCTCAACATCACTCTGCTTTGCCTCAGTAACCTTGCTGATAGGTGGTACAACCGACGGTTCCCGTATGAAGTGCCTTCCTGTCCTAGTTTCAAAATAGGATTGACTAATTTAGAAGGATCATCAATCCTATAAGTTGGCTCCATTTTAAGAGATACTGTGCCTTTCCCATCTTTTGTTGTTTTTCTGAGCATTATTCTCTTCATTTCCCTGATTCCCTCACATTCTTATAATGTTCGCTCAAATCCTAATTCTTCACTACTCAGTCTTTTCCTAGAACATGAACTGAACCATCTGTCTGATAAATTTCCTGGTGGTAAAATTTCCGAATTCCTTCTTAATTTCTTCTCAATTATTCAAAAAATTCTGTCAGCTGGCAGAAATGAATGTCCCCTTACAGGGATAAAAAGTGCGAGATTCTTCAAATGATGGGGACCATTGTTGAGAAGATAGAACGCCATAGCATGTACAACATGCATGTTCCTGTTCTGACCCCCGCACCCATCAGCAAAAAGCCTTAAACTCTCAGTTACTGAGGAAAACTCTAATGTTTCTACAAAATCGAATAGAGCTGATGAGACCTCAAGTGAGCCCCTGCCTGCTTGATTCTCTGTCCAAACATAGAAATAAGGGCTCTTATTGCTTATAGCAGTGATACAGAAAGCATAATACCTTAACTGGCGGGAATAATAAACTTCATTTATAGATAGTTTGGGAAGAGATTGAACTGCTGTAAATCAAAACAAAAGGAAATAGAATTCACAGGGAGATGAAAATTCAGTCATGTCTGGGCCTTTGTCATGGTTCCTAATTAGAAAATAAAAATAAATGGTACCGACATAAATTTATTAAATAATTTATTATATTTGTAGCCTATAGTACTGTATCAGCAAATTATGTAATAGATACATTAAATTACAGAATGTTACCTGCTGATAGGCTATTTTAAGAAAATTGGACTATATACATAATTTTCCTCAGATTGAAGCAGCCGCATTGTTTGTCTTGGTTTTTACTTCCTGCAACTGCCTCTTGAATTATCCCCCATATTAACACATTCATCCATCTGACAGCAGAAAAGTAGTACGTTTATTCACTAACAATGCATAAGCCTACTGTCGTGGCAAAACTAATATCATATGATCAGTATATCATACAGAAAAAATTAAAATTTCAGGGCAGACAACATGGAAAATAGAGACGTGGACAAAATGCGATTTACACCAACCGTGAATGAGGACATAATGCGGTTGAAACAACCACTTGTTTTCAAGCTTCATTTATGCAAGGAAAGAATGTGATTTGACATGATTTGAGCATACAGCTCGATAGAGCATATAAGAAACATAACGAAATGATATCAAACTCAATTTGGTCCAGGAGTGGACATAATATGGTTTGAAACGATGCTCCTCATTTAATATATTCCTGATTTTTTATTTTTATCAGTTTTTTTTTCATTTTTGTTGGTTTTTTTAGTTTATTGACCACAGTTTAAATAAACTAATAAAAACCAACAAAAATGAAAAAACTGATAAAAATAAAAAATCCGGAATATATCAAATTGAATGTAATGGTTGTGAAAAGATATACATAGGAAAAAAAAAAAGAAAGCTAAAAATTAGAACCAAGGAACACACAAGAAATATTAAAAATGGAGAAATAGAAAAATTTGCAGTTGCTGCTCGTTAGGTCTGAAAAACATAATAAAAATTCGGACACTAAATTATTAAAACAGTTAGAAAATATCTATATTCAGAAGAACAAGAACAGAATTATGAATTTCAATACCGACGGAGCGTGACCTCGTTTGGAGGTTCTGTGGCCAACTGCAGGAGGGAGCTGACATTGACATCCAGGGTTTACAACATAAATCCAACCACTCTGGCCATGAAGCTGAAGATGATTAGAAGACTAATCAAAACATGTTCAAGAACAAATCAACATTAATATTGAGGTAAGATTTTACAGATTCAAAATAATTTAAATAAAATTACATATTGCGGTATCTTTCCGAAGAGCTTTAATTTACCCTGCAAAAAAAAAGTGCACACCTAAAAACCCTAACAGCAATGATGATGAATAGACGTGTTACTTATGTGCACAGAGTGGAGTGTTGTGTGAGAGATGAAGAGAAAAGAAAAGATGAAACCAGTGCCTTTTTGTTGTAAAAAAAAACACCAAAAGGATCTGCCAGGCTTAACTTCCCTATCCAATGGATGAATTGCTATCAACAGTTCTCATACTTCCTCAACATATGTATTTCAGAGAAGTTTGGAATTTAATCCAGGCATCTAATAAACAATCTGGTAATTAAACATTATACACAATCACCTCTCTACAGGATCCAAAATAGAAAATGTCACATTTAAAATTTCCAACTCTGTAAGAAATCAGGAAGCATACACATTAACGTTTTTAATTTTTAGATCAAATCTCAGGTGCATGTGAAAAAGGGATGTCACTGCAACTAAACTTTGGGAAACAAAAAACAAATTCACTTTTACACATCGTAATTTGTGAGGAATTCTAGAAGGTTCACAATACACAACAGGCCTTATTTTTGATAGGCAATAGCATTTTAATTGGATGGAATGCCTAAAATAAAACTTTATGAATAACCTAATAGAATTTATTTTTTAGGAACTAATATTTTGAGGTATTATTTATTTAAGTTGAAATTCTTATGTGGAATGGTACATAAAACAAGGAGATATAGAATAAGGAATAACAAAATCAGGGAGACATTAAGTGTAAAAAATTAACAACGGACATAGAAAAAAGTAGTGGTTTGGACATTCAATAAGAATGGAAAAAGAATGACTACCGAAAAGACTGTTAAATCTTAAGATACAAGGAAAATGACCACAAGATAGACCATAAGAAAAATGGATTTACCAAGTGAAGAAAAGTCTACAAGTGAGAGGATATGACTGGGAAAAACTAAATGGGAAGATAGAGATGGTTGGAGGCATATTTGGAATTGACCTTCCGAAAAGATGACACGATAAGAGGATGATAATTTATTTTAGTAAAATTGTATCACCTCACCTCATACTCTTCTTCTGCTTAGACTGGTTTCAGAACCTTATTCAGTTCCATCCTATGTACTTTCAAGACCGTTGTTATGTCTCCTTGAACTGCTGCCTCCTCACAGAGGGAACAGGAGGTGGCTCTTCAAGGCAACATAATAATGGTTGTAAAAGTACTGAGGAAACCAAATAATGTGCTGAAACCGGTCTAAGACTAAGAATATGGAATATGACATGAGGTACAATTTTATGTTTTAATATCTAATAGAATCTTAAATTAACCTGAAGTTTTTTTTAGCCTTAAATCAATATCTGAATATTTAAGTTTTTCCCATCTAAGCTAGTAAAGCAGACGTGATTAAAAAGATATCATCATCATGGTTGAGGCCTTTGGAATATTCTGACCTTAAAGTGCATTGAATTGATACGAGGGTGAATCAAATATAAACCGGAATTATTGTTTACAATTTTATTGAATTAACAAAAAAAATACAAAACCACCACCTCATTTTTCTACATAGTCTCCTGCATTTCCAACACACTTTTGCCATCGAGTTGGCAACTTTTTGATGCCGTCCTTGAAGAATGAGGGATGACATGTAGTCAGCCAGTTGCGCACGAACTCCTCTATCGCTGCATTGTCACCAAACCGCCTTCCTCCCAGGTCTTCTTTCAGTGGCCCAAACAAATGGTAGTCACAGGGTGACAAATCTGGACTGTAAGGAGGATGTTCCAGAGGTGTCCAATGCATTTTCGTCAGTTTTTTTGTCAATTTTTTTGTTCCTGGCTGAGGAGCCGAGGAACCCACCTGGCAGACAATTTTCAGAATTTGAGTCCATCAGTGATGATGGCTTGAACACTTCCGAAGCTTATTCCAACGTGTGAAGCAATTTCAGAAATTGTTACGTGCCAATCCTCCTCAATAAGGTCCCGTACAGCACGAATGTTGTCTGCAGTAATGCTTGTTCGTGGCCGTCTTTGGTGGGGCTCATTTTCCACTGAATCCCGGCCCGCTAAAATTTTTTTGCGCCAATCATACACCTGCGTCTTCGAAAGGGTTGCTTCCACGAACTGCGCATGGAGTCTTCTCAAAATTTCAGACGGTTTAGTGCCTTCTTTCGCCAAAAAACTTAATAATAATGTGTTGTGCAACAGACGTGTGTACCTCTTGCTCGCTCATGGCGTACTGAAGCAAACGGCCGCTCTTCAGAGTGCGACACATCAAGATCCCTACTCCAGATACCCCCACCAACTTCCCCTCCAAACTGCAACCTTTGCAGTTTGCTACCAGAGCCTGGAGATACAAATTCTGGTTTATCTTTGATCCACATTCGTATATCCATCTCTTCGATGAACATCTTCTTAATAGTAGCTTTGTAATGTAGAACTTTTTTGGGGAGTTGGTGATCTTCCATTCTTAAAATATGTTCGTAATGAGTTATTGTACTATTTTCTCATTAAGACTAAATATTTTTAACTGTTTTCTGATCTCATCATTTTTTCTTTTCTATCTGTCCTTTGATATTCCACCAATGATTGCAACAATCTCATCTGTTTTAAAATATGGTCAGAGTAATATTTAAAAAATTTCACCTCACAGAACTCGTGCTTTTCCACGATACCGGTTTCAAACAGAATTCCATCCCATTGTCAGTCAAATGTCCGACGAGGTTCCATTTTAAAAACCAGTATAATGGAAAAGCATGAGTTTTGTGAGGTGAGATTTTTAAATATTACTCTGACTATATTTTTTTAATATTTGTGTTTAGATTGGAAGTTTCTCAGGTAGCTCACAAGGAAAGTACTTATGTTGGACCAGTTGGATCATAACAAAAATTGGAGGATATGTTAATTAATTGACATTAAATATGATGGCATTAAGTCATTTTGCTGCAAATTTAATAAAACTCATGTTATTTGTCATTAAATTTCAATTGCGTCTCATTGACCGGTTCGTAATGGCACGGTTGCTCATTGCAGCTGATTTCAAGCACAGGCGCTAATAGCTATAGTGGTGCGAAGAACGTAAATACTGTATTAGTTTCTCTCCTTGTTAAAATTAATAACAATTTTTATTACTTTATACAGATAGCAGAGCACTGTATACTTTTTTTTCCCGTTAAATGTAATGTGAATATGTCCAATGTGCGGGAGCTCTGAAGACGAGATACATATATTATGAAAATGTAACGATTTAGAATATTGAAGGTGTCAGTTATTACCGGAAAGATTTCTAATTTCAAATCGTGAAAGATTGGCATGCTACGAGTTAATGGTAAATCCAGAAAATTTAATAAACTTCGGTAAATTTTTGGACAAAACGCGGAAAATAAGAACAACACTCATTTATGAATAAATACATGTTATCAAAATGCAATACCATTAATTCTTAATAATTCTACATAACTTAATTAATGTATCCATCCATAGTAATTCTGCCCGAAGGCAGGTCCTTCACTGCAATCATAGCATTTTCATGCTATGCTTGCAGCTTTACTAGGGAACTGTAGGTGTGGTATCTTTCCGTTGCTTTCCACACCGGTGAAGGATGATGATGATGTCCATACAATTTCGGGAACATTTGGACCTTAAAGTTTTCCTGACATTTGTCTTAAAGGTGAGGAAAAACCCCGATAAAAACCTCACCCAGAAAAATTGCCCCGACCAGGGATCGACCCGGGCCTGCTGCGTGACAAGGCAGCACGCTACTTCGAGACCACAGCAGTGGACAATTAATGTATAATATTATTGTATTATTATTTAATTGTAATATTATTGTGTTTTCTTTATGTAATTGTAATATTATTACTTATTTTAGGGATTCTCACTATGAGGTATATTCATTAAGGTAGAATTTTTTATCACTCATCTCATATTGTTCTTCTTATTTGACTATAAACTAGTTTCGGAACATAGTTTCTGTTCCATCCTCAGTATCGTCACGATCGTTGTTCTGTCGTCTTGAAGAGCTGCCCTTCACTCCTTCCATTGGCTGACTGAAAAACCTCGAAACCAGGCCATTGTCACCGGGAATTTCAAAGTTCATCAATTTCTTCTTTTCGCTCTTTTGAATGTAGATCTTTTCCCAAACAATAAGTTCTTTTGGTTTTTCTATTGTTTTAATAATTTAGCTTCTTTCTCAATAAGATGTTTTTTAGACCATGCATGGGCAGCCACTGCATGGTCTGAAAAACATCTTATCGAGAAAGAAGCTAAATTATTAAAACAAATAGAAAAACCAAAAGAGCTTATTGTTTGGGAAAAGATCTACATTCAAAAGAACGAAAAGAAGAAATTGATGAACTTTGAAATTCCCGGTGAGAATGACCTGGTTTTGAGGTTTTTCAGTCAGCCAATGGAAGGAGCGAAGGGCAGCTCTTCAAGACGACAGAACAACGGTCGTGACGATACTGAGGATGGAACAGAAACTATGTTCCGAAACTAGTTTATAGTCAAATAAGAAGAACAATATGAGGTGAGTGATAAAAAATTCTACCTTAATGTAATATTATTGTTTTCTTTTTCTTTATACTATTGCCAAATATTACTTTATTGTAACGGACTGTCAACAGTATGTATGGCTTACTGCCCGTGTGACACATATTTGTAAATAACATCGTATATATCTTACTTTTAGTCTAATAAAGTCCTATTACTACTACTACTTTTTTTTTACTTGAAATTCAGAATCGGTTATAATTTTGTGTACTGGAGTAACAAATTATCATTTACCGTAACATCAATGGTAATAATGAGGGTCTTCGATGAAATGGTTGTAACAAAGTTTTTGCAAACACCATGAGCATCTGATGATGGCAATCCTGGAGCAGTTATATCTGGCACATTCACTAAAACCAATGTGAAATGCATTTTCAATCACATTTGTGAATCTTGTTGCACTTTGGTCCACGTTATAGCCAGCATATCTTTGTAAATTTCTACTGACAATTATATACAAGGAAATGCAGTTTTATAATAAATAATCTATCAGACATTTTCACATTTTAGATGCACATATTCAAGTCGTCGCACATAGATCCTATATTGACGGAAAAAAAAAAGCATCAAGTGGTTGTATATATTTGGTGGCTCCTGCAGGAATAATTTTCTGCCTTACATTTTTATCGGGTAAACAGTCCTGTAGCAATTGTTCGTCCTTATGCCCAGCCACAAATCGCATATTAAAGGTGAATCCATTTCAATATTTTCACTAAACACATGTTTTAAGAATATTTTCAAATGTTCTTTTGTCATTTTTCCACTGGTTCTACAGTCGACATACACATTTGGAGGTGTATTCTGTTCTATCTTCTTCTGAACTTTGGGCCCGAATTTGTTTCCAGTAGGTTCTTGAAAACAGGGGTATAACCTCTTCCCAAGTTGTCCACACATTGAAATAAGAACATCTATCGTGTAAGAATGTGTAGTTCCATGTAGGTTTTGAACTATAGCAACAGTGAGCTTTTTGCCTTTTGACTGCCAGTGTTCTGTTTTCTGTCATTTCATAATTAAATTGACTTTGGTCACAGTTCCACACATTCCTTGTTGGTATACAGTTTTCTTGAATGGTCTGATTAACGTCTCTTATAAACTTATTTGCATTTTCAGTAGTTTGAGTTTCATTTTCAATACCCTTGACAGTGACAAATTTGGTAATTTTTCTTGAAGAAATGTTGTTTTCTTTTTTGAAATTTGAAATGAATGTCTTTGAAGCTTTAAATTCATTCAAGCCCAATTCCTTCGCTCAAAAAACAGCCCACATCTGTACTGCCAATAGTGCACTATCAATTCCTAATCTCGAGAATCTCTAAACTTATTAAGGATGTAGTCTTTAATTTGGGCGATTTTGTAGGAGTCCCTGTTTTTTAATTGTGAAGCTAGATAAGATGTTTTATTTTCTATATAATTCAAAACTATTCTTACATTTCGGTTATTAATTAATGATGGCCATTTTTTATTATTTGTGAATAGAACTTAGGGCCAGATTTCCCTGACATCCTATATTCATAAATGTTTTCCAAAGTTTCTTCAGAATAGGCAGACAATACGTTAGGACGTTGAGGTTTTTTAACAGGAGACGGCTCAAAGCTACTTGATCTCTCATGTTCCTCACTGGATTCGTTGTCAATTTCAAAGTCTTCAGAACATCCGACCTGTATGAGCTTCTAATTGCAAGTGGCATAATCTTCGAAATCTAAAGTATTTTCGCTAAGTCCTCTAACCCATTCCAATATTTTTGTTCTATAAGTTCTGCCAGAAAATACGCAAACTGATCATCATCCAATTCAGGTTCTTTGTGTTTTTCAAATGCTTCCTGAACTATAGATTCTAATGTAGTTAAGGCATAAATTGAATTTATTATGTCCATTTTATTCTTTTGATGAAATATTTTAAGGACTCACAAGACTATCGCCTGTAAATGTACTCATTTACATGTTATGTCCTAAAAAAAGTATTAATTTACGCCATAAAAGTGCTAATCAATAAATAATAAAACAAATATTCTATTTTAAAATCATTAGGAAGTTACATTATGAGGTTTAATTTAATATTTGAGTTTGTATTTTTTAACATTCTTACCTCATATGTTTATTTTGTTGGATGATCGTTTCAAAGCTATTGCTCCATCTTCAGCTTGCCACAAACTGGTTTTTTTCTTTTCTTCAAGTTGTCGGCCCTGGATCTGTGTTCCAAGGAAAGGAGATGCAAGAAATTTACATATCACCCTTGGGCACACAATAAATTCCAAAAAAATATTTGGAAAATTCAACCTCAAATTAGCACCAAAGAATTATTATAGTTTAAAAAAAAACTTATGAAAACGAACAAAAATGAAAAAATTGAAGATAATATAAAATCAGGAATATATCAAATAAAATGTGCAGATTGTGATAAAGTATACATAGGGAAAACAAAGAGAAATTTAAACATTAGAACTAAAGAACACATAAGAAATGTAAAAAGGGAGAAGGGGAAAAATCTGCATTAGCAGCTCATGTTTGGACAGAGAAACACAAAATAGATATAAATACAAAATTATTAAAACAGTTATAAAAACCAATGAACTCACAATATGGGAAAAAATCTATATACTGAAGAACAAGGAGAATATTATGTGCTTTGAAATTCCTGGAGAAAGGAGCCTCATTACCAAGTTCCTTGGAACACAGATCCAGGGCCAGCAACTTGAAGAAAAGAAAAAACCAGTTTGTGGCAAGTTGAAGATGGAGCAATAGCTTTGTAACGATCGTCCAACAAAATAAACATATGAGGTAAGAATGTTAAAAAATACAAACTCAAATATTGAATATTCTATTGTACTGTTTATTTTTTATTATTTCACTCACCTCATACTTCATAATTCATAGCAGACTCTGGGTTTCTTCACATAATTTGTGACATTGTCAATGCTGCGTCACGTTCACAACTGACGTCCAACGGCCTTCTATCCTGCAGACTGACCTCCGCGCCATCTGGTGGCCGACCGAAGAATTTCCAAATCAGTCCTCTTTCTTTATAACCGGGTATTTCAAAATTCATAGTTGTATTTTCATTCTTGCATATGTAAATTTTTTCCCAAATTGTGAGTTCCTTCGGTTTTTCCAATTGTTTAAGTAATTTTGTTTTGGTTTCTATTCTATGTTTTTCTGACCAGACATGTGCAGCTATTGCAGATTTTTCGGTTTCTCCATTTTTACATTTCAAAAATTTTCAACAAATTCAACATTAAATTAGCACCGAAAAATGATTACAGCTTAGGTAATTTAATAAAAACCAACAAAAATGAAAAGATTGAAGACTGCAAAAAATCAGGAATTTATCAAATTAATTGTAAAGATTGTGAAAAGATATACATAGGAAAAACAAAAAGGAATCTAAATACAAGATTAAAAGAACACCTCAGAAATGTTAAAAATGGAGAGAAACCGAAAATCTGCAATAGCTGCACATGCTGGTCAGAAAAACATAGAATAGAAACCAAAACAAAATTACTTAAACAATTGGAAAAACCGAAGGAACTCACAATTTGGGAAAAAATTTACATATGCAAGAATGAAAATACAACTATGAATTTTGAAATACCCGGTTATAAAGAAAGAGGACTGATTTGGAAATTCTTCGGTCGGCCACCAGATGGCGCGGAGGTCAGTCTGCAGGATAGAAGGCCGTTGGACGTCAGTTGTGAACGTGATGCAGCATTGACAATGTCACAAATTATGTGAAGAAACCCAGGGTCTGCTATGAATTATGAAGTATGAGGTGAGTGAAATAATAAAAAATAAACAATATTAAAGAACCTCATAGTGTTATTTCCTATCTACATAACTTAATTCTATTGCACTTTCAATTTATTGAGTTTTTATGTTTAAATAAAAACAGTTTGTATATACCGTACAAATACTCAACTGCGGGAGTGGAAAAAACATTCACACTCCAGTGCGCTGTTCAAATAACCGTGCTGCTCCGTTGCGATATTTATTTCGTTAGTTTATCTCTCTCTACCTGCCCCTTTTTTGATCTTCCCTTGTTCACCACACTATCATTTTCTATTTTTATTTGTATATTTTATTTTTTCCAAATGTTTTACTCATTTATTCTGTCATATACGGATGTTAAGCATCTATTTTTTTTCTTGTTCCTTATTTCCTATTAAATATTATGCATACTATTGAATTTGCAGTGAAATGACTAATATCACGGTGTTTAGTATCCTTCATTCAATATATCCTCCAATTTTTTGTTACAATCCAACTGATCAACATAAGTACTTCCCTTGTCAGTGGTAGAGCATTGGCCTAGCAAGTCAAAGGTCCTGGGTTCAAACCCCAGTCTCAGCGTATAATTTTTCTCTTCAAATATAATTATCTCGTAATGTTTACTTCCCAACATTGATTTTCAATTAGAATCTCATCCCTGGATTCTTTCATCTTTGTCGAAGTCCAGCATTCACATCCATATTGGAGAGTTGGGAGAGCCAGTAATTTATAAAATTTCAAGATTGATTGTTTTCTGTAATTTATTTTGTACATCTTAATTTTTTTGTATTTCCAATTATACATCCTATGTAATTAAAATTTTGTATCTGTTTGATTAAAATCATATAATTAATATTTAGCCACCATCTTTGAAATCTAAAAACTAAAGTTAGTCTGAGGGAATATAGCAGTCACTTATACTATATTAAATGTTATAAGTATAAGCTGAAAATTTTCCTCAAAGAAATGTAAAAGTTTGTGCATAAATATTAACAGTTTTGTTTGTGAGGATTTGAGCATCGTTAAGGAATTTATGCATTTATCAATACAGATTTATGTAAAAAATGTATTATTTAAATTACAAACTATATGACTTAAATACGAAAGTTTTATAAAATATAACATTTAAATGATATCTGTTGAATGTTGTACTAACTGAACAAAGATGTTATTCATCCTCCTGCATAAGCAGTCTCTGTTGTGTCAGGAAACATATATCAAACATTGGTTCTGGTTGAAGCACACCTGTAATTAAATACATCAACAATACAGACAAAAAGTATCAAAACACTTAAATCTGCTAGAGAATTGCTGGATACACATTACATCATAAAAGTAAGGAATTTTAGAACAACCTCATGTGGAACCTTCAAAAAAAAAATTTATAAATATAGACAGATTACCAACAAATATTTTATGAATGGAATCTGACAGAAAGGATGATTTGTAGACTAAAACTTACATGGACACAATCAGAACAATCGAATAAAGTGGTTTGGAAAAAATAGAGATGAATAGAAAATGGGCACAAGAAGATGTCAAATATATCGTAAAATTGAAATAAAAGAAGATGGATACAACATGTTCTTTGAATGAAAAACATCAGGCTCCAAAGCAGATGCTTACCTACCATCCCACGAGAAAAAATTACTGGGACTTTCATTCAAAAGACCGATGGATGGAATGTCTACTGAAGCTGAAAACAGGTCTAATTTTAGAAAGAAAAATTAACACTTGGACCGGGATTCGAACCTCAGATATCTGACTCTGGATGTCAGTATGATACTGATTACACCATCCGAACTCTGATACGAACATCAACAATTCTTTCCACTTATACAATTCTGCTTCAAAATATTTAACAGATCTACTTAAACGACTAATTTTACAAAAGCAAGATAATTATTACTTATTTTAGGAATTCTCACTATGAGGAATATTCATTAAGGTAGAATATTTTTTATCACTCACCTCATATTGTTCTTCTTATTTGATTATAAACTAGTTTCGGAACATAGTTTCTGCTCCATCTTCAGTATCGTCACGACCGTTGTTCTGTCGTCTTGAAGAGCTGTCCTTCTCTCCTTCCATTGGCTGACTGAAAAACCTCGAAACCAGGTCATTCTCACCGGGAATTTCAAAGTTCATTAATTTCTTCTTTTCGCTCTTTTGAATGTAGATCTTTTCCCAAACAGTACATTCTTTTGGTTTTTCTATTTGTTTTAATAATTTAGCTTCTTTCTCGATAAGATATTTTTTCGACCATGCCTATGGCAGCCACCTGAAGATGCTCTTCTACTTCCCCCTCTTGAAATCCCATGATGATGTTCTCCTTACACTCTAGTTTTCAAACTTCTCTTAGTTTTTCCTAAGTAGGAATTTCTCCACATTCTTCACATTTAATTTGATAACACTCCCTCGATTTGTTTTCTTATTTAATTTTCTCCATTTCTTGATTAGGTTCTAATCAGTCTACTGATTGCCTGTCCGTCATTTTTGGGTGACTAACCTAATGTTGACATCTTTAAAAATGTTTTGAAACTGGTGGTGTTTTAATGCGAGGATATGTGAATTTTCTAAACCTTTCTCCATTAGCTTCATTTAACTTTTAGAAGAGTGCTTTGATTAATAAACTTTTTGTATTTTGAACTTGTTTATTTTTGTCTTAATATCATTTTTATTGCAAAAACCATTTTCGTGGATACGTTGATTATGTGTTCTTTTTCTTTTTCATAATTTACCTTTGTTCATTGGTATGTTCTAACAAAGAAGCAGCTTTCAATAGTGTGACACCATAGATTAGTGCAAAATACCAATGAACAAAGAAAAGTATGAAAAAGCACAGAAAAGAAAACCTAATCCACGTACGTCAACGAAAAATGGTTTTGCAATATAAATAATATCTCAAAAAAGAAACCCAAGTTCAAAAAGGACAAAAAATTTATTAATCAAAAGCACTCACTTCAAGAAAAGTTAAAGAAGATAATGGAAAATTTAGAAAATTCACATATCATCCATTAAAACACCACAAGTTTCAAAACATTTTTAAAGATTTCAACATTAGGTTAGCACCCAAAAATGACTACAGCATCGGTAGACTGATTAGACCTAATAAGAATGAGAAAATTAAAGAGAAAACAAATCAGGGATTTATCAAATTAAATGTGAGAAATTCTACATAGGAAAAACTAAAAGAAGTTTGAAAACTAGAGTGAAAGAACATCTCAGGAATGTCAAGAAAGGGGAAGTAGAAAAATCTGCAGTGGCTGCCCATGCATGGTCTGAAAAACATCTTATCGAGAAAGAAGCTAAATTATTAAAACAAATAGAAAAACCAAAAGAACGTACTGTTTGGGAAAAGATCTACATTCAAAAGAGCGAAAAGAAGAAATTAATGAACTTTGAAATTCCCGGTGAGAATGACCTGGTTTTGAGGTTTTTCAGTCAGCCAATGGAAGGAGAGAAGGACAGCTCTTCAAGACAACAGAACAACGGTCGTGACGATACTGAGGATGGAGCAGAAACTATGTTCCGAAACTAGTTTATAATCAAATAAGAACAATATGAGGTGAGTGATAAAAAATATTCTACCTAAAGATAATTATGTTGAAGAACAATACAGATTGAAATATTCTTCATTTGCAATCAAATGAAATTTCCATAAATAATGTACAGCCTTTAAAAAAAAGATGGCGCAACTCTTGATGGTGGAAAAGTTAAAAGTTTTGAAGAGCAATTCACACTAGTAAATTGTTACATGTACTGTCTCCTTTGAGGTCAAATCTGACGGCATAAGGAAACAATCATAGATTTATACCAATCATTATGGAAAGAATTTCACAAATACATTTATTAATTGAATTTCTAAGTTAAGAGAGTTATCAGATGACTGAAAGCAAGTAATGGTCTCTTAAACCAAAGTAAGTGATCCCACTACAGGCCTCAGGAGGCCCTTGGGGTAGTAGGAGGTTAAGGCTCCCACTTTTTCTTGACAATCGGCACTTGATGTCAGCCGGGTTGTCAGCCCTGCGTGACGGCCGCCTTTACCCCAGAACAAGCGTCTGGTACTCATTTCAGTTAGAGGCTGAGTCGACCCCAGGGCCATAGTGCCGCCAGAAGGTTTGGGTGGTCTCTTAAACCAATCAATAGTAAATTAGCGCTTACTTCTGATGCAGTATTTGTATCCTTCGCTTAGTAGAGCAGTCGGTAAGATGCTTTCTTGCAACGACGCAGGACTAGGTTCGATCCTGGTCAGGGATTTTTTTAATAATGTCGTTATTCTTTATAATGCCTACACAATACCAGGCTACGTTATATAAATAAATTTGTATATATATAGGGAAATTAATTAATTAAAGGAAACAGCTCTAATGAATAATGATTTTAAAATCTCATTACTTTATTTAAAAAACACAAGGCATAATAAGATTGTTTATTTCCACTACTAACGTAAACTGCGTCTGATTAATTTAAATTAAGACAAGTTAATATATAATTTCATTATACGAGTAAGTCCTGAAGTATTGCATCGCTTCATACAGAATGTTTCTAGCAGGGAACGGTTGTGGTCTAGTGGAGGAAGCTTCTATTTCCCATGCAGGAGGTCGCGTGTTCGATCCCGCTATCATGTTTTTTTTGTCTCTCTTGTCCTTATTGCACTACTTATATATGCAAAATTATTTTCCATTGCCCGACACACAACAAAATAGAACGAATTTTAGTTTCTCAAATAGTTGTATACTGTGAACTAAACAACTGACCTCTGGTCGTGCACAGTGGCTTCATTCTGGGACTTGAAAATTACCTGTGTGCCAACAATTATTTCAAAGGCTGTACATCAACTAACCTCAATATTTATCAAATTATAAATATGCATAATACAACTACAGAGATAGCAAGCAAATTTTGTTCTCAAACATTGAAGAAGTAACACAATGAAGTATTAATTTAATATTAATAAAAAATCACCTCACATATTTTGTCTACTTTTTAGATCAACCATTTTTGTTACATTATAGTCTTTAATTATTATTCCAATAAAATTAAACACTATATCCAATTCATAAATTAATTATGGAAAATAACAGAGGTTTATTTAAATTAATAATTAATAAAAAGAGTTGTATCTCACCTCATACTTCGTGTTCTTCAAGCACGGAAACTGCAGTTTTCAAGAAGAATCCTTTCCATCTTCAGCCATCATTATAACTGATGATGGGAGGGATTTCTCTTGAATACTGCAGTTTCCGTGCTTGAAGAACATAGAGTGTGGTGAGATACAAGTCATTTTAGTAATTTTTATTAATCACTCTATCAAATTCTAAACATTTACAATCAGCACACTAGTGTACAAAGCTAAGAGTTTAGAAAATTCATCGGAGAACATATTGTTTAAACAACTCACCTCATAGGATTCATGCTTCCATGATATCGCGATTTCAAACATAATCATGTTCATCGTCAGCCATAAACATGATTATGTTTGAAATCGCGATATCATGGAAGCATGAATCCTATGAGGTGAGTTGTTTAAACAATATGTTCTCCGATGAATTTTAATGATTATACCTCATAATGTTTACTACCCAACATTAATTAAATATAACTAAGAGTTTAGGTTTAAATCCCAGTTCAGGCATTACTAAAAAGAAGACAGAGTATGAGGTAAGGTGATAACAAATACTTGAGAAATTGTATAGTTGTATCCGTTAAGCACTGGCTGTATTAGGTCAGATGGTAGAATATTTACCTGTTATTTTGTAAACTTGAGTTTGAGTTTTTTTTGTGATCAATGAATTCAGTTTAATACCCTATATTAAACTGAATTCATTGTTTTCTGTTATTAATCTTTCCCAACTTACTCAGCAAGTTGGCCTACTGCTATGTACATGACATCATTTACCACTCAACTGAGCTCGACTGTAAACTAGTATTCAATCTAAAACAAATTTTACGAAAGTTGTTGCTGGTACATCATTATTCGATGGGAAATTTAATTACATTTTAAAAGTAACTTACCTTATATTTAAGAGATTCTTCAAATTCATATTGAATGCTAGTATCATACAGCATCAGCCTACAATTTCCAAGAGCTAGGATACAATTTCGTAATCTCGCAATCACTTCTCTATCTTGACGTGGGACAACCTGCAGATTATGCAATTTTACTGTTAAATTTTTTGTACTGAATACAAGAAAAACCTATCCTATTTACCCAAATATATGTTGACCTCAAAATGAACATGACCCCCCAATTTGAAGATGCTTTTTAAGAATGTTTTTGATTTACTAACCAATACTATACCATGTCATCACTATTTTCACCACCACAACTGATGTCTTTACATCATACACATGCATCAACTGACACTGGCTTTGAATGGTGCATCATTCATGCTGTCCATTTCCATTTGTACAAACTCATGCTTTATTTTGCACTTTTGTTCTTATCACTTCTCATTTGATAAGAATATTTTTATTTATTTTCTCTCACACATACTCAATAACTTGTGATATTTCCCCATCTTTGGTCCGCGAAAGTTTCTCAATTTTTGCAGAATGTTACTTCAGGAGACATCAAATTTTCTCCCTGCTGCCCAGTTGTTCATAGCTTCTGATTCCCTAATTACCATCAACATAAAATTAGCATCACATCATAATGTCTCCAAAAACCAGTCACGATCTGTGAACTCACAATATTTTACTGCATATTTCGACATATCTATTTAACTTTTACAACCATAAGAAATTTATTCATTGCCACCATTATAATTTTTTAATGACCTTTTCAAGATTCTTTTTACCAAACCAAAAGTTCCTGCTTTCCTATTGGGTATCATGTTATATTTAATTTCAACCACATATTATTTATCTGGTGTTGCATTAAGATAATTTCCTAGCTGGCAACTGTGTACTGCACAGCGTAAAATCATTGACCTCATCAGCCTGCAGCTATGTATCCTGTAATGCAATGTAGAAACATGGACCTCGACTAGATATTTCCTAGTCTGCAAATTTAAAACAAGTTATGATTTTTTTGGATTTCACATTTTAGAAAAGGTCTTTTCGGGTAAATACAGTAATTTCTAAAATTTTATATGTATATTTATTCCATAAAAAAGCCTTTTTATAAATAGATATGAATTATAGCAAAATTATTTTGAAAAGAAAAATTAACAGGCTTGAATCTCATTCCCATGAGTTTGCTATCCATTACACCATCCAAGCTATGATACAAACATTAACATTTTTTAAATTGTGTATGTGGAAAGAAATGTTAACGTTTGTATTGTAGCTTGGATGGTGTAATGGATAGCATACTCATATGGAGAACAAGATGTCCATGATTTAAATCCGGCTCAAGTGTTAATTTTTCTTTTCAAAATAATATTGTCTAGTATTGAAAATGTTAAATTTAAAATATTACATCTAAATATGTAGCAAAATTACTTGTCCCTGTAAAACTCAGATCTGAAGATCTGAGTATCACCAAATAGCTTTCAGAAGGACCTCTAGCGAGAAAAGTGTGAGCACCTCAATTTATAATCCCTTTGGTTTCAGCTTTCCTGTCATTGTATAATCAGATTCAAAATGTGAAAGAATTATTTTAAAAATAAATTAAGATTAAAAAAATTAGAGTTCAGAGTTAAATTTTGTTGTCAATAGTACTTTGAATTGAGCCTTTTGAGTATTAAAATGGGCCATGCTGCATTTTGAGAACACAGAATTTTCTTCTAAATACTTGCTTAAATATATTATAAATAGTAATACAAAGAACAAACATTTTATTTGTTTTAATAGACACGTGGTAACTGTTGTGTAAGCACGATCACAATGTTGTTAGAATTAACAAACTCGCAACACGACTAAATCTAGATTCAATGGTCGAAAAGTCCTCTGCTAGGTCGCTGGGATTTTTATGTCGAGAAAGAATTTTTAGAACACTTTGGCAGCTATAATTAAGTTTTATTACGAATAGGCCTACTACACTATTAATATTAGAACAATTTCACGTATTTGATCGGAATACTCAGATTCCTTACAACGAGGGACCACGAGGCATTCAAAGCCTCGGCCTACAAGCAATACCGTCGATGTAGACAGCTTAACAACAAGCGAGATAATCAGACCTCTAATAAAACACAACCATAGTCCTAAATGGCCTAGCACAAACTGAGAGCAAGTCACACGAGGACATGCTAGACCTGGACACAGCACCGACAATGTTGCCAGCATGACAAATGCTGCATCAAGCAATATGACCAACATAAAATGTCTAGTGCTGTACTCAGGCACCTCCAAGTGGAGAGCAAGTGAACTACATCGGTAGTCGATGCAGATCACACCAAGTACAACTGAGACAACCGCACTGGATAAACAGATGCGACACATGTCACAACAGTAACACTAGAAAAATGTAATTATAATCATAATTGTACTCTTGAGCAATCAGTAGATGTGCTCACATGTAAATAAACCAAAATTGGACTTTGCCCATTTTAATACTCAAGGGATCAATTAGAAACAAGAGCTGCTAATGGTTACATTTCATGTACCTTAATCTAGGGTGACTTTGTATCATGTATAAAAAGAGTTTGCTTTTTTTTAGATTGATGATAGGTATAGGAACTTCATTTTTGCTGTAGAACGCCTTTGACCTACCAGCCTAGCTACTGGCCTCACATCCACATGTGTTAATCACAGAGGATGACTGTCATCCAGCCAGTGTAAGGGTGACATATTGTCAGCATGTTGGGTCCCCCAGCCATTACAGCTGGTTTTCTCAACCTGGAGTCATTAACTATTGTAGCTATCTAAATTCCTCACAATGCCGGGTAAGAACCGGTCCTATACTGGCTGAAATCCCATGAGAGAGAAAATTTCTTCTCTCATGGAGACTTGAACCAGTGTAAATCTCATATCTCTTCACCAAGGCATTATCCCTTAAACTGCTAGGCTATAGCACAGGACAAATTGATTTACCAACAGCATGTGGTGTTTCTACGCAGTCACATTCTTCTTCTTCCAGCTCTACAGCCATTTATGAGCCCTAGCTGCTGTTAGGACATTCTTCCATGCATCCCTGTCCAACACCCTCCTTCTCCATACCCGGACCCCAAGCTTTCAGAGATCCTTCTCTATTCCATCCATCCATATAAGCTTCAGTTCTCCTCTTCTTCTTCCTCCATCTGGTCGCAATAGTGTAAAGCTTTCTAGTAGCATTCTCCTCCTACATTCTCATTATATGATCCACCCATTTCAGTCTGCCAATTTTAATAACATTTAATGTTTTATTATTAATTTCATACATCTCAATGAAATGAATAATAAAAACACTGAAAGAAGCCATACTGGCTTTATAATGTAATGTAAAATTTCCAAACAATTGTCTTCTTAACAAGAAGCCACCATTTGCAAGATAGAAGCGAAGGTTTCATAGAATTTGGTGCAAGATAATTAACAGCATATATAAGAGAAGAATTTTCATTTAGATTGGAACTTGCTCAGGTAGCTCAGCCGGTAGAATATTGGCCTAAAAAGCCAAAGGTCCTGGGTTCTAGCCCCAGTCTGAGAGTATAATTTTTCTCTTCAAAAAATAACATTTACAATATCTGGAACTGAGTACAAGTTGTAGATTTCATCGTTATATCTTATCCACCATACTCCATGATCACTTATAGGTCCCACGATCTCCCTCAGGATTTCCCTTTCAAAGATTCTCAGTCTTTCTCCATTCTCTCTGCTAAGTGTCCAGCATTCACTGCCTTGAATAGCAACTAGTCTCACTATGGTTTTGTAATTTTTAGTTTTGCATCCAGACTTAGAATTTGTGATTTGAATTGATCCTTAAGTGCATAAAGTCACATACTAACCACACACAATGTTTCTCAACTCCGGTGATCGGACAAGAACTGCTGTTTTCAAAATGGTATGGTCCTGTTTTTATTATCAACCTCAAAAATGAACAACTGCTTATTTTTACAAATGGGATAGAGTATCACTGTTTATGTATATTACTATATGAGATACAATGTACATAATTAAGACAACAAATATGCCTTTCAGCATATATTACCTCTTCAAGGTTTTGTGTAAAACCACCCATATTGTCATCTCCTCCTCTGTTGGTGGTAGGACAGATCCAAATGTAACCATTATTACCAAGAACTATACTTGCTCCACATAGAAGATTATGGAAATGAGTTTTACGTCTCTTCACAAGAGATGGCAGGACTTTCACCAAAACTCCTTGTGACAGCTGTAATAATAAAACTAATTTTATTTTGCAATACATGATCAACACACTGTATATTTTATCTATATATGTCAGGGATTCTACAATTATTAACATCTTCCTATGCCAACCCTCCACAACCTTCTAACCTGTATATCTTCAGGTCTCAATTCTCTCCTATTCAGTAATTCCATGTTTTTCTTGGTCTGCCTTTTCCTTGTCCCAAAGTTGCCATCGATACATTAATTTAGGTCTTTATCCTCTCCCATTAAGAAAACTAAATACATGCCAGCTATATCTATTTTGAGTTGTAATGTAAACAAACCAGATGTACGACTGCATTTTCATTGGTTGATTAATGGTTTTACCTTTAAGTGTGTAAGAAAATGTAGTTTGCTCTCTAACACTTGAAATAAAAATATATATTATCTGGCACATGCCTATGTAAGTTATATAGGAGAATCTTAAAATATATAATTATAATTTTAATAGATTAAATAAACATTGTTACATTCTTATGCATGAACAATGCAGAAGACATTGGAACATAAGTTGTTTTAAATGGTCGCTTCTGTACAATTTCTTAAAACTTTGGAAATGATAGCATTTGGAAAGCAGAGAGAAACAAATTATTTTTAATGTTTTCAAACAGTTTAGTGAAAAATATTCCACATTAGCCATTGAGGATGTGGTGAAAATAAGAGCAGAATTTACAGATGAGTCAGCATAGAGCATACATTTTGTTTGTAATGAAATTATAAATAAAGCATATCTATTGACATCATGGAAAAAGCTTAAACTTCTGATTCCATACATAATTTTTTGTCATTAATAAATGAGGGGGTCAGTGGAATAAGGGCCCATCCCAACTACACAAAGTATTGAGAAAAATTGCATTTTATTAAATTATACATAGAGTCAAATATATAGAGCACACATTGATAATACACTTCTCAAAACAATTAGAGGAACACTATGAAATATGCAAATATTTTTTCATTGGATAAAGGTACAAACATGAAATTAATAAAGTACATTATTTGTGGTTATTTCGTTATTTATTTATTGCTCATATCAGTAAAAACAAATGAATAACGCTGACAATTAACTTTTCAAATAATTCCGCTATGTAAGCAATTGAATCTTGTGCTTATTTTTCAAAGTTAAACACTCGTTATATAGAGTTAGTATCGTGTATGGCCTCTACGACATTCGATGACACTTTGGCACCTTCATGGTATGCTCCCAATAAGATTCTGGATTTCCTCTTGCGGGATATTCTCCCATTCCTCCTACAGAGCATCTCCACGTTGCTGCAGAGTTTGTGGAGCTAGATGACGGTTCCTGACCTTACTGTCTAGAAGATCCCACAAGTGTTCAATAGGGTTGAGGTCTGGGCTGACCGCTGGCCACCCCATTACCACAATTTCATTCCTCCTCAGGAAATCCCTGGTGACAGCCGCAGAATGTGCCCTGGCATTATCCTGCATAAACAGAAATCCAGGACCTACTCCAATGGCAGCGGGTACTACATGCTCTTCCAGAACTTGTTCGATATACCGGACAGCATTCAGTCGCTGGGGAACAAGTATAAGGTTCGTACGATTGTTGTACATAACTCCGGCCCACACCATTATGGAACCTCCTCCGAATCTATCAATTTCCTGTACAGCCTCTGCAGAAAATCTTTCTCCTGGCCGTCCCCACACCCTCAATCGACCATCACAACGTGTAAGACGATACCTGGATTCGTCCGAGAAGAGCACAGACTCTCACTGGTTCAGGTTCCAATCACCATGGTTTTCAGCATACGTACATCTTGCTGCCTTATGCCCATTTGTTAAGCGTGTTTTTTTAACGGGCCTTTTTGGACGAATATTCTCTTTCCTTAATCTGTTCCTTATGGTTTGGTCTGAAACCCGGATTCCGGAAGCCATATGAAGGTCATTCTGCAGGTCTTTTCCAGTTTTTGTACGCTGTCGAAGAGCAGAAAGAACAACGTATCTGTCATCCTGGGGGCTTGTTTTAAATCTACGGTCCTGGCCACGTCTTCTACAATACTGACCTGTCTCTCTGTGCCTGTTGCGTAACCTGGACACCACGGAAGGAGAAACCCCAATCTCTCTAGCCACTTGTCACAGAGATTGACCTTGTCGTAAAAGATGTAGAGCATGATACACTTCAAACTCATTTAAATGCCTCATTTTGTCAGAGACTTTAATAAACAAGGCAATAATCAACATTCGTCACTATAGCAACATCAGGAAGTTTACCAATTAGAAGTGGCCAGTGCCTTCCAAAATAAAAAAAATCTCTATATTTGTTATTTGAGGTAATTTCTCTGTATTTAGGCCATGGATCTTTAAAATTTGTATCCAATGGTAAAATTAATAATTCAATTTACATATTGTCCAACTTTCAGCATCACAGCTTTAAAAAACAATTACTTATTCAATTTATTACAAGTGTTCCTCTAATTGTTTTGAGCAGTGTATTTGGAACATGTCTTGTACATAAAATAAGCTTTCTGCCTGCAAATGTATAGATCACTATATTGTTTCATATGTCTAATCAAAGAAAAAGAATGTGGAGAATATAAAAAATACAAAAGGTTGGTTGGTTGGTTGGTATCTAATGTCGAGCACTTGATAATGAAATCATTCGCTCTCTTGCACTCCAATATTTAGCAGAAAGGCTGGTCTCTTCTACAAAAGCTGGACAACGGAGGAGATGGTTTCTTTCCATATCTTCATTTAAATTGCAAAAAGGGCATTTAGGTGAATCTGTTATGCCAATTCTGTGTAGGTGTTTATTCAAGCAGTCATGTCCCGTTAGCAGTCTGAATGTTGCTACTGCAGATTTTCTTTGTAATGTAGTAATGTCATAAGCTTGTAGATTTTCCCATTCCTTTCCAGATGTTTTGGTGGTGTATTCTTCTCTAAGTTTATTGATGTATTTATTTGAGATAATTCTTTTGATAGAGTGAAAGGAAACTGGAGCAGAAGTTGGGTTTGAAACAATTTTGCTACCCTTCTTGGCTAGAAAATCGGCTATTTCATTGCCTGTCACTCCACAATGGGCCGGAATCCATTGAAGTACAACTTTTTTATGTAGACGGGATAAATGTTTTATCATTTTGTGACATTCGATAATTTTGATGCTTTTGGGTGTTGTGTCTCGTGTTATAGCAAGAATGGCTGCTTTGGAGTCACATAGAATTACAACTTTTGTAAATTTTTGGATTTGTGATATAAAAGATTTTGTAAACTTAAGAAAATTGCTAGAATTTCGCCATCAAAGTTTGTTGAATTTGTGTTTAGTTTACGATAAAAGGAAAAAAGTGGACATACTGCACCAGCACCAGTGCCACCATCATTTGGTAGGCTGGAGCCATCTGTAAAAATATGTATCCATTCAGGAGCTGGGTATCTTAGATTTATCATTTCCAGTGACATTTGTTTTAAAATATATGGAGGAGTTTCAGATTTCTTGATGTCTTCTGTTAAATGAAGGTTATATTCGATTTCCAAAAATTCTAGAGGGTTGTTTCTCATCTGCATATTTTCTTTTGAATGTGGAAGTTGCAATTTCTGTTTGATTTCTTGTACAATGCTTAGGAAGCTTTGCTGAGATTTTAAACATACTTGTGGTTTTCTTTGGGTCCAGTTATTATGGGGTAGCCTTAAAAATTTTTCATACTGTGTGACTGCTGTTTTCTCAATTTCAGATGCTATGTTTGGGTTATTTGTTAAGATTTGCATGGCAGTGATTGGTGTTGTTTTAACGGCTCCTGTTATCAGACGGAGGATTTGGTTCTGCAATTTATTAAGTTTTTCCACTTTAGTAGTTACTAGGATTTCTTCACAATATTGAAGTACAGGTTTTATGTACATTTGGTAGAAGGTGTTTAGGGTTTGTGTGTTGCAACCCCACTTTTTCCCTGCTAATCGTTTTAATAATGGTAACCTTGTTTCTATCTTTGTACATATATTCTCTATGTGTTTCTTCCATGTTAATTTTGTGTCCAGAGTTATTCCTAAATATTTTGCTTCATGTGTTTGAGTTAATAATTCACCCTCCAATTTCAGAGTGATGGGTAGTGGTTTCTTTCTTAATGTAAATAGTTGATAATTTGTTTTCTGTATATTTATCTTCATTAAGTTCTGGGATGTCCAATTCTCTAACTGTATTAGTGATTGTTGGGCTATGGTTATTAATTGTTGACTTTGGTTTTTCGGTTTGGAGACCCATATTACAACATCATCAGCAAAAAGTAGGGTTTTCGTTTCGAGCTTTTCTATATGCTTAGGTAGATCATTAATGTAGATATTGAAGAGAATGGTACTGAGTACAGAACCTGTGGTAAACCTCGATGTGTTTGTTGGTATTTAGAGAGGTGATTATTATACTTTGTAGCGATGAACCGTTGGATGAGAAAATTGCTGATCCAGAGTAGCATATTCCCTTGAATGCCTAAAGTCTGCATTTTTTCTAATAATTTATATCTCCAAATAGAGTCATATGCTCCTTGGAAATCAACGAACATTGCCAGAGTGTCTTCTTTTCTGTTGAAACTGTCTTTAATAGCTTGACTTAGGTGTACAATTTGTTGATTTGTTGATTGTAATTCTCTAAATCCAGCTTGATTGGGTGAAAGTAAATTATTGGTTTCTAAATACCAATTAAATCGATTTGAAATCATTTTTTCCATAGTTTAAAAAATTACACTAGTTAGTGCTATTGGGCGATAATTTGAAAAAGTATTTGTTGATTTTTTTGTTTTCGAAATAGGTATTATAATAGCTTTTTTCCAATCATCAGGAACTTTTGTGTTCCAAGAAAGATTATAAAGGGAGAGCAATTGAGTTTTGGCTTTATTGCCAAGGTTTGAGAAATTCTGCATGTATATTATCTGCTCCTGGAGGCTTGTTTGATTTTAAACTATTAATGGCTATGTTTAACTCTTTAATGTTGAAATTCTTATTAAAGATATTATCTTTTGTACTGCTTTGTTGATTTTATGTAATTTTTTAGGTTCTCTTTTATTGTTTTTGTTTTTTTTTTGTTCTCTGAGGACAAAGTATAGGTGTTAGCGTAGTGTTTGTTGAATTTGTTGGCTATTTCACTTTCATTTGTAATCTGTTTGTTGTTGTGGATAATGGTGTTTTTTGCCGTTCTTTTTATTTTGTATATTGTGTACAAATCTATATGCTTTCTGGCCATCTTTCCTATAATCCATTTTTTGGAGGAAGTTATTAAAATTTTCTCTTTTATTGCTGTTAATTTCTTTTTTGAGTTGTGCGCACAGTTTTCTCCAATTTTGTACATCTTTTGTTTTTTCTGCTTTATTTCTAGCGAGATCTCGGTCTATTTTCATTCTTTCTAATTTTGAATTCCAGAAGGGTTTGTAGTTTTTAACTATTCCTCGTGGTATATATTTTTTTGCTGTTTTTAATATTATTTTGCATATAGATTTGGGTTGTACAAATGTCACGAGAGTCATTATGTCTTCTTTGCCATCCAACCATTAGGATAATTTGTTGTCAATATTACATCTCGTAATAAGGGAAAATTTCCTTTCCCTTTTTTAAGGCTTATTACTTCCTCTAAAGCCAAGTCACCAAAACTGGATTTTACGTACATTACATGTCTGTTTTCCACAAAACGAAACTGAGATGCTATTCTGATGTCTACCTTATGCTTGTCCAGCATCACATTTGTCTTTGTGAATATTTCATTTAAGTTACTCAAATCTTTAAAATCTTCTGCATTTATCTCAATTACTGTGAATGATGTCTTTGTTCGTCTCTTTCTTATGAGGTGAGCCCACTGTTCAGGTGTATAAACCACTTGTGTTTTTCCTTTAACTTTTTTAATCACACAAAGTCACAGGGGAGGAAAGTGTGACCTGGTACACGAAATTTATGTTCAATTTCTTCAAACCAACCACAATCAATCATGTACAGACAAAGTCCCATTATTGTAAAATTATTGTTTTGACCAACACATGAATCACTATATACACTATAAGTTTGTTTTATTAGCACCTTTTTCAATGAGTGGCACAGCTTTTAATAAACAACTGGCAATTTTGTCCGCACCTCTTGAAGCAACTGATTCAAGCCGATATATATTCCTTTCCACTGTTGCATAAAATTTTCTGGTCTGTTTTATTCCACTCTTGCACATTTATTTTTCTTTTGTTAGATTTTATTACTATTTCCATTTGCACAAGAACCTGCCGCATCAGCCATTCTGCATTTACTGATATTTGCCGGCAATGCTAGTCAGTATTGCAGCGGACAATATACGGTCACGTGTCAGCAGTTGGGATGGGCCTTTATTTCCTGCGCGTGTGAAGAAGTTAGAAATTTTTCTTATACATAAAGTCTCATTTACCCTCTTTTCAGCAAAGATAGAATTATGAGCTTCTAAAGATTAACAGAAGATGGCCACAGGATACATAATCTGCAAATAACTAAAAATCAATCATTGGTTGGGATGGGCCCTTATTCCACTGAGCCCCTCAAATAAGAAATGGAGGAAGTTCCTAATTATTGCTAGCATGTCACCTTGTATTCAGTATTATTTCCCATAAAATATGATGTTGTCTAAGAACAATGTTCCTATCGATGACAGTTCCGTACACAATTCAGTTATATGGCAGGTAAAAGTAGCACACAGGAGTAATATCTTCTGCAAGTTTGTTTATAGTACAACTGGAACTTAGCTCAGAATTAGTATATCAGCAAAGATTGTATTGATCATCCCTATTATTTACAAATTGGACAATACAAATTCAAAACAGTGCTCAGTTTTACATATTCAGCATCTGATATAAACTGCAAGAATAATATAACTGCTGAGACCATCCTCTATGTCTTGTGGTCAAAGTTTCTGACTACAGTTCATGAGGTCCCATGTTCAATTCTGCTCAAAGCACAGACATTTTTCCTGTACTTGCCCATGGTATGGAATTTAGGTTTAGGTTCAAGGACTTCTGGTCTACATAATCATTTATGACTCGGATAATATAATTCTGCTTTCAGGTTCCCCAATCTCAGAACTGGATTACAATTCTACCAATGGTAGGAGAGAATGTCAGAAATATCATAATACAATCTGGTAGCATTGGACGAAAACATATTGCTGCCTTGAGGTTATTATTATGGCTGGGAATGTTTTATTTGGTCTTAAGATGATTTTTAGATATCAGTTAATATTTAGAAACACCAAAGTCAAGACGTATAATGTTCTTGTGAGACCAGTAATAACTTATGCCTCTGAAAACTAAACCTTTTCTTAGTCTGATGAGTGATAATTGGGATTTTTCGAAAGGAGAGTACTTAGACCCATCAATGAAGTTGTGCAAGATATTGGTAATTGGAGAAGGAGATATAATTTTGAATTATCTAAATTATATAATAAATCTGATGTGATGAAATATATTAAAATTAGTAATTGGCTTAGGTCAGACGTTATACACATGAATGATAATAGAACTGATAATTTTAGGCAGTAAAACCAAGAGGTTTTATTTATTAACAATTAATTAGATTTCACACCTCATTCCATATATTTTTTTTATAATCCAGGACCAGTTTCAAAGAGTTTTCTTTCATTGTCAACTGGGGTCTGAATCAGCAAATCTTTATTGGGAGGCAAGAGTATTACTGACTTAAGTCAACATCAAACCATTGAAAAATAGCAGTTCTCTTAACCCTCTTAGAGCCAGGCCTGAGTGCGTGTGCTAAGGGGTTTAAATGCCAAAGCCGTTTCGGCCGTCTTAATTTTGCATAGTTTAACTAATTTTTTGGCATCCTATAGTAAAGGAATGCAACTTGCATTTTAGGGGAATCTTTCGACCTTGGTTTAATATATTTATGAGGGTGTTTTTGCTTTCACTAGGGTAGTTTTACAAGTTAAAAACAAGCTCCTTCAGTTAGCTGCAGATGTTAAGTGTGGATTTTCAAGTCGCAATGGCAAGCGGTTCTAGTGAATTTTTTAAAGCTGGTGTAGATGACGAAAATTTAATTCAGTATTTTGATCAATGT
Source organism: Diploptera punctata (assembly GCA_030220185.1). Taxonomy (NCBI): domain Eukaryota; kingdom Metazoa; phylum Arthropoda; class Insecta; order Blattodea; family Blaberidae; genus Diploptera; species Diploptera punctata. Next base: position 2,960,297 of record JASPKZ010009790.1, read on the forward strand.
GAATTTGATTCCGATGGATTATTTTCCGCAAGTGACAGTGATGATTTGGGCTCTGATAGTAGTGACGGAACTGTACCAGACACACCCTCGGAATCACCGTATATGAAAAAAAAAGGCGTTTACACGCTTCTAATGGAGCTTCGTCGGTTCAATTTGATATACAGGTATATTAAGATAATGGTAATGTTACCTGTGATAACGACGATGGCGATGAAAACGATATTCAAAATTTCAGAGAAATATTTCCTACCGAACCTGACCCAAATCCTAAGCCTCCTTTCACATTCATGGAATTGCCTGGAACAAAACATACGCCTCCTCCTCATTCCCCTCCAATATCTTATTTCAAATTGAAAGGTTATTTATTATTAATGCGAGATTTATTATTAAGGCTTCAAAATCCATTGTAATATATATTTCTCTATTAGGCTAAATTTAGTGATAGGTTTGCACTTTTTTCATTAGTGTTGGTGTTAATTGTAGTGTCAAGAAAATATTAGTGTTAATTAACAGTTACTAAAAATAAAGATTGACTTATTCAGCAACAAGTCTTCTTTCCAGAAAGTTTAGGTGAGTACCACAGAATAATTATTATATTTAATTAGCTCATAGATATTTTTCCTTCTCTCTCTCTCTCCCTCTCTTTTTTTTATAAATTGTATTCGATGTAGATTCGATGTTTTATGCTATTTCGTAATACAATGAATGCACTTCGTTACAGTATTTTTTTTTACCTTTGTAATATCAATTTTAAAACAACTTTTTTAAATTAAAAGTATTAAAAAATATTTCACCGTGCACAAATATCATGTTTAGTTAAATGTATTAATAATATTAAATTAATATTGAGAAGCTAAAGCTATTACTATGATAGAAATAAGTAAATTAATAGACACAATTAAATTATTGTAAATCAATGGTAAAGAGAAAAATTTTTGCCTGAACCGGGAATCGAACCCTGAACCTTTAGCTTTCCGTGCTAATGCTCAGACCACCGAGCTAATCCAGGCTTCATTCCCATCCAAGCAAGAATCCTTCCTTTACCTTTACTCTACTGGCCCCACATTCAATTGCAATGAATCATCATTCACAAATACACAATGAATGGCTTCTACCTGAAGAAGACATGAAGGGACTCCACACAGCTATAGCATTATTTATTAAATTAATATTGAGAAGCTAAAGCTATTACTATGATAGAAATAAGTAAATTAATAGACACAATTAAATTATTGTAAATCAATGGTAAAGAGAAAAATTTTTGCCTGAACCGGGAATCGAACACCGAACCTTCAGCTTTCCGTGCTAATGCTCAGACCACCGAGCTAATCCAGGCTTCATTCCCATCCAAGCAAGAATCCTTCCTTACCTTTACCTTTACTCTACTGGCCCCACATTCAATTGCAATGAATCATCATTCACAAATACACAATGAATGGCTTCTACCTGAAGAAGACATGAAGGGACTCCACACAGCTATAGCATTATTTATTAAATTAATATTGAGAAGCTAAAGCTATTACTATGATAGAAATAAGTAAATTAATAGACACAATTAAATTATTGTAAATCAATGGTAAAGAGAAAAATTTTTGCCTGAACCGGGAATCGAACCCCGAACCTTTAGCTTTCCGTGCTAATGCTCAGACCACCGAGCTAATCCAGGCTTCATTCCCATCCAAGCAAGAATCCTTCCTTTACCTTTACTCTACTGGCCCCACATTCAATTGCAATGAATCATCATTCACAAATACACAATGAATGGCTTCTACCTGAAGAAGACATGAAGGGACTCCACACAGCTATAGCATTATTTATTAAATTAATATTGAGAAGCTAAAGCTATTACTATGATAGAAATAAGTAAATTAATAAACACAATTAAATTATTGTAAATCAATGGTAAAGAGAAAAATTTTTGCCTGAACCGGGAATCGAACCCCGAACCTTTAGCTTTCCGTGCTAATGCTCAGACCACCGAGCTAATCCAGGCTTCATTACCATCCAAGCAAGAATCCTTCCTTTAGCTTTACTCTACTGGCCCCACATTCAATTGCAATGAATCAAATTTTTTCTCTTTACCATTGATTTGTATTAATAATACTTTACAATAATTACAGACATTATTTTCATTAATCGATTGTGTTATGTATGGGCACTCTATTCCATAAGTTTTAAATTATAATTCGTTATACTTGTTTATTTATTTGCAAATATTCAGAGTCGTGTATTTTCAGCCAAAAAGGCGTGGCATTTCACAGTATGCTAGTCCAGCAGATTGCCGGCAGCCAACAGCTGACCGTAACTAGCCGACAGGTTCGGCACTAAGAGGGTTAATATGCTGAATATGGCATACATTTCATGGCTGTTTTTTTGTTACAAATTATCTAGTCACAAAAGTATGAGATTTAGAGAGGGAAAGAAATTAATAGTTAATTACTTTGCCATATTTCAAACTTCTTGTATGTAATAAGAGTGAACCATCCTCGTGGCTTTTCTTCTGCACTTCAGCACTAATCAAGTCTCCCTCCTGCAGATACTTCCTCATCATATGCTCATCTTCCACAGATCTCCTTCGCTAAAACATATACAAGAAAAATTGGCAACAGTTGAATTGAACTTTTATAGGAATAAATCACTATGAGGTTTAATTTAAGATAAATTAAAATGTTTCATACCTCTCCTCATAATCGATCTTCTAAGTAGATCGCGATTTCGGGTTTATGGCAAACCCATTTTCAGTCAATTTTTCTGACTGATGTTATGTCAATTTATTTTATTATAGCAATCTACTTAGGAGATCTATTATGAGGAGAGGTATGAAATATTTTAATTTATCTTATGTTGAATTGAATCCTGTACATATTCTCTTTTTTTTACATATTTTACTTTATCTGCTATTACAGTTCTTCCAATACTAGAACAGAATTCGGCTATTCTATGTCAGGATATCACCTGTGAATATTCGACTGGAGAACAAGTGATCACCAGTGTCATGTTGGCCAATATGTTTCCTCATATATAGGGAAGTCCACCTAGATAACTGGGCAAATTCGGTGACAAAATGGGCAAGTTAGTTTAGGCAATTTAGAATGAGAAAATGGGTGAGTTAGTGTAAACCAAATTAGTTTAGATAAAGTATCCATTATACGCAGTAAGAAATTTTTTTTAAGTCCGAGGCAGACATCATGTGCTTGCACCAACAAACGCGAAGTGGTTTACACTATGAAATTACGCGATGCAGCCAACATATACACAGTATTTAACAAACCTAATGCAATTTAAATATTCTAACTGTGAAAGACCAACCTAAAAGCTAACCTAATGCAATTTAAGCACTCTAACCTGTTAAAGAAATATATAGTAAGTTCTGAAATTCTGAAGTATATGTGTAGAGATAATTAGCACACTCTATGTTGGCTGCATTGAAACATATTTGTTGTTGTATATAATATTCGTTAAAATCAATATGGCTGTCATGTCTTCATGTTATGTAAGCCCTATGTTGTTAAATATCATAGAAAAATATATTGGAATAATCATTAGAAAAATGTAAAAATCATTGTAAATGGTGGGAAATAATTTAAAAAATAAAACTCTAAGATTAAAATTTGACAGGATTTATGAAGGAATTAAAAAGGGTATTTTAAAATCACTGCACATAATGAAACTTCAGCTGCGTTCATTTGTTTATTAGCGCAATTTTGTAACAATTTGGCTAGACTGTTTGAGCAATGACTAATACATATTTTATTATTGCCTCACTATGATGGTTGTCTGTTTATATAAAAGCGGGTGCCGCGTGACAATGCTTGACAATGATTAACATGCAAAATTATTATAGTGGCGGTAGTCGGCATCTTTGTATTTAATTATATATAACATCTGCGGGGAAACAAAGCGAGCCACTGGACAACCATCATAGTGAGGCTATAATACATTTAATATGGTGATTTTAGGTTACTTTCAGCTTAACTTCCGACTATATTTTAAAGCATTTCTCACATTTTTTGGGTAAAAATCAACATATATATACACACACACACGTCTTTCAGGTAATTATTCACATACTGCAACAATAAATTGTGTTTTTTTCTTTCTTTTATTTGAATTTATGTAGTAGCACAGAATCCCCCAAGAATTCTGCTTATAGCAATTAAAATGCTAATAACTCATCCTACCTTCAAATATTAAAAAACTTCTTTGTATTTGCTAATTCTATCAGGTGGGTATGGTGAGTTACTTTTGTTAGCTTTCAAGTAGGCAGTATAAGAAAATTATTTGGCTATTATTTAGAATGATTTACCCTTGATTTTCCAGTTTATTATCATGAATTATATATAACTCTTCTTCTGTATTTAGTAACATTTTAAAATATTTAAAACAATTTTTATAACTTTATTTTAGAATTTTTAAGTATTTATTCAAATACACATATTATGATGGTGACTTGCTTTTTCTCCAGAGAGTATATTATGTAGTTGGAACCAGTGAGTTATCGATGGTTGCGATTACTAAGGAGTGAAAAAAAGGGCATTTCATGGGGTCCACCCTAGGTTGGAGTAAATGAATTAGATTAAGTGTGAGTTAGTTAGTTAGCTTTTAGGTTCGTTACATTTTTAAATGTGTCTAAATTCATAAAACAATAAAAATCGATACGTGGTTTGATGGTGAGTTATTGCTGGCTCTATAAACTCTGACGCATGCGCACAGTTGTTCTATAGGACTTTGAAATCAGATAAATTAAAGTGCAGAATCCCCAATTACTTTTGTTAGCTTTTTACTATTTTACACTGACACCACTAGTTCCTTTGTGTTGAATATCCAATGCTGTCAATGATGAAAAATATTGTGAGGATATCTAAGTTTTTTTATAAGATGAGTTTTAGTAATTCTGAATAATATATTAATTAAGTACATTCCTTTGCTGAATTGTTTCCCCTAGTTCTTTTCAGCGAACTATATGCTAGGAAATTATTTAAAATGTTGAAAAAATGTTTCCAACATGTGATGAGAAATTTTTTTAGTCCGACGCATACGTCAGCAGATCCTTATGGTTACAGTATGGAATTATGGGATGCGGCCAACCCATACAAAATATTGGAACACACATTGCCAACCACTGGAGAAACATCCCAAACACCTATAATAACCCCAATACTGAAATTTCAACTTAAAAAGCTAACCGAAATAAAATAATCTAGTTTATTATATGTAGAAAATAACACTATGAGATTTATTTTAATTATTAATGAGTTAGTTATTTTGACTCACCTCATATTAAGTTATGTAGATAGGAAATAACACTATGAGGTTCTTTAATATTGTTTATTTTTTATTATTTCACTCACCTCATACTTCATAATTCATAGCAGACCCTGGGTTTCTTCACATAATTTGTGACATTGTCAATGCTGCGTCACGTTCACAACTGACGTCCAACGGCCTTCTATCCTGCAGACTGACCTCCGTGCCATCTGGTGGCCGACCGAAGAATTTCCAAATCAGTCCTCTTTCTTTATAACCGGGTATTTCAAAATTCATAGTTGTATTTTCATTCTTGCATATGTAAATTTTTTCCCAAATTGTGAGTTCCTTCGGTTTTTCCAATTGTTTAAGTAATTTTGTTTTGGTTTCTATTCTATGTTTTTCTGACCAGGCATGTGCAGCTATTGCAGATTTTTCGGTTTCTCCATTTTTAACATTTCTGAGGTGTTCTTTTAATCTTGTATTTAGATTCCTTTTTGTTTTTCCTATGTATATCTTTTCACAATCTTTACAATTAATTTGATAAATTCCCGATTTTTTGCAGTCTTCAATCTTTTCATTTTTGTTGATTTTTATTAAATTACCTAAGCTGTAATCATTTTTCGGTGCTAATTTAATGTTGAAAATTTTTTGAAACTTGTCAAATACGAATCATCAACAATATCAACTCACCGACATATAACATATCCAAATGGCTTAACAATAAATTTAAAGGTATGGAAAAATTTGAAAATTTAGCAGTAGAAAATTCTTACCAATTAGTTGAGAAATTAGAAAATGTAGAAATAGAACCTTCAGAAAGATTGGTCTCATTTGATGTTACTTCATTATTCACAAACATACCGACTAACACAACTTCGAAAATTTTAGAAAAATGGTTGAAAGAAAACAAATTAGATGATGATAGCGTTAAAGAATACATAAAACTAACAAAATTATGCTTAAATCAAATGTTCTTCACCTTTAGAGGAAAATACTTTAGACAAAAATCAGGACTCGCAATGGGAAATCCATTATCACCATTCTTAGCAGACATGTTTATGGGGAATTTTGAATGTCATGTAACCAAAGCACATCCTTTGATGTTTAAATTTTGGAGAAGATACGTAGATGATATCATAGCAATAGTAAAAGAGAAACAATTAGAAGATGCCATTAAACTGTTAAATATTCAAAATAAAACAATCAAATTTACAATGGAAATAGAAAATAATCATGAAATACCATTTTTAGACCTTAAATTGATTAGGAATGAAGAAAAAAAAGAAAATAGAATTTGGAATCTACAGAAAAGAAACTCACATCGACAATTATATAAAAGCTACTGGATTTAACCATTTTTCACACAAACAGGCAGTATTTAATAGTTTAACACAGAGACTTGTGAATGTCCCCATGAGCAAAAAGAAAATTACAATAAAGAGAAAGAACACATCATACAAATTGCTAAGGATAATGGTTTTCAAAAGAAAATGATACACAAGAAAATTAATAAATTCAAAGAACAAAAAGTCATCAATGAAAGTACTCTTCAGACAGATAAAAATATAGGCAAAAAATTCAAGAAGTTCACATACCATCCTTTCGTATTTGACAAGTTTCAAAAAATTTTCAACAAATTCAACATTAAATTAGCACCGAAAAATGATTACAGCTTAGGTAATTTAATAAAAACCAACAAAATGAAAAGATTGAAGACTGCAAAAAATCGGGAATTTATCAAATTAATTGTAAAGATTGTGAAAAAGAAAACAAAAAGGAATCTAAATACAAGATTAAAAGAACACCTCAGAAATGTTAAAAATGGAGAAACCGAAAAATCTGCAATAGCTGCACATGCCTGGTCAGAAAAACATAGAATAGAAACCAAAACAAAATTACTTAAACAATTGGAAAAACCGAAGGAACTCACAATTTGGGAAAAAATTTACATATGCAAGAATGAAAATACAACTATGAATTTTGAAATACCCAGTTATAAAGAAAGAGGACTGATTTGGAAATTCTTCGGTCGGCCACCAGATGGCGCGGAGGTCAGTCTGCAGGATAGAAGGCCGTTGGACGTCAGTTGTGAACGTGACGCAGCATTGACAATGTCACAAATTATGTGAAGAAACCCAGGGTCTGCTATGAATTATGAAGTATGAGGTGAGTGAAATAATAAAAAATAAACAAAATCACCTCATATTTCTTGAAATTTATTACATTTTTCTCTATTTCTTTTGGAATGCATCAACGTCGCACAAAAGTGACAAAACCAGGTCTGCATAAAAATAAAAAAATGTGAGTCAAAATAACCAACTCATTAATAATTACTCTAACTAGATTTATCCTAGGTAGGAGTTTATCATATTTTTCAAAAATAGATCGGCAGACCCTTTTCAAGAACTAAAAGAAAATATTTGGGAAGTTTATCCAGCAGTTTAGTTGCTTAGTGTGGTTTTAGTTATTATTGTGGTTTTGGGTTTAGTGTAAATAATTAATTTAGTATATAGTAAGTTATAATAGACTCAATTCTGGAAATGCGTGCTATTATGCATTACAGAGACTCTTGACGTCCCAGTTCCTTTCAAAAAACGTTAAACTGAAAATATATAAAACTATAATTCTACCAGTTATATTATATGGATGCGAAACATGGACTTTTACTTTAAGGGAGGTAATGAGATTACGAGTATTTGAGAATAAAGTCTTAGGAAATTTTTGGAACAAAGAGAGATGAACAGACAGGTGAATGAGGAAGACTACATAACAGTGAACTTTGTGGTCTTTATAGGAAGCCAAATATAATGAGAACAGTTAAGTCTCATAGACTGCAATGGGCAGGACATGTTGCACGAATGGGGAATTAAAGATGTGCATGAAAGCTTCTTGTAGGAAAACCAGAGGGAAAACACCCAGTTGGTAGACCAAGAATGAGGTGGGAGAATAACATGACTTAAAGGAAGGATGATTGGAAAACATTGGCTCAGGATAGGGATGTGTGTAAGCTATTTCCGCACGGCCATGAACCTATGGGTTCGATAGTGCCAGTGAGTTAGTTAGATATAGTAAGTTATAAGCTGTATATTGGCTGCACTGTAACAAGTTGAATTTTGGAAGTACATGTTGGCTGCATTGGAACACCAAATATGGTTGTCACATCATTGTATAGTTGAATATTGTAAAATAAATATATTTGAATAATCATTAGAAAACATTTAAAATACATTCAAAATAGAAGTAATTGTTTTTAAAAATGGAACCATAAGAGCAAATTTAGACAGAAGTTATGAGATATTTTTTTAAATCATCACATGTTGGAAAGTTGAGCCAAAATGTTTTTTAATTCCTTTATTGTCAAAAATAATTGATATATCATCGCAATTTTGGAAAATGCACAGCGGCAAAATTTCTTCACATAAGTAATTATTCAAAACATCAGGTCTACTCTAATTTGCCCCTCCTTAGCCTAATAAAATAAATTACATTAGGGTAAATGTGACATCCATGTTGAAAATCCAGCAACAATCAAACCGTTCAGTATACAAGGAAGTAATCAAACAACTGCAATATACCAGATTGTTCACCAAAAATAATTAGAAAATTGGAACAATTCAGCAAACTTCATTACTATTATGAATATTACCAGCTCTCCTCCTGGCAAATTGACTGAAGACAAAAGTAAAATAGAATCTAATCTTGAATTAGTATCTACTTTCCAACATTTTTGCTGAACGTCTGTAATTCTCCCTATTACAACATCACCATCATATCTATTTTTTAATGGCTGACCAGAGATCAGTTTGTTCACTTGTTGCACCACTCCTGCAACAGATGCAGTGTGTGCTTCTTCTTCTAGATATGTTCCATGTCCCCTATAAAACACATTGTACATATGAGATAGGTTATGGTCTTAGATCTATGAAAATTACTTTCATAAAAGTATGTAGATGCACAAAGATATGAAAACCATATATGGTTATTATTCCTACAAATTTATAACTACTAGAATACGATATTTACCCCATAAATCCAGAAGCACATGTTATAATTTCACCTGGTTTTGGTTGATCAATTGCAACAGGTATTATGCTATCAACCCTTTGACTAGCTAAGCGAATGTTGTGTGTCATGTTTGTTGCAACTCTAATTGGATAAGGCGCCTCGCAATTTGCATTTTTTTTTTACTTTTAAATTCTCCTACGACTACAGGCGCCACCAGGATTGACCTAAGGACGCCACACAACGTAGTTGCGTTACCAACTGTAGATGACTCTGTACCAGCCGTGGCATCCCAACTAATCCCTGGGATAAGGTGTATAAATCATAGAGAACCATCGCACATGAATTCTTCTAAGTTCTATAGAATCGCAGTGCGCATGCAGGAGTTGCTGTAATGGTTAATGAAGTTTCCGGTAGATGGCTCTGAAGTCGGCATTACCAACTTTGGGAATAAATTCCCAGATGCTAAAAAAATTGACGTAAACTAACTTCACATTTCCTAACCTAACAAAACAATTTACATGCATATTATTTAACAAACTATAAACTAATTTTACGTACACTAACACTAAATATGGTTTCGAATTATTTTCAAATGTTGGTTACTGCGTTGTGAGAATCATAGAGAACGCCTAGCGGATGTTACATGAAGCATTTCCGCGCCTGTAGAACTCGATGTACAATATTCGCGTAATTTAGAAATATTTAAAAATCGGGTGGGGTTGTACAAGACCAGCTTTTTACTTACGCGACTTATGCCATTTTTGATGTAATTTAAAATATTACGAAGTGTTGATGATACCATTTAACTCTGGGATTTAACCATCGTGAAAATATTGAAACCTATCATGAAATGAAGTAGTGGAAATATGATTTTACGTTCTAACCGTCAGACATGTTGAATGTTCCATAGAATAACAAATATGGAGAGGTCATTTATGTTACGCATTAAATCAGATTTAAAATGCAAGGAAACTAAAAGCTAACCAAACCTAAATCATTAAATGGAAACTAAATAAATTACTCTAACGTAGGTGAATTCCAGGGGACGTCTTTTTTTATTATTTTAAGCGGTTAAATATGTAAAAGACAAATTCGGACATAATTTGTTGAAGCCACTGATATGTTTGTATCGGTGGTATATCTGTGGTCATCGGTGGTGTATCTGTGGTTATCGGTGCTCATCGTTGGTATATAATTGGTTAGAAGCAAGGACTGTTGTAAACTTCGTGGTCATGACAGGAAATAGTTCCACGACTGTTGTAACCTTCGTGGTCATGACAGGAAATAGTCCCGCTTTATTTTCGTATTTACGAGGAAATAAAGATATGATAATAACTTTCCCAGATTGAAAAACGTTAAATACAGTATTTTCTTAATATGTATGCCTATTATGTACTGTTAAAGTGCATAAATAAAAAGGCACTGTTCTCCCACGGGGCCAAAAATCGTAAGAAATGTTTATAAAATGGTTCCAAAATGTTTGAAATAGTACCAAACGTTATTATAAATGGTTGAAAAGTGTTTAGTGTATCAGTGGCATAAGAATATTAGATGGAAAATTGTGTGCGACGGTTTTATACACCACAGCCCTCTAATTTATTAATTCATATCAATTATATTCTCATTCCAATGCTTAAAAACAATGGAATATAAATAAACCAATAATAATAACTGGAAAGCGCACTAACATACAATAGAGTTTGATTCATTAGTTTTTGCTATACTCACAAAGTGATGTTATTGTTTCTGCATTTGTTGATATGGTATTTTTCACAGCGTTCTCCGCATGGTGAGCATATGCAGTGGTTGTTGGCGTCGTGGTAGGACGTGTTTCTGCATAATTTGTGATCATAGAGAACTGTGATGGTGGCCATGTATCGCTAGCTTTATCACCACATGTCTCAGTTTCTGATTGGCATTTGTCCAGGTCCGGTCTATCATGGCGTCGGTGTCGTAGAAATCCGATGGGATTTTTTCTCTTTTCTTTCGCCTCTTTGGCTGCAAAGCTCTCAACACACCACCAATAACTGAAATCATTCAAAATAATTGGCATGGACACCTTCTGAGAATGCCAAACAATAGACTACCTCCGCAGCTATTGAACTACAGACCCATAGGGCGAAGAGACCCAGGAAGACCTAAGAAGAGATGGAGGGATCAATTTCTTTCCTGAAGCGGAACAGGCCAATGGCCTAATCCATTACTGCCATTGATGATGATGATGATGAGAATGTGTTTTTCTGTATTATCTGTTGATGGTAATGTTAGTGCTGTCCTCAGATCTTCTATGTGAAAAGTCTCTCTTGCTAGTTCGTAAGTGAGGCGCGAATGTGTATATTTTGAGATGCCCATTAAGGTCTTTACAAATTTCGCTTTGATTCCTTCTAGGATGTAAAGATCTTGTTTTGATAGTTTTTCCCAGATAAGGTGGATTCCGTATGTCATTGGTGGTAAAATGTTGGCTCAAAATAGGCACATCGCTGTTTTTAGTGATAAATAAACCAATGAATGAATATTTTAAGCACTAGCACTAGAGAAAACACTGTTTCAAAGAAAATGTTAGATTATCTATTCCCTGTGAGTTGTGTGTGGACTGTGACAGATGTCAGCAACTTTACAACATAAAATTAATTAGAACTTTTATTAAATTATTAAAGCCATAATTGAAGAACCTAAATAACTTCGTTATGTTTTTTGGTGTCATATTGTTATATTTTGCAGAATATTTATTTGTTGGAAATTCTAAAAAAAAAAAAGTTGAAGTACTTGTAACTTATTCTAATAGCTGAATTATTCCTGGAATGTTGGTAGTATAAAGAAATTCAAGTTTTGTGCGGTAGATGGCAGTAAAATGTTAATCGTTTTATGGCGGGGTGTGATCTGTGGACGGGATGAGTAGGAGAAATCTTTTGTGGTGGGGATAGAAACATTGCAGAACATCGCAGATGTAAACACTGGTAGTGTGACGGTAAAGTTCTGATTTGTTATCTCTTTAATGTTAAAGAGATGCAATCAATCATAACGTGGCGAATGTTGAGGCATCTAACTCGAAAGATTAGTATATAAGTGGATTTTTTTTTCACTTTTGTCAGTGAGATATATATATCAACCGTGTGTAAGATAGTATATCGTATTGTGAGAAAACAGTTTCGGTAAAGTACTGTCTTGTAGGTGTAATCATTAAAATTGAACTTTCTGATTTTATTATGTGTTTGAAAACATACGTCAGAATATAAAAAAAATAATACAATATCACAAGATTAAAATGGGCAAATCTGATTATCGAACTCCAAGCAAGGAATTTGGTAAGTAATTTAAAACATCAAATTTATACCGGTATTGTATTTTGTTTATTGAACCGGACAGCTGATGACATGAGAATGTCGTTATTCGTTCAAAGGAGAGAGCAATTATTATTATTATTATTATTATTATTATTAATTACCGCGCATAGTGTTACTTTTGCGGGAATGAACACTGCAGCCTGGTTGTGTTCATTTAGCTCCTTTTAAATAAGTACCTGGATTTTTTTTTGTGATAGAACGGCTGAACCTAGTAATTGCCACTTGTATTTGCTGAGAATGTGTGAATTCTTTCGATCAAGGAACGTGGCATTCTACTTATATTTTTAACCGGGGTACTTAATACTGTCATTTTCAATCTTGAGTGTAAGTTGTGAAAATCATAGATTAATAATAATACTTTGAAACTGGCCTTGAAAAGACTATTTCCTGTTTGGCAACACCGCACTGCAAATGATACAGATGAATGTTTCAGAAAGAAAAAAAACTTCACTTATTTTAACATCTTTTTGTTGTGTTTACAAATAGTCGTGCGGTATAGTGAGACAAAAAAGTTCTGTGCTCCATATGAATTGAATGACCGGGGCATGGCCCCTACGTATATGTTTATTTTAATGTAATATATTTTGATTCTTGTCCACACGGGAATCATGAGAGCCTGCACATAAAGTTGTATTTATTGATTTTTATCTTCCTCTTTACGATAGATACCTAAACAAGAACAAAAAACTGTTTCATTTACTTCTCCAGATTAAAAAAAAAATCATAGTACTTTTTGGTATTTCATCATCATCTTCACGGTATAGGCTCCATGGCCTGTTCCGGTTCTATACTCCATCGCTTTCTTGGTCTGCCAGGATCTCTTCTTCCTCGTGGTTTGTACATCCAAGCCTGCTTCGGAAGTCTGTTTTTACCCATGCGTTGCAGGTATTCAGTCCATCGCTTCTTGTAATTATAGATATGATATATAATTGACATTACTCCTTACTCTTCTCTTATAGTTTCGTTCCTTATATGATCTCGTCTTGTACATCCCTTAACTGCTCGTAAAAATTTAATTTCTGTCGGTTGGCTTTCTGTCTCAGGACTCAGTTCTCACTGCCATATAATAGAGTAGGGACTGCCATAATCTTGTAAAATTTCAACTGTGTTTCCTTTCTCGTTTTATTTAAGTGTTCGCCTAATTGTGCCACACTAAAGTTGGTATCTGGAAAGTTTTGGTTTAAGGTCTTTGTCGTAATCGTAAGATATATTGTTTCCCAGATAATTAAAGTGTGATACTTGTTTAAGTAAAACATTATTTTTGGTATTTATTGGGCTTAAATAAGTATGCACAGCCCACTATTTAAGCAACTATCTGGGATAATGTAGATCTATTTTTAAAAATCAGGGAAGATGAAAGTAACTATTAAGAAAAAAGTACTAATATTTGATCAAAATATTTTGATTAAGCCTAAATTTCCTTAGAGGTAACAGCATAATATTGTAGTTGAGAGTTAATAATATAGCGACTTCGATTTTGGTGACCAACTATTTACATATTATTTCAATTAAATTATTTGTAATTTATGGAGTCTTTAGTCATACTACTTATGTAATTACTTCCGCCACTTGCGGCGCTTTAATTATTAAATATAAGAATTTCCATGTTAGAGGCTATGTTAAAGAACAATGTATGTGCTAAAGTGATGCAGTAGTGTAAGAAGTTACAAAACCATTGTGTGAATAACTGCATAAATTTGCCTATTATTTACGGACATTTAACCCCTGAGATGGTAGTAATGGTGATTTGAACTTTTAAATGAAAATAAAGCTATTATTATTATTATTATTATTATTATTATTATTATTATTATTATTATTATGTGGCTTAATTTAAGGTTTAAATTAAATTTTTTACACCCCACCTCTTATCCAATCTTCTAATTATGTTGGTTTCAAAACCTATGTGGTAATATTTCGACTGAGGTTATGTTATATCGTTCGAGAGAACTGCTCTTCCTCCAAGATAAGAGGGATTTCTACTGTACTTCCAGAGAAAGAAATTCTCATGAAGGAATGGGGTTGAGCCGAACGCCATGCGGGTCTAGGTTAAAACATAGTTTGGAAATGCGCTGTAACATAATTAAAAACTAATGTAACGTATAAAGTATAGAACAGGTGTCTAGTTTCAAATATTTGGGCTGTGATGTTGGCTACAACGTGGAAAGAGATATTGACTCCAAAATAAATAAATTTCAGACGGTGTGTGGAACAATACAGAGAACATTCAAAAATAAAATTAGAAAAGAAACCAAGATAAAAATGTATAATGTTATGGCGGTTCCCACAATATTGTATGGATGTGAAACTTGGGCTCCAGTGAAAAGACAGAAGGATAGAATACAGACGGCGGAGATGAGGTTTCTAAGACAAGTAAAAGGATGTACAAGACTTGATAGAATAAGAAATGAGGATATAAGAGAAGAATTGAAAGTACAGCCTTTATTGGATAAAGTCACGAATTAAGACAGAAATGGATTGATCACATGGATGGAATGAGTAAGGAGAGATATCCATTGTTAGCAAGAAATTATCAAGCAAGAGGAAGACGTGATGTTGGAAGACCTAGAAGACGTTGGGCTGATGCACTATGAAGTCGGAACGGGCAATTGCCTAATCCCTGGAGTGATGATGATGATGATGTAACGTATAAAACTGATATAATATTTAAAACTAGTGTGACGTCGTATGAACGAAAAGTTAAATGAACACAAATCTTGCCCGATTGTAGGAATCAGTACAAACTAATATAATTGTGTATAATACATCGTAACAACAATTGTCAAATCATCGCTACCAAATAGTATTAGAGGAATCCGATACATCGTAACAACAATCGCCAAATCTTCGCTAGCCAATAGTATTCGAGGAATCCACCTACTTCCAAACTCAACGGAGACTTTCTTTCACTGGGGGTACAGTTGCAGTGACGCAAAGTAGCTGTATAGGAGAAAGGACCTCTTAGCAATTACCATTTCAAATGTGAGCAAAGTTTTTGTAAATTTCAAGCTGAGAAACAAATAAATGAATGCATTAAAATTGTATGGAAAAGTCCATCTATCTTACTTTCACTTACTTTATGAGAGTTTTCTTACGGAAAATAAAGTGAAAGAAAAAAGTTTCACTAGTAATTTAAGTTGCGAGCCACCAGTGCGGGATACTACTGTGATGGGAAGACAGTTTCGAATAATGACCGCTACAAAAAAACATAATTATTCGTTGTATTTCAGTCCATAATCATTAATCACATTGAACTTGAACCTTGACCTAGACTTTACATATGTTATGATAACTAGATTTCACTGTTATGCAGTACTGCGAAAATAAATAACCCGAAGACGCGCGCGGCATAAAAACTGGCCTGTGCCTGAGCAACAGCATTTGCTATTATATATTTGCACTTTTGAATATGCATATAAAAATAATAAACGCCATGGCATGACAGGCCTAGAATATCCTTGGCATAACATCCTGCTGCTGATCTCACATCCACATGTGTTATTCAGAGATGGACGATTATCCAACCAGTAGAGAGGTGAAATGATCAGCATGTCGGATTCTCCAGTCGTTACGGTTGATTTTCTCTACCTTGAGCAACAAGTTATTGTAGCTATCCGAATTATTCACGATGCTGGATGACATTCCCACACTTGTTGAAATTCCATTAGAAAATTTCTTCCCCCTTAGGAATTCCGAACCAGTACAAGACGTATAGCTGATGCCTTAAACCGCTCGGCTACGGCTCGAGGCGTAAAAATAGTAAAATAAATAAAAATAAGTGTATATTTTTTTTTTCTTTACAATACATACAATTTAGTTCGATTTATTTATTTTTATAATAATGTTTATAGATAGTTTTGACTCTATGCTCTGTTAGTACACTTTGTATATACTAAAATAAATTCCATCTCGCCACAGGCCTTGGAATCTTAGGCCTATAAGCCGGCAACTGGCCTCACAGTCACGGAGGTGGACGATCGTACAGTTGTTGACTTGACATATAGTAAAGGTTATATTAGTTTCTGCTACATGGAACCGGCAGTTATGTTTTCCGAAAGAAGCGACCCAGTCTATGTACCTTACCCGAAAATGTCATGAACCTTGGGCGTGTCGAAGATGCCATACACCTTAAATCGCCATATTATGATGTAGAAAGAAGACATTTCTCAATGAATTCTGAGAATATTCTCAGACTTCTTATTATTCTTATTTTTTTATCTTTGCTAACGTCACTACTAGATCACAAAGGGAATAATGGCGTTCAGAATTCTGTATGTAAGATGGATCTGTTGAACTTAGAATCTCACTCCCCTCTTTCTCACGTTTTTGCCCCTGGGTAAGATTTTGATCCTAAACTTCCACACTAACAAAAGAGGGATTGATGTGAAAAAATAGATTCTTTGTTGTATATCTTACCAAGGACGTGCAGCTCTTACGCAATTATGACGTTTCACGAAACACACATTTGAACCAATTGAAGTGTGAATTTTTTTTCTTTTACAAGTAGCATTAGAGTTCCTTTAAAATATTTATCTACTATTAAATGAGTTAAAATGGCGCGAAAGGCCTAAAAAGTCATTGGCTTACTAAGAGACTGCTGGGTAGACATGGATATAAAATAAAATAAGTTAAAATCACGACAACGCCACATTAGGACCAGTAGCATCAACCATCATACTGAATGTTGTAGCGAAGAGTGACCTGCTGAAGATGGAACGGATGTTCTGAAAGGCCTACAGGCATAAAGATTACATATTTTATAAGTTGAGGACGACGGATTTTACCTAAGAAGGTATATTTTAACTTATTTTATTTTATGACTCTCCACCTCAACGGTTTTAACAATGAATTTTATTAGTATAGACATGGATATGTTTTAATTAGAGGCGAAGTGATCCCGCTTGTGGTCTTAGGAAACTCCTGATGTAGTAGGAGGCTAAGACTCCCCACCTTTCCAGACATTCGGCACTAGATACCATGCAGGTTGTCAGCCCTGCGCGATGGTCAACTTTATCCCCAGAACAAACGTTCTGGTACTTATTTCAATTAGACGCTGAGTCAAACCCAGGACCATGATGCCGCCAGAGAGTTTAAAAATCCTGACCTTATTGTAACTCTGGCTTGCGGCATATTATCTTAATCATCTGTGTTACGACGTGCCCCTGTAATCAGAGATGAATAATCATAACCGCTATAGGGGTTCTTTTGATCAGCATACTTGGTTCCCCAATCGTTATAACTGGTCTTCTCAACCTTGAGTAGTTTCTTTTTGTAGCCACCCAAATTCCTCAAAATCCCATACACTTATTGAAATTCTACGAACATATTAATTTCCCCATGGTGACACGAGCCAGCGTGCGTCCCTTAACTTTACTCCTGATGCTGTAGTCCGCTCGACCATTGTACAAGACAAATTAGTTAAAATGTAATCATTTGACAAACATCATGTATTATGATGGATTGAACCTAGAAACTTCAAATGTTAATTCCCTGTATAAAATAATAGTAAATCTGTTTAGGTCCTGTTGGTATGTGCCGCACCGTTTAAGGAATGATATCTTGCTGCAAAGCTACATGACAAGCGCTGGTTCGAGTTCCCATGGGGAAAAAAAGAAAACAATTCTCATGGAATTTCAGCCAGTATGGGACCGGTGCCCACCCAGCATCGTGAGGAATTGGGGTAGCTACAATAAGTAGCGGCTCCAGGTTGAGAAAACCAGCTATACCGGCTGGAGGACTCGATATGTTGATCACAGGTCACCCTTATGACTGGATGACTACCTCTGTAATTAATACATGTGGATGTGAGACCAGCGGTCGGCTGGTTTGGCAAGATTCTTCTAAGCCTGCTGCTGCTACTACTACTAGGCTTAGAAGATCCTTGTCAAACTAGTAGTAGTTGTAGTAAGTAAACTCAGATGATCCTTGCCCAACCAGCCAGCCGCTGATCTCACATCCACATGTGTTATATAGCGCCATGTAGTTTATATATGATAGACCTATAATGCAATTTTATTTAAATTAAACTTGATCTGAACCAGAGAGAGAGAAGTATAAGTTATTTATTAATGTTTATAGTTCCTAATAAATTTCCGAATCTACCAATTAAATTTGATATCACTATAAAGAAAAAAATAATATAATAAATGTTTTTATAAGAAACATAAAATAAATGTACTTATTTTATGTATTTTTTCTTAGTAATACTGTGGGCCTATTCAAATAATTTGATCCAATTTACATATCTATTTCTGGGCCGGAGGACCTGATATCCTGAGCACTTATCATTCTTATACTGACTTTAATATCCTCCACGTCTGTAATTTACACATGGTTTGAGAGCTTCAAACATCTACATAGACAAAAGGTTCTCTGGGCTTTCGAGTATTAGAGTAAAAAATAAAGATTATATATATTTAGAGTAGGACTCGGTTTTAAATCCAATGTTAAAATTGTATTTACATGAAATAAAATTTACTGCCAGCTATTTAAAATATTGAAACTGGAGATAAGTTGAGGGGATTATAGGAGTATCAGAATTATGATAGCGATCAAAATATCAGCTATTAGTGAAAAGAAATATCAATACGATAATTCCTTTAAAAAACTGTCTTTTACGTTTCGATACCAAGAATGATAACAATTTTTCACATGTTTGATAGCTAATCTTTCAAATTACCATTGGCGGTGCGAATACATTTTAAAAAGCAGAAAAATATTAATTTATATTTATGTAGGTAGGCCTACAGATTTTCAATGTTTACACATCTTTCTGTACCTAAAGTTTTATTTTCCTTCTCGTCCCTATCCATCCACTCAATGTCCTCCAGTCATCTTGTTCTCATTCCAGATCATATTTCTTGCATCCACGAGTTTCTAGGACTTCCTTTCTTTCTTTGTCCAGGTAGACACCATTCCAATTTTTTTCTGGGTAATCTTTCTTATTGCATTCGTCGTACATGTCCATACTAATTTAACCGCTTACATCTTATATAATGTACTATTGAATAGTTAATATTCATTTTTTCTTGTGTGACTTTATTTATTTTATCAATTTTGAACATCCTGCTGCTCTTCTCAAGAAATCACTTTCCATAGACATAAGTGTATATTCCAAGTTTTTGTTGAATTTCTGTACTTCATCTCCATATGTGACGGTACTCATCACTATTTCATTTTACATTTGTAACTAACTTATTTTTCCTGGTTCCATGTGACACCATTTATCATTGCTATTATACATTATATATATATATATATATATATATATATATATATAAGATCAATTACAAATTACAACCATAGATAAGTTAACAAGCTCAGGTAATAAGTATTATTTCACCTCATAAACAATACATTATCATTCAACGTGGAAAATAGTGTTTGCGCAGTTACACCTGTCACATTAGAAAAGGCAAAAATTGAAAAGAGTGGTGATTCATAGTTCATGGTTCAGTACATAAATAGAATGGATCTAGACTCATTCAGATCTTTTGTTACACTATTATTCTGTTACTGTGTATGGTGGGTAACAATTCAAATTGTACTGATGTATCACATGCCTTGATCTACCATTTGAACTTGCTTGATTGTATATATTTTAAGGCTAGCATTTTTTTTAACCATCCGCTACGTCATTCAACACATAATTTACATAATCATAATATATACACAAATGTCTAAACACATTACTACGGTATATTCTAATACAGCCATGTCATAGTTCAGAACTCCAAGTTCCGTGCGGAGCTGGCTCAATTTAGCAGAGAGAGAGAGAGAGAGAGATGGAGATACGAGGGTAGATCGTTGACCACTTTACAAAAGAAAGAGCCCACCCTATTGTCAGTTTGCCTCTTCCCCCTTTCCCCTATTAACATCTGGTGAAGAAATTCTGTCAACACTGGTGCGAGTGAGAGAGGCGAGTACAGTTGTCTCATTCTACAAATTTCTCGTAAAGTTAAACCAGAGAGACTATAACTCTGGAGCATGCATTTGTACCCTTCCCACTTCTCCGGTGGGACCTGTACGAAAGCTTACCATTGTCACAAACGCTTATAACAGAAGGAATCGAAATATAAAACAATAAACAAACAAACAGAAGTGAAGCATGTATTAATGAATATTATTAAATTGTTTACAGTGTTAAATAATACCTCAAAAAAATGTAATCTGCAATAATTAATATTTGCCTGAACAAAACATTCAGATCCAGTAGACCTATACGTACAAACAAAACAAAATATGAGAATACGTTTAGTATGTTCATGTATTTCTATACCGTTTTAACAAACATGAGTTAATATTTTTTGGTACAGGAAAAAAATAAGTGGATATATTTATTGCTCCTACTGTAGGAAAATAAATACACATCTTTTCAGGGTACTACTTCCTGGGCATTCTTACTTGACTCTTGACATTTTTTTATATTTTTACTAATTTAATATAAAATTAGTACCTGATAAACCAGTCATTCTCAACTAAAATAAAGTTCCGTTTGAAAACTTCAAGTAGTTAAAAATGTGAAGGCCTTTCAAAACCATGTTTCATCTTCTGCATTTCAACTGGTACTAATGTTGTTATACAACGGGTTCAGGTCTGCGGGCGTGTTCTTGTTGAGCAAGTCTGTATTCTCAGCTTCTTTTTAAAATATCTATGTCTTCTAATATGTTAATCTTGTTGTTGTTATTCTCTCTGCGTAATATTGACAAGTATTATCGAACTGATGACTCGTTTCTAGTATATGTTTGGCAAAACTTGATTTTTCTTCGTTATTAATAGATTTTTGAAAATGTTCAGTGTATCTTGTGTTAAAATTTCTTGTTGTTCTACCGATGTAAAACTTGTAATTGTTGCACTTTAGTTTATAAACGCCTTTATTTTAATATTTATTTGTTACTTCAATTTTGTTTGGTACGATGTTGTTGAGTTTGTTATTAGTTTTAAAGGCGATTTTTATGTTTCTGTCTTGTTTCTTCATTGAATTAGTTAATTTAACGGTTTCAAAATTGGGGAAAATATTCTGTGCCAGACCAATACGAAGGCTTGATTCTTGCAAGATATCCATGCTGGACGTAGCCATGCTCATGACTGCGTTTGACGAGTGAAACTGAACCAAGTCGCCAGGTAGCATTACCTGTCAAGTGGAGCGCTCCGGGAGCATATCAGAGCGCACCGTCTCACGGAGCTCGTGTTTTACATCGCTGTCTAATACGATAAATTATTGTGCATTATAAGTAAAAAGTCCACCGCTGTGGTCTCGAGGTAGCGTGCTGCCTTGTCACGCAGCGGGCCCGGGTTCGATCCCCGGTCGGGGCAGTTTTTCTGGGTGAGTTTTTATCGGGGTTTTTCCCTCACCTGTAAGACAAATGTCAGGAAAACTTTAAGGTCCAAACGGTCCCCGAAATCATATGGCCATCATTATCATCCTTCACCGGTGTGGAAATCAACGGGAAGCTACAATTCCCTAGTAAAGCTGCAAGCATAGCATGAAAATGCTATGATTGCAGTGAAAGGACCTGTCTTCGGGCAGAATTACTATGGATGGATAAGTAAAAAAAAAATATTCATAGATCAGGCGCCAAGGCGACTTTGATTATGGTCTGGACGGTCCGGATCAAAGCAGCAGAGAGTAGGCGATTTGTTTAATCATTTGTGCACAGATGGTCTTGGAGGCCTTTCTTGCTCCGATAAAATTTTATCATACCGGGAAATGTTCTGTGTTATAAAGTTAATTGGAGCATGAGATTAGCCAGCCAGCTTTTTTCGTCCCGTTGATTAAAATCGTATATTGTTTTCGTCGTATTTCCATGAGCCTTTAAGGCCTGTTAGCAGGTTATCCTTACCATCACATTCAAAATAATAATATCTTTATAATCTCGATAAACTTTAATGATTTTTAAGATGCAAAGGTAGGGGTTTCTACGGCTGTGGCCGCTTTACCATTCCTAATCTCCTCATATTTTCATTCAACGCATCCTTCAATTACAGTCCTCTGGTTCTCATCCCTTTCAACAATTTTCTCTCCACTTAGATCTTGGTCCTTCTATCTTTGCTCTGTCAGGATGTTGTCAATTAAAGATCTTCTTCGGCCATCTATCATCCCTCATAATTATCAAATGTCACAACTATCTTAATGATATTTAATTCGATGATTGTTTTCACTATCGGTCGCGGTGGACTAGTGGCTGTATTTCTTGCCTCTGGTCCTAATGATCCCTGATTCAAAGCCGGCCGAAGTCGATGGATTTTTATAATGGAAAAATCCAAGGAGCAAGTTCTCTAGGAGGTACTTTAAGCCCTGGGTCCCGAGTCTAAAGATATTCAGGTTCGTAAAAGATCATTAAGTCTGAATAAAGATAGTTCTAAACAAAAATTTACCGAACTTCATCCTAGATTTACTTTGGTTGCCTACTAGATATATCATTAAGTCGGTATGTTTATCGCATACCATTCATGACATCTTTAGGAAATAGCGTAACTAAATTAACTTGGTCTAGTAACTCTAACAAAAGAGAGGCTAAGGCCCAACATTGGGCTGTTACACCATTGTAGATGTAGCTTGTTTCCTCTACATCCATTCTATTATTATTTCCTGACATAGGCTTTTGTCCATTTATAATCTCACACTTTAGGATATAATTTGTGAAATTATATTCAGTTTTAGTAAAACTAAGAACACGTGATTACTAGGTACCGGTTCTGTCTTAGATTAAAATATATCGAGTTATTTACAATCAAGTAGATGGATGTATCCAGACTGTCAGTAAGAATTATGAGGTTCTACGTAATAAATAAGTTTGGTCTCTCTTCATCTCACCTTATATTATATAAGGTAAGATGAAGGGAGACCAAACTTATTTATTGTCAGTAAGAAGTTTAGATTAGCTCCCAAAGGGTAGAGAAGACGAAAGAGACTTAAGAGAACAAAGATGGAAAGAATATTTTGGAGATAATGACAGAGAACTGGAAAGACAAAGATAATTGGATGAAGATAAAAATTGAACATTGGGCATAGGAAGAAACCCTGATTGATGATTAAATACGATCTTTATATTTTAATAATAGTAAAAATGTTATGTAAACAATTTATTAAATCTAATGGCTAAAAAAAATATATAATGTACCAAGAAAATATTAATGATGATATTTAGAATTAAAGGCGTGGGTCAAACTCTTGAGGAATCTAATTGAGGAAAATAATTTTTACAACGAGGAAAATCGAATCCTATTCAAGATAAAAAGAGATAAATTAGTGATCTCAAAATATTGCATTTATCCTAAATTTAACTGATATCGATTGAGGGTCAACGCCAGCATCTAAATGTAATATTCCGGGGTTCCTCCTAATCGACGTCGATAGAACTTTTGAGAATCGAGGGCAGCATATTTCTATGGCAAGTCAAAAATCAGAGGGTCCTGTTTCTAAGTATGTGTGGTACAAAAATAATAAAGCTCGCCGGTATGGAGATCACCCCTAGATTTAGGATTGCCCACGAAGTACAAATAATTATTACATTATAAACACAAAATAAAAAAAAATATTTGAATGAATTGTGGATTTCAAAACGCCTTTCATTTATTAAAATAAAAGTAATAAAAGTATTTGTAAATAGAATCCTAAGAAAATATGGGGATTCTATACCACTACACAAATTTAAATAAAAACGGAAAAACGCAAATTTAATGTTGCAGTATGTGAATAATTACCTGAAAAAATACATAATGTTGATTTTTCAAAAAAAAAAAAAAAAAAAAGAGAAAGAAAGAAAGGTCAGAAATACCTTAAAATGAAGTGAGAAATTGAACTCAAAGTAACCTAATATCACCATATTTCAATATTAAATATGTATTAATCTTTGTTCAGCGTAGCCAACTTATCACAAAAATCCGCTAACAAACAAGTGAATGCTAAACTAATCTGGTGTACTAACTCGTCCATTTTCTCACCCTAACTTGCCCACTAATGTAGGTGGACTCCTGGGATAGAATCCCTTTACATGTGAGTAAACATGTTGGCAATTGGTTCTATCGGGATTGTTTTATATCATTTATGAGACATTAATTTTAATCTTTGTGCAGTTTATGACAACTTTTGCCACACTTTGTACATAAAAGTGTATTTAAAAATCTATTCTATCTACTAAACAACTAAAAACCTGGTCCCTAGTTTATCACATTGGCCAATATAATGCTAACAGTCACTTGTTCTCCGATCGAATATTCAAAGGTGGCACAGTGGCATAGAGTAGCGGAAAATATTCGGTCCCAGAATGGATGAGAAGATTCACGATAAAAAAACCTTTATAACGATGTTCTGACATTTTCGGGCTTATTAAGACTAGGAGATTGAGTTGGGCAGACTATGTACCTCAAATAGATTAACAAAAATGTATTTTTTTTATGAGGACTCCTTGAGAATAGACTTTATAATGTCTAAAAGCAGATGAGATGATATTATTCGGATATAGGGCAACTAGGTATCAGGGATCATATGAATTATTGGGTTATTGAGTTCAAAGGGTGTATATAGGGCCATAGTCAATGCTGCATTATACCCAAGGCCCCTATTGATTCCATAAGTTACAAAGTTACTGATTGAATGAGTAATTAATTTTTTTACATATTCATTAATTCGTTCCCTTCATGGTATCTTTATCTTGTCGTGGTGGAGTGGCTTCCGGGCTTAAATACCCCGAGAACTACGTCCGCGATAGAATTGCTCCCGAGAGGGTTACCCATGCCGGACAGGTCGAAGTACGATAAAGGTACATTGGTCGAAAGAGTGGCGATCTTTCACCGTAAAAATGGATTCCACTAGGGTAATTTTTTCCGGAAAATAGTTCCCTATAAGGTGCTCCGGGCAGAGACTACTTTAGGGAATCCATGCCAAAGGCTCAAACACGGGGACATGTTCCTAGGAACATGGGGAAAACCAGAGGGAAAACGCCCACTTGGTAAACCAAGAATGAGATGGGAGAATAACATTAACCATGATTTGAGAGATGTAGATTATACAGGGGATGATTGGAAAACACTAGCTCAAGATAGGGATGTGTGGAGAGCTTATGTCCGCGTAGTCATTAACCTATGGGTTCAATAGATCCAGTGTGTTAGTTATTCATTCGTTGCAAATGCTAATGATCACATCGCCGTACTGAATGAGACATTGAACTTACGGCTTCCATAAGCCATTGAGTTAGTTACGTTTATCAGAGCTCGTATAATTACAATGAACTGAATTGATAACCAAAAGAGACATGAATATGAAACATATTTATACAATTTTTATCTTCAATGCCTGTCACTCGATTATATAGGGAATGATTGGAAATATCAGCTCAGGATAGTGATGTATGGATACCTTATGTTCACGTGGCCGTGAACCTTTTGGTTGGATAGTGTCAGTGAGTTAATGTCCCTAGAAGTATAGAAGCTGTTGCAGGTGAAAATAAAATTGTTTACATTTTATCTTTATTACACGTTAACGAGAAAATCATATCGATTTTATTTTACTAAGTGAACATCAAATTTATATATATATATATATATATATATATATATATATATATACATACATACATATATAGATACACACACACAGGGTGTAAATGAATTATACCGCACAAATTTAACTACGTATAGAGGGATATTATATAAGCATTTTGAGATAATTAATTAATGGTCTACGACTAAAAATGTCCAAGTTATGATTCAATTTGTAAAATGGTTCGCACGCCACTGATTATTTCAAATTAAAATGGAAATAATATGATACAGAGACTGTAAGTGGCAAAGTGTATGCGCCTTTAGCTCAGTGGTTATAGCTTCTTACTACCAATGCAAATGTAAGATTGATGCAACATGTTCGAAACGTAATTTCGTTTTTCCTTTAATTATTATATATGTTGTAAATAAGTTACGTACATAGATTTACTTCTGATTCAATTATTTATTTATTCATAATTTTACAGAATACGATACTGCAATGTCGGCGCAGTACTTGAGTTACAAAACTGTTTACTCACGTATTGCACAGATAATTGTTTGAATGGCTCTAATAATAGACCCTAATGCACAAACTGTAGAGTGCAATTGGTTTTGCAAATAAAATGTGCAATTTTACTGTACAGTACTTATGTACTTAGATAAATGATAGTGCAGTGATCACAAAAGTAATAACATGAAGAGGTACAGTGTATGTACACATGTCATACACAATCTTGTGGGAAGTAAGAAAAACATACATTTGAGTAAACCAGAAAAAAAGGTAAAGCACCTGCAGACTCATTAGAGAAATTGTTCAAATTGGCCATCTCTATTCTCACAACTCAGACGACATCGTCGACTAATCGATTCTCGTACCCCGTTGAAGATACCAGGTGTCTCACGGTTCACATGAAATGCTGCGATTATGCGTGCAGCTAATAGTTCATCTGTATCAACAGGGGTCGCATACACAAGTGTTTTCAGGTGTCCACACAAAAATAATCAAGTGGACAGAGATCTGGAGTGCGAGGTGGCCACACTACAATAATTAAAGTACCCCTTCCTATTTTCAGCGGCCAGGATACACTTCATCCAAATGATTTAGCACATTCCAGCAGAAATGGGGATGAGCTCCATCGTGCTGAAAGCACATGTTAAACCTGATGTGAACAGGAACTTCTTCTAGAAATTCAGGTAGGACGTACTCTAAGAAGTCTTATTAATGACAACATTTGATCTCTGGGGAAGAAGGTAGGGGGCAAATGATGTGTCACAAATTACGCCCACCCAAACGTTCACTGAA
This sequence comes from Diploptera punctata, assembly GCA_030220185.1. Classification (NCBI taxonomy): domain Eukaryota; kingdom Metazoa; phylum Arthropoda; class Insecta; order Blattodea; family Blaberidae; genus Diploptera; species Diploptera punctata. Next base: position 2,987,684 of record JASPKZ010009790.1, read on the forward strand.
ATACTCTGCTGGTGGCTGGTGACGCCTCTCAAATATGGCATGAGGATTTTCATAATCCTACATATGACTGTTCTTTGAGTTCAAAACCAGTCCATTCCTATTAAATACTGCCCCCTCAGTGAATAGCATCCAGGAAAAGAAGTGCGGTGGTTGCAGCAAAGCCCAATTACAAAATTGTACCCGTTGAGCGAAGTTCACTGGCTGTAAGGCTTGTACCTTTTTGCGGATTAAAGGGATAGAGCTGGTCTTCGCGCAGGACTTCCCATACATTTTGATTGTTCGTGCCCATTACACGTGCGATAGCACGAGTACTAGAAAAAGGTTCCTCTTTCACCCTATGAAGAATATTTTATTCGATATGAAGAATATTTTATTCGACGTCTTTCACCGGCGTCTACTCTGTTTACCTTCAATGTCCCATGCTCCCGCAAACGCCTAACACCAGACTCAAAGGGTTGTTCGGTGAGGATGGTGTCCATTCGGATACCGCTCCGCATACATGGGCAGCAGCTCTTCCACCATTATCTGCACCATAAATGTGATTCATATCGGCAAGTTCGGCATAACTGTTCCATGATGCTTTCATGAATGCGACTGATACAGAAGTAACTTTTAATCAGATGTTAATAATATATTAACCAATACGGGAATATGTATTTTGCGCATGCCTATACAGAACAAATTTCAGTGTCAACATATCACAGTACACACGCAGGAAAAAAAAAAAGGAAAGAAAAAGTGGCCTGCTTTCATGTAATACGACTGATACAGAAGTAACTTCTAATCAGGCGTTAACGAAATAACCAATACGGGAATAGGTATTTTGCACATGCCCAGACTGAACAAATTTCAGTGTAAACATATCAGAATGCACACGCAAAAGAGAGAGAGAGAGAGAGAGAGAGAGAGAGAGAAAATATATATAAAATGCACTGCCGTGACTTCAACCACCAATGTTCGAATCTCAAATCCATCGCTTTAACTATTAAGCCATATGTTAACTACACAGTTTCTGCGTGTTTCATTCTGAGCTAAGGCTCTCAACGCCCAGTTGATAGACCAAGAATGATTTGGGAGAATAACATTAACCATGATTTGAGGGAAGTAGATTATTATACAGAAGATGATTGGAAAACATTAGCTCAGGATAGAGATGTATGGAGAACTTATACTGCGCGGTCAAGAACCTAGAGTTCGGTAGTACCAGTGAGTTAGTATTTTGTCTACTCTTCAAAACAAAGGACTTGAAATTTGCTGACCTAATCCATAGTCTCTATCAATCTGCGATATTTGAACTTAACGAGAACGTTACCAATGAGGAACGCAAATACAGATGTAAACTCCTCTCCACCGCGCGACAGGCTTAGAAGGCCCTTGGTCTACCAACCGGCTGCTGGCCTCACATCCACATGTGTTAATCATCCTGCAAGTGTAGGTGTGACATGTGGTTAGCATGTTGCGTCCGCCAGCCGTTATAGCTGGTTTTCAGGAGCCGCTACTTATTGTAGCTACCAAAATTCATCACGATGCTGGGTGGGCACCGGTCCCATACTGGTCAAAATTCCATGATAAAATTGCATACTCGCAATATTGCACAAAAATGAATTTAACTCTTGTGTTGAGTATACAAGACATTGTTTCCACATGTAAACTAGGCCTGTGCTGAGTTCGTACTCCCTTAAAAAGTTATATTTTATACCAGATCTAATTTTTAAATTAAAACACTGTTTAGTTGTATTAATTATTGTGTGCGAGTAGCTTGCCTGAGTGCATTAAGTTCAAAATTACGTACTTAATTAGCTGTATAGCATGGAATAAATCCCATTATAATGTATTCGTAGTAGAATCAATCCTGTTGTAATGTGAATAGAAGTTCATTATCATTGGGTACAGGAGATTTCGAATAGAAAAAAAAATGTGATTGTTCCTAGATTGCCTGAGTAGCATAATTTGTTAGTTCGTCAACGCGTAAAGTGGAGGTCTTGGGTTCAAATCCAGGTTCAGCGAAAACAAATTTCCCTTCAGTTGTAATAACTATTACATGCGATAGCTTACCTGAGTACATTAATTCCAATGTTAAATTCGCAAGTAGCTGATATGACACAGAACAAATCCCATTGTAATGTCTTCTTAATAGGAGCAACCCTGTTGAAATGTGAATAAAATTTCTCTACTATTGGGTACACGGGGATTTCAAATAGAGAAACATTTGTGTCTGCTCTTAGATTGCCTGAATAGCACAGTTGGTTAGTGTATCAACGTGTAAATCTGGAGGTCTTGAATTCAAATCCCGGTCCAGGAAAAAAAAAATCTCATTAGTTATATTAACTGTTATGAAAAAAATTCTAATCTCAACAACTTAGCTAATAAATGTTTTCGATTTGAAGAAAATTCCCAGATACCACAAAAAATTATACATACAAAAACGGTATTAACATTAATTATTAAAATTTACGTTCTAATAATTTAGTAATAAAATATTGGTCTTGTAAACAAAAAATAAGGGTCTCTTTTAGAACTTCCAAGAAAATATATCTTCATAAGTCTCCAAAACCGTAACATTTATTAAAAAATCTCAATGGTGCGACACGTCTATTAGTGTGTGAGATTTAAGCATGTGATTGGTATTTCGAAATCTTACTGTCTGTTACTTGCTTTCAATATCCAAAAACATTTTTCATGAAACTATATAATGCATAGATTGTAAGTATCTGGGAACAAATAAGAAACATGTTTTTCAACAGTTAAAATACTTATACGCTGTTATAGAAGGCTGTTTGCCCACTAGCCTCTGTCCAGTGCCCACCCGTAAATAGTGGTAGGAGGTAGGGGTTGTGTCAACTTATGTGACAAATCTTTAGGTATATTAGTCTGTGATGAATCTTAAATATTTAATTTTGTCAAAAATAAAATAGTTCTCATAAAATAGATAGTTCTTCCTAAGAGAGATTATAATTTATATCTATCTCCATATTTTAATAGGTAGAGTTCCCAGTTTTCACAAGCTTGCATGGGTAAGTTGATAAGATAGTATGAAATGAGTGACATATTGAAGTGTTTCTATGACTACTCACTCAAATTGACAAACTGTCAAAATTACTTTTACGTCATTTGTATATTACATAGGTTAGCGTGTAAATTTATTTTCGTCATTATTTTTAATCTCTTCAATTGTATTTTGTGCGCTTTGAATTTTAGAATCTTGACATTCCTCGATCTGTGTAGGTTTGAATTGCGATCTTTGCCAATGTATAAAATATTGAAAAATTCATTATAACAATACTCGTATTTTTAAAAATGCCCACCGCTGAGGTCTCGGGGTAGCTTGCTGCCTTGACACGCAGCGGGCCCGAGTTCAAGTCTCGATTGGGACAAGTTTCCTGGGTGAGTTTTCTTTTTCGGGGTTTTTCCTCACCTGTTAGACAAATTTCAGGAAAGTTTAAGGCCTAAACGGTCTCTGAACATCATATGACCATCAAAATCTTCATTCATATTCGCATTAGAATAACTTTAGAATTAAGAACTCTCCTGGTGGACCACTATCATCATCATCACCCATCATATCGGGGCAGCGTAACCCCGCCTTCCAGTAGCCCCAACCTCAGAAGTGGGTTACAATTACGTCAATGCCAGGGGAGAAATTATAATCTGGGGCATTGAATAAAAAAATATAAAATGTGTGATGCATCATTTCATATTATGTGGGTGTGTGTGTGTGTGTGTGTGTGTGTGTGTGAGAGAGAGAGAGAGAGAGAGAGAGAGAGAGAGAGAGAGAGAGAGATATGGCAAAATTTACTGAGAAATTACTACTATGTCTGTTCCAAACCAATAGTTGCAAATTATACAGACTTGCAAAATGAAGGGTCATACAAATAGTTCCAAAATTTTGGCTGAATTTACTGATTTATTTGTTTTTAGGATGCTGAATCCAATACTGAGCTCAGATTTTCTTTATCACAAATAATTCTTCCGCATCATACATTAACAGTTTAAAAATATGAATATCGTGCTACTGGGTTTTATAGTAATTAATCATGTTATAAAGCATGTCCTGTTGCACATATTAAAGGTATATTGTACACTCACTATCAGATTATCATTAATATTAGTAACTCACATAAATAAAAAACTTTATACTATTTCATTTTTTCTCTTCGTGTTGCTTTTCCTCATATGTGAGATTTCTAGAATGCCATAGTGTAGCATCCAGCAGTAGTCACCCATCATATTAACACTTTACTGGCCCTTTTTTTTTTCCCCATATCCTTTTTCTCACTTACTGTATTGAGATTTTTAGGGGGAATAAAAATCCGAATGGGCATTCAGAAAATGAAATTTTATACTCATTGAACGTCTTAAGGTTTTGAATTTCTCCAGCAATTTTCAATAATGGTTATATAGTCGGGGACCTTTTTTGTCGATGGGCAGGACACGCACAAGGGATGATTCAACACGAGATGCCCAAGAAAAACATGGAATGTAAAACGACCGAGACTTCGTTGGATGGATGGAATTTTGGAGGATCTGAGGAAGCAATGCATCGAAGGATGGTGGCTGGTTGCTAGAGAGAAAGAAATACCTGTAAAAGGGTTCTGAGGGAAGCTGAGGCTCGAATCGGGCTGTAGTGCTGCTGCTGATGACGATAAAGAATTGAATAACCATACTTTTGAAGTAGTCCATGCCCCTCTTTCAGTTTCGGTCATCGTATGAAGAAAGTTTTCATCTAACATCAATCTTCTTACATCTGGGCCTACAAAAACGTCCTCCTTTAGCTTAGCTTCTTACATATGTGGGAACTTACTGCAAATGCACTTGAAGTTTCCATTTTTTTAGACAAAGCTTTAACAAACTGCTTCATCAAGTCTAATTTTATGCGGAAAGATGGCAGAATTTACTTTCTTTGGGTTTAAAAAACCTTGTCGCAATGTTTTTTATTCCATGGTTCAAGGGAAGTTCTTTGTGCCCAGTGTGTTTGCTTTTAATGTTGACTTCTAGCTCTGCTCTCTCAATCACAGAGGAAACGTGGAAACTTTGTATCTCCAGCTTGCTGGCCAAAAATCATACATAACACTTTAAGATCATCCAGTTATTATCGGTGTATTTTAAGAACCAGTTCAATATTCTCATAAGTTTCTTTAAGATGTCTGCCAAAATGTCCCCTTTTCAGAACCAAACTCGTCATATACCAATTACTTAAGAAAGTAAGGTTGAATTCGTTAATCAGCAAACATTCTCAAGATTCTCACAAATTTCTTTAAGATTAACCAATAGAAATCCTCTTCTGGAGGAATCGATTAAAAAAAGTCTAATTTTTAAAAGTGATCCCACTACAGGCCTTTAGGGTAGTAGGAGGTTAAGACTCCCACTTTTTCTAGACAATCGGCACTTGATGTCAGCCTTGCGTGACAACCGTCTTTACCCCCAGAATAAGCGTTTAGTACTCATTTCGGTTAGAGGCTGAGTCGACCCCAGGGCCATGGTGCCATCAAACCAGGAATATCAGTTTGTATGGTAAATTACGTCCCGCGCCACAGCCGAGTGGTTAAGGCAAGAATGTCTGGGCACAGAGCTATGGGAGGTGCTGGTTTGGGTCTCTATGGGGGAAGAAATTTTCTCGTGGAATTTCGGCCAGTATGGGACCGATGGTGCCCCCCAGTGTCATGGGGAATTTGTTTAGCTACAATAAGTAGCGGCTTCAGGTTGAGAAAACCAGATATAACGGCTGGAGGACCCAACATGCTGACCACATTTGTGATTAACACATGTGGATGTGAGACCAGCAGTCGGCTGTTAGGCCAAGGGCCTTCTAGGCCTGCAGCGCCTAAACGTTGTTGTATTTGTATAGTAAAGTATTCTCTTGTGAAAGAGGGAGGAAATTCCTTTTCTATATTCCTATACCAATAAATAGGTATTCCTGTTTCCAGCAAATTATTTTATTTCAATCTGTAGCCTAACAGTTTTTTTTTCTCCCTAAGCACCTTGCTAAATTGTCGAGTTCAGACAAAGGTAATTTTTTTTTCTTTTTATTTCACACCGATATTCATCTTAGTTTCAGCTTAATACCATGGCCACCTCCGAGACAATAAAACTTTTAAGTTAAGACAGGCCATTTACTCGTGTATTCAAACGAAACAAGCCGAATATGATACAAATGATTATTATGGCCAGCTGAAGTTCGGGTGACCATTTGAGCCTTAAAGTTTCTCAACATTTGTTTTACCCATTGCTTTCCTCGCCGGTGAAGGATAATTATGATAATGGTAAGGATGATGATGATGGCCGGATGATTTTCGGGGACCATTGGGCCCTTAGCATCCTGACATTTGTCTTACAAGTGAGAAAAAAACCTCACCCAGGAAGCTTGTCCCGACCGGGGATCGAACCCGGGCCTGCTGCGTGACAAGGCAGCACGCTATCTCGAGACCACAGCGGTGGGCAGCTTACATATAATACATTAAAAATACGTGCTCAACAATACTACTTATGCAAGAAAAAATAATGCAGACATGGTCTTTCCGACTTGGCAGTTCACGTTTTCTGAGAAATTAGATTACTGTTCAAGAAATATAATTGCTTTACAGGCAGAATGTTATGTTTATTTAGTCCGAACAATACATCGTTAAAAACAATAGTAACGACTCTTAACGTTAGCTGTAGTATTGAGCGTGCTTAATTGCATTATGTGTGGCAGAACGTATTCAATTACAGTGATATGTGCTAATCGGTGACTCACAATTAGCCATTCTCTCTTTTGAGTCACAACAGCAAGATTTCCAAGAGTGTTTTATCTGTTTCCAGAAGAGATTATGTTATAGAGTACTGTATATCTGATAAGATAAATGCTCTTCGCTTTTGCTACAATTTTATGTTGCCACGCAGAACCGAAGTGTTTTTAACAAATTCCCCGTAAGAATGAAGCTATTTGAGGTCATTCTCAAGAAAACATTTTTAGAAATCTTCATCGATCCTACTTAGTAGACACCTAATATGGTCACGAGATATATATATGCGCGCGTGTGTGTGTGTGCGCGCGCGCGTGCGTGTGTAATGAATAACACGCTGAGGTACAGACTCAGAGTTCCGGGTTCGAATCCCGTCCAGGCATTTATTTTTCTTATCATGCCATATTAAGCTTGCACTGCTCAATGTTAAACATTTAATTATAACATCGATAGACCGTCACTGCTACAGAGTAAAAATATTCTCTTTAATTTGCTTACTTGTTATAGTCAGCTACTAGATGGCAGTGAAGACTGAGTTCTCGCGACATCTAGTAATAATGGAGAATATAATACATAATAAGAAAAATAAGTGTTTGAATTGGATTCGCCTGGTGGTGTAATGGATAACACGCTGAGGTACAGACTCAGAGTTCCGGGTTCGATTCCCGTCCAGGCATTTATATTTCTTATCATGTATATATAGCCCTATATATATTACTGCGCTAAAGTTACGCTATCCAGGCATCCTAGCACAAGCATTTTTCCTTTATATATATATATATTCTCTATACGTATCAGGTTAGAGGTCCTGCGTTCAAATCCCGGTTAGGGCGTTTATTTTTCTTTTCATGTCATATTAGGCTTTCATTGCTAAATGTCAAAATTTAATTATAACTCCAAATAAAGAAGCGTCACAGCTATAAAATAAAAATTATCTTTAATTTGCTTACTTGTTATAGTAGCCACGAGAGGGCAGGGAGACCGAGCTGCCGCTACCTCTCATGATAGAGAATATAATATATATTATATAAAGGAAAAATTAATGTTTGTGCTAGGATGCCTGGATAGCGTAACTGGTAACACACTAACATATCAAGTCAGAGGTCCTGGGTTGAAATCCAGGTTCAGACTTTCATTTGTTTATGATATATATATATATTTGTGGGGGGCACGCCGTAGCGTAGTGGTTAAGGCATTGCGCTACAAGCCGGAAGGTCGAGGGTTCAAGTCCCGGTGAGGTCAGGATTTTTAAACTGACCCAAACCTTCTGGCGGCACTGTGCCCCTGGGGTCGACTCAGCCTCTAACGGAAATTAGTACCAGACGCTTGTTCTGGGGGTAAAGGCAGCCGTCACGCAGGGCTGACAACCCGGCTGACATCAAGTGCTGATTGTCCAGAAAAAGTGGGAGCCTTAACCTCCCACTACCCCAAGGGCCTCCTGAGGTCTGTAATGGGAACACTTAAAATATATATATATATATATATATATATAGAGCCTATATTTGTGTGTGTATTTTAACGCTCTAGCTGTAAAAATGTTTATTTTTCCTTTTCGGAACTAAACTCGGCATATTTCGATCAAGAAACAAGATAAAAACATTAAAATTGCCTTTAAAACCAATAATAAACTCAATAACATAATTTCTAACAAAACATAAACAACAAAGCCCTCCATGGTATCTTTATTTTGTCATGGTGGAGTGGCTTGCGTGCTTAAATGATCCCGAGAGCTATGCCGGCGGTAGCATTGCTGCTGATAGGGTTACCCATGCCGGACTGGTCGAAGGTGATAAGCCAGACGAAAAAAGTACCTTGGTCGAAGGAGTGACGATCTTTCACCGTAAAAATACAACCGTCAAGAAATGCGGACATGGGTTCAACTGGGGTAAAATTTTCCGGAGGAAATTCTCCGGGCGGGGACTACTTCAGGGAACCCATGCCAAAGAAAAAAACAGAAACAACAAATAAATATGGAAATAAAGGCGTCTATAAACTAAAATGCAATAGTTGTGATAAATTTTACATAGGCAAAACAATAAGAAACTTTAATACACGATATTCGGAACATTTCAAACATTTTATTAATAATGAAGATATATCAAGTTTTGCCAAACATATATTCGAAACAGGACATCGATTTGAAAAAAATCGATAACTCTATGTCATTACTACGCAAAGAGTATAACGACAACAAGATCAGCATCCTTGAAGACAAAAGAGATTCTGAAAGAAGCAAGAAATGAAGACCTGCTCAACGAGAGCATAACCGCAGACATAAATCCATTATACAACCTATAGCTACAACACCATCAGCCATCAGTTCCAGTTAAAACGCAGAAGATGAAACATTGTTTTGGAAAGACCTCCATATTAGAATAACTTGAAGTTTAATAACCTTAGTTGAGGACGACTAACTTACCAGGTAAAAAATTATATATTTAACATTTTGTAACATGAATTTCAAAATTGTTGATATACCAATCAATTAAGAAAAGTAAGATTGAGTTCGTTAATCGGCAAACATGGGACAATTAAGAATCATAATTCATGCAAGTATCAGACCATATGGCCTGTTACGATCTCAAATAGCAATTTTCCATTCAGCGCTTTTTTTTTAAGTCCCAGCGATGTCTTGTCTTGAGGGCAGTAACGGAGCATAGCTTTTGAAATTCTGTGAGATGGCATTCGTTGAAGATGGACTTTCCAGTTGTTGAAGTAGTTTTGTATAAGATGGAGAATGGGTTCTATACCGAACTATTCCATAATTTCTTCATTTCTTTTCTGGTCTCACTTTATATAGCTTACTGTGCAGCTCATAAATCGCATCTCATTTGCTGTTATTTGGCATTCATCTCTTCTTCGTCTTGCCCATACTTCACTTTCATATCTTAATACTGGTCTAGCAAGAATCTTATAAAGTCGTAATCTTGTGCTCTTTTGTACTCAATCCATCCATAGTAATTCTGCCCCAGGGCAGGTCTTTCACTGCAATCATAGCATTTTCATGCTATGCTTTGCAGCTTTACTAGGGAATTGTAGGTGTGGTAGCTTCCAGTTGATCTCCACACCGGTGAAGGATGGTGATGATAATGATAAGGATGATGATAATGATGATGGCCGGATGATTTTCGGGGATTGTTGGGCCCTAAGCTTCCTGACATTTGTCTTACAGGTGAGGAAAAACCCCGAAAAACTCGGCCAGGAGCTTGTCCCGACCGGGGATCGAACCCGGGCCCGCTGCGTGACAAGGAGGCAGCGCGCTACCTCGAGACCACAGCGGTGGACTCTGTATTGTTTCATCATGCTATTAATTATTCCCGTTGTTTTCGTGAAATTTATGATTTTCTTTATTGTATCGGCTTCATCTTGAAATGTTAAATTATAACCCAAATAATTAAATTAATTTAGGGCTACTTGTTCTAAAATTTCATCGTCCAAAACAATTTTGCTAGGTATAGGGTATTTCCCGCAAACGGCCATCACTTTAGTTTTCTTTGTATTGACTTCCTCCATACTGTACCTTTTTGCAATTATATTAAAATTGTGTTTAGCATACTGTAAACCTGTTTCTATTGGATCTATTAATACAAAATCATCTGCAAAAAGCAGGGAATCTATTTTTAGGTTTCTATTAATTTTGAATAGAACTATGTCTCATCTGTCGCCAATCTTGGAGTATTTATTCTATTCATATAAAGAGCAAGAGCGAGAGGCCACATCCTTGACTTACATCCTTATTAATTTTGGTCAATTCTGTTCTTGTGTTATTGATTCAAACTGAAATTAAATTTGTTTTATAGATATTTATATATTTAAAGTATGCTGTTGTGGTAGGTTGTTGCCAGCTAAAATTTCCAACAATTTGTTCCTATTAATTTTACCAAAATGTTTCTTTTAAAAATGGGATTCACATAGGCCTAAAACAAAAATATTAAAAATCGCTCTAGCGGTTGCAATTTTCGGTTTTTCGCAACGAAACTGAACACGTGTCATTGAAATAAAACGAGAAAGGTATCCTCCAAAAAAAAAAAAAAATCAAAATCCGACCTTTAAGAGTTAGGTTAATCTCAAAGCCGTAATTAAATATCCCTATGACGGTCGCTGTTTGTTTTCTTGTGACGTAACTAGATACATACAATTTAAATACTAAGGGGTGATTTCACCAACAGAGGTAACTGTATTACTCCAGTTTTCCCCTGCATTTTGCATAGGTTAAACTGGCGTAATACAGTTACCTATGTTGATGAAATCGACCTAAAAGGAAGATATATTTCATCAGCATAATCGGGTCATAAATTCAACTTGGTGAGAAATTCGCAATTCCTGCTTGACGGACTTTTTCTTTTCGAAGTATTGCTTTTCCTTCATGTGACTGAAAAGTTATTGAGAGTGAGAAAGGAAATCATATATAGATCGCATGTATATAGACAAAAAGCAAGCGAAATTCTTGGAATGTGTGATCAGCAGTATGCATTATCCATAAATAACACAAAAATACAATATACCTGTAGATAGTTGCAGGACATGTTTCCTAATTCATTATTCCTAAACGAATTTTTCTAATGACCAGTTTTCTTAATTAATTTTTTCTAGTAAGAATTTAGTAATCCATTTTTCTTAATACTACTTTCCTATACGAATTTTCTTACTGTTATATCCTAACAGCGTTAGTTATTTTGGGTCGAACAGCAGGGGGAAAAAAAAAACGTAAATACGATCGCTTGATCGCTCCCATAATAACGGTCAGAGCAAGCTTACAGAACCAAAGCAAGTGCACGTACAGTTACATTACGTCTGCTCCAAGCCAAACGAGGCTGTTCCGTTTTAAAATATACGCACATTCGCAGCGTGCATTCCCAGAATCTACCAATGCTATTTTTTGTGGTTTTTCCGTAATCACTTATTACAACTAATACACATGTCAGATTAAATTGTACTTCTCACCATTTTCTTTTTCTGTCGTTTAAAATGTTATGATGGAAAAAACCCAAACGCTGGCCTGACCACACACTATGATAGTACATACATGATTCACAATGCAAAAAAAGAGAAAAAAGTGAGAGATGCAGAAACGATAATTTTCAATATGCGGGTTTTGCAATATCTATCTACAATTTCGTAACAGCCCAATGTTTGATCTTAGCCTCTCCTTTGCTAAGAGTTACTAGACCAAGTGAACTTAGTTACTCTTATTTCCCTAAAGATGTCATAAATGGCATGCGGTCAACATACCGACAAATGAGACATTTAGTAGGCTAAGGTATTATTTCCGCTTTATTCAATAAACTGAACTCTAAATGATTTGTAATTTTTATACATTTCTGTAAACTTCCTGTGATATACCTGATGGTGAAATACAGGTTGTAACACAACTCCATAAAAAAGTTTTACTAGGATGAAGGAAGTCGGTAAATGTTGCTTAGAGGCCTTTTTATTCAGCTTAAGACTCTTATGAGCCTGAAAATCTTCAGACTCGGGACCGAAAGCTAAAGTCCCTCCCGGAGGACTTGCTCCTTGGATTTTTCCATCCTAAATAATAATCAATCATCCCGGCCGGGTTTGAACCCTTGACCCTCGGGAGGAGAAGCAAGAAACATAACCAATAGTCTACCGCGGTCGACACAAATTTTGTAATTACTTTTTTTTTATTCTGATTTTGGTGATGACTGATAAGTTGATATTAACCATAAACCGAAAGTTGCTTCCTTTTCCGTCCATGGCATGCAGAAGAGCAATTGTAACTCTCGTAGGGCTGAAATATAAGCAGATATATTATAAAAATGGCGTTTGTATGTACTATAATAATAAGATGTAATTTATCATCATTTCGGTATATTACTGTTGACGCCGTTTCCTGATTCCTTTTTTTTCCATACTTCATCCATTCCTTCTAGATGACCATACCATAGTAAGATGTCCTCAACTAAATTATTAAACTTCGTCAATTTATACCAATATTGAGGCCTTTCAAAAACAATGTTTCATCTTTTAACTGGTACTGATCGATACCGACGGTGTTGTATAGGTTGTATAATGGATTTAAATCTGCGGGTATGTTCTCGTTGAGTAGGTCTTTATTCTTTGCTTCTTTTAGAATCTCTATGTCTTCAAGGATGCTGATCGTGCTGTTATTATACTCTCTGTGTAGTACTGACACAGAGTTATCGATTTTTTTTCAAATGGATGACTAATTTCTAGTATGTGTTTGGCAAAACTTGATTTTTCTTCATTATCAATAAACGTACCAGATGCTTGTTCTGGGGGTAAATGCGGCCGTCACGCAGGGCTGATAACCCGGCTGACATGAAGTGCCGATTTTCTAGAAAAAGAGGGAGCCTTATCCTACTACCCCAAGGGCCTCCCGAGGCCTGTAGTGGGATTGCTTTACCTTTATTAATAAATGTCCGCAGACATAAATCCGTTATACAACCTATACAACACCATCAGTACCAGTTAAAATGCATTGTTTTTTAAAGGATCCATATTGGAATAAATTGACAAATTTTAATAATTTAGTTGAGGACGACTGACTTACCAGGTACCAACTGTATAATTAATATCTTATTACATCAATACTAGTAAAACTCATATCAAATTCCGTTGAGGTGAAGTCATATGATGAAAGTTAAAAATTAAATTGTACCTGTTGGTAGGTGCCGTCGTCCTCAACTTTCTTAATAAACTTTGTTAATAAAGTTGAGGACGGCGGCACCTACCAACAGGTACAATTTAATTTTTAACTTTCATCATCTTATTTCATAACCTCAAAGGTGCTTTAATATGAATTTCAAAAGTGTTGATACCATGGTATGTCTCAATCTTGTATATGATGGTTCCTTAAACTCTCATTATTTGTCGGTTCACTTGATTAAATACGTGTCGTAGCTGAGGTATTCCACAGCTTCCTCAGAAGTAGGTTTTTGGGCCCACAGACTGTTTTCATTTATTTTTGTTAGTCTTCAATCAAGTAAAACTTTAATTAAAAAACTCCTTAAGCATTTCTAACTTCCTTATTCAGCTGTTGGAAAGTACTGAACGTCAGATGGAGATAGAACATGTTCCGAAAGACCTACGAAGTTCTTAAAACTGTAATTTTACTTAGTTGACGATTGAGATCTCAGGAAAATATATAAAAACTGTTATTAATTATTTTAAAATATATGGATGCGGAACATGTTATCTTACTTAAAGACAGGATAAATAATAAATAGAGAATAAAGATCTTAGCAAAATTTTTAGACTAAATAGAGATGAACAGACAGATGAATAGAGAAGACTCACATAACCTTTATAGGAAACCAAATGTAATATGAATAAGTCTCATACTGCAATGGGCAGGACATGTGGCATAATATGGAATGAAAAATAGGTACGGAAAATTCTAGTAGGAAAACCAGGAAGTAAACGCCCATTAGATAGGCCACGACTAAGGTGGGAGATTAACCATGATTTGAGGGAGGTAAATTATACAGAGGATGATTTGAAAACATTAGCTCAGAATAGGGATGTATGGAGAGCATGTCCGTCGGGCCAAGAACCTCCGAGTTACAAGTTAGTTATATGGCAATCTCAACTGTAGTTCAAAATGACTCTCATATATATATATATATATATATATATATATATATATAACCATTGCGTGACGGGCATTCAAGGTCCTTGGCGTACCAGGTGGCTGTAGCATCATATCCATATGTGCAAATTACAAAAGACGGTTATTCAGCTGATATAGGAATGACAGGTGGTCAGCATATTGGGCCTTCCAGCCGTTATATCCATCCATAGTAATTCTGCCCGAGGGCAGGTCTTTCACTGCAATCATAGCATTTTCATGCTATGTTTTGCAGCTTTACTAGGGAATTATAAGTGTGGTAGCTTCCCGTTGCTTTCCACGCCGATTATGCATGATGATGATGATAAGGATAATGATGATGTCCGGATGATTTTCGAGGACCATTGGGCCCTAAGCTTCCTGACATTTGTCTTACAGGTGAGGAAAAACCCCAAAAAAACCTCACCCAGGAGCCTGTCCCGACCGGGAATCGTACCCGGGCCCGCTGCGTGACAAGGCAGCACGCTACCTCGAGACCACAGCATTAATGACAGGTAGTCAGCATATCGGGTCTTCGAGTCGTTATATTGTAACTGGTTTTCTCAATTGGGATCCACTATTATTGTGTTGTCAGGCGTTGTAGATTAGACGCTTAATCTACTTTGTACTGTCCGCTACGTATTCTAACTGCCCAAATTCCTCAGCAATGGATGTTCCTTGGACAACTCGGCTACGGCGCGGAGACTTTATGTATCATATTACATACATATGTATTATTTCTCATGATATATACTCTTCAAATGTCCACACATAAATCTATATGCATTTTAAGTTTTAAAAGCGTGTTAATGAATTTCCTGTTTGTATTACTATGCCACTTTACTAACATTTTGAAGTTTATAAAGTGTGTATGATTTATCTTAAGACCTAAATGACAATGTTTTCGATGGGCTTTTGATCTCCAGTACCTAAGTTTGGAAATTTATAAAAATAAGGATAAAATAATGAACAAAGACAAAGGCCCTATTCCGTACAGCCCCCTCTTTTCTCTAATTGATAAAAAAGAGGATTAGTTTTATTATGTTTTACTTTCACTTGTGAATGATTGCGTCATGTGACGTAGTTTGTTTTTAACTGAACTTGTATCTTTATTTTTTATCTATATTGTCTTCAGTCAATATCTGGTCTTGAGAATGACAGCTTGGCTGTAGAAACTAGTTGACCATTTTAAAACATTTATTGGTGAAATGGGCATATTGACTGTATATATATTTTAATATTGGTATCACCAAGAAGATCAATTGTGTATTAAATCCAGTACCTACTTTAAAATACAAATTGAGAAATGAGTATATTTTCAAAGACTCGTCCGAGTCCACATAACTATCTCATGTTGTCAATTTGTTAGTAACTACAGTTTTTATTGTGCTGTAATTAATGTAGCAACTAGGAAAAGCAGTGACTCACTGCTGAGCACTTAAAGTTTAGTTAAAAGGATGCTGAGATAACATATAATTATCCTCATTCTTTTTGACAAGTCGCTTTGACAGTATTCTCCGCATATTATATTCATATATATTTTCTCTGTAGCAATATGTAGCGATTATAATTTTAAAATTTCAATAAGTAAAACAAAAGTAATGGCATTTTGTGGAAGAAATGCTCTGTGTGCAAAAATAGTAATTAGAGACGACATTATTGAACAAGTATCCCACTTTAAATATTTAGGATGTGACATCAGCTATGGGTATGATAAAGATATTGAACACAAAACACATCAGTTTCAAGCTATTTGTGGTACAATAAATAAAACATTGAATAATAAAGCCCATAAACAAACAAAATTAAAATTTTATAAAACAATGGCTGTCCCTGTCCTTTTGTATGGGAGTGAATCTTGGATTACCACTACCAAACAAGAAAGTAAAATCCAAGCAGCCGAGATGAAATTTTTAAGAAGAGTAAAAGGCTGCACTAGAATGGACCAGATAAGAAACGAGGATATCCGTGAAGAACTGCACATCTACTCCATAAAAGAAAATATATTTAACAACAAGATACAGTGGAAAGAACATGTAGAAAGAATGGAAGAAATCTTCCATTATTTTCCAAGAGGAAGAAGAGATGTCGAACGTCCTCGGAAGAGATGGTATTAGATCTATTAGTGAAGACGGAACAGGCAACTCTTGCCTAAACCAGGAAGTGAAGAAGAAGAAGAAGATCTTTTCTCTGTACCTTAATTGACCTCTCTCTTTTGTAGGTATTGTATAAGTCTCACGTCACCCGGGTCTTACAGGGACACGAACTGTCTGGAGAGGATTTTGTAACTCTGTATCACACTTTTTTTGACCACACAAGGACATGAAGGCCTCCCTGGATGAATGATTAACTCAATGTCAGGGCTACCTCCAAGACAACAAGTACGTTTAAGACAAGACATCTTTCACTCCTTATTCATTCATTTATACTAAACAAGGCGGGTATGATATGGACGATTATGATGAGTTGATGACCATATGATGTTCGGGAGCCATTAGGGATGCAAACGATACATCGATGTTTTTAAAGCGTCGACATCGATATATCGTTATTTATGAACGATGTTTTATGAACGATATTTTGTCATGACTAGCGCCATCTATTGTATTATTTTTGCTGCCCATTCGCTTCCTCAGCCAAAAGCAGATGCTTTTGAAATGTGGATGACATGATGGTTTTATTTCCTGGGCTGTATAAATTGGCGATGATATATTTTCCTATCATAGCAATGTCGCGTCGGTGCCCACTGAGCGGCTATTTTCAGAGGCTGGGACTATGATTACCCAAGAAAGAAACCACTTACTAGGCACAAGATTGTCAAAATTGTTATTTTTAAATTCTGTTTTGCGAAATCAATAATTAATAAACATTTTCAACGTTATTTTGTGTTTTTAATTGTTTTCCCAAAACATCGGGAAAACGTCGATATATCGTTCATAAACATCTATGTTCTAATATCGATGTTTTTATGAGCGATGTTGCATCCCTAGGGGCCATTTGGATCAGTTACCAGACATTTGTTTTATAGGTGGAGGAAAAAGCCCAGAAAAAAAATCTCACCCAGAAAACTTGTCCTGACCGGGGATCGAACCTGGCGTGTACGAGACTGCAGTTGTGGACATAGCATTAAATTATAATGTCCTTAGTATTTTTACAATGGGAAACTTGTGTCGAACAATACTATTTCTGAAATTCAATGCAAAATACTTTTGAAGTCAAATATATGAACTTTAATATGAATATCCTTTAACCCTTAAATTGGCAGAACACAATTTCTTTCGTCTGTTATTTAAATGTGGCGGACCGCAGTGAAAATTGAATCTTGTATAAAACTGTTATTATTGGGTATATTGCATAATTGGACATGCATTTAAGTGGTTTCTTTTTGTTCATCTTCTTCTGATTTATTTAAAATATTAAATTAATTAAATCAGCTGATGTATCCTATAGGATACATTATGAATTTAAGGATTAATTTGAAGTCCAATACAATTGGACGAGTTAAAGTTTCAGTGGTGGAAGTAATTTTTGCTTGCAGAAAAATTGTAAACATTATAGGCTTGAGTATTTGGGAATAGAATTCTTAGGGAAAAATTTGGACCAAAGAGAGATGAACAGACAGGCGAATGGAGAAGACTTTTAATACATAATAGTGAGCTACATGGTATTTTTGGGAAACCAGATATAGTAAGAACAGTTAAGTCTTGTAGACTGTTATAAGCAGGATATGTGGGACGAATGGGGAATGAAAAATGGGCTTCGAAACTCTCAGAAAGATAACTGGAATTATAGAGAGAAGGATTTGGGCTGGGTCGAAAAACTTTCTTCAACAACTCAATATTAGAACTTGTAACAAACGTTATCAATGAAAGAATTATCAATAAACATTTCCTGATTGGCAGTGTCTAACGAAACGTGTCAGAATTGCCTAATTACATTTTCTCATATTAAACTCCCATACTTGAGAATTATTTTCATTTTTCTGTTGATTACAAAGCCTATCTGATATTTCATCACATATTGCAAACATCTAGACTGTTTTATCTTCATTGCAGGAATAATGTTGTCGGTTATACAGGATGTCAAAAATACTCATTAAGTAAAGTCGTATTTTATTGTCATTTAAAGTAGACTATGTATCACACCAATCATATTTTTTATATCCGATTATACGTTGGGACTACTTTTGGCTCTGAAACTCCTCCCACTAAAAATAATATATGAAAGGTATAGGAAAAAAACGTCTCGTAGATTACGATGGGCAGGACATGTGGCACGAATGGGGAATTAAAGACGTGCATGGAAGTTTCTTGTAGGAAAACCAGAGGGAAAACGCCCAGTTGGTAGACCAAGAATGAGGTGGGAGAATAACATTAACTATGATTTGAGGGAAGTAGATTATACGGGGAATGATTGGAAGACATTGACTCAGGATAGGGATGTATGGAGAGCTTATGTCCGCGCGGCCATGAACCTACGGGTTCGATAGTGCCAATGAGTTAGTTAGTTATAGGGGAAAAACCTAGAAATATACTTTTAGTTGTATAACATACATAGGTAAATAAATCCATGACTAAACTTGTATCTCTTACTGGTTAGCATTTCTAAATGATAGTGCTTTCCATGCAAAATATAATGACACCCCAAACTCCATTTCGACAAAAAAAAATGTTAGTGACCAGCTTCTTTCCCTGTACCCTTCATATTGTAAATTTGGCGGTTGCATATGCTTATAATCTCCCTTGCAATATCACACGTGTGTGTGTATTTATAAACATTCCCAATTTATGAGTATAATTATTTTATTTTCAGATATTTATACATTTGAAATGTAGTGTCATCTATTGGTTTAATAATTTCCTTTGTCAGTGTATTAATATTTTATCTTCAATATATGATAAAGAATCATTACCAATTGACTCTTTTATTCCCACTCTAACTAGTAATTTGAGTGATTCCAAAATAGATTAGATTAGATTTATTTAGCCTGGTGGAGTTAAGGCCATGTGGCTTTCTCTTCCACTCACCAGGACAAACATATATTACATCAGAATATAACAATCTCAATTAACTCTAATATTAAATACTAAATAAAAACTTGATCAAAAAGATAATACACTGCTCAAAACAAGAGGAACACTATGAAATATGCAAATATTTGTTCATTGGATAAAGGTACAAACATGAAATTAATAAAGTACATTATTTGTGGTTATTTATTTATTTATTGCTCATGTCAGTAAAAACAAATGAATAACGCTGACAATTAACTTTTCAAATAATTCCGCTATGTAAGCAATTGAATCTTGTGCTTATTATCAAAGTTAAACACTCGTTATATAGAGTTAGTATCGTGTATGGCCTCCACGACATTCGATGACAGTTTGGCACCTTCGTGGCATGCTCCCAATGAGATTCTGGATTTCCTCTTGCGGGATATTCTCCCATCTTCAAGTTGCTGCAGAGTTTGTGGAGCTTGATGTCGGTTCCTGACCTACCTGTCTAGAAGATCCCACAAGTGTTCAATAGGGTGAGGTCTGGGCTGACCGCTGGCCACTCCATTACCTCAATTTCATTCCTCCTCAGGAAATCCCTGGTGACAGCCGCAGACAGCCCTGGCATTATCCTGCATAAACAGAAATCCAGGGCCTACTCCAATGGCAGCAGATACTACATGCTCTTCCAGAACGTGCTCGATATACCGGACAGCATTCAGTCGCTGGGGAACAAGTACAAGGTCCGTACGATTGTTGTACATAACTCCGGCCCACACCATTATGGAACCTCCTCCGAATCTATCAATTTCCTGTACAGCCTCTGCAGAAAATCTTTCTCCTGGCCGTCCCCACACCCTCAATCGACCATCACAACGTGTAAGACGATACCTGGATTCGTCCGAGAAGAGCGCAGACTCCCACTGTTCAGGTTCCAATCACCATGGTTTTCAGCATACGTACGTCTTGCTGCCTTATGCCCATTTGTTAAGCGTGGTTTTTAACGGGCCTTTTTGGACGAATATTCTCTTTCCTTATGGTTTGGTCTGAACCCCGGATTCCGGAAGCCATATGAAGGTCATTCTGCAGGTCTTTTGCAGTTTTTGTACGCTGTCGAAGAGCAGAAAGAACAACGTATCTGTCATCCTGGGGGCTTGTTTTAAATTTACGGCCCTGGCCACGTCTTCTACAATACTGACCTGTCTCTCTGTGCCTGTTGCGTAACCTGGACACCACGGAAGGAGAAACCCCAAGCTCTCTAGCCACTTGTCGCAGAGATTGACCTTGTCGTAAAAGATGTAGAGCATGATACACTTCAAACTCATTTAAATGCCTCATTTTGTCAGAGACTTCAATAAACAAGGCAATAATCAACATTCGTCACAATAGCAACATCAGGAAGCTTACCAATTAGAAGTGGCCAGTGCCTTCCAAAATAAAAAATTACTCTATATTTGTTATTTGAGGTAATTTCTCTGTATTTAGGCCATTGATCTTTAAAATTTGTATCCAATGATAAAATTAATAATTCAATTTACATATTGTCCAACTTTCAGCATAACAGCTTTAAAAAACAATTACTTATTCAATTTATTACAAGTGTTCCTCTAATTGTTTTGAGCAGTGTATCTATTATATTACGATCTATAATGCAACCAGTTAATGTTAGTTAAAATTAAGACTAAAACTAATAATAAAGTGTATACAAGCAAGACATATTAAAGTGCCCCTGTCTAATGTATAGGCCTATAAAAACAAAGAATAATGATATATGGAAAACTACGGTAATTTTACGATTATACAATATTTAAAACAAAGCAAAAGAAATTATTTGTTAATCTTAATATTATTTTCATAAATAATTAAATTGATTAATTGTTAAAATAATACTATCAGTGAGGTGTATAAGTTAGTGTATTATTAAATAATTATTTAGTTTGTTTTTGAAGGATGTTATAGTTTGACAGTCTCTGACATAGGGCGGAAGGGAAATCCATGTTTTGGTAAGTGAGACCGTAAAAGATAATGAATAATATACAGTGTAATGAGGAGGGATATAAAGGACAATGTGCTGATGGGATCCAGTGTCAAGATTATGTGTGTCGGATAGTCTGAAGAAGCGGCGTGATAAATAATTAGGCGATGATGTGTGAAGTACTTTATAGAGAAGGGATAGTGAATGGACAGTTCTACGATCTCTTAGACGAAGCCACGATAATTGTTACATGGTCAAATTTGCGAATACCACAAATAAAACGTGCGCAAGAATTATGAACAGTTGAAGTCTTTAAGTGAAAGTAATATTTAAGTCCAGCGGAGCGTATATATTCAAAATTACGTACAATCGCACTTTAAAGTTTATTAGTCCTAATGTAGCAGACTAGTGCAAAGGATTTAAGCGCTATATATATATAAAGAAAAATGATCTATTAAAACCTATTAATGACTACATGAGCCAATATAAAATTATAAGATAGAACTTCTTCTATTAGAGAACAGTTAATTTATTTTCACGACCATGCCTTAATAATTGTTATAATTTTGCTGTTGTAATCTATATGAATAATAGTTAAAAAAAACTAAAACAACATGCTTTATTAGAAAACCGAACTAAAAAATGAAAAATAATTTTAATTTCCAACACGGTTGGGATAAAATTAAAGTGGTCAACAAAAAAAAATCATCTCCAACACATCTAGAATAAAACTAGAGTTATCTACAAAAAAAATACGTTTTCTTCTTAGAGACTTTACTTTTACCAATATCTGTTTATTATCAAATATATTATTGATATAGAGCACCTCACGATTTATATGGTAAAATTATTTTTTGTAGATAACTCTAATTTTATTCTAGATGTGTTGGAGATGATTTTTTTTGTTGACCACTTTAATTTTATCCCAAGCGTGTTGGAAATTAAAATGATTTTTCATTTTTTAGTTCGGTTTTCTAATAAAGCGTGTTGTTTTTAGTTTTTTAAACTATTATTTATTTTTTTATTTTTTTTAGTTTTAATATTTTACAGAATGAGATAAAAATGTAAATATCAATAAATTCGATACTTTTGTAGTATGAGCTAAAAGTAATATTCTTCTAAAAAAATCCTCCGGGCCGGAATTTGAATCAGCGACCTATGGATTACTGAAATTATATACCACTACAGTCCATCGCTCTACCAACTGAGCTCTTACAACGATTGACTAAAATGTTGATAAATCCGCAACCTATTATACCGGTGGTTTTTATTATTTTTATTTTATGTTGATTCTGGCCAGGATTTTAGAAAACATTTATGAAATTATTGTATTGCCATTGGTCCTCTACAAGTATACTAAGTTTTCAAGTCGATTCAATTGTTTATAAGTGGGTGATAATCGTGTTGAAAAATTCCGTTGGTAGATACACAGGCACTTTATTCTGGTATCCTGATGATCCTTGCCAGGATGTTAGAAGAAATGTATGGAATTATTGTATTGTCATTGGTCCTTTACAAGTATACAAAGTTTCAAGTCGATCCAATGATTTTGAAGTGGGTGAAAATCGTATTGAGAGATTCCGTTACATAGATACACAGACACCTTTTTTGATGTCCTGATGATCCTGGCCGGGATCTTACAAACAATTTATGAAATTATTGTATTGTCATTGGTCCTTTACAAGTATACAAAGTTTCAAGTCGATCCAATGTTTTTGTAGTGGGTGAAAATCGTGTTGAAAGATTCCGTCACATTGATGGACAGACACAGGTCAAGATAATATAAAGCGTGTAATAATATAGGTTTCTACAGTTATAACCTAACGAGCACACTGCGTTTTGCCTGTGCGCGGTTGTGTGTGCCACAGCTGGCTTTGCTCCTACATAAACTTCGTGCGTAAAGCATGTATACAAATTTTACCTTATAGAAGATGCTGGAAATGTCGTCCACCCTCGACCAAACGTGCATTATATCAGGAAACACATTCTGATTCACTTGATTAAATTGGGCCACTGTAATGTTTCCAATTTAATTTATATTATTTTGTTTTAGTTATTCCAATGTAGGCCTATAAGGATGTGTCTCGTAAACTTTGTCTTTCAGGTTACAGCACAAGTAAAAATCACACACTGTTAGATCAGAGGAACGAGAGGGCTATACACCACCACCAATCACTCTATCTTGAAACACTTCCCTGATTTCATGAACTCCTCTGCTGAATGAGCAATAGCAGAATCTTGTTGAAACAACCTATTTGATTTCTCTTCTTCTGTCAGTTCACGAAAAAATGGGGTCAAAATATCATTTCCGTACCTCTCTTCTATAAGGTAAAATTTTTTTATACATGCTTTACGCGCGGAGTTTATGTAGGAGCAAAGCCGGCTGTGGCACACCCAACAGCGCACAGGCAAAACGCCGTGTGCCCATTAGGTTATAAATGAAGAACCCTGTGGTTATATTGGTGGATATTAAAATTTAAAAGATTTTCTTGCTTCATATTTTAAATTGTATATTTGCTCCCATTTCGGATTCGTATTTACTGATAAATTTTGTCGTCCGAGTAATAACGTTTTCTGTAAGTTTCCATTTAATTTTAATCATCGCTGCTCATAAACAGATGAAATTATAATGTCAAATTATTACTTCGGTAAATAAACAAAACATAAAGCTAATATTATTGTTAATAAGCATCATCGGTATTTTAACCCATTTCGGGTTTCGGCTTCTCTCTGAACTTCTCTCCAGGCTTGACAATCTCTAGTAACCGTCCCTTAATTTCAGTCCTCCTTAAACATTCCAGAACCCTAACCGTCCATGCAACTTTGGCCGTCTCCTTCGCCAGCTTTACTCACCATAATTTTCTTATAAATATAGAGAACATTGTAATATAACTTATTTTACTTGGGTCAATACTAATAAAATTCATATTAAATTCCGTTGAGGTAATAGTCATAAAGTAAAATGTTAAAATATATAGGCCTACCTTTGGCAGGTGCCGTCGTTCTCGTCCATTTGGACACAATAGAAAACGCCCTAACGATAAACCTACTAGAAGATCTCGAAATCGTAAAGGAAGCGAACAACACTTTAATACTAAACTAGAACACACCCCAATCTTACAACCCCTTATAAGAGATAGCTAAACACCAGTCAGTTTCTACCGACGACGCCTTAAGAACATCTAAGCCCAAAACGTCGCAAAACAACAGTTAGTACCACACATTCGTTCTGCTGATGATGGAAGTCGACTTCCGAAAGGCCTACAGTTACTAATTTTAAAATCAAGAAAAAATTAACACAATTGAGGACGACGGCACCTACCGAAGGTATATATTTTTAACATTTTACTTTATTTTACTTGGTCGAAAAATTTCGATTTTTGGGCCATTTTTCGATATTCATAAAGTACAATGCAGCCTATGCCTGTTTTTTTACGTACTGAACCTTAACGTGATTTGATTGTGAGATATTTCAGGAGAGTATTCGTCATTAATATTGCATTTAGAAAGAAATGGAAGCAGGTGGTATCATTTCGTAAGAATGTGTGAGTTGTGCTCTCATGAGAGATTATAAGATAAAATTTATATGACGTTTATACCTCCTCATGCGATTGCGCAAAAGGAAACAACGTATAGAAATGTTGAACTCTCCATAATCCATTACTAAAGTTATAATATTATCTCTTGAAACTTTCCGTGTTCTCATCTGTGGAATGTATTTATTGATTGATAGTTGGAAATGGTAACTCCTATCTCTCTCTCTCTCTCTCTCTCTCTCTCTATCTATCTCTCTCTCTCTCTCTCTCTCTCTCTCTCTCTCTCTCTATCAGATATATATCTATCAGATATATTTATAGTCCACCGCTGTGGTCTCGAGGTAGCGTGCTGCCTTGTCACGCAGCGGGCCCGGGTTCGATCCCCGGTCGGGGCAGTTTTTCTGGGTGAGGTTTTTATCGGGGTTTTTCCTCACCTGTAAGACAAATATCAGGAAAACTTTAAGGCCCAAACGGTCCCCGAAATCATATGGCCATCATCTTCATCATTATCATCTTCATCATTCTTCACCGGTGTGGAAAGCAACGGGAATTCCCTAGTAAAGCTGCAAGCATAGCATGAAAATGCTATGATTGCAGTGAAGGACCTGCCCTCGGGTAGAATTACTATGGATGGAGATATATATATATATATATATCTAGTAATAATGGAGAGTATAATACATATATAAAGAAAAATAAGTGCTTGAATTGGATTCGCCTGGTAGTGTAATGGATATCACAGCTGAGGTACAGACTCAGAGATCCGGGTTCGAATCCCGTCCAGGCATTTATTTTTCTTATCATACCATATATATATATATATATATATCTTTTACCCTTGTTTAAGTACCTTTGTAGGTATTTTTACGTTCCCTACGCCATCCGGGCCTTATAGTGACACGATCTACCGGGAAAGGATTTGAAACTCTATACACATACTACTTTTGTTTTTGACTACGCATTATCATGAAGGGTCTCTCTGGATGAGTGATATCAGCTTAGTACCAAGGCCACCTCCAAACATTTAAGACAATACACATAATTCACTCATACATTCATATTAAACAAAGCTAATGTGATGTGGACGATTGTGATGGCAGTTGATGCAATATAGTAACGAAATTTATGCAACAGTCCATTATTTATTAATAAAAAATTCTTAACTCTTGAGTTGCGTGATAGATTTTATACTTTATTATATTTTTATATAGCTGAGAATTGAAGTATCGAGTTTTTGTTATTGGTTTAATAACACAGCCCATGAATCTGCTCCATGTCCTAAGAAAATGTGAGAGAGACCCTTCTTGATGAGGAAAACTTGCACGTCTCTTGAAATGAGAGCATTAAAAGGAGATCCTATATGGTCATGTATAGGTGCATTATATAATGGGACTGGACAGTTAATGACAAATGAGGGAAATTTTGGAGAAGTGGCTGAATTCAATACCCATGAACAACAATTTCCTATATTGATGACATAATAAAAGATAATCAATATGGATATTGAAGAAACGGGTCTACAACAGATCAGATCAGGTTTTTAGTATAGCTCAGAAAATAAATGGGAACATGATGGCACTGTGCATCAACTGTATGTAGACTTCAAAAAGGCATACAATTGAAATAAGATATATATTTTTTCCATGGCATATTTGGCTTTCATTGCTTAATGTCGAAATTTAATAACATCGAAAAAAAAAAAAGCATCACTGCTATAAAGTAAAAATATTCTCATTAAAATGCTTTCTTGTTATAGAAGCTGCGAGATGGCAATATGGACGCTTCCCGCTGCCTCTTATGATTTGAGAATTATGTAATAGGAAGGAAAATTAATGTTTGCACTGAATGTCTGGATAGCGCAGATGATAACGCACCAACGCGTTGCAACGTATAGAGTTAGAGGTTCCGTGTTCAAATCCCGGTTCAGGCATTAATTTTTCTTTTCATGACATATAAATAAAACGAAGTACTGAATATTATCATCAAAACTTAACATTCGATTTCGTAAAAGTTTTAATTTTGTTTAGTTACCATGTTTTATGACCGAGTGCCTCACTCTTTAAAGTTAAATGCACATTTAATTAAGACAGCTTTTTAAAATACCAGGTAATTAGAATCAGATACATAATTTTTCGATTGCGAATTACTTTCTTACCCTTCTTCACAATTACTCGCCTTATTTATTACTCTGTGCTTGGAGCTTGTTTCATTTTTAACCGGAACTGATTCTTGAACCAGATTACCTTGAGACTTTCACTGCGAGGCCTTCATATCATAATTTTTCACGGCCATGCATAGCATAAAGAAAAGCGCTCTTTTGTTTTCATCATTAATGCATCTAAATGCAACGCTTTCTGAATAATAAGGTAAACACTTATTGTTATTCAGTTTACTAACTTCATTACAAGTATCCACAGACAATAGTAAGTTTCAACTCTTTAAAATTCTATTTTCGTTTATCGTCATTAACACTTCCATTCATTTTAGTCATTAAAGGATACGAAAATATTGATTATTATATGTCAGTGACCAAGCTCATTACATTGTGGTTCAATGTTCCGTATAATTCGTTAGTATGATACTAGTTCGGTTTCGATAATAATTGAGCCAACCAATTTGATAATAGATTTTTCGGTATTTTCTATCAATCGTAGAATTCTTTCTTATTCTTAGTTTAACCTCTCCCTTTTAGATGCTTTTGCGTCCCCCATGCTAAAAAACTAAACTCCACGGCGCGACAGGCCTAAAAGGCCCTTGGCCTACCAACCGGCTGCTGGCCTCACATTCACATGTGTTAATCAAAGAGGTCAATGATCATCCAGCGAGTATGGGGGTGACATGGTCAGCATATCGGTTCCCTAGCCGTTATAGACCTGTCGGGAGAGGATATTTTAAACTTTGGATCACATATATAGACTTTTTTAAAACACAAGAACGTGAAGAGTTTTCCCGAATGCCTCGATGCTGGACCACCTCCGAGACAGCACAAATATTTAAAACAAGACACATTCATAATAAACAAGGCGAATGTTATAAGATGATTATGATAGCCAAATGACATTGCGGATTATTTGGACCTTAAAAATTCCCAACATTTGTCGTACATGTAAAGAAAAAATTTAAAAAAACTCACTCAAGGAACTTGTCCCGATCGGGTATCGAACACTAATAAAAATATAAGAATAAAATAAGAAAAGCTTCCTATATGTACATACAAAAGGCTGAAATTAGTTGTTATGTAGGTAGTATTCTCATTATGTGGAACTTAAAATATCAGTTATTATTATAATTTATATTTTAAATAATGATAATGATTCGAAGTTCCTGACATGTCTGAGAAGTGAGCTCCATGCTCTAGTCATAGATATTGTGTGCGATTTAGAGTATAAACATGTCCTGTGCTGTGGTATCGAAAGTAAAAAGTAGTATATTGTGCCTAAATTGTGATAAGCCGATAAATTTTGAAAACGCGTTGATAAATAACATGTTAAATGTATGTGCGGAATTTGGAATATCAAAACATGTTATTCGGTCATTTAGACGTAGCCATAAGGCCTGGAATGAGGGGGACATGTGGTCATAACGACGGAAATTGAATACGATTCTGATGCTTGTATTATGAGCATGTAATCTGTCGGGCCAATTGTCAGATTAGTCAGTAATATGCCACAGTGATCGAAGTGCGGCATTACAATAGTGTGTATAAGCATAATATTTGCTTTAATTTCATGGGAAGGAAATTTCTAAATCTGTAAAGGGAGTGAAGAATCAAGAACACTTTCTAGGCACAAGATACTACTTCTTGCAAGGTTCCAGTCCAAGTGCTGGTCCATATAGATACTCATTTTTTTACTACTGAGCAATAGGGAATTTTTTATTATTTAGATAATGGTAGGTGTACTTTCGTAACTTGGTTTTTATAGGAAGCCGATATAATAAGAACAGTTAAGGACTACGATGGGCTGGAATGTGTTACGAATGGGGAATGAAGGAGGTGGAAACTTCTGTAGGAAAACCAGTGGAACACGACCAGTTGGTAGACCTAGAATGAGGTGGGAGTAGAACATTAACCATGATTTGAGGGAAGTAGATTATACAGGGATGTTTGGAAAAAATTAGCTCGTTTGACAGGTATGTATGGAGAGCTTATGTCCGCGCGGCCATGAACCTACGGGTTCGATAGTGCCAGTTATATAGTTAGTTAGTTGAGATTTATATTGAATATTGTTAAAAAATAGATAATAAATACAGAATTGACTGAAAAAGTGAACCTACATTTAAAACGGTGAGTTAGTTAGTTATGTTGTTGTTTGTTTGTTAGTGCGCCAAGTAAATACATCGTCGGCGTATATTTTCATTACAGAATAGCCAGACCATCATGAGCTATACGGATACAAAAGGAGGCGACATTAACTACGAAAACGGACAATAATTCTTGTTGGAAGGTGGAACATCCAAGTGATGATGAATGAAGATGATAAAATAATAATAATAATAATAATAATAATAATAATAATAAGATAAACAATACATGTTTTATTTAAACTGACAGAGTTAAATACAACTATCAAATTAAGGAAAATGAAACATATTTATGGAGATTAGTAACAACAAAGGAATTACGCATTGCAATTCTTTATCTTAAGTGAAATTAATCAGAATGCAAATGTTTGGGAAATAACATTGTGAAACAGACTTCTGTTAACCAACAGCATACATCCTTTGTTAATGTCCCACTTTAAGCAGGATGAAGAGTAATTATGAACGGAACGAAAGAGATGCAAGTAACATTTAAAAATATACATCTTAAAGTGTTGAAGTGTTTAGTTAACATGATGAAATATTTGCTGTCTAAAGTAAAGTATTGATCTGACATCTTTTTTATCTGACCTTGTTGGTTTAACATGATTTTTTTTTTAATTTGAGTGTTACTGGTTCGATCTCGACTTTTTTTTTACGCCAGAAAAGCTCGAAGATACGGCTTCCTTTGACGGAAAAGTTAAAATGCTGGATTTCGAGTATTGTGATAAGAATTTGAAACCCTCTCCCGACAGGAAACCCCGCGTGGCATGGGGCGTGTAAAAGTACAGTTAATTACTCAACGAGAAGACTATAGGGGTTTTCACATCTAGAAAATAGCATTGCTCTTACGGAGCAATTCTCGGTAGTAAACATGCCCTTTTATGTGAGATTGATTTATTAGTTAATTAATTGATGATGATGATGATGATGATTTGAAGTAAATAACTTAATTAAATAGTTTCTTCAAACTTTGTCAAGAAGGTGGGTATCCGATTTATGGGGGGGAAAATACCATTATGGAACACAGATTTAAAAATACTTTGGCATTGCCCTCCCTTTTATACGGAAGTGAGATTTGGACTTTAAGAAAAGGAGACAGGAGCAGAATCAAAACAACGGAAATAAAATTTGTTAGGACAGCAGGATATATACTCTTTTAGATCGAAAGAAAAAAAGCATGAAGACATTTTAGAACAATTAGAAGTAGAATCAGTAGAAGAAAAACTCAACATATATAAATTAAAGTGGCTAGACCATGTAAAAAGAATGGATAATTCAAGAATTCCAAAAAATGAGACATCGTCGGCCGAAACAGGTCTGCAAAAGCTTAATTCGTGACTAATAATGATATTTAATAAAGTTAGCTGCTAGCGGAGATGTCATTGCGCCATTCTCTTTCAACGAAACTTGGAGATAATTATATTTCCATCTCTGTTACTCAATTTCCAATGTCAAGTGGCAACATCATTGTAATAAGAGCAATACTCGTATTTTTCTGGACATAAAGACCCCTATAGGGGTTGGAATGTTGGCTGCTGAATGCAAACAATACCACACGGGGGGTCCCCTTCCCTAATAGTGACGTTACTATCCATGCTAACTACATTTAACAAATAGTTCAAGGGCAACAAGTAAAGAAATTATTTATGGAAGCGAATGTTTACTTCGGTGGTGATACCACATGTTCATATAGAGCGATTCCATGAAAATGTCATACCGAGGTGAAAATTTTGAAATTGACGCAGCAATAATTTTGTTGACGTAATATATATCTTTAAGGATCAAATTTTCTGATTCTATAAGATAATGTTTCAAATGTGTATTATTTTAATCTAATATTAATGGTAGAACTTGTCATATTCCAAAACCTGTAAAAACACGCAAAATTTTACCAAGTTGTTGATAAATGATTTGGACGTATTAATTCGTTTTATTTCACAAACTCTTTTGCTAAACCATACTTTGGTCCTCCCTAGTCGTAAATGCAATAATGTTAATTGCAGTCTAATGTTCTATATACCTTAAATGTGTCCTATAATTGTTAACTGTAAGCTATGGTCAGTCAATCACGGAAAACGTATAAAAATTACTGTACACAACATAATAATTGATGGATTAAAATTTCTTCTTGGATTCTACGTTATCGGCACACTACTAAAAAAGGAGTATTGATGGCATTTTCTTGTACAGTCATTATTTTTCCCACTAGAGTCCCATGATTGACTGACTTTTTGTCCTCTCATTTAGTATATAATGCTAATATGCATGGCGCACTCGGTTGCTTGCTGCACTCTGCCGAGGATTAACATAAACATGGGTTAGGAAATCAGGTTGGCTGTTCGGCTCAGCTGCTCCATAAAATAATTACTGACCCTTTTTCTGTGTCATTTTGAGCTAAAAGGCAGTCAGCCGAAGCATTTAAATGTATTCAGGAGAAGGTGCAGTAAACGAAGTAGCCATACTTGTTGATTTCTCAGAATATTATACCTACAAAGAACAAAATGAGATCCAGGCAGTTCATTGGAAAAATTAGCATATCTCAATATTATTGCTGTTACCTAGTTTAGATGGAAGGTGACAGAGAAGTTCAGAAGAAATACTTTGTTCTAGTGTCACGACATGTAATCATAGAGTGAAAAGCCCTGCGGCAAGCTATATAAAATAGAAGGCGGTGAGCATTTCTTCGGCTCACTGGAGTTATTTGTTCACATAGCAAGTGTGATATAGAGAAGTGTATTCTGAACTATAGGGATTTCTTCCCAACTTTTCAGTTGGAGCAGCAGGTAATAGAAATAGGCCTATACATTTAGCAATGTGCCGCTGCTTACTTGCATATTTGGATTTTGGCATAAAATGGAACTTCTTTGAATCGTACCATGGAAAGTGGGCTATAGATGCAATTGGCGTCCAAGTAAAAAGGATGGCACGGATGTATGAAAAATCGGGAAAGGGAGATATAAAATTGTGCAGAATTATGTAATGTGAACAGTAAACCCAACCAAATAACTGTTCAGGATGAGTCAAAATTATATAGAAGAAGGAAAGAAATTTTTAGAAAAACAATTTAATATCTTGCAGCTATCACGGATTTATTGCGTACACAACGTGAAAGTGTTGGACCTGTATGTTATAGAATATGCACAACTGTTAAACAATCAGCGCAACAAATTCATAAGTTCATGTGTTAAAAAAATAAAAGCTGAATGGCGCGACAGGCCTAGAAAGCCCTTGGCTGCTGATCTCATATCCAAGTATAACAATCACAGAGGTGGGCAATCATCTAACGAATATATAAGGTGGTCAGCATGTCGAATACTCCAGCAGTTATGGCTTTTTTTCTCGATCGCAACCGCTAAATATTGTAGCTGCCCAAATTCTTCGTGGTTCTGGGCTGGCACCAGTCCCATTGTGGTCGAAATTCAATGAGAAAATGTATTCTCTCATGGGGACTCGAACTAGTGCTCTCTATTGAGACATCTTGATTCAGACCATTCAGTTACAGCATGAGACTTCATGTGTGACAGGAAACATCATTTTTATTAATGGGTCAAGTCAAGTCAACATAGCGGCGAATACTAGAGAGTAAATAACTGCATAAGCAAATCTGACACATCGATGTTATGAAGTGAATCACCAGTGTCGGGCTAATTAGGGTTTTGTTTTTATCGCTGTTTAAAAATAGAATTCACTACGTCAGGAATTGGACAGCTTGCGATTTATAATAACTTGTTTTGAAAGTACATGCACACTGATAAATATGTAACTTATTAAGAATGTGTATCTAGAAATACAAAAATATTAAATCCTGTATCACGTAAATTGTAATAGTTACTATATATATATATTGTACATACGTACAATTATAGTAGGTATATTTAACAATAGAAAAGACATGTTGTTATTAAATATTTAATGGCTTTCTTATTTTATATAATTTAAAATTGTATATGGTAAGTGAGTTAATTTAATGATAACTTATTATTGATTTAAATTAATATTTATTTTACAGCAAAATTAAATGTAACTAGAAGTGTTTGCAGTTCTTTATTAATCTCTGTTACCGAAACTGTTTATCTAGTTTCATGATATTTTGTTACATTTGTGTAATATTTGCATTTTGAAATTCTAAATAAAATTAAGATATGTCAGTCGGTCACAGAATAAGGTCAGTCAGTCACACATCGCATATTAGGTCATAACTTCGGTATTAATTGTGATTTAGGTTTCGTTTTTTTTATTCAAAACGTAACTTGAAATGTGCCCTCCAAACGGTATTTTGGAAAATTGAATTAGGAATCACATTTCAGAGAATGATGTAGATTAACATGTTAAGCTGCATGATGAGTTGACATTTATGTCAGTCAGTCACACATACTTTGATAGATAATAAATAACATCGTTTTTCTTCAGAAGTTGTAATTTATGTACAATCTTAATCGCACACTTTTCTTCTATCATATCACGTAGATAACACCCCCGATTTAAATCATTTGTAATATTTATGCAAGCATTTTGCTGCAAAAATGTATTGTAAGTATCAGTCAGTCACATACGGAATTGCTCTATAATAATAAATCCCTCTCTCCCCCTCTTCACTCCCCGCAAGTCCTCTCGTGAGTAAATAACATACATCGAGCGCAAGTTAACTGAAAGCTTCAGCAACGTCATGGGGGAATGATCACAAAATGTAAGAGAATTTTATAAAACTGATCGACAACATTCCCTTATACGTGATAAGCTGTTCCATATCAGTGTCCAACATTGCTGCAGCACTGAACAAATGGCTGTATTTGCAGGTTGGAGTTAGCGATAATGAAACCGAGAGAAAAAGAAAGAAAATCGGGGGGACATATTATCCTTATTGGTGATGCTTCAGTTTGAAGATCATATTAAGGAGGAATACTTTAGACTTTCAGATATCCTACTCCCAGTGTACCTACACTAATTCCGAGCTAAGCTCCAGATGTACTATAATCAAATTTGCATAAAGTATTACCCCACCGACTCCGTATATTGAGGGAACCGTGGTGCTACTTTTACCCGACATATTACTGAATTGTGTACGGAACTGTCATCGATAGAAACATTGTTTTAGGCAACATCCTATTTTACGGGAAATAAGACTGTATACAAGATAAGATGGTACCAATAATTAGGAACTTCTTCCATTTCTTATTTATTTATGAAAAAATTATATATGGGCCTACTTAATCAGACGTTTACGCGTTTTCCATGATGTCGATGAATACCCATTATTTACAATTTCATTACGAGCAGAATATGTGCTCTATGATGACTCACCTGTGAATTCTGGTGTTATTTTCACCACATCGTCAATGGGTAATGAAGGATTTTTTTTTTCACTAAACTGTTCGAAAATATTCAAAATAATTTGTTTCTCTCCGCTTTTCAAACGGTATTCTTTCCAATATGTTAACGAATAATACAGAAAGCTGCTATTTTGAAACAATTGAAATCCCAACGTTCTCTGCATTGCGCGTGCGTAAGAATATAACAATGCCTATTTAATCTATTAAAATTGTAATTATATATTTTAAGATTCTCTCATATAACTGATGTAGACATGTGCTAGATAATATATATTTTTATTACTTTAATTTCCTTTATTACGAATGTTAGAAAGCAAACTACATTTTCTTAAACGCTTAAAGGTAAAACCATTATCCGACCAATGAAAATGCAGTCATACATCTGGTATGCTTACATTAAAATGAAACTTAGCTCGGAAGAAGTGTACGAAGGGAGATCTTAAACTAAGATAAATACGTATTTTTGTGCACTGTGTGTGTAACGTTATATAGAAATAGAGTTGTTTGGACCATAGATCAAAGGTTTGGACAGCCCTGCCGTGACTATGACAGGCATGGACTAGACGTGCTGTAATTGGAAGCTTGTCTGGAACTGACAAGCGACTTCCTATCCGGAGTAAGTATTCAATATTGTATTCCTGCGGAACTGGAATTCATTGGAATTTCCCTTAGATTTAAATTAGTTTACTGTAATGCGATATTCTCGTTATTAGGAAAAACATGCTGTGTCCTAAAACCATTGATCCGATATCATAATACTTTATCATAAGTAATGTCACGAGTGCTTTCCAAATGTCATGAAGTGACGAGTGAATATTTATTCAGAGGATTTGGAAACCAAGAGTGGCATTTGTAACAAATAAAATGCTGTTTACTCGAAAATCAGTATTTTCTATTTTCTATAGTAATTCTGCCCGAGGGCAGAACTTTCATTGCAACCGTAGCACTTTTTTTTTCATGCTATGCTTTGCAGCATTACTAAGGAATTATAGATGTGGCAGCTTCCCGTTGCTTTCCACACCCTTGAGGGATGATGATGATGGCCGGATGATTTTCGGGGTCCATTGAGCCCTACATTTGTCTAACAGGTGAGGAAAAACTCCGAAAAAAACTCACCCAGGAGCCTGTCCCGACGGGAATCGAACCCGGGCCCGCTGCGTGACAAGGCAGCACGCTATCTTGAGACCACAACAGTGGACATTTAAATATAGTTACCGATATTTTAAATATTGTTATATTTAATGTAAACGGCGATGTTTTGAAAACGAATCAGAAATGTGTGGTTATGTGTCATTTGTTCATTCACTGCAACTTGATCATAATATTTATTGCCAAATAGGATCGCATTATTGTAAGAATGCACCCTGGTGGAGAAAAAAAATGAAACACATCAAACTGTATATTATAACCATCATTATAGGTTATTAATTTATTTTTAGGAAACAACTCAGTAAAATCATTATTTAAATCACAATTATCAAAAGTGTAGTTCGAAGGAATCTGTTAATTATTTGCTATATTCAATGTATTTGTTGGAGAGTCAGTCACTGCAAAATAATACTCTGACCTGTTCAGCATATTAAAAGGAGGAGCTTTCTTTATCACGAAACCGGGAAGTGGTAAAGAGAATTCTATAATTTTTTTTGTTGCAAATGCCCCAGGTTGTCTTTCGACATTCCTGGTTTTTCTCTCCTGGCATGGCGTAGGCTACTTGTAACCCACTTCTGAGGTTGGGGCGCCTGCTGTAAGGCGGGGTTATGTTCCTCGATGATATGATGGGTGATGATGATGGTGTGCCAGGAGAATCCTTAATCCTAAGCTTAATCTAAGATGAATATGAATGATGATGATTGCGATGGCCATATGATTTCGGGGGACCGTTTGGGCCTTAAAGTTTTCCTGATATTTGTCTTACAGGTGAGGAAAAACCCCGATAAAAAACCTCACCCAGAAAAACTGTCCCGACCGGGGATCGAACCCGGGCCCGCTGCGTGACAAGGCAGCAAGGCTACCTCGAGACCACAGCGGTGGACGAATTCTATAAAATTGGAGGTGAAAGACGACTGTCATTGGTTGTAAAACAAATTTCATTGAAACTAGGGATGCAAACGATACATCGATGTTTTATCGTTCATAAACGATACATCGATGTTTATGAATGATGTTTTATGAACGATATTTTGTCATGCCTACCGACATATAATTTCAAATATGTCATTGCTAAGGGTAAAGTCATCAATTATATTAAAATTACTTAACAAGTATGCAAGCAGCAATTTACTGAGTCTTCTGGCGATTCTGAAAGGGATGAATCCGAATGTCACATATGGAGTTACTACAAACAATTACCGCACAACGATATAAAAAATAAAGCAGATAAAATAAAAGAAGAATCAGGATTTTACATGTTTATGTCGTCTCCTGTAACTCCTATAAAAGCAGATGCTTTAGAAATGTGGGATGACATGAAAGGTTTATGGCCTTTATAAACTGGCAATGATATATTTGCCTATCGTCGCATCGGTGCCCAGTGAGCGGCTGTTTTCAGAGACTAGGGCTAAGATTACTCAAGAAAGAAACCGTTTACTAGGCACAAGTTTATCAAAATTGTTGTTTTTAAATTGTATTTTGTGAAGTAAATAATTAATAAACATTTTCAACATTATTTTGTGTTTTTATTCATTTTTTTCCAAAACATCGAAGAACATCGATATATCGTTCATAAACATCGATGTTTTCGACATCGATATTTTATTTTTCAAAACATCGATGTTCCACCTTCGATGTTTTTTTATGAACGATGTTGCATTCCTAATTGAAACGTGTTTAATCATTTGACTACCATTTGGGGCATGAGTTAAATAGTCTCTGTAACTATTGCTGTTACTCATTATTTTCATTTAACGACTTCAATATCTAAAATCATTGTCGTCGCTATTCAAATCTGGGAGTGTAAGGACCTACACGTTTTGCTGAGTTGCATCTTTTTCAGGCTTGAGATTCTTTTATGTGCTGTAAATATATGACACGGGATCCATGTCTTTAGTTCCCTTCCGAAGGAACTTGTACTCAGGATTTTTTGCGCTGAATATAACTCCACTATATAACAGATTTGAACCCGTAAACGTTGGAACCAGAGGCGAGCATGGTAACCGCTATTTAGTTCACTACTCTCTAACTAATGAAGCTAGAACAACGTGATAATATCCCTCCAAATTTTGTGTCATATTTTAAAAACTTGCATTTTTTCTAATTGAAAAGTTCTGGTCTCATGCAAATAGACAGGCAGTACTTTTAACGAATTCAGAATGAATGAAGTTATGAAAATACTATTTTTTTTACACATTTGCATCGATCCTACGTGATTGACACCGAAAATGGCCATGGCAAAACTTTTATTCAATGTGTCCCGTGGAATCACTACCACGAAGAAATATAAATGTATCCAAAATTTATTAGTGACAGAATAACCGGATTTATATCTTACGTTAGGAAAAAAAAAACTCTCGAAGTTTCCATAGATACTGATCAAATATTATATGCCGCATTATAACATAAACGAAGAGTATAATGGGCAATCTATATACAGATTTTCAATGTTTACAGATCTTTTTGTGCCTAAAGTTTTATTTTCCTTCTCCACTCATCCCTATCCACACACTCCATGTCCTCCAGTCCTCTTCTTCTCATTCCACAGTCCTCTTCTTCTCGTTCCACAGTCTTCTTCTTCTCATTCCAGTTATTTCTTGCATCCATGAGTTTCGAAGTCTTCCATAAAGATAAAGTGTTCCCTTAGGAGGCCCATGAGTTAGTAGGAGGTTAAAGCCCTCACTTTTTCTAGACAATCGGCACTTAATGTCAGCCCTGCGTGACGACCAATTTTACCCCCATAAGCGCTGGTACTAATTTCCGGTAGAGGCTGAGTCGATTCCAGGGCCATAGTGCCGCTAGAAGGATTGGGTCAATTTAAAAATC
This sequence comes from Diploptera punctata, assembly GCA_030220185.1. NCBI lineage: Eukaryota > Metazoa > Arthropoda > Insecta > Blattodea > Blaberidae > Diploptera > Diploptera punctata. Next base: position 3,026,109 of record JASPKZ010009790.1, read on the forward strand.
CTTACCCCACCAGGACTCGTACCCTCGACCAACAAGCTTGTAACATATTGCCTTAACCACTATGCTACGGCGTGCCCCTTCCATAAAGGACAAAACTTTTGTAAGAAACTATTTCAGTATTTGACTCAAGGTAAGTTCGGACTCGATAGATAATTAGGAAGTAAGGTGGTGGGTTGTAGCCAAGGGCCCTCTAGGCCTGTCATACCGTGGAATAAAGTAGTAAAGAAATTTTAACATTTTTTTCTTTATCTAAATTTAACTTCTCCCTTTGTAGGCACTTTTACATGACCCACGCCACACGGGACTTACAGGAACATGACCTGTCAGGAGACGATTTTTAAACTCTGAACCAAAGTATTCTAAGATTTAAAATAGCCTATATTTAAAGTAACATATGCTATCAAAATTGCTATAAATAATTTTAATTGCAACTCATAGTTTTAAATGAAAGTATGACATCCCCTGCTAGGAAAGTCTAGATGCTTTTCCTGGGTTCCCCCAGAATAAACGTAGAAATGTAAGAGTCAATGTTTTGGACGCTTGCCATCTGTGTCCATGATCATTGCAGAGGACAGTCGGAAATAAGAATTATCTCAGCATAAGGACTGACGTTCTCCAGACCCGATTTAATCTTAAATTTCTTTCTTCAACTGTCGTACTGTACATAAAACAGTTTTGTTTTATTTTAGCGAATTGCAAAGGAATGTAACTATAGGTTGTTCTCGTGAAAATATGTTTGAAAAAGTTTTGCAAATCTAATTCAATCCTACTTAATAGACACTAGAAATGACGATGACAAAGAATTATATATACATGTGTGTGTGTGTGTGTGTGTGTTTGTGTTTTTAAACACTCCAGCGGCCGCATTTTTTCGAAACTAAACTCGGCATATAGCAATCAATTAAGAATTCGTTAACCGGGAACATCTGACCATTAGGTTTTGGGGGTTCACTTGAAGCAAAACATATGAAAATCGCTGTAAGATCTCAATTTTACATTTTCCGCAGCGAAACTTGGTATATACCATTAAAATAAAACGAGAAAGTTATTATTATTTTTATTATTATTATTATTATTATTATTATTATTATTATTATTATTATTCTCTGCACAGTTATGCTAGGCTTAAGGTACGTACACATATGCGCGGCGCGTGTTATGTTCGTCGAAATGATTAATTTCAACGAACCTCCTGCGATCCATAGGAAACCCACAAACCTTCAGTAGACATTTTGCAGAGCAGGTGTAACCAACCATGTCTATTCCCTTTCCGTTCTCCCGCTTGTCTTGCATTCTTTCCCAAAAATAGGGACTTTTTTTAAAATGCCGCGGGACGCGGGACAAATTGTTAAAAATCGGGACTGTCCCGCCAAAATCGGGACGTCTGGTCACACTTATTACTTATTACATCTTATAACTTTATTTATACTTTTTTCAAATATTATAGCATTAAAGGAATTAAAAAAATATATATGATTTGTATATATATGTTTAAAATTATTAAGAATCTATCTCACCATAACATGGCCTTAATTTTTAATAAAGATGTACGTGATTATTATACTAGAGGTTGTACTTTATTGCACAAAGATACTAGTTTCTCAAAAAAAAAAAAGATATAAAAGGGATTCGTTATGCATTAATCAACCATTACAATAACTTACCTATTGAATATCAACATTTCACGAATGTTAAACATTTTTCTAATTGTATTAAAAATATTTTTTCTCATTGCTTTCTTAGTTAATTTTGTTAATTTTATTATTATTAATATCCTGTTTAAATATTGTATTTATATGTGTATATAGGCTATATTGTGCATCTATAGTAGTTTGTATTACTTAAACTTATGCCTGAATTTGTTTTCTTGTTTTTATTGTTAATTGTTTTATGGCCATTATTTTTTGTATATTGCCCCTTAACATGAGCAATCTTGCTCTTTGGAGTCTTTGAAGAAATAAATAAATAATTAGTAATAAATGTGTTTATATATTGTTTTGTGATACTTCATACATAATATTATGAAATGAACGTCTTAAATAAATAATGTTTTCTAAATAATTCTAATTTATTCATACAATTACAGTACACACGAAAAAAAAACACATAACATTGAAAAAAAAACAGGCATCTCCTTTCAATGATTTTTAAAATTATCCTTATGTTGAGTATCCCACAATAATTGCTTGCTTCTATAAATATCAATAAGTTTTAACATGTTTTCCTCTGACCACTCCATACTCAAATAATAGGTGCGCACCGAAAACAACGAACCTCTCAGGTACCCGTCCAAATCTAAACAGCGAACCATCAAAGTGTTCGTGGAAAAAACCGACAATGAGTGGATCGTGGTGTGAGACGCGCGCGCCGTTCGCGCGCACCTTAAAACCCCGTCCAAATCTGACGAACATGGTGCGCGCGCGCGGCGCGCAAGTGTGTACGTACCTTTAGAGCTATTCGTCCAGAAACCAAGAATTTTCCAACTTTTTTTTTTGGTCTTCCAGGTGACCTCCTTCCGCCTGTCGATGGATTCTCTTGATATAGGAACCACCCTGCCTGCTGCCATTTTAGCTCAAAGTACCAAAAATAAAGAGAGCCGGACGGGAAAGGTATTCTCCAAAAATCAGCGAAATCCTCCCATTCGGAATGGGGTTTTACCTGATAAACTTAATTTGAACATGGCTTTAGCGGTCGCCATGTTTGTTTTCTGGCATCGTAGTTGGAAACATACAATTTAATAATCAAAAGGAAGATATATTCCGCAATCTAGCAATAATAAATTCAACTTGCTGAGGATTTCCATCAGTTTATGCAGTTCCTCCTTGATGGACTTATTCTTTCGAGTTAACGATACGTTAAAGTAATTGATCATTGATTTGTCGACATGTGTATTTTTTGTTTTACTGTTGGTAACTATGGTGTACTACTAATTACCATACATGACAATTGTTTCGAATTTCGTGGTCGCAGTCGATGGATCTTTTTCAGAATTCAAATTTCACAGTATGACTTTCTTTGGAAGGTAGTTACATATTTTAAAGTATTTTTGGGGATTCTATGCGACCATTCCACCAACACAAATTCAAATAAAAAAATGGAAAAACAATTTATTTTCGATGTTTTTATTTAAATTAACATTTTCCAATCCTGGATAGAATCTAATTTAAGAAAGAAAAATTAACATTTGAAAATCGAAAATATGAAGCTTTACCGTTAAAAAGTAATGTATAATTCTCAATAAAAAAAATAATTCTGAATAGAAGACGTCAGTTGATGCGATGAAAGAAATGTTAATGTTTAATATCATTTGAATGGTGTAATGGACAGCACACTCGTACGGAAAACGAGAGGTCCAGAGTTCAAATCCCGGTTCAAATGTTAATTTTTCTTTCTTAAATTAGACACAATTTATTGTTGCAGTATGTGAATAATTACCTGAGAAAAATATATATGTTGATTTTTCCCAAAAAGAAATGAAAGTGCCTTAAAATAAAGTGAGAAGTTCAGCTCAAAGTAACCTAAAATCAGCATATTTTCAATGTAAAATGTGTACCAGTCATTCCTCAGACAGTGTAGCCAACTATCACAAAAACTCGCTAACAAATAAGTGAATACTAAACTAATCTGATGTACTAACTTGTCAATTTTCTCACCCTAACTTGCCTACTATAGTGGAGGAGGACTAAGTTGGCATGATTTCTTCTATCCTTGTCTAGAGAACTGTTCCTTCGCAAAACACAATGGGCTACCCTTGTAAAATTCCTAGGAATGCTAGAAAAACTCCCCCCCCCCACTTCCGTCCAGTCACTTTTGTGTCAGGCAATTTTTGTCAGTGGCGACTGGTTCAGAGTGCTCTGTTAAAAGTGACTGCAGAGCATGTGAACACACTGAAAAGATTGAAGAGTCATATTGGCAGGCAGACGGTTTAATGGACGAAATTAGTGATTGGTTTGAAATAAATTTAGACAATACCGACGACGATGAAAATGAAAACAGGAACTTGCAGGAAGAATGTTTAGAAGAAGGGAATGCCACCACTGATCTATGTTCACTACAGGGAGTGTCTGCCCTACCGCTGTCACCGTGAAGAGATATGTGTATGAGTGAAAAAGAAGATGGTACTCTCTTTCTCTTTCTAAAAATATTCTAAACAAGTTAGCCCTCATGGACTATAATATAGGTGGACTCTTGGGATAGAATCCCCTTATATGTGAGCAAACTTGTTCGCAATTGGCTCTAGTGGGAACATGTGTTATCACATTGGACAACACAGCACTAAAAGTCACTTGTTCACTGATCAAATATTCACTGGCGGTACAGTGGCATAGAATAGCCCTATTTGTTTACTGTATTTCATTTGCGCCATGGAGGTATTTTAAAACAACCTCAACCTGAAATAAGAGGCCTCTGAGCAAAATTTGTTAGCCCAGATTTGAATTGTGACACTAATGACCTAATTTGTTAAAGTTTGTTGTTAATTATAGTGGTAACTAATATGATTAGAAGTGTTTACATTTGGTATAAATTGTCATTTATAAATAAAATAAATAATACAATGAATATAAATATGACATTACATTTTTTTTCTGTTCTTTTTTTTTCAGGAGAGAGTCTGAAGCATGACCCAACTTTTCGAGGACCTCTGAGTAAAAGATCATGTACAGACGTAATTTGTCTCCTATTGTTTCTGGCATTTATTGGTGGTTGGGTGGCTGTTGGTGTTTATGGTAATTATTAATGCATATTTGATTTACATCCTATAAATTTATTATTCAATACCTCAGGCTGTCATTTTGACATTTCTGGTGTTACTTCTGGCATTGGCCTAATTGTAACCCAATTATGAGGTTGGGGCACCTGGAAGGCAGGGTTATGCAGCCTCGATTTTATGATGGGTGATGATGATGCAGATAGTGGTGTGCCAGGAGAGTCCTTAATCCTAAACCTAATCTAAGGTGAATATGAATGATGATGATTATGGTGTCCATATAATATTCAGAGACCATTTGGGCCTTAAAGTATCCTGACATTTGTCTTATAGATGAGGAAAAATTCCAAAAAAAAATACCTCATCCAGGAAACTTGTCCCGACCGAGACTTGAATTCGGGCCCACTGCGTGACAAAGTAGCATGCTATCTCGAGACAACTGTGGTAATTTCTTCTTTTTTTATGTTAGATTTTAAATTAATTTGTCGACATTATGCATCAACCGGCTATGTGCCATTATGTAAGTTTTGAGAAAAATATGTTTAAAGTTTAAGTCAATCTTCACTATTCACTGTAGCGCCAAACTAACAATACTGGATATTGCAAGTTATTTTCCTTGTTTGACAGTTATGCACCAATGATCTAAGAGAGGAAACATTTGGCGCTTAGCTGCATGGTGCAAAATTTAGTTTAGCATTTATGATGATCTGGTTTCATAGAAGTTTGTTGCAAAACATAGAACCTCTGATGGCATTTACATTTTTCTTTAATAATAAGATATAATATTAAAGATTTGGTACAATTACTTCATGAGCCAGTGGAACTGATGACATCAAAATCTCAATTTTTCTAAAAATGGCGCTTAGCCAGTTGGTGTATAACATCATTCAATTGAAGGTCTACAGAGCGTAGTATTTGAGATTGGCCACCAAAAATGTGGGTATACAATAACCAAGATAAGACAATATATATGACTACTGACCCAAGGAAATATGACATTTTGATAAATAATAAATTAAAAATATAAATAATAAAGCAAATGAAACAAAATAAATATTTGGGAATAATTATGGATAACATTGAAGGTACAGGCAAAGAGAACATAAAGCATAGAACTGAATTGAGTAACCAAATATCATCGTTAAATTCCATATGGTGGGATTAGCATATTTTGAATGACACAAAAAAAAAATATATTGGTGAATATGAATGGAATCCATTGCAATGTATGGAAGTGAGGTATGGACAATCAATAAGTACTACAAGAATAGACTAATAGCTCTAGAAATTGATTATTTATGCAGAAGTGCCAGAAAGTCAAAATTAGAACATTTCACAAATAAGGAAATTAGGAACATTGTGGAAGCAGAAGAAAGCATAATTGAAAGAATTGAGGAGAAGGAATTAAAATGGTTAGGACATATTTTAAGAATGGAAGATGAGCGATGGCCGAAACTACTATATCAATGGCAACCGAGCAGAAAGAAGAAAAGAAGGAGACCAAAGTTAACATGGAAGGAAAGCATGAAAATAGTAATGAAAGCAAGAGGGCTAAGCATTGAAGATGCCCAAGATCGTAGGCTTTGGAGGTTTGGCATGGGAAGATGGCAGCAGCTGTAAAAAACCTGAAGATAGATAGATAAATAATAATTCCATGAATAATTTTACATACTTAGGATTAGTTGTTAATACATTACTGCTCAGGAGAAATTGAGAAATACATTTTTCAAGCTAACAGATGCCTTCATGGACTAAGATCAAGATCAAATAGATCAGTAACAAATAAGATTAAAAATTAAATTGTATAAAACTTTGATTAAACCTGTACTAACTTATGGATCTGAGACTTAGATCCTAGGCAAAAAGATGAAAAACTTCATATTGTAGTATTTTTAAAAGGAAAATTTTGTGAATCACACTTGGCCCAATAAACATTGATGGAAAATGGTGTATTAGATGTAACAAGGAACTTTTTTGATCTATGGTTGGCTGCAATGGTCTAGTTATATGTTCCTTGCTTCTAGTCCCAAGAGTCTCAGGGTTTAAAGACAGCTGGGGGTCATTGGATTTTTATGATGGAAAAATCCAAAGGGCAATCTGTATGGGCTTAGGTGGGACTGTTCTCTTTTCAGTCACCACACAGGAAATGGGCACTTAACCCTTTAGGTGTCATGAGCTGATTAGATCGGCTCTGGTGCTCCTGTCCATTACCTGCCTGCAATATACTTAAACTACTTGCAAAGCTGATCACATCGGCAGGTGCGATTTAAATCTCAGACACAAGAGATTTTACCAGTGGCATGCAGAGGGTTAATATTATAGAAACAGTTCTGTCACTTTGGTTTTGTTATATGTTTGATCATATGTTTTGTTACAGCATTAATTCATGGTGATCCAGCAAAACTGGTAGCACCAGTTGATTCAAATGGTTTAAGATGTGGGATTGATGATTCAGTGAGAGATAAACCATATTTATTCTTCTTTGATCTGACGAGTTGTACTGCTGAAGCAACTATGATGAAAGGATGTAACACACCACAGGTATTTTGATTTTATATTTTAGTTTAACATGTTCCATTCCTGGACAAATTAATTTTTTTAAAAGAAAAATGAATGTTTGAATCAGGAATCAAACTGCAGACCTCCGACTCTGTACGTCAGTGTGCAGCCCACTACACCATTCCAAACATGGCACAAACACTAATATTTCTTTCCACTTATACAATTCTCTAATATCTGAAGACAGATAGCTGGAGCTATTAAAATGCCATCAGACAACTTCTATTCAAAGTATTTTTAATGAGAATTTTACATTACTTTTAAGCGATAAAGCTTAATATTTTGATGTTATATTTTAGTTTTAACGTGTTCCAGTCCTTGAAAAATATATTTTTTGAAAAGAAAAATTAACATTTGAACCAGGAATCAAACCGCGGACCTCCGACTCTGTATGTCAGTGTGCAGACCACTACACCATAGGTATATTTGTACAATATTCATATTAATCTGCTGTTCTTGTATATGTCATTTCATCACAAATTTATTGCATTTATCCATCTATTAAGTGAGTACGTCTTAGACAAAGTTGGCCACAGCACAGAGCTTGTTACTTTTTATCTCCTTCTTGTGCCATTAAATATGAATCTTGGACCAGGTTTCAGCTTACATCCTGTTGGTGGAATGAAAATGTTAATGTTGTTCCTTCCTAAAAATCATACATCTGTTATTTAATACAGAACCACGGTATCGGGAATCATCATTCCCATCCTCAGTTGTTGTCACGACTGTCGATTCTTTTGTTATATCAGTCATTTTCTAAACTGTCATCTGATTTGAAGAACTTTGTAATCAAATTTGATTCGTCAGAAAACTCAAAATTCAAAGAACTCTGTAATCAAATTTGGTTCGTCCAGAAACTCAAAATTCATATGAACAGTCGTAATGTATATTCCTGTGACTTGACTCGTCTATTATTATATGAATCATTCCCTCCTTCCCAGTAAGTATGCTTGACTCAATTAAATCCTTTATTTCTTCACGTCTGCAGATTCTGGCCTCCTTTATGCAAACCAAGATGTGCTCCAGAATCTCCTTTCTTTTGTGACATTGTCTACAATTTTAATCCATCTGTGAGATGAATCTATTTAAACTTGTCTGGTTGGCAATTGTGTTTGTACAGAGTTGCAAGGGCAGTAATAAAATGGCAAAGTTTGAGGGCTATTGGATCGTATAGGAATGAATATCTTATTTTCTCCAAAGTGTGTGAAGTCATTGCTCTGCCAAGCTAAATGTTTGACCCAACTTCCCAGCTCCTCCTCCTAGAATTGAGCTTTGAACCATTGTATATAATTTTTAGTTTACGGATAATTGATCCATACTCAGCAATATGCTGAAGACAAATAGTTGTGCTTGCATTCTGTGCCAAAAATTTACTAATCGGATATAGTAATTCAAACATTTTTAATAATATTCAATAATAAAACTAAACTCCATGGTGCGACATGCCTAGAAGGCCCTTGGCCTACCAACTGACTGCTGGCCTCACATCTACATGTGTCAATCACAGAGGTAGACTATCATCCAGCCAGTGTGGAAGTGACATGTGGCCAGCATGTCGGTTCATCCAGCCATTAGAGCTGGTTTTCTCAACCTGAAGCTGTTACTTATTGTAATTACCCAAATACCTTATGATGGGCACTGGTCCCATATTGGACAAAGTTCCATGAGAAAATTTGTTCCTCCATGGGTTCTCGAATCAGCGCAAGTCCATAGCTCTGTGCCAAGGCATTTTGCATTAACAACTCGGCTGCGATGCAGGACATCAATTTATTATATAAATTGTAAAACAATGGAAACCCACTGTATCATAAATAATAAACACTCAGCCTTCACCAAGTTATTTTTTTATAAAAAGTAATTACTTTGCTACTTGATAAATCATGAAAACAATTGTAACTCTTCAAATCAGTTTTGAGCTCACATATTACAGACTTTCAATAATGGGTGCATCATCTCATCCCTGGATTGGCTTTCAAAATCAGTATTACATTAACTCAAAAAAATCCATTAAACATAAAAGTAAAATTTTATTTGTTACTATTCCACTTAAGATAGAAAAAGTATGGAAATACTATATATATATTAAAATTATTGTCAGCTGCGGTGGACTAGTGGTTATGTTTCTTGCCTCTGAACCTAAGGGTTGTGGGTTTAAACCCGGCCAGGGTCGATCAATTTTTTAGGATGGAAAAATCTAAGGAACTGGTCCGGTAGGTGGGACTTTAGGTCATGGGTCCCGAGTCTCAAGATTTTCAGGCTCGTAAAAGAACCTTAAGCCTGAATAAAGAGGCCTCTAAACAAAATTTACTGACCTTCTTCATCCTAGTAACACCTTATTGCTCCTCAGGGGTCCCCATCTACGGGATATGTGGATGACGACCACAAGGTGCCCAAACTGAGCTATACATTGCTTTTGCTCCTTACTTTTATCTTTAATTGAATCAGTCATTTCGAAAAGGGATCATCTACTATTTTTTCTGAAGTTCACTTTTTTCGTTATTCCATATTTACATATGTCCTTACATTGATTCCGTGTGAAAATAGATCAAATACACAATTATTTTACCACTTTCTGACTTTACCTTTCAGGTAGTCATTTCGAAAAAGGATCAACTCGCCGAGTTGTTCCCTTTTCGAACGGACTGACGCACGAATGTGATCTTGACTTCAGCTGCATATGTGTCCTGAATGCCCTTTGCACTCTTTCTGTGTTATTCAAAGTAAACAACATTAAAATCATGCTACAATTGTTATTTATTTAATGCAGGGCACTTGAAATACAGATCATTCACCCAAATGAGAGACCTTATTAACATATTTGTAACAACTATAGGCCTAAATAACATAAACACTATAACAATATAAGAAGAATAATATTAAGTAGATTACAATCGTATCAGTTGAGATCTGAACGTTACATAGTGAAGTTGTTTATTGAAATTACACTCTTGTGAGGCCGTCAGCCGTGTAATAATGATGATAATATTAATGAATCTGTTTCGGAATCGTCGGAATCTGACGAAAGCGGTCGTTCGACTGAGAGAAAGAAAGGGATCAGACAATAGAAAAATATTTGCACAACATAAGTTCAAGGGCAGAGACATGTCAACCACGCCAAAACAGAAATTCCGGATCGAAAAACAGGAGAGGATTGTGGGTAAGCAATATTAAGTCAGTTTGAACCTAACATTGAAAACGCTGTACCTGCACAATTTTATTTCATTATTACGTAAGTTTAAATTCCAATTTTAATTCAATTTTAGATGTCCACGCCGTTCCTTTCAGTCATTCTCGCCCTTACGATGACAGGAAAATGCACTAAAGTTACAATATACTTCCCCCAAAGAGGTCTTTCCTTCAATGACTGCGATAGAAATTTTGCGGTAGTGAAACGCAAAATCCGACGTCACGACCGCGTTTATACTCCGGAGGAATATGAGGGCTTCATAAGTAGTTGTTCTCAAACCAACAAGTTTTCTTTGAAGAAAATTCATCATACGGACATTATAAATTTTCAACAATGGTGACGAATATTTTTAAAAAAGAAAGTGTTGTCCAAAGAGAGTATGGGTAAAGGTGTTCCAAAGGAACAAAAACATTATTTTACAATATAAATTTTACATTTTGAGTGTAATAGTGACAAGCCTGGAATCGTAATCGGCCGGAAATTCATTGACGCCATTTTCGGGGAACAAGAGTTCAACTTGCTCATACCAAAGCCCCCAGAAATACTGCAAATACCAGATGTGAAAACACACCCTGCCCACAACAGCAAAGTACCAATCAATCACAAAAAAATGGATGATGTAAATAAACTTTATCATTACATTTCTGATATCCATCGATATTTTTATGATGATTTATTCAAATGGCCTACAACTACAGCTGAAGTAGTAGAGAACGCCGAAGATGTTCAATGACGAAATTTTTCGGGTGTACTTTTTTTTATAGTCACTTCCAAGTAATAATAGTAATAAAATGTATACAATATTATTCCATGTATGTAGTTATTTCGCAATAATAAACTTTTTCAACGAAATGTGTTAAATTTAATAAATGTTTCTTCGTTCATTTCGAAAAGGGATCATCTCCGGAAAATTGTAATTAGTTTTCTGGAAAAACCAACAACAAGAAAGTCTTGTAAATCGGTTAGTAAACGTGAATGGGCATGAAAATTATTCAGTAGAAATTTCAGATTCATAGCTTTATCCCGGAGAAATTGAATCAGTTTTTTCCCTCTCCTGTAAAATTTGATCAGCTGTAGATGATCCCTTTTCGAAATGACTCATTCAATTGATCTGGTATTTCTTCCTTTTCTAGTACCATATCCCTCTTTTTACTTTCCTATCAAGTCTCCCTTGACTGATCTCTTGTTTTCTTTGACCCTGATGGTATTAGGGTATTCGAGACCGAAGGGTTCATTTCCGTCTTTCCTATATCTGTTTCTTTTAACCTCATGGGCACTCACCTTGAATGGCCACATATGCTGCATGTTCAAATGCAGCTCCATTGCATCTTGGAGCATAAGTATTCAATGGACTTGTGTCATCAGCTACAGCTGGATACACGTAATGAAGAAGTAGTAGTAATGCCTTGTTGCCTAATAGACATCTCATTGGGTCGGTATGTTGACCGCATACCACTCATGACATCTTTGGGAAACAAGCATTACTAACGACGATTTTATTATTGATTTAACACTTCTCACTGAAGGATAAATTATATTTGAAGAGAAAAAATGTTTGCCATTGTAATTCCACAATGTATATAAGAGAAAAATTTGCATCTAGATCGTAACTCACCTCGGTAGCTCAATTGGTAGAGCACTTGGCCCGGAAAGCCAAGGGTCCCGGGTTCGAGTCTCAGTCTAGGCAAACATTTTTTCTCTTCAAATATAAAGCATTACTAAGTTAACTTGGGTCTAGTAACTCCTAACAAAGTAGAGGCTAAGGTTCAACATTGGGCTGTTACCCCATTGTAGATGTTAAAATTATTGAGTTAAAAAGAAAACATAAAATCATTGAGAAAGAGAAGTCAGATCAATGCATACATTTTTCAAATTATAATTATAATAAAATTATAATTTTTTTTTTTCAAATTGTAATTTTATTGTAACTTCTATTTATCTACTTATTTTAGGAATTCTCACTATGAGGTATATTCATTAAGGTAGAATATTTTTTATCACTCACCTCATATTGTTCTTCTTATTTGACTATAAACTAGTTTCGGAACATAGTTTCTGTTCCACCCACAGTATCGTCACGACCGTTGTTCTGTCATCTTGAAGAGCTGTCCTTCTCTCCTTCCATTGGCTGACTGAAAAACCTCGAAACCTTTGAAATTCCCGGTGAGAATGACCTGGTTTCGAGGTTTTTCAGTCAGCCAATGGAAGGAGAGAAGGACAGCTCTTCAAGACGACAGAACAACGGTCGTGATGATACTAAGGATGGAACAGAAACTATGTTCCGAAACTAGTTTATAGTCAAATAAGAAGAACAATATGAGGTAAGTGATAAAAGAATATTCTACCTTAATTCTATTTATCTGTTAATTTTTTTGTAGGTTTGTGTGGAAGAATGCCCCACAACAAACTTTTTACTTGATACGTACAAAACATCTACTGAAGATTTAAGCAAATTGATGATATGTAAAAATGAGAGTATCAGCAAGGAAATACATAATTATCAAACAGCATATAACCATTACACTAATGGTGATTGTGCCAGATACTATTTGGAAAGTAAAAGTGGTAAGAATAATTTCATATTTTTATACAATATTCAACTAACACATGTATTTCTTCAAAATGGTTTTTTATTATATAATATTCACTTGTTTTTTTTTTCAGCAGCATATTTTCAGTAATACCTAAAAATTTTAATTAAAAGAAGTCATATTCACAGTTTTTATGACTTTGAAATATAGTCTCATTTTGAGAGGGGAGTGTGAAGGATGTTTAATGAAAGGAGGCTTAAATTAAAAGAGATTATAATGTGTCAAGAAACAAATTAGAAGAGAAATTACATATATTAGGTTTGAAGAGATTATTATATGTCAAGGTATAGAAGAAAATTTACATTTTGAATGTTTCATGAAAGGGGGCTTAAATTAGAAGAGATTATAATATGTCAAAAAATGGATTTATAAAACGGGAGGAAAATGACAAATTAGGTTTAAACACATTATAATATGTCAAGAAACAGGTTTATAAAATAGGAGAAAATTAACATAAATTAAGTTTGAATGTTTCATGAAAGGGGGCTTAAATTAGAAGAGTTTATAATATGTCAAGAAACAGGTTTATAAAAATAGGAGAAAAATTACATAAAATAATAGAGGCAATAAGTTAGGTGAGAAGAGTATAAATTGAAGATATCTGTCAAATAAGGATGTAACTAACAATTTTATGTAGACATTATGCACAATATCTCTGTGCTTGACTTACATTATGTGACAGATCTCAGGGAACTTTATCATCCTTCAGCAGAAGGATATGCGCTAATAATTGCTGTTGTTATTTTGTGATGCTTTTGACTTTTTTTTGTGAAACTGGCCTTTTGCAAGACATTCATGGCAAAGTTCCCAATTTTTCAACTTGCCTCTAAAAACAGAGAGAATTTTACTGCAAAATCATAGTTTGCAAACATGGCTCAACCTTTGACAACAGATGCATGTCTAATGCCCACTGTGGGATATTACACTTCTGATAACTACAATGAATGTATAAATTATATTCTAACATATTTGCAAGACTAAAAAAGAATGAAATTAATAATTCATACCTCAGCGTTGTTTGTTAAAGATGGGAGCAAGTTATAATACATATTCCCGTATCTATATCCTCTTTGGAGTACAGTTCTTAAAAGTTTTTAAGAATTTTTAACCTAGTTGAGGACGATGCTACCTGCCAGGTATTTATTTTAATATTTTATTTTGTAAACATATAATGTTGGTGAAATTAGATATTAATATAATTTCAGAGATCCTTAATCTAGCAACAACATTTTTCTGTGTCACCTCTCAAATAATTATATATTTATCTTTCTAGACTTCCAGCTCAACATAGTAAGTATGAAAACACAGAACAGAACTGTTTATAGAAATCTGTTAAAATATTATTTATAACATTGCTTTAGTACACTTGGTATAATATTGAATATTAATTTAAATGGAAATAAAATATCTGTACTTACAGAAGGTAGGAAACGCTCATTACAGACTGGATATTTAGGTATTTATTTTCTTATTGCAAAAAACACTTCTTTTCTTTAAATATTCATTAAAAAATTTCATATCATCACCATCGTTCCATGTGTTAGTCCTAAAAAAAATTATATATTGTGATTAAAATGCTGATGTTCTCAAGCCATTTCTTCCTCAGATGACTCGAGGATTTCTTGCCTTATGGCTTATACCATGTGATGGTTAAAATAAATTGATTTTTTTTTCAATGTCCCAGGTTGTCATTTTGACATTTCTGGTGTTCTCTCCTGGCATTGGTGTAATTGTAACCCACTTCTGAAGCCTGGGGCACCTAGAAGGCGATGATATGATGGATGATAAATGATAATGGAATGCCAGGAGAGTTCTTAATCTAAATTCCAGACCATGGGTAACCACAGGAATAGTTCCCTTTAAGGGAAAAAAAATCCCATGGTTTGACTGGGAATCGAATCCAAGACCTCATGAACTGAAGTCAAAAATCCTGACCACTAGCCATGAGGCTGATCAATTTAAAAAAAAATTGATGAAATACATATTTTTGTGGTTTTTAGATATAAGATTTCTCTCAAGAAACATTAAACTAAAATTATATGAAACGATTATCCTTCCTGTTATATGAATACAAAACATAGTTTCTTATTTTAAGAGAGGAGAATGAAGTTCTTATGAAAATGTTTGGACCAAAGAGAGATGAACAGACAGATGAATGGAGAACAGTACATAACAGTGAGCTATATAATCTATTAATTAAAACATTTTGTCTGTTCATTCTTACCTCTTAGAGTTGTTTTTGTCGAACATATGTTTCAGAGCTTCTTAGCCCCATCATCAGCGATTACAGACTGAATTTTCTCATGTTGTCGGCCCTGATTCTTGATTCCTGCTCTCTTTGCCTCTGGTCCAATGAATTTACTAATGAGGTTCCTTTCTGCGGGAATTTCAAAGTTCATAATTCTTTCCTTGTTCTTTTGTATATAGATTTTTTCCCATATGGTGAGTTCATTTTTGTTTTCTAACTGTTTTAATAATTTTGTGTTTACATCTATTTTGTGTTTTTCTGACCAAACATGAGCAGCCACTGCAGATTTTTCTACTTCCCCTTTTTTTTACCTTCCTTATGTATTCTTTAGTTCTAATGGTTAAATTTCTTTTTGTTTTCCCTATGTATATCTTATCACAGTCTTCACATTTTATTTGATATATTCCTGATTTTTTACCATCATCAATCTTTTCATTTGTATTATTTTATTTAAACTATAATCATTCTTTGGTACTAAATTAATATTAAATTTTCCAAAAATCTTCTGAAATTTGTTGTGTGCCCAAGGGTGATATGTGAATTTTCTGTATTTCTTTTGGTTTTTCTGTCTGAAGTGTGCTTTCGTTCCTAAATTTTTGTTTTTTGTACTTCTCAATTTTTTTGTGTATCATTTTTTCACTGAAACCATTTTCTTTTGCAACATTATTTATGTGTTAGAGTTGGAGAGGAAACACATAAATAATGTTGCAAAAGAAAATAGTTTCAGTGAAAAAATGATACACAAAAAAATTGAGAAGTACAAAAAGCAAAAATCGAGGAATGAAAGCACACTTCAGACAGAAAAACCAAAAGATAAGAAATACAGAAAATTCACATATCACCCTTGGGCACACATCAAATTTCAGAAGATTTTTGGAAAATTTAATATTAATTTAGTACCAAAGAAGATTATAGTTTAAATAAAATAATACAAATGAAAAGATTGTTGATGGTAAAAAATCAGGAATATATCAAATAAAATGTGAAGACTGTGATAAGATATACATAGGGAAAACAAAAAGAAATTTAACCATTAGAACTAAAGAACACAAAAGGAATGTAAAAAAAGGGGAAGTAGAAAAATCTGCAGTGGCTGCTCATGTTTGGTCAGAAAAACACAAAATAGATGTAAACACAAAATTATTAAAACAGTTAGAAAACAAAAATGAACTCACCATATGGGAAAAAATCTATATACAAAAGAACAAGGAAAGAATTATGATCTTTGAAATTCCCGCAGAAAGGAACCTCATTAGTAAATTCATTGGACCAGAGGCAAAGAGAGCAGGAATCAAGAATCAGGGCCGACAACATGAGAAAATTAAGTCAGTAATCGCTGATGATGGGGCTAAGAAGCTAAGAAATATATTAAGGTAGAATTTTTATCACTCACATCATATTGTTCTTCTTATTTGACTATAAACTAGTTTCGGAACATAGTTTCTGTTCCATCCTCAGTATCGTCACGACCGTTGTTCTGTCGTCTTGAAGAGCTGTCCTTCACTCCTTCCATTGGCTGACTGAAAAACCTCGAAACCAGGTCATTCTCACCGGGAATTTCAAAGTTCATCAATTTCTTCTTTTTTGCTCTTCTGAAATATATGTTCGACAAAAACAACTCTTAAGAGGTAAGAATGAACAGACAAAATGTTTTAATTATTAAACAAACCTCTTAATGTTACTTCCTATTGTATTTTAAAATACATAATCTATATTGGGAAACCAGACCTGACAAAAACAGTTAAATTTTGTAGACTGTCTATTATATATTTTACCTGTCATTAATGTTCTGTTTTTTTTTTTCAGCACTTGCATATCTGTATAGAAGGTATTTTAATTTCCTTTGTTCTGTAACAAAATATTTCAGCTATAATTTAATCTCTCCTAGTGCTTTACTATCATTATCATCAGGGTAACATAACTCCGCCTTCCAAGTGCCCCAACCTATGAAATGGATTAAAATTCTGTCAATGCCAGGGAAAAAGCCAGAAATGTCACAAAAGACAATGTGGTGAAATTGGACAAAAAAATTCTTTGTAATTACAGAAGGCTAAAATTGGGCAAAAAATAAAAAAGTTAATGACAGAAAAGGATGAACCAGAAAAGGAAAAATAAATGTGTCTTGAAATTATTTCAAAATGTTGACACTGTAAAATTACCAAATATCCAGTCTGAGAATATTGATTACATGACAAATGCTTAATACTTAAATCTTGACTTAATATACAGCATCTGCATTATATTTTTCTCTGGTAATGAATTTCAATTTTATTTCTCTTTAGCAAGAGAGCTGAAGATGTAATCAGTTTTGCTTATTTATTCTTAATTTGTAATTTTTTAAACAGAGTTTTGAGCTTGTATATTTTATAAATTTGTTAATTAGTGTATAGCTGCATTGTATGTTGTCTCCAATTATAAAAAAAACTGTTGAAAAATTTATATTTATATATTATATATAATTACGCCCACCGCTGTGGTCTCGAGGTAGCATGCTGCCTTGTCACGCAGCAGGCCCGGGTTCGATCCCCGGTCGGGGCAGTTTTTCTGGGTGAGGTTTTATCGGGGTTTTTCCTCACCTGTAAGACAAATTTCAGGAAAACTTTAAGGCCCAAACAGTCCTCAAAATCATATGGCCATCATCATCATCATCCTTATTATCATCATCATCATCATCCTTCGCCGGTGTGGAAAGCAACGGGAAGCTACCACACCTATAATTCCCTAGTAAATCTGCAAGCATAGCATGAAAATGCTATGATTGCAGTGAAGGACCTGCCTAAGGGCAGAATTATTATTGATGGATATTTAATTTGTGTAAACAATATAGTAGATCTTGGTGGATTAATGGTTACCATACTTGTCTATGATCCCAAGGTTTGTATGTTCAAATCCAGCTGAAATTGATGTATTTTAAGGATACAAAAATCATAGGCAAGGCTTCCTTTGGATGGGAAGTAAAGCCATGGGTCCCATGTTGAAGATATAAAAGAACATCAGGCCTGAAATAAGAGGCCTGATGATAAGAAGGGGTGACATATCACCAGAAGAGTCCTTAAATTTAAAAACTAAACTAAACTCCATGGTGCAACAGGCCTAGAAGGCCCTTGGACTACCAGCTTGTCTCTCATCTGCATGTGTTAATCACAGAGGTAGATGATCATCCTGCCAGTGTAGGGGTGACATGTGATCAGCATATCAGGTCTCCCAGCCCAGCTACTTATTGTAACTACCTAAATTCCTCACAGTTCTGGGTGGGCATCGGTCCCATACTGGCCAAAATTCCATGAGAAAATTTATTTCCTCATGGAGACCCAAACCAGCATAAGTCCCTTAGCTAGGGGGCAGGACTCCTTAAACCTAACTTAATCTAAATTCAGACTAAGGGTGACCACAGGAATAATTTCCTTTAAGGAAAAATTTAGTCTGAGTGGCGCTTATTACTTCAGGGTAGATTTATTAGTTTGGATATAACTGCATTATGTAATCCTGGAGACCTTTCTAAAATGCAATGTATTACCAAAATACATACAAGTAATGGTATTCACTGCCTTCTTTGTGGACAAGCCAATAGACTATAAGAGAAAGACAAAAAGAAAGTACTATTCAGAAACATGATTTATTTTATAACAGTTGTTGAAATTGGAGGCTACTTTTTGTTATAACTTTTGTGCATGTCTTAAATATAACATAAACATAGAACACATCCAGATAATAAGTTGCATGCGTAATTTTTTGTAATTAAAATGCAGATTAGTTGGACGATGTTATGCATCAACCAGCTAAGTGCAATTTTTGTTAAAAAAATTATATTTTGATGCCATCTGTTGCAATGGCAAATGAAGTAAGCATATGCACACTTTTAGTGCCAAATCTTTAGTATAGCGTAATTATTAAAGAAAAATATAGATGTCATCAGTCCTGTCAGAAATTCTATGTTTTGCAACAAGAGACTATGAAACTAGATCTCCATAAATGCTAATCTAAATTTTGCATCATGAAGCTAAGTGCCAAATGTTCCCTCTCTTAGATTATTGATGCATAACTTCAAACAAGGAAAATAACTTGCAATATCCAGTATTGTTAGTTTGGTGGTACAATAAATAGTGAAGATTGACTTAAAATTTTAATCTATTTTTGTCAAAACTTACATAATTGTACATAGCCGGTTGATGCATAACACTGTCCAGTTTTAAATGCCATGATACTTTAATTTGGATATGTCTTAAAACTTTATTAATACAGTATGTTTCATAATGATTTTTGGAGTCTCAAATATATTACAAATAAACCGTTGACAAAAATCAATATAAAATAGATTAAATTGTTACTATGTTATTGTTTTATTGTATTTATCTAAATATAAGATTTGTTTTATTTAGACCATCTTAAATTTTAAAATGTGACTAATTTATTATGTTCACATTTATAGTAATGTTTTTGGCATAATTTCTTCCATCACAATTCACACATAAAATAGTAACTAAATCCATGGTGTGAAAATTCTAGAAGTGTTTAGGCCTGCCAGTATAGGGATGATATGTGGTCAGCATATTGGTCCCTCACCCAGAGTTGTGAATATTTTTATTTTCATTAACTCCTTATAAATTTGTCACAATTTTTTAAAAATACCTACAAGTAAGATATGTGGAGATATGTATTAGATTTTAGGAATGTGTATTTTACTAATCTGGGCTGGGTTTCCAATAAACAATTCATATTAATTAAGGGTGAATTGTTAGATTAATTGTCAGCATGCTATATAAATGATATGAGAAAGTATTTGAAAATGAGAACCTCTCTCAAAGAATGTTGTATATCATACTTTTGCATTTACTATATTTTATTTTTATTTTAGTAGGTTTCACATCATCTTCCTGAGCCCAATTAATCTACTGTCATTCTCATTGACATCCCTCTGCCATTTCAGTCACGTTGACAATCCTTTTCTCCCTCACGCTACTCAAAACACCATAAATCCACATTATTTTTGGCCATCCTCTTCTTCTATAAAGTGGCATCTATTTCTTCCTCCATGGGGACTCGAACCAGTCCAAATCCTGTAGTTCTGCACCGTAAAACACTATATTCAATTAATATTCATCTTATATTCAGATAAATACTTTGTTAATAAATTACAATAGGAAGTAACATTATGAAGGTTCTTCTTGATAAATAAGGTGAATCTGGAGTCATCTTACTTCATAACTTGTTGTGTTCTGTTTGAACATGTTTCAGTATACCATGTACACTAGGGTGTCCCATAAAAACCCTAGTCTTTTATTTTTAATGCATACCCTCTTAATTTATTTGTTTAATGTTAAAACAATTGTAAGTACAATTTGGTGTATGTAGGTCCACGGCAACCCGTGTCGACTTGCTTGGAAACATGTCAGTACTTGCTAACTAAGGCGAACGCAAGCTAACAAGTAGATGTGCTTGTAATTACTTGCTATTTTGTTAGTAAATCAACTTTTATAAGATTCATGATATGTTCCATTGAGGTATTATTCAAAATTAAAGTATAAAATTATGGAATATTCACCTGAAAGGTCCGTCTCCTCAACTTTATTAGTTATTTAACTGTAGCGCTTTCGGGACTAGTCCCATCATTGGCAGGATTCAATCCTACCGATGATGGGACTAGTCCCGAAAGTGCTACAGTTAAATAACTAATAAAGTTGAGGAGACGGACATTTCAGGTGAATATTCCATAATTTTATACTTTAATTTTGTTAGTAAATGCATTGTTTTCAATCAGTCAACATGTCAGTGAAATTACACAGTTCTAAAAGAGTATTTTTTAATAGGGGACATGAAACATGAAATAACTGGTTCAAAACTTCCCTTTAACAGACAAGGTATGGCAGTTTTCTTTTATTATATCCATGAATTGAATTTAACTGTAAATGAAAGTGCATATCTGACGATTCGTGAGTATATTATCTATTGAGTGTAGAAACATGTGAAATTATATCAAGTTTGGAGGGACTTGCAAAAATATGCAAGACATTTAATCAGCATCAACAAGAGGTTTTCAATAACTTGGATAATTTGTTTGACATTGCCATTGCTTTATCTTGATTGTAAAAAGCAAACTTTGAAAAGAAAATTTGAACAATAATGTTGTTTTGTTGTCATCGTCATCATGTTTAAGGTATGGGCCTATTGACCCGTTCTGTTCCCAGCTGCACAATATGCTACAGGTCATCCTTCCAACATTGTTTCAGTCTTCCTACATTTCTTCGGCCTTCAGGTCTATAATAAAGAATCTGTTTTGATAAATGATTGTTTGTCATTCTTTGTACATGTTCAAACCATTTATATTTATTTCTGTATATTCTCTCATTTATATTATATATTTGTAATTAATTTCTGATATCTTGACTTCTCTTTTGATCTCTTAAAGATACATCTGCAACAGATCTCAGAAATTTCATTTCTGTTGTCTCAATTGTATGTTTATCAGAAATCATTAAAGGCCAAGTCTCAAACCCGTATACATTAACATTGGAACAGATACTGTTCTGTAAAATTTCAATTATTTTATAGTAAAATAGTAAATATTTATACATTTTGGGCATATTGATGTTTTTAGTAAATAAACTTTTAGTTCTACAATCCTTTTATACTAACCTAGTACATATTTTCATGTCTTATGTTTAGCATGAAGTCAGCATGGGTTGTTATGATCCAGTCACAGTAATATTTGTTATTTGAGTTATTAAGATCAAACAGAAAAAAAAAAAATAGAGGGTGTGCATATTTGATTTTGTGAAAAAAGAAAACCTTCTTTATATCTTGGGACAACCTAATGTACACCATCATCAACTTTTCAGACTGTGCCAACAGCATGTTGTTTTCAAATGCTGGGCCTTGGCAATGAAGCCATTAGCGTTCTTGCTCTCCAATATTTCTCTATGGTGGATCCAACAGGTAATACTTCACAGGTTTGTAGATGTTCTTCATTCATTTCTTCGTCTTTGTTGCATAGAGGACAATTTGGATTCGTGTAGATTCCTATTTTATATAAATGTTTGGCCAAATAGTCATGTTCTGTAAGCAGCCTAAATTTTGCTACTGTAGTTTTACGTGGAATTTCTGGAATAATATCTGGCTTCTTTACTAAAATATTCCATTTTTTGTCTTTGGCTTTATTACATAGGTCTTGGTTTTGTTTGATTTTATTTGTTTTTAATTATTCTTTTTATGGATGTGAAAGGTAAGCTTTTAGTAGTATTCTGAATTAGATTGGAGCCTTTTTTGACAAGAAAATCAGCAGTCTCATTTCCAGCAATTCCACAATGTGCAAGTATCCATTGCAATTGAATTCTTTTTTGGAGTTGTTGAATCATTTTGTAGCACTCTTTAATTTGTATTGACTTAATTTTGTGTGAATGTATTGCATATATTGCTGCCTTAGAATCAGAGAGTATGACAGCATTTTGAAATTTATTTATTCTGTATAGTAATTGTTGGAGTGAAATATGAATAGCCGTTACTTCCGCATCAAAATTTGTTGTGTGGTATCCTGCTGGTTGATAAAATGAAAATAATGCACATGTAATTCCTGATCTTGAGTTGTTATCAATAGTAGATCCATCTGTGTAGACATGTAACCATTCTTCTCGTGGATATCTCTTATTCACAGCTTAAAATTCAACATTCTGCAAAAACTGATGTGGTGTACATAGTATATCGAAACACATTCAAATAGAATACAAGTTATGAGGTAAGATGACTCTGGATTCACCTTATATATTAAATATGTAGTCCTAATAATTTTAAAATACCTTGTTGTTCAAATAAGTTTTATAATCAATGTTTTTATTATTAATTTCATACATCTCAATGATGGATAAATCATATTTAAAGAGAAAAATTATACGCTCAGACCGGGACTTAAAACCGGAACCCTTGGTTTTCTAGTCCAAGTGATCTACCATTTGAGCTACCTTAGCTCAAATGGTAGAGCACTTGGACTAGAAAACCAAGGGTCCCGGTTTCAAGTCCTGGTCTGAGCGTATAATTTTTCTCTTTAAAAAAGTTTTATAATACTAATAATCATTATGAAACACAATGTGATGTATAATAATTAAGCTTTATTAATAAGAGTGAATGTGCATGATTAGAGCTATTAATTGATTGGATTCAAGAGGCTGATTGTTTCACAGTATCACGTAGATGCATTCCAAAACGGGACCTCAATGCCAAGCAAGTTATCAACGTAATAATGCAAAATGGCTTCGAGTTACTCCACAAGATTGTTGGAAACTTTACAAACGACGCAAAATATCAAGAGGTAGAATATATTTGAAATTAAAAAGAAAAGAAAGATTCCATTATCACATAAATGCACTGTACAGACAAATGCTAGATGGCACATTCACTTTAAAGTTATTATATTTTATTTTGCTAAAAAGAAAAGAATTGCAATTCTGAACATTTTGAAAGATGTAATTTTTATGTGTAATGATCCCGTTATAATAAATGGAATTGATTTAAAAAAATGTTGAGTATATATAAAGTGGGCAAAAAATCAATTTCAAACAATCAAGGTTTTAGGGATAGTGCCCTGTTCCAATGGGGTATGCTGTAGCATAGTTGGTTAATGCAATACGCTACAAGTCAGAAAGTCAAGAGTTTGAGTACAGGTGAGATCAGAATTTTATATTGACCTAACTCTTCTGGCAGTACTATGGCCCTGTGATTGATTCAGCTTTTAACTGAAACAAGTACCAGGTCCTTGTTCTGAGGGTAAAGACAGCCTCATGCAGGGCTGACAACCAGGCAGACATTAGCACTGATTATCAAGAAAAGTGGGGGCCTTTATTTCCCTCTTTTCCTCAAGGACCTCATGAAGCTTGTAGTGGGATCACTTTACTTTTGCTTTTTTTGCCCTGTTCCAATATCATTGTTCATCCAAGTTTATTTTAATTGGATGACTTTGACTCCTGTTTTCTATTATTGGATTATATTTCAAAATTTAGTTGGGCAATCTCTCATTAAATATTATGCCAATGTATTACTTCTATTTATTCCTGTAGTGATAGATTTTTTTCTAGAATTGATTCAACTTTCATCATCATTGTCCATCCATCGTAACCTAGGTCTCCCAACTTTTCTCTTTCCATTCAGCTTAGCATTTGATATCATCTGGGCAAATGTGTCTCTTTCATTCTGCAAATATGGCCCAACCATTTGATACGTTTAACTTGGTTCAATTTTAAGTTTAGATAATATTTCTGCATATGTTTTGTGGTCCTCCCACGTGCATCCTGCTGTCCATATGGAAAATTTAAATTAATAAAAATTAGTTAAACGAGTTGTATCTCACCTCATATTTCAAACTGCAGTTTCCATGCTTGTAGAACATGAAATATAAGGTGAGATAGACTCATTTAATTAATTTCATTATTTGAAAACCTCTTAATATTATTTACCATAATTAATTTATGAAGAAAATTTAAATGTTGATATTTTATTTTCTAATACTTGCCCTTATAACGTTCTTTCATTATTAAATATGTTTAATTTCTTGCTAATTAAAAAAAATAGTTGCAACGTCCACTTTTTAAAATTTATCATGCAAATAACCTATTTTACTATAATATGTTAGACTTTGTTATTATGTTGTCTAATCATTTTTACTTGTTTTACTAACCAAAATAACATTTTCATTAGGAATTTGACACCTTCAAAATGTTTTAAGAATTGCAATAGTAGCCTACTTTTATTCATAGGTATGTGTTTATAGTTTACTTATGTAGTTTGCTTGGCAAATGCATGACGGCTGTTAATTTTGCATTCCATTTCAAAAGAATTAAATTAAATGTCTTGACCGTTTAAACATCTCTTTAAGGTAAGATAGATTAGTTTGTTTTGAATTACTACAATGATAGGTGAAAACTTTTTAATCCGTCATCAGGAAATAACATGTTATTTATAGTAACAATTCATAGACTTTCATGGTTTTTTTCTTTCTTTTATCTGGGTGTTAACAATGATCCCAGACCAGCTCTAAAGACGGACACAACGTGATAGCAGAAATGTCATGGCGATACCTGATCAACGAAAAAACCTAATATTATTTATAATGATTTGTAGAGTAATGTATTTATTGTAAATAGTAATGGATGAAAATAAGGTTTTCTCTACTACCTCTACTGATTATATGATATAGGAGTAATATGATCCTATGAATGTTTGGGTGCTTACTTTTGATAAAGCTGATGATTACTGTCAGATATTTTATTGTTATCTGAACTATTTTATTTAAATGCAATATGAATGATTCCATTTTTGCTCAATAGGCTCAGGATTGAATAACAACAAATTTTAATTAACAGTTTTATGGATTAATATCTGAAGAGAAAAAATGTATGCCCAAACTGGGACTTGAACCCGAGACCTCTGAGTGGAAAAAACGGTAAGCGACAGCGCACTAACTTTGTTATCACCCAGGTTAGGCATAAATATTTATTTTCAAATTAATTTGCCTTCAGTATATATGATAAATTTTAAAATAATAAAACACAAAAAAGTTTTAGGGGTCGGGCATTCACAACATGTAGCACTCTTGGAACGACCACAGTCAAGCTGGAGATTCCAATTGCCTGTAAATAGACAGAATTAAAGAGTTAAAAAGCTACAATAATGAATTTTTTTTCTGTTGGAAAAGATCTAGTTAATTTCCTTTAAAAAACATCAAGAAATTTAATATTAGACGAATCACCCATTCAAAAAGTAGGAGAGATTTACTTAATAAGTGGAAGACAAGCGAGAAAAATATTACTAGTTCAAAATTATTTATTTTCTTAGGGGCAGCTTCGTGTGGCGCAAGCACGTGATAGCTTTTGGCTCCTTACTGCCTGGGTACATGATAGATACTAGATCGTCGAGGGCACTTCACATGGGCTTTCGTGGTGGAACAAAACGGAGTTTGCACAGGGTTTTCTCCCGTTTTCCACTGCCACAATTTCATTCCATCATTTCTCCATACTCATCTCATCAATTTCATTTAATTTTGTTCATCTGCCCCCGTGATGGTGCGCCAGGCATGGTCGGCCAGTACCCTTGTCATCTCATCCCTCGACCCGACCCTAAGTTTGACAGGAGTTGAGGATATTTTTTTTTTTAAAGTGATTTTTTGTCTCAATCTTAAAAATTGAAAATCAGGTTACACACAAATTTCTATTTAATAAAAAAATTACAGTAAGGTAATTTTTTTTCCTCTCCAATGAATAAAATTCTAGAGAAGATATACATATAGTTATTGCAGAAAGGTCTTGTAAAATTCAATGAAAAGAGAATTTTAACTGATATCTGCCCCAATCAAGAGTTTCTATTACATTTGTAAGAATAAAAGAATATTTATCTAATTATGTATTATGTCAACAAAACATTTACAATTTTGCAATTACAAAGGTGTTATACATTACTACAAAGCACACAAGTGTAAGTTGATTGTGTTTGGGGATAGAAATTATTGCTTCGTGAATGCATGCAGGAATTTTGATTGTTTTGAATGAAATCAAGATTTTTAAAATATGTTACAAATGAAATGTAAAATTTTCTTGTGTATTGTGTATCTTATTTGAAATTCCTTAACTTTTCCAATAACTGAATTTGTATTTAATTCCCAAATATCTACAATGTGACTGATGAATTGCTGTTTCTTTATCACATATCTAATGTGGTTGATTTTAATCAACTTAAAATCTCATTGTGAGATCAATTAAGACAATACTTATTGACAGCTCAAGTTCCAGCTATGTTTTTATTTAAATGCAACCCTGAATATAGTATGTGTAGTATTGTTATTTAATATAAATGCTTTTTTAACTGCATGTGTGTTGCTTAATCGAACATTTAACATCTATTTCAGGCATTACTAACATTTTACTTCTATGTTTAGGATAACTGAATCTTCTGAATAAGGGTTTGTAGCTAAAGACTAATTTAAACCCTTATTCACGGGAACTTCCGGATTAGCAAATAAAAATGGAAACAAAAATTACACTAAAGAAAATTGTCCACTTTTTTGAGTTGCTTAGATATTCTGAATCAATTTTTAAAGAGAAATGTCTGTATAAAACAGTGATTTGAAGCCCAAGAACTCCAGTATTACACGCCAGTGTTCTTTCCACTTGAGCTACACAGGCAAGTTCCTGTCCTGACATAATTTTTTTCTTTCTTATCATCCTGTGTCACATTAGCAGCGAAACTTCATTCACGGTGCTGTTAGGTTGCTTCTAAATAAAGAAGACATTTTGATATTTTTATATCAATGTAAGCTATAAATTATTTTTATGATAATAATATGTAAATTAATACACTCAGGCAAATGCTAGATTTTCTCTATTTTCAGAATTCTCAATATTTTAACTTTAATTTTTAATTAATATTTAAAGGTAGTGACACTATGAGGTTTATTTTAATTAATAATTGAGTTAGAATTTAACACCTCACCTTATAATTGTAAATTTTTTGAAGATATGTTTCAATATTTGTACATATCATCTTCAGCTCCATCTAACTGATGGAGTTAGAAGGAGTTAAAGATGATACACAAAAGTATTGAAACATGTCTTCGAGAAGTCTACAATTATGAGGCGAGTTTTTAAATTCTAACTCAATTATTAATTTTATTTTTAAATTTCTCTATCTTATTTAAGAAAGAATGTATGTAAAAAGCGAAGAAGAAAAATAGATATTAAAGATTTTGTTAAGGATTGACGTATTTATCAAAATAGGTAGGAAATAACACTATGAGCTAATGTGTTAAGAAATACACCTCACCTCTTCTCTCTCTTTTTTTTTTTTTTACATGAACATCTTCACCATGCTCAACTAGAATCCAACTGCTGTGTTGGCTATTGGAAGTCTTGTATATTCTTTCCCAATGGAGATGTGCAGAAGACAAATCTCATGATTGTCATTTTCCCAACGACTTCAGAATGAATTATTTCATCTCTAGAAATCACCCACTCTAAAAAATCCAGGTGTCACTGAAAGCGGTTTCTATTCCCAGTATTGTATTATTTCATGAATTTAAGCTTGAAAATCTGGCTGTTTTGAATAATTTTTACAATTGTAATATTGAAATTAATAGTCCACCACTGTGGTCTCGGGGTAGCATGCTGCCTTGTCACGCAGCGGGCCCGGGTTCGATCCCCGGTCGGGACAGTTTTTCTGGGTGAGGTTTTTATCGGGGTTTTTCCTCACCTGTAAGACAAATGTCAGGAAAACTTTAAGGCCCAAACGGTCCCCGAAATCATATGGCCATCGCAATCATCATCATTCATATTCATCTTAGGTTAAGCTTAGGTTGGTGACCATTATCATCAATCATCACCCATCATATCATCGGGCAATGTAACCCCACCTTCCAGGCGCCCCAACCTTAGAAGTGGGTACAAGTACACCATGCCAGGGAGAGGAAACCAGAAATGTCGAAAGACCAAACCTGGGGCATTTGAAAAAAAAAAAAAAAAATGAAATTAATATACATGCAAGCGCATTTGGATGCATAGTTAATAGACTGAAAGTATTTTTTTTTTTTAATTTATATTAAAATGAGCCGGATAAATGTCTTTTTTCATCCCACCGCATAAGCTTGTAAACTGGTGATCTTGGGTTCAATTCGATTCGGACAAAAAGATTTTCCTCTTTAGATCATCATCATCATCATCATCAACTCCAAGGATTAGGCAATTGCCCCTTTCCGATTCATTGCATCAGCGCATCAGCCCAACAGTCTTCTAGTCTTCCAACATCACGCCTGTCTCTTGCTTGATAATTTCTGGAAAACAATGGATATCTCTCCTTGCTCATTCCATCCATGTGATCAATCCATTCCCTGTCTGTAATTCGTGACTTAATCCAAACAAAAAGGCTGTACTTTCAATTCTTCTCTTATATCCTTCATTTCTTATTCTATCAAGTCTTGTACATCTTTTACTTGTCTTAGGAACCGCATCTCTGCCGTCTGTATTCTATCCTCTCTCTTTTCACTTCACCTGGAGCCCAAGTTTCACACTCCATACAAGAGTGTGGAACCGCCATAGACATTAAACATTGTATCTTGGGTTTATTGGTCTTCTTTTCTAATTTTAAAGTTTTTGAATGTTACCTCTGTATTGTTCCACACACCGTCTCTTGAGAAAGTACTTTTTAAATTGGACTTTTATAGGACAAATCAATATGAGGTTTTAATTAAAAATTCAAATTAAAATTCTTTATACCTCACCTCATATCCAGTCTTCTAATTATACCAGTTTCAAAACCTATGTTGTTTCATCTTCAGTAATATCTCTACCGATGTTATGTCATTCATGAGAACTGCTTCTTACTCCCTTACTTAAGAAGCAGTTCTGAATGACAAAATATCGGTAGAGATATTACTGAAGATGAAACAACATAGGTTTTGAAACTGGTATAATTAGAAGACTGGATATGAGGTGAGGTATAAAGAATTTTAATTTAAATCCTAATATTTTTATAATGTTAGACTTTTTTGATTTGCTATCTGGAAATTCAACGAAAACAAAGATATTTATGTAATGTAATTTTACTTACAGGACAAAGTGCATGCAGAATGTTAATAGAATGGGATATTAACATTTAATAATAATTGTTTGCATTTAAGTGTTTAAAATGATTGATATGTTTGTATGAGCAGGGTTTAATTTGAATTGTGTTTAGCAGTAGTGATTCAAGTGCCTAAATTATGAACTAAGATATTAATTACTTGTAAACCTATTTATGATAAAAAAGGATATGATATTTGATTTAACTTCTGCTAGATAGCAGCAGATTGAAGCTGGTATTTGGATTATTTTTGCTAAACTATAATTGTCCTGTATAAATGCTCAGAGATGGTTATCTCAGTATTTGCATTTTTATGTTGGATCATGTGGTAAAAGGCATCCAAATGTAGATTATTTTTCATATTTTTTGGTTGTGATTATAGTAATATAGCTATAAAATAGAAGGTGATGGAAATTCCATAGTTTGGGGCCTGCTTCTTTTTTTTTCTTCACAGCGTGTTAAATTGACATATCATAATAAATAAGTTTGGCCTGTATTAATCTTACCTCATAAATTTGTTTTTCTTTTAAGACACGTTTCAAAACTTAGTTTCATCATCAATTGGTACGGATTGATCTTTCTTAAGTTGTTAGTCCTGGATATGACTCCTGCTCCCTCTCCTGGAGGTCCAAAGAACTTGTTTGTTAGGTTCTTTTCCCCGGGAATTTCAAAATTCATAATTCTCTCCTTGTTCTTCTGTATTCCATGTTCTTCAAGGAGAGATAGCAAGAGTCGAGATTGAGGATTGATAACTTAAGAAAGATCAGTCTGTACCAACTGACAATGAAACTAAGAAGTTTTGAAATGCATCTTACAATAAACAACTAAATATGGGGTAAGATGAATACAGGCCAAACTTATTTATTAAGTAGAACCTCATAATGTTACTTCCTAATGTATTTTCATAATTGACATATCATATTCGGGGCATGCCGTAGCGTAGTGGTTAAGGCAGTGCGCTACAAACCGGAAGATCGAGGGTTCAAGTCCCAGTGGGGTCAGGATTTTTAAACTGACCCAAACCTTCTGGTGGCACCATGGCCCTGGGGTTGACTCAGCCTCTAACTGAAATGAGTACCGGATGCTTGTTCTGGGGTAAAGGCGGCCGTCGCGCAGGGCTGACAACCCGGCTGACATAAAGTGCCGATTGTCTAGAAAAAGTGGGAGCCTTAACATCCTACTACCCCAAGGGCCTCCCGAGGCCTGTAATGGGAACACTTTACTTTACTTTACTTTTACATATCATATTCATTATTAGTGGATTTCTATGTTAACCATAGCATATTGACACACGTTTCGTGATTCTTATATGTAAAAAGCTACCATTTTTTTACCTCTTGTACATATGATATGTGTTTATTTATTATTGATCAGGGTTACAATGTATAAACATCTTCTTGTAACCAATGTTATAGAACTTTAATTTTTTTCCTCTATTCAATCCTATCTTCCCAATCTCTTTCATCTTAATAAAGAATATTCTCTGTCTTATCTTGAATTATTCCAAGTTATTAAATAGGTCAAATGAAGGCTAAGGACTAAAATTATTGGAGATAAATTGAATAGTTTTTAATAATTTGACCAGTTCATTCTTCACCTTTGATCTTCTTGTTATGGATTCAACTGGATTTATTAGGCTTAAAGGACCTTCGGACTTGGAAAAACTGGTAGCGGTTTCCTAGACGAGCGTTAGTATGAGGATGTACAGTTTACATGCATTGGAAATAATACAAGAAGGAGTCCTTATCTTAAACTATTTTATTACTAAAGTATAAATAATTAGAAATCCTAAATATCTCTATCCCTAATTCTATTCTAAGCCTATTTAAACTACAGTACTCTCTCGGGGATTGAGAAAGGGAGTTGTGGGAATTTTTAACTCTAACCAAATCTACATAATTAAAATCTCCCTTGTTGAAAATATCGTATTAAAAACAGTCTACATGTGTAGACTTCTATCATAATACGTTAAGGTAATTGAATATACAACTCTAAAAGAAATTGACCTACATTATTAAGAAAAAATGGTCGGTGACTTACCCTCCAGCAGTACACACACAGACAGACAGACCGAGCCCATCACTTCTCAAGTGTTATATATTTCAAAAAATGACCTGAAGTCACCCTAAAACTGTACTTCTAACATTCCAAAGCCACTAAATGTAGGGATGTTTACAGTTAGCTTCAATCAAGACTTTGATCCGAACTATACTCTATCTCAACAATCAAGACTTTGATCTGAACTATACTCTATCTCAACAGACTTTGCTCGAATAATTAAAATAATCTATAAAACAATAAAGAATCCATATAAGGAACTATGTATTTATTACACTTCTAATCTCTTATATCCATGAATTTTTTTTTTTCTTCCCTGGAGAGTTCAGTCAAACACTTTTTTAAGTAATCTCTGCTCCAGTGCTTTTTTTTTTTTGGACTTGACCATACCATTCTAGCTACAGTTGATGAGGTCCCATGTTCAATTCCTGCTCAGACCTTAGGAATTTTTCCTTGAAGGGAATTATTGCTCTGGTTGCCCAAGGTCTAGAATTTTATATTTCACCTCCATCTTCAGTCAAAACTCTGTACTAATATTTAATTTTAGGAAGTTATATTTTGAGGTTATTTTAATTATATTATTTTTGGTCTGGACATCTTACCTCAATATTAATGTTGATTTGTTCTTGGACATGTTTCAAAACAATTCTCTGTTTTATCTTGAAAAAGTCGGGGAAAGCTGAAGATAAAACAGAGAATTGTTTTGAAACATGTCCAAGAACAAACAACATTAATATGAGGTAAGATGTCCAGACCAAAAATATATATAATTAAAACACTCTGACTGTTGAAATTTTGCTAGTTACCCCACCATCTTCCGAACTGCTATCTGGTGCTGATTTTATGAACTTAGAGATTAAATTTATTTCACTGGGAACTTCAGAATTCATGGATATATAATATTTGTTCTTATGAATGTAAATCTTTTCCCAGATTCTTTAATTCCAAAGGCTTCTCTCTATGTTTCAAAAGTTTAGTTTCTCTTCCAATTATGTGATTCTGTAGCAAATTATAAGCTGCAATTACTGATTTACATTTTCACCATTTTAAAAAATATTTCTAAAGTGTTCTCCTCTAAATTCCTTTTAGTTTTCTCTGTATGTATATATGTATGTATATATATATACACATACAGTATATATACTTTCTTGCAGTCATTGCAACTAATTTGATAAATTCCAGATTTTTACTATCTGGGATATTATTACTAGTTATTAGTTGATTACCCAGACTAAATTTGTTAATTGGTGATTTAAATTAAATATTTTATACCTCACCTCATATCCAGTCTTCTAATTATACCGGTTTTCAAGCCTAGGCAGCTTCATCTTCAGTAATTTCCTGTCGAAGACTGGATATGAGGTGAGGTATAAAATATAAACCTCATAGTGATTTTTTCCTATGAAAGTTCAGTATTGTTAATCGGTGCCAATGTAATATTGAATTTGTTATTTTTTTTTAATTTCCTGTGTATTCCAGGATGGTAAGAAATTTTTTTAAATTGTTTCCCTTTCTTGGAATCAGATTGTAGGGTGGTGTATTCTTAAGTCTTTTTTGCTGTTTGAATTTCAACTTATTTATTATCTTTCCAAAACCATTTAATCTAGATATGTTTAAAATGTGATAGTATTCTTTCTTAAAAATTTCTTCACTTAATGGAATGTTTGTAAATCTGTATAGTAGACTGTTGAATATTGTATGTTTATGTGCAATGTGCAATATGATTAAAACCTGAAGATTTAATGTAATTATTTGTATGAGTATCTTTCCTGTATGTAATATATATATATATATATAATATATATATATATATATATATATAAATTTGTAAATTTAAACCTGTTCAGGGTTAATGGATTATAAGAGCATATAAATCCTGAACATGGATATGTATAGCCATGGATTCTGTATCATAGATTTATGTCATATGAAAGAACATCAAACCTGAAATAAGAGATCTCTAAGCAAAATTGTCGGCCCTTTCACACCCATGATTTCAATTGTGACAGAAAGTCCCAGACAGTTAAAGAGCATAGTTACATAAATGTTTGTGCTACAATTGTAATCAACTATCTTAAACATCTTCATACACTATAGCTCTCTGCATGAACGAAGGCAGGTGTGGCGCATCATGGAAATAGATGAAAGATTTTGATCAACCAAATTACAAAACTCATACAAATTCCGCTTCGTTTAACATAAAATAGTTGAATGCAGACAATTGGCTCTCTAAAAGCATTACGACATAGCTGTGCAGAACTCACATAAACAAGACTGGCTATGATGTTTTTATTATTAATTTAATACTTCTCACTGAAAGACAAATTATATTTGAAGAGAAAAATGTATGCCTAGACTGGGGTTTAAACCCAGGACCTTATATAAGAGAAAAATGTGTGTTTAGATTAGAGGCCTAGGTAGCTCAGTTGGTAGAGCATTGGCATAGAAAGCCAAAGGTCCTGGGTTCAAATCCTGGTCTAGGCGTATATTTCTCTCTTCAAATATGGCTGCCTTCGTTCATATTTTTACTATAGTTAACCAATATAATTGTGTTGGGAATTATAGCATAGTTGGTTATGGCAATACACTATAAAGCATAATATCATGGGTTTGAGTCTTGATGGGATCAGGATTTTTAAACTGACCTACATCTTTTGGGAGTAGTATGGCCCTGGGTCGTCTAAACCTGTAATTGATAGGAATACTACTAGGGCATTTGATAAGTAATGGTAACACTGTTGTAAATTAGCTATCCTAGTGCTGACCATTGTAATCTTGCAGTATGTTGTTGAGCAGTCTTTGTTGTATAAATTTGTAATATTGAAAGTCTTGAAATAGCAATATTTTGTGAATACATTCACTGTTTGGGGGCATGCCGTAGTGTAGTGGTTAAGGCAGTGCGCTACAAACCAGAAGGCCGAGGGTTCAAGTCCTGGTGGGGTCAGGATTTTTAAAGTGACCCATACCTTCTGGTGGCAACGTGGCCCTGGGGTCGACTCTGCCTCTAACTGAAATGAGTACCAGATGCTTGTTCTGGGGGTAAAGACGGCCGTCACGCAGGGCTGACAACCCAGCTGACATCAAGTGCCGATTGTCCAGAAAAAGTGGGAGCCTTAACATCCTACTACCCCAAGGGCCTCCCGAGGTCTGTAGTGGGAACACTTTACTTTTACTTACTTTACTTACATTCACTGTTTCTCACATTTAGTTAGTTAATACCACCCTAAAAAGATGTTTAGTAGAATTTGTTTAGAAGGTGGAATTAGGAAGTTCTTGAACATCTACCAAATTCATCAAACTTGAGCCCTTGTGACTATAATTTCAACAAACATGAAATGTATACAAATGTGAATGTAGAAACCTTTTTATACTTACATAGTTATAGTAAATATTAAAATGACATGCTTTTATTAATTCTATCTTTAAAAATTTGATGTCAATGATGCTAATTACTCTTTTTCTGCATCATTATTTTGCTTATAGTTTATAGACGCTGTCTACCTAAGTCTTTACAAGATGTAGAGGATGAATTTAAGGAAGCTCTAAATTCTGCAATGTTAGAGAATGCTCTAAATGATGTGGGCAGTGGTGCAGCTGTTATTAATTCATTAAGTGCAGCTAAAGAGGTAGTGTTTAATGTGAACTGTGTGTAGATGTTCTTGTAAATAACCATTTGTTGTAGAGGCTTGTTTTGGGAAAATGTCTATTTTTTTGTTGGATAGTAGTGCTTCAATTGATTTTTTTCTGCATTCTTTATATGTATTACAGAGAATTGTTCTGTTGCTTATGTATTGTAAGGATATAAACTCTAGACAGTGTTGATAATAGCAATAATAATTGCAGTAACAATAATAATAATAATAAATAGATAGATAGATAGATAGATCATCGGTTGACTAATGTCTTTGACATCGTCCGATTCCTAATAGCCAATTTTGTCGGTCCATCCAATCTCCTGGTTGTAGATGTTTCTCCTTCATGTATAAATATATTCCGACTCCAGGAAGTTTTAGGTCTTCCCTCAGGTTTCCATTCCAAAACACATTTTAGTAGCCGATCCTCTTCCATTCGCTGGACATGTTCGTACCATTTTAATTGCTGAGTTTTAGTAATAATAATAATGTAATAATATTTTATTTATTTTATTTTACCTGATGGAGTTAAGACCATAAGGTCTTCCCTTCTACTTCACCAGGATTAAATTATACATTCTCTATTTTATTGTATAGTGCTCTGCCCTAGGGCAGGTCTTTCACTGCAATCATAGCATTTTCATGCATTGCTTTGCAGCTTTACTAGGGAAACTTCCCATTGCTTTCCACATCAGTGAAGGATGATTATGATGGATGGCCAGATGATGTTCGGGGACCTTTTGGGCCTTAAAGCTACCTATCATTTGTCTTAAAGGTGAGGAAAGACCCTGGAAAAAACCTTACCCAGGAACCTTGTCCCGACCGGGAATCGAAAAATTTTAAACCATAAGCAAAAATTTTAAATTATACATATAATTACAATAATGAATTATCTACAACTTGATTAATAATGCATAATAGATATAGGCTCATAACAATGAACTGCATGGTCTTTACAGTAAGCCAGATATAATAAGAACAGTTAAGTCTCGTAGACTGCGATGGGCAGGACATGTTGAACGTATGGGGAATGAATGACTTGCATGGAAGCTTCTTGTAGGAAAGCCAGAGGGAAAACGCCCAGTTGGTAGACCAAGAATGAGGTGGGAGAATAACATTAACTATGATTTGAGGGAAGTAGATTATACAGGGAATGATTAGAAAGCATTAGCTTAGGATAGGGATGTATGGAGAGCTTATGTCCATGCGGCCATGAACCTACGGGTTCGATAGTGCCAGTGAGTAAGTAAGTAAGTAATATAAATACAGGCTACACAATGTACACTTGACAAGGAAAGAACAAATAATATTAAAATAATAATAATAACCTATAATTCAATTAAGTATTTGGCTTGGTAAAGAAAGTGTAAAATATAAGAGAATAGTAAGATTATACCTAGAGCACATTGTCTAAGGAAATATTTAATTAGCCTTTTTTTAACTGTTTTTGAATTGGGCAGTCCTTGATATATGAGGGAAAGGAATTCCAGAATCGGTTGGCTGAAACAAGTGTGGATGAGGAATAGTGAGATGTTCAATGCAGAGGTACAGCTAGAGTTAAATTTTCTCTCGAACATGTGTTCAAGTTATGGTGGAAAGAAAGTGAATGGAAGTGAGAAATGAGGTGATGAGGTGGACAAAGTGTTGTATAAGAAGCAGAGACAATGTACCTTTTGCCCATCTTCCAATCGGAGCCAAGACAACATTTCAAATGCTGGAGTTATATGATCTGCAAATTTAATGTGTACAAGCATTATGAACTCGTTGCAGTTTTGTCCAAATGTGATACTCATGTCGGTAAAGAGTAAGTCACAATAATGAAAATGTATAATATTAGTAGTAATAATAATAATAGTATTAATAATAAGGCTAAACTTTACATGTGACATGATTTTTTAAATTACTTCATAAATTCCTGTCAAATTTTATTCTTAGGGTTTCATTTTTATTTCCCACTATTTACATGTTTTCTAACAATTATTTGAATATATTTTTTCAGGATATTGAACTACATGTAGATGTGGCAGCCATATTAATTTTAACAAATCTTCTATGTTCCAGCGCAGCAAACATAATTAACTTATACTAAATAAAATCAGCGTGCATTCTTTCACAGGTTGGAGTACTTAAATTGCATTAGGTTAGCTTTTAGGTTGGTTTTTCATGTGTTAGAGTACTTAAGGTTCATTGGCAACACGAGTTCAAATATCGTGTACATGTTGGCTGCATCCCGTGATTCCATAGTGTAAACTGCTTTGCCTCTATTGCCCCATGCACGTAGTGTATGGTTGGAACTTAAAAAAAAATTCTTGTCACATGTTGCAAAGTATGTCCAATAATAATAATAACAAAAATAACTATGTTATGTGATGTTATGTTATGCATGCAATATTACCACAGTAATGGGGCTTACTGAGAAATAGGTGAAAAAAATAACAATAGTAATAATAGTATAATAGTAGTAATAATAATAATAATAATAATAATAATTGGATCATCATCATCAACTACCATCACGGTTTAGACCATTTCTGATCTGTTCTGGCTCCATATTATAGTTCCTTGCTCCATCTTTTAGTTGGTCGTCCACAACTTCTATGTCCTTGTGGATTATGGTTTATTAGGTGTCCTCTCTTCGCTCATTCTACTATCATGTTCAAACCATTTATTTCTATATTCTTCTATTTTTGTTACCACACTAGTTATTTGTAATTCTTCATGAACATCTTCAT
This sequence comes from Diploptera punctata, assembly GCA_030220185.1. NCBI lineage: Eukaryota > Metazoa > Arthropoda > Insecta > Blattodea > Blaberidae > Diploptera > Diploptera punctata. The sequence goes on from JASPKZ010009790.1 coordinate 3,064,413, forward strand.
TCCTCTGTTTGTCCAAAAGAGTACATCCTGTCACATATTGTAGGAATTTAATCTCGGCTGCTTCCAATCTTTTTTATTAAACTTTTGGTGAGAGTCCAACATTCTGAGCCATACAAAGAACAGGAATAGCTAAAACTTTGTAAAACTGTAGGATTGTTTCTTTATGAAATTTCTTTGCTAATGTTCTTCTAATTGTACTGCAAATATGTTGAAACATATTAAGCTTTCTATTAATATCTCTTGTCCTATCATTGCCTAGAAAAACTAAATAATTAAAATCCATTACTTGTTATATTATCAAATCATTTACTATATTATTTTGGCTCTTATTGGATTTTTCCCATGAAATGTCAACACTTTAGTTTTACTCAGAAATATTTGTAAGTTATATTCATCAGCAATTTTCTATAATTGAAAAATGGCTCTTTATAAGCTGTCCTCATCCGTTGCTATAATTGCCTGATCATCTGCAAAAAGGAGTGTATGTAATTTATTATTGTCCAAACTAAAATTATTTAATAAAATATTTGCCATTTTCTCAAGATGTCGTCAATATATAAATTAAATAAAGCCAGTGACAAATGGCACCTTTGTATCACTCCTTGATTTATTGCTATATTGGCTATATTTAATTTTTATAGTTGTTCCAGCATACAAGCTTTGAATTGCTCTTATTATGTGATTTGGAAGACCTCGTTGTTTCATTATATCCCATATTTTATTTCTGTTCACTTTATCAAAAGCTTCAACGTAATCTATAAATACTACATGTATTGGCAAATTATATTCTTTTCTTTTCTCAAGCAATTGCATCATAGTGAAAATACAGTCACAACATGATCTGCCCTTGCTGAACCCGTGTTCTGGTTCTAACAATTGAATAAAAAAGATAAATGTTGGTAATCAATTGATTTGGCATTTACTTGATGAAAATCCATATTTATTTAATTACACAAAATAAAGCTTAAAAGTTTTATTTTTATGTAATTAAATAAATGTTGCTGTTCATGAAAGGTTGAAAATTCAAATCACAGTAGAAGATATCAAACTATATCAAAAGAATTGGTTGAAGCACCTCCAGAGAATGAACACACAGACAGAGGAAGACTTAAACAATGGTGGAGAAATCAGAACATTTTGAGATATAGGTGGTGCCCAATGCTCAAACATATTGGAATTCTTACATTTGCCTTCTTGCTTCCCAATAGTGTAATGACTTAAGAGATCTGTAGCTATTAAATTGTGGTAAGTTGGTGTTTCCTCCATCATCACACCATTTGATTCCATGGCACAACAGGCCTAGAAGGTCATTGACCTACAATCCGACTGCTGGCCTCACATCCACACATCTTAATCACAGATGTGGACCATTCAGCCAGTATAGGTGTGACATGTGGTCACCACATTGAATTCCCCAGCTGTTATAGTTAGTTTTCTTATCCTTAGCTTCTACTTATTGTAGCTACCCAAATTCCTCTCGATGCTGGATGGGCACAGGTTCCATATGGGTCAAATTTCCATGAGAAAATTTCTTCTCCCATGGGGACTCAAACCAGCACAAGTCCTGTAGCTCTTCATCAAGGCATCATGCCTTAAACCACCCAGCTGTTGGGTGGGACCATCACTCCATGTATGAGCATTAAAATTGGTACCCCTCACCTAGACTCCAATTGTAGTTGTCACAACTTCAAAGGTCCATTAATTCCATTGGAAAATTGAATACTAATTACAAATTGGAATGAAGTATAAAAATATAATGTGACAATGGTGTTTGAATTTTGTGGGCGATGGCGAGAATAGTGATCTCGCATTGGTAAAAATAATTCATAAGTCGCTGATTCGTGAGTCGAAAGATGCATTGAGATTCCCGTTCCAGAGGCATCTCTAAGCCTCTACTTCACCTGTCAGGGAAGATTGGTGGCAAGAAATTTCCTTACTGGAAATATATCGATCAAGAGTGTAGTAGAAGTTTCCCTCCCTGCCCTATATAATCTGTGGCGTGGACAGGAAGTCAGTCAGTTGTGAAGTGACAGCAAAGTAGTGAGCAACAAAAGAAAAGAAACTGCAGCAAGTGGACTCATTAGAAACTATAAAATAATTGTGTAATAGATAAACATTAAAATAAGATTAATTATTAGTACAGATTGTGAGTGATAGTTTATATAATTAAATAAAGTTATTGTGAAGTTTAAAATTAAATTAAAATGTTTCATACCTCACCTCATATCCAGTCGTCTAACTAGACCAGTTTCAAAACTGGACAGCTTCATCTTCAGTAATTTCTCATCAACTGATGTTACATCGATCAGAAGAACTGCTTTTTCCTCCCTCTGTTGGTGGACCGATAAACCTCCGGATCAAATTGGAATCCGCGGGAATTTGGAAGTTCATAAGTTTTTCTTTCTTGTATTTTTTATGTGGATTTTTTCCCAAACCGTGAGTTCTTTTTGTTTTCCTATTTGTTTAATTAGACTGGCTTTTGTATCAATTAGATACAAGTTTTTAAAATATTTAATACAAGATTGGTACCAAAGAATGAATACCTAAATAGGATAATTAAAACCAATAAAAATGAAAAAAAAGAAGGAGAAAACAAATCAGGAATTTATCAGATCAAATGCAGGGATTGTGACAAAATTTACATAGGGAAAACAAAAAGAAATTTGAAAACAAGGGTGAAAGAACATCTTAGAAATGTCAAAAATGGCCAAGTGGAAAAGTCAGCAGTAGCAGCTCATGCTTGGTCTGCAAAACATCTAATTGATGTAAAAGCCAGTCTAATTAAACAAATAGAAAAACAAGAAAGAACTCACGGTTTGGGAAAAAAATCCACATTCAAAAAAACAAGAGAGAAAAACTTATGAACTTCGAAATTCCTGCGAATTCTGATTTGATCCAGTCCACCAACAGAGGGAGGAAGAAGCAGTTCTTCTGATCGACATAACGTCAGTCGACGAGAAATTACTGAAGATGATGCTGCCCAGGCTTCGAAACCAGTCTAATTAGATGACTGAATATGAGGTGAGGTATGAAACATTTTAATTTAATTGTAAATTAAACCTCATAGTGATTTTTTCCTATAAAAGTTCAATTATTGTGAAGTATTACATGGATCATCTGTGTTGATTATTTACGCCAAACCGACATGGAGACTGCCACATGGAAACCTGTGGCAATATTAAACATAGGTTCAATTCTGGAAACACATGCTATTAAGCATTACAGGGACTCTTACCATCCCAACTCCTCCCAAAAAAAATGTTAAACTAAAATGTTGCAACTCGTTGGGGTGATCTTATATCAACTAGAATTCTTTAAATAACAACTACTAGTTTCACTGATAGTTTTTATTTATTTTATTTACAATAATTTTTCTTTACAATTCTTCTTCTATCAGTTCTTGGCCTTCACAGTTCACTCATGTCTCTTCCTATCACTCGCTGAAACACTTAAAATCTCACTAGCACTTCAATTGTTGCTTCTCAAATCATTACAGACTCCATGCACTGACTTCTGCTTCAATACTGACTTCGCACGCTGACTCACAATTGCAACTGCAACTCTTCTCTCACTGACTTATAACTCACAACTGCAACTACTCGCTGCAGTCTCCAGTCACATTTTATGAAAGCCAGGGAAGGCTCACTAGAAACAGAAAAGGGCACGCTTGAACTCTCTGGAGGTCATGTTGTGTCCTGCCATCTGCCCCATCTGGAAGTGTCCACAAGGTCAGCCATGGAGCATTTGCCTCTCAAAAAAAAATTGAGAAACTTCACCCAAATGCATCTGGAAGTTTTGCCCATCAGCACCACTAGGTCCCGTCATATTATGTAAAACAGTTATTCTTCGAGTTTACAATTTGGATCCAAAACATAAATCTCTTATTTTAAAAGAGAGGAGAAAAGATTATGAGTATTTCAGAATAAAGTGCTTAGGAAAATTTTTGGATCAAAAGAAACAAACTGACAGGTGAATGGAGAAAACTACATAACAGCAAGCTACGTGGCCTTTATGGGGAATCAGACATTATAAGAACAGTTAAGTCTCATAGAGTGCAATGTGCAGAACATAGGGGATGAAAGAGTGTATGGAAACTTCTTGTAATAGAACCAGAGAGATAGGACAAGAATGAGGTGGAAGAATAATTTTAACCAAGATTTTAGGGAGGTAAATTATGCAGGGAAAGTTTGGAATACATAGCTCATGGTAGGAGTGAGTAGAAAGCTTATGTCTACACTGTCATGAACATCCAGTTTCAATAATGCCAGTGAGTAGTAGATTAGAATAGTATGACATAGTGAAGTAAGATTGCAAGGAATTGAAAGAAATGCTCTTGTTAATTTATTTGAGGCAATTTAGATCTGATTACTACATAATTGATTTATGTATAACTGTTAGATATGACATAACTGCATAGTATTCATGGATAATTTTAAAGAATGTGTTAAATAAATAGTAAAGCAGTTTTGTTTTCTATTTATACATTAATGTAATACTTAACATATGCTTAAGTTTTGCTTATTAATTCCTGCACTCATGTTTTGTTTGCACTTATATGTTATGCAGTAATTACTAACATATGTTGCTGATCCTGTTTTTTTTTCTGCCATTAAATACATTTTTCAATAGAAATGATTTTATCATTGCTACAAGATTTTTATGATCTTAAATATGTCTTTGTTTCTGATGTCCTATTATGTCATTGTTCTCGTCAAGTGTATTGTATTCATCAATCTCCATCTTGCACTGGAATTATTTGCTTGTAGAAAAATTGAACTATATTCTAATCAACTAAAGAAAAGAGTAGATGTAAACAAAGTGATCTCAGAACTTTTCATTGGATCTTTGAGTTATATCAGAAGACAATGTAGGCTAGGTCTGTTAATGTATTGAGTTGGGAGTCATTAAAAGCTCTGAAGTTACATTGGTTTTATCTACATCTATTCTATTATTTAGTTGAAAGTAAGTACTTTTGTTTGATTATTTTAAAGGAATGAGTTGAAATTAATCCATAAAGTAATACAATGCTAATATTAATAAACTCCATGACTTGACAGCCCTAGAAAACCCTTGGCTTACCAGCTAAACTACTAGCCTCATGCCCACATATGTTAATTGCGGAGGTGGTGATTATGCAGCCATTATAGGAGAACATGTGGTCAGTATGTCAGGTCCCCTAGCCATTATAGCTAGTTTTCTCAACCTGAAGCTGCTACTTATTGTAGCTTTTAAATTCCTCATGATGCTGATGGGTACTTGAACCAGTGCAAGCCCCATAGCTCTGCATCTAGGCATGATGCCTTAAATGACCCATCTATGGCACAGAACATAATATTAATAATAATAACAATAACAATAATCAACCTTGGTGATCTAGAGGTTAAGTTCCTTGCCTTTGGTCACAAGGAATGCAGGTTCATACAGAGCTGGGGATGATGGATTTTGTAAAATGGAAAAATCCAAGTGACATTTCCTCTGCAAGGGACTTTAAGCCACGGGTCCCGAATCTGAATATATTTCGTCTCTTAAAAGAATCCTAAGCCTAAATTAGAGTCTCTGAGCAAAATTTAATTGGCCTTTGGTATTCAAGTAATACCTTAGTTGCCTGTTAGATGTCTCTTTGAGATAGGGTGCCCATTCATCTCATTTTTCCCGGGACAGTCCTGCTTTTTTGGAAAATGTCCCGCTGTCCCCTAAAGTTTTCTTGGGGACGTTCAAATGTGCCCTTTTGGGATGATGCTTTGTCAATGTATTTATGAATGACGACTTTTGTTTTGTTCTTTACTATGTAATTATAAATATGAAAGTGCCAGTTGTATGACCACAATGCATTGTTTGGTCTATAATCTCTCATATATTGGTAACTGGTACATTTTTCAAATTGTCAAACCATGGACAGTGAAGCCAATGTCGGAAATTTTCTGCCGATTCTGGCACTTTGGCGGTAGAGAAATACAATTTTAACTTAGATGAAAGAGATTTAGTTAGTGGATTTTTACACCCCTTGCAGTGATAAATAAATATTTTTAAACATAATAAACAATAACTTTGGTAGTTTTTGATTTGTGAATGGTTGATTCTAATAAATTTGTATTGGCAAGAAAATAACTGTTTTTTTATATTTTGTTAATGTCCCACCTTTTTATAAAATGTCCCAGGTTTTTCCTTTAATTTTTTGTACATGTCCGCTTTTACTTTGAAAATATTATGGACACTCTACTTTGAGATGATGAGTAATCTGCTTGTCACTCACTGACATCTGTAGGGAAATAAGCATAACTGAATTAACTGGGTTAAATAACTCCCATATATGAGCACCCTTAAGCACACATTGGGATGTACAGAACTATAATAATAATAATAATAATTAAAAATTTTAACTTGAGAGTTGTGGCCATTTAAGTAAGATGTACAAAAATGAATCTGTACACTATAATTAAAGCTTGAATAATATTAAATCCTACTAAATAAATAAGTAGTTAGTTTTTATGACACCTCGTAATTGTGGATTGAGTCGTAAAAACTATCTACTTATACATTATTAAAATAAATCCTCATAGTGTCATTTCCTTTCGATATTAAGAAAAACTACTAAATAAAAATATACTTAAAAATAAAAAGATCTTAAATACTACAGTAGTTATAATACATACTTATATAAATAATTTAGTATTTATCAAGTAACTTAAAATATTACGATAAAAAGTCACACTACAGTAGAGCTTTCAGAAATTATATAAATTTTTGTTTGTACTAGGTTACTGCCTAAAAAATCCTGATTTTCACTGGTAACAAAATATATTGTCATTTTAAAAATAAAAGGGTACATAGATGTAAAAAAAAAAGTTGAAGTTGCCGGGGGCACATATCCTATCTACAGATTTAGTATCTACTTACTTTTTTTTTATTTTTGGTCAAGTAAGAATAGAACTGATTATATTAATTATACCAATCACATGAAATTTTAAAATACACAGAATATTATAATTTGCACATACACACATATAAATGTGTTTTCTATTTGCAAATTTATCTTCATTTTTCTCTTTTTTCATATTGTGAGTGGTTTATTCCTTTTTGAAAACATTTGCCTTATTTTTGTTGAAAATTGTTTAAACATAAAAACACTTACATTTGCTTACTAAATTATGTATTAATTGCATTATAATACAATTATATTTAAGAATTTCTTTATCTAGTGTACGTCTAGCTTTTTGTTTGTATTTGATTATGTCTGTGCATTGGAAATCTTTCTTTTGTTTGTTTTTGTTTATTTGTGCATGCATTTTTAGATTTTGTAATTTTGTCATAAATCAGAAAACTTCATAGTTTATAAAATAATAAATTGTAAGGAATTAAGTTCTCATATTTACATAGTTTTAAGTGATTGCCTCTTAAAAATTCTTAATTTCTCAACAACAAAAAATAATATTTAATTTTAGGAAGTTATATTTTGAGGTTATTTTAATAATATTATTTTTAGTCTGATCATCTTACCTCAATATTAATGTTGATCTGTTCTTGAACATGTTTCAAAACAATTCTGTTTTATCGTCAGCTTGTCCAGATGATCAGACTAAAAATAATATAACAAAAAAATAAACCTCAATATGGTCACTAGGGCATTGATTTTTATGCATAAAAAGTTAAGATATACAGTATAATTTACTATTTTATTATACCATATAATTAAAATGCTACTCTAACTGGAGTTTGCCTTTCAACACAGAGAACATTTTTTTATTATTAATTTTCTACAAGAAATAAAATTGGAAACAATAAAATAAAAATACAAACTTTCTATAACAGAGTGAATGCCAAGGTTTCTTTGAATTAATTTTCATTATTACAGTAAAGATGATGATGTAAAATTTGCAATGACCCTCTCAATGCTTTTAGAACCACATCTTTGCTAATGGTTGACATTATTTTAAAGGTTTTGCAGAACAAACCAAAAAGTTTTCTTATGGTGTCCCTTGCACCAACTGTCAGATCAAACTGACTTCTATATCTCTCACTTCATAAGAGTTCTTATAATATGGGATAGTCAGTTCATAGATGGACTTATCAAGATCAACTTCCTCACTTTGCTTTGATGTGTTTCAAATCCTATGACAGAATCGTAAATATATCTGACTGCAATTCCAGGTTTGAAAGCGATGATGTCAATCCACAGCCATTCTTGGCGACCTCATGAAGCTCTTCACAGGTGTTGTAACTGCTATTCTGTAGCACTTTAGCAATAGCAGTCTAATAAATAAGGTGCGTCTTTTTTCATTTTACTTCATAGAAGTTGAGTTCTTTTAGGACATGTTCCAAAACAAATTTCTGTTTCATCTTCAGTTTATCCAGACTGTTGATTTTTACGTTGTTGGCTCTGAATATCAACTCCTACTCCATCAAAATCTGCACAAGCTGAACATGAAACAGAAATTTGTTTTGAAACATGTCCTAAAATAGCTCAACTTCTATGAGGAAAAAAAAAACCTCGCCTTATTTATTAAGAAGAACCTCATAATGTTACTTCCTATTGTAATGGTAGTCTAATCTGTTTATACAGCGTGATTCATAATTCCTATTACAAACTTCTGGGGTTGTAGAGGGGACTTAGTAGATAAAGTTTTGATAAGGAACCCATGTCCGGAAATGTACCATTTCAATATAAAATAAGTTTGAAGATCGAAACACAATGGGTTGATATTGTGTGTTTCATGTTTCAGAATAAGTATTACAGACTTCTAGGGGTTGTACTGCAAGTGTGGTTCCAAGTGATGACCCTGTTGTTCATTACACAAAGTGTATCTGAGACAGTTGTTTTTATACACACGCCCCACAAGACCTAGTATGTGCTCAATAATTTCTATTGTTGCCAGAATTCGTGCAAGAGGATCTTCCTCCGACTCGACAGGTGTAGTACAACCCCTAGAAGTCTATAATACTTATTCTGAAACACAAGACACACAATATTAGGATATTAGCCCAATGTGTTTTGATCTTCAAACTTATTTTACATTGAAATGGTACATTTCCAGACATGGGTTCCTTATCAAAACTTTATCTACCAAGTCCCCTCTACAACCCCCAGAACGTTGTAAGAATTATGAATCACTCTGTATGTGGAAACAAGACAATAGACAGTCAGAAGTGTTCTTTTCCATTATATTATGCTGCACTCTTAACTTTTATAGAACAAAAAAAAATTGTGCCCTAATGATCACATTTAAAAAGAAGTTTAAGATACAATTTACAGGTTGAAGTACTTTTTTGTGAATATATCAGAAAGATCAAGTTCTGCATGTGAGAACATATTCAATCTCCCATTTTGAAGGGTTCATAGTATTTTAATGAGTTGTAAAAATTCAGTTTAAATTTCCAATTTTGTTTGAAATTTCTTTATCAAGTAAAATTTCTACATTGAGGAAGATAATATGTTATGTGAAGTAATTTTTTATTTATTTTGATAGTTAGGACAGAAGATTGTACAGGACTTGGATGACAGCTGGCCCTTTGTTGTTGGTGGCCTTGGTCTCGCCATGGTGCTATGTTTTCTTTACATAGTATTGATGCGGTGGTTTGCTGGTCTCATGGTCTGGCTCTCTCTCTTTGGTGTGATTGCACTCTTAATATATTGTAAGTTTAAGTGATATAGTGTAGTATATATCATATTGGTACTTAAATCCCTAAGGAGGCAATTTATCACTTAAAGAGGAACTGTCAACCATTGCATGCCGAAACCTACCTTGAAATTTCTTCCAAAGAACCATTTTGATATACCAAGGCTGTGTCCAAAAAAAATCTACCTTTGTACCTTTTTTTTTAACTGCAAGGCACTAAAATCCAGTGCCAGACCTCTCATTTAAACTATAGGGAAGTAATACAACTTGCGAATTGGTACCTGCCATCCTGCCTCACTCCACTCCATTCTTACTCATACATGGAGTCATGTACTCTGTTCACTGAGTTGCCATTGCTGGATTCTGCCTTCAATTTCTGTGCCTTGCAGTTAAAAATGGCAGATAAATTTTTGGACATGGCCTTGGTTCATCACAACGCTTCTCTGGGAGAAATTTCAAGGTAGGTTTCAGTATGCAATGGTTGACAGTTCTCTTATTACAAGAAAATGTCACTGGAAAAGAATATTACTGAAAATTTAATCAATGGTTATAACTCATAATATTATGATCACCCACTATATTTGTATGTTTTCCAAGTGGATTGAAAATTTAATCAACTGATTATAATACACAATTTGAGAAATGTATTATTCAAATACTATGTCTAATATTTAATTTTAGGAAGTTATATTTTGAGGTTATTTTAATTATATTATTTTTGGTCTGGACATCTTACCTCAATATTAATGTTGATTTGTTCTTGGACATGTTTCAAAACAATTCTCTGTTTTATCTTCAGCTTTCCCAGACTTAGACTATGTCTAAGTTGATGATAGATGAGTCAGAGGTTGCACTGGACATCAAGGTTTCTTTTTGTGAAGCATTGTATTATAGTATCTCATTGTTACATTGTATTCCACCCCATCTCAAGCCCTGGATTTATCACAAGTAAAAAATTCTATTAAATTAATGTTGGGAAGTAAACATTATGAGGTATAATCATTAAAATTCATCAGAGAACATTTTGTTTAAACAACTCACCTCATAGGATTCATGCTTCCATGATATCGCGATTTCAAACACAGTCGTGTTCATCTTCAGCCATAACTCCAACTGACGAAATTCTTTGGCCATCAACTGTTCTATTGTCACCATCTTCAGTGCTGCCATCTATGGTTGAATTTATGAACTTCGAAATCAAAGTAATTTCGTTAGGGATATCAGAATTCATTGATCTATCTTTGTTTTTCTGAACGTATACTGTCAAATAAAATGAATTGACAGTTTGGGAAAAAATATACATTCAGAAAAACAAAGATCAATGAATTTTGATATCCCTAACGAAATTACTTTGATTTCAAAGTTCATAAATTCAACCATAGATGGCAGCACTGAAGATGGTGACAATAGAACAGTTGACGGCTGAAGAATTTCGTCAGTTGGAGTTATGGCTGAAGATGAACACGACTGTGTTTGAAATTGTGATATCATGGAAGCATGAATCCTATGAGGTGAGTTGTTTAAACAAAATGTTCTCCGATGAACTTTAAAAAAATTCTAACTTAAAATAACAGGCCTCTGAGCTAAAATTGCTACTCATTTCACTCCCAGATTTGAATTAGGATGCTAATGATATGAGATGTTAAAGAGCATCAAATAAAATACTACTTATCTATTAATACATTGTATGAATTTATCAAAATATACACCTTATAGATAAAGGGATTTCATTGTGGTTTTCTTCGTCTTTTTGACTTCACAGTCCTTTTAGACTAGCCTTAGCCTCCCTTTAATAATAATCAACCATTCTTTCATGTCTGATGCTTCTTTATTGGTTGTTTCCTTCAGACTGGTATTGATTGTTTCCTTGAGACTTGCTCGCTTATTTCCTTGGATTTCTCTAATTGATTGATGTTTTTTACAGATACAGAATTTTCAGTCCTGTGACCTAACCCCCAACCTGGAGGACCACTGGATTTATGCACTTTTAGTGCTGCAGTCATTCTTAGAAAAATTAATACCTGTACTCACTCCATTCCACAAGCTTTCCACATTAAACAGCAGCCACGAACCTTTCTGAGTAGGGATGTTGCCAAATTTCCCCCAAACAGTGTCATGACTGAATATTGAATAATGTAGGGTTAATTATTACTTCTTCATATTTAGGTAGGTCTAATGACACTGATTGATTTCCATCATTTTCTTAATAAAATTTAGTTCACCACTCCATGCTATAGTGTTCATGTTGAGTTAACAACACTGGACCACAAGTGCAGATAATCTGTCCTGCTAGAAGGCTCAAAATTGAGAGTAGTGGGAGAAGAGAAAGGGAGAGATAGAAAAATGAGATATTGGAATGCATGGAGGGAAATGATTTACCGAAGCAGAAAAGGAATTAGGGTTCAGTTTGCATATCTTATCTCCTCCTAGCGCGACAGGCCTAGAAGGCCCTTAGCCTACCAGCCGGCTGCTGGTCCCTCACATCCACAAGTGTCAATCACAGAGGTAGATGATCATCAGCCAGTGTAGGGGTGACATGTGGTCAGCATGTCGAGTCCCCCAGTCATTATAGCTGGTTTCCTCAACCTGGAGCCACTACTTATTGTAGCTGCCCAAATGCCTCACGATGCTGGGTGAGCACCGGTCCCATACTGGCTGAAATACCATGAGAAAATTTCTTCCCCCATGGAGACCCGAACCAGCGCAAGTCCCGTAGCTCTGCGCCAAGGCTTCCTACCTTAACCACTCAGCTATGGCACGGGACTGTATATCTTATGGGGCACAGACCTTTTGGTCAAACAATATATCTCTTTTAAAATATGGTCAGAGTAATATTTTAAAATCTTACCTCACAAATCTCGGTGTTTTTCCACGATACCAGTTTCAAACGGAATCCTGTCCATCCTCAGTCAAATCTCCAACTCTGAATTGGAGATTTGCCTGAGGATGGACGGGATTCTGTTTGAAACTGGTATTGTGGAAAACACAAAATTTGTGAGGTGAGATTTTTAAATATTACTCTGACCATATTTTAAATTAATATTATTCCTCATAATGTTTACTTTTCAACATTAATTTTAAATTAGAATATATATTTTTGTCTGACACCTATTCTTTGACCTGTCTGACTAGGGAGGCTTTGCTACCGCCGCATAGCTCTCAGGATAACATTAATTGCGATTTTGGCTGATATAAATTTCATTGTCTCAATGATTAATATAAAAATTAATATTAAAGCACCATTGAAGTTATGTTTAAGATTCATTCATAGTGTTCTGATCAAGAGCAGGTCCTTCACTGCAAACTCACCATTCTCCACTCTTTCCTTAACTCAGCTTTCCTTTTTGTTTCCCCATACAAACCATTTATTTTAATATTGTCTATCATCTGCTGTCTTTTTCTGCCTCTAACTTTCTTTCCATTGACCATTCCTTCTAGGGCATTCTTCAGCAGGCAGTTTCTTCTTAGCCAGTGGCCAATCCAATTTCTTTTCCTCTTCTTTATGAGTTCCAGCATTGTTCTTCTTTCACCCACTCTGTCTAGCACATCTTTATTTCTTACTTTGTCCATTTTATACGTTCCATTCTTCTCCATATCCACATCTCAAAAGCTTCCAGTCGCTTTTCCTCATTCCGTCGTAATGTCCAAGTCTCTGCACCATGCAATGCTACACTCCACACAAAGCACTTCACTAGCCTCTTCCATAATTCTTTTGTCAAAGGTCCGCAGAAAATGCTTCTCTTCTTGTTGAAAGCTTGTTTTGCCATTGCTATTCTCTGCTTTACTTCTTGACCGCAGTTCATGTTACTACTGATAGTACAACCCAAGTATTTGAAGCTCTCCACTTGCTCAATGGCCTCATCTTTAATCCTCATGTTTATCTTCCTTGGTTTCTTTCCTATAATCATGGTCTTTGTCTTATTTATATTTATCTTCATCCCATAATCCTTGCATTTATCATTTAGCTCCATCAGCATGTTCCTTAGTGTCATTGCATCTTCTGCTAGCAAAGCCATATCATCAGCAAATCTTATGCACTTTATTCATCTTCCTCCCATGTTTATGCCTCCCGTATTGCTGAAGCAGTTCTTTATTAGGTCTTCCAGGTAGATGTTGAAAAGGGTAGATGATAGAGGACATCCTTCCAATTTCTCTTCCCTCTGACATTTCTTCTCCTATCTTCACTTTTATTAACTGTTTCATATAAAGACTACTTATGAGCCTCCTTTCCTTCCAGTTCACGCCAATTTTCTTCAAGATCTTCAGGAGTTTATTCCAATTTACTCTGTCAAAGGCCTTTTCCAGGTCAACAAATACTGCATAAACATCTTTATCTTTTTCTATATATCTTTCTCCTATTGTTCATATCAATCCAATTGCATCTTCTGTACCCTTTCCCTTCCTGAAGCCAAACTGTTCTTCTTCCAATTCGCTTTCCATCGTAGAACGTAAACGTCGATTCAGTATTTGCAGGAGAATCTTTGTAGAGTGTGATATCTAGCTGATAGTCCTGAACTCCTTACATTTCTTTGCGTTATTTTTTTCAGTATTGGTAATAACACTGTCTCAGTCAATTCTTCGGGCCATTCACCTTCTTTATATATCTTGTTGCATAAACACAGAATTTCCTTCTTTCCTTCACCCAAGCATTTAACCAATTCAATGGGGATTCCATCTACCCCTGTTGCTTTCCCATTTTTCATTTCCTTAATTGCTAGTTCAACTTCTTCCTTCAGAATTGAGAATCCTTTTTCATCTTCGGATACATCTTCTTCATTTTCTATATCCAAGTTAGCTGGACGATTTCTTGTCTCATATAGCTCTTCTACATTTTTCCCATATATTCATAATTCCCTGTTTGTCTGTTATTTCTTCATTATTTTTGTCCTCAATCAGCTACATAGTTTTCCTGCTCTTCTTTCCATTGTCCAAGCCTTTAACTTCCTGATACATTAAATCATATTTTCCTTTCCTCTCCAGATTCTCTAGTTCTTCACATTTCTGCTTTATCCATTCTTCCCTTGCCTTGTCAGTTTCTCTTCTAAGTTCGTTGTTTAGTTTCCTGTAGTTTCTTTTGACTTCTTCTGTATTGCTATTTTTCCATTTTCTTCTTTCTTCCATCTTCTCTAACATTTTTTCTGTGACCCAAGGTTTCTTAATATTCTTGCTCTCTTTGTATCCTATTGTTTCCTCTGCAGCTAACTGTATAATGTTTTAAAATGACTCCAGTGTTCCTTGGTATTGCCATATGAGATCTCCATGGTAGAGACTTTCTCCTGAAAATTTTGTTGGAATTTTCTCCTTTCCTCTTCAGTTTTAAGTTTCTCCAAGTCAAACTTCTTTGTTGGCTGTCTTCCTCTTATCTTCTTCAGGCAACTATCTACTTTGCCTATTAGTAAGACATTTTTTATCACTCACCTCATATTCCTAAAATAAGTAATTATAAAATTGTTACCTAGTAAGTCAGTCGTCCTCAACAAAATTATTATATTTCATCAAGTAATTCCACATTGGAGTTATTTGATGAAGTTAAAGGTGGTTTGTTGAGTGGTTTGTTGTAGATATATGATTGTAATAATTTGGATCACTGTAATTTTGCCACGGCACTGATGACTCCCGTCAGGGGAATGAGGAAAAGTTTCTTACATAAACAAATAACAACACTTTTTAACAGTTAAATTAAATGTTATTTTATTAAAGTTTTCACTTATGTTTAGATGAATCTTGTAGATGATCAATAATTAAAAATATTCTGGCTTAAATGAATAAATTTCACTTGTAGAAGATTATTACTTCATACATGTAATAGATGACTATTTCAATGGTCAATTTTTCACTAACACTTTATTTTTACTTTATGGATTATTTATACTCCATATTAATTTAATTTATATCACAATATTATTTTCCGTAACTTTGTCACCATTTTGTCAAATAATATCAAGAAATGAACAATGATTAAGTTATGTAGATAGGAAATAACACTATGAGGTTTTTTAATATTGTTTATTTTTTATTATTTCACTCACCTCATACTTCATAATTCATAGCAGACCCTGGGTTTCTTCACATCTTTTGTGACATTCTCAATGCTGTGTCACGTTCACAACTCAGGGTCTGCTATGAATTATGAAGTATGAGGTGAGTGAAATAATAAAAAATAAACAATGAACAATGAATATTTAATTTTAGGAAGTTATATTTTGAGGTT
Organism: Diploptera punctata; assembly: GCA_030220185.1. Taxonomy (NCBI): domain Eukaryota; kingdom Metazoa; phylum Arthropoda; class Insecta; order Blattodea; family Blaberidae; genus Diploptera; species Diploptera punctata. Next base: position 3,080,238 of record JASPKZ010009790.1, read on the forward strand.
ATTTTAATTATATTATTTTTGATCTGGACATCTTACCTCAATATTAATGTTGATTTGTTCTTGGACATGTTTCAAAACAATTCTGTTTTATCGTCAGCTTTCCCAGACTGGTTTTATTTATGTTGCATTATGTTGCACCACTCTGAAACAGAGTTATGAATTTTGATATTCCGTTGGAGGGTGACCTTGTTTGGAGGTTCTTTGGCCAACCACAGGATGGAGCTGACATTGACATCCAGGTGGTGCAACATAATGCAACATAAATAAAACCAGTCTGGGAAAGCTGACGATAAAACAGAATTGTTTTGAAACATGTCCAAGAACAAATCAACATTAATATTGAGGTAAGATGTCCAGACCAAAAATAATATAATGAACAATGATTCTCATGATGTTTTTATTATTAATTTAACATTTCTCAATGAAAGATAAATTAAATTTGAAGAGAAAAATTTTCGCCCAGACCGGGACTCGAACCCGGGACCCTTGGCTTTCCGGGCCAAGTGCTCTACCAACTGAGCTACCGAGGCGAGTTACAATCTAGATGCAAATTTTTCTCTTAAATAAGAGAACTCTATCGTAACTCGCCTCGGTAGCTCAGTTGGTAGAGCACTTGGCCCGGAAAGCCAAGGGTCCCGGGTTCGAGTCCCGGTCTGGGCGAAAATTTTTCTCTTCAAATTTAATGATTCTCATATTTCTTGAAGAGCCATTGTTTAACATGTCTGTCTTCTTTCAAGTATTGTAACCATCTTATTGTTCTGTTATAACCTGGAAGTTCTGATTGGTCCAACTGAAAAGGAAGGAGTACTACTGGCTGACTCCCATCCAATTCGTCCAATCCCATTTATTTGTTTATAAAAAATATCAATTTGAATATTTAAAGTATTTTTACATATATTAAATCAGTTAGAAAAACATCTAACTGTATTAACAGTTTATATTGACCAGTTTGATTTTTTTTATATACTTATAAAAAAAATTTGAATTCTCTAAATCAATCTTATGTCCATTCTTAATAGAAATAAATATGATTATATTTAAATATTAAATAAACAAAACAAAAACCCTTATTATTATTATATGGGGATAAATATCCGGTTTTAAAGTATAATAATTTAGTTGAGGATGACTGACTTACCATGTACCAATTTTATATTTAATGTCTGTGATTGTTGAACGGCATAGGGATATAGCAACTCCATTGCCCATTGGGTTTACAATGCAAACAGCCTATCCGAGTATTGTGGGATACACATAGTTAGTGACTAGGAGAGGAAATACCCCTACTCTACCTCAAGAACTGAGGTAACAGGTCCAAATGCCAGGATGGCAGCCCCATCACCGGAATCAGAAGCTGTAGGCTGATAACCTACACTTCTTAAACCATCTTATCAAAGAAATTTAGGTGAAAGCAGGCCGGAATGCTGAATTGTTGACAACCTTTGGCATGAAGACATTGGCAACAACAGAGTTTGTTGGCAAACTTTCACCAAGGCACTATGCTTCCCAGTGGAGTGACCGGGACTACTATTACTACTATGATTGTTGACTTCCTGTTACAGGTTGTTATGCAAGTTATGTGAAATATGATGAATTGAAAACGGCAGAGCAAACATCACAAGAATCTAGAACCAAAATGCTAGCTTCGAGCAGAGCTGACTCGATAAATACAGATTTTATAAAAGATGAAGTAAATGAGATTTTGGCAATGAAAGATACATGGTTGGTATTCCTGATAATATCTGCTGTACTGCTTGCAATTGTTATTCTACTTGTTATCTTCCTTCGAAATCGCATCAGAATTGCAATTGCTCTTATTAAAGAAGCCAGCAAGTAAGTATTAACTATATGTAGCAAGTCAAATGTGTGTATGTATTCTTGAATTAGAAATTCAAAAAAAGTGTGTGTGTGTTCTAATGCCACCTACTATACTTTTCATGCTTGCACTGGGCATATAGATGGTGTTAATGTGGTGTATTTTCAATTTACACACCACTACAGCAGCCACTTTAAGTAGACGATGTTTTCTTTTATTGTGTGTGGAAAGGAGTGTAGGATGAACGTTTGTTTATGCAATTTAATTTATTTAATATATGTAGAAAATACACTATGAGCTTTCTTTTTAATTATTAATGAGTTGGTTATTTTGACTCACATCATATTTTTTTTAATTTTATGCAAATCTGGTTTCATCGCTTTTGTGTGATGAAACCAGATCTGCATAAAATTCAAGAAATATGATGTGAGTCAAAATAACCAACTCACTTTTGTGCGACATTGTCAATTCATTCCAACTGTTGTTTTGTGGTTGTCCATCCTGTAAGTTGATTTCTGCTAAGAATCAAATGCATTGTGAATTCTTCTTACCTCATACATCTATGTTTTTTTAACGCAGAACTGCAGTATCAGGAAACATATTTCTGTTCTGATTTCTGCTCCTTCTGCTGGCTGACCAATGAACTTCCAAATCAGTTTTTTTTTCTTTTTCTCCTGGAATTTCAAAATTCATAGTTTTCTTTTTATTCTTGCAGATGTAAATTTTCTCCCAAATTGTGAGTTCCTCAGATTTATGTAATTGTTTTAATAATTTGGCCTTAGTTTCAATTCTATGTTTTTTGACCATGCGTGTGCAGCTATTGCAGATTTTTCTATTTCTCAATTTTTATCATTTCTGAGGTGTTCTTTCAATCTTGTATTTAAGTTCCTTTTCGTTTTTCCTATGTAAATTTTTCATAATCTTTACAATCAATTTGATAAATTCCTGATTTGTTGCTATCTTCATCATTTTTGTTGGTTTTGATTAATTTATTAAAACTGTCATCATTTTTCGGTGTTAATTTAATGTTAAATTTGCTGAAAATTTTTTGAAACATATTAAATAATAAAGGATGGTATGTAAATTTCTTGAATTTTTTACCAGTTTCTTTATCTGTCAGAAGAGTACTTTTATTTATCACTTTTTGTTTCTTGAATTTATTTATTTTCTTATGAATCATCTTTTCCTGAAAACCATTCTCTTTTGCTATTTTTATATGTTTTTTTTCTTTTCTTTATTAAAATTTTCTCTGCTCATAGAAACGTTCACAAGTCTGTATGTTTGTTTATATGTTTGTATAGTATACATTGTATGAGGGACAATGATGAAAAGAAGGGAGAAGGTGAAATCCAATGCTGACATCTAGCCTACTCCTATCGAAAAACAGCAAGTGGACTGCTAGATTTAATGTTTCTATGCGACAGATGAATTGCTATCTACAGTACCATATGCCTTCTCAATATATGTACCACAGAGGGATTTGAATTTAATGCAGACATCTGGAGCATAATCTAGTGATTAAAAACTGCTCACTACCACCCCTTTTGGCCCAGAGATTGAAAATTTTATAATTGAATTATTTTAACAATTAAAATGTTCAACCTTGCCAGGTATCAAATCTGGTCCACTAATAAGGAAGCAGGCATGCTACCATCTGAGTGAGAAATGATAGATTGCAAAATATATATACACACAAAATATAAAGGTTGTTTATTTCCAAACCAAGAGATAGAAATACAATGAAATCTGCTTAATATGGAATTGACTGTTTCTGGTGTTATCTCTGTTTTGGACAGTTTTCTTTATTAATCAGGTATAGGGCCTGAGAAAAAAATCTATAATTTTAGGGAAAGACGAAGACGTTCTACATACTACTTGAAATAATATTTTTTTTATTTCAATGAATGAATGAGTCAATTCTTATCTTACCTCATATTTTATGTTTTTTTAAACACCGGAACTGCAGTTTTCAAGAGGAGTCCTTCTCTTCCTCAGCTGATGTGAGAGGGACTCCTCTTGAAAACTGCAGTTCCCATGTTAAAAAAAATATGAAATATGAGATAAGATAAGAATTGACTCATTCATTGAATTAAGAACCTCATAATGTTATTTCCCATATTTAACTTATGATTTTTTTTTTATTTTTGAAGAGAAAAATATATTCCCAAACTGGGGTTTGAACCCAGGACCTTTTGGCTTTCTATGCCAATGCTCTACCAACTGAGCTAACTAAGCACTCCAATCTAAACGCAAATTTCTCTCTTATACATTGTTAATTCCCGAGCGTCAAATTCTACAAACCATTGTTCGATCACACAAATGGCGGCTTCTTTTTTAAAAAGACTATTGTAATTTAAACATTATTTTATAAAGCCAGTAGGGTTTCTTTTAATGTTTTTATTATTTATTTTATACAAGTTATTTTACTTGAAATAATACTCTACATAATTTTTTTAACACTACTCACCTTATATTGGAGGACTTATTTCCAAAATAGTCTCAGATATAAGCATATTCATTGAATGGACATTAACGAAATATTGCTATAAAATTATAAAATGACAATAGGAAGTAATATTATGACATTATGAGGTTCCTCTTAATAAATAAGTAGTCTGTATTCATCTTACCTCTTAGTAGTTGAGTTCTTCTTTGGACAAGCTGACAATAAAACAGCTTTGTTTTGAAACATATCCTAAAATAACTCCTACTATAAGATAAATATAGACTACTTATTTATTATTCCTATAAAAGTTTGTTTATTTGTTCATAACTTTTCTTCTTTTATTTCCTTTTCATAGCACCTAGAATGTGGGTTACACTGCTCCAATGAATGTAAGGTGATGATTAGGGCAAGGCAATTAATGATTTTGCATCTTTTTCTTATGAAGGTTGAAACATTGCTTGCATATATGAAAATGTATGACATTAAAAACGGATTAAATAAAAGCAATTTGTTAGGGCATTTTTTTGCATTTTCTAACTTTTTCAGGGATAGGTCATTTATCGGCAATTTTTAGGTCATTTTGAACATTTTTTACACTTTTCTGGAAGGCTGTGACATTATTTGTATTTGATTTGAGATTTTTATTATAATTCAATATTTTTCCTTGTCAATACAATTTCTTGGAATTATGTAGATGTTTTGCTAACCACTACCCCTATTTTTCAAGGTATGTGCATAATGAACTTGCCCACTTCTAGGAATTCAACCCCTATTTTTCAAAGGATGTGCTTAATGGATTGCCCACACTCCCATTGTTATGCTGTTAAGTGAGACGGTCAGTTGTTCCTAGCCAACTGTATGAACAGGTTAAGAGCAAAATGCCTAAAGTATAGGAAAGTGATAGTGTTAAATTAAAGGAATTTGTTTCAAAATATGGAGAAAATATTTTTTCAACGGATGGTCATATTTTATTCTGCAAGATTTGCGATGTGTGAGTGGCTGCTGAAAAAAAGTTTACAGTAGAACAACATATGTCACAGGAGAAACGTAAACATGCTCTGCAGTGACTTAAAAATAAATCCAGTGTAAACTTACAGCAAATGCTTCTGGGGGAAACTTGTTCAACGTTTTTGCCATTTTGTGAGAAACTACGTGAAGCTTTTCTATCTGCTGATATTCTTTTTCACAAATTGAATCATCCTAAGCTGCGAACTTTCTTAGAAGAGGAGACCGGAAAATTCATTCCAGTTCCCAGAACATTCAGAAGAAGCTATGTAGCTCGGTGCTATGACAAAACTATCCAGTGACGAGACAACAGACTCTATGGGCCGTTATGTAGCAAATGTTATTGTTGGAGTTTTAGAAGCGCACAGCCCTGGAGAATAATTTCTACTACATTGCGAACAGCTGGACAAAGTCAGCTACTCAATGATCAGCTTAGTATTTGACCATGCATTGAGAATACTTTCGCCTGACGGGAATCAAAATTCCAATGTATTGTTTTTTATAATAGATGCAGCACCCTACATGATGAAAGCAGCTGCTTCTTTTAAAATAGTGCATGATGACGTGCTTAGTATGCATTACACCGGGTCACGGAAGAAGTACTTGCATATTTTCCTGAAGTGGATAAATTAATTGGATGCGTGAAGAAATTATTCTTGAAAGCCCCCTCTCAAATTTTAGCATTCGAAACACAAGCTCCAGAAATCCAATTGCCCTTTTCACCTGTGTTGACTAGATGGGGAACATGGCTCCAAGCTTGCAGTTATTATTGTAAGAATTTCGACATTGTGAAGAAAGTGGTTGATTCTTTTGATAATGGTGAGTCTGTGTCAATGAAAAGATGCAAGAACTGTTAGCTGATAAAGAAATTGCTAGTAAACTTTCTTACATAAATACTAATTTTGGATTCCTTCCTGATGCCATTACTTCACTGGAAAAATCCCAAGTGACATTAGTGGAATAGCTACAAATAGTGGATTAAGTGGTGAATGATTTGAGCCATGCATGTGATAAAGTGTCAATGAAAATGAAGAAGTGTATAACCAAGAAGAGGGGGTACACAACATTGTGTTCAATTGGCAGAGCTTTGTTTTCTGAACATTTTTCTCTTGCTGATTGTGAGTTAAATCCAGGAGATATTGCTTGCTTTCAGTATGCTCCAATTGTTTCCATTGAAGTAGAGAGGAGCTTTTCCATTTATAAGTCAGTACTAGCAGACAATAGACAATCATTTGTGTTTGAGAATCTCACCAAGTTTTGATTATTAACTGAAATTCAAAATTGTTATAAAAGTGCAATGTGTAATTGAAATGAATTTTCTGCAATAAAAGGTACTGTAATATGTATTTTTTAATACTTTTCTTTTAATAATTTGGTGTTAAGTTAAATTTTATGAGATTCAGTAATCAAGTGAGTACTTAATCTAATTAATAGTATTTTTATTGGTAATTCATAACTTCTTATTGGTCATTTTTTATTTTATTGGAATTTTTTTTTGCATTATTTAGGTCATAAATGCATTTTTTACCAATTTATAGGTCATTAAATGCCTTGCCCTAGTGATGATGATGGTAATGATGTGTCAGGAGAGGCGTTAAACTTAATTTAATCTAATGAGGCAAATATGATAATGTTAATAATGATGTCCAGATGGTGTTCTGGGACCATTTGGGCCTTAAAGTTTTCTGACATTTAGATGAGGAAAAAATCTGAAAAAAGAAATTCACCCAGGAAACTTGTCCTGACCAGAGATCGAATCCAGGCTCACTGCATGACAAGGCAGTACGCTACCTCAATGAAAAATTAATGTCTGAACCAGGAATCGAACCGTGGACCTCTAGTTCTCCAAGACTAGTGTGCAGCCCACTACACCATTCTAGACCTGGCACAATCACTAACAATTCTTTCCACATATACAAATCTATAATTCTCGTTTCGTTCGCTGTCAGGTAGGTGACACTACCATCGCCAACGGCCGGCTTCGTTTAGAAGTATCTATATTTGAGAATTTTACCACCACTTTTATAAGCAGTAAACGATATTATTTAACATTTTCCAATACTGTTATTTTAACACAGTATTGGAAAATGTTAAATAACATTGTGGTGGTGTTAAAATAACAGTATTGGAAACTGTTAAATAACATCGTTTACTGCTTATAAAAGTGGTGGTGTAAAATTCTCAAATATAGATACTTCTAAACGAAGCCGGCCGTTGGCGATGGTAGTGTCACCTACCTGACAGCAGACGAAACGAGAATTATAGATTTGTATATGTGGAAAGAATTGTTCGTGTTTGTGCCAGGTCTAGAATGGTGTAGTGGGCTGCACACTAGTCTGGAGAACTAGAGGTCTATGGTTCGATTCCTGGTTCAGACATTAATTTTTCTTTTCACAATATCATTATAATATTATAATATACAGTCAGTTGTGAAGTCTCACCTCATACTCCATATTCTTCAAGCACGAAACTGGAGTTTCGAGAGGCATCCCTCTCATCTTCAGCCATCTTTATGACTAATAAAATCATTATTGAATCATGAATATTCTTACCTCATATATCTATGTTCTTTAACACAGAACCGCGGTATTGAGAGCCATTGTTCTCATCAGGACTGTCGATTCTTCATCATGCCGGTCAACTTCTAAACTGTCATCTAGTGTTGATTTGATGAACTTGTAATCAGAAGAATTAAATTAATCATGATTATTTCTTACCTCATACTTCTATGTTTTTTTTAACACAGCACTGCAGTATTGGCGACCCCTTGTCACCATCGTCAGCTGTTTTCACGACTGTCAATTTTTTCTTTTGTCGATAATTATCCAAACTGCCATCTGGTGTTCTTTTGAAGGAATTATTTTCTAAACTGCCATCTGGTGTTCTTTTGAATGAATCATTTTCTAAACTGCAATCTGTTGTATTTTTGAAGAACTAGTATGGTTTTTTTGAATATATATTTTTTCCCAAACTGTTTAGAAAATGATTCATTCAAAAGAACACCAGATGGCAGTTTAGAAAATAATTCCTTCAAAAGAACACCAGATGGCAGTTTGGATAATTATCGACAAAAGAAAAAATTGACAGTCGTGAAAACAGCTGACGATGGTGACAAGGGGTCGCCGATACTGCAGTGCTGTGTTTAAAAAAACATAGAAGTATGAGGTAAGAAATAATCACGATTCATTTAATTCTTATGAATTGAACCTCATAATGTTAAAAATTCCCAAATTTAATATATAAATTTGTAATCAGATTTTGTTCATCCAAAAATGATTCAATATTGATTTTATTAATTGAAAACCTCATAATGTAAAATTCCCAACATTAATATCTTTATGACTGTTGTTAAGATAGCTGAAGATGAGAAGGATGCCTTCCTAAACTGTGATTTCCTGCTTGAAGATCATTGAGTATGAGGTGAGATTTCACAACTCATTATTTATTAGTTATTAACTTAAAAACCTCATAATGTTATTTCCTCATAATTAATTTATGAAATAAAATCAATGTTTTAAAATTAAATTCTTGATTGTATCTGTTTTACAGAGCTGTTGCAAGCATAACTTCTACATTGGTGTTTCCATTGTTCCCATGGTTACTGCAGATTTTGCTCATTGGCTGGTTTGTTGTTGTACTTCTCTACCTAGCTGGCTCCTCTCTTCCAGTCTATATAGCTAAAATTGGAAAAGAAAACTGTGTTTGCAATAATATAAAGGTAATAATGTTTATATTGTCCTTTCCTTTTTCTCTAGAAGCAATGTGTAAATACATCACTGGCCTCAATGGAACCATTTACAGTCCAGTTCTGGTAACTGTAACCATCTTGGTTAAATCAAAGGCACATGACAGGAGGGAACATTGCCGAGTGGGGGAGAGAACTAGTAGTCATGCAAAAAACATTTTCTTATTAATAATAATAATCATCATAATAAAGTAAATTGTTACAAAAACAACGCTATTCTATAAAGAATATTTCAAACTTATTAGACATCAAAATTACTCATGAACACAGAACTAGTAGATAAGAAAATTCAACATGTAGTAACTATTATGTTTTCAAAATTGAGGGTAATTGCTGGCAGTACCTGCAACTTGCCCTCCACTCTTACCACACCATACACCATGGACCCCTCAAAAGCGGCTAAAAAAGCCAGAACTGCACAGTAGTTACTCATTTTTAGAATTCCAGTCAGACCTTCACAGCTACCATGGAGGTGTTCCCACTGTACTTCACTCTGACAAGCAATATCCTTGAGCATTGTTCACCTTCCCATAACATAGACATTGAGTCAGACTTTAGGAGGCTAAAAGGTGAACCACAACAAACAAAAATTAATGTAGATTTCAGGGAGTGGAGATTGAATATTGAAGAAGTATCTATCTATCTGCAATGGCATAACAGCCCAATGTTGGCCTTAGACTCTCTGCTTTACGGGGAATTGCTAGACCAAATTAATTTATAAGAATCAAATGAATTGTGAATTCTTCTTACCTCATACATCTATTTTTTTTAAACACAGCACCATAGTATCGGAGAACCATATCGTCAGCTGACGATGGAGAAGATGATTCTCCGATATGCGGTGCTGTGTTTAAAAGAAGAATTCACAATTCATTTGATTCTTATTAATGAAACCTCATAATGTTAAAATTCCTAAATTTATTATATAAAATTAATTTAGTTATGCTTATATCCCTGTAGATGTTATGAATGGTACATGGTCAACATATTGACCCAATGAGACATCTAATAGGCAACTAAGGTATTACTGGGGTGATGAACGTCGATAAATTTTGCTTAGAGACCTCTTTATTCAGGCTTTAGGTTCTTTTATGAACCTGAAAATCTTCAGACTATATTGCAACTTATGTGGGTATATTTCATAGTTTGTTTAAAATACCAGTGATAACTTTAGGCCTCTCACCCCATTAAGGTGATTGCATTTTGTAAAATAGTAAAGAATAGTTTTCTGAAGAATTTTATATACACATAGAGGAAAGAAAGTAAGAAAAGACATCTTAGGCCTCAAAAGCTCTAATACTAACAGATTTGAAAAAATAAGAGCTATACATGAGAAAATAGAGGATAATTAGGAAATATTAAAGAAAAGAGAGGCTGATACTTAAAAAAAAAATTAATCAGTTTTAGTCAATCTATGAATGTTCTAACCCATAATCTGGAGACAGGGTGGTTAGACTATTGCTCCCTGGCACTGACAAAGAAACTGCCATTACATGTTGAAATCTACCTTGAAATTTCTCCCAGACAAGTGTTGCAATGTACTAAACGCATATTTAAAAAAAAAATCTGCTGCTTTTAAATGCAAGGTACAAAAATAGCAGCCAGAATCCAGCAATGGCAACCTAATGTGCAAAGTGAATAGATGTCCCTGCTTCGGTAGAGCAGAGTGAAGTGAGACAGTATGTAGCACAGACAGTAGATTGTGAGGATTATCCAATCCATCAAGTCAGGAGTTTTATTACTTCCCCATAATTTAAATGAGAGATTTGGCACTGGATTTTAGTGCCTGTCAGTTCAAAATCGCAAATAATTTTTTTGACATGGCCTTGGTAAATCACAATACTTCTCTGGGAGAAATTTAAATGTAGGTTTCAGCAAGTAATGGTTGACAGTTCCCTTATGACCAATTTTAGTCAACTTTTACAAAATGCATGAGCTACATTGAGAATTTATGAATGAGTTGGAGAAAATGCTTCAACATCTCACGTCATAAAGATGTGTATCTTCACGATACTGATTTCAAAAGTATAATTTTACTTCCATCTTCAGTCAAACTCCAACTGTCGAAATTTTGCCGTTAACACCATCTTCTGAATTGCCATCTGGTGTTGATTTTATGAACTTGGAGATCAAATTATTCTCATCGGGAATATCAAAATTCATGGCTTTATATTTATTCTTCTGAATGTATATCTTTTCCCAAACTGTTAAATCCAAAGGATTCTCTAATCGCTGACAATGGGGATAAGAAGCTCTAAAACATATGTTCGGCAAAAACAACTCTAACAGGTAAGAATGAACAGACCAAATGTTTTAATTATGATTCTCTAAATGTTTTAAAAGTTTAGTTTCTTTAAAATTCATCGGATAACATTTTGTTTAAACAACTCACCTCATAGGATTCATGCTTCCATGATATCGCGGTTTCAAACACACTCATGTTCATCCTCAACCATAACTCCGACTGACGAAATTCTTCGGCCGTCAACTGTTCTATTGTCGCCATCTTCAGTCTGCCATCTATGGTTGAATTTATTTAGTTTCTCTTCCAATTTTGGATTCTGTAGTAAACTATGAGCTGCAATTGCCGATTTTTCAATTTTACCATTTTTAATATTTCTAAAGTGTTCTTTTGTACGAGTTTCTAAATTCCTTTTAGTTTTTCTGTATATACTTTGATGGTGTTAACGGCAAAATGTTGACAGTTGGAGTTTGACTGAAGAAGGAAGTAAAATTATACTTTTGAAACCGGTATCATGAAGACACACAACTTTATGAGGTGAGATGTTAAAGCATTTTCTCCAACTCATTCATAAATGTAATTACCTGATAGTGTTACCTCCCACTTCAGTTTTGTTTAAATACATTGAGAATGATGTTATATGTAAATGTATACACTCAAGTTAATGGATAAATAATTTTTTTAAAGAGAAAAATTGTTCAATGTTTTTATTATTCATTTCATACATCTCAGTGATGGATAAATCATATTTGAAGAGAAAAATTATACCCTCAGACTGGGACTTGAACCTAGGACCTTTGGCTTTCTAGACCAATGCTTTACTGACTGAGCTATCTGGGCGAGTTCCAATCTAAATGCAAATTTTTCTCTTATATACGTTGTGAATTCTTGCACACCAAATGCTATGAAACCTTTGCTTCTATCTTTGCAAATGACAGCTTCTTTATTAAGAAATTTATTTGGGAAAGGCCCACATATAATTTTTCTCTTCAAATAAGAAAAATTGTTGCCTGAACTGAGATTTGAACCCAAGATTACCATATAACATCATAATAATAGCTAGACAGGTATAATAGTAAACCCATCATAAAGTCTTCTTGAATTAAAGCTACCCAATTGCATTATGAACAATGGTTTGCTGTTATGGGTACATGGTATTATATATTGAGAGAAGAAAAAATTAGTGTCTTGATTGAGATGCCTGCATAGCATAAGTGATTAGTGCACCAGTGAACTGGAAATCTTGGATTCAAATCCTTGTTCAGACAAAAAATTTTACATCCCGAAGAAAAAATTAATAAGATATATTCTCATTTTTGTGGGATTCAAAAAAATTTTGGGGGTCCTGCATTGAGAAAATTGAGATAATTTCAATTATAATGTTATTTTCACATTTATTGGGTTCAGGGGTTCAAAATAATTTTCAAGAAACAAGAAAAAATGTACTTTTTAGGGATAGGCATTTAAGGAGGTTATGTGCATGGTATCATATATGGTACCTTTGGTCTCAACCAAGTTTTTGCCCTTTTAATTGATGCTGCCATCTAAAAATTGCAGTTGGAAACGGGTGCATGGGAATTAACAGCGTATATAAGAAAAATATTTGCATTTAGATTGGAACTTGCTCAGGTAGCTCAATAGGTAGAGTATTGGCCTAGAAAGCCATAGGTCCTGGGTTCAAACCCCAGTCTGAGCATATAATTTTTCTCTTCAAATATGATTTATCCATCATTGAGATGTATGAAATGAATAATAAAAACATCAAAAGAAGCTGTACTGGATTTATAATTTAATGTAAAATTCCCAAATAAATATCTTCTTAATAAAAAGGCCGCTATTTGTAAGATAGAAGCAAAGTTTTCATAGCATTTGGTGCACAGGAATTATCAGCGTATATAAGAGAAATATTTGTGTTTACATTGGAACTTGCTTGGGGGCTCAGTCTGTAGAGTATTGGCCTAGAAAGCCAAAGGTCATGGGTTCAAGCCCCAGTCTGAGTGTATAATTTTTCTCTTCAAATATAAAAAAAATAAGAGCTTGAAGCTCTGAAGATATCGAATATGATACCACTGATAACAGTGAATTGGAGTTATTCCCGATGCGAGAAAAATAAATTGAACACCAAAGGTATCATATATGATCTTAATATTTAAAGGAGGTTTATTTTAATTAATAGAGAGTTAGAAATTTCAACTCGCCTCATATTTGTAGATTTCTTGAATACCAGATTTTAATATGTTACGTATCATTATTAATTCTTTCCAACTGTTGAATCGGTGGTTGGTGATCCTGTAGATTGATTTCTGCTCCCTCTGTTGGCTGTCCGATGAACTTCCAAATTAAATCTCTTTCCCTGGGAATTTTAAAACTCATTTTATTTTTATTTTTTTGGATGTAAGTTTTCTCCCAAATTGTGAGTTCCTTAGATTTATCTAATCGTTTCAGTACTTTGGCCTTTTTTTTTATTCTGTGTTTTCCTGGCCATGCATATGTAGCTATTGTAGATTTTTCTATCTCCCCATTTTTAACATTTCTACAGTGTTCTTAAAAATGCAATTGCATAGTCAGAAAAACACAAAATTGATACAAAGGCCAATTTACTAAAACTATTAGGTAAATCTAAGGAATCCACAATTTGGGAGAAAATTTACATCCACAAAAGTAAAAAGAAAAATCATGAATTTTGAAATTCCCAGGAAAGAAATTTGATTTGGAAGTTCATCGGTCAGCCAACAGAGGAAGCAGAAATCAACCTACAGGATCACTAACTGCTGATTCAACAGTTAGAAGAAATTGATGATAAGAAACCAGTCTTCAAGAAATCTACAAATATGAGGTGAAGCATTAAAATTCTAACTCTCTATTAATCGTATATGATTATGGATTCAGAAGGATATTGAGAATAGCATATTTACTCAAATTATTTACCCCCTCGCGTAATTTCCCCTATGTTTTTCATATATAAAAACTTTTTGTAAAATCCATCTCTGATACAATGAGCATTATCTAGGCCAAAAATTTACAGTTACCAAACTCTTGACACTCTTTGAAAACTTTCCACAGTACAAGCACAACAGAAATTCATGGAAAAAACCGCAAGGTCAAATCCCATCCCCCTTCTACAAAGACCTAAGCACTCCCTGCAGTCGGCTGTCCACCTGAGTTCTGAATAGACAGTTTTAGGTTATCACAGGGGGGTATGTCTTGGTAAGCGAGGTTTTAATTTCCATCATAGAATCAAGTGTCGTTAAACTCAAACTATGGGAGGAAAGTATAACAGCTACACTGCAAATTTTAAGTTACAAGTGATAAATTTCGCCAAGGAAAATGGAAGTGAAACATGCAGAAAGAAAGTTTGATGTGGAACCAAGATTAGTTCGGTATTGGAGATCTCCAAAAAGAACAACAAGTAGAGTAAATTGTCGTGCCATTTGTGGCCCAAAGTGTGGCATCCCTTGGCAGGATATTCTTTTGTTAACATTGATGAATAATAGAGGAATGTGTTTGGCCTTCACCTTAAGTGGGATTCAACTGAACCATAAATCCTTTAAACAGTTTGAGGAGTGTCTGAAAAAATCCGGAAACATCCAATATAAACTGACCTCTATTAAATTTGTCAAAATGTCTTTCAGAAGTAAAAAATTTCAATGACCGTATGGATGGAATTACAGCTAGATGGTTGTAATTGATAGTGTTCCACATTGCACATTGATATTTTCATAGTCGTCACATATATCACCCCTCTTGAGTTTGCACTTTCTAAATCTTGAAAACCGGGAGGGGGAATTACTCGAGTAAATATGTTTCATATTTGGAGAAAAATTATTAAACTCTACCAGGCAGGCCTGCGGGGTTGTTAAGAGGGGCATGCCCAGCTTCATGGAAGATCAAAGATGGACGGGGGGATGGTGGTTTGCACCCGGTACTTGAACCCGGGACCCTTGGTTTTTTAGTCCTAAGTGCTCTACCATCTGAGCTACCTGAGTAAGTACCCCAACCACACCCGATCTAAAACGCAAATTTTTCTCTATATACGTTGTAATTCCCGCCCCCCAAATGCTTTGAAGCCTGTTGCTTCTATCTTTGCAAATGGCGGCTTCTTTATTAAGTTGACATATTTGGGAATTATACAATACATTAAAATTGCCCAGTACGGCTTTACTTATAATGTTCTTATTATTATCTTCATACATCTCAATGATGGATAAATCATATTTCAAGAAAAAATCTTATACGGAAAAACTCAGCGGACCGGGACTTGAACCCGGGACCCTTGGTTCTCTAGTCCAAGTGCTCTACCATCTGAGCTACCTGAGCAAGTATCGATATAAACGCAAATTTTTCTCTATATACATTGTAATTCCCGCCCACCAAATGCTTTGAAGCCTTTGCTTCTATCTTTGCAAATGGCAGCTTCTTTATTAAGAAGACATATTTGGGAATTATACATTACATTATAAATGTCAGTACGGCTTTTTTCGATGTTTTATTATTAATTTCATACATCTCAATGATGGATAAATCATATTTGAAGAGAAAAATTATACGCTCAGACTGGGACTTGAACCCGAAAAATTTGCGTTTAGATCGGTACTTGCTCAGGTAGCTCAGATGGTAGAGCACTTGGACTAGAAAACCAAGGGTCCCGGGTTCAAGTCCCGGTCTGAGCGTATAATTTTTCTCTCCAAATATGATTTATCCATCATTGAGATGTATGAAATTAATAATAAAAACATTGAAAAAAGCCGTACTGGCATTTATAATGTAATGTATAATTCCCAAATATGTCTTCTTAACCCTCAACTGGTAGGGTGGGGTCAGAATGACCCAGGCCAGTATTTGGAAACGCTCCTTCGCATATAACTAAAACATTTTCTACCTGAAACTCTGTGTAATCTATCCTCAGTCTGTTCTCGAACCTTGGACGAAGTGGAAGTTTCCTTGTGTTTTTGCATTTTTGTGTTATTTCAATTTGTTTAACGTCTTGCGCTTTTCGGGTCACGTTGATCCCAGCCTACCTTAAACGTTAGTATTTTTTCATTTAGCAGAAGAACAATTTTTTCATTATTATTTCAGGGTACACTTGTATTCATTGCTGAATTCATTTTTTATAGTGAACGATGTATAAAAACCTAACTAGTGAAGAGTTAACTCGAAGTTTGAATGAATCAGATGATGAATATGAAAATGAACTTGATGAAAATGTTGTTATTGAGAGTGAACACGACACTGATAGTGAACAAAGTGGCATTTCTGATGACCATGATGTAGATGGTAATCTTGATGTTGATGATACAGCTTTCATGTATGGTAAAGAGTCATGATCCCGTTTTACGAGGACACACCGCTCAACCCAATATCATTACATATCTTCCTTGAATTCGCGGAGATGCTAAGGAATCCCCCACTTTAGAATCAGACCTTTCTTGGAGTTTTCTTCTTACAGATGACATTCTAGATATTATTGTAAGACACACAAATGATGAAATAGAGAGGAAAAGAAGCAATTATTCCATCCTCGGAAAAGAGGTAGAAACATTAGGGGGACAGTTGGTTTGTGTCTATAGAAGTGGCTGATGAACTGAAGAATAGAGACCTATGTGGAAACGGTTAGGAAAAATAAGAGACAAATTCCTCCAGAATTTCTTCCACAGAAGAAGAGAACTGTAGGTTCATCTGTTCGTTCCAAAAAAGAACAAAGTTGTCATATCTGAATTCCACTACATATCACACCAAATGTATCGATAGCGATACACAAAAGCCAGAAATAATACAATTCCATAACATGACCAAAGGTAGAGTTGATTCCTTGGATCAGAAAGTTTTAATCTATCTATGTTCTACTGCTCGAAGGACGAGACGATGGCCAATGGTGATATTTTTTGCCATAATGGACATCGCTACAGTAAATGATATACTTATGACAAGCAGAAAAGAGGCAAAATCCATTACCAGGCGTTAGTTCATTATTGCTCTCGGAAAATCACTTGAGCATCCTGAACTTGTTCGCGGAAGTAGCATCAAGGAATTGCCTCGTGAACTCCGGCAGATGATTGCGAAAGTTGGTGGTATATCGGGCCCAAGCAAAGAAAAGAAAGCTGGGCCTACCGTGACTCCAGGAAAAATGAAAAGATTTTCTTCCTGTCCTCGTGGTCGGAATGGGAAAGCTGGAACAAATTGTGAAATGTGTATGAAACTGCCATGTGCAGGATATGCATAGTTAATTTAGGTATATAATGAATAGACTTACTACTCAGTTGGAATTATGATCTGTCCCCTGATTAGAGTGATAGGATAATTTATTATAATTATTTTTATAGTCCTAGAGTGATTATTGAGATTTACCAAGTTTCAAATTCCAGTTCTTTGTTCTACTGTTTTGTTACTAAATGATGCAAATTAATTAGATTTAATATTGTTATTCTTGTGTAATTGATCTTGGTTTACTATATTAGTGTAATTCCTACATGTTGTTTATTATATAGCCAATGTATATGTCTGAATGTAGAATCTGTGTCTAAAATATATATTTTTAATGCACTCCAAGAAAAATAAATTAAATTCTGTTATTTAGATGTGATGTACTTAGTTAAAATTAGGTGTGGAGAGGTTGTAATTTATTAGGTTAATATATTATGTCAGATACAGTCAAATAATGAAGTCCAAATGTATGTATTTCCTTTATTATATTATCAGGGTCATAATGACCCCACCCTACCAGTTATGTAACAGAAATTTCACCCTACCAGTTGAGGGTTAATAAAGAAGCCGGCATTTGCAAAGATAGAAGCAAAGGCTTCAAAGCATTTGGTGGGCGGGAATTACAATGTATATAGAGAAAAATTTGCGTTTAGATCGGTACTTGCTCAGGTAGCTCAGATGGTAGAGCACTTGGACTAGAAAACCAAGGGTCCCGGGTTCAAGTCCCGGTCTGAGCGTATAATTTTTCTCTTCAAATATGATTTATCCATCATTGAGATGTATGAAATTAATAATAAAAACATCAAAATATGGTATTCATTACACCTGGTCACCACATAGGTAGTGTGAGCCAATTGCTGGTTAGATTTCATTTTTTTTAACTGCTTTTAATAATGTATTTTAACATTATAATTTTCAGGATGGTGATCGGTGTGATGCTAACAATTTTGCAGTATGTACAGATCTATGTGGTGATAATTCAACTTGTCAAATTTCATATTATGAAAAACCAAAATACACTGACTACCTTCATGCATACAACATATTTGGTATTTTCTGGGGATTGTTTTTCATATCTGGTCTTGGAGATATGATATTGGCAGGAACATTTGCAACATGGTATTGGACATTTAAAAAGAAAGATGTGCCATTCTTCACTCTTACAAGAAGCATTGGGAGAACATTTCGGTAAGTGTTAATAGAGAACCGTTGTTTAAGGGAAATAGATTATACAGAAGATTTTAAAAATACAATCGGAAGTAACATTAAGAGTTATATTATTTTTGGTCTGGACATCTTACCTCAATATTAATGTTGATTTGTTCTTGGACATGTTTCAAAACAATTCTCTGTTTTATCTTCAGCTTTCCCAGACTGGGAAAGCTGAAGATAAAACAGAGAATTGTTTTGAAACATGTCCAAGAACAAATCAACATTAATATTGAGGTAAGATGTCCAGACCAAAAATAATATAATTAAAATAACCTCAAAATATAACTTCCTAAAAATTAAATATTAACATTAAGAGGTTTATTTAATATTAAGATTTTTGATCTTTTACCAAAGAATGATTATAGCTTAAATAAACTAATAAGAACCAACAAAAATGTAAAGATAGATGATGGTAAAAGATCAGGAATATATCAAATAAAATGTGCAGACTGTGATAAGATGTACATAGAGAAAACAAAAAAAAAATTAACCATTAGAACTAAAGAACACATAAGAAATGTAAAAAAAGGGAAGTTGAAAAATCTGCAGTGGCTGCTCATGTTTGGTCAGAAAAACATAAAATATATGTCCATCCATCCATAGTAATTCTGCCCGAGGGCAGGTCTTCTGCAATCATAGCATTTTCATGCTATGCTATGCAGCTTTACTAGGGAATTGTAGGTGTGGTAGCTTCCCGTTGCTTTCTACACCGGTGAAGGATGATGATTATGATGATGATAAGGATGATGATGATGGCCATATGATATGTAAACACAAAATTATTAAAACAGTTGGAAAACAAAAATGAACACACCATAAAGGAAAAAATCTACATACAGAAGAACAAGGAAAGAATTTTGAAATTCCCAGAGAAAGGAATCTCATTAGCAAGTTCATTGGACCACAGGCAGAGGGAGCAGCAATCAAGAATCAGGGCCGACAACTTAAGAAAAATCGGTCTGTAATCACTGAAGGTGGGGCTCAGAAGCCTTGAAACACATGTTCAACAAAAACAACCATAAGAGGTACCAAATATCTTAATATACAGAGGATGATTGGAAAACATTAGCTCAGGATAGGGTTGGGTGGAAAGCTTATGTCCTTGCGGCCATAAACTTATGGGTTTGATAGTGTCACTGAGTTAGTTAATAAATAAGTGTTTGCAAGAAATTGTATAAGTGCCAAAAGAAAACTTTTTCAAGAAATATGAAAAAAAAAGTCAAACGCTGTTTAATGTTTAATTGAAGTTGATACATTTTAGCAAATTCCAAAAGAATGTAGCCATTGAGGTTGTACTTACAAGAACAATTTTTATTATTTTTTTAACTTACTTAGTAGCCAACAAAACTGGTGATAATATACATATAACTACTTGGCATGACAGGCCTACAAGATGACTGCTGGCCTCAATTCCACATGTGTAAATCACAGAGGTGGACGATCATCCAGTCATTATAGGGCTGACATGTGGGGTACACTTTGTGCAACAAACAACAGGGTCGCCATGTCGAACCACACTTGTAGTACATCCCTAGAAGTCTGTAATACTTATTCTGAAACTCAAGACACATGATATCAGCCCATTGTGTTTCGATCTTCAAACCTATTTTATATTGAAATGGTACATTTCCGGACATTGTGTTCCTTATCAAAACTGTATCTACAAGTCTCCTCTACAACCCCTAGAAGTCTGTAATACTTATTCTGAAACATCCTATATATATATATATATATATATATATATATATTATATATATATATATATATATATACATATACTGTATATATAAAAACAAATTCACTCGCACTATCAAACTTGTAGGTTCACGGTCATGCAGACATAAGCTCTCCATTCATCCCTAACCAGATCTAATGTTTTCCAATCATCCCCTGTATAATCTATCTCTATCTATTGTCGGGTTTTTACAGCTGCTGCCGTCTTCCCGTGCCAAACCTCCAAAACCTACGGTCTTGGGCATCTTCGATGCTTAGTCCTCTAGCTTACATTATTGTCTTCATGTTTTCGTTCCATGTTAACCTTGGTCTCCCTCTTTTCTTCTTTCTGTTCGGAAGCCATTCATATAGTTGCTTCGGCCATCGCTCATCTTCCATTCTTAAGACATGCCCTAACCACTTTAATTCCTTCTCCTCAATTCTTTCAATTATGCTTTCTTCTGCTTCCATTATGTTTCTAATTTCCTTATTTGTGACATGTTCTAATCTAGACTTTCTGGCACTTCTTCGTAAATAATCCATTTCTAGAGCTATTAGTCTATTCTTGTAGTACTTATTGATTGTCCATACCTCACTTCCGTACATTGCAACAGATTCCACCAATGTTTTACCAATATATTTTTTTGTGTCTTTCCAAATATGCTTATCCCACCATATGGAATTTAACGATGATATTATTTTGCTACTCAGTTCAATTCTATGTTTTATGTTCTCTTTGCCTATACCTTCAATGTTATCCATAATTATTCCCAAATATTTAGTTTGTTTCACTTGCTTTATTTGGATTCCTTCTTCCAATATTAAATTTTCTCGTTCATTGCTATTTATTGCCAGATATTCTGTTTTTTTGTAAATTTACTGTGAGACCCCATGATTCATATGTTTTTTTCAACCTTTTTATCATGAATTCCATATCAAATTTGTCTTGCGCTAAAACCAGTTGATCATCGGCAAATTGTAATGTCAGTAAAAATCTGTTGCCTATTGGGATCCCCATACCTTTGCAGCTTTGTTTCCATTTCATTAATATAAATTCTACATAAATATTAAATAAAATTGGTGATAGACTGCAACCTTGTTTCAATCCCCTTGTGGTTTTTATAGGATTAGACATTATATTTCCAATTTTAACATAAGCGGAGTTATCTTTATAGATTTGTTTAATAATTTCTATTAGGTTTTTATCAATATTGTATTTCTCCAATACTTCCCATAATTTGTTCCTCGGAATTGAGTTATAAGCTTTCTCTAAATCTATCATTGTCAAATGGGTTTCTTCTCTAACTGCAGTCCGTTTTTCAATTAACTGTTGTATTGCAAATATATTGTCAACACATGACCTTCCTGGTCTGAATCCATTTTGATCTTCTCTTAATTTGTCTTTAATATCTTTTTGTAACTTTGTTTTTAATAACTTCGTAAATATTTTATATAATGTGTTATTTATACTTAGTCCTCTGTAGTTTTTTGCGTCTCTTCTATCGCCCTTCTTGTATATTGGTACAATGTACCTTATTTTCCATTCATCAGGAATCTTCTGTATTGCAATGCACTTATTAAACAAGTCCCTCAATCTACCTATTACATTTTTTGGGCCATATTTAATTAACTCATTGGGTATGTTTCCCGGCCCTGGTGCCTTTTTATTCTTTAGGGTTTGAATTTCTAATTCTATATCTATTGTATCAAATTCCAGGACGTTCATTTCTATAGTTGGATTTTCTATTGTTTCCATAAACTCATTTCTAGTTTCTGACAGTAAAGCTTTGTAATGTTTTTCTGCGTCAGATTTTACTAACAAATTTATCTTGCTGGATCCTTGGTTGGTTTTCAGTGTTTTTTAGAAATCTCCATACTTCCGATGATTGTGATCCTCCTATATAACTTTCTATTTCTTGGCATTTGCTTTTCCATAATTTGTTTTTTTCTTCTATCACTTTCCTTTTAACTTTGGCATTTGTTCTCTTGTATTCTATCCAATTCTCTGTTGTTTTATTTGCCAACCATTCTAAGTAGCATTTTTTCTTCTTTTTGGTTAATGCTTCTTTTGCTGCCAAATGTATTATTTCCTTTAATTGATTATATTCTTCTTCTATGTCTTTCTTGTAATCCAAATTCTCAATTTTAATCCTCAGTCTTTCTTTATACAGGTTTTTGATACTATCCTGATTAAATAAATACAATTTAAATTTTTTCTTCCTGCTTCAGTTGCATTGTTGATTCCCTTGCTTCATCATGCACTTTTTTCCCTGTAGGGAATTTGGGGATGATCTGTGCTGTGAGTAGATAGTGGTCAGAACCACAATTTGCTCCTCTTTTAACCCTTGAGTCCTTAATAAATAAGGAAGTATTTTGCTTTACAATTATGTAGTCTATTATTGATTTCTGATTGAGACTAGGTCGTTCCCAAGTAAATTTATGGATATCCTTATGATCGAAAAATGTGTTTACTATCTTTAATTTATGTTGTTTGCACATCTCTATGATTCTATTTCCATTATCGTTGACTTCTTGTTCCCCATATTTTCCTACTGCTATCATTGTTTCTTCTACCCACTTTTCCCATTTAAGTCTCCCATTAGTATTAATTCTTCATTACTTCGTATTTTCTCTATTTGTTCCATTATTATTGAATAGTACTTTTCTTTCTGACTCTGTGCAGCATCATCTGTGGTGCGTAGACCGCTAAGAACACCATTGTTCTTCCCATAAGCTTCATTTTAATCTTTAGGCATCTTTCATTAATATATTCCCCTGTATAATCTACTTCCCTCAAATAATGATATTATTCTCCTACCTCATTCTTGGCCTACCAATTGGACATTTTTCCCTCTGGTTTTCATACAAGGAGTTTCCATGCCCCTCTTTTGTTCCCCCATTCTTGCCACTAAAAATACCATGAAGGAATCTGTATGTGTGTGTGTATATATATATATATATATATATATGACTCAGAGATCCAGGTTCGAATCCCGTCCAGGCATTTATTTTTCTTATCATACCATATATATATATATATATATATATATATATATATATATGTGAATAAGAAAGTTTTCTTGGGTTTTCTGCATTTTGGATTCAAGTTCGGCCTCTGACCACTGATTCTGACTTTTGGCATGATCCCACATGCCAGTATCAAGGAATCATTCGGCCGAACTTGAATCCAAGATGCAGAAAACCCAAGAAAACTTTCTTATTCATACTTATATCCGCGAAAATCTGCAATATAACACACACACACACACATATATATATATATATGTTTTAATTATATAGCAGGTGAAATTTTTGTTTTGGCAACCAAACTCAGCATATGACAATCAGTTAAAAAAGTAAAATCGGAGTAGAGGTTAATTTGAAGCAAAATTTAAAAAATATTCTAACAACCGCAATTGTTTTGCAATGAAACTCAGTATATGCAATTAAAAAATTAGAAAGGTATTCTCCAAAAAATCAGCAAAATTGGTCCATTAGGACTGGATGTTTACTTGAAAGCCAAAATTTAAAAATCACTCCTGCCAAAATTTCACAACAAATCTTGGCCTATAATATTTGAATAAGGAAAAGCTTTGACTCTACTAACAGCAAGTCTTTCCATTAGGCATCTTAACATTTGTGGAGCCCTTCTTCTTGTAGAACTGTAAACAGAAAAGGTAATAACATTATCATTAGGTCTGGAGTGGAGTCATGAGAAAATGCTTTTCTCTCTTGAGAACTTCAACCTGTGCAAGTCCCATGGCTTTGCACTAAGGCACCATGCCTTATAGTGCTCCGGTTATGGTGCAGGACCCATAAAGCCATGTGTCCACTGGAATGTAGTGCAGAATCCTAAGCATGAAAACTGCAGCGGTTGGCATTGAACACACATATGCTTATATTTGAAACTAAAAATTTACGCCTAAACTGGGATTTGAACCTGAGGTCTCTGGTTTTGTACACCAGTGCTCTCCCACTGAGCTATTCAGACATCTCAGTTTAATCACAATTTTTTTCTTTCTTATATGATCTCCTTGCACCAAAGGCAATAATAATAATAATAATAATAGCTTTATTTTACCTGGCAGAGTTAAGGCCTTAAGGCCTTGTCTACCACTCAACCAGGCAATGAACCTTCTATCCACACACCATTTGACAGCTTCTTTTTCAAGAAGACTTTAATGAGAATTAAAACTATTTTAAAGCCAGTAAAATTTTTTCTCTTCAAATATAATTTGTCATTCAGTGAGAAGTGATAAATTTAAAATTAAAACATTGAAAATATACGTACTTCGATGTTTTTATTATTAATTTCATACATCTCAATATATAAATATAATTTTTCTCTTCAAATATGATTTATCCATCATTGAGATGTATGAAATTAATAATAAAAACATCGCATTTATAATGTAATGTATAATTCCCAAATATGTCTTCTTAATAAAGGAGCTGCCATTTGCAAAGATAGAAGCAAAGGCTTCAAAGCATTTCGTGGGCGGGAATTACAACGTATATAGAGAAATATTTGCATTTAGATCGGTACTTGCTCAGGTAGCTCAGATGGTAGAGCACTTGGACTAGAAAACCAAGGGTCCCGGGTTCAAGTCCCGGTCTGAGCGTACAATTTTTCTCTTCAAATATGATATACATACTTATTTATTCACTTTTATAATAGTATCAATGGTCATTAAAGCATTATTTATTTAGGTTTTTAAGTCTTTTTCTTCGTCTTCTTCTTCTTCTTCTTCACTTCATGGGCTAGGAAAACTTCCTGTTCTACCTCACAGTTGTTTTGTCCATCTTTTCACTGGCCTTCCTGCATTCCTAGATCCTCCCAACTTATAGTTATATGTTGATTTTGGTAATCCTGTTACATTCATTTTTTCTTCACATCTAAACTATTTATCTCTGTATTATTTGATTTTTTCGTTCAGTAGATATATATGGACTAGTGGTTATGCTCCTTGCCTTTGGTCCCGAGGGTCGCGGGTTCGAACCCAGCCGTGGTCGATGGATTTTTTTAGGATGGAAAAATCCAAGGAACAAGTCCTCCAGGAGGGACTTTAAGCCGTGGGTCCCGAGTCTAAAGATTTTCAGGCTCGTAAAAGATCCTTAAGCCTGAATGAAAAGGCCTCTAAGCAAAATTTACCAAATTTTCCTGTCCTAGTACTACCTTGGTTTCCTAGAGGTCAGTATGAGGCAGAACGCTGACCACAGACCACTCCTATGACATCTATATGAAAACAAGTGTAACTAAATTAGTATGGTTCAAATTCTTCCCTGTAGGGGGAAGCGCCTAAATCTCTGTTAAGAGAAACATGGGCTTACAAGATAAAAGAAGAAGATATATATTTAACTCTGTTCTTAGATCTTCATTCTTTATCTGATCCAATCTTGTTTAGCCTTTTGTTCTTTTAAGGAAGTTCATTTTTATGCTTCGTATTTTACTTTGTAATTTTTTGGTCATTACCCAAATTTTGCTCTAATAAAGTAATTCGGGAACTGTCAAGTTTTATAAAACTTCATTCTAGCATCTCTTCTTGTTTTGTTCTTTAATATTTTATGTATAGTTCTGCATATCATTTGAAATTTCGACAATTTCATATTTATGTCTTTTTCAGTTTTTGTGTTTATAGTAATATTACAACCCAAATAATTAAAATTTGTTACTTATTCCAGAGACTTATTTTCTATTATGATTTCTGATCTTATACTTGTATGTTCATTTCCCCAAATGTCTTTTATATATATATATATATATATATATATATATATATTTTTTTTTTTTTAAATTATATTCTTGGCATAACTTTTTTAATTGATGTAAAGAGTACTGCAAATAATTCTCATTTTCTTGAATATTCACTACATTATCAACATACATTAAAATTAAATTATTGTAAATCAATGGTAAAGAGAAAAATGTTTGCCTGAACCGAGAATTGAACCCCGTACCTTTAGCTTTCTGTGCTAATGCTCAGACCACTGAGCTAATCCAGGCTTCATTCCCATCCAAGCAGAAATCCTTCCTTTACCTTACTCTACTGGTCCCACATTCAATTGCAATGAATCATCATTCACAAATACACAATGAATGGCTTCTACCTGAAGAAGACATAGCTGTGCAGAGTCCCTTCATGTCTTCTTCAGGTAGAAGCCATTCATTGTGTATTTGTGAATGATGATTCATTGCAATTGAATGTGGGACCAGTAGAGTAAGGTAAAGGAAGGATTTCTGCTTGGATGGGAATGAAGCCTGGATTAGCTCAGTGGTCTGAGCATTAGCACGGAAAGCTAAAGGTTCGGGGTTTGATTCTCGGTTCAGGCAAAAATTTTTCTCTTTACCATTGATTTACAATAATTTAATTCTGGGCTGTTGTACACTTCAGGTCGCAAAAATTTTTCAATTTAATATCTTATTCCACTGATGCACTAAACACTTTTAAACACGTTTAAAACATTTTGCAACACTTTTAAACACATTTTAAACATCTTCCAATGTTGCAACGAGTTTTTTTTTCATATTTATATATTTGCGTAAAACACGGTCGTGCTACATTGCTTACTTCCTACTCTTTGTTATTTTCCCTCCACTTCCTATGATGTTCCAGTGTTGCCACCATCAACAACCCAAAATACTCCAGATGTTGCCAACCATTTCCACGTTCCCTGGATTTCACCTACGTTAGAGTAATTGATTTGTGTTACAGTAATTGATTTAGGTTTGGTTAGCTTTTTGGTTCCTTGCTTTTTAAATGTGATTCCACGTTCCCTGGATTTCACCTACGTCAGAGTAATTGATTTGTGTTACAGTAATTGATTTAGGTTTGGTTAGCTTTTAGGTTCCATGCTTTTTAAATGTGATTTGATACGTAAAATAAATTACCTCTTCATATCTGTTATTCTATGAAAAATTCAAAATATCGGACGGTTACCACGTAAAATCATATTTCCACTAGTTCATTTCGTGTTATTTAGACAAGTTCTGGGAATTTTGTGTCAATGTTGGTCATACTGATTTCACATACATATACCGCCAACTGCTGGAGGTTGCATTTATCTACCTGGGATAATTGGAGCACTAGTGCATGCACACTGCGATTCAATAGAACTTAGAAAAATTTTCGTGCGACCCGAAGTGTAGCATATCCTAATTCTGTTCATTGATTTACTTATTTCTATCATAATAATAGCTTTAGCTTCTCAACTTTAATTAATACATTAAAATGTTTAATATTTTAAAATGGAACAGTTTAGAATTATTTTTTTATTTATTTGCAATCCATATTGAAGAGAGCACTTTCAGTTTTTAAAGACATCTATAGCAGATTGTTTAGATCTTGCTGTAAGTAAATTGTGATGAGCATTAATTTTTTTTTACTTTTAGTATACTTTTGGTCACATTGTAAATTTATAACAATTTTTTTGAGTGATATGTATTATTGTTTAATGGATGATGAATTGTATTTTCAGGTATAACTTGGGAACAGTAGCATTTGGATCATTGATCCTTGCCATTTGTCGTATGATTCGAGTTATATTAGAGTATATAAGTCATAAATTGAAAAAGTATGACAATGCTTTTGTTAAAGCAATCTTGTGTTGCTTGAAATGTTTCTTCTGGTGCCTTGAGAAGTTTATAAAGTTTATCAATAAGAATGCATACATTATGTGTGCTGTGCATGGCAAGAACTTCTGTCGGTCGGCCAAGGATGCGTTCAATTTGCTCATGAGGAATGTGATTAGAGTATTTGTACTTGATAAGGTGAGTTTAGTATCATGTATGCATAAAATAAACTGGGGATTTTTATGTTATATTTTTAATTAGCATTTTCCAGAATTGGATATAGTTTTATTTTAGAAAGAAAAATTATGTTCGAACCGTTATATTTTTAATTAACATTTTCCAGAATTGGATATAGTTTTACTTTAGAAAGAAAAATTATGTTCGAACCATTATATTTTAAATTAACATTTTCCAGAATTGGATATAGTTTTATTTTATTTTAAGCTTTAGTACTTAAAAGTAATGTTTAAATTCTCAATAAAAATACTTGGAATAAAAGTCATCAGATGACGTTGATAGTGATGGCTTCGGATGAAAGGAGAATTGTATAAGTGGAAAGAACTCTGACGTTCCTATTGGAAGTTTGAATGGCGTAACGATTATCACACTGATATACAGAGTCCGAGATCCGAGGTTCGACTCGCGTTTCGAATATAATTTTCCTTTTTAAAATTATACTGGAGATATTTGAGTTAAATATAAGACATATTGACTTCTTAGGAATTAACACCATGAGGTATATAAGAAAAATTGTATCACCTCACCTCATATCCTTCTTCTTATTAGACTGGTTGCAGGACCTAATTAGGTTCCATCCTCAGTACTTTTACGACTCTTGTTATGTCGCCTTGAAGAGCCGCCCTAAGACATATTGTTGCTGGGGAATGAAAAACTTTTAAATCCATTTCCAAAAGTTTCACAGGAGAGGAAAAAAAAAATTGCAGAATTTACATATCTGTCCACCAACAGAGGGAGTAAGAAACAGTTCTCCTGAACAATATAACATCGGTTGAGATATTATTACTGAAGATGAAACCACCCAGGTTTTGAAACCAGTATAATTAGAAGACTGGATATGAGGTGAAATATAAAGAATTTTAATTTAAATCTTAAATTAAACCTCAGTGATTTTTTCTGTAAAAGTTCAATGTCCTATAAGAACTCAAATTTTATGAGGTAAGATACAACAGACTCAGTTTTTTATTAAGAAGAACCTCATGATGTTACATCCTATTTTAATCTTATAATATAGAGGACTTTTAATTTGATTGATTCCCTTACAACTGAAAGAGAAAGGTAACGTAATAATTCAGTGAAATAGGATAGATTATACTGTTAATAGTGAGTGGAGAACATATTTTTAACGACTCACCTCATATAATTTCAATTTCTTTGATACCGGTGGTTTCAGACAATATCTTGCCCTCTTCAGTCATGGATTCCCGATGAAATTCTCCGGTTGTTGATTTCTCTAAGGACATCACCTCTTGTGCTGCCATCTTTCGTTGGGATTATAAACTTTGAAATTAAATTTATATCCACTGGAATATTGAAGTTCATAGATTGATATTTATTCTTCTGAATGAATATCTTTTCCCAAATTGTCAATTCCAATAGTTTATGCAATTGTTTCAAAAGTGTTGCCTCTTTTTCAATTTTATGATGTTCTAGCAAACTATGTGCAGCAGTTGCTGATTTTTCAGTTTCACAATTTTTAATATTTCTAAAATGCTCTTTAGTGTGTGTTTCCAAATTCCTTTTTGTTTTTCCTATGTATACTTTGCTACAATCATTACAATTAATTTGATAAATTCCAGATTTCTTACTGTCTGGGATGTTGATTTTTTATTGGTACTTTTGTAAGTTTTTCCAGACTAAATTTATTTATTGGTGCCAAAGTAATGTTGTGTTTGTCAAACATTTTTTTAAAATTTCCTATGTACTACTGGATGGTAAGTAATTTTCTTGAATTTCTTATTTTCTTTACTAACAGTTTGTAGGGTAGAGCATTCTTTAAGTTGTTTAACCTTTTTGAATTTCTTTAATTTGTTTGATATTATACTCTTATTGAAACCATTTAATCTGGCTATATTTAGGATATTCTTGTATTCTTTCTTAAAATTTTCAACAATTTATCAATCTATATAAGAGGGTATTAAATATTGCATGTTTATGTGCCAGAGGATTGAACCCCATTGATTTGATATAATTATCCGTATGTGTATCCTTCCTGTATACATCAAACTCAAAAAATTGAATTTGATATATACAGGAAGGATACACATACTGATAATTATATCAAATCAACGGGTTTCAATCCTCTGGCACATAAACATGCAATATTTAATAGCCACTTATATAGATTGATAAATGTCCTACTAAAAGGAGAACATTTTAAGAAAGAATACAAGAATATCCTAAATATAGCCAGATTAAATAGTTTCAATAAGAGTATAATATCAAACAAATTAAAGAAATTCAAAAATGTAAAACAACTTAAAGAATGCTCTACCCTACAAACTGTTGGTAAAGAAAAGAAGAAATTCAAGAAAATTACTTACCATCCAGTAGTACATAGGAAATTTAAAAAAAATGTTTGACAAACACAACATTACTTTGGCACCAATAAATAAATGTAGTCTGGAAAAACTTACCAAAAGTACCAATAAAAAAATCAACATCCCAGACAGTAAGAAATCTGGAATTTATCAAATAAATTGTAATAATTGTAGCAAAGTATACATAGAAAAAACAAAAATGAATTTGGAAACACGCACTAAAGAGCATTTTAGAAATATTAAAAATTGTGAAATTGAAAAATCAGCAACTGCTGCACATAGTTTGCTATAACATCATAAAATTGAAAAAGTGGCAAAACTTTTGAAACAATTGGATAAACCATTGGAATTGACAATTTGGGAAAAATTCTGAATGAATATGTTGTTGTTGTTGTTGTTTTCAAATGCTGGGCCTTGGCACCGAAGCCATTAGCGTTCTTGCTCTCCAATATTTCTCTATTGTGGATCCAACAGGTAATACTTCACAGGTTTGTAGGTGTTCTTCATTCATTTCTTCGTCTTTATTGCATAGAGGACAATTTGGATTCGTGTAGATTCCTATTTTATATAAATGTTTGGCTAAATAGTCATGTTCTGTAAGCAGTCTAAATGTTGCTACTGTAGTTTTACGTGGAAATTCTGGAATAATATCTGGCTTCTTTACTAAAATATTCCATTTTTTGTCTTTGGCTTTATTACATAGGTCTTGGTTTTGTTTGATTTTATATTTGTTTTTAACTATTCTTTTTATGGATGTGAAAGGTAAGCTTTTAGTAGTATTCTGAATTAAATTGGAGCCTTTTTTGGCAAGAAAATCAGCAGTGTCATTTCCAGCAATTCCACAATGTGCAGGTATCCATTGCAATTGAATTCTTTTCTGTAGTTTTTGGAGTTGTTGAATCTTTTGTAGCACTCTTTAATTTGTATTGACTTCATTTTGTGTGAATTTATTGCATATATTGCTGCCTTAGAATCAGAGAGTATGACAGCATTTTGAAATTTATTTATTCTGTATAGTAATTGTTGGAGTGAAATATGAATAGCCGTTACTTCTGCATCAAAATTTGTTGTGTGGTATCCTGCTGGTTGGTAAAATGAAAATAATGCACATGTAATTCCTGATCCTGAGTTGTTATCAATAGTAGATCCATCTGTGTAGACATGTAACCATTCTTCTGGTGGATATCTCTTATTCACAACTTCTAATGCTAGAGCTTTTTAGTACAAGTGTGGGAGTTTCAGATTTTGTAACTGGTTCTTCTAGATTTAGCTGAATATTAATTGGTTCAAAAGTAAGAGGGTTATCTCTGATCAAAATATTTTCTTTAGATTTAGGAAGATTCAAATCTGTTTTTATTTCCATTACTTTGGACAAGAAACTTGTTTGTGTTTTCAACTTGCTTCTGAATGAATATCAATCTATGAACTTCGATATTCCAGTGGATAAAAATTTAATTTCAAAGTGTTGTTGTTTACAAATGCTGGGCCTTGGCAAAGAAGCCATTAGCATTCTTGCTCTCCAATATTTCTCTATGGTGGATCCAACAGGTAATACTTCACAGGTTTGTAGATGTTCTTCGTTCATTTCTTCGTCTTTGTTGCATAGAGGACAATTTGGATTCGTGTAGGTTCCTATTTTATATAAATGTTTGGCCAAAGATGGCAGCACAAGAGGTGATGTCCTTAGAGAAATCAACAACCAGAGAATTTTACCATTGGAAGCCATGACTGAAGAGGGACAAGATATTGTCTAAAAACCCCCGGTATCAAAGAAATTTGAAATTATATGAGGTGAGTCGTTAAAAATATGTTCTCCACTCACTATTAATGATATAACCTCATAATGTTTTCTTGCCAATATTAATTTAAATATGAGATTATACTGATTCATATCAAAACAAAATAATATTTAATACAATACAAATGTGCATTGAATGTTTTTTTTATTTTCAGGTGACAGATTTCCTTTTGTTCCTTGGAAAACTATTGATAACGGCTGCTATGTGTGCTCTATCATTTTTTGCATTCACAAAAGAAATAGATTATTATAGTGACGAAATACCAACACTAAATTATACCATCATTCCAGTATTATTTATTGGGTTTGGCACATACTTCATTGCCAGTATTTTCTTTTGGAGTTTATTCCATGGCCGTAGATACACTTTTCCTGTGTTTCTGTAAGTATATATTTCATCTGGATACATATAAGAGAATTCATAATGACTTACTGAGCAAGTTGGCTCAGCCAATAGCATTGAATTCTCATTCAGAACATTTTGAGTTCAATCCCTGATACCAAAACTAACCTGACTGAGAGTTTTTCTTTTTTTTTTCACCCTCATTTCTATCAATTGTCATAGTAAATGCCAAGTTCATATTAATCATGTGTCTGTGAGTGTGTGTGTGTGTTCCAATGCTACCATTGTACTGTTTTTGGTTTTGAGTTCTGTGTTAAGAGGATAGATGCATTAATTTGGTCTATTTTCCATTTATTCACCACTTTGGCAGGTCTCTTTATATAGATGTGTACTTTTATTATATACTGAGAGTAGTATATGATTAATTTTTAAGACCATTTTTTCAAAAATTAATTTATCATTCAGTATAAGTCTATAACTTTACTTAAAACATCACAATATTAGCATTATAGCTACAATAGTAATATTTAATATGTTTTATAAATACTATTCCTTGAGAGTAGTTAATAATTATAACAACTACAAGAATTAATCATTATCTCAGTCAAAAAATTAATTTATTCAAGTCAACGTTTCAATTTCCTTGTGTGAGATCATTTTCAAGACATTTGACATGGTTTTTTTATAATATATAGTTACCATCACCAAGACAATTTTTTTTTACAAATTTAATTGAACAATTTATGATTAAAAATATTTGAACAAGATTTGAGTGAATGGTTTGAAACATATGATTCTTTAATATTTAATTTTAGGAAGTTATATTTTGAGGTCATTTTAATTATATTATTTTTAGTCTGGACATCTTACCTCAATATATATATATATATTTTTTTTAGGTTAAAGGTTTCCTTTGAAAAATTTTTAACATAATTTCTGGTGGATTCTGATTTTTCTTCATTTCTGGTTTTATTCTGATGTTTGATTTTATTTGATGTATTCTTCCTTTCCCTTACCTTTGATTTATTTAACAAATTATTTATCTTTGTCTTTTGTTTCTCAATTTTCTTTTTCATGGTTACGTTCAAAAAAGTGAAAAATTTATTTTCTAGGTTTTCCCACATGATGTTTCCTAATATTTTAGACAGTTTGATATGTAACAAATAAATTTCAATATCCAGATTACTGATTATTTCATAGTGATTATTCTTTTCTAGTTTTAGTAATTTGTTTTCCAAAATTTTTTGTTGTTATTGTTATCCTTGACGGTTTTTCTAATGAACATGGGAACCAATTCTAATTTTAAACATTGGTTGATGAATTTAATGTCCTCTAATCTTTTAAATTTCTTCTCTCTTAATTTTAGAAACATTTTTACTTCATATTTAGTTTCGAAAAAATTATTATTAAAGTTGAGTATGGAGGACGCCATCTTGTTTTTCGTTATTTATAACACAAACAATTTCTGGTTTTGTTTCTTCCTTGTAACTTAAGAAGTTGTAATTAATATTTAATTTTAGGAAGTTATATTTTGAGGTTATTTTAATTTTAATATTGAGGTAAGATGTCCAGACTAAAAATAATATAATTAATATGATTCTTTGTTAAAATATTTTTAATCAAAAATTGGAATTTTAAATTTGTTCATTTAAATTTATAAAAAAAATTGTCTTGGTGATGGTGACTATGTATTGTAAACAACCAAGTCAAATGACTTGAAAATGATCTCACACAAGTAGATTGAAACGTCGACTTGAATAAATAAATTTTTTACTGAGATAACAATTAATTCTTGTTGTTATTATTATTATAGTAATATTAAAATCCTACCCCGGTAAAGTCATCTTGAATAAGAAGCAGTCAGTTGGCGTTTTGGACGAAGGTCCACTGCTTCGATTGCATGCGATTACATAAGATGGAGAAAAATCTTCGCCTGAATACTGCATTAGTATATAGAACTTTATATCAAATCCCAGTTTGGGGGAAAATTTTCCTAATAAGAATCAAATGAATCCTGAGTTCTTCTTACCTCATATCTATGTTTTTTAACAAGCACTACGGTATCGGAAAAACATCTTTTCCATCCTCAGCTGTTTTCACGACTGTCAATTTTTTCTTTTGCCAGTAATTAAAAGTATACCTGATGGCAGTTTAGAAAATTACTCCTTCAAGAGTACACCAGATGGCAGTTTGGATAATTACCAACAAAAGAAAAAATTGACAGTCATGAAAACAGCTGAGGATGGAAAACATGTTTTTCCGATACCGCGGTGCTGTGTTTAAAAAAACATAGATATATGAGGTAAGAAGAATTCACAATTCATTTGATTCTTATTAAGAAAATCTCATAATCTTAAAATTCCCAAATATATTATATTAACAGAAAATTTTCCTCTTCAAAAATTAATTTATTATTTATAAGTAATGCTACGAGTGATTTCCAATTTATCTAGATAATTTGGAAAAATCAAGAGTGGCATTTGTTAGGACTATTTAACGAATAAAATTAAGCTGTTTACTCACAAATCATTGTTTAACTATAGTTATTTTTAAATATTTATGTATTTAATGTAAACGGCGATGTTTGAAAACAAATCAGAAATGTGAGGTTAGGTTCATTCACTGCAACTAGATCATATTGTTTATTGCCAAATAAGATCGCAATATTGTAAGAATGTACCCAAGTGGAGAAATAATGAAACACATCAAACTATATATCATAATCAACAATACGGGTTATTCATTTATTTTTTTAGTAAACAACTCAGTAAAATCAAGGAATCTGTTCATTATTTGCTATATTCAATGTATTTGTTGGAGAAAAATAATGTTCTGTCCTGTTCAGAACATTAAAAAGGAGGAGCTTTCTTTATCACAAAAGCAGGAGCTGATAAAGAGAAATTGATAAAGAGTGAGGTGAAACACGACTGTCATTTGTTGTAAAACAAAAATTCATTGAAACGTGATTGGTCATTGACTAGCATTTGTGGCATGAGTTAAATGGTCAGTAAGAATCTATAAAGTATTTAAAAACTTCACAGTGTTAGCATTACAGTTATAATAGTAGTGATACAATCTTCTTGAATAAGAAGCAGCCAGGTGGCGTTGTGGACAAAAGTCTGCTGCTACAAGTATAAGTGAAAGAAAAATTTCCATCTAAAATGAGATGCCCAGGTATTGTATGTGACAAAGCTTGTTGGATGTGTAAGACATGTGGGGTGGGCATTGATGAGCAACACTATTGAAAGAGAGAAAATTAGGGATTATAATATACCATGTACAGTAAAAACTCTTTATTCGCAGGGGATATTTTCCGCAAATATACCGTGAATACAGAAACTGCAAATATGGAATGGTAAAATAAAAATTATCAAAATAAAATCAATTAATGAGAGATTTTGAACAATTTCTTTTAATTATTACTGTCAGGCTTAGGCAAGGGCTTAAAGAAGTTAGTTCTTTTTTCCTGTTTTGCCGCTTTTAAGAGGTCTTTCAATTCAGATTGATATTCAGCGATAGAATTCCTTATTTTGTCTTCTAATTTCTTGATGAATCATACAGTTGATTATTAACATTGAAACAACGTGATATAGATGCAAACGACTCACCAACATATAAATGGTCAAGCATTTATATTTTTACTTTAAGCGGCAACATTACTTTTTTTCCGCTTCGGAACTAATTTTCTTTCCTTTTATTCAACATTATCAATTGGCAACAAAGCAGAAGAGACACATGTTATTCAATCAAAATTATTGCAACAAATGACAAGTTGAAACAATAAAACACCTATCGTGGCGAGGGTGGCATTTATAACAGACATAGTGGCATGTGAAATATGACGGCAGTGGCTTTTAACAACAAACTTTAGGCTTAGTGACAATAAGGTTTGTTTTTCTTTGATATTTATTTGTCCATTTGGTTTGAATTGCTCTTTGTAAAAGTCCCCTTGGCACGTGCCTGCAGTAAAAAAATGTTGCCGATGCATTAATAAAGGATACTAATCCTTCTAATATACCGACTGGATCCGCAAATGAAGAATTTTTTAGCTGTGAATACAGGATCTGTGTCACAATTTTTTAACCTGCAAATAAGGAGCTTTTATTGTATTACAAAAACATTGACTCATCCATATCATACCACTTTATAGTAGAGTAGCTAATTCAGAATCACTGAGAGAAATGCTTTTCGAATGACTATAGAGTGTTATGAAGAACAAAGTCAATTAATTTATATTTGAAGAGAAAAATTTTCGCCTAGACCGGGACTCGAACCCGGGACCCTTGGCTTTCCAGGCCAAGTGCTCTACCAACTGAGCTACCGAGGCGAGTTACGATCTAGATGCAAATTTTTCTCTTATGTACGTTGTAATTCCCTCGTGCCAAATTTTTCTCTTCAAATATAATTTATCCTTCTATGAGAAGTGTTAAATTAATAATAAAATCATCAAAGTCAATTAACCTTGAAAGTACTGCTACACTCACCCCCACTGAGAAACCACCCCTCCATTTCTCCAAGCTTCATGTCCAATGAACTCTGTCACATACAGTAGCATAGTTCATTAATCTACTAGTACACAGAACTAGAGATCTTGGGTTCAAATCGCAGTGTGAATGAAACATTTTCTTAAATTATTTCCAGTCTGATCATCTTACCTCAATATTAAATATTAATTAAAACATTTTCTTATATATTAATGTTGGGAATTTTACATTATAAGGTTTTCAATTAATAAAATCAATATTGGCTCATATATGAGGTAAGAATATTCATGACTCAATATTGATTTTATTAATTGAAACATTTTCTGTTAAAAAATTACTTTATCCTTCAGTATTAGAGTATAAATTTATATAAAAACGTTACAGTAGGGGATAGTGTATGTATGTTGTTTGAGGGTCTTTCAATTTTATTTATTGTTTTTATGAGATTTTATTTTACTTTTCTTTATTAATTTAGTGACTATATTTAAGTAGTAAAGAAAAAGAAGTAAAAGTTAAGAGGTATTTAATCTCTAACATGTGCTTTCAAATACAGTATTTTTATAAGATTTAACTTGTGAAGATTAAGCCCAGTGCTGATACATAGTCAAAAAAAAAATTAAAGGGAATTGCCAGCCTTAAGTCCCCATCCAACAACAAATAGTATCAATAATACTATATACCTTATCAACCACTGGGCCGTCCTATGAAACGCTGGAGGGAAAATTTTCTATAGGATCGTAACAGGCCTTGGCCTAATACTTGGAAGGAAGAAGAAGAAGAAGACATATGTCCATCCATCCATAGTAATTTTACCCAAGGGCAGGTCCTTCACTGCAATCATAACATTTTCATGCTATGCTTTGCAGCTTTACTAGGGAATTATAGGTGTGGTAGCTTCCTGTTGCTTTCCATACCTGTGAAGGATGATGATAATAAGAAGGATGGTGATGATGGCCGGATGTTTTCCGGAGACCATTGGGCCCTAAGCTTCCTGACATTTGTCTTACAGGTGATGAAAAACCCTGAAAAAAACCTCACCCAGGAGCCTGTCCTGTCCAGGAAACGAACCCAGGCCCGCTGTGTGACAAGGCAGCATGTTACCTCGAGACCACAGCGGTGGACATCAACATATGTACTGCTGAGGAATTATGAATTTAATCCAGGCATCTGATATACAATATTGTGATTAAAAATTGTATATCACTGCTGCTCTAGCTCAAGATTGAACATTTTTTAAAATCTCCAACTCTTTTGGGTATTGAAGCTGGATCTGTTAGTCAGAAAACAGTCTTTTTATCATCTGAGCTGGCATGTTGAGATGGGATTAATGAGAAAATTGATAGAATCAGTATTAATCTTAAAAAATAGTTTTAATTCAAAATTTAAAATAAAATTCTTCATTTCACCTCATATTCTATCTTCTAATTAGACCAGTTTCATAATCTTGGCAATTCTGGAAATGCGTGCTATTATGCATTACAGAGACTCTTGACTTCCCAACTCCTTTCAAAAAACGTTAAACTGAAAATATATAAAACTATTATTCTACCAGTTATATTAGATGGATGCGAAACATGGACTCTTACTTTAAGGGAGGAAAGGAGATTACGAGTATTTGAGAATAAAATTCTTAGGAAAATTTTTGAACCAAAGAGAGATAAACAGATAGGTGAATGGAGAAGACTAAATAACAGTGAACTACATGGTCGTTATAGGAAGCCAGATATAATAAGAACGGTTAAGTCTCATAAACCGCGATGAGCAGGACATGTGGCACAAATGGAGAATGAAAGATGTGCATGGAAGCTTCTTGTTAGGAAAACCAGAGGGAAAACGTCCAGTTGGTAGACCAAGAATGAGGTGGGAGAATAGCATTAACTATGATTTGAGGGAAGTAGATTATGCAGAGAATGATTGAAAAACATTAACTCAGGATAGGGATGTATGGAGAGCTTATGTCCATGTGGCCATGAACCTGCAGGTTCGATAGAGCCAGTGAGTTAGCCTTGGTAGTTACATCTTCAGTAATTATATGACTGATGTTTTGTCTTTCAGGAGAACTGCTTCTTACTCCATCTATTGGTGGACTGATGAACCTTCCAATCAAATCAACTTCCCCAGGAATTTCAAAAAAAATTTTCTTGTTTTTTTTAATTGGATTTTTTCCCAAACCATGAGCTCTTTTAGCCATTCTATTTCTAGAAAAGCTAGTTTAATAAAAGTGAATAGTAAACTCAATAGAGCTCACAGTTTGGGTAAAAATCCAAATAAAAAAACAAGAAGCAAAAATTAATGAATTTTGAAATTCCTAGGGAAGTTGATTTGACTGGGAGGTTCATCGGTCCACCAAAAGATGGAACAAGAAGCAGTGCTCCTGGATGACAGAACATTGGTCATGTAATCACTGAAGACGTAACCAACAAGATTACGAAACCAGTCTAATTAGAAGACAGGATATGAGGTGAAAAGAATTTTATTTTAAATTTTAAATTTAACCTCATAGTGATATTTCCTATAATTGTTCAGTTCTAATTCAGTTTAATGAAAAATTATGACTCAGGATTTTCTGTTTTTCTCAATCTTCAAAGCAAATACTGAATTGGAATTTCATTGCCAGTACCCATTTGTTATTATGGTATGATGTGACATCCCTAGAAGGCCCTTGGCCTACTAGTGGGCTGCTGGCCTCTCATCCACATGTGTTTAGTCACCAAGGTGGATGATCATACAGACAATATTGGGGTGACATGTGATCAGTAGAGTCCGGATGTTAGGCACTTAAAAAAGTTCAAAATAGGCAGGCAAAAAGGCACTAAAAATCATTAAAATAGGAACTAAAAAAA
This sequence comes from Diploptera punctata, assembly GCA_030220185.1. Lineage (NCBI taxonomy): Eukaryota > Metazoa > Arthropoda > Insecta > Blattodea > Blaberidae > Diploptera > Diploptera punctata. The sequence continues at coordinate 3,120,214 of JASPKZ010009790.1, forward strand.
TTCAAAATAGGCTCTTACAAAAAATGGACAACAAGATAACATTTTACATCTTAATATAAACATATGCTATCAATAGCATACGAAGATATCAGAGATACTTTTGGAATATGTCTTGCCTTTTTACAAAGAGCAGAACCGTCACTTAAGAATATTTCCGCGCCTAATTATTTCACGAAATTGGTTAGTTTGTATCGAGCCGTCTACCCTCTTTGTCACTCAGCAATGTTTGTATTGAAAAGAAGCAAAGAACTTTTCTCCAAGCCTTAGAGCCGGAGCATAATACAATGGGAAATAGCTTAGGGCTATTTTGCTTAACGGGAATGCATGAGGTGGAAAAATAAAATATTTACCTAATGGGAGTGCATTGAGGGGGAAACCATGTACCTGCTAGATTATTGCCACTATTATCCTAAAATATTCTAAGGAAATTAATAAAAAGAACACTTGAAAACTTCTATGAAGTGATTTGTGCCATGAAGTTTGTCCATTTCAATTGATTTCATTGAAATACTGAGTTAATTTCGATAAAATAATGCAAATAGGCATTATAAGCTGAAATAGGCATTTATAGATAAAATGAACTTATGGAAAACAACTTTAGGGTCGTTGGTATGAACATATATGTAGTCACTTTTGCAATATTTATAATATATAAATCCGGTCTCTAGTGATCAGTATATTGGGTCCCCCAGCTGTTATGGCTGTTTTATCTGGTTTCTCAACCTGTAGCCACAACTTGTTGTAGTTGAGAAAATTTCATATCCTATGGGGACTCGAACCAGGATAAATCCCATACCTATGCACTAGGGCATGATGGTTTAAACTTTTCTGAGTCATTTATTTTTACTATTTCATAATATAATTAAAATTAAAGAAAAAATCAATTAATTTCTTTAGAAACATACATGACAAACAACAGTAAAAACATGAAGCTTACTGATTACATCAGAAGATCCTAGATGCAGTGTGATGTTAAAGGATCTATAAACAAGAATAAAATAAAGAATGTGTATTTTATTAATCTATCTATTCAATGTCCGTTTTCGTTGCTTTTGTCTTTCGTACTTTTTTCTGTCCGGCTTTGATTGATTTGGTCTTTTAGCATTTTGTTTTTTTTTTCTAATGTGTGGGGAGCTGGCCCACAGTATAAACCCCCAGCCTGAAGGACCAGGAAAATTTCTGTCTGGGTTTTTCTCCCATAGCCTTTGAAGATCCCTCTTCACCACAAGGCAGCGGTTCTCTATTTCCCTTAGAGATAGGGTTACCTCTTCCGCCAGATCCGCCGTGATGAAGGACTCCTTCTGCACTGACTCTGCCGTTGAGGTCTTCACCGTAACCCTGGCTAGGGGGCCTTACAGAGTACTATCAGTCGGAGCCAACTGAACCCTGGTTTTTTAACGAGGTTGTTACTCCTCCCCCTCCTCCTTTCTCATCCGGGCTTGGGACCGGCCATGGTGGAGTTATTTTATTAATCACAGTTTAAAATAGAATATAGAACACTTTTGCTGATTAATTTTATATTCTTTCTTTCCTAAGTCATTTCTAATTAAGCTTGGGTCGACTATTAAAAAAATTTAATTCATCTCCAATCACTGTTTCTAATTTTGTCTTTCCTTGTTTTCCCAAAATTCCTCTTTTTTGTTTTTGTCCATGTTAATTTTATTACTATTAGATAAAAACATTTCAAATATCTGTTATTTTATGTGTAACTGAATGTTTTTAATTTAAATTTCAGTGGAGGATTGTGAACGAAATGATGGTTCACCTGAGAAACCATACTTCATGTCAAAAGAACTAATGAAAATCCTACACAAGAAGAACAAAAAGAACAAATGAAAATGTTATATTTATATACTATGTTGCTAGTCCTAAGTTACCAGATGCATTATATTTTGTGATGAAAGACTCGTCTCAGTTAATTAGACCCTTAAATAAAACTATGTTGTTTGCCTACTGTAAATATAATGCATTTTAATCACAGTTGATTATATCAGTAATGTAGAGGTTTTATTTGAAGAGAAAAAAATCAGGATTTGAACCCGATGTCTCTGGTTGGAATGAAAAGTTTGTACCTCGGTGCATGGGAATTCATATAATAAACGAGAGAAGTAATATAAAATTGCAATAGGAAATAACATTATGAGGTTCTTCTTATTAAATAAGGTGAGTCTATTGCATCTTAAAAGAACTCAACTTTTATGAAGCAACAGACTTACCTTATTTATTATTAAGAGAAGTAATAAATATGTTTGGTCTGTATTCATTTTACCTTGTAAATTGTTGTTTTTTGTAAGATACGTTTCAAAGCTTCTGTGCTTCAACATCAGTTGGTACAGACTGATCTTCTTTAAGTTGTCAACACTGGATTTCAACTCCTGCTCCCTCTTTTTTGTGGTCGAAAGGAGCCTAATAAACAAGTTCTTTGGACCACAAAAAGAGGGAGCAGGAGTCGAGATCCAGGGCCGACAACTTAAAGAAGATCAGTTGTACCAACTGACGATGAAGCACAGAAGCTTTGAAACATGTCTTACAAAAACACAACAATTTATGAGGTAAGTTGAAAACAGACCAAACTTATTTATTAAGAGAACCTCATAATGTTACTTCCTAATATATTTTCATAAGAGAGAAATAGTATTTGTTTGAATGGGAATGCCTGGTATCTTAGTGGATAGAGTACTGGTGTACACAACCAGAGTCATTGGGTTCAAATCCAAATTCAGGAGTATATTTTTGTCTTCAAATAAAATTTGTCAGTTGGTGAGAAGTGATAAATTTAATATTTAAGATTGAATGTAGATGTTAAATCAGCATAGAATATGCTATTAAAATGTATTACAATTTTCTATGTATGCAGTTATTGCTGTTATTTATATAGCAATTGATTTCTTGTAAAAGTGTAATGCTAGAAATATTATATAGGGCCTATAATATTTTTAAGGATTACAGTTTCAAAATATAATATATGATTTTTTTAACTGGAAAATTAAAAAGAAAAATCTTCTCTGTAAGATTTAATAGGGTATGTTTCATTCCTTCTTTTATTAAATTTAAAATGACCATACAGTGCAACTAAAATCCATTATTTTCAATCTATAGATGAAGTTTGATTTTAACACACTTTTCACCATCATAATAGCATTAAATTAATATTGAGAATTTAAAGCTATTACTATGATAGAAATAAGTAAATGAATGAACACAACTAAATTATTGTAATCAATGGTAAAGTGAAAATGTTTTGCCTGAAACAGGAATCGAACCCAAAACCTTCATCTTTCCATGCTGATGCTCTGAATTAGCTCAGTGGTCAGTGCATCAGCATGGAAAGCTGAAGGTTGAGGTTTGATTCCTGGTTCAGGCAAAAATTTTTCTCTTTACCATAGATTGTCATAATAGCACTATATCCCTTTATAGGCCTTGGGCTTTCTTTAGGACTTCCCTCTGCGACTGTGTATTTCTATCCACCATCCACCAGTTTCTAATCAAGTATCCTTAAATCACTAATCATTCCATTTGTAAAAATTCTATGATGGAATTAATATTATGAGGCAATTCACAATTTATATGTGAGTCAAACATAACTTTTTATATCTCATCTTGTAAAACTCTGTGATTCTCACAGGACCAGTTTCAGAAGCCATTGCTTCTATCCTCAACCAAAACTCCAACAGTTGAACTTTTGCCATCATCAACAACAGCAGAAGTTCAACAGTTGCAATTTTGGTAGCAGCAATGGCTTCTGAAACCGATCCTGTGCTAATCACAGAGTTTTGTGAAGTGGGATTTTTTTTACTCACTTATATTAAAAAAATTAATCACTCCATCCTCCATTTAAATCTGGGACATTCAACACTTGTTCCATCCACTTTATATTCAATTACTCGTTTTGAAACTTTGTTCTCATTCATTCTTTACGCATACTCTGCCCTTTGAAATCTTGCCATTTTAATGGTATTGATAATATCGGAGTTTGACACCAACTCTTTTTAACATTTATTTAAACCAGGTTCTTAATTTATGGTATAAAAAAATGTTCTGAAATGGGCATTCCTATAGGAAGAAAGTACTACATTCATTGTTGTTTGGAGATGATCAAATATTTTTTACAGGGGATGAAGATGATATGAAATATATGATAAATAAACTAATGGAAGAATATAAAAAATGGGGACTGAATAAAAATTTACAGAAAACAGAATATATGTGTTTGGGAAAGGATATGAATTACCTCATACTCGAAACAGGGAAAATAAAAAAATGTGAATTTTTTAAATATCTTGGGTCAATAATTACAAGTTTAGGTACCTGTGAAAGAGATGTACAGACTAAAATTGCAAAAAATGCAGCTAAGACCATGGAATAATTTGCAATAAAAATATTACAAAGGAAACTAAAATGAAAATTTATAAGAGCATAATACAGAATATTTTGTCATATGGAAGTGAAACTTCATCTTCGACGGAATTACAAAAGAATGAAATTAGAACAGTTGAATTTGATTATTTTAGAAGAAGCCTCCAAAAACAAGACAGGATAAAATAAGAAATGAATTCCTTTAGAGAGAAATGAATGTCATCACATCTGTTGTTAAGGGGATTGAAAATCAAATGCTTAAATGGTACGACCATGTACAGAGAATGGAAAATGAAAGATGGCCAAAAAATATATACCAATGGTCACCCCCTGGAAGAAATAAACGTGGCAGACCAAGATGGAAATGGAAAACCTACCTCAGAACTATAATGGATGATAGGAATTTGGAAGGAGGAGATTGGAATGATAGAAATAAATGGAAACTGAAGACGGCAAACCTATAAGTGTGGGAAAGCTGAAGAAGAAAAAAATATCTGAGGATTTATACATAGAATACAATTCTTGTTTATTCTCCATTATACTGAACTACACATATTTTCCTCAAATTTTCTTCCAAAAACTCTCAAATTGACAATATCACACTGTCTCAAGGTTTATGTTTCAGTTCCATACATTAGTATTGGTCTTATCAACGTTTTATATATTTTACATTTTGTTCCATAAGACAGGATTCTTGATTTAAAGTGTCTTTGAAGTCCATTATAGCATTTATTTGCATTTTGAATTCTTGTGCTGATTTCTTCTCAAACATTATTAGCACATTATAAAATCAATACTGAATCATGTTATTCCTAACTCATATATTTATGTTCTCTAACACAAAACCATGGTATCAAGAACCATCGCTCCCATCCTCAGCTGTGAAGAATTGACAGTCATGACTATAGACAGCTGAGGATGGGAGTGATGTTTCTCGATACTGCGGTTCTGTGTTAAAGAACATAGGTATAAATTCATCTGTCCTTAAATTTGATGTTTCCTTCAATATATTATTATTATTATTATTATTATTATTATTATTATTATTATTATTATTAATTATCATATATTTAGTTTTATTTTCATTAATTTTAAGCCTCTGCTGCCAGTTTAAGATTTTTAAAAGTCCTTTTTTAATGCTGTCTTGTGTCCTATAATATCATGCTCAATATATTCTACAATTTGGATTGACTTAAAATAGAGTGTTCCTCTATTTTGTATGTTCACTTTTCTAATGACCTGTTCTAATACAATGTTGAAAAACAGATGTGGATATAACCTTGCCATAACCCATTCAAAGTAACTTTTCATGTATCCACCTATGAGGTAATTTTATTAAGACATTGAATCAGTTATATACAACTCAACTCATTTTTTCCTCTCACACCTGAAACTATTTATCAAGGACATTTTTTTCATTTTTGGTCAGAAAATGCCATTAAAAGTGTGCTTTTATTCAGCTCCAAGCAGGTAGCTAAATACCTCATCATCTAATTAGTAACATGCATGAATGGATTAACAAGATTCCCTTTGTCTGTATGTACTGTTTATTTATTAATCTCTTACTAGTGAAAAAACCATTAGGAGGTTCTGCTCCACAGCAAAAAAAATTATACAGTATGTATAGTAAAAGAAATCTTGTTTATGGGAAATAGTATCGTTAAATATAAAAATTTTTCTGGCATGGCTATAGAAGAAACAAAGTGTTTTCTGCATATTTTCAAAAATCTTGTACATTGGAAAACTTGGTCATTAAATAGGGAAACATGGTAGATTCTTATGTTTTATTTTATAAGAAACAAAGGATTCATATTTATTAATTAAATAAAAATAAAACATAGTTTTATTTGATTTTCATATTTATTATATAATTCAGTGACAGCTGTTTCGGCACACTGTACCTTCTTCAGACATGTTAACAAATTATGAATTGTGTTCCAACTGATCTAAGCAACAATACAACAATATTTTTTTAAATTTAACAAAGGGGATTCATTCAAATCAAGTTGAGAATTTAACAGTTTATTACTACTTTTAAATTTATTTATTTCTACAGCCTCCAAAAGATCTAACTTCTTACCCTTATCACAAACATGTAAAATTTCAAAATTTGGATCGAAACAATGATTAAATTGGAATAGGTGGTTAGCATATTTTGAATATTCTAAATTTCTATTATATGCTCTCATGTGTTCCTTTATCCGAGAGATAAAAGGTCCACCAGTTTGTCCTATATAGACATTGTCACATGTGCCACACTTCAATTTATATACACCTGATAATTTTTCTTTTTTTGTTTTGGTTTTATTGTTTTTTATTATATTTTGTAAAGTTTTATTAGTTTTAAATGCCACATTAATGTTCAACTTTTTGAAGTGTTTAGATATTTTATTTGAAAGTGGGCCTATGTATGACAGGAACACAATTCATAATTTGTTAACATGTCTGAAGAAGGTACCATGTGCCGAAACAGCTGTCACTGAATTATATAATAAATATGAAAATCAAATAAAACTATGTTTTATTTTTATTTGATTAATAAATATGGATTTTCATCAAGTAAACACCAACTCAATTGATGATTCATGCTTAATTTTAAAAAAAATCTTGTACTTGTGAAAACTTGGTCATTAATTAGGGAAACATGGAAGATTTTTATATGTGTGAAATCTAGGTCATTAAATAGAGAAACGTAGAAAATGCTCTGGTCTGATTGTAGAAGAAACTGTGGATTCTTGGAGTTGGATAAGTCAATTTTTTTGCTGAAAATGGGGAAATGTCCCCAATAACATGTTCCATGTGTGAGAAAAATGTGAGGAAAGATCAAAATAAGTGATTTAATTACTTTGATAAAATACCTCATAGTGTTATTCCCTATTAATTTATGATTAACAGTCAATTTAATTTTCAGTTGGAAAAAATATAATATATTTTGAAATCTATGTTAATTCATATAACATTTCAGTGGAATTAGTGTGTTTTTGGATATCTGACATCTACAACTTGAGAAAAGAAAAGGTGTACATTGTTATAGCTCATATGTGGAATGACAACAGTTATGGTGGTTTAAGCAATAGCTTCCCAGATTTGTATTTCAGATGAGGTAACATCTAGCCATGAGTAGTAAAAACAGATATATATTAACAATTATAACAGAGACATATAGTAATTGAATAATAATTAATTTTTTATTTAAGAAAAATTGCATCACCTCATCTCATATCCTTCTTCTTATTAGACCAGTTTAGAAACCTATTGAGGTTCCATCCTCAGTACTTTCACAACTGTTATGTCATCCTCAGGAGCTCTAATAAGAAGAAGGATATGAGGTGAGGTGATACAATATTTCTTAAATAAATAATACCTCATAGTGTTAATTCCTAGAATGTCAATTGAATAATGATATTTGTAATAAGAAAATAATAAATGAGTCTGTTTGCACCTTTTCTCATAAAAGTCGAGTTCTTTTAGGACATCTTTCAAACACACTTGTGTTTCATCTTCAGTTTTTAAATTAAACCTCATAGTGATTAATTCCTATAAAAGTTAAATTTATCCAGACTGTTGATTTTTAAGTTGCCAGCCCTGGGTATCGACTCCTACTCCACCTTTTGGTGGTCCAAAAAAGTTGCATATCAAATCCCTCCTCCCAGGAATTTCAAAATTCATAATTCTATCCCTATACTTCTGGATATAGATCTTATGCATGTTAATGTTTTATTTTAATACTTATGTAAGTTCTTTGGACCACCAAAAGATGGAGTAGGAATTGACATCCAGGGCCGACAACTTAAAAATCAAGAGTCAGGTCAGGCTGAAGATGAAACACAAGTGTGTTTTGAAACATGTCCTAGAAGAACTCAACTTTTATGAGGTAAGATGCAACAGACTCATTTTATTTATTAAGAAGAACCTCGTAATGCTACTTCCTATTTTATAATATTAAAAAAATATCTGAACTAAAATCATGTGGTTGTATTTTGGAGCACTTGCAACATTTCAAAATATTTTACAGGAATGTTTGAGTTTGTGGATTAGAGCTTAAGGGGTGACCATGCAATTATTGATGGTTGTTAAGATTGAATGCATTGCTATGACAACACAGACCCATAAATCTCAAATACTGAACTGTCAGAAGTGCAAGTATATATTAATTTCACTGTAGTTGACAATTTTTTAGTATTGTTCGCTCACAAGAATAACACAGCATGTTATTCTGTTGTTAAAATTATTGTGCTTTACATAATTAAATATTTTTATATGATGAACTTTGATAATTCCTTAAAGAATAATCATGCAGTTCTAGCAAATTGAACATTTAAAGTAGTACCATGTATACATCACAGTTATAAAATAATTGAATAATACTTGAAATATACATGGAATTCATGTGAGAGTCAATATTATTATATTGTATGTTCAAACATTTTTGAGTTCTAAATTTGAATTGTACGTATTTAGTGAGTATCACTAAAAAATCTAAGTTGACATTACCTGTTAAACAGTAATTAAATCAAAAATGCAAATTTAATTATTGATTAGGGAATAGGTGAAAATTTGTAAAATGTCTTTTTTTTTAATGTTGATGTTGTTTTCCCAGAGTGTCCAGCTGTTGGGAAAATCTTGAAAAACTGGGAATAAGTCGGAAATTTGAAAGCAATAGGGAAATAGATGGAAAATCATAAAGTGACATCCATCTATCTTGTATTCAAATCAAAAGAATCACAATCGTTAAATCACTTACTAAAAAATACATACAGATACTGGAAGATTTCTTTGAAGAAATGTTTATGAAACTATAGCATACTTTGGTGGAATCAAGCTGCAACTGCTAAAGAAATGCCGGCCCTTGCCAATACAATATCGTATTAAGGAACAATACTTGAGCACAAGTAGTCAATAAGCCAAATTAACTCAGGACTCTATGCAGTATGCTTACAGCCAGCTTATTCAACTCACACATTTTTAACTCTCGGCAGAGATTGTTTGCAATGTTTTATCATAACATAGTTCATGTTAAATAATAAACATTTTTAAATAAAATATTTTGCTATTCTTATTTAAGACCTTACCATAAAAATAAATTATATGTTTTTATTACTTACATATATTTAAAAAAAAATACTAAAGCTTTACTAGAATGAATTCAATTTAGCACTCAAAAAAATTGGGAGTTATTCTTTGATGCCATGAAAAAATTGGGAAATAGTCGGGAATTTCATATTTATAATTTGATGGACACCCTGTTTCCAATGGTTTGCAGTTGGGATCCTTTAACCTATTTTGCTTCTTGTCTCCCAGTAAAGTCCACAGGTTGTTAGATTGTTGAAGGGTTCTGGACAGTTTTGCAGAATATAGATGTTCATGATCCATTCTTGCTTGGTATGTAAAGAAATTGATTCACTAGGTTATGTATGACTATACATGGTTTTTAAATGTCATTAAAGAAGTAAGAATTTTTGCTCTTAAATGCATGTTAATATATCATTGCAGGTTTCCTTCCATAAGTTTGATTTTCAGTCATATGACAGCATGAAAATTTATATAACTCAATATTAAAAATATCTTCTGACCTCATATTTTGTCATCTTTTTTTAGACCGGTTTCTTAAGAATTATTGCATCATCAGTACTTTCACAACCATTGTTGGTTGTGAAAACACTGATGATGGAATAATGATTCTGAAACCGGCCTAAAGAAAAGACAATATATGAGGTTAATATTAAATTCTTAATACCTCGTAATATTACTTCCTATTAAGTTTAAATTTATACAACAAAAATAATTATATCTGTATGAAATTTGGAATGCCTATTTTTTTTTTGTAGACCCTAATTAAAAATTTATATTTATCGACAGTTTAAATTTATAATTATTTCATAAGATTCCATACATATTTTAAGAAATTATATAAAACTAATTTAAATTTGTTGTTAATTATGCCTAATTTTTTATATGAGTTATTCAAATTCTGATAAAGTCGAATTGTAGTCTACTAATAGAACTCTGAAAAAATGTTATATCTCCTTCATCATCTTCTGATTTTGTGTCCCTGTTCCAGAGGCCAAATTTTGGACAAAAGCCTCTATCATTCCATGTCTCCTCTTCCATCATTTTCACCCATTCAACTTCTTTTTTTCTTGACATTCTTCTTAACTTGTTCTTCTCATCTATATGTCAGCTGACTTGGTCTATTCCTTCCTAATCTAGTTCTTGTCTTAGTATCCTTCCAGTATTCATTCTTTTAACATGATCATATCATCTTATTCAGATTATATCACTAAATGTTTGGAATACTAAAATGTTATATCAGGTAAAATATTAATTTAATACTATCCACTTCCCTTAAATTTAAACTAATCTATGAAAACACTTTTCACTGTGTTTTCCCTAGAAAAACATTGAAATTGTCTCTAAGCAAGGAGAAATTTATCTTTAATCAGATCAACATTGCGAAATATTCTTAATATTCCTCCAATAAATAACACAGTTCTTTAAATAATTTCAGTCATAAATATATGGTGTTCAATAATCATATCCATTTACCTTAATAAATTAAGACATTTCAAAATTCAATTAAAACCCTTTGCTTTTGTAATGTTTTGCTATAGAATGGATGAAGAAACAATTTAAGTGAAATTCAACAATACTGATACTAAATTTTCTAAATTACATCCAGCCAAGGACAGATTCACTGGCTGAAAACAAGAACAGAAAGAGCCTAAAAATGTTTGAACTCAGTGTATAGAAATGATTCTCCCTTGTTGAAGGATATTTAAATGATTTAATTACCTGAATTCTAGCAGCTTTTAAACAATTGATAAATATATAATTTGATTTGTATTATATATTATTTCTTGTTTGAATAGGAAATCAATATTTCTTGGAATTACTTTTAAGGATAAAAAAAACAGTTTAACTCATTGTTCTCTTATAATATTCTCAGATTGGTTACTAAATAGTAGATAATAGAACAAGTGACACCATATGTCACTTGATAGAATTTTGTTATAACATTGTCTTCCATTGAAAACTAATTTTTAAAAAGAAGTTGATTATATCCTTATTCAAGGGAGACGTTAATTTGTTCTTGCCAGTGCCAAGGAACTGTGCAGTCCATGCCTAGGAAATTTCGGATTTCAGACAATGCCGTCCGTTAGTTAAGTACCTAGTTTTCTGAACCATGATTTGAACTTATATTTAGATTTATTTGTAGATATATATACATCATCTTGGGAAAAAGTCTTCTCTCTTGCTTATCTATAATTATAATGTTTAATTTTGTGAATTGATTTTAGAACTTAGAATATAATAATAGCTGAAAATTCTAGAACATGATATTTGAAAATTCTGAAGTAATTGTTAAAAATTGTCTACAGTTTAAGTATTAATACTATTAGATTTAACTTAGTTTAAACAAGAAAAAAAAAGATGGCTTCCTAGTGTGAAAAAAAATTAAGAATAATTAAGTACCATATTTATATGAATATAAAACTTTTATTCTCATTTTTGCATTTGGAAAATAAGAAATTGTCAAATTAATATTTTATAAAAATAGATTATCGAACTACAGTATAACAGAATAAGCTTCTTATAATATAATAAAGGAGATTCTCTTAATAAAATAAATATCATGATTTTTAAAAATTAATTATTTTATTTTGAGTCTGTGTATCTTACCTCAGTATTAATGGTGATTTGTTCTTGAACATGTTTCAGTTGGATGTCAATCATCTTCAGCATCTTGCCCAGACTGGTTGGATTTATGTTGTAAACCCTGGATGTCCTGTGGAGGGAGCTGACATCGACATCCAGGGTTTACAACATAAATTCAACCACTCTGGGCAAGATGCTGAAGATGATTGAGATCCAATCGAAACATGTTCAAGAACAAATCAACATAAATATTGAGGTAAGATAAACAGACTCAAAATGAAATAATCAAAAGAACAAGAACCTCAAAATATTACTTCCTAAAATAAAACATTTAAAAATTACATCCATAAAAAGTAATTTTAAAATTATGGATCTTTTATATTAGGTAAATATGGTACAGATACAGTGGAGGAAATTGGTATAAAGCCACTTGTTAAAAGGGTTAACACAAGTTTATTTACTCTTTCTTTGGCATTTTTCTATATTAACTTAGGAGGTGATTGAGTATAAAACACACACAAATAATGTCAAAATTAATTATCCATTTCCGTCCAAAAAAGTACATGAAAACTGAAACCACTCTCACATATGGGTGGAAATTAGTATAAAGGCACTTTGTGTATTTCACAGATTAAACTAAAAAGACTGAGCGCAAAGTTTACAACAAAGTTCTAAAATTTAGTTGAACCTCCATTGTTGTTAATTACTTGGAAGATTCTCTTTGGCATTGACTTGATGAGGGTATTTATTTCTTCCACTGAGATTGAAGCTCTTCCTGAATAATATTTTTCTGCTCAGTCACTGTCCCAAACTGCTGTCCATTGCGATACACACGCCTTACCAGGATCCCCCATAAGTTCTCAATCGGGTTTAAATCAAGACTTCTGACTGACCATGTCAAAAGTGGTATTTCTTTCTTCCTGAACCTCTCCTTTGATTTAGCAGACACGTGAATCTGGCTGAAAACTTAGATCTTCGCCAAATTCCTCATACATTCGTATCAATTAGGACTCCTCAGTGTAGGTCTCAGAATTCATCTTGGTGCGTATCCATGCTATTTTTGATCTTCCTTTAAAGCAGAATGCTGCCCAAATCATAACGCCTCCACCACCAAAGTTTCTACTTATTCTAACTTGCTCTTCAGTACGGAGGTCGTTCCAGTAATACTGAAGGCCATCAGGGCCCATCCAGATTAAACTTCTTCTCATCACTGAACATTACTTTATTCCATTCTGAGGTCCAGGACATGTGTTCTTCAGCAAAAGTCATTCTAGCTTTCTTATGTGCATTGTTCAGAGGTAGTTTACTAAGACTTTTTTTGAATTTTAGGTTCTTGTCTTCTGACAGAATTTGTCTTAGTCGTCTGGCTGTTAATGACAACTTCAAATCAGCCTGGATTTGAGAAGAAAACATATTGTTACCTTTTGCTTTATTTGATTTTATTCTTTAGTAAAAAAAAATGAAATGTAAAATTTATGACATGTTTAGTGGGTTATCAGATGACTGAAAGCAAGTAATGGTCTCTTAAACCAATTTATAGTAAATTAGCACTTACTTCTGATTATGAAGAGCTCAGACAATTTTCTCGTCCGTCTATATTTCCCATTTTTTTATATTGTGAGCCCAGTTTGACAAAATTATCAATGACACATCTTGAAGCCCCAATTTTGTAGGTATTTGTCTATTGGAAAGGCCCATCTCCTTGAAAGCACTAACTCTTGATTTCTCTTCATTTGATATAGGCTTTCCACGTGACATTGTACGTACTGCTGACTTGTAACTGATGAACGATGCTCACAGACACGTCATCTCCATGTAATTGCAGTGTTTTGTTTACATTTATGTCTCTGTAAGAGCCAGAAGTTGACCTGTCTTTATACCGATTTCCACCCCTAGGACAGCATTTTCTTAGATTTTACGTATTATTTACATATATAATAAATACAAAATGAGGAGACCTGTATGAAATAATGTCCAAGATAATTATATGTAATCTATGACACACATATGGTATTTGCATAAATATTTCAGGTTGTTTTACCACTAAAAGTTAGTGGCTTTATACCAATTTCCTCCACTGTATTGTTTGTAAGTGTTATTAATATTTGATTTTATTCTTTAGTAAAAAAAAATGAAATGTAAAATTTATGTACTTCCTATTAATTCTGTTGTGTTATAACTTACAAATTTGCTCAGATATATGAAATAGCAGAACAAGCTATTATCTAGTATGCTCTTAAAACTGGTGCTACATTTAACTAAGGCTGTTCTTAGTAACCAGTATATTTTTCATGTTACTATTCAATTTGCCAGATGAGTGAAGTGTATTTTCTATTGCTCAAATTGATACAAATGCAAGCTGTATTACAGGTAATTACTTTCAAAGACAATTTAATAATAAAACATTTGTATACTTTTATAATGAAAGTGATTCTAGATTTTAGATAATTTTTAAGGTTAAAATTTGTATGTATTACGTATTATACAGTGACTGAACATAATAACTTGCTTATAATAAATTATATATGAAAAATATTACAGCAAACTCTCAATTACTAAGTTCAATAGGAACCTATGATTGCTTGGATAAACAAAAAAGATTGTACAATATACGTTGTTATACTTTGGCTCAAAACAAAATATCATCGATCTCTTTCCCTTAAGTAACAATGCCAGGAATTACCACTGTCTTGAGTTGCTATGTTTAGAAGCAGCAATAGTTTGCAAACCATGGTATGTGCTCTATTAAGATCTTAAAGAATAACTAACTTACTGATACTATTGAGGTTTATGACCACACGAACATAAGCTCTCCATATATCCCTATCCCTAATGGATTGGACCATTAGATCTGTTCCATCTCCTGAATTTGTATCTGTTCTCACCAACACTTATAAAAAAACAATTAGGAAAAATTAATGAATTTCAAAATTCCTGGGGAAAATAGATTTTGATTTGGAGGTTGATTGGTCTACCAACAGATGGAGTAAAAAGCAGTGCTTCAAGATGACAGAACAATGGTCATGATACTACTGAGGATGGAACCGATAAGGTTTCGGAACTAGTCTAATTAGAAGACTTGAGGTGAGGTGATGAAGAATTTATTTCAAATTTTTGTTTCATCAAAATCAAACATGGCATATAGCAATTATTTAAAAACATCAAGATAGGTAGATTTCTGGGCAAAGTCCAGGTAGTCAGCCGATATATATATATATATTGTCATTCGGACAATTTCCCAAGTTGGCCTCACCTTCTTAAAGGATATTATATTTATATATATGACATGATAAGAAAAATAAATGCCTGGATGGGATTTGAACACAGACCTCTGGATTGATATTCCAGTGTGCTACCACTTACGCTACCAGGCAAATCTAGTACAAACATGTATTTTTCTTATATATATATTCTCTATTATTACAAGATGTAGCGAGAACTCGGTCTCCACTGCCACGTAGTATCTCCTATAACAAGTAAGCAAATGAAAGAGAATATTTTTACTTTTTAGCAGTGATGCTTTTTGATGTTATAATTAATTTTTTTTACATTGAGCAATGCAAGCGTAATATGACATTAGAAAAATAAATAGATTTAATTATAACATCGATAAAGCGTCACTGCTATAAAGTAAAAATATTCTCTTTAATTTGCTTACTTGTTATAGGAGCTACTAAGTAGCAGTGGAGACCAAGTTCCCACTACATCTCATAATAGGGAATATGGTTGGTTGGTTGGTATCTAATGTCGAGCACTTGATAATGAAATCATTTGCTCTCTTGCACTCCAATATTTAGCGGAAAGGCTGGTCTCTTCTACAAAAGCTGGACAACGGAGGAGATGGTTTCTTTCCATATCTTCATTTAAATTGCAAAAAGGGCATTTAGGTGAATCTGTTATGCCAATTCTGTGTAGGTGTTTATTCAAGCAGTGATGTCCCATTAGCAGTCTGAATGTTGCTACTGCAGAATATAGGGAATATATATATAAAATAAATGTTTATACTATATTTGCCTGGTAGTGTAAGTGGTAGCACACTGGAATATCAACCCAGAGGTCCGGGTTCAAATTCCGTCCAGGCATTTATTTTTCTTATGTCATATTAAGCTTGCATTGCTCAATGTCAAAAAAAGTAATTATAACATATATATATATATATATATATATATATATATACATACATATATGTAAATAAATTTTCCTCATGGCCATTTTTTAGTATCTAGTAAGTAGGATCAATGAAGATTTGTAAATTTGTTTCAAAAATATTTTTATGAGTACAACCTTAATAGCTACATTCTTCCAGAATTTGCCAAAAAACATAATATATGCAATAAATATATAATGATCTCTTAACCCATTGGAGACATGTTTAAAGCGCCTAGCATGTTCACTGGGAACCCATTTAAATCTCCTCACCGCTACTCCGGCTGCGCTGGACTTTAAATCAGAATACAAAATACACATACTGTGTTCTATCACTTATGTTTTCAGATATTTTGTTTACCCCTGAATTTCTTTTAGTATCTTGTACTTTTACGAATAGCAAAGGAATGTGGCCTACCTGCTACCCTCTGTTGTGCATTGTAAACCGTTATGTTTTGTTATTTTCAAGGCTGTGAAAGTTGACAAACATTTCAAAAACCATCTTTTTGTAACAGTTCTCGGACATTGCCTTGAAAGTAAACACAAATCATATGTTCAAACCAGACCGAAAAAAATAACTAACGCAATATAATACTGTACATAATAAAAATTAATAAAAATAAATATATGAAATATAAATAAGCATAGACCTATACATTATAAAATCAGGAAAAGTTCTTCGTATATTCTTTAATTATCTTAGTTATATATCGACCTGTAAATTATAAAATACTATAGATAAAAACTGGACGAAACTGACCTAATATTTCTACCATCAGTAGCATGCACGGTTACGTTGTCACTGTATATTATTTCATCATTCGAATCTTCGTTCCATGATAATTCACTACAATCACTGTCACATAACATTTCATCCACTACTTCACTTAGTTTCTCAATAGCAATACGATCTCTCCTATTTACGGACATATTGCAAAAAAAAATTACAGCTATGAATTTTAACAAATAAACACTGAATTTATATTCACTTATATTTTACCGTAATGAATGCCTACAGCTATAGTCTACTATTCTATAAATAATAAGTAAAATAAACTATACAATACACTAGGCCTATACATATTTACTTTACATAAACAAACAACAAATTTTACTGATGGTGAATCGAAAATTTAAACCACTAAAAAAACCTAACTTCTTACAGTGGGGGTTATAACACAACAACGAGTGTAGGTCGTGGAGGAGCTCTTTGGACTTTCTACCTGCTCACGAGGGAGACTCGTTAAAAGTCTCCAATGGGTTAATTAACAAGTGCAAATGAGAGCTGTAAAATAGTCACCATCATCCTACACTTGGTAATGTAGGTTTTTACTTTATAAATAAAATTAAAACGAATCGTACATCATCTCACTTCACGTGTTTTTCAAAGCATAGGACTGCAGTTTCAGGAACCTTCAGCCATTCTTTTGATTGTTGAATTTTTGTTTTCACCATCATCTTATAAACTGCCATCTAATGTTGATTTGATGATCTGTATTTGATTTCAATATAATTCTGCTTATCTGGTATACAAAATATACAAGAGAAGTTTTTCACTTCCAGGAAAAATGGATATCATGTTTGAAACCAGTGCAAAGTTATTGTGTGACAAATTTCTTAATTTAATCTGAAGGGGTATAGAATACAAAGAAGAAAACATATTTCATATTTTCTGCATTTATTATTCTTTTAATGTTTTTTGAAGGGGTATAGAATACAAAGAAGAAAACATATTTCATATTTTCTGCATTTATTATTCTTTTAATGTTTTTTTTAAGCCAGTAAAGCTTATATTTTCAATGATTTTATTTTAAAATTTTCACTTAAATAGAAGGACAAATTTAAAATAAAAACATTAAAAATATTTCATATTGTCACATACTAACATAATTTTAAAATTTCTTTGGGAGTTGACCAGAAAATATATCAGCATAAATGCTGGACATCTATATTGAGGTCATTTGACAACAATGCATTTAATATTATGCCAGTTTTATTGGTTATTCCTTCAATTTTTTCCCCAGTTCATTTCACAAAATCTAATACAAGGAAAATTTGCAAACATGCCTAAAATAAGTGAGAGTTTGCTGTACAAGTACTTGTTTTAGATTTATTGTATGTACAGTATTTTGGCAGCCATGTTTTGTACCTGCTTATAATGATTGTGTAAAAAAAGAAAATTAAAAACAAAATTTTAGCATTTAGTTATTGCTGTCAATAGAATTAATTGACTAAAAAGTCTAAAAATTTGGTTCTCAATTCTGCGTCCTAATATTCCTACCAACTGCTATATTCCATACAAGGAATTGTCCTTCATTTTTTTCCTGATATAAACCCATTTTTCCTTAAGAATGTGGATTTTAATCCCTAGAAAAGCACAGAAACATGTAAGACTTTCTGTGGAAGATTGAACAAGTTAATAAAAAAGAAGGGTAATTTTACTCGACCTCTTATTGATATGTTCATTTCAAAGAATCAAAATAAGGTTAGGATGACATTTTTATTAGCTAGTAATAAGCTCTTATGACTCTAAACAAAATTTAAGCGGTCTCCCCCTACAGGGAAGAAATTCAACCATACCAATTTATGTAAAATTAGCCTGGAAGACGAACCAAACAGGGATCATACTAAATTAGTTACACTTTTAGGTAAACTTTTATCACTCGCCTCACATTCTCATATACCTTATAAGTGTGAATTTCTAAAAAAAAAAGTAAGTTAGTTACACTTGTTTTAGGATAGAGTGGAATGAAAATATAGTAGTCTATAAATGAGAAGATTATAAGTAGAGTCCGGATGTTAGGCACTTAAAAAATTCAAAAAAGGCACTAAAAATCATTAATATAGGCACTAAAAAGTTCAAAATAGGCTCTTACAAAAAATGGACAACATAAATTTTACAGCCTTAGGTAAAGTTTATAAACATTATGCTATCAGTAGCATACAAAGATATCAGAAATACTTTTGGAACTTGTTTTGCGCTTCACTATAGAACTTTCTCCAAGCCTTAGAGCCGGAGAATAATGCAAAGGGACATAGCTTAGGGCCATTTCACTTAACGGGAGTACATTGAAGGGGAAACCATCTACCTGCTAGGTTAATTGGCTTATTGCCACCCTTAGCCTGAATTATTCTAGCAGAATTCATAAAATGAATACTTGAAAATTTTTATGCAATGATATGTCATGTAAGTCTGTCCATTTCAATTGATTTAATTGAAATACTAAGTTAATTTCGAGAAAAAAATGGCAAATAGGCATTTATAGACATTATAAGCTAAAATAGGCAAAATGAACTTCATGGAAAACAACTCTAGGATTGTCGGTATGAACTTATATGAAGTCATTTTTTCAATATCTATATTAAATAACTGTAGGCATTTTCCCTAACATCCGGTCTCTAATTATAAGTAGCCTATAATAATAAAGAATGGCCCTGGCTCAGCGTTCTGCCTCATAGTGACATCTAGGAACAAAGGTAGTACTAGGAAGGGAATATTCAGAATATTTTGCACAGAGGCTTTTATTCAGGCTTGTTCTTGTTATGTGCCTAAAAATCTTCAGACTCGGGACCCTCGGCTTAAAGTCCCTCTCGAAGTACTTATCCCTTGGATTTTAACATCCTAAAAAATCCATCGACCATAGCTGGATTTGAACCTACATCCCTTGGAACTAGAGGCAAGGAACATAACCACTAGTCCACAGGAGCCGATTTTATTAAGTTGAAAATCTTAATTTTTGTTGGGTTTTTTAAGTTTAAGAAGGGACAGATCCATGGTGCAAATGGTTAGACACTCATCCTCCTCTTCTGGGTCCTGAGTTTACATCTTGGTCACCAAGGGGAGATCATTTTTTACATGAGAGAAATCGGAGTAAGGGTAATAACTTTTTTGGTGATTCTACTATTTTTCTATGCAACAAGAAAACTTCATTGCACTATTTCTTCATACTCATCCATTTTGTTCCTTTTCATTACATCTGTCTCTATGATCATGCAGCAGCTCACTGTCATCAGCCTTGTATATCACAGACTTCGAATAATGTGGGTTCAGAAAACCAATAAAATGACTGGAGAATTCAACATGACAACCTTATGTCAGTCAGCTGATAGTTCTATCTACCATGAATTTTTTACTTGATTACTCAGTATTTTCTTTTTTAGTTCTGTATATTTGGATTCATAGATTTTTTTTATTGTAGATTTTAAAGTCTCCCTCTGATGGTATTTTTACGTTGTCATGGTGAAGTGGCTTCCATTACTATCAAAAATGTCACCCATGCCGGACAGGTCAAAGGGAATAAGACAAAAGAGTGACAATCATTCACCTTAAGAATACACTTTACAAGAAATGTGGACAAGGGTTCCATGGATGGAGAACTTACGTTTGTGTGGCTATGTAACTTTGGTTTCAGTAATGTCAGAAAGATTCCAAGGGTCTGTAAGTATTATACCATGAATTTTATTTTTACTTAATTACTCAGTGTTTTTTCTAGTGGTTGCATTTAGAATAACTGATTGTTTTATTAATTTGAAATTAGTTAGTTCACTAACATTATTGAACCCATAGGTTCACGGACGTAAGCCTTCCATATGTCCTGATCCTGAGCTAATGCTTTCCAATCATCTCCTGTAAGTATAATTCATCTCCCTCAAATCATGGTTAATGTTATTCTCCCACTTCATTCTTCGTTATCATCTACTAGGCAATTTTCCTGCCCTTCTTTCATTCTCCATTTGTGCCATATGCCTGCCCCGCGGTCTATGAGACTGAGCTCATCATCTAGTGCCATAAAAGATGATGTAGCTTGTGTAGTCTCTCTATTCACCTCTCTGTTCGTCTCTTTTAGGTCCAGAAATTGTTCTCAAAGCTTTATTCTGAAATACTCAATATAATATTTTTCTTTTTCTCGTTATGTTACACTCACAGCCTTTTTTCCCCCCCAGAAATTTAAAGTACCTCTGATTGGGTGGATAAAACAGGAACATGCATGTTGGATGACATCGGACATAATTGTATGTGTACGCCTGGAAGATCGAAAAAGAGAACATAATATTAAGTTTATACATTTTCGAATTGCGCTATCTGCCTTGGCAAGACTCCTGGTTTACCAGCCAACAACTGGCCTTACATCCACATGCGATAATCACAGGGGTGGGACAATATATAATATAGTGGTGACATGTGGTCAGCATGTCGAGTCCCCATCGCCGCTGGTTTTATTAAATTGGAGCCGCTATTTATTGTAGCTACCCAAATTCCTTGAGAACATTTGTTTTCCTATGGCGAGTCGAACCAACGGAAGTTCCATAGCAGTATAAACAACGTTTAGGATAGTGATATATGAGCTTGTGTATGTAGGAAAACCAGAGGGAAATTGCCCAGTTGGTAGACCAATAATGAGGTGGGAGAATGATACCAACCATGATTTGGGGAAGAAGATTATTTTAGGGGGATGATTGGAAAACATTAGTTCTGGATAGGTACACATGGAGAGTTTGTGTCCGCGCGGCCATGAAACTAAGGATTCGATAATATCAATGAGTTATTTAATATATACTCTGTGTACCTACTACCATCCGCCATTAACTAGATTAATGCTGTGGTTTATCTACGACGCAACGCGCCAGCGTAAAAATTGCTCCCCATGTATTTAAATGGAAGTGGTTTATCTACAATGCAAATTGATGGCGCAAACAAATTTGCGCTGACATGTCTCGTGTTTTGGAATCTCTTGAATCCAGGACGCAATTTGCCAGCGCAAACAAAGAATATAGAAGATATTTCCCGTACTCATTGGTGTAATTGCTAAAAACAAACTAAGATTTTATAACAAAATGTCGGAAATACAGTACTTGTTTTATAACTTTACAATTTTAACGACGAAAGTTAGATGATTTTGTTGCAAATCATTGAGTTCTATACATGTTTTATACAATATGAGCACGAAGGAGTACAGAGATGTATAGAAAAAAGTTATTGTGGCTTGAACTTAGTCAAGAGATAAATAAAAGCTGTAAATATTGTATCTCGTCTTCTATTAATTCAAAACCTGATAAAACTGCTCAGGCGAAAATCTGAAGTATTCTAAAATTTGGTATATTCATCACCATATGTTTATTTAAGAACTAAAGAATAATTTATTCTATAATTTTCCATACAACATTCATATGATTCTGTTGCTCTAGCTACTTTTTCTGTCTTTACTAATATTTCGAACTATTTTAATCGTTTTGCAACGACACTTGAAACTTTTTTAATGAAGAATTTTAATATGTTTATCTATGTACACAAATTATGACTTTTCCTCTCAATTTATTTTCAAAGTTCTTTATTAGAATTGAAGTTGGCATACGTGAACGCTCATAAAATTAAATCCACCAGATGGCAGGACATATGTGTGAATTACCAACATTTGCATTTAATTCCAAACCATATTTTAAGAAATAAATATTCAATCACTTCATTTTGTTAGATTCCGATGGGTCAGTTTAGTGTACATCAGATTAGTTTATAGTTTACTAAATAGTATGTATGTAATTTATTTTATTAGGTTATGCAGGGACAGGTTTGTATATATTAGTTTTTGTAAACACATTTGGAAATTTATTATGAACGTTAGTCATTTTGATTTTCCATATATGTGGTGCCATCTGGCGACAATTCCATAAACATATACGCTGTAGCGTATGCGCTCCATGTGGAACCAGCATCACGCCGAGCGAAACGCGAATTCGCGTCACGTCGGGCGCGACACGC
Organism: Diploptera punctata; assembly: GCA_030220185.1. Classification (NCBI taxonomy): domain Eukaryota; kingdom Metazoa; phylum Arthropoda; class Insecta; order Blattodea; family Blaberidae; genus Diploptera; species Diploptera punctata. The sequence goes on from JASPKZ010009790.1 coordinate 3,143,129, forward strand.
TGTATAATAAACCGTAGCATAACATGATAGTGCACGTGTGGGTTATCGCTGGTCGGTACTATTTCGTTCTCTATGGTACTATGGTACGCATAATCCATAATCTTTGATATATATAATTAATGGTGCCTGTCGTTTGTCAAATGTTTATATTTCGCGGTTATATTTGTGCGAATTAAGAACAGAACAAACCAGGGATTTTCCTTGAAGAACAATATCGTTGAAACTTGTACGTTTCTCTCAAACGTTAATAGTGTTACATGTATTGTAGTAATTGTTTTGAGTTGCGGTAATTGCATCATACACTGCTCAAAACAATTAGAGGAACACTATGAAATATGCAAATATTTTGTCATTGGATAAAGGTGCAAACATGAAATTAATAAAGTACATTATTTGTGGTTATTTATTTATTGCTCATGTCAGTAAAAACAAATGAATAACGCTGACAATTAACTTTTCAAATAATTCCGCTATGTAAGCAATTGAATCTTGTGCTTATTTTTTCAAAGTTAAACACTCGTTATATAGAGTTAGTATCGTGTATGGCCTCCACGACATTCGATGACAGTTTGGCACCTTCGTGGCATGCTCCCAATAACATTCTGGATTTCCTCTTGCGGGATATTCTCCCATTCCTCCTTCAGAGCATCTCCAAGTTGCTGCAGAGTTTGTGGAGCTTGATGTCGGTTCCTGACCTTCCTGTCTAGAAGATCCCACAAGTGTTCAATAGGGTTGAGGTCTGGGCTGACCGCTGGCCACTTCATTACCTCAATTTCATTCCTCCTCAGGAAATCCCTGGTGACAGCCGCAGAAAGTGCCCTGGCATTATCCTGCATAAACAGAAATCCACGGCCTACTCCAATGGCAGCAGGTACTACATGCTCTTCCAGAACGTGCTCGATATACCGGACAGCATTCAGTCGTTGGGGAACAATTACAAGGTCCGTACGATTGTTGTACATAACTCCGGCCCACACCATTATGGAACCTCCTCCGAATCTATAAATTTCCTGTACAGCCACTGCAGAAAATCTTTCTCCTGGCCGTCCCCACACCCTCAATCGACCTTCACAACGTGTAAGACGATACCTGGATTCGTCCAAGAAGAGCACAGACTCCCACTGGTTTAGGTTCCAATCACCATGGTTTTCAGCATACGTACGTCTTGCTGCCTTATGCCCATTTGTTAAGCGTGGTTTTTTAACGGGCCTTTTTGGACGAATATTCTCTTTCCTTAATCTGTTCCTTATGGTTTGGTCTGAAACCCGGATTCCGGAAGCCATATGGAGGTCATTCTGCAGGTCTTTTGCAGTTTTTGTACGCTGTCGAAGAGCAGAAAGAACAACGTATCTGTCATCCTGGGGGCTTGTTTTAAATTTACGGCCCTGGCCACGTCTTCTACAATACTGACCTGTCTCTCTGTGCCTGTTGAGTAACCTGGACACCACGGAAGGATAAACCCCAAGCTCTCTAGCCACTTGTCGCAGAGATTGACCTTGTCGTGAAAGATGTAGAGCATGATACACTTCAAACTCATTTAAATGCCTCATTTTGTCGGAGACTTCAATAAACAAGGCAATAATCAACATTCGTCACTATAGCAACATCAGGAAGCTTACCAATTAGAAGTGGTCAGTGCCTTCCAAAATAAAAAAATTCTCTATATTTGTTATTTGAGGTAATTTCTCTGTATTTAGGCCATGGATCTTTAAAATTTGTATCCAATGATAAAATTAATAATCAAATTGACATATTGTCCAACTTTCAGCATCACAGCTTTAAAAAACAATTACTTATTCAATTTATTACAAGTGTTCCTCTAATTGTTATGAGCAGTGTATTAGTTTTAGTTAAATGTGTAGAAAGGAAACATATATTTCATTGAACTACTAATTTGTATGCTTGCTTTTAAAACTTACAATAATTGATGTAACTTTTAACCTTAACGACAAGTGAGAACAACAAGATTAGAGGTTATATTATGGGCTGAGGTTTCACTCTTTTCCAACTAACATTCTTATGCCACTGATGATTTTTAAATATTTATAAATTACTCGAATATTGTGCATCGGGTTCTAAAGACGCGGAAATGCTTCATGTAACATCTGCTAGCTGGCTCTAAAATCGGAGTTACCAACATTTGAAAATAATTCCAACCCATATTTAGTGTTAGCGTATGTAAAATTTGTTTATAGTTTATTAAATAATATGCATATAAATTGTTTTGTTAGGTTAGGAAATGGGAAGTTGGTTTACGCCCATTTTTTTTAGCATTTGGGAATATATAATATGCGTGTAAATTGTTTTGTTAGGTTGGAAATGGGAAGTTGGTTTACGTGCATTGTTTTAGATAGATCATCGGTTGATTAATGTCTTTGACATTGTCCGATTCCTAATAGCCAATTTTGTCGGTCCATCCAATCTCCTGGTTGTAGATGTTTCTCCTTCATATATAAACATATTCCCTGACTCCAGGAGGTTTTAGGTCTTCCTCTGCTTCGTCTTTCCTCAGGTTTCCATTCCAAAACAGATTTTGGTAGTCGTTCCTCTTCCATTCGCTGGACATGCCCGTACCATCTTAATTGCTGAGTTTTAATATAATCTAAAATAGTGTCTTCAATCTTCATTTTCTCCCTTATAACTGAGTCCTAATTTTTCTCTTCTTGAAATTCTTGCGGCCCTTTATATAAAATCCATTTCCGTTGCCAAAAGATATTTGTTTTTGTTGTTAATGGCCAAAGTTCTGCACCATTTTTTTTAGTATTTGGGAATTTATTCCCAAAGTTGGTAATGCCGACTTCAGAGCCATCTACCAAAAGCTACATTAACCATTACAGTAACTCATGCATGCGCACTGTGATTCTGTGGAACTTAGAAGAATTTGTGTGCATCCATTTTGACCTTATCCATATTATGTACCTTAATTGGAAAAACTTTAGTAATTGACTCTCACTCAATTAATTCTTTTGTTTTACAGAATCTCATTGCGCATGTGTCAACGCTTAATGTAACCTCCACCAGGTGGCAGGATATATGTGAAATGAGAATTACCAACCTTCATAATAAATCCCCAAACACCAACTTCCCTCTTTCTGACCTAACAAAATTAATTAAATGCATATTGTTTAATAAACTAATCTTGTGTACACTAATTTGTCCCATTGGAACCTAACAAAATGAAGTTAATTTCTTGAAATGTGGTTTGAAATTAATTGCGAATGTTGATCACACTGATTTCACAGATATGTCCTGCTGTCTAGTGGAAGCAGTCGTGGAACTTCATTGATAGATACATAGCACAATTTGCATGCATAAATAATATTTAATAATTGAATAGTTACTCCAAAAACAGATCTAACCCATAACATCCTACTCGTGACTTGACTAACTTCTTCTGCCATTTTGTTACATATAGATCACTATTTGCTTGAATGCCAACTTTTAAAAATAATTAAAGCAGATCTGGAAGAGAGCAGAGATATTTTACATGCACCTTGCCATGATATTCTCCAGATAGATCACTAATCCAATGAAAGCTCAACTTTCAAATTTTTGTGGTTTAGATCTCTTTTTGGGGCAACTATTTAATTGTAAATTATGTTTAAGAATCATTACAAAATGTTTAAAATAGTACGAAATATTAATCACAAATGGTAAAAGAGCTCAAGTCTAGTATTTGTCACTTACAATTTTCCATACATTCGTATGCCACTGTTGCACTATACACTTTTACCATTTGTAATAACGTTTCATACTATTTTAAACATTTTGTAACTATTCTTTAAACATTTCTTATGATTTTTAAATATTTATATAATTATGTGAATATTGTGAATGAAGAACTCTGCGTCTGGATGGTACTTGTGCCATTCAGTACCGGTCACAAGCCCAGATAAAGGAGGAGGGTAAATGGCTGGTTGATAGGCCTTGGGGGTTGTATCAATATCGAGTAGATATAATTGTTAAAACCCAATAATGGTTTAGCTGTCAGTCTATCTGACAGTGCTACCAGCAAATTCTATCCCTTATGGGGAAGGGAGAAGGTGAGTACCTGGTGCCTAAAAGCTGGGTCCTCTCAGCTAAGGCATGATAACCTTAACAGAAGAGTCCCTGGTCCTCCAGGTTTGGGTTGGGCTTGGGATTGACAATTCCACACCATAAAAAATAGTCTGTTGAGAAGCCCAAAGTTAATTAAGCTGGACTGATCAAATCATGGCGACTAAATGCAAGGAAAAAGGCTAAATGTTGGCAGACCTAAAGCTAGGTGGATGGATGGAGTTTTGGAAGACGTCCAAAGACTTAAAATTTGAAACTGGTGGACAGTCGCCAGGAGTAGAGAGGTCTGGAGGAGAATGCTTAGAGAGGCTATGACTCGACCCCGGTTATTATGCCAAATATGATGATGATTGTGAATGAAGTTCTACAGATGTGCAAATGCTTAATGTAACTAAAACTAGATGGCTCTGAATGTTACAAACATTTGCAATTAATTTGAAACCATATTTCAGAAAATTAACTTAATTTCGTTAGGTTCCAGTGGGACAATTAGTGTACATAAGATTAGTTTATAGTTTATTAAATAATATGCATGTAATTAATTTTTGCAATAAATTCCCAAATGTTTGTAATAAATGGACATACACCAACTTCCCTCTTCCTAAAGGGTCACTTAGTCGTGCTTCATGTATCACCCGATATTCATATCTGTTATAAAATACTTTAATTATATTTATTATTTTCATTAGGATTTTCCAAATAATTTCTCTCTTAATCGAGTTGAACAACTTTTCAAAATCAATTAATGTTAAATATAAAGTACTTTGCCACTCTTTATTTTATTCTAATATTATCCTGAGTGTATTTATTCAGTCTATGCAACTTCTTTGTTTATGTCAAGTTAATTTAGTTATACTTATTTTCCTAAATTTGTCATGAATGATATGTGGTCAGCATACCAACCTAATTAGATATCTAGTAGGCAACTAAGGTATTGATTACTTATTTTAGGAATTCACACTATGAGGTATATTCATTTAGGTAGAATTTTTTATCACTCACCTCATATTGTTGTTCTTTTTGACTATAAACTAGTTTCGGAACATAGTTTATAATCAAAAAGAAGAACAATATGAGGTGAGTGATACAAAATTGTATCTACATAAGGTATTGATGTTTTTATTATTAATTTAACACTTCTCACTAAAGGATAAATTGTATTTGAGGAGAAAATTTTTGCCCAGACCGGGACCTTTGGCTTTATAGGTCAATGATCTACCTTCGAGTCTCGGTCTGGCGAAAATTTTTCTCTTCAAATATAATTTATCCTTAAGTGAGAAGTGTTAAATTAATAATAAAAACATCAATTGAAGCCCTACTGGCTTTATAAAATAGTGTTTAAATTCCCGATAATGTCTTCTTAACTAAGAAGCCGCCATTTGCAAAGATAGAAGCAAAGACTTGATAGCATTTGGAGCTGGGAATTACAACGTATATAAGAGAAAAATTTGCATCTAGATTGGAACTCACCCCGGTAGCTCAGATGGTAGAGCATTGGCCTAGAAAGCCAAAGGTACTCGGTTCGAGTCTTGGTCTGGGCAAAAATTTTTCTCTTCAAATATAATTTATCCTTCATTGAGAATGTTAAATTAATAATAAAACATCAATATAAGCCCTACTGGCTTTATAAAGTAGTGTTTAAATTCCCGATAAATGTCTTCTTAACTAAGAAGCTGCCATTTGCAAAGATAGAAGCAAAGGCATCATAGCATTTGGTGCTGGGAATTACAACGTATATAAGAAAAAAATTTGCATCTAGATCGGAACTTGCCTCGGTAGCTCAGATGATAGAGCATTGACCTAGAAAGTCAAAGGTCCCGGGTTCGAGTCTCAGTCTCGGCAAACATTTTTCTCTTCAAATATAACTAAGGTATTAGTTGATACATTTTAGCAGCCTCTGTAATCAAGCTTAAGGATCTTTTATGAGCCTGAAAATCTTCAGACTTGCGACTCATGGCTTAAAGTTTCTCCTGGAGGACTTGCTCCTTGGATTTTTCCATTATAGAAAAATCCATTAACCCCAGCCAGGTTTGAACCTGCCACCCTTAATCAGAAGCAAGGAACATAACCACTAGTCCATCGCGGCCTATCAAATCCTGATTTAGGCAGAAATTTTTCCCTTTAGTTGTATTAACCATAACAAGATTTACCTTTTACTTGACTAATATGTAACATTATAACCTTATTGCAGGTGAATCATGAATGAAAACAGTGAAGCAGTTTTGGTTGAAAGTGGCATGGAAAGTATAGCCATCCCAACAACTGTAAAGAAACAATTTCATAGAAGAAAGTCATTTGGTCCCAGGACATCATTGTGCTTTGACAATACAGGTAAGAATTATTGTTAAGGCTGAAAATGGAGAAAAGTGTATATCTTATTTAAGTAAAATTTTATCACCTCACTTCATATTCTTCTTCTTAGACCAGTTTTGGAACTTTCTTCTTCAGTTCCATCCTCAGTATTTTTACAACAACGATTGTTATGTCGTCTTGAAGACCAGTTTTGGAACTTTCTTCTTCAGTTCCATCCTCAGTATTTTTACAACAACCATTGTTATGTCGTCTTGAAGAGCCGCCTCCTGCTCCCTTTGTTAGTAGACTGAAGATCCTTGAAATCAAATCATTTTCCCTGGGAATTTCAAAGTTCATTAATTTCTCTCTTTTTTTTTTAACTTTTGAACTTTTTGATAAGCTTTGGAATTCCCTGGGAAAATTATTTGATTTTGCGATTCTTCAGTTTATCAACAGGGGAAGCAGGAGGCAGCTCTTCAAGATGACATAACAATGATCATGAAAATACTGAGAATGGAACCGAAGAAGGTTCCAAAACTAGCCTAATAAGAAAAAGAATATGAGGTGAGTTGATAACATTTTATTTTTTAATTAAAATTACAGTGGGAGGAAAAATATTAACATTAGAATATGATTTCCAAAATACAAATGAATTTGATATTAAATTTACATGAACCTGCTCCTGTCAACATTTTAATAACCATAATAATACATTATATAATGGAAATGGACAGCTAATGACAAATGAGGGAAATTTTGAGGAAGTGGCTGAATTCAGATATCTAGGAACAATAATCACAAACAGGAATGAGATGCACAAGGAAATTAAACATAGGCTCAATTCTGGAAATGCATGTTATTATGCATTACAGAGACTCTTGACTTCCCAACTCCTTTCAAAAAAGTTAAACTGAAATATATAAAAACTATTATTCTACCAGTTATATTATATGGATGCGAAACATGGACTCTTACTTTAAGGCAGGAAAGGAGATTACGAGTATTTGAGAATAAAGCTCTTAGGAAAATTTTTGGACCAAAGAGAGATGAACAGACAGGTGAATGGAGAAGACTGCATAACAGTGAATTACATGGTCTTTATAGGAAGCCAGATATAATGAGAACAGTTAAGTCTCATAGACTGCGATGGGAGGACATGTGGCACGAATGGGGAATGAAAGACGTACATGGAAGATTCTTGTAGGAAAACCAGAGGGAAAACGCCCAGTTGTTAGACCAAAAATGAGATGGGAGAATAACATTAACTATTATTTGAGGGAAGTAGATTATACAGGGGATGATTGGAAAACATTGGCTCAGGATAGGGATATATGGAGAGCTTATGTCTGTGCAGCCATGAACCTACAGGTTCGATAGTGCCAGTGAGTTAGTTATAATTTTTTTTCAGAGGCAATCTCAGTATATAACAGTAAAAAAAAATAAGGTTGAGTTCGTTAGCCAGCTAAATCCAAATATTTAGAAGTGAGGTTTAACCTGAGTAAAAATTTAAAAATCTGCTAGCTGATTTTTTTAAATTTTTTGCACATCTAAATATATGCTTTTGAAATAAAACAAGAAATGTATTCTCTAAACTCAGTGAAATCTGACCATTAGAAGTGGGGGTCTACATGAAAGCTCCAAAAAAAAAACACTCTAAAATAGAGCCAATATAAAAACCAGTAGTGAATGACATGACAGCCTCTGATCAGCTGACTAGTTGCTTCACTAACAGTGATTGTCGTAAGGATTACAGAACAACAGACACATGTCACATTTACAGAGGATGTTATGGTATTGCCAAGTCTACCCTTGTACTACTACCATTGTTCTCATGCTCTTTTCAAAATAATCTCCAACGTTAAGAATTGTTTTTCTGGTTTATGAATTGATAGTCTTTTGACTCCTCTGCGGCATTATGACACTTAAATTCACAAATGACACCACACTGTAATAATACTTCAACTGATTCGCCCACCACACAAGACCATACTGACTTGACAATGCTGCTTTGTTTTGTAAAATATGGGCAGCGGCCCTGCCAAAAATCGGGTAGGTGTGGCCATGCCACATACTATAACAGTTCAACTGTAGAAGCCACATTGTTTGCTTACTTGCAAAGTAACTGTGACCCATATAATTTAATTAACAAGAGAAACTATACTTTTAATAATCGTGTTTGAACACTGTTGAGGTTAAAATTACTTCAATTTAAAAATTTGTACCTTATAAACAGTCATCCTCAATTATAATAACTTGTGCTTTAAACATTGTCACACTATTAAAATTCTAGACCTTTCAATGACATGCTTCATCCTCAGGAATTCTTATCGTACTGAAATTATTTGTATATTTCATACAGAGGGCTTTTTATGAAAATATACAAATAATTTCAGTACCATACGAATTCATGAGGATGAAGCATGTCTTTGAAAGGCCTAGAATTTTAATAGTGTGACAACGTTTAAAGTAGAAGTTATTATAGTTGAGGACGACTGTTTATAAGGTACAAATTTTAAAATTTAAATTAACAAGAGAAAGTTATAAGCCAGCAAAATCACATGATAAATTTGACTTGCTGAGGAATTTGCGTAGTTTAAGCAGTTGTGCATGGCAGATGTTTTTTAATTACACAATATCCAGATCCCTGCACTACAATTGCCAATAATTAGATCAAAATTCACATGATTTCAAATTTATAACAAAATAGTTGTAGTAATTAATAGAACGTTAGAATTTTAATGACTCGCCTCTTAATTATAGATTTCTTGAAGACTTTAGTTTTGATATGCTACATATAATTATCAATTCGTTCTAACTGTTAGATGGAATTGATAATGAAACGTAAGCATATCAAAATCTACAATTATGAAGTGAGTCGTTAAAATTCTAACTTCATATTAATTAAAATAAACCTCATAGTGTCACTTCCTCTAAATATTAAGAATTGTAAAGTAAAGTAAAGTGATTCCACAACAGACCCGGAGGCCCTTGGGGTAGTAGGAGGTTAAGGCTCCCACTTTTTCTAGACAATCGGCACTTTATGTCAGCCGGGTTGTCAGCCCTGCGTGATGGCCGCCTTTACCCCCAGAACAAGCATCTGGTAGTCATTTCTATTAGAGGCTGAGTCGACCCCAGGGTCATAGTGCCGCCAGAGGGTTTGGGTCAGTTTAAAAATCCTGACCCCAACGGGACTTGAACCCTCGACCCTCCGGCTTGTAGCTCAGTGCCTTAACCACTACGCTACGGCGTGCCCCTAAGGTAAAGTGATCCCACTACAGGCCTCAGGAGGCCCTTGGGGTAGTAGGAGGTTAAGGCTCCCACTTTTTCTTGACAATCGGCACTTGATGTCAGCCGGGTTGTCAGCCCTGCGTGACGGCCGCCTTTACCCCAGAACAAGCGTCTGGTACTCATTTCAGTTAGAGGCTGAGTCGACCCCAGGGCCATAGTGCCGCCAGAAGGTTTGGGTCAGTTTAAAAATCCTGACCCCACCGGGACTCGAACCCTCGACCTTCCAGCTTGTAGCGCAGTGCCTTAACCACTACGCTACGGCGTGCCCCCATATTAAGAATTGTAGTAATATTTATTTTGCATGACATTTTAACAATTGATGTACTTTGATTATACAATATAATATTATTATTTTTATTAGTTATGCTGTTATTACTTTCTTTCATAGAAATTGACTCAAACTCTCCAAAAGACGAGACAGCAGCAAAAAACATGAAGTAAGTATTTTATACTTAATAATAATTAAATGAATCGTGATTTCTTCTTACCTCATACTTCTATGTTTTTTTAAACACAGCACTGCAGTATCGGCGACACGTTGTCGTCATCATCAGCTGTTTTGGTCGTGAAAACAGCTGATGATGACGACAACGTGTCGCCGATACTGCAGTGCTGTGTTTAAAAAACATAGAAGTATGAGGTAAGAAGAAATCACGATTCATTTAATTATTATTAATTGATCCTCATAATGTTAAAAATTCCCAAATTTAATATATATATATATATATATTTTATACTTATTAAATATCAGTTTTATTTTAATTTTATCAGAAAAATAAATTGATGGATTTACCTTTTTAGGTATATAATTTAACTAGTCCCTCCTTCAGAATGATTAGTTTTCCTTATTTCCAATCATATAGATCTTATTCCACACAGTTCAACTATGCCAATCCTCACAATCATTATGTCCTTCTCATTAAGGGAAGTTGGTTGTGAAGAGAGGTAAAAAGTAGCTTATATTTTTTTTAAAAATTGTATTTCTGATTATATGACATTATTAGACCTCAGATTTTTAGGTTCTAAAATCTTATTTTAAGTTTATATAACGAATTTGGAAATTTTTAACATTTATTAATAATTTTAACATTTAATAATAAGAATTAAATGAATCGTGAATTCTTCTTACCTCATACTAATATGTTTTTTAAACACAGCACTTGCAGTATCAGCAACCATTGTCACCACCTCAGCCATTTTCACGACTGTCAATTTCCCCCCCCCCCTTTTCTTTTCTTTTGCCGGTAATTATGGATAATTACCGGCAAAAGAGAAAATTGACAGTTGTGAAAACATCTGAGGATGGTGACAATGGTTGCTGATACTACAGTGCTGTGTTTAAAAAAACATATTAGTATGAGGTAAGAAGAATTCACGATTCATTTAATTCTTACTTATTTTAAGTACTAAAATAAATTCTAGTCGCAAGCAAAAAAGGTTCTAAAAATATTTTTTAGGTAATTCAGATTTATTAAATTAATATAAAGAAGCTAAAGCTATTATTATGATTGAAATAAGTATATTAATGTTCACAACTAAACTATTGCAATCAATTGTAAAGAGAAAAAATTCAGATTAAAATATATCATTAATTATTATTATTATTATTATTACGTTAAATGTGGCATATTATAAAATGTATTGGAACTCTGCATAAAAGGACAAAAATTGTAAAACTTGATTAATATTCTTACATCTAAATTATAATAAACATAAATATACATGGTACGTCTACAATATAATTATTATATAGATTTAAGGATTGACATATAAAATGTGCAAGATAGAAAACTATTAATGACATAGAATAAATTTAGTTGTCGAGAAAAATTAATTATTTAACAACATGTATTTGTACAAGTGTAAATGGCACTTGGGTTGTTATTCATCGTAATGCTAATTGTTGATTGTCCTAGTGTGGTAGCCAGTCAGTTCTATTAGGATAGAGCACAGAGATTCTTATCTCTTTAGGGACCGGAGAGATTTGCATGGAAGCAGACTACAGTTCATGAAATAAATACCTTTATTTACTTCAACTTGCGCTAAAAGTACACATAATTAATCTTATAACTTTATTTATTGCGGAACATTCGATACCCAACTTACAAGGACTTCAGGTTGTAAAAAAATATTATATTTGAAAGATGTTTTTATTATTGATTTAACATTTCTCACTGAAAGATAAATTATATTTGAAAATTATAGGTGAAAATTTTTCTCTTCAAATATAATTTATCTTTCAGTGAGAAATGTTAAATCAATAATAAAAACATCATTAGAAGCCTTACTAGCTTTATAAAGTAATGTTAAATTCCCAATAAATGTCTTCTTAACTAAGAAGCCGCCATTTGCAAAGATAGAAACAATGGTTTCAAAAGCATTTGGTGAGAGGGAATTACTACATATATAAGAGAAAAATTTGCGTCTAGATCGTAACTCGCCTCGGTAGCTCAGTTGGTAGAGCATTTGGCCCGGCAAGCCAAAGGTCCCGGGTTCGAGTCTCGGTCTAGGCAAACATTTTCTCTTCAAATATAATTTATATTTGAAAGAGTTTAACTAAGTCTGTAATTCAAGATATTTTCCTCGATGATGATCTGATCCCTACGAGATATTGAAAGTAAGTGTTTTAGCTGTCCTCATGATTTTTTATCAAAGTCCGGACTTTTTGTTTCCATATTTGGTTATACATCCCAATCTTATCCTTGATTGGCTACATTTTCAATCACATGTCTTTTAGAGGTGTTAATTTTGTTAAAATACCACCTACTTTTTCTTTTCTCCCCATGGGTAGAGGAGCATGTTTACCATAGGTTTGGATTTTCCAAAATTGTAAATTTGGAAGCTTGAAGTTTTCCAAACGTGAAGTTTTCAAATAATCCAAGCTTAAGAATTCCTAGTCTCATTGAAGCTACATATTTATGGCCCCTTCGCATAGAGGGTTTTCTTCTGCTTACCATGGGACCTGACGCTGAAAATTTCCCCAAATATTATTTTGTAATTTCAAATTTACATTCTTTCTTAAAATAAAATAAGTTAAATATACCTTCTTAGGTAAGATCCGTTGTCCTCAACTTATAAAATATGTATTCTTTATGTCTGTAGGCCTTTCAGAACATCTGTTCTATCTTCAGCAAGTCTTTCTTCGCTACGTTATCTGATATGACGGTTGATGCTGCTGTTCCTAATGTGGTGTTGTCGTGACTAAAGCTTCTCCTGACGATATCGTATAGTGGGTTGTTTAGTCTGGGAGTGCTTTCATTTATTAACAGCTTGTTGTCTATTTCCTTGATCATTTCCAGGTCTTCTAATATGTTGATTTTTGTTGGATTTCCCTCTTTGTGTACTATTGTAAGGGTGCCTTCTATTGAGTTCATTTTATGAGCGGCGTTTATTATCTTAGCGTAATTAGACTTTCCATATGCATATACGAAATCGTTACGATGTTCTTTAAACCTTATGTTGAAGCTTCTTTTCATTCTACCTATATAGAACTTGTCACAGTCTTTGCATGTTAATTTATATACTCCCTTGCCATCAGATTTATTATGTTTTTCTATTTTGTTATTTATTACATTATTTAGTTTATTAGTTTTGTAAGCTATGTTTAAATTTTTGTTTATTTTTCTCAATGTTTTTGCCAATTTTATGGTTTCGTGGCCTGTATATGTTAGTGTAGTCCATGTATTATTAATATATGTTTCTCTTTCCAGTTTCATTATTTTAATTATATCAGTTTCCTCTTTTATTTTCTTACAAGTTTATCTATAATTTGCTGTTGTTTCCATTGCTTCTAGCCATGTTTCTGATGTACCGTAATTCCCTATTGTAATTAATTCTGTTTAATGGCAATTTTAACATTCTATTAATTAGGCTCTTGAATGCACTGATTTTTTGTTGGTACAGATGTCGTGATTTGTTGTTAATTGTAAGTATGGTAGTTGTTGGTTTTCTGTATATATCTATTTCAATTTTTTTGTTTTCGTGCTTTTTTAACTATGTTAAGATCCAAAAAATTGATTTTGTTCAATTTCTTCTGTGAATTCCAATTTATTGTGCATATTGTTTAATTCTGATAGAATTTCTTCTTCTTTTCTTTCTGTACTTTCATAAATGATTATAATGTCATCCACGTATCTAGCGATTAATTTTATGTTGTATTTTTGTGTTAATCTTTCGTAGTGTATATTTTCTACATGTTGTATGAATATTTCTGATAAGTTGGAGATCCCATAGGGATTCCATCTTCTTGTATATATATCTCATTATTAAATTGAAAGTAATTCTGTGTCATTATGGTTTTTGTGATATTATGTAATATCATATTGGAAGATCTGGAAATTATCAAGGAAATAGACAACAAGCTGTTAATAAATGAAAGCACTCCCAGACTAAACAACCCACTATACGATATCGTCAGGAAGAAGCTTTAGTCACGACAACACCACATTAGGACCACGAGCAGCATCAACCTTCATATCAGATAATGTAGCGAAGAAAGACCTGCTGAAGATAGAACAGATGTTCTGAAGGCCTATAGGCATAAAGAATACATATTTTATAAGTTGAGGATGACGGATCTTATCTAAGAAGGTATATTTTAATTTACTTTATTTTATGACTATCCACCTCAACGGTTTTAACAATGAATTTTATTAGTATTGATTCTTTCTTAATTTATCAATTAATTTTATTTATTAATACCATACTTATTTAGGGGTCATATATTCCTGTTATAATCTTCATTAATATTCTTATTCTTTTAGATATATGGAAAAGTTGAAGAGTGAGAAAGATGCTTGGAAAGATATGTATGAAACTCGGAAGAAGAATCTTAAGGTAGCCAGGTAAGCTAAATGAATTCTTTTTTATTTAACTTTTACAGGAATTAATCACTATGAGGTTTAATTTATGGTAAAATCAAATGTTTCTCATAGAAATCTTCTAAGTAGATCGCGATTTCGAGACCATAACGGTCTCATCTTCAGTCGCCAAAATAGTACTGAAGATGAGACCGTTATGGTCTCGAAATCGCGATCTACTTAGAAGATTTGTATGAGGAGAGGTAAGAAACATTTGATTTTACCATAAATTAATCTTTCTTACAACAATTGTAAATGTTACACTCAAAAGTTAAGATCTTAACTGTTGATAATCCAATAAATCAACCAGCCTCGTGGGCTAGTGGTCAGCATTTTTGATTACAGTTCATTAGGTCCCGGGTTCGATTCCTGGTTAGACTATAGGAATTTTTCCTTAAAGGTAAATTCCTGTGGTTGCCCATGGTCTGGAATTTAGTTATATTTAGGTTAAGGAATCTCCTGGTGCTACATTATTATTGTCACCTATCACATCATGGGGTAATTTAATTCTGCCTTCCAGGTGCCCCAACCTAAGAAACGGATTATAATTCTGCCAATGCCAGGGGAGAAAACCAGAAATGTCATAGGCTTTAGCATGCCCTTAACTGTATAACCAGTAATCATGCATCTTTAAATGCTCTCCATATAAGAGCCTATAGCAGTGAAGCACGTATCAATGCACGCCAATGAAGGAGACTTAGGGAGCCCTACTACTTATGAGTTTGTTGCACAAATCATAAGGTTAAAATTTGAAAATCTTTAATAAATTATGAAATATGGGATTTTTAACATCCTGTTCAACATTATTACAGGATAATAATTAATAAAAAATGAATCTTATCTCATCTTATCATCTGTGATCTTCAAGCACAGTACTGCATTATCAAGGGACATCCCTCTCATCATCAGCCATCTTTACGACTGTCGAACCTGGGTCCACATCCTCGTAAAAATGGCTGAAGATGAAACTGCAGTACCATTTAATTCATAAAAATTAAATGAATCGTGATTTTTCATTTAATTCTTATGAATTAAACCTCATAATGTTAAAAATTCCCAAATTTATTATATAAATTTAACTGCAGTACCATGCTTGAACATCACAGATTATGAGGTGACATACGACTAATTTTTTTATTAATTATAAACTTTAATACCTCATAATGTTATTTATCATAATTAATTTATAAATTATTACAGGATATGACTTTTAACTTTTCAATACAGGAAATCCTGTATAATAAGGGATGCTTGGCAAGTCTAAATTTTTTCTGTTGTAAGACAAATGTCAGGAAACTTTAAGGACCAGATAGCCCCCCAAACACCATCTATCATAATCATACATATATTCACCTTGTTTAAAACACATTACAAATACACAAAACTCCTTCATGCAGTAACTGCAATAAATTAAAAGCAAATTTCTTAGCAAGTCAAATTTATGGTCTGATTTTGCTGGTTTAAGAAATGTATTATTAATTAAATCATATGTATCCAGTATCGTTGCAAGAAAATTAACATGATAGCCTAGAGGGATTTTTAAATTTTGATTCTCAGGTAAACTTCCTCTTTTAATGGTCGAATTTAGCTGATTTTTTGGAGAATACCATTTTAGTTTTATTCCAATTGTATGTACTGAGTTTTGATGCAAAAAAAAATAAAATTTTGCAACCGTTAGAGCATTTTTTTTAAATTTTTTCTGCGGGTCGATCCCCCACTCCTAATGAAATGATTTTCCTGGACTATTTATTTAACTCATGCCCCAATGGGAGTCAATGACCAATCACATTTCAATGATTTTTTATTTACAACCAATCACAGTGGTGTTTCGCCTAGAATTTACCAACTAAAGTTTATCATAATAAAGAAAGCACCTCCTTTTTAACATTCTGAATAGGTCATAGCATTATTTTGCAGTGACTGACTCTCTAAGATATACGGCTACCAGATTGTATAGAAAGTACATGCAAGAGATAATATAAAAAATTGTAACAACTGATTGTACCACAAAACTAGGGTGCATTCTTACAACATTGCGATCCTTTGGCAATAAATAATATTATGATCTGGTTGCAGTGATGAACAAATGAAGCATACCAATCGTTTCTCATTTGTTTTCAAACGTTGCCGTTTACATTAAATATTTAAATATTTTAAAATAACTATAGTTAAATAATGATTTGTGAGTAAACAGCTTAATTTTATTCGTTAAATAGTCCTAACAAATGCCACTCTTGATTTCCAAATTATCTAGATAAATTCACTCCTCACTTTGTGAGTCGTGAATTTATCAATAATTTGGAAATCACTTGTGGCATTACTTATAACGAATTTTACCTTACTATATGCAGCTTGATTCTTAAAAAGAAATTAAATTGTGTTCTGCTAGAGGATTTACAGCACACACACACACACATATATATATATATATATTTAATGGTCATTTTTGATGCCTAGTAATTAGGCTGGATGAAGATTTGTAATTTTTTTCAAACATCTTTTCATGAGTACAACCTCGATTCCTTTGAAATTTGCTAATGGAAAACTTAGACTAATGGTTACCCTAAAGATGCTATATAATTTCATTGTTAAAGCATTTATAAATTAGATAAATTTAAAAAATCTTAAGGGGAATAAATGTGAAATATTTGAGGTGCAATATATTTTAGCTTTATATTTAATTAATGTTGGGAAGTAAACATTATGAGGTTATATCATTAAGAGTGAGTGGAGAACATATTTTTAATGACTCACCTCATACAATTTCAAATTTCTTTGATACCGACGGTTTCAGAAGAACATTTTAGAAATATTAAAAATTGTGAAATTGAAAAATCAGCAATTGCTGCACATAGATCATCATAAAATTGGAAAAGAGGCAAAACTTTTAAAACAATTAGATAAACCTTTGGAATTGACAGTTTGGGAGAAGATATTCATTCAGAAGATAAATATCGATCTATGAACTTCGATATTCTGGTGGATAAAATTTAATTTCAAAATTTATAATCCCAACCAAAGATGGCAGTACAAGAGGTGATGACCATTGAGAAATCAACCACCAGAGAATTTCATCAGTGGAATTCATGACTCCCTCAGGGTTCCTCATCTAACAGGCCTTGGCCTAATACTTGGAAGAAGAAGAAGAATTCATGACTGAAGAGGGACAAGACATTGTCTGAAACCGTTGATATCAAAGAAATTTGAAATTGTATGAGGTGATATATAATTGTAGGCTTTCACGGCCGGCGTCTTGATCCATATTTTGTTCGTCTTCCGGGCTTATAGGCCGTGGTCTGGTTGTCTTGATACTTGACGTTTCGTCTACTACCAGACCACGGCCTATAAGCCCGGAAGACGAACCAAATATGTATGAGGTGAGTTGTTAAAAATATGTTTTCCACTCACAATTAATATTTTAGCTTCTCCTCCTTTTTTACAGAATAGCTACCTCAGAACCACTTGTGCTGAATTGGGAATCAAGTTCCAGTTTTTTATCAGATGAAGATATTGGATTATTAAAAAATAAGCCTAATTATGATGAAATAATTTCAAAGTGTCAACAGATAAAAAAAATGGCTGCAGTATATGCTCATGAAAAACATAAAACCAGCATCATAAATAATGCCTTATCTTCATTTATGGAGGAGAAGATACAATTTGAAGAAGATAAATTGTTAAATGAATTGTTACATTGTAACTGAAATTGAAGATACATTGTTAAATTAATTGTTACATTGTAACTGAAATTGAAGATACATTGTTAAATTAATTGTTACATTGTAACTGAAATGGAAGAAGATAAATTGTTAAATGGATTGAGATTATTGTAACTGAAATTTAGTACACTCATTAATCATTATAAACATTTTAACCAAAATACATGATACCACAAATTTATCATCAGTGCCATGACAGCCCATTATCAGGCCTATCCTTTCTTTTATTTGTTTTGGTTGAAAAATGGAACGGATTTTATTTTCTCAAATAGTTGTGCACTTGTGAACCTAGTAGCCAATCTCCGATCATATGCATTGGCTTTGTTCTGGGACTTAAAAATTATCTGTGCACCATCAGTTCTTTCAAAAGGCTGTACATAGTTTTTTTTTTCTGTAATTAAATTATAATAATCTGCAGCAGAAAGAATAACTCATAAAAACCATTTCAACATGTTTATTCTTTATATTATGCAAAATGGTTTACATTATTTTATTTACAAAAGTTGGCTTTGAGTTATGTTACATTTAAATACTGTTTGTATACCATTTAATTTTTTTTGTAAGAAACCTTGTCAGACCAATATTTAATTCAACAAATTGTAATCACAGTGATTGTGAAAATATTTAACAGCTAACAAAGAACCATTGTATGTAAAAATGAGTATGATTTTTTGATCACAGTTTTCCCATTATTTTATTCTCTATTCTGCTTCATGTAGAATAGGGATTCTTAATCCTAAGTCACAATCTTGATGGATAGTGGATCCATGCCTGTTTATACTAAATCAAAATGAAAGACAATGGGGAGTACGGCTGGACAAAATAAATATAATCAATTGAATTGGTATTTAATTTTAGGAAGTGATATTTTGAGGTTATTTTAATTAAATTATTTTTAGTCTGATCATCTTACCTCAGTATTAATGTTGATTTGTTCTTGGACATGTTTCAAAAAATTCTGTTTTACCATCAACTTTTCCAATCCAGAATTGTTTTGAAACATGTCCAAGAACAAATCAACATTAATATTGAGGTAAGATGATCAGACTGAAAATAATTGAATTGAATTGGTGTTTACTTGATGAAAATACATAACTTATTTAATTAAATAAAAGTAAAACTTAAAGTTTTATGTGATTTTCATATTTATTAAAATATAAATTAGTTACAGCTGTTTTGGTACTTTGTACCTTCTTCAGACATGATAACGAATTAATGAATCATGTCTGAAGAAGGTACAAAGTACCGAAACAGCTGTAACTAATTTATATTTTAATAAATATAAAATATTTAATTAAATAAAACAAATATAAACATTTTGATGTTATATTTAGTTTAACATGTTCCAGTCCTGGACAAATTTATTTTTTTGAAAAAGAAAAATTAAAGTTTGAACCAGGGACCTCCGACTCTGTACATCGTTGTGCAGCCCACTACACCATTCCAAACATGGCACAAACGCTAACATTTATCTTCACTTATACAATTTTCTAACATACGAAGGCAGAACAACGCCTCAGTATTGGAATGATGCAGTGGGCTGCATGACGTACACAGTTGGAAGTCTGCAGTTCGATTCCTGGTTCAAATGTTAATTTTTCTTTCCAAAAAATTAAATATAAACATTTAGAATAAATTGTCCTAAATCATGAGAATTGTGTTAATTCTTAGAATATCCTGTATTGTAAATGGATTAACTCATTTATTGAATGCAAAATTATCACCTAAATTGACTAAATAATTGAATTATATTTTACCATAAATAAATCTTTGTCTTCCTTAACTCCAATGTATTTTAATTCTTTTAACACCTTTTGAATATGATTATATTAATATGTGAATTTACACATTCATTCTCTGGATATTTTGCCTCTTAGAACTAGGTTGTTTTAACTCCACTCATAAAAACTCCTCTTCTTTATCAGTTTCACACATCACATTGTACATTTTGTGATCAGGAAGTGTTAAGACCTTTCCTCAAAATGGTGCTGTTCTTATGAATTGGATATTATCCAAAACTTAATTGAGTTCTCCTTAAAATTAAAAAAAAATTGAGTTAGAATAACCTGATTTTATGCAGGCTATAAATTTCTGTCGTCAGTTTGTGCAGAATTTGCTGGTTTGCATCTCCTCCATTTACCTTTTCATTTTATTGAAACTTGTATTCATGATATGGACTGAATATTATGTTTGATTTATTATAATATAACAAATCAAGCATAATATTATAAAAAATAAAGCTTATAGCAAATATACAGGGTGTCCCAAAATTAGACCGACAAACTTTGGGAGCTGATAGATAGCATTATTTTAAACACTTTTTGTTGATGAAGGTTTTTTGCTGCGGTGCTTCATTTAAGCGCTGGACAAGTTAATGTCATTACTGCCTCCCACCCAGTTGGTTTAGGTACGTAAATTACATTTGTGTGCAGTATGTATCTTTTAAAGGAAAAACACGAAAGAAACAAAACAGACGCTTCAATTCGGTTAGCATGTTTACTTCCTGAGCTCATCGTTGTGTTTCCTTGACATTGTGCGTTAGTTTGCTGGAATGGCTGCTGCATAGTAGTTTATTTACAACATGCAAAGGTACATGTGGAATGAGATGACGGACATGCTGTTGGTGTATGGAAAAGCTGGTTCGGGTCGTGCAGTTGTAAGGCTTTACCAAGAACAGTTCCGCAACCGAAGAGTTTTTCATCACACATTTGCCAGCATTTAAGGTAGACTACGTGAAAGAGGCTCTTTGGATAGACGAGCAAAAGGTCAAGGATTCCTGAGAACGAGGAAGATGTGTTGCGATGCATTGAGAACAATCTTGCAGCTAGTACTTGCGCCATCGCTCAACAATTGTACCTAAGTCGTAGCACTGTGGGAAGAATTCTGCAGGAAATTTTATTGCACCATTTTCATCTTGAAAAGGTCCACGCAATGAGGCCTCAAGACTATTCTCTGCAACAGCAATTTTGTCAGTGGTATCTGGACAAAATTGAAAATGATATACTGTTTGCATCCCATGTCATGTTAACAGATGAAGCATGTTTCACACGTGAGCAGTTATTTAACAGTCGGAATTCACATGCTTGGGCCTTCAAAAATCTCCATGCTACATTTCAGAGATCACATTAACTGAGATTTGATGTTAATGTGTGGGCCGTAATTGTGGATAACTTCTTATTAAGATCATACATTTTGCCCGCCCACTCAATGCTTACAATTACTTAGTATTTCTGCAACAAGTTTTGCCTGATCTAATGGAAACAGTTTCCCTTCATATCGGACAGGACATGTGGTTTCAAACATGATGGGGCACCAGCTCACTTTGGTGCTGAAGTACCTCGTCATCTTACGGCTACATACGGCAATCACTGTATACCCAGAGGTGGACCCATTGCCTGGCCGGCAGGCTCCTCTGACCTTACTCCACTTGACTTCTTTTTGTGGGGGCACATGAAGACTATCGTGTATGAAACAGCTGTTGAATCTGAAGAGGACCTTGGGGCACGAATAATCTGCGCAGCTGGCAAAATCAGAGAAATGGCTGATGTATTTGTGGGTGGGAGGCAGTAATGACATTAACTCATCCAGCACTTAAACGAAGCACCGCAACAAAAAACCTTCCTTAACGAAAAGTATTTAAAATAATGTTATCTATCAGCTCCCAAAGTTTGTCGGTCTAATTTTGGGACACCCTGTATAACGAATCTATATAATACAATTTTTATGTTATATTTTAAATTAACACTTTCCTGAATTGAACACATTTTATTTTAGAAAGAAAAATTAATGTTCGGACTGGGACTCGAACCCCAAATCTCTGATTCTACATGTCAGTATGATACCGATTACATTATCTGAACCTCAACAATTTCTCTTCCATCAGAAGGCCCATGGCCATTACTACCAACATCATCATCTGACAACTTCTATTCAAAGTAATGTATAAATTCTCAATAAAAAGTACTTTGAATAGAAGTTGTTGTTGTTTTCAAATGCTGGGCCTTGGCACCAAAGCCATTAGCGTTCTTGCTCTCCAATATTTCTCTATGGTGGATCCAACACTTTGAATAGAAGTTGTCAGATGGCATTATTGGTAGCGATGGCTACTGGCCTTCTGATGAAAGAGAATTGTATAAGTGGAAAGAATTGTTGATATTTGTATCAGGATTCGGATGGTGTAATCGGTATCATACTGATGTGTAGAGTCAGAGATCCGGGATTCGAGTCTTGGTCCGAACATTAATTTTTCTTTTAAAATAAATCTATGTAATAAAAGTTGATTTTGACATGAAACATGGGTTATAATTGTTTTAGGGTAAAAGGTAAGAATCGAAGGTTAAGAATCCCTGATCTAGGAGCTATAAACATCTTTAATTTCTTAATTCAGCAGGGATATTACACTGTGTAAGTGATTTTATAGTGTAACAAAAAAATGTGTTAATTCTCAATCTTAACAAATGTTTAACCACATGTTTTGAAGGTATTATATACATCTTGAGTAATATTTCCTCGTGCAAAAGTTTGACTTTTTTATTGATTTATTTCCTTTTTGGACATGCAAATAACTTTTTGTCCAATAGCACCAGATTGTCTTGCGACATTTTTTGGTATTCTCTTCTGGCATTGGCAGAATTGTAATCTACTTCTGAGTTTGGGACATCTGGAATTCAGAGTACATATCCCAATGATATGATGAGTGGTAAATGATAACAAAGCACCAGGAGAGTTCTTAAATATAAACTTAACCTAAATTCCAGACCATTGTGTGACCATAGGAATAATTCCCTTTAAGGTAAAATTCCTGTGGTCCAAGCAGGAATCAAACCTGGGACCTCATGAATTGTAGTCAGAAACTCTGACCACAAGAACATGAGGCTGGTGTCCCTAAGATTCTACATTGCTTATCTGGTCTCATTGGTTCAAACCTGTCCCCATATTGATGGAATTTTAAGTTTGTAAAACGTAGAGCACACTAAGGATCATGTTTCTAACTGTTAAAAGCTACGACATGGCTGTAGTTTCTTTAGAAACTATGATCATTAGCAACTTTAAAAAAGATGTAATTCAAGGAATAGAATAAATGAAAACTGAGATGTTAGAGGCACATTATGGGAAGAGATAATACATAAACCCTATATTAGGAACCAGAAACAAGACAGATCACATAACCCACATGGGTGAAGGAAATAAAGAAGCATATACAGAGAAGAAATCAGATAGGCGAGGACTGACTAGACTGAGAGAAATAAAATAATTTTTATTGATATTATACAAGGAGAACTGACAATATTTCAGGCACATATATGTATTTTATTGAAAAATACTAAAGTAATGAACCTATAAATATGTTTAAAAATACTTTGTTTCCAATAGAACCGTACATTTGTGACCAAGATACTTGTTTGTCCTTTAAAAGTAGAATATCATCCATTACTGACTTGCTAGGTCTGATGTAACTTCAACGGACCCCAGCTGTCTTTTCATTGTTCTTACTGGACCTTCTCAGTCTCCACTGTACATCACTCCAGGAAGCATTCTCCTACTTAATGTTGCTCGCCTCTCATAATAGGGATGTAGGAGTCAGACTTTAAAAGTTTTTAAAGAAACATATTTGGTTAAATCAGAAGAGATAGAATACAGAACACTAAAATAAGAGAACATTTGAAGTTAGATAAAATGAAAGAAGTAAAATAAGATGTTATGGCCATGTTAAAAGAATGAAAACTGAAAGCATATCAAGACAAGCACTGGAATTTAGATTAGGATGGAAGAGAAGAGGTCGTTCGAGATATAAATGGGAAGAACAAGTTAAAAAGAATGTTGAGAAAAGAGGTATTGAATGGGTGAAAAAGGAGACATGGAATGACCGAGATAGATGAAAGGCTTTTGTCTAAAATGACTCGTGGAACAGTGACACGAAACTAGATGAAGTCCTCAAGACATTTTCATATTAACCACTTAAAATCTGGGCACTTTAATTACCTCCTCCCTGTATAGTACAATTAGGAACTGAAACCGGAGGGAACATCCTTTAAAACATGTTCTGTAAGGTAAATTCCTGAATATACAGGGTTCTTCATTTATATTTAATTTTAGGAATTCTTCATTTCTTCATTTATAACCTAACGGACACACAGCATTTTGCCTGTGTGCGATTGGGTGTGCAACAGCTGGCTTTGTTCCTACATAAACTCCAGCGTAAAGCATGTATAAAATAAAAGGTACTTTGATAGTCCATGATATATAGAAGAGTATGAGTCACCAAGGTAATATTTATATTTTAATTCTTTAACTTTGTTTGTTATTTAAATACATTGTTTATTACTCCTGTTATTTTTTTGAAGTT
This sequence comes from Diploptera punctata, assembly GCA_030220185.1. Lineage (NCBI taxonomy): Eukaryota > Metazoa > Arthropoda > Insecta > Blattodea > Blaberidae > Diploptera > Diploptera punctata. Next base: position 3,167,689 of record JASPKZ010009790.1, read on the forward strand.
ATTTAACTTATTGCTGATATAATTTATTATTATTATTTTTATGATCATGATTATTATTATTATGATTATCATCATCGTCTGTTCCACTACTGAAGAAATGATCATTTCATGAGGATGACGGAGAAACATACAGTTTTAACACGGTGGTTCTGAATGTACACCAACAAAATCCATACCAAAATTAGCACAACAGGTGGGAATTTCAGAGTCTTCTGCACATAGGGCAACCAAATTATTAAAACTAAAACTTAATAAGTGTACACGTGTCCATTGTTTAAAACATGGTAAGATTTTTATACATGCTTTATGCACGGAATTTATATAGGAGCAAAGCTGGCTGTGGCACACCCTACCAACCATGCACAGGCAAAACTCCGTGTGCCTGTTAGGTTATAAATGAAAACCCTGTAAAAGCTTAAGAGTTAACACATTTATTCCTTAAGTTATGTAGATAGGAAATAACACTATGAGGTTTTTTAATATTGTTTATTTTTTATTATTTCACTCACCTCATACAATTCATAGCAGACCCTGGGTTTCTTCACATCTTTTGTGACAACATAGTTGTGAACGTGACACAGCATTGAGAATGTCACAAAAGATGTGAAGAAACCCAGGGTCTGCTATGAATTATGAAGTATGAGGTGAGTGAAATAATAAAAAATAAACAACATTTATTCCTGTTTGTACAAACACTAGTTCTGAGCTCAAGTTGTATTTAATATGTATGTACTTAGAAACAGTTTGGTTTTAGACAGGTTTGAACTTCCAACAATACCAGTAAACCTAATTGTCTAAGTACATTCTCCAATAATCATCTAGGTCCTAAATGAAAACTTCGTTTTCTATGAGACTTTTTTTCTCTCAATGCAAGATATTCTTTTCTTCTTGAACTAGATCTAAGTTCTAGTATATGGTTGATTTTCTGTACAATTTCTTCGGCTGTACGCTGATCTGCTTCAAAGTCATGATGCTTATAATTTGCTAGATCAGAGTGATGTGAAGATTCTGCCTGATCTGAAGATGTAGTTGAGTTTGCATTGTAATAAACAAGTCGAAATGTTGATCGACTGCTTGATTTAGTATCTGTAAGGTCACAAGCTCCTATACAGTCCATATCATAACTAACGGCCTTCTGTTTGAAAAGTTTGGCACTTACTTTCTGTTGTATGACAGGATCAATTTCTATTTTTTCACCGGAGACACCTGCAATAATAATTTTATATAATATCAAAAATAAAGTATATGCACTGATTCATATATCAATAAGAATCAAATGAATCGTGAATTCTTCTTACCTCATACATCTGTTTTTTTTAACACAGAACTGCAGTATTGGGAAATACATCATTCCCATCGTCAGCTGTTTTCACGACTGTCAATTTTTTATAATGCTGGTAATTTTCTAAACTGCCATCTAGTGTACTTTTGAAGAACTCTGTAATCAAACTTGGTTTGTCTGGAACCTCGAAGTTCATGATTCTAGTATGTTTTTTTTAATGTATATCTTTTCCCAAACTGTTAATTCCAAATGTTTCAAAAGTTTTTCTTCTTTTTCAATTTCACAATTTTTTATGTCTCTAAAGTGTTCTTTTTTGTGAGTGTCTAAGTTCCTTTTTGTTTTTCCTATATATACTTATTGCAATCTTTGCAATTAATGATAAATTCCAGATTTTTTATTGTCTGGGGTGTTAACTTTTTTATTAGTTAACAGAAGATTACCCAGGCTGAATTTGTTAATAGGAGCCAATGTTATATTAAATTTTTTTTAAATCTTTTGAAATTTGTTATGAACTTCTGGATGGTAAGTAAATTTCTTGGAATTATGTTGCAGAGTGGTGTATTCATGTAACCTTTTTTTTGTTGTTTAAATTTCTTTAATTTCTTCTTTGTTATATCTTCATCAAAACCATTTATGTTAGCTATGTGTACAATATGATTATATTCATTTTCAAAATCCTCTACATTAAGTGGAATATTTATTAATCTGTGTAATAGACTGTTGAAAATTGCATGTTTATGTGAAACATGATTAAAACCTGAAGATTTTATGTAGTTATCAGTATGAGTGTCTTTTCTATAAATATTATATTCAATTCTTTGCAGTGGCTCATTTCTTATTAGGTACAAGTCTAAAAATGGTGAAATTAGAAAAATCAACTATAGCAGCACATAGTTTATTAGAGAATCATAGAATTGAAAAAGAAGCAAAACTTTTGAAACATCTATCTCAACCTTTGGAATTAACAGTTTGGAAAAAGATATACATTCAAAAAAACCATACTAGAACCATGAACTTCGAGGTTCCAGATGATCCTAGTTTGATTACAAAGTTCTTCAAAAGTACACCAAATGGCAGTTTAGAAAATTACCGGCATAATAAAAATTGACAGTCGTGAAAACAGCTGACGATGGGAATGATGTTTTTCCTGATACTGCAGTTCTGTGTTAAAAACATAGATGTATAAGGTAAGAAGAATTCACAATTCATTTGATTCTTATTAAGAAAACCTCATAATGTAAAAAATTCCCAAATTAGTTATATTAATCATATATCAATGTTGGGAATTTTACATTATGAGGTTTTCAATTATAAAAATCAATACTGAATTGTGTATATTCCTACCTCATATATCTATGCTTTTAACACAGAACGACAACAGCTGAGGATGGGAGTGATCACTCCCGATACTGTGGTTCTATGTTAAAAGCATACATATATGAGGTAAGAATATACACAATTCTACATGCATTGACCCCCACAAGGTTAAAACTCGTTCAGGTAACAAGAAAAGTACAAGCAAGCATTATTAGATATTTGTTAGGAATTAACATTATGAGGCTTTCAAATTAATAAAATTAAAATTACATCATTTTACCTCATAATAATTAAATGAATCATGATTTTTTCTTACCTCATACATCTATGTTTTTTTTAAACACAGCACTGCAGTATCGGCGACACTTTGTCGTCATCGTCAGCTGTTTTCTGGATAATTACCGGCAAAAAGGAGAAAAAATTGACAGTTGTGAAAACAGCTGACGATGACGACAAAGTGTTGCCGATACTGCAGTGCTGTGTTTAAGAAAACATAGATGTATGAGGTAAGAAAAAATCACGATTCATTTAATTATTATTAATTGAACCTCATAATGTTAAAAATTCCCAAATTTAATATATAAATTTTACCTCATGTTCGGCATAGCACAGGACCATGGTTTTTTAGTCAAAAAAAGGCTGAACATAGGAATGACCAAATTATTAAAACAAAGAGAAAACCCCAAAGAACTCACAGTTTGGGAAAAAATCTACATTAAAAAAATTAAAAGAAGAAATTAATGAACTTTGAAATTCCCAGGGAAAATGATCTGATTTTGAGGTTCTTCAGTCTACCAACAGAGGGAGCAAGATGACATGACAACAACGGTCGCGAAAATCCTGATGATGGAACCAAACAAGGTTTTGAAACTAGTCTAAGAAGAGGAAGATTATGAGGTGAAGTAATAAAATTTTAGATTTAAATTAAAATGTTTTTTACTTCATCTTATATTCAGTCATCTAATTATACCGGTTTCAAAGCTTGGCAGCTTCATCTTCAGTAATTTCTTGTCGATTGATGTTTTTGTCCTGATCGACATAACATCAGTCGACAAGAAATTACTAAACATGAAGCTACCTAAGCTTTGAAACCAGTATAATTAGAAGACTGGATATGAGGGAATGTATAAAAAATTTAATTTAAATCTTAAATTAAACCTCATAGTGATTTTTTCCTATAAAAGTTCAATAATAAAATTTTACTTAAATAGGAATGACTGCTCCTGAAACCACAGTCCTGTGTCGTGACAAACAGAGTGTGTATGAGGTGAGATGATGTACAAGTCATTTTAATTTTATCAATGAAGTTTTATTTAAATGTTAGTAAGTTAATCAGATTTTACACCTCACCTCATATTTTGTTTCCTTTCCAGGAATAGTTTTGAGGAACTTTTTCAGATGCCAGTTGAGGATAAGGAAAGTTCTTGAAACTATTATGAGTTGAGATATGAAATCTCGTTACTTTACTAACTGATTAGGAAGCATATTTTTAATGACCATTCACAGTTTTTCATCCATGTGAAATTACTGACTTTCACTACAAAATAAACTATGTTATTATTTGTATTTCAAATAATCACAACACATTACATAAATTAACAAATCCTTTTAATTATTATGAATTTTAACTTAATTTTGTTGTACTACAGTTCAGATATTTACTGCATTTTTTCTTTTGTTCTGAGTTAACAGTATTTCTTCCATACATAGTAATTCTGCGAGGGCAGGTCTTTCACTGCAATCAGATTTTCATGCTATGCTTTGCAGCTTTACTAGGGAATTATAGGTGTGGTAGCTTCCCTTTTTTTTCCACAATGGTGAAGGATGATGATGTCCAGATGATTTTCAGGGACCGTTGGGCCCTAAGCTTCCTGACATTTGTCTTACATGTGAGGGAAAAACCCCGAAAAAAAGACCTATCCTGACCCGGGAATCGAACCCAGGCCCACTGCATGGACATTATTTCTTATTAGTATTAATTTTAACATTGAATAAATTAAATAAATTGTTTAAGATTGGATCCCTGCCTACGTCGCCACTGTTGGAAATGAAATGGCAGATATCCTGGCCAAAAAAAAGATTAACTATTTTTGCAAACCAGAAAAGAAACAACATTTAACTTAAAAAAAAATGCTACTCCTTCAATTTTTCATCCAATTACATTTTTATAACAAATCAGAAAAATCCTCAACAAAGACCACTTTTCTACTGATATTGAGAGTATACTCCAACTCTATGGCCCATTAAACCTAGAAGGTCCTTGGCCTGATAGGTAGCTGCTGGCCTCACATCCACATGTTAATCATAGAGATGGATGATCATCCAGCCAATAATGGGGTGATGTGGTCAGGATGTTGGATTCTCCAACCATTATAGCTGATTTTCTCAAGCTGGAGCTGGTACTTAATGTAGCTACCCAAATTCCTAATGAGGCTGTATGTGCACCAGTCCTATACTGGCCAAAATTCCATGAGAAAATCTCCTCTCCCATGCAGACTTGAACCAGCAGAAGTCCCATAGCTCTGCATCGAGGCTTGATGTCTTAAACTGCTGGCTACAGCTCATTAAAGAAGTTGACAGTATATACAATAAACAAGGATATTTTATAAATTAAAAAGTGTACATTCTTACCGAGATGTATTTCTGTTTTTGTTCTAACTTTACTAAGAATATAGACACGAAAGCACTGGTACAGTGGCGCCTCCATTGCAGTCATGTGACCTTGCATACGAAGCTGATCTTCTACATCTTGCTGATGTGCTGCACAAAGAAACAGTAAAACCAATCATTTTGAGATTAAAACAAATGGAGTGCAAATATTTTGTTTAAAATTATATAGTATATATGTAATTTAATAACAAGCAATTTTTATTAATACAGATTGGTCCCACGAACTAGTAGTTAAAGTGCTCGCACCTGGTTCCAAGTTTTGGAGGTTCAAACCTCGCCAGGGTCTATATAGTATTATTATTATTAAGACATAAAAATCTTATATCTTGCTTTCTTTGGAAGGCAAATAGAGCCATGGCTGCCTTGTCTCACAGATTTATGGCATAAAACCCATTCAATATGTCATGCCCATAATAATAATAGTTTTATTTAAACTAGCAGAGTTAGAGCCATAGGGCCTTATCTTCCACTCAACCAATACTTTAGTATGAAAGGACCAGGTATTAAAAATAATTTTGATGTTATATTTTAAAATAAAACTGTATTAAAAATAATTGTTATTTTTTGTATATTATTGAAACAATTGTAAGAAATACAAAATGCATTTATACACTATAATTAAAACTCATACTAATATTAAATACTACATAAAAATTGGGGGCACGCCGTAGCATAGTGGTTAAGGCACTGCGCTACAAGCCAGAAGGTCGAGTGTTCGAGTCTCGGTGGGGGTCAGGATTTTTAAACTGACCCAAACATTCTGGCAGCACTACAGCTCTGGGGTCGACTCACCCTATAACAAAAATGAGTACCAGACACTTGTTCTGAGGGTAAAGGCGGCCGTCATGTAGGGCTGACAATCTGGCTGGCATCAAGTGCCGATTGTCCAGAAAAAAGTGGGAGCCTTAACCTCCTACTACCCCAAGGGCCTCCTGAGGCCTGTAGTGGGATCACTTTACCTTTACATAAAAATTGCATTTAAAAATAATACAATTGTACTAAACACTATAATGGTTATAAACACAAGTAATTAAAATGATGTGTGATAACGAAGCAACAGGAGAATCCTTAAACCTAAATTCCAGACCATGGACAACCACAAGAGTAAATTCTCTTTCAGGAAAAATTCCTGTAGTCTGACCAGGAATCAAATCTGGAACCCCTGACCACAAGACCATGAGGTTGGTCATAATCATAAATGTTCAAAACATTTATTACATAATAATGTTACGTTTTACAAATTGCATTTTCACACACAGACAAGCTTTTTTTTTTTAGAAATTATAACAATTCACACAATTAGTTGGATCTAGGAAAATTTGTAAACTTTTGTAATTTTTTTGTACCAACCTTTACTTCTCCAAGATTCTTGAACAAAAATGGGCTCTAATTCTTCCTCCCTGCAGAAAGAATAAGAATATTATAATAAAATTAGGAAGTAATAAGTAAGGTGAATCCAGAGTCATCTTACCTCATAACTTGTGTTTTATTTGAACTAGTTTCTGTATACCAACAGTATGGAAAAGCTGATGATGGTATACATGATATACAGAAACTAGTTCAAATAAAACACAAGTTATGAGGTGAGATGACTCCAGATCACCTTATTCATTATATTATACATACATTATAAATCATAAATATTTATCAAATGTGGGGAATGATAACATTGGTAACAGTGAAAATCTTATTAAGTTATGTAGGTAGGAAATAACACTATGAGGTTTATTTTAATTTTGTTTAGTTGTTTCTTGACTCACCTCATACTTCTTAACTCCCTTACATATCTAGATTTCGTCACTGTATTTGTGACATTCATAATGCTGTTCACGTTCACAACTAACGTCCAATGGTCTCCTGTCCTGCAGACTGAGTCTGCCATTGGACGTCAGTTGTGAACGTGAACAGCATTGAGAATGTCACAACTACAGTGATGAAATTTAAATATGCAAAGGAGTTAAGAAGTATGAGGTGAATCAAGAAACAACTAAAAAAAAAAAGTGAAAATCTTACTGACTTGAATGTAGCTATTTATTTTGATAAATATTTTTAATTTAACACTTTCAAATACTGGACTATTATTTTGGAAAGAAAAAATGGTGTAATGGATAGCATCCTCATATGGAGAACAAGAAGTCCAGGGTTCAAGTGTTAATTTTTCTTTTCAAAATAATAGCTATTTATTATCCATTTCATCCTGAAAAAATATGAAACATCGTTAAAAGTTTCCGTTAGCTTTTAGTTCTCAAGTCATTTAAATTGTAAGGAAATTTTTATGAAATTTGTCATCTGGAGATTGTGTTGGCATTTAAAACCAAAATCAAGCCTACTCAGCAAAATATAATGTTACATTCATTTTTCTCAACCCAAAATTAGAATAGTTAGCTATTTTGAGAAAGGAAAGGATTTCAAAGTGTATTTTTACTGAACACAATTAAATTATTGTAATCAATGGTAAAGAGAACAATTTTTGCCTGAACCGAGAATCAAACCCCAAACCTTTAGCTTTCTGTGCTAATGCTCTGTCCACTGAGTTAATTCAGGCTTCATTCCCATCTAAGCATAAATCCTTCTGTTACCTTACTCAGGCAAAAATTTTTCTCTTTACCATTGATTCGATAATTTAATTGTGTTAATTAATTTACTTATTTCTATCATAGTAATAGCTTTAGCTTCTCAATATTAATTTAATGTATTTTTATTATTTGTATTTGAGATTAGTATATCTAATAAACCTAGAGTTAATAAGCAAAATAAGTCAAATTTGTTTTTCTTGATACAAAATTAGGGCAGTTTATCTATTTTGAAAAACGAAAGAATTTTAAGGTACAGTTTTGTTGACCAGTACAATGAAGTATTTTTAAGATAATTTTTTGTTTGTCTAAACAAAAAAATATATATTTGAAGAAGAAAAAATGTATGCTCAGACTGGGGTTTGAACTCAGGACCTTTGACTTTGTATGCTAATGTTCTATCAACTGAGCTACCTGAGCACTCCAATCTAAATGCTAAATTTGCATGTAGATTGGAGTGCTCAGCTCAGTTGGTAAAGCATTGGCATAGAAAGTCAAAGGTCATTTGCACTTAGAAGTGGGAAGAAACACTATGATGTATTTTTATTATTGATTTAACATTTCTCAATGAAAGATAAATTAAATTTGAAGAGAAAAATTTTCGCCTAGACCGGGACTCGAACCCGGGACCCTTGGCTTTCCGGGCCAAGTGCTCTACCAACTGAGCTACCGAGGCGAGTTACGATCTAGATGCAAATTTTTGTCTTATGAATGAGTTGGAGAAAACATTTTCTCTGAGCATGAAAGTAAAATCACTTTTGAAACAGGTATCGTGAAAACGCACAACTTTATGAGGTGAGATTTATAAAAAAAAATTCTCCAACTCATTAATAGATTCTTTATTATTCATTTAATCCATTTACATTTTTTTAGGGTAAGTAAAATTGATATGGGTTCTTATATATAAAAATAAACAGAGAAAAATTATGAATTATGAAATTCACAATGCCAAAACATCTTTTTAATACTCCTAAGCAAAATCACATGTTTAGAATGTAATAATCTCATTTCTCCACAGCAGAAAAAAAACTTAAATATTCAGGATCAAATTTTATTAAGATAATTGTATCCTTCAGTTTATAGCAATAGAAAATAAAAGATGAATAATATTTTTTTAAATACAATTGGAAGTAACATTAAGGGTCGCATGTTTGGACGCATTAGACAGTAAAATGCCTTCTCTGCTGAGCAAGTTGTATGCTAATACGATTTTGCTTACTCAGAAATCTGTTCATGCGATAATAATTGGTTAAATTTGTAAGCTACCTGCGGAGGTACCTTACATGAGCAACTCAAATTAAAATCCCGAAGGGAACCGAACGGGAACCGATGGTAATCGATGTACTTTGCTGCTTTATCCAACATTTATCCAAGATGTCGGACCTTGAAGACTTCGATCATGTTTTCGGTATACACGGAGAAGAGGAATTTGATAGAGTCTACCAAAGAATTCAACTGGAAGAACAGGAGAATCGGCGTAATATTGCGTGTCGCAGACGTGTTTGTATACGGTATTATTTGCAGGATGCAAGCATAAATGCATTCCTCTATAGCAGACGAAAATAACGGAAGTGGTTTTATCGCTGAGAATTCTGGGTAATTCGTTGCCAATATTACGAAAACGTCGACTCTCGTGCATGACCGTTAATTCGTTCTCAGCAATTGCTCACGGTGAATCAGCTCACTAGTGATTGGAAGTAATTTGAGTAGAGAGTAATGTTCTAACATACGACCCTAAGAGGTTTATATAAGAATCAAATGAATCGTGAATTCTTATTAAGAAAACCTCATAATGTAAAAATTTCCAAATTTATTATATTAAATTAATAGGTTTATTTAATAATTCAGATAGTTGGTCTGTGTATTCTTACCTCTTATGGTTGTTTCTGTTGAACATATGTTTCAAGGCTTGTGAGCCCCATCCTCAGCGATTACAGACTCTGTAATTAGTCTGCAATTGCTGAGGATGGGGCCCACAAGCCTTGAAACATACGGTCAACAAAAACAACCATAAGAGGTAAGAATACACAGACCAAATATCTTGATTATTGAATAATATTTTGTTGCTACAATATTATAGAGTTATTTAATTTAAGCTGGTAACAGTAAAGTATATAAAATAAAGCAGTATTGATAAAAATTTAATTTTGAGATAAATCTTGATTCATAAGAGTTGAAATTATATATATTATAGAAATTTCTGCCTTTAGATATAATAACCTATAAATACAAATAATAAAGTAATAAGATAATGACAAATATGAGGGGAGTCAAATAATCTAACTCATAATAAATAAAGTAATAATTTTAATAATAATAATTTTATTATAAAAAATATGACAATAATTTGGAAATATAATTAAAAACTTTGTAATTTTGAAACAAGTATAAAATAATAAAAATTTAAGACTCAAATTGCTGCATGTGACAAATATTTTACCGTTCTATAGACTTTGAGTCATCATCTCTCTTTGGTCGCTCTACAAGAGCCAAATAATTGAATCCAAATTTTCCAACAGCTTCACGTGGGTCCAAACAAGGGAAATCCCAGTCAACTTCTCCATCATCTTCAGCTATATACAGTCCATAGTGTTGAACACCATCCCTACAATTAGGAAAAAAAAAGTTAATTGTGTGCAGGAACTGCATAAATAAGCAGTAAATTGAATTTACGGTCCACTTTTGCTGGATTACTATATATACATATTTTTATTGATTAAATTGTATGTATACAGTTTTGTTAAGAGAAAACAAACAAGGCAGCCACAAGAATGATTTTTTAAATGTTGGCTTTCCATACTTCTAACGTTCGGATTTCGCTGATTCTTTAAGAACACCTTTCCTCATTTTATTTTATGAGCATATATGGAGTTCCACTGCAAAAAAATCAAACATTACCAACCATTAGAGGGATTATATTATTTTGAGCCTGTTTATCAATTGAGGTAAGATTAACAAACTCAAAATAATTTGCCACATTCTTCACCAAGACAATAATACATACATTACCAACCATTAGAGGGATTATATTATTTTGAGCCTGTTTATCAATTGAGGTAAGATTAACAAACTCAAAATGATTTGCTACATTCTTCACCAAGACAATAATACATACATTACTACTCTCCGAAACCTAAAAGAGGAAAGTTTACAATGTGTGAGAGACCTTAACATTGAACCTAGTGACATCAACATTAACACTCGAAGTCTTCTACCAGATGCAAGGAAACTCAGGAAACAACTAAGAGACAAAGAAGCAGTTCTCTGGAGTCAACTTCCTCATAAAGGAAAAGGCGTTGTTCTCTACAATGAATATACACCGGCAAATCAATGGATTCGTGACCATCAGGGATTGTCTTGTTCCGAATGGAGAGAAGCGATTAACCTTTCAGCATTGAAACAGTATTTAAATGGACATCCGGTGTGCGGACGGAGGACATTTAAATAATTAAAGCTAATTTTACTGGAATACTTTCGAAATGCCAGATCTCGGTTAAATATGATCCGATTTTAGTGAATTTTGAATTAAATTGAACACGAAAATGTAGAGAAATGTAATAAATACAATACATTATAATTTGTTTTTACAGATATGAATAAATTATTATAGAAATTTATTTTTAAAAAATGTGAGTTATTAAAATGAATTTAGAGGTCCTATACTTGGACACCCCTGTATTTAGAACAGCTGATACGTTATACCGTCGCCTGTGGGTGTCTGAAGGTCAAATTCCAGGAAAATGTGCGTGTCTAAAAATAAATTATCAGTGAATGTTGAGACTTGAATGGACAGCAAATCTCTCTATGCAGCAAATGCCATAGACTTCATATCGGTTCTCTATGTTTATATGACTCACTTATTCGATCATATTATATACAAATCGATAGATTGAAATGTTGACTTTCGATCTGAGTTAGAATATTTCAAATAGTACATTAACCAGCTTCAAGAGAGCAGCTCAAATCAGTCGCTGCGCTGTGGTGGTCGTGGATAGTAAAATAACTATTTGAAAGCTGGTATTCGTCATCTAGTTCTTGTTATCAATTATAATACGTCTTCCATACTTTAGAGAAGGTATTGTAATACTTATAATTATTAATATTATATTTTTCTCCACATTTTTTCAGCGGAAAATGAACACTGCGCTACATACACAAGTCAAACCTCAGTTTGAAATCATGGAAACTATATCTAATATAACAATTATAATAATTTATATAAGCAGACTTTATATGTATAATCTGACAGCTATGTTTTCTGTCTATATTTATATTTTAACACAATTGAGTTATCTTAAAAATTCAGGCCACAAATTCAGTTTAAATAACTTGCCGTTCAGGTCAGTACCATGTACTGAGGCCGGCGGCATGTGAAAAGTAGTAGGTCAGTACCGTGCACAGAGGCCAGCATACAAGGGTTAAAATGCAAGCCAATGTATCGGCGGTGCGTTCTTTGCCAGGCAGGTCTAGGGACGATACCCTCTGTAGATGTTGTCGCAGAGAGCACGAAACCCTTGCACACGTCCTTGGGGCATGTTCATTTGGAAAATCACTGAGAAATATTCGGCACCACACTATTCGAAATATGATGGCAGAAGCCTTGCGAGATTTTGGATACACAGTTTATGAGGAAGTACATGGTGTGGCCATTAATGGGAGTAACAGATGAATAGATATTATTGCATTTAGACCATCCTCTAAAATTGATATTAGATCCCACAATTCATTTTGAGACTCATAGACTGAGGAAGTTGACTCTGAAAAGAAAGCCATATATGAGCCAACAATTGACTATTACAAAGATAAATACCAACTAGATAGTATAACTGTCACAGGATTGATGATCGGGGCAAGAGGTACTATACCATGATTCTTAGCCAAATTTTGGAATTCCTTAGATTTGGACAGGGTGTATCTTTCTAGAATTGCCATCGCTGCCATTAGAGGATCAATTTCAATTTTAAGAAACCATATTTACAAAATTACTTTATAGTATGTATACTTCAATTAGGCCTACAAGTTGAATTTTTTAAAATATATTTACAAAATGTGTTTCATCAATTACAAAATTAATTATCTGTATCACTTTGTCCTTGAGGCAATCCTCTAATGAGGAAAGTTTTATATAATAAAAGAACCTCAAAATATTACTTCCTAAAATAAAACATTAGAGGGATATTTAAATTTTTACTTCAGGTTAACCCCAACTCCTAATTATATGATTTTGCTGGTTAAAGAACTCAACCTTATTTTTCTTGTATTTTGATGTTATGATTAAATTTTTGACATTTAGAAATGAAGGCAAATTTGACAGAAAAGAAAAATCAATGCTTGAGCCAGGATTTGGTTCAAATCACAGATCAGGCATTTATTTTTCTTCATACTTAAATATGGGAAATAACATAATGAGGTCGGTAGTCATAATATTGGTTGAAAATGAGAAGGCTGTCCTCTTGAAAACTGCAATTCCTGTGTTTAAAAAAAACATGAAATATGAGGTGAGATAGGAATATGACTCATTCATTCATTAAATTTATTTTTCTTTTCATGTCATATATATCTAGAGTGGGTGTATATAGAAAGATATCTTCAAATTGTGAAAACTGAGTCATCAAGCTAGAAAGAGTGACAATTTAAAAAAAAAAAGAAAATATTGATATGGTAGAACAGACCTTATAGTAACAATGGTGATTATTATTGTTTCATGAAATGTAAGTTTAAGTTTTTTCTATAAAATTGTACTATATACTTTAAGTGCTCCTTATACAGTGGAAAATATAGTATCTACCTAGTGAGTACAAAACTGAAACACAGAAATGGCATATAGTTGGTATTAGATACACAAATAAATTGATAACTCACTTTAAATTCTGTTGTCCATTATCTAATGATAGCTTCCAGCATATTAATCCAATTAAATCTTGTACTTTAGCAGTTGCTAAGACAGAAACTACCATGGGATAATTTCTCTTTTCAGGCTCCAAAATGGTAAGAAAAATGTTATATACTCTTGTAGGAACTCCAACTTGTGCCTTCAAAACACATAATAAACATGATTAGAAAAAAATTACACGGATTACAATGGGAGAAAACTTTATTGATATTGAGAGAGAGTCTTCTGGGGGATGGTTCCATTTCACCTGAGACTGCAACTGCCATTTTCAAGAATATCGCAATTCCAGTCATGAAACTTTTTATAATGAAAATTCTCGAACAAGTTATTTATGCTGTTTCATAAATTAATTATGGGAAATAACATGAGACTTTCAAGTTAATAACCAATAAATAGTGAGTCGTGAAATTTCACCTCATAAACTTTGTGATCTTCAAGCACAGGACTGCAGTTTCAAGACACATCCCTCTCATCTTCAGCCATCTTACGACTGTTGAATTTTGGTCTGCATCTTAATCTTCAAAGTTGCCATCTGGTGTTGATTTGATGAACTTTGAGATCAAATATTTCTCGCCGGGAATTTTAAAATTCATGGATCTAAATTTGTTCTTCTGAATGTATATCTTTTCCTAAACTGTCAAATAAGGGTTTTGCCAAATATTTCAAAAGTTTAGCTTCTTTTTCAATTTTATGACAGTCTCAAACTATGAGCTGGAAATGCTGATTTTTCAATTTTACCATTTTCAATATTTCTAAAGTGTTCTTTTTTTCAGAAGAAGAAGTTTAATCCATGAATTTTGAAATTCCTGGCGAGCAAGATTTGATCTCAAAGTTCATCAAATCAATACTAGATGGCAACATTGAAGATGAAGGTGTAGACCGAAATTCAACAGTTGTAAAGATGGCTGAAGATGAGAGGAATGCATCTTGAAACTGTAGTCCCGTGCTTCAAGATCACAGAGTTTATGAGTTGAGATTATGAAAGTGACTCATTATTGATTAATTATTTGTACTCTGTAGGTTTAGGTTCATTTTGTAAGGTGAAAGAATCCAATCCGGTTGTATCGGCTTGGTAGACTTGAAAGCAAAGGAATATTTGGGGGAAAATTAAACTACATCTAGGAAAACAGAGGACCCCCTAATGAAGTGTGAAGGTGCGGTTCCCAGAGAAAGAGTGGAGAAATTTTTTTTTAAGAAAAAGAATAAATTTTATTTCATTGTGAGGTACTTTTTCCTTAAAATACTTTTCATGGTGTTATGAAGTCACACTGTGGGGTATTATTTATTTAGGTAAACTTTTATCACTCTCCTCATATTCTTTCTTCTATTAAAAGAAACTAGTTTTCGGAAGCTTTCAACTTCAGTTCCCTCTTCAGTAATTTCTTCAAGACTACAGAAACAATGGTCACAAAATTACTGAAGATTGAACTGAAGTAGAAAGTTCCAAACTAGTTTAAATAGAAAGAAGAAGAATATGAGATGGGTGATAAAAGTTTAACTATTTTTTCCCCTTGTTTTCTGGACGTACACTTAGCGACAATATTTCAAGTTCTAACACGCGATTAACACGAATAAACTAATAGCACAGTAGAGCTACAATACGTTCCCCTTCTTCCTTTCAAGATCATTCTTTCTAAACACAACAAGGAAGCAAAAGGTTGGCTCAGTGCTTAGAGGCTTGGTTCGTATGCAAGAGATTACAGGTTCGATTCCCAGTGAGGTAATTTTTTTTAAATGTTAAAATCCTTTCTATTTTATTCCGTATGTCCATTCTTAAAGAAAAAGAAAAGTACTATTTGGAAGTATTACTATTTTTATTATTAATATTATTATTTATTTATAAACGGTTTGCAGTGTAATAAAAAATCTTCCTATGCCCAAAGCTTTTGAAAATGTTTATCTTCTTTTTCTTGGCTACCCTTTTGAGTTAATTTTGATCCCCAGGTAATTACATCAATTGATACATCCCATTATTATTATTATTATTATTATTGTCATTCATCTATGGGCTATTATTATGCTGGATTGGACATATATAAATCAAATAATTTAATTGAAGGGTGAAACTTTTTCCTCACTAATACGTAATAAGAAAATAAACTCATAAATATATGAAGCTATATTATATTTTATTACATAAATTTGTAGCATTATTATTAAAATGTAGTACTGCACACAAAATTAAATTTATACCGGTAGCTAAATGGTGTTACAGAGTTTATGAAGGCAGGAATGTTACTTCTAGATAGTGTAGAGTGGACGTAGATTATGTGGCAGAAATTATATGTTATAGGATGTATTTTGTGAAAATACAAATAAATAAAAAAATTGTCTGACGATTCGAACCCTGGCTTTCACATATATTTCGTCTTGTTGTAAGTAGTTTAACGATCTACGCTACTCGAACGCCCAATACTAGATACCTTGTTTACTTTTGTACTATGAATGAGAGTTGAACTTTATTTAAAATGTTGCAATTTGAGTAATATTGCATTTGTCAAACACTCGTAAATATCTAAAACATATCTCCTTCACTGTTCTTTAACTATTTAAGATGGTTAAAACCAAATACAGCATATTACACCCGTGAACTGCAGCTATGGCTTTTCGAGCATGCACAGTGGCCATAACAGGAACTCTGCTTTTGAAGCGGTTCATTTCTTTTGTCGCTAAGTGTACATTCAGGAAGGACCATGAATTTTGAGTTTCTTAGAAAAAGATTAAATCTCAAAATTTATTCAATCTGCATCAGGCAACAGAAGAAAGCTGGTGTTAAGATTCAATTCAAACAGTTGAAGTGTAGCTTAGGGATGAAAGCAAAGGTTTTTGAAATATGTCGGGTGAGAAAACATATTTTCTTAGCAATTATTATAAGTTAGGAATTTTGACTCACCTCACATTTTTTATTTTCTTGCAGACTATAGTTTCTTCACATCTATGTGTCATTGTCAATGCTTACTAATATAATTTTAAATATTAAATATTTTCTTAGGTAAGGTATGAAATTTCCAATTCATATTTATATTCTATTCGGAACTATATTTTCAGTCAATGTATCATGTTAATATTTATAAGTATTTTTAATCTATTAGCAAACTTTGTACTGTTTGAAAATTTAAAGTGTTTGTTTTATGATCCTTAGTGAAATTACCCATTTAAGTTTGATTCATTTGATGTTTTTATTATTAATTTAACACTTCTCACTGAAGGATACATTATATATGAAGAGAAAAATGTTTGCCCAGCCTGAGACTCGAACCCAGGACCTTTGGCTCTTTGGGCCAATGCTCTACCAACTGAGCTACCAGAGTGAGTTGCAATCTAGATGCAAATTTTTCTCTTATATACGTTGTAATTCCCATGCACCATATGCTACGAAGTCTTTGCTTCTCTCTTTGCAAATGGCAGCTTCTTAGTTAAAGACATTTATTGGGAATTTAAACACTACATTATAAAGCCAGTAGGGCTTCTATTGATATTTTTATTATTAATTTAACACTTCTCACTAAAGGATAAATTATATTTGAAGAGAGTAGTGTTTAAATTCCCAATAAATGTCTTATTAACTAAGAAGCTGTCATTTGCAAAGATAGAAGCAAAGGCTTCATAGCATTTGATGCGCGGAAATTACGACATATATAAGATATAAATTTGTATCTAGATTGCAACTCACCCCGGTAGCTCAGTTGGTAGAACATTGGCCCGGAAAGCCAAAGGTCCTGGGTTTGAGTCTCAATCTGGGCAAAAATGTTTCTCTTCAAATATTAAACTGACCCAAACACTCTGGCAGCACCATAGCCCTGGGGTTGACTCAGCCTCTAATGGAAATGAGTACCAGATGCTTGTTCTGGGGTAACTCAGCCTCTAATGGAAATGAGTACCAGATGCTTGTTCTGGGGTAAAGGCAGCCGGCATGCAGGGCTGACATCAAGTGCCGATTGTTCAGAAAAAGTGGGAGCCTTAACCTTTAAAAGACTTGTGAGCTAAATTTGTCCCATACAATGTGAAGCCCAAAAAGACTTATGGGACATATTTGTCCCATGATATAATTTTTTTTAAAATATTAAAAAATCAAAAAACAAAAATTCAAGGATGTTATCAGTCACTCTAACTTACACTGTTATGGTTCAGGTATCTACAGAAAAAAAACACAGACAGGTGGTACCTTTTTTCACCCCTAATTTTATTTTTAAAGTGTAATGCAGTAACATGGTAAATTCCTATTGAGTTTGTATTTTTTTAACATTCTTACCTCATATGTTTATTCTGTTGGACGATCATTTCAAAGCTATTGCTCCATCTTCAGCTTGTTAACAAACTGGTTTTTTTCTTTTCTTCAAGTTGTCGGCCCTGGATCTGTGTTCCAAAGAACTTGGTAATGAGACTGCTTTCTTCAAGAATTTCAAAGTTCATAATTTTCCCCTAGTTCTTCTACCTCATAATGTAACTTCCTAATGATTTTAAAATTAAAAAAATGGTAAATTCCTTACTACACATTATTTAAAAAAAAATTAATAAATATACCTAAGTTATTTTGGTAGATTCTTAATGCAGGATGTCTTCATCAATCATTTAGAACTGCCCTTTCATATGGTAAGCCCTTGAAAAACCCAATATACAGAACCCCATACTGCATTCTTAACACTTTGTAAACGGCACCGCTTTTTATCTCAGTTGTAACACACTGTATAATTAATTCTAATTGTATAAATTGTAGGCCAATGTTGTTTATCCCTTTCTTCTAAATGAGAAACCCTAGAAGATATGTCACAAGGTCATTCTACATGTCGTTAGGGGTGGATCTGTGGACAAGTCTGAGTCTGAAGTCTCGATGTGTCACTCTTGCATACACTGCATGATATCAATAAAATTTAACTGTTCAGATTAGTCAAGACAGTAGGATGAAAAATGTGTTAGTCCAATTTCATAGTTCATCTACTGATAAAATAACTATTAGCCATTTTGTTAGACCTGTTAAAGACAGCCCAGAAAAAATTTTCTATTATTTTTGGCTTCAGAATATTTCCATGAGCGTCTCAAAAATATCCCTCTGCATTATGCATGTTTGTTAGCATATGTACATAACTCATTTTACAATAAAAACTGAAGTCCACATAGAGAAAAAAATCAACTCTGTTGATTTGAATACTGCACTTACAGAACTGTTTGTATGCATAACATGGTATAGAGACTGTTGACCTTGTATTCTCTAACAGGGGGAAGCACACAAGCAGGAATTTTACTTCATAAGCATGATACATTTATCTACACGTGTTTTCATTTGCGTCTTAGGATATAGGAAGTAGTACACTGTCAAATGGCAAACTGAGACTATGTATCGTCGAAAAAAAAAGAAGTAGACCTCGTATGGGAAAAAAATTAATTTGTAACAAAATTCTCTATTATATGTAAAAATAAATCATGCCATTGAATAATATACTCTCTTCTGAATAAAATAAAAGTTAATTAATAAATGGGTTGGAGAAAATGTTTTAACATCTCACCTCACAAAGTTGCGTGTCTTCACGATACCGGTTTCAAAAGTATAGTATTACTTCCATCTTCAGTCAAATTCCAAATTGCGTGTCTTCACGATACCGGTTTCAAAAGTAATACTATACTTTTGAAACCGGTATCGTGAAAAACACGCAACTTTGTGAGGTGAGATGTTAAAACATTTTCTCCAACTCATTTATTAATATAAATACCTCATAGTGTTTCCTCCCACTGTAAATTTAATTAAAAAGAAATAAAAGTTGTTTTATATTTCTATCTCTAACAGTTTTCGGTAAAAAAATGTTTTTGTTCATATATGCACTCTAGAGTGGATTTAATCACACTTGGGGCATAGCGGGGAATTTAAATACCCAGGCACTTAAAGGTTAACCTCCCACTACCCCAAGGGCCTCTCGAGACCTATCGTGGGATCACTTTACTTTTATATAATTTATCTTTCAGTGAGAAGTGTTAAATTAATAATAAAAACATCAATAGAAGCCCTAATGGCTATATAAATTCCCAATAAATGTCTTCTTAACTAAGAAGCTGCCATTTGCAAAGATAGAAGCAAAGGCTTCATAGCATTTGGTACACAGGAATTACAACGTATATAAGAGAAAAATTTGCGTCTAGATTGCAACTCGCCCTGGTAGCTCAGTTGGTACAGCATTGTCCCAGAAAGTCAAAGGTTCTGGGTTCGAGTCTCAGTCCAGGTGGAAACTTTTCTCTTCAAAAATAAAATTTGATTAATTTATTTAAATTCTCAGTTGGATAGTCCTACTTGGGTGAAGACCCTTCTTTTCCACCCACTGATGTCACATTCTTATCCATAAAACACACAGAGATCTTAGTCGCAGGCATATTTACTTCATATCCATGTAAAAAAATGGTAATGGATTAATTATGTATAAATATCTTACATTTCCATCATATTTTGCATATTCTGCAAAAGGATTCTGTGGGAGATTTGGACATTTCTCTAGTTGTTCAGTCAAAAGAGAATGTCTCTTTGCTGGTGGTTGCTTCCTGTCTTTTTTAAAATCCTTTCTTTGAAAGAGTCCAGCTCTTTCTTCATCTGAAAATATAAAGTTCATGTAACATTATAAAATAATTCTAGACATATATGTAAAATATTACATTTAAATTATCACTAGAACAGTCACTTATAGGTCTAAATTTGACAAAGCGCTACTATAATCATCCCAAATTATCAATCAGCAGATGAGAATGTTTTGTGGCCTTAGATGCAGATCATGGCCATCTTATATAAAATAATATTAAATATATTAGATTTTATAGAATATCTTATTGTTTTACAAATTACACATAGTCATAATCAAAGAAAAAGATAAAATAAAAACATTTGCCTAAGGGACAACAGAGATTTAAAATAAAATTATAATGTAGATATCTCACCATAGGTTAATTAAAAAAAATGGAAACTGAAAAGGGATATTACCAAGACAAGTAAAAAAGTAGATTTAATAAGAAAATTATCTATGGAAAAATACAGAATATTTTTAAAGTAATACAGAACAGTGAAAAAATTATTATATGAGAGAAAAACTATCAAAGTATGAGACTAATAAAGAACATATAGTTTAAGATAAATTAAACCTCGTGATTTATTCCCATAAAAGTTCAATATATAATTTATTGTATCATAACAAAAAGTAAATGAAATAAATACTAGTTAGGCTAAATAATTATAAGTTTCTTACCTTATAAGATTATTTCTTAACACTAAATTAGATTTAATTATAGAGTTACTGCCAATTTCAGAAGAAAATAAGGGGTTATTAAAGAAAAAGATTGATAATAGGTTTTTGTCTCTTTAATTCTTACCTCATATTGTTGCTAGAGTCTGTAACTATTGAAGATGAGGCTACATGCCTTGAAACATATATCAAACAGAAACAATGAGGTAAGAATTAAACAAACAAAATTTATTATTAAGTAAACCCTCATAATTAAATTATTTTTAGCCTGTTCATCTTACATATTAATATTAATATTGAGGTAAGATGAACAAACTAACTTACTTACTTACTTATTCACTGGCACTATCGAACCCGTAGGTTCATGGCCACGCGGACATAAGCTCTCCACACATCCCTATCCTGAGCTAATGCTTTCCAATCATTCCCTGTATAATCTACTTCCCTCAAATCATAGTTAATGTTGTTCTCCCACCTCATTCTTGGTCTACCAACTGGGCGTTTTCCTTCTGGCTTTCCTACAAGAAATTTCCATGCACGTCTTTCATTCCCCATACGTGCAACATGTCCTGCCCATCACAGTCTACGAGACTTAACTGTTCTTATTATATCTGGCTTCCTATAAAGACCATGTAGTTCATTGTTAAGTAGTCTTCTCCATTCACCTGTCTGTTCATCTCTCTTTGGTCCAAAAATTTTCCTAAGAACTTTATTCTCAAATACTCGCAATCTCCTTTCCTCCCTTATAGTAAGAGTCCATGTTTCGCACCCATATAATATAACTGATAGAATAATAGTTTTATATATTTTCAGCTTAACATTTTTTGAAAGGAGTTGGGACATCAAAAGTCTCTGTAATGCATAATAGCACACATTTCCAGAATTGAGCCTATGTTTAATTTCTTTGTGCATCTCATTCCTATTTGTGATTATTGTTCCTAGGTATTTGAATTCACCCACTTCCTCAAAATTTCCCTCATTTGTCCTTAGCTGTCCATTTCCATTATATACTGAATTTCTACGTGTGACCATATATTTAGTTTTATTAATATTTACTTCCAGTCCCAATTTCTTAGTGTTACTCAATAGTGTGTGCGTGTTGGCCTTTAGTATCTCCTCGCTATCGGCCAGTAGTACTACATCATCAGCATATAACAACAGCTTATTAATACCATTCAGTTGTAAGCCTTCCTCATTCTCTAAAGATTTAATGGCATGCTCTAGTACAAAATTAAATAGTAGAGGAGATAGTGCATCTCCTTGCTTCAACCCATTCTGGATTTCAAAAGTGTCTGAAAACTGTTTGCCTACACGCACCCTACTCTTTGAGCCATTTAGACACATTCGTATAAGTCTAACTAACTTTTTAGGAATTCCGAACTCCAGCAGGATACTATATAACTTCTTCTTCTTCTTCTTCTTCCTTCCAAGTATTAGGCCAAGGCCTGTTACGATCCTATAGAAAATTTTCCCTCCCCGGGAAATTCTCGTATAAGACTTGAAAGCATAATAATAGTCCCTTCGATTGGTTGCTGGCCAAAGGAAGGCAAGACCAGTGATGGGGCTGCCATCTTATAGCCTCTGGTCAGGCTTTTCTGGAGAAGAAAAGAAAATAAAGGAAAGAAGAAATGGAAGAAAGGAAAGACTCCCTAGCCCTCGGATGCCCTAATAGCGTCGGGGTCGAAAAAAACAAGAATTAACCAAGAGAGGTTAGATAGTAAAGTTAAAAGAGTGCAAAACACAAGTAAGTGGAAGAAATGTTTTGCTCAGCTTGGGCACCTTGTGGTCGCCATCCACATATCCCCTAGATGAGGACCCCTGAGGGTTACTATGTAACTTCTCCCTCTTAATTGAATCATATGCTTTTTTGAAGTCTACATATAGTTGATGTACAGTGCCATTATATTCCCATTTCTTTTCTAAAATCTGTCTTATACTAAAAATCTGATCTGTTGTAGACCTGTTTCTTCTAAATGCACATTGATGATCTCCTAGAATGTTATCAATATAGGGAGTAAGTCTGCTTACTAATATATTTGTTAGAATTTTGTACGAAGTTGAAAGTAATGAGATGCCCCTGTAGTTGTTGCAATCAGTTTTATCTCCTTTCTTATAAATTGGTAAGATAATTGATTCCTTCCATTCATCTGGAAGAGCTTCTTTTTCCCAAATCATACTAAGCAACCACCGTATCTTGTCCATCAATTTTTCTCCCCCTGATTTTATCAGTTCTGCTGGGATTTGATCTGAACCTGATGCTTTATACATCTTCAATTTTTCAATTGCCATTTCAACCTCTAATGCACTTGGCTCTGCGACTAGCATTTCTGCTGTCTGTAACTTATCCTCCTCAATGTCTTGTTCTGTATGTACATTTAATAGCTGATTAAAGTAACTTTTCCATCTATTTAATATACTCTTAGAATCTGCAATCATATCCCCATTTTCATTCCGAATTATGTTTGTTCTAGCCTGAAACCCTTTCTTCTCTATACTAATTCCCTGATATAATTCTCTAATGTTCCTATTTTTTGCATTCATTTCAGGATCATTAATCTTCTCTCTCAAATATTCCCTCTTTTTACTCTTTAGTAACTTGGTGGTTTCCCGTCTAATACTACCCAATTGCTGTAATTTACCTCATTTGGCTCGTGTAACCATTTCATTTTTGCTAGCTTTCTTTTCTTTACAATGTCGGCACATTCCTCATCAAACCATTTCTTGTTATGCCTCTTTTTTAAACAACCAATGCTTTCTGATGCTGACAATTTAATAGTATCTCTTATAGCCTCCCATTCTTTATTTATATCAGTTTCTTCTTCGTTTGCCACATTGTCATCTGAAGATTCCAGTACTTCAAATCTATTAGCAATTTTGATTTGGTATTCTTGCCGCATTTCATCATTTTTCAAGTTTTTTAATTCATATTTTACAGAATCATCTATAGTGTTTGTTCCTCTCATAAGCGATAGCCGTTGTCTGATTTTCACTCTGACCAGATGATGATCCGAATTGCAGTCTGTCCCTCTAACTGATCTAACATCAATGATGCTACTGTGCCAGCGTTTATCCACTAATACATGATCTATCTGGTTCCGAGTTTCTCCATCTGGAGACGTCCAGGTGTATTTATCAATATCCTTATGCTGAAATGTTGTGCTCTTAACAATGAGATTCTTTGATGTGGCAAATGTGACTAATCTAACCCCGTTGTCGTTACTATCTTCATGAAGACTGAATTTGCCTATTGTTGGTTTGAATATATCTTCCCACCCCACTTTTGCATTAAAATCTCCTAAGACAATTTTCATATGATATCGTGAAAGGCTATCAAATAAGCATTCTAATTCTTCATAGAACTCATCCTTGATCTTGTCATCTTTATCTTCTGTGGGGGCATGTACATTTACAATTATAAAATCATGTCGTTTACTCTTTAGAATTATGTATGATATCCTATCACTAACAAACTTAATATCTCGGATAGCGGATAGTATCCTCCTTCTGACTAAAAAACCCGTTCCAAATGCAGGTCTTTCTGCACCCCCATAGTATAATGCAAAGCTTCCTGATTCCTGACTACCTACTCCTGGCCACCTAACTTCCTGTAAAGCGACTATATCCAAGGGCGATTTATCTAGTTCCCGCGTTAGTATCTGTAGTGCCCTGCTATTGTATAAAGTCCTAACATTCCATGTTCCTAGGAACATGTCCCTATGTTTGAGCCTTTAGCATGGGTTCCCTGAAGTAGTCCCCGCCCGGAGAACCGAATGGGGGACTATTTGACCTCCGGAAAATTTTACCCCAGATGAACCCATGTCCGCATTTCTTGACGGTTGTATTTTTACGGTGAAAGATCGTCACTCTTTCGCCCAAGGTACTTTTTTCGTCTGGCTTATCACCTTCGACCAGTCCGGCATGGGTAACCCTATCAGCAGCAATGCTACTGCCGGCATAGCTCTCAGGATCATTTAAGCACGCAAGCCACTCCACCACGACAAGGTAAAGATACCATGGAGGGAAGATGAACAAACTAAAAATAATTTAATTAAGATAACCTCAAAATATTACTTCCTAAAATAAAATATTAAACCCTCATAATGTTACTTCCTACTGTATTTTCAAAAAAAAAAAGTTGATGTTAATATTTTGGACATGGCTCTCCAGCACACCATTCACACAGAATTGGCATATACATAACAAAGTGTAATTCTTTATACCTCACCTCATATCCAGTCTTCTAATTAGAAGACTGGATATGAGATGAGGTATAAAGAATTTTAATTTAAATCTTATATTAAACCTCATATTGATTTTTCCTATAAAAGTTCAAAAAAAAAAGTACCGGTACTCTGCAAATGTCCAGATGACATCATGGATAGTCAACATCTCCTTCTTTATTAAATTAATATTAAGAAGCTACAGCTGTTACTATGATTGAAATAAGTAAATTAATGTACACAACTAAATTATTGTAATCAAATGGTAAAGAGAAATTTTATGCCTGAACCGGGAATCGAACCCCGAACCTTCAGCTTTCTGTGCTGATGCTCTATCCATTGAGCTAATTCAGGCTTCCTTCCCATCCAAGCATAAATCCTTCCTTTACCTTACTTTGTGAATGATGATTCATTGCATTTGAATGTGGGACTAAGGGTCGAATGTTTGAACGCATTAGACAGTAAAAGGCGTTCTCTGCTGATAAAGTTTTATTCAAACACATTTTTCTTACTCAGAAATCTATTCACGCGGTAATAATTGTAAAGCTACCTGACAAGGTACCTTAAGATCGTAGCTCAAGATATAAACTTATGTGAAAATCCCGAAGGGAACCGATGGTAACCGATGTAGTTTGAAACTTATCCAAGATGTCGGACCTTGAAGACTTCGATCATGTTTTCGGTATACACGGAGAAGAGGAATTTGATAGAGTCTACCAAAGAATTCAACTGGAAGAACAGGAGAATCGGCGTAATATTGCGCGTCGCAGACGTGTTTGTATACGGTATTATTTGCGGGATGCAAGCATAAATGCATTCCTCTTTAGCAGACGAAAATAACGGAAGTGGTTTTATCGCTGAGAATTCTGGGTAATTCGTTGCCAATATTACGAAAACGTCAACATTCATGCATGACCGGTTAAGGCGGCCGTTAATTCGATCTCAGCTCACCAGTGATTGGAAGTAATTTGAGTAGAGAGTAATGTATTTGCATACGACCCTAAGAGTAAGGTAAAGGAAGGATTTATGCTGGGATGAGAAGGAAGCCTGATTTAGCTCAATGGATAGAGCATCAGAACGGAAAGCTGAAGGTTCGGGGTTCGATTCCCGGTTCAGGCATACATTTTTCTCTTTACCATTTGATTACAATCTCCTTCTTTGTCTAGCACTAAACCATAATAAACAATGTGCTAACTGGTCTGCATTGGGAGCCAAATAGAAAATGAAATATCACCAATCCCCACCACTGGACAAATAAAATAATTTTATGAATGTAGGTAACATGGGTGGGATTTTTCCCTTGTGTTCTTTTTATTGAAGTCAAGTGCATTAAATATGTATACACACTAAATCAACAATGTTAATTCAATGAAAATCAAATAAATATACATAATTTACCTGTTAGATTTACAGAACTTCCTTCCCACTTAATGTGCCTTATTTTGCTTGTTTTTTTACGATCAGGATCTAATTTTGTAGAGCGTGTAACTATTTTAGAATGTGGCCTTCGCAAAGGAAACTCCATATCTACAAATTAAATACATGAAAAAGTAAATGAATGCTGCATTATCACAACTAAATTATAGTAATCAACAAAAATACAGTGATTTATTAGTATCCACATGTTTACTGGTAATTTTTTAGTTCTGTAATTTCTTCTTTCTATTATTTCATAATTTAATATTAACTAATACACAGGTATCTTTCCATAACAAGTCTGTTGTCATTATACAACATACACCTTCTCCCAGTCAGTCACTAACACCAAGGACACATTATGGAAAATTACCCTATTTTCATTAAATACTATATAAATAATTTAACATGACTATTTAGCTCATGCCCCAAATGGAAGTCAATGACCAATCATGTTTCAATGAATTTTGATTTACAACCAATCACAGTCGTGTTTTCACCTCAAATTTATCAATAAAGTCTATCATATTAAAGAAAGCTCTTCCTTTTTAATACTCTGAATAGGTCATAGCATTATTTTGCAGTGACTCACTCTCTAAGAAATATGTTGAATATAGCAATTTATATATTAAGATGTGCAATAAACATGACCCTTAAACAACTTTTGAACCATATTGACAAATTTAACAAGGTTAGTAATACTTACAGATTCCAAGACAGGACTACAAGCAATTAAATCATAACATGCTGAAAATCATAAAATAAGAGAGATCCACACCCTAGACAAAATTCTTCAAGGACTTAATAAAGAAATAGTTATACAATGGATACCAGCACACTGCCAGATTGCAGGAAATGAGACAGCTGATTTCCTTGCAAAAAAAAAAAAAAGGGAACAAATATAAAGTAAACAACAATAGTTATATCTCTCCAGAATACAAAAATCTGGATCAAACACAAAGTCCATCAAGCCTGTAAAGAAAGACATATAGAAGAAAGTACAAATAAAGCCTGGAAAATACTACTGGAGCACAAATCTTTCAATCCTGATCTACCTAGGAGGAAGTCAGTGGCGCTTTTCAGTTTATTAACGGGCCATGACTGTCTGGCCTCTAATCTTCATAGAATCAATATATATCCCTCATCACACTGTACCCTTTGTAAAGATGATGCTTCCATCATGAATGAAGAACATTTGTTGAAATGTTCAGCAATTAAGAAGATTGATGCTGACCTACCATCTCAGCTCACATGCTATTATTGGGACGCCCATAGGAGAATGGAGGAAGTCCAAGCTCCTTAAGCATTGGCAACAACAACAACAACATATATTAAGAGCTGCAAGGAAGCAGTAGCAAAATTCAGACTGATGTTGGTACACGACTGCCTTGCTCACCATCTCCACAGAATACATGTTTTCCAATCAGACAGATGTGTCATATGCAAAGACCCGGACCTGACCATGGACAAACACCAGCTTTAAATCCAACTGCACAACACTCTAAGGACCTTGTTTGCTTCTACTGGGAAGCCAGAGAGAAAATGACTTAAGCTTCAAATCTCGCCATTAGAAAACAACAACATATATTAAGATGTAAGAATCATGAAATACATGTAGCTCCCAGATTGTATATATAGTGCACAAATGTAAACAGATACTGCTTGCGAGATATAACAAAAAAAATTGTAGCAATTGATTATACCATAATAAAAAAAAACAGTTTGCACTTTCTTAAACATATAATTGACATATTTACATCAGAAATTAATTAATAACCTATAATGTTAAGTTATAAGCAGTTTGATGTGTTTCACTTTTCTCCACTAGAGTGCATTCTTACAATATTGCAATCCTTTGGCAATAAATAATATGATCTGGTTGCAGTGATGAACAAATGAATGTTTCTCACTTGTTTTCAAACATTGCTGTTTACATTAAATATATAAATATTTTAAAATAACTATATTTAAATAATGATTTGTGAGTAAACAGCTTAATTGTATTTGTTAATAGTCCTAACAAATGCCATTCTTGACTTCCAAATTCTCTAGATAAATTCACGATTCACTTTGTGAGTCGTGAAATTATCAATAATTTGGAAATCACTCGTGGCATTACTTATGATAATTATATATCAATCAAAGGTAGGCCTAATATTCCATAATTTGTGCCTCCAACGTTAGTGGCTAAAAGAAGAGGCCATGTTGATATTATATGAGTGTATAATGAAATTACTAGCCTCATAAGTTTAGGGATTAAGTTCCTTGCCTTTGTTCTCAAGAGTTTTTAAATCAAGCCTAGATTAAAGCACTTTTTAGGAGGCAAAAATCCAAGGGACAAGTCCTCTGGGAGGAAATTTAAGGCATGTCTCTGAGTCTGAAGATTTTTGAGCTTGTAAAAGAACCTCAAGCCTAAAATAGAATCTTTAAGCAAAATTTAATCAGCCTTTCCTATCCAAGTAATATTTTAGCTGCTTATTAGGTATATTTTTTTAAGGTGATGAGCTAACCACTTGCCTCTTGCTGACATATGTAGGGAAATAAGCACAACTAAATTATGATAAAATCAAATATTTCCTACCTCTCCTCATATAAATCTTCTAAGTAGATCACGATTTTGATACCATAACGGTCTCATCTTCAGTACAATCTTGGTGACTGATGTTATGTTGATCGGAAGAAACACTAAATTAGCTTGGTTAAGTAACTCCCACAAGAGTACCCTTGCCCCAAGTGGAGATGCATGAGTATGGACAGATAATATAATGAAATTAGAGACATGTGATGGAAAATTACCAATTCTTGAATATATGGAAAATATTAAGATGTATACATGAATACGGAGGGTTGTTTCCGATCTCTGATAACGATTTGCCAAGTAGATTGTAACGTTGGAGTGTGAGTCATCAGGACAGGAGCGTGCAAGGTGATCAAACCAGTCAGTGTGCTGCTTCTGTTACACTCGCACACATGTTGCTCTCATAATGCCTAAGAAGATAGACCCGTTTTGGGAAGGGTACATTACTGACCTTTCAGACACTAATTATAGTTATTCCGTGATTATTGAGGCTTGCAAAAATGTAATTGTATGGTGTCAAAGTGTGGAATTAGCTCACTGCTTAATAAAAAGGGAAAGGGTCGCTTGGGGTTAATTCCAAAAGGAAAAAAATGGGCAAATCCACGACCTGCTACTACCCGCACCCCAGATGTAATCAGAAAGGTCAAGGTCCTTATCTCTGGTGGTAACCCTGCCACACAAAGGGTGATTGTAAACAGATTGGGAATATCCCTTAAACTGTAAACACCATAATAAACAAAGATTTAAACATGGAGAAGTGCCACAAAAGCAGGGTTCATAAATTGTTGCCACGTCACATTGCCGAATGCTGCACCTACAGCAGGAAACTATGAAAAGCACCTGGCAGGAGAAAAATGGAAATTTTTGGTCACACTTGATGAAGCATATGTTTATCTAGGAGACTGCAACAAACCCCAGGCAATTTACTATAGAGAAAGGGGTGAAAAAAAATTTCAAAAGTGGTATGCTGAATGCAGAGAAAGTTTCTCCAAGGGATTTATGGTCATCGCGGGATATTGCTACAATGAAATACTGACCATCCGTAGAGTAGCTAAAAAGGCCAAAATCAACTCCCAGTACTACCAGGAAGACGTTCTCACCCCAATTTACCCGACTGAAATCCCAGCTCTCTATGGTACAGACAAAAACAAAGTCTGGGTGCACCAAGACAAGGCCTCCAGTCACACTTCGGGTTCAACCCTAACATTCCTGGAGAAATGGAGCAGGAACCTGGAATACATGCTATTCCATTCAGCAACATCCCAGTGACGTCTCCTGATGCATCACCGATGGACTTTGTATCTTTGGACTCTTCAAAAGGGCACTGGGAAACAGGTGTCCTCGAACAATAGATGGTCTCTGGAAAGCATATAAAGAGGAGTGGCAACTTCTAGACATGGCTGTGCTGCATAAGAGTCTTCTGCAGTGAAAACTCCGATGCCGATCCATAGCTCGGGTGAAGAGCCATCAATTAGAGCATGCTCGATGGTGGAGACACGGCTCTTCTTAAGGTAAAACTTAAAAATCATTTGTTATCAGAGATCAGAAACAACCCTCCGTATTAAGTGCTTATTTCTTCCACAGAGATTGAAGCCCACTCTTCCCGAATAGCATTTTTGAGCTCAGTCATTGTCCCAAACTGCCGTCCATTGCGATACACACGCCTTGCCAGGATCCCCCATAAGTTCTCAGTCGGGTTTAAATCAGGACTTCTGGCTGGCGAAGTCAAAAGAGGTATTTCTTTCTTCCTGATTTGGCAGACACGTGAATGGAAGTATTATCTTGTTGAAAAATTAGATATTCGCCAAATTCCTCATACATTCGTATCAATTCGAACTCCAGAAGCTCCTCAGTGTAGGACCCAGAATTCATCTTGGTGCGTATCCATGCCAGTTTTGATCTTCCTTTAAAGCAGAATGCTGCCCAAATCATAACGCTTCCACCACCGAAGTTTCTACTCATTCTAACTTGCTCTTCAGTATGGAGGTCGTGCCAGTAATACTGAAAGCCATAGGCCCATCCACATTAAACTTCTTCTTGTCACTGAATATTACTTTATTCCATTCTGAGGTCCAGGACATGTGTTCTTCAGCAAAAGTCATTCTAGCTTTATGTGCATTGTTCAGAGGTAGTTTACTAAGACTTTTTTTTGAATTTTAGGTTCTTGTCTTCTGACAGAATTTGTCTTACTTGTCTGGCTGTTAATGACAACCTTCAAATCAGCCTGGATTTGAGAAGAAAACATACTCTTACCTTTTGCTTTACGTAAAATGACATGTTTAATGCACTCAGACAATTTTCTTGTCTGTCCATTCTTCCCTTTTTTTCTATATTGTGAGCCCAGTTTGACAAAATTATCAATGATACATCTTGAACATCCCAATTTCGTAGCTATTTGTCGATTGGAAAGGCCCATCTCCTTGAAGGCACTAACTCTTGCTTTCTCTTTCATTTGATAGAGGCTTTCCACGCGGCATTGTACGTACTGCTGACTTGTAACTGATGAACGATGCTCACAGACACGTCTTCTCCATGTAACTGCAGTGTTTTGTTTACATTTATGTCCGTGTAAGAGCCAGAAGTTGACCTGCCTTTATACCGATTTCCACCCCTAGGACAGCGTTTTCTTAGTTTTTACGTAATATTTACGTATATAATAAATACAAAACTGTGGAGACCTGTATGAAATTATGTCCTAGATAATTATATGTAATCTATGACACACATACGGTATTTGCATAAATATTTCATGTTGTTTTACTACTAAAAGTTAGTGCCTTTATACCAATTTCCTCCACTGTACTAAAGTTAAAAAATCTTATGCTAGATGGCAGCATGTCACTATGAAATTTAAATGACCAATCTTGCAATAAATCCCCAAATCTATGTTAAAAAATACATTAATAATATTAAGATTACCAAACGTTTATTAAAAATGGGTGTACACTTACTTATCACTCCCTAACGCTGATCCAACCAGGGATAACCCAAAACAGCAATAGAAAAATCATAGACTAAGTAATATACTCTATGGAGAAAATATCAGTTAGCATCACAATATTGTCTAAGTGTCATAACATTGTGATTTGCATATTTAAATAAATACTTGAAAATTGTCTAATAATGTTATAAAAATTGTTTGAAAAAAAGTTAGTAAATACAGAAGAAGAGCTATAGTTTACAACAATAAACTGAAAAATAGTAAAAGTTCAGTTCAGCCAATTTTAGATATTAAATAATAATAATGACTATAGGTTTAATGAAACATTGGTAAGATCCTCCACTGATTCCTATCCTCAGCCAACTGAATCAAGTTTACATGTCTAACATCCATCCAAATATCCTCTCACCTAATCCTAGACTTTTTCTCCTAGGGTATCCCAATAAAATTTTAAAATAATTTTTACTGTCCCTCAATCAAGCTATCCTGCCTATCCCTATCTATAGTCAATCCCAGTGAACAAATAATTACACTACTTGCCTCTGGTTCCGAATTTTGTGGGTTGAAATCCGGTCAGGGTTACCATGGATTTTTAGGACCTAAAAATGAGTGTGGTTTCTTTGAGAAAGGAAAGTTTAAAGTAAATCTTAAAATCTAAATAAAGCCTAACAAATATAACATACGTAATAATAATAATACTTTATTTATTCTGGCAGAGTTAAGGCCATAAGGCCCTCTCTTCCACTCAACCAGCACAAATACAAATAAATATTCATACAAAGCGATCTAATCATAAGTATCTGGAAATGGCTTCTTCCCAAATAAGAAAAAAATAAATGAACTTACCAGACTGGATATCTAGTGACTGTCCTAAAAGATCTAATTCATCTCCATCTTCCTCATTGTCATCCATTCCTGGGTAAGTGTCAAATTTCGTCACAGGGGGGAGTTTGCGAGATATATCTTCCCCCAGCATTACCATTTCGCACATGCCTTGAAATGCAATAAAAAGTTAGCATAAATTATTAGCAAAGAATAGTATTCCATAAGGATAGTAAAATACCGGTTGAAGTGGTTGTACACAAAAGTAGTATAACATTACCTGTATCATCTGACGATATGAATGAATGTCGTATATGCGATAAAAGCCATTGATTGTTATCGTAAAATGCCATGTTATTTCATAAATAAATGCTTTATAAGCTTAATTAATGATGTGATTATGCGCCTAACCAACATCGCCTACATTCATGTTATTATTGTTATTTTTGTTATTATAGATGGTATCGACCAATATTAATCGAAAACTTTATCGAGAATACGATGTATGGGTAAAATTTGAGACTGTGCTATAGCCAATATAAAGTAGTTAAAAATATTATACCATAAAAAATGTAGTTTCACTCATTCGAGAACTTTATAAAAAGTAATTTTATTTGAAAAATCCTTACATATCTTAAATATTTAATTTTGGCAATTCAATAAATCACATTTTCGCATAATTTCAATTTCCGTAATGTTGGCTATTATGTGGAAGAAAATCAAAGTAATGGATGAAATATCGACAGTAATAAACACAAGAATCGATTGGAGGCGTGTATCATCATGGCGAATGAAGTTATGAATAAGTTTGAAGAATTAAGTGAAAATCGAAATCTTTCTTCGTCTGAAGTTACTGTAAATGAATATGATGTGACTCTTCTTGTTGACGAAAATGCTACTTCTCCCAAGAAGTCTGAAGTATTTTACGACAAAGAAATTGCTTTAAATAGGTTATTTATTTAGTTGTATTTAACATTTTATATCAATGCTTTGCTTTGTAATGTTTTAGCCTAGGTTTTTTCTTTTTCTTTTAGTGTTTAGATTTGTAATTTCATTATTTAATATATGATAAAATACTGATTCAGTTTTAATCCCGCACGTTAGCGTCCCTAACCTATAATTTCAATAATTTGGTAATTAAATGTTACTTCCTACTGTATTTGTTTACTAAGCTGAGCACTTGGCAATGCAGCTCTCTTGCTCTCTAATATTTTCAAGATACAAATACTGGTAATGTAACGGACGATAACAGACAGCTTTATAACATAAAATCTCAATTTATTTAAGCTAACTGAGGATTGTAATATTAATCAGTGTTCAATTTAAAAAAAAAAACTTACAAAAAATTACTGATCTTTTGTCTTCCTGGATAATCTGAATAATACACTCTCCAGCTGCTTTTCTCTTTTTATTTTTTTTATTTTTTGCATGATGAATGATTCTGGGGGATTATTGTTATCAATGTTCGTCTGTATACTCTTATTGCAACACTTTCAAGATGGTTATACTAACCCAAAACAATTCATATTGATCATTCAGGTCACATTTTGCTTAGTTGATTAGTTCCTCTTAAACTTATAACACATATCACATCAATTCTATATTTGTCAATTTTTGCCTAGTTAGATTGAATTTAGGCCAGGGTTAGCTTTTTTAAATTGTTTTGTGTCTGAGACATGACAATTTTTAACATTCCTTAAAACCTGATGTTGCACATAAAATGCATTGATGTCTCTATAATTACTACTGATATCAAGATGATGCATTTTGAGTTTATTGCCTTGATTTTCACATATAGGCCTATAAGGTCACTTCTTAGAGGTGGTGCTTTGATTTAGGATGGCTCTCATATAACATAACTTATTTTACCAATCTGAATCGTTCATTCATTTGAACAATTCAGATTAAACTAAAAACAGCAAGAGGGTTCATTATTCAGATTAGGTTATTAGATCACATTTCGGTTACCCAGCAGGGAGTAGTAATATTTCTCACTGAAGGACATATTATAAGAACAGCTAAGTCTCATAGACTGTGATGGGCAGGACATGTGGCACAAATGGGAAATGAAGTACATTCATGGAAGCTTCTTGTAGAAAAACCAGAGGGAAAATACTCAGTTGGTAGACAAGAATGAGGTGGGAGAATAACATTAACTATGATTTGAGAGAAGTAGATTATACAGGGAATGATTGGAAAACATTAGCTCAGGATAGGGGTGTATGGAGAGCTTATGTTCATGCGGCCATGATGCAGTTCGATAGTACCAGTGAGTTAGTTAGTTAGTTAGAAGGACAAATTAAATTTGAAGAGAAAAATATACACTCTAGACTGGGATTTGAATCGAGGACCTTTGGCTTTCTATGCCAATGCTCTACCAACTGAGCTGATCAGTTTTAAACTTAAAAAGTTCATAAAAATTTCTCGCCCTAATCTTTTGTCTATGTTATTAGATCATATCTTTGTAGGCGTCAGTGAGAAATATATTCAAGTAAATTATTCTATAACTTTAAAATGTAGGCATATGTTGAACATAAACTTGTAATATAGCATACTGCAGTTAGATAATGAGATTTCTTTTCCTCCATAGGTCCCTTATTACTTCAGCGTTAGCAGTATATACAAAAAGTGGAAAATCATGCTTTAATCCTGTACGTTGCCTGGATGGAATTGGAGCATCAGGTGTAATGGGACTTTTGTGGAAAAAATATGTAAATGACAATGTAGTGATAACAATCAATGATTCACGTTCTCGGGCTTATGAGAGAATTAAACAAAATATGAATATTAATAATTTAGAGGTTGAAATTCTTAACAGAGATACGTGTTCGTTACTACATGAAAACACATATAACTTCATGTGAGTACTTGTTTTTACATCCATTTATTCATTGTCTATTACTAAAATATGTTGTAATATGTAAATTTATACATTCAGATTGGTCGAAAAATTATTTTTTGAAGAGAAAACTTTTTGCTTGAACCAGGAATTGAACCCAAGACAACTGTTCAGATAGAAAAAATGATCTTCAAGAATAATAAAATATAACTAAATAAAATATGTACCTAAGATCTCAGTTACCATCTATTAAAAAACTGCAGTTGAGGTAGTTAGAAGCACAGGGGTGTATTGTATATCTGGCTTAACTTGGCAAAGAGAGAGATTGAGATATAAGGGTATATCCTTGACCGCTTTTGCCCAGTTACAAAAGAAATAACCCACCCTGTTGTCAGTTTTCGTCTTTCCCCTTACCTTATTAACATCTGGTGAAGAAACACCGACAACACTGGTGCGAGTGAGAGAGGTAAGCACAGCTGTCTCTTTCTACAAATTCCTTGCAGAGTTAAGCCAAACAAGGTACAAGTGCAAGTTTTGCAATTTTGAGAAAAACAGGTTTAAAGTTATATAATTTTTTTTTTTCAAATGCCCCAGGTTGTCTTTCGACATTCCTGGTTTCTCTCCTGGCATGGCATACTTGTAACCCACTTCTGAGGTTGGGGCGCCTGGAAGGCGGGGATATGTTGCCCCGATGAAATGATGGGTGATGATGATGAAAGTGGTGCGCCAGGAGAGTCCCTAATCCTATGCTTAACCTATGATGAATATGAATGATGACGATTGCGATGGCCATATGATTTCGGGGACTGTTCGGGCCTTAAAGTTTTCCTGACATTTGTATTACAGGTGAGGAAAAACCCCAATAAAAACCTCACCCAGAAAAACTGTCCCGACTGGGAATCAAACCCGGGCCCGCTGCGTGACAAGACAGCATGCTACCTCGAGACCACAGCTGTGGACTTATAAAAAAATTATAGGTAATTGAAAAATATAACAATAATTCTTTATAAATTTCCTAACATGTACATTTATATCCTTTTGCCACCAAATAAAAGTGTGCTTCAATAATGAAATTATGCACCTAACTCATTTTTTGCGAAAGAAACACACTCCTTTGCTTCTAACTGCCTCAGTTAAAAATGTTACAGGCTTTTTAGAACATGTTCCAACTTTAGCTGTTGAAAAGGTATTTGTAAGCACTATGAAGTCCATTGTGCAAGGACTTCCTAAGGCTTGTAGTGAGATCACTTTACCTTTACAAATGAAGAACTATTTTCAAACGTGAACATTAAAAAATTTGGTTATGACAGAGCTCTTCTTTTTAACAAATCTGAACATAAAAAAACTCCTGGTGCGACAGGCCTAGAAGGCCCTTAGCCTACCATCTGGCTGCTGGCCTCACATCCACATCAATCACAGAGGTGGATGGTCATCAGCCAGTGTAGGGGTGACATGTGGTCAGCACATCGAGTCCCCCGGCCATTATAGCTGGTTTTCTCAACCTGGAGATGCTACTTATTGTAGCTACCCAAATGCCTCACGATGCTGTGTGGGCACCGGTCCCATACTGGCCAAAATTCCATAAGAAAATTTCTTCCCCCATGGAGACTCAAACCAGTGCAAGTCCCATATCTCTGCACCAAGACTTCCTGACTTAACCACTCGGCTACGGTGCAGGACAACAATGTGAACATAATCAATTGAAATTGGTGTGTGAATATACAAGTTTACACCAAACAAATAAAAATTAAAATTTAGGAGATGAGTTTTTGGCTTTTTATAAAAACTTAATGAAGTGGACATGTTCAGTTTCGAAAAAAGCTCCTCATATTAAGTATTTAATAACAGAATTGTGCACTAATGAAAATAATATAAAGTTAATTTTGAAATATATTAAGAAAAAAATTAAGAGTTGATTTGGGGTGCTTAAGCACTTATCTTGGACCAGGTATGAATCCTTATGATTCAAATCCTGGCTCAAATATGTTATTTTTTTCATAAGATGTATTAACCTTAGCCGACATGGCTAGTTTGAAAAGCATTCATGTTCAAAATGAATTTTGTTTGCAGCTCTTTAAATTGTCATACAAATGCAGCATATTATCTTGATTCAGCTTTTCGAAATCTTCCCAAAGGTGGAATTCTAGCAATTACAACAACGGATGATGCAGCTTTACATGCAATAACTTCAGAAATTGCACTCAGAAATTATGGTGGTTTCATTATTAGGACTTTCTATTCCAAGGAACTTGCAATTCGATTGTTCTTAGCAGCAGTTGCAAGGTGCGTATTACATATATTATGTAGAATTTTAATTTATATATACAGGGTGTTGCAAAAAAAAACACCAACAACGGAGGTGAGGTAGTATATTGAGATATTAAAATAAAAAAATTAAATTTGAAGAGAAAAATTTTCGCCTAGGCCGGGACTCGAACCCGGGACCCTTGGCTTTCCGGGCCAAGTGCTCTACCAACTGAGCTACCGAGGCGAGTTACGATCTAGACGCAAATTTTTCTCTTATATACGTTGTAATTCCCTATTGAGACATGTTTATCATTTTTAATAAGGTACCCATGTTCACATTGTGACTAGTTAATTATATCTCAAGATCAGTATTATAGTTCAACAGATTTAAAGACTCATTACTTGACAACACCTCATGGGTTCAGAACCTATGATATGTAGCTTTGCAATAGAATGTGGCTACAACATGAAGGAGCTCCAGCTCACTTCCATGCCAATGTGAGGAGACATTTGGATACCACGTATCCATGTCAAAGGGGATAGTCCCATGACCTCCGAGATTATCTGATCCTAACCCTCTCGAATACTTTTTATGGGGCATCATGAAACAGTCTGTTTATCAGACTCCAGTAGATTCACATACGGATCTTATAGCCTGAATCCATGCTGCTGCAAAAATAATTCAAACAAGGCCAGGTATATTTGAACGTGTGCACCAATCACTACACCACTGATGTATGCTCTACAATGAGATGGGAGGTGGATATTTTGAGTCTTGAAATCCAACTAATGGAACTCTTGAGACATAATTAACTAGTCATAGTGTGAAAATGCATCAACGGAACTCTTGAGAAGTTGGCTACTCATAGTGTGAAAACGCATCATTTCCGGACATGGGTACCTCATTAAAAAACAATCTCAATATACCACCTCACTTCTGATGTCGGTGTTTCTTTTTTTTTTTTGCAACACCCTGTATATATATATATATATATATATATATATATATATGCCAATGGACTAGTAGTTACCCTATTTAAATTAATGTTGGGAAATAAACATTATGAGGTTACATCATTAATAGTGAGTGGAGAACATATTTTTAACGACTCACCTCATACAATTTCAAATGTCTTTGATACCGATGGTTTCAGACAACATCTTATCCTTCTTCAGTCATGACTTCCACTTGAGTGGAAGAAATTTGAAATTGTATGAGGTGATATTTATATATTAAATTTGGGAATTTTTAACATTATGAGGTTCAATTAATAATAATTAAATGAATCGTGATTTTTTTCTTACCTCATACATCTATGTTTTTTTAAACACAGCACTGCAGTATCGGCGACACTTTGTCGTCATCGTCAGCTGTTTTCACGACTGTCAATTTTTTCTCCTTTTTGCCGGTAATTATCTAGACTGCCATCTGGTGTTCTTTTGAAGGAATTTCTCTTCAAATTGCCATCTGGTGTTATTTTGATTCATTCATTCAAAATAACACCAGATGGCAGTTTGAAGAGGAATTCCTTCAAAAAGAACACCAGATGGCAGTCTAGATAATTACCGGCAAAAAGGAGAAAAAATTGACAGTCGTGAAAACAGCTGACGATGACGACAAAGTGTCGCCGATACTGCAGTGCTGTGTTTAAAAAAACATAGATGTATGAGGTAAGAAAAAAATCACGATTCATTTAATTATTATTAATTGAACCTCATAATGTTAAAAATTCCCAAATTTAATATATAAATATCACCTCATACAATTTCAAATTTCTTCCACTCAAGTGGAAGTCATGACTGAAGAAGGATAAGATGTTGTCTGAAACCATCGGTATCAAAGACATTTGAAATTGTATGAGGTGAGTCGTTAAAAATATGTTCTCCACTCACTATTAGTGGTTACCATGCTTCCCTCTGTTTCTAGATTCAAATTCCACTAGGATCAATGGATTTTTGAGAGTGTAAAATCCTGACTATAGTTAACAGTATAGCTGTTGGGTCTTGTGTTCATAGATTTAAAACAGTGATAGAACCTGTCTCTCTCATTCTCAGCCGATATCATGACTACCGGATTTTCGTTTGAATCTTCATCTATAACATTGCCATCTGGTGTTGATTTGATGAATCAGATAGGAATGTTCAAACAAAAATCCGATAGTCATGATATCGGCTGAGGATGAGAGGGACATCTCTTGAAAATTGTTAAAAAACGAAGTATGAGATAAGAATTGATTGATTCATTAATTGGATAACCTCATAATGTAACTTCCAATAATTAACGTATGAAAGTTTATAATAATTAAATGAATCGTGATTTCTTCTTACCTCATACTTCTATGTTTTTTTTTAAACACAGCACTGCAGTATCAGCGACCCATTGTCACCATCCTCAGCTGTTTTTACGACTGTCAATGAAAACAGCTGAGGATGGTGACAATGGGTCACTGATACTGCAGTGCTGTGTTTAAAAAACATAGAAGTATGAGGTAAGAAGAAATCACGTTCATTTAATTCTTATGAATGAACCTCATAATGTTAAAAATTCCCAAATTTAATATATAAATATGAAAGTTTATTTACCCATGACGATACTCATAATTTTTTTACGCAAAAAAATTTGTTAAGACCCACTTCCATTACTTCAATGTTTTCATGCGAAAAATGGGTCATTGATTGAAACGGATGGTAATCTGAGGGCAGAAGATCAGGAATATATCAGGTGTGATAGCAGTTTGATTCCTCCCAATTCCTGACTTTTTGTCAGTTTGGGGTTCTGTCGGATTTCAATCTACATCACTCATCATTTCATGAACTCATTCCCTGTTGTTGAGAATAAAGATCCACATTGACTGCATTTACATTTGGAACAAATGCCCAGTGAATCACTTCTTAAAAATTCCACCAGCCACACAACATTATGTTAAAAAATTACATTACTTATGAAAACCTAATATCTTGAGGTTATAACTGCCAATAACTACCAAATCTCATAATTAGTATAGGGCTTGGAAAACAGCATTTTATCAAAAAAATTACTGCATACATCATTTTTTTCATTTGTTGAAATAGATTTAATATAAGATGTTAATTATATAATTTTTTGATGTTTTTATTATTGATTTAACATTTCTCACTGAAAGATAAATTATATTTGAAGAGAAAAATTTTCGCCTAGACCGAGACTCGAACCCGGGACCCTTGACTTTCCGGGCCAAGTGCTCTACCAACTGAGCTACCGAGGCGAGTTACGATTTAGATGCAAATTTTTCTCTTATATACGTTGTAATTCCCTATTGCCAAATGCTTTTGAAACCATTGCTTCTATCTTTGCAAATGGCGGCTTCTTAGTTAAGAAGACATTTTTCGGGAATTTAACATTACTTTATAAAGCTAGTAAGGCTTCTAATGATGTTTTTATTATTGATTTAACATTTCTCACTGAAAGATAAATTATATTTGAAGAGAAAAATTTTCGCCTAGACCGAGACTCGAACCCGGGACCCTTGGCTTTCCGGGCCAAGTGCTCTACTACGACTGAGCTACCGAGGCGAGTTACGATTTAGACACAAATTTTTCTCTTATATACGTTGTAATTCCCTATCGCCAAATGCTTTTGAAACCATTGCTTCTCTATCTTTGCATATGGCGGCATCTTAGTTAAGAAGACATTTTTCGGGAATTTAACATTACTTTATAAAGCTAGTAAGGCTTCTAATGATGTTTTTATTATTGATTTAACATTTCTCACTGAAAGATAAATTATATTTGAAGAGAAAAATTTTCTTCTTAACTAAGAAGCCGCCATTTGCAAAGATAGAAGCAATGGTTTTCAAAAGCATTTGGCGATAGGGAATTACAACGTATATAAGAGAAAAATTTGCATCTAAATCGTAACTCGCCTCGGTAGCTCAGTTGGTAGAGCACTTGGCCCGGAAAGCCAAGGATCCCGGGTTCGAGTCTCGGTCTAGGCGAAAATTTTTCTCTTCAAATATAATTTATCTTTCAGTGAGAAATGTTAAATCAATAATAAAAACCTCATTAGAAGCCTTACTAGCTTTATAAAGTAATGTTAAATTCCCGAAAAATGTCTTCTTAACTAAGAAGCTGCCATTTGCAAAGATAGAAGCAATGGTTTCAAAAGCATTTGGCTATAGGGAATTACAACGTATATAAGAGAAAAATTTGCGTCTAAATCGTAACTCGCCTCGGTAGCTCGGTTGGTAGAGCACTTGGCCCGGAAAGCCAAGGGTCCCGGGTTCGAGTCTCGGTCTAGGCGAAAATTTTTCTCTTCAAATATAATTTTTTACCTGGTAAGTCAGTCGTCCTCAACTAAGTTATTAAACTTCTTCAAGTTATTCTAATATGGAGGCCTTTCAAAAATAATATTTCATCTTCTGCATTTTAACTGGAACTGATGGTGTTAAAACGCAGAAGATGAAACATTGTTTTCGAAAGGTCTCCATATTAGAATAACTTGAAGAAGTTTAATAACTTAGTTGAGGACGACTGACTTACCAGGTAAAAATTATATAATTAACATCTTATTACATAACCTCAACGATGCTTTAACATGAATTTCAAAAGTGTAGATTTAATACATTTTGGAAACAGGCTCCACGCACACACAATATATATATATGCTATAACCATACTTCCTCATGTTGGGTAAGGGTGCTCCCTTGCAGGAGTTTTCTTAACCAAGTTAATTTAGTTATGCTTTATTTCCTTATAGGTGGTAGCGAGTGTCTAACAGTTTTCTTCACATTTGCAGAAGTTACATAACCATGTTAATTATTTAAATTTGAGTTGTATTTTGACTCACCTCATACTTCTTGATTTTTATGCATAAAAATCAAGAAATATGAGGTGAGTCAAAATACAACTCAAATTTAATTAAATTAAACCTCATAGTGTTATTTCCTACCTACATAATTTAACATGTTAATTATGTCTGTTTCCTGCAGTAGATGTCAATGATTGGCAAGTAGTTACCTCAAAAAGACTTCTAGTAGGCTAAGGTATTATATCCAAATAATACCTTTGTATTATTTGGATGGGAAAAGCCAATTCAATTTTGCTGAGAGGTTATAATTTAGGCTTTATGTTCTTTTACAAGCTTGAAAATCTTCAGACTTGAGATCCATGGCTCAAAGTCTCTCCAAAGGACTTCGTCTTCTAATTTTTCCATTTTAAAAAACCCGTCAAACCTGGCTGAATTTGAACCTTCTCCTTCAGAATAGGGGTAAGGAACTTAATCACTTGACCGCAGAGACCAATTATGATTATATATATCCACTGTGGTCTCGAGGTAGTGTGCTGTCTTGTCACACAGCGGGCCCGGGTTCGATTCCTGGTCGGGACAGGTTCCTGGGTGAGGTTCTTTCGGGGTTTTTCCTCACCTGTAAGACAAATGTCAGGAAGCTTAGGGCCCAACGGTCCCCAAAAACCATCCAGCCATCATCATTATCATCCTTATCATTATCATCATCCTTCACCGGTGTGAAAAGCAACGGAAAGCTACCACACCTATAATTCCCTAGTAAAGCTGCAAAGCATAGAATGAAAATGCTATGATTGCAGTGAAAGACCTGCCCTCCAGCAGAATTACTATGGATGGATCGATCGATAGTAATTCTGCCCGAAGGCAGGTCCTTCACTGCAGTCATAGCATTTTCATGCAATGCTTGCAGCTTTACTATGGAATTGTGTAGGTGTGGTAGCTTCCCGTTGCTTTCCACACCAGTGAAGGACGATGATGATGACGATAATGATAAGGATGATGATGATGATGGCCATATGATTTCGGGGACCGTTTGGGCCTTAAAGTTTTCCTGACATTTGTCTTACAGGTGAGGAAAAACCCCGATAAAAACCTCACCCAGAAAAAACTGCCCGACCGGGGATAGACCCGGGCCCGCTGCATGACAAGGCAGGACGCTACCTCGAGACCACAGCGGTGGACTATGGAGATGGATGATATATATTATGTTAACTAATGAAATTAATAAATTTGAGTATGAGAGAATAATGTGTAACCTTTATTTCAGGGCAGCAGCTAGATATAATAAAGGTCTTCATGTGCTTTTGTCACTTGCATTCAAGTCATCATTCACTGTGATACTTACAGTTAAACGAGGTCCAACAGATGCTAATAAGAGCATAAGAAATATCAGGAAGCTTGTTCATTGTAGTATGTGTGAAGATAGAACTTTCTATCCTCTTACAAATTATCCAGTTGGTAGGTATTCAGTCTGTTTCTAAAGTTTATTTGTGAAATATGTTGCTTATGTATTCGATAACTGCTTAAAATGCCAAAATCTGATATAAAATTTAAAACGGACATTTAAAATTGGATAAGATCTGAATATGCTATTTTTTATGGAAGTAACGTGTCAGATTTTGGCAGTTTCAGCATTATTTAAAAAAAAAGATTCTTGTTTCCAGAATTTGATTACCCATGTGGATATTCCAAAACTTCATGGCATGACAGCCAGCTGTTGGCGTTACATTGCATGATCGTATTAATTACAGAAGCAGATGAATATCTAGTCATTATAGGTCAGCATGTCAGGTTCCCTTGCAATTTAACTGGTTTTCTCAACCTGGAACAGCTACTTATTGTAATTGTCCAAATTCTTCACAATTCTAGGTGGGTAATGATCCCAGACTGATAGAAATTCCATGAGAAAATATCTTCCCCATGGG
This sequence comes from Diploptera punctata, assembly GCA_030220185.1. Taxonomy (NCBI): domain Eukaryota; kingdom Metazoa; phylum Arthropoda; class Insecta; order Blattodea; family Blaberidae; genus Diploptera; species Diploptera punctata. Next base: position 3,212,412 of record JASPKZ010009790.1, read on the forward strand.
GACTCGAACCAGTGCAAGTTCCATAGCTCTAAACCAAAGCATGTTGCCTTAAACCACTTGACTACGGCACAGGATGGTCCACATGGATATTATCTATCTTAATCAAAATTGCAGTGGGATGTAACACTGAGGTAATTTACAATTTGAATGAGATAAAATGTTTTTTCATCTCACCTCATAAATTCTGTGTTTTCATGATACTGGTTTCAAAGACCAAACTCCGACTGTTCAAATTTTCTGTTATCACCATCTTCTGAACTGGCATTCGGTTTCAATTTTATGAACTTGATGATCGCCAAGAACTTCAAAATGATGGGTCTATATTTGTTCTTCTGAATGTATATCTTCTCCCAAACTGTTAATTCCAAAGGCTTCTCTAAATATTTCCAAAGTTTAGTTTCTCTTCCAGAAACAAATATAGATCAATGAATTTTGAAGCTTCCAGCAAGCAAAATTTCAACAATCGTAGTTTGACTGATGAAGAAGGCAAAGGCCTGTGAAACCGGTATCATGAAAACATGGTATTTTATGAAGTGAGATGAAAAAATATTTTATCTGACTCATATTATAAATTATCTATAGAAGTATATGCTTTAGAGAAGCTCCACTAGGCAGATGTATAACATTAATGTGATCTATTTTCAATTTATGCACCACTTCTATACATCATATTGTGTAGATGATGTGTATTTGCATTGTGTATAGAGAGGAGTGTATGTAGAATATAAATTGGTGTGAGGGTATAATGATGAAGAAAAGGGAGTAGGCAAAACCTGGTGCAAGCATATAGCCTACTCCTGTCAAAACCACCAAGTACACTTCACTGTATCCATTTATTCTTAAAGGCATAAAAATCCTAATATGAGTTCTTTTGGTAGGGGAAGTAAAGCTGTGTGTCCCATTGAACTTTTATAGGAATTGATCACTATGAGGTTCAATTTATGATAAGATAAAATGTTTCCTACCTCTCTTCAGTACAATCTTGACGACTGATGTTATGTCGATTGGAAGAAACACTTCTTCTTCCCTCTGTTGGTGGACCGATGAACCTCTGGATCAGGTCAGGATTTGCGGGAATTTCGAAGTTAATAAGTTTTCCTTTGTTTTTCTGAATGTGGATTTTTTCCCAAACCGTGAGAAATCCACTTTCAGAAAAACAAAGGAAAACTTATGAACTTTGAAATTCCTGCAAATCTTGACCTGATCCAGAGGTTCATCAGTCCAACAACATAACATCAGTCGTCAAGATTGTACTGAAGATGAGACCATTATGGTCTCGAAATCACGGTTTACTTAGAAGATTTATATGAGGAGAGGTAGGAAACATTTGATTTATCATATGGTCCCATGTTTTAGATTTTTGCCACATTAGAAGACCTAAACCTTGAGAGGTCTCTAAGCAAAATTTGTTGTTCCTTTCACTCTCAGATATGATTTGCAGTGCTAATGACCTAAGCTATTAAATAATATTGTTAAATAAAACACTAATCAATTAGATTAGATGACCATTAATATATGTGATTATTTTGTTTACAGAATCACCCTCATCTTTGTTAGGATGTGGCTGTTCTCGTCGTTTACCAGGCAAAGTAGCTGTGGAATTAGGACCCATTTGGAGTGGAAGTATTTTTAATGAAGATTTCTTAGTGGCTATGTACCACCAAAGTGCCAAATTTCCATGGAGAGTAAAAGCAGAAATGTTATTAGGACAGTTGATAGCTGAAGCAAGGTATTTAAATTTAATGAGGAAATCAGATGAAAATTCTGTAGTCATCTGACAAAAAGCAGACATTGAACTATTATAGGAAATATCACTGTTAGGTTTAATTTAAGATTTAAAATAAAATTCTTTACATTTTCACCTCATATCCAGTTTTCTAATTAACCATTGGTTTTGAAACCTGTTAATTAGAAGGGTGGATGTAAGGTGAGGTGTAAAAATTTAATTTTAAATCTTAAAAGCAGACATGTCCAAAACGGATGTTTTCCAGTATTGTAATATTAAAACATTGGCTCAGGATAGGGATATATGGAGAGCTTATGTCTGTGCGGCCATGAACCTACGGGTTCGATAGTGCCAGTGAGTTAGTTAGTTAGTATTGTAATATTTATTGATTGTAATATATAAATTAATATACACAGACAAGCCATCTGTAAACAATGGTTAACAACTAAAGAGAAAATTTTCTGGCACATTCCAATCTCCAGTTTTAGGTGCTGGTAATCTACCATTGAGGTACTCAGTTAACTTCCTGCTCAAGCACAAATTTCTCTTTATATTCAAAAAGAAAAATATATGCCTAGACTGGGATTTGAACCCAGGACCTTTGACTCTCTATGTCAATGCTCTTCCATCTGAGCTACCTAGACCTCCAATCTAAATGCGTATTTTTCTCTTATACATAGTTAATTCCCTAAACCCAAATGCTACGAGCCGGAGCAAGGAGCATAGTCAATATGTTGCAAGGTTATTATAATGCTGTTTAGGGCAATATCGCGGGTGACTAGCTTCATAGTGATGCCATCTAGTGACAGAAATTGAAACTATATAATCTTTTGACTTTTTTCTGTATCTAAACAAGAAAATGTGGACATTTTATCATATTTTAAAAATTATGATACAGACACTTAAAATACAAATTGTCCGTACAAAATAAGGACATCTGGCAACCCTAACTATAAGTTAATTTTGATCAAAATATATATATGTATATATAAATTAATATACACACACAAGTGAACTAACCTCCAAATAAGCAGAACTAAATTATATTAAATTAATGTTGGGAAGTAAACATTATGAGGTATCAATGGTAAAAAGAAAAATTTTTGCTTGAACCAGGAATCGAACCCCGAACCTTTAGCTTTCCGTGCTAATGCTCAGACCACTGAGCTAATCCAGGCTCCATTCCCATCTAGCAGAAATCCTTCCTTTACCTTACTCTACTGATCCACATTCAATTGCAATGAATCATCATTCACAAATACACAATGAATGGCTTCTACCTGAAGAAGACATGAAGGGACTCCACACAGCTAATCATTAATTGTGTTCATTGATTTACTTATTTCTATCATAGTAATAGCTTTAGCTCCTCAATATTATTTAATAAATAATGCTATAGCTGTGTGGAGTCCCTTCATGTCTTCTTCAGGTAGAAGCCATTCATGTGTATTTGTGAATGATGATTCATTGCAATTGAATGTGGGACCAGTAGAGTAAGGTAAAGGAAGGATTCTTGCTTGGATGGGAATGGAGCCTGGATTAGCTCAGTGGTCTGACCATTAGCACGGAAAGCTAAAGGTTCGGGGTTCGATTCCCGGTTCAGGCAAACATTTTTCTCTTTACCATTGATTTACAATCATTTAATTGTGTTCATTGATTTATCATAGTAATAGCTTTAGCTTCTCAATATTAATTTAATTATGAGGTATAATCATTAAAATTCATCGGAGAACATTTTGTTTAAACAACTCACCTCATAGGATTCATGCTTCCATGATATCGCGATTTCAAACACAGTCGTGTTCATCTTCAGCCATAACTCCGACTGACGAAATTCTTCGGCCGTCAACTGTTCTATTGTCGCCATCTTCAGTGCTGCCCCATCTATGGTTGAATTTATGAACTTCGAAATCAAAGTAATTTCATTAGGGATATCAAAATTCATTGATCTATCTTTGTTTTTCTGAATGTATATGTTTTCCCAAACTGTCAATTCCAAAGGTTTCTCTACTTGTTTTTCTACATTCAGAAAAACAAAGATCAATGAATTTTGATATCCCTAACGAAATTACTTTGATTTCGAAGTTCATAAATTCAACCATAGATGGCAGCACTGAAGATAGCGACAATAGAACAATTGACGTCCGAAGAATTTCGTCAGTCGGAGTTATGGCTGAAGATGAACACAACTGTGTTTGAAATCGCGATATCATGGAAGCATGAATCCTATGAGGTGAGTTGTTTAAACAAAATGTTCTCCAATGAATTTTAAGAACTAAATTAACTTCTTTTTTTAAGTGAAATTTTATTACCTCACCTCATAATCTTCTTCTTCTCAGACTAGTTTCAAAACCTTCTTCAGTTCCATCATCAGTATTTTCATGACCGTTGTTGTGTCGTCCTGAAGTGCTGCCTCTTGCTTCTTCTGTTCGTAGGCTGAAGAACTTTGAAATAAAATAATTTTCCCCGGGAATTTCAAAGTTCGTTAATTAATTAATTTTCCCCAGGAATTTCAAAGTTCATTAATTAATGAACTTTGAAATTCCTGGGAAAATGATTTGATTTTGAGGTTCTTCAGTTTACCAACAGAAGGAGCAAGAGGCGGTCTTCAGTACGACACAACAACGGTCATGAAAATACAGATGATGGAACCAAAGAAGGTTTTGAAACTGATCTAAGAAGAAGAAGATTATGAGGTAAGGTAATAAAATTTTACTTAAATAAATAATACCTCATAACGCTAATTCCTAAAAAATTAATTAACTTTGTCTAGTAACTCCTAACAAAGGAGAGGCTAAGGCCCAACATTGGGCTGTTAGGCCATTGTAGATAGATAGAAATATTATGCAATAAAATTACCACTTCAACTTAACCTTGATTTATGGAAGACTTTCAAACTCTAAATTTGCTTTCTTGAAAAATTGAAGGGGGAAAAAAATGGATGTCAGCTTTTGTCAGATGGCTACATAATTTATGTATAAAATTATGTACATTTATAAAAATGTCATTAAATCTGCTTCAAAACTATAGCATAGGTATAACTCATTATGCTGGAAGCTAAACAGAGAAAAACTTTAAGATTTAAATTAAAATTACGACATAATATTGGTCAAGATATTACTGAAGACGAATCACATAGGTTTTGAAACAGGTTTAATTAGAAGACTGGATATGAGGTGAAGTATAAAGAATTTTAATTTAAATCTTAAATTAAACTCATAGTAATTTTTCCTATAAAAGTTCAAGAGAAGAACTTGATTAAGTTTCTTGTACACCTCCAATGATATTACCTTGTTCATGGGGGAAAGTTAAGTGACTCCTTGAACTATCCAGCAGTAGCACAGAAGGATCACCCATTATGGACAGATCAAAAGCAATAAACCAACTAAAAGAGATACCTTGGTCGAAAGAGTAACAATCTTTCACTGTAAAGATACAAATGTCAAAAAACACAAGCATGGGATCCACCAAAGTAAAATTTTTCAGAGTAAAATAATCACACATTTAGATCTCCTGGTGGGGACTTCTTCAGGGGATCCATGGTAAAAATGAGAGCCTCAGTGATTAATTCCTATAAAAGTTAAAAATAAATGAGAGCTTGTGTCTGCACAGGTATGAACTTCCAGGCTTGATAGTGCTAGTGATTAAGATATATATATTTTTAAAGAATATCAAAGTGATCTCACACTTCTGGCGAATATAGTGAAGAATCCTTTCACACAGTGCTACCAGTGGCTTACTTTTCATTATTCTGTTATACTGCATTTGCTTGCATAATTTGTGCCTCTGAGTATTTTGCACACCCTAATTTTTAAGGGATTATTTTTAAGTTTATTTTTGCTCTGTGTATTTTGTGCACACATTTTTGGTACTTTTTCTTTTCAGTGTAGTAGGGATTTTCCTTCCCTGAATTTCATTGTCAATTATTACATTCCAACATAGGTCATTTACCAGCAATTGAACTACCTGCTTCAAAAGAAACCCTAAGTCCCGCTACTTTAACAATGCTTGCCCTTGGTAGAGACAAGTTTTGGAAAATGAAATACCGGTATTTCATTAAAATTCATCGGAGAATATTTTGTTTAAACAACTAACCTTATAGGATTCATGCTTCCATGATACCGCGGTTTCAAACACAGTCATGTTCATCCTCAGCCATAACTCCGACTGATGAAATTCTTTGGCCATCAACTGTTCTATTTGTTGCCATCTTTAATGCTGCCATCTATGGTTGAATTTATGAACTTTGAAATCAAAGTAATTTTCAGTTGACTTTCAACACTTCTAATGTGCACTTACATTTATATGGTATTTCAAGATGGGAAAGAAAAATAACAATTACACAGCATCATATAAATTGAAAGTGATAAGTTTCGCGGAACATTTTAGCAGTCATGCAGCAGGAAGAGAATTTGGAGTTCTCGAATTCAATGTGTGTTATTGGAGGAAATAAAAAAAAAATGTGCTAAATAATTATTACGGTATTTGAATTGTTTAATTTATATAATAATATTATTGTTTGTAGATTTATTATTGCATGATTATTATTTGTATAATTCAAGATTACCTACAGTGTTATGCTATAAAATTATAGGAGATGACAAAATTACTGTATTCTTAATTACTATACTTACCTATCATAATTGAGATAACTCAGAACAAGACCTCTAATTTTAAAAATCCGTATATTTTACACTCCCATATTTTTCACTGACCAAAGTAGATTAAAAAGTGTGCAAATTACATGAGCAAATAGTAGTATAGTAGTAGTAGTATTCAAATGTTCTGAAGCTCTGTGATTTGTCATCAATTCACTTGCGGGCTTCTCCATACTATTTAGTCAATTTGGAATGGTGTGCCAACTATTTTCTGAAGATCAGCGCAGAACATCAAGCGATCCTTGTTCATTATCGTATTTGTGTCCTTGCATACTAATACAGTGTGGAGAGTCTAGTAGCTTAATTCTATGTAGATGTGCTGCCAAATAATCATGACCAGTTTCAAGACGAAATGATGCAACTGCAGTTGATCGGGGGCTGTTTGGTATTGTATCTGGTTCTAGTAATGTCTTCCCTATCTTGGTTTCACAGTGGATTTTGTTTTGTTGGGCTATATGGGATTTTATTTTCATTTTGGTGTAGAGTTGTACTGATTTATAAGATAGGTAATTGATCTTACTCTGTTGGATGAGTGTACCTTTTTTTGCAAGCATATCAACCTTCCAAGCCCCAATATGCTAGAATCCATTGTAGAACAACATTTCTGTTTAGATTTTTCAACATCCTGATGCAATTTTTGGCTTCTATTATTCTATGGTCTTGGATGGTCTAGTTGTGTGTTAGTGCCATTATGGCTGAGCTAGAGTCAGAAAGTATTACAGCATTTTGGAAGGAATTGATATGAAGAAACAATTGTTGTAGGGCTATAAGTATTGCTTGTAGTTCACTGTCGTAATGTGTTGTATCTTTCCCAAGAGAGATGTAAAATGAGAAGAGTTTACATGTTATTCCTGCTCCTGCTTCTCTATTCGTTAGCGACCCATCTGTATAGTCATGAAGCCACATTTGTTCTGGATGTGTAATGTTGATTGTTTCTAATGCTAATTGTTTCATTACTATTGAGCTTGTAGTTTTTTTTTTGTTGATCTCTTCTGTCAGGTTTAATGAATAGTTGATGCGCCAAATTCTAGAGGGGATATTGAAGTTATAAGTTTTTGTGCCATCTGTGGTATTTCATATTTCTCTTTCATCTGTAATATTTTTTGGATGAATCCTACTTGAGTTTTTAGATGTCTATTTTGATTTATGTAGCTATTCCAGTAGTTCTGATATGGAAGTCTTCTTAGTTTTTCATATAACAAATATTCCATTTTCTTCAATATCATACTGTATTGGTCTATTGTTGGTTAAGATTTGCGTTGCTAGTATTGGTGTTGTTTTAACACTATCAGTAATTATTCTCAAAGCTTGATTTTGGACTTTTTCCAATTTGTTCACATGATTGGGAGATGTAACTAGCACTTCAGATCCATAATGTAAAACTGGCTTTATATAAGACTTTATGTCTGGTTTAAAGTTGATCTTGAGCAACCCCATTTTGTGGCAGTAAGTCTCTTCAAAAGTTTCAATCGTTTTTATGCTGATTCAGAAACTTTTTCAGTATGGGTTTTCCAAGTTAATTTCTTGTCCAAGTAGATTCCTAAATATTTAACTTCATTTGTTTCTTGTATGGGTTTGTTTTTCAATGAAACTTTAATCTGTGGAACTTTATGTTTTAAGGTATACACCTGGAAATATGATTTTGCTGGTCCATATTACTAGGTCGTCTGCAAAGAGAGCACAATTAATGTTTTTATTCTGTAGAAGTTTTTGGGGTAAATCATTGATCATAATGTTGAAAAGGATTGTACTTAGGGCTGATCCTTGTGGGAGACCATTTTTTGAATTTGTTTGAATTTTGAGTAATTCTCGTTATTGTTTATTTTTTATTATTTCACTCACCTTGTACTTCTATGAATTATGAAGTATGAGGTGAGTGAAATAATAAAAAATAAACAATATTAAAAAACCTCATAGTGTTATTTCCTATCTACATAACTTAATTCTCGTTATATTTGGTACTTATAAATCTTTGGTTAAAAAAGCTTTGGAACCATCTAAGCATAGACCCTTTTATGCCTAGGTTCATCATTTTTTTGGAGTAATTTTTTATGCCAAATTGAATCATATGCACTTTTGAAATTGATGAATACTGCTAATAATGTTTTTGATTTGTCTAGTGCATCTTTGATTTCCTGGCTAAGCATTGCAACTTCTTGTGTGGTAGAATCCTGCATGTACAGGAGTTATTAGTTGCTGTTTTTCTATAAACCAATTTAATCTTGCATATATAATTTTTTCCATGGTTTTGGCTAAGATACTTGTAAGGGCAATTGGTCGGTAGCTATCTATTCTTGCTGGATCTTTGTTTGGTTTTAATATAGGTATAATGATTGCTTTCCTCCAACTATCTGGTACACCAGTTTTCCAAATCAAATTGAAGAGATTTAAGATAGCATTCAGTGCTTTTCTTCATAAGTGTTTGATAAATTCAGACATTATTTTATCAGTCCCTGGAATTTTTTTGCATTTTAAACCTTTAATTGCTTCTTTGAGTTCTTCTTTATCCTCTGTTGTAGATTTGGTAATAATGTTTCTTATTTGATTTTTTATATTCTTTTAGGTCTTCTTATTTTCCTTGGTTAGTGGTTCAGCTAAGGTGTAGTGCTTGGTGAAACATTCTGCAATTTCATGGTCTTCAACATATTCTTTGTTTTTATATTTCAAAGGTTGTTTTATATTGCTTCTTTGTTTGTTATTTTATTTAAAGATGATACAAATTGGTGAGCTTTTTTACTGTTTGTTCTGTAATAGGAATGAAAGGTATGCTTCTTTCTTTGCTCTGATAATTTCTTCTTTAAATGCAATTGCTTTTTGTCTCCATGTAATTAAATTGTCTTGTTTTTTATGTTTTCGCTATTTTTCTTGCCAGGTCACGTTGTTCTTTCAAGTCTTATAAAGTTTTTGTCCAAAAAGGTTTAAATTTTGGTACTTTCCCTCTGGGTATTGTGCCTGCTAGCAGCTGATAGTCTCGTCGTGCAAAATATTTTACATGCATTTTCAGAGTTATTTTTGTATCCTTCTAGGTTAATTGCTGGGAGAGAAGTCTCTAATTCTTTTCTGTAATTAGTCCACTTGGCTTTTTTAAAGTTCCAAGAAATCTTATTATTTCTTCTTAGATATTCTCTTATTTTTTACTATTACTGAAGTTATAATAGCTCTGTGGCCAAGACGGGTCAGATATGATATTTCGTTTCCATCTATGATATCTGTTGACACTATAGTTAGGTCTGGATTAGAAGTTGTTCCATTGTAATGTAAATATGTTGGTGTATCATCAGTATTATATAGTAACTCAACTCCATTTGAAAGTATGTATTTGATTGTGTGGCCAGCATTATTTATATCAGTATATCCCCAGTCTGGATTATGTGAATTTAAGTCTCCTACAGTTAATGTTTTAGATGTAGTGTTTAGGTGATCAAGATTTGGGTTATTGCCTGGGGGATTGTAAATGTTGTATATCTTTAGATGGTTAGATTTTTTCCAAATGTTTACTTCTACAATCTCTGCTTTATCTTCAAATTGCATTTGTTTTATAATTTTAAAATTATGTGTTACTAATGTGTTTATTCCGACTAAGAGACCACTGGCAACTTGACGGGACTTAGGCAAAATATGTATGTTGTAATTTTTAAACTGGTAATATTTAACATTTTCTTCTGTAAAATTTGCTTCTTATATACAGAATACATCTATATCTTGTTTATTCAGTATAACCTGAAGTTCTCTTTTTTTACACGCTTTATATTAGCTTGACCTGTATCTATCTATCTATGTAACAGAATCTTTCAACGCGATTTTCACCCACTTAAAATCATTGGATCAACTTGAAACGTTGTATACTTGTAAAGGAACCGTGACAATACAATAATTTCATATATTTTTTCTAAAATCCTGGCCAGAATCATCAGAAAATCAAAAAACGTGTCTTTGTTTCTATGTAACAGAATCTTTGAACACGATTTTCACCCACTTAGAAACATTAGATCGACTTGAAACTTTCTATACTTGTAAAGGACCCGTGACAATACAATAATTCCATATTTATTTTATAAAATCCTGGCCAGAATCATCAGAAAATCAAAAAAAGTGTCTCTGTATCTATGTAAAGGAATCTTTGAACATGATTTTCACACACTTAGAAACATTGGATCGACTTGAAAATGACCCGCGACAATACAATATTTTCATATTTGTTTCTAAAATCCTACCAGCATCATCAGAAAATAAAAAAAAAAAGTGTCTTTGTATCTATGTAACGGAATCTTTGAACACGATTTTCACCCACCTAGAAACATTGGATTGACTTGAAACTTTGTATACTTGTAAAGGACCCGTGACAATACAATAATTTCATATTTTGTTTCTAAAATCCTGGCCAGAATCATCAGAAAATAAAAAAAAATTAAAACTGATATAATAGGTTGCGGACTTGTCGACTTTTTAGACAATCATTGTAAAAGCTCAGTTGGTAGAGCGGTGAACTCTAGTGGTATATAATTTCAGTAATCCATAGGTCGCTGGTTCAAATCCGGCTGGGAGGATTTTTTTAGAAGAGTATTACTTTTAGCTCATACTACAATAGTATCGAATTTAAAGATATTTACATTTTTATCTTATTCTGTAAAATGTTAAAACTAAAAAATTAAATATAAATAATAGTTTTAAAAAATTAAAACAACCACGCTTATAATAGAAAAACTGAAAAAAATAAAATAATTTTAATTTCCAACACGCTTGGGATAAAATTAAAGTGGTCCAACAAAAGATCATCTCCAACACATATAGAATAAAACTAGAGTTATCAACAAAAAGAAAATAATTTTACCATCAAAAGCGTGGGGTGCTTTTTATGATATTTACATTTTCTTCTTAGAGACTTTACTTTTACCAATATCTATTTATTATCAAATATAAAAATTGATATAGAGCACCCCATGCTTTTGATGGTAAAATTATTTTCTTTTTGTTGATAACTCTAGTTTTATTCTATGTGTTGGAGATGATTTTTTGTTGACCACTTTAATTTTATCCCAAGCGTGTTGGAAATTAAAATTATTTTTCATTTTTTTAGTTCGGTTTTCTAATAAAGCATGTTGTTTTAGTTTTTTAAGACTATTATTTATATATTTTTTTTGATTGGGACATTCCACCTGTATTCCATTGTAAGACTTTGATGTGTTATTTGTTTTTTCTCCTCCTGGAGATCTGAATGGGGGACTTTTACACGAGCAAATATGGTATCTGTATTTTTAAATTCAGTATTATATTTTATTTCAGGTTTTTTTTTCTGTTATTTACACAGGTATCCACAACCAAAATATAAAATTTTTTTTTTCTTCCACACTTCCCTATCTTGCATGTCTGCTTCTGTCATATATCTCTTCTTCATGTTGTCTTGAATTAGTGAAATATAAAAAAGGGAATTCAGTATTATATTTAACTGAAAATAAAACAATATAGTATCAAATAAATTCATAGTGCAACAGACCTAGAAGACATTTGGTATAACAACCATTTGCTGGTCTCATATCCACATATCAATCACAGAGGTGGGCAATCATCCAGTAAGTATAGGGGTGACGTATGGTCAGCATGTTGAGTCTCCAGACAACATAATGATTTTTTCAACCTGGAACCGTTTATTTTTGCAGTTACTCAAATTCCTCATGATTTTGGGTAGTCACTGCTCTCATACACTGGCACAAATTGTATGAGAAATATTTTTCCCCATGGGGACTTGGATCGATGCATGTCCCATCAGCATGTCTTACGACTTGAATTGAACTTCTATAGGAATAATCGACTATGAGGTTTAATTTAAGATAAATTAAAATGTTTTATATCTCTCCTCATAATTAATCTTCTAAGTAGATCGCGATTTCAGGGTCTTGGCAACCCCATCCTCAGTACACGTATATTGACTGATGTTATGTCATTGGAAGAACCACTTCTCCTTCCCTCTGTTGGTGGACTGATGAACCTCCGGATCAGGTCATGTTTTTAAGACCAAGCATGCGCAGCTACTGCTGACTTTTCTACTTCTCCATTTTTGACATTTCTAAGATGTTCTTACACCCTTCTTTTTAAATTTCTTTTTGTTTTTTCCTATATAAATTTTGTCACAATCCCTGCATTTGATCTGATAAATTCCTGATTTGTTTTCTTCTTCAATTTTTTCATTTTTATTGGTTTTAATTATCCTATTTAGGCTGTATTCATTCTTCAGTGACAATCTTATATTAAACTTTTTGAAAATTTTCTGAAACACCACAAGTTTCAAAAAAATTTCAAAAAGTTTAATATAAGATTGTCAATGAAGAATGAATATAGCCTAAATAGGATAATTAAAACCAATAAAAATGAAAAAAAATTGAAGAAGAAAACAAATCAGGAATTTATCAGATCAAATGCAGGGATTGTGACAAAATTTATATAGGAAAAAACAAAAAGAAATTTAAAAAGAAGGGTGTAAGAACATCTTAGAAATGTCAAAAATGGAGAAGTGGAAAAGTCAGCAGTAGCTGCTCATGCTTGGTCTTAAAAACATATAATTGAATCAAAAGCTAGTCTGATTAAACAAATTGATAAACAAAAGGAACTCACGGCTTGGGAAAAAATCCACATTCAAGAAAACAAGAAAGAAAAACTTATGAACTTCGAAATTCCCACAGATTCTGACCTGATCCAGAGATTCATCGGTCCACCAACAGAAGGAAGGAGAAGTGATTCTTCCGATCAACATAACATCAATCGACATAAGTGTACCCAGGATGGGATTGCCAAGACCCTGAAATCACGATCTACTTAGAAGATTAATTATGAGGAGAGGTATGAAACATTTTAATTTATCTTATGTCATAGACTATTCAGCCATGAAGTGAGACAGTGTGAATTGAAGTATATAATTAATATGAAAATATCTTTCTGATAGTTGTGTCTGAATTTTGAACTCATCTTTTCATTCATGCAGTAATACTTTGAATTATATACAATCATGCACTGTTGCCAAGTAGTCTAAGGCATCATGCCTTGACACAGATCTGTGAGACATGCACTCGTTCAAGTCCACATGGGGGAAGAAATTTTCTCAGGGAATTTTGACCAGTATGGGACCAGTGTCCACAGCAAAATGAGGAATTTGGGTAGCTAGAAAATGCCTGGTTGGTAGATCAAGAATCAGGTGGGAGAAAAACATTAACCATGATTTGAGGAAAACAGATTATACAGGGGATATTGGAAAACATTAGCTCAGGATAGGGATGTATGGAGAGCTTATGTCCGTGCAGCCATGAACCTACAAATTTGATAGTGCCAGTGAGTTAGTTAGCTATAATATGCAGCAGCTCCAGAACATAAGCTATAATGGATAAGGATTTGACATGTTAACTAGATTTACCCCTATAATGGCAAGATGATCATCCACCTCTGTAAATAGCACATACAGATATGAGGCCAGTAGCCAGCTACTAGGTCAAGGTTGTGCCATGTAGTTTTTGGAATAGTTGTACACATAACTATTTTACCTGATAAACTAAAAATATGAGTATATTACTTTGAAATTTAAATATTTTATATTGGTTAAATATATATACAAGGGTGGACCGCTCGAATGGACCTAATTTCAATTGCTTGTTACTGGCAAACGGTTGAAGATAGAAACTTAAAACAACGTTCATAGTACAGAAAAACTCACCAAGTTTCGAATCCTGTCGGTAGATGGCACAAAGATACGTTTCTCGTTCTTAGATTTAATTGTTTTTGTGAAAATGGCGACTCCGCAGATGAAAGCGCAAGCTGTTTTGTGGTATGCGGAGTTTAAATCAATCATTAGAGTTCAAAAGGGAGTTCCGGCGTGTGTTTAACCGTGATGCTCCAACTGCTAGAAGCATAAAGAAGTGGCGTGATACATTATTAGCTACAGGATCTGTGTTGAAGAAGCATGGTGGTGGTCGCAGAGCATCCGATGAAATGGTAGCAAATGTTCAAAGCCGCCATTTGAGCGAAGCCCCCGGAAGTCATTAAGAAGAGCTTCGCGGGAACTTCAAATACCAAAATCGACATTACAACGGATTGTCCACAAACGCCTCAAACTGCACGCATATAAAGTGCAGTTAGTGCAACGTCTGGAGCCGAATGACATGCCGAAACGAGTGGAATTCGCCAATACGATGCTGGACCGTCTCGGCGCTGATCCTGACTTCATGACCAAATTTTCTTTCTTCTCGGACGAAGCCACTTTCCATTTGTCAGGCAAGGTAAACCGGCATAATGTGCGGATCTGGGGATCGGAGAATCCTCACGCTATTCAAGAGCATGTTCGTGATAGTCCGAAGATGAATGTTTGGTGCAGTTTGTCACATAATAAGGTCATTGGACCGTTTCTTTCTTTTCTTCGCCGAGAAAACTGTTCGTGGATACCACATGATCTTGACATGCTGGAGCAGTTATTCTTTCCACAAATGAACAAGCTGCAGCCTAAAATCGTTTTCCAGCAAGATGGTGCTCCTCCCCACTGGTCACAGTGAAGTATCGTACGACTTTGGACAACATTTTCCCTGGCCGTTGGATTGGTAGGGGAGGACCAATCGCGTGGCCCCCGAGATCTCCCGATTTAACACCACTGGATTTCTTTCTCTGGGGCTATGTCAAAGATAAAGTTTACACCCACCCCAGTCAAAGACCTTCGTGATCTTCGTGAGCGCATCATAGAGGCTATTGAGAACATTCCAGAAGACATACTCCAACGTACTTGGCAAGAAATGTTCATCGCTTTGATATCGTCACAGTGACTGCTGGGGCTCATTATAGAGATGTGGTGATCTGGATATCAAAACTTGGTGAGTTTTTCTGTAATATGAACGTTGTTTTAAGTTTCTATCTTCCACCGTTTGCCAGTAACAAGCAATTGAAATTAGGTCCATTCGAGCGGTCCACCCTGTATATATATATAGGTAGGAAATTAAAAATCAAGAAATATGAGGTGAGTCAAAAAATAACTCGAATTAAATTTTATATTGTATTTCAGATGTAGTAACAAAAATGACACTAAGCTTCCAACTTCAGTCGAAGAAAAGGTTGAAATCATTAAAGATGTAGTAGAAGAAGAAGATAATGAAAATCCTATGAAAAAAATTAAATTGGACAGTGGCATTTCACCTGAAAAGGATGATAGATCTAAAAATGTTCTAACAGAGAACATAGCTGAAAATGAGAAGAGAATTCAACTGTGTTTGGATTTAGAAAAGGAAGCAGCCCCACCATTTTATTTTAATCTACATCGACACAGCCCAAAAGGACCCAAGTTACTACGAGTTGATACTGTAATTCAGTTCTTGCATAAAGCTGGTTATAGAGCCAGCAGAACTCATTTTGATAGAGAGGCTGTTAGAACTAATGCAAGTCTTACTGATCTTGTTAAAGTTTTGACAGAGGCTGCAAATGTTAAAACTATGTGCAATTAATTATATTTCTTTTGTAGGCAAAATTTTCAGTTGAATATCATATTCTTAAATATGAAGGGAAAAATGTGTCTCATGACATTTTGAATACTCATTGAAAGCAGAAATTAAAATTAATTGGTTATCACAGCTTATAGGTTTTCTCCTGTCAGTATAGTAAAACAGTGAAAGGTTTGATGATTTTTAAATCTGCACCTATCATTATTGAAAAATCAAACAATTGACATTAAAAATATCAGATTAAGAAAAAACTATTCACATGATTATAAACATATATTATTATGAAAAGTTAGTCTAAAAACTATTCACATTATTGCAAAATTAAGCAATTTACATTAAAAATATTAGACTAAAATTTAATATAATAAATTTGGGAATTTTTACATTATGAGGTTTTCTTAATAAGAATCAAATGAATCATGAATTCTTCTTACCTCATACATCACAATTTAAAATTTATCCACATTATTGCAAAATTAAACAATGGACATTAAAAATTTCAGACTAAATAACTATTCACATTATTGCAAAATTAAATAATTGACATTAAAATAAAGAAAAAATACTGGAGTGCACAAGAACTAAAGGCTTCATTTCCAAATGCCAACTAATAGACAAAAACACATTAAAAATATCAGACTAAAAAACTGTTTGTATGAGAGATGTATGAGGTAAAAAGAATTCAAGATTCATTTGGTTCTTATTAAAAATATTACCCTAAAATCTATTCACATCGTAGCAAAATTAAACAAAAATATTAGACTGAAAATATATTTACAATATTGCATTAAATATTTAAAATTAAAAATATTAAAGGGCTATTTAATTAGCAGAATATATAGTTCATCTGTATTGTGGGAATTATTTGTCAGAAAAGTCACTTCACTGAGCTTTTTAATTAAAGTAATCTTTACCATTCTTAGCACTTGTGCTGAGATAATTAGGTATAATAAACAAGAACTAATATCAAATTTGAAGAGACAAATTATATGCTCAGACCGGGACTTGAACCTGGGACCCTTGGTTCTCTAGACCAAGTGCTCTACCACCTGAGCAAGTACTGATCTAAATGCAAATTTTTCTCTGTATACGTTGTAATTCCCGCCCACCAAATGCTATGAAGCCTTTGCTTCTATCTTTGCAAATGGCGGCTCCTTTATTAAGAAGACATATTTGAGAATTATACATTACATTATAAATGCCAGTACGGCGAGAGCCGCCATTTGCAAAGATAGAAGCAAAGGCTTCATAGCATTTGGTGGGCGGGAATTACAACGTATTATATTATTTTTAGTCTGATCATCTTACCTCAATATTAATGTTGATTTGTTCTTGGACATGTTTCAAAACAATTCTGTTCTATCATCAGCTTGTCCAGACTGGTTTGATTTATGTTGCATTATGTTGCACACCCTGGATGTCTACATCAGCTCCATCCTGTGGTTGGCCAAAGAACCTCCAAACAAGGTCACGCTCCGTCGGTATTTCAAAATTCATAACTCTGTTTTTGTTCTTTTGAAATACCGACGGAGCGTGACCTTGTTTGGAGGTTCTTTGGCCAACCACAGGATGGAGCTGACATCGACATCCAGGGTGTGCAACATAATGCAACATAAATCAAACCAGTCTGGACAAGCTGATGATAGAACAGAATTGTTTTGAAACATGTCCAAGAACAAATCAACATTAATATTGAGGTAAGATGATCAGACTAAAAATAATATAATACGTTGTAATTCCCGCCCACCAAATGCTATGAAGCCTTTGCTTCTATCTTTGCAAATGGCGGCTCTCGCCGTACTGGCATTTATAATGTAATGTATAATTCTCAAATATGTCTTCTTAATAAAGGAGCCGCCATTTGCAAAGATAGAAGCAAAGGCTTCATAGCATTTGGTGGGCGGGAATTACAACGTATTATATTATTTTTAGTCTGATCATCTTACCTCAATATTAATGTTGATTTGTTCTTGGACATGTTTCAAAACAATTCTGTTCTATCATCAGCTTGTCCAGACTGGTTTGATTTATGTTGCATTATGTTGCACACCCTGGATGTCTACATCAGCTCCATCCTGTGGTTGGCCAAAGAACCTCCAAACAAGGTCACGCTCCGTCGGTATTTCAAAAGAACAAAAACAGAGTTATGAATTTTGAAATACCGACGGAGCGTGACCTTGTTTGGAGGTTCTTTGGCCAACCACAGGATGGAGCTGACATCGACATCCAGGGTGTGCAACATAATGCAACATAAATCAAACCAGTCTGGAAGATAAAACAGAATTGTTTTGAAACATGTCCAAGAACAAATCAACATTAATATTGAGGTAAGATGATCAGACTAAAAATAATATGATTAAAATAACCTCAAATATCACTTCCTAAAATTAAATATTAATTACAACGTATATAGAGAAAAATTTGCGTTTAGATCGGTACTTGCTCAGGTAGCTCAGGTGGTAGAGCACTTGGTCCAAAGAACCAAGGATCCCAGGTTCAAGTCCCGGTCTGAGCATATAATTTTTCTCTTCAAATATGATTTATCCATCATTGAGATGTATGAAATTAATAATAAAAACATTGAAGAACTAATATATTTAGGGTAAATGAGAAATTTCACTGATATTTGCCATCAAATCTGGTAAAAAATTACCATTACAAATCATCAAAATTTTATTTATGTTGAAGAATTAAAATTAATTATGCTATTTATCATTCAGAAAAGGCTGTGATGAATAATAAATACATTAAAGAATCTAATTACAAATTAATAATGTAATAACTTTTTCAAGTAGTGTAAATTTAACATAGAAAAATTATGTGTTTTGCTTAGTAAATAAAAAGCCTACTCCCTTATGTAAATATTATTACTATTTTATGTCCTAATAAACATTTGGCTGTGAATTTCCACATTGTTTAACAGGAAAACAAAAAAACATTTTCAAAATGATGTTTCGGGTCTGTTTACTTGCATTTCTGCAGTGTTAATAAAGTGTTCTATTTCGCCCATTGAAAGTGTGTATTTCCATTATCAAATTTGTCTCAGTGGACTTGTGGTTACCATGCTTACTGATAGTTTACGGATTCAGATCCGATGGGATTTTAAGGGCATAAAATTCCTGAGTATAGCTTTCTTCGGAAGAGTTCCTTGCTAAATATATATAACATGAAAGAACCTTAAACCTAAAATAAGATGCTTCTTAGCAAAATTTATTGGTATTTCATATTTGAATTGCATTGCTAATGACATGGATTATTAAAAAATATTGTTAAACAAAATACTAACTCCAATGCCATTGCACTTTTCACTCCTTATGGTCGCATGTTTTTACGCTTTAGACAGTAAAATGCCTTCTCTGCTGAGCAAGTTGTATGCTAATACGATTTTGCTACTCAGAATCTGTTCATGCGATAATATTGGTTAAATTGTAAGCTATACCCCTGCGGAGGTACTACTGAGCACTCAAATTTAAATCCCGAAGGAACCGCCCGGGAACCGATGGTAATCGTGTACTTTGCTGCTTTATTCCAAACATGGTGATCCAAGATGTCGGAACCTTGAAGACTTCGCATCATGTTTTCGGTTATAACACGGAGAAGAGGAATTTGATAGAGTCTACCAAAGAATTCAACTGGAAGAACAGGAGAATCGGCGTAATATTGCGTGTCGCAGACGTGTTTGTATACGGTATTATTTGCGGATGCAAGCATAAATGCATTCCTCTTATAGCAGACGAAAATAACGGAAGTGGTTTTTAATCGCTGAGAATTCTGGGTAATTCGTTGCCAATATTACGAAAACGTCGACTCTCGTGCATGACCGTTAATTCGTTCTCAGCAATTGCTCACGGTGAATCAAGCTCACTAGTGATTGGAAGTAATTTGAGTAGAGAGTAATGTTCTAACATACGACCCTTAGGGTTTTGATGTGTTGTAATTGAAAATTAAAAATATTCTGACATATTTGTTGCATTTTGTTTCCTACATGGACTCAGGAGATTGCAAGTATTTGAGAATAGAGTTCTTAAGAAAATTTTTGGACCAAAGAGAGGTGAATGGACAAGACTACATAACAGTGAACTATATGGTCTTTATAGGAAGCCAGATATAATAAGAACAGTTAAGTCTTGTAGACTGCGATGGTCAGGACATGTGGCACAAATGGGGAATGAAAGACGTGCATAGAAGCTTCTTGTAGGAAAACATTAGCTCAGGATAGGGATGTTTGGAGAGCTTATGTCCATGTGGCCATTAACGTACAGGTTCGATAGTGCCAGTGAGTTAGTTAGTTAGGTAAAATTATAACTGCAGAATACATTTTAAATCCTATTTTTACCAACACTGTGCAATAGTTGAAATCTTCTTGCATAGCAGGGCTCACTAGATGTGACGAGCCCTTCCCCCTCCTATTCAACCCTACGTTGGATAGGCTGACAAAGTAAGACATTGCTACTCACTTGTCAGTTTTGTTATTTCATTGGGTGTGTATTTGCATGTGGGTAGGAGGGGAGGGACCATCTTTTCACACCTGGTGAGAACTGTTTAATGGACCTGTTGTATAGCATCCTTCCTGAAAATAAGGATAGAGTTTGTTGGCTTTTTGTAGTATTTCTGTTCATTTTTTTGGCAAAAGAGTTTGCAGTGTAATTCTTAATTAAACCATGATATTATGAGATCCTTAAAACTTTAAACTCCATAGTACTACAGGCCTGAAGGCTCTTGACCTACCAACCAGCTGTTGATCTTACATCCACATGTGTTAACCTTTACACTGCTACGAACGGGTATATCCGTTGGCAAAGAAAATGCTTGCCATGCTATGGGTGTGTATATCCATTCTCAACTCCAAACGCCTGCTAGTTATATAATACGTATTGCATTGCTTTCAAACTAAGCAGGCATATACTGCCATCTCTTAGGAACCTAAATAAACTTTTTCCATATTTCTCCCTGCATTGAGCAAGAAGGGTTTTAAAGGCTGGAAATATCTCAGCAGTGAAAAGGTTAATCACAGAGGCAGACAATCATCCAGCCAGTGTATGGGTGACAAGTAATCAGCTGTTATAGCTGATTTTTCTCAATCTGAAGCTATTACTTAAACTAGCCACCCAATTTCCTCACAATGCTGTATAGGCACCAGTTCCATACAGGGCAAAATTCTGTGAGAAAATTTATTCCCCCATGGGAACTCAAACTAGCGCATGTCCTGCACCAAGGCATGAGGCCTAGTAATGAGATCCACTGAAGAGTAATGTTTTGTTTTAATAAATAATCAAATGTGAAAGAAAAATGGAATTAGAGGTTCTATATAACAAATTTACTTTATTTTAATGTTGATTGTACAATTGTCAGTCATCTATTTTCTTGTTTCTTTAAAAATGCAATCACTTTTTCAGCAAGCTGCTTATAAGCTGTAGCCTAAAACAAAAATAAATATGCATTATATGTACGAAAAATAAATAGAGTGATTCAGAAATATGAAACTCACCATATGAATTAAATTTTTTCAAATGGATATATTTGGGACATCATTCTCTCTCCATTTTCAACTAGATTCTGACTTTAAATTTAAAATAAATTTTTCAAATTACAGCAGGAAGACGCTATGAGGTAATTTTCAATTTATAAATAAGTTTGCATCTCACCTCATAAAGTTCTGTTTTTTCACGATACCAATTTTAAAGGTTTGACTGAAGATGAAGGCAAATGACCCTTGAAATTGGTATCATGAAAATATGGAACTTCATGAGGTGAGATGCAAAAATGTTTTATTCAACTCATTCATAAATTAAAATAAATTCTTTGAAATCTCACCTCATATCCTGTCTTCTAATTAGACCAGTTTCGAAACCTTATCGGTTCCATCTTCAGTAATTTCAAGATCGTTGTTCTGTCGTCTTGAAGCACTGCTTAATTTAATAGATTCTCACTGTTTGTGTTGATCTTTTACAGTTCCATAGCTTTCTTCCGTCCAGTGAGAGTAGACAAATTGCGTGAACAAATCATTCTCCCTAGGAATTTCAAATTCATACTTAGTCCTTATTTCTCTGAATGGAATTTGTTCCCATACTGTGAAAACAGTTATTTCAATGTTTCACTACTTTTTTTTTTTTGCCTTCAATTCTATGATTTCCATCCAAAAATGAGCAGCTATTGCAGATATTTCTGTTTCTCCATATGTTATACTTCTAAAATGTTCCTTTTATATATATAATGTTTAAATATCTTTTAGTTTATCCCATGCAAACTTTTTTGTATTTTATGCAGTTGATCTAATGAATTCCTGATTTTTTTTTTACCATAATGTATTTTGTGTCTTTTGTTGGTTTTTATCAGTGTACTAAAACTCCAGTTATTTTTTATGTCTAATATTGAATTTGTTAATAATAATAAATTGGTAAGAGGCACTCGAAAGAGCATTAAGTTATAAGTTTATGATTTGTCTTTTATGAGTTCGTTCAGTGATCCTGTCCATATTCTGCATTGTTTGTAATGGTATCGCTCACACTTTTGGCCGCATATCTTGCATTCACACAAATCACTCGGTTGGTGGAATTTTGTATTTTTGCACATTTTGTGATGATATCCGTGTGTTGCTAAACCTATGATTCTGTGCCTTTGTGGTTGGTTACTTCCAGTCCACTCTCTGTTTACCATGGCATCTGAGGCGTAGAAATCTTCGTCGATCTCTTTTTCTCTCTGTTTCTTTTTTTCGATGACTTTCTTATATGGCTCCGTTGCTGGCAGTAGTATCCTTTGCCTCAGGTCCTCTATGAAGAAGGTTTCTCTGGCTAGCATATAGGCCATTCTGTTTGGTGTGTATTTGCTTGCACCTAATGCCTTTTTGATGAATCTTGGTTTTACTTTTTCTAACCTCTCCAAATCGCTGGTCGATAGTTTCTCCCATATCAGTTCTATCCCATAGGTGACGATCGGGGTGATCACTGATGCGAATAATTTCATGGCTGTGACTAATTTTAAACGATGTGATGTCTTTGATACTGCACATAGCTCTTATAGCTGCTGCTGCTCTCTCCTCCTGCACATGTGCGCTGAAGACTTTGTTGTTGGCTGCAGTGTTATGCCTAAATATCTGAATTTGTTGACCATTCTTATCGGTTCTTCTCCTAGTTTTAGATTATCACTTGCCGCTGTTCTTCCTCCTTTCTTGAAAACCATTTGTACAGTCTTGTTGCTGTTTATCTTGAACTCATTTTCCATAGCCCATCGTTGTATCCCATCTATGCCTTTTGCAATTCTTCTTTGTTTTCTGCCCAATGGCCATGTCGTCCGCATACATTACCAGCGTGGTCCCGTTTGTTGCTTTCCCAATGTCAGCCGTCATTATGTTAAATAGTAGCGGGCTGATGGGGTCTCCTTGTAGTATCCCATTAGTTTGCATAACCTCGTCTGATGCCGCAACCTCATCTGTTATTTGTAACCAGTTTTGCCTCATTATGTCGTGTACTATTCCAACAATGGGGTGCTCGTTTCCAATCATGTCCCTCATCTTCGTGAGTAGTTTTGTTCTGTTTATGTAATCGAACGCTTTTTCATAATCTATGAAGACCACGTAGTATTTCCCTTTCGGTCTGTTGAGGGCTGCTTCTATCTCATATAATAATGCGGATGCTGCTTGCAGAGTGGATTTTCCTTTCCTAAATCCGAATTGGTTATCTGGGATGTTTAATTTTGTGATGTCCATCAATCTTTTTGTAAGTATCTTCATAAAAATTTTGACTAATTTGTTAAATACTTTTCTTTTTAATTTATTATATGCCAGAGAATGATATATAAATTTCTTCTCTTCTTTCTCATCTCTACAGCCCAGGTTAGGCTTTGGCTGCCTTTACAATCCTCCTCCATTCATTTCTCTTCTTGACTTTCTTTTTCAATTCCCTAACTTTCACTTTATCAAGGTCACTCTCTAATTCTTAGTCACCCTTTCCCTGTCTATCTCTTCTTTTACTTCCAAGCATCACACTATTTAAGATATCTTTGAGCATTCTGTTCTTATTTATTCTATAAACAAGTTCTAGCCAACTCAATCTATATTGTGTCCTTTAAAAACTTTATTTCTTGATTATTTCTTATTCCCCATATTCCACTTTACATATAGATTTTTCTAATAATATTTCTTTCAAATACCCTTAAAGGAATTTCATCTTATATTTTTTGGAGAGTTTTTTTGCCTGAACCAGGAATTGAATCCAAGACCTCTGGTTTTATGCATCAGTGCACCAGCCATTGCTATTCAGGCATAATTTTTTTTTCTCTCTCTTATGTATTTAGTGTCCACATTTCAGCTGGATTTGTTACTATTGTTTGCACCAGTGTTTTATGAAGCTTTAGTTTGGTTTTTGTGGTCAAAAGGAATAATTTAAACAATAATATATTTGCATAATAAGCATATCTCTGAATTTCCTGTTCTTTTTGTTTATATTTTTAATTCCAGTCTTTTATTTTTAATTAAAACATAGTTTACATTCTAGTTGAGAATGGGAATAATGGTATCTAAACATGTCCAGGTGAAAAAAATTATGAGGTGAGATATATATTTCCTATTCACTCTCTCTATAATTATTAGTCCATAGTGTCACTTCCTTATAATTATTACTGTGAAAAATAAATTTTAATTAACTTATATTTAAAGAGAAAAATTATATGCTCAGACCGGGACTTGAACCCGGGACCCTTGGTTTTCTAGTCCAAGTGCTCTACCATTTGAGCTACCTGAGCAAGTACCGATCTAAATGCAAATCTTTCTCTATATACGTTATAATTCCCGGTCCCGGGTTCAAGTCCTGGTCTGAGCGTATAATTTTTCTCTTTAAATATGATTTATCCATCATTGAGATGTATGAAATTAATAATAAAAACATCGGATTTAATTAACTTACTTACTTATTTTAGGAATTCTCACTATGAGGTATATTCATTAAGGTAGAATATTTTTTATCACTCACCTCATATTGTTCTTCTTATTTGATTATAAACTAGTTTTGGAACATAGTTTCTGTTCCATCCTCAGTATCGTCACGACTGTTGTTCTGTCGTCTTGAAGAGCTGTCCTTCTCTCCTTCCATTGGCTGACTGAAAAACCTCGAAACCAGGTCATTCTCACCGGGAAATTCAAAGTTCATTAATTTCTTCTTTTCGCTCTTTTGAATGTAGATCTTTTCCCAAACAGTAAGTTCTTTTGGTTTTTCTATTTGTTTTAATAATTTAGCTTCTTTCTCGATAAGATGTTTTTCAGACCATGCATGGGCAGCCACTGCAGATTTTTCTACTTCCCCTTTTTTGACATTCCTGAGATGTTCTTTCACTCTAGTTTTCAAATTTCTCTTAGTTTTTCCTATGTAGATTTCTCACATTCTTCACATTTAATTTGATAAATCCCTGATTTGTTTTCTTCTTTAATTTTCTCAATCTTTGCAATAAAAAGATACTCAAAAAAATAAACAAGTTCAAAAGACAAAAATTTATTAATCAAAGCACTCTTCTAAAAGTTAAAGAAGATAATGTAAAATTTAGGAAATTCACATATCATCCATTAAAACACCACAAGTTTCAAAAAATTGTTAAAGATTTCAACATAAAGTTAGCACCCCAAAAATGACTACAGCATCAGTAGACTGATTAGACCTAATAAGATTGAGAAAATTAAAGAAGAAAACAAATCAGGGATTTATCAAATTAAATGTGAAGAATGTGAGAAATTCTACATAGGAAAAACTAAGAGAAATTTGAAAACTAGAGTGAAAGAACATCTCAGGAATGTCAAAAAAGGGGAAGTAGAAAAATCTGCAGTGGCTGCCCATGCATGGTCTGAAAAACATCTTATCGAGAAAGAAGCTAAATTATTAAAACAAATAGAAAAACCAAAAGAACTTACTGTTTGGGAAAAGATCTACATTCAAAAGAGCGAAAAGAAGAAATTAATGAACTTTGAATTTCCCGGTGAGAATGACCTGGTTTCGAGGTTTTTCAGTCAGCCAATGGAAGGAGAGAAGGACAGCTCTTCAAGACGACAGAACAACGGTCGTGACGATACTGAGGATGGAACAGAAACTATGTTCCAAAACTAGTTTATAATCAAATAAGAAGAACAATATGAGGTGAGTGATAAAAAATATTCTACCTTAATTTAATTAACTTATTTTGAAAAGAAAAATTCTGTGGCCACGGGGTAAACATACATAAGTCTGAAAACCAGTGGGTGTGGTGGTCAGAGCAATTATCCCAGCTGTATGACGAGAAAATGTGACGTATAGTTTATAAAAACTTTTATTCTGAATTATTCAGTTTACAAATGGTATGATACTAAAATGCCTTGTAATTTTTTTTTTCTTTAGATCCGGTTGTACGAGGTAATTTTTCTTGTTGAAATGTCTGCTGCACGAGAATGGACTCGTTTGTAAATTATGTCATTTACATTCATTTTTGCTAAATTGACAAATCACATTCATCAGTAACTCGTAAAAATGTAATAATAATGCATTTGATCAAACTCAGTGTCAATATTAAATTCACCTGTTGCTTTCCACAAATAATATCTACACTTTCGTGATCCACAAATAGTATATACACTTTCGTGATAATCCAATTGTTATTCAGTTATATAATATAAAGCTTCTTAAATTAACAGGTTGCTATAGCTGACAAAATGTACTGCATAATTTTATTTATTTTTTTTTTTGTACTTTGTAAAAATGTAACTAGCATAAATTAAATATTATAAATTAAGAAATGTTATTTCAAAAAATTCTATTATTGAGAAATTGGCGCTTCCCAAATCAGCCAGTCACATTTTTTTCATCAAATGTATTCTTATTCAAGTTGTGACGTTAATTGGGTACAGCTAGCCAGTATTCAATAAAAAGTCAATAGAATAAGACACAAGCTTCGTCTAGTGGATTATCACTGGACATAGCAGGCAGCGATGCAATTCGCTTGCATGGATTCATCTGTAGTGCAATAAAAATTGCCAATAAAGCCTTAATTGATCTTCCATCCCCTTCCAATATTAGAAGATGATGAAACTTTGGTGTTGGTGAGGATAACATAGAGGAAACACTCTATGGAGATATATACACTTTCATGATAATCCAGTTGTTATTCACTTATATAATATAAATAAAGCTTCTTAAATTAACAAGTTGCTATAGCTGACAAAATGTACTGCATAATTTTATTTATTTTTTTTTGTACTTTGTAAAAATGTAACTAGCATAAATTAAATATTACAAATTAAGAAATGTTATTTCGAAAAATTCTATTATTGAGGAATTGGCACTTCCCAAATCAGCAAATCACATTTTTTTCATCAAATATATTCTTATTTGAGTTGTGACGTTAATTGGGTACAGCTAGCCAGTATTCAATAAAAAGTCAATGGAATAAGACACAAGCTTCGTCTAGTGGATTATCACTGGATGTAGCAGGACATAGCAGGCAGTGATGCAATTCGCTTGCACCAGGCTTGCATGGATTCATCTGTAGTGGAATAGCAGTGTTGGTGGGGATAACGTAGAGGGAACACACTATGGAGATAATGTGAATATACAGATGGCTCTGTCAAACCGAATGTGATACGTCTGCTGACATGGCGGGAATTTTGAATTTTTATGTTTATGCATATTTGATTTGAATGGAATTTGGCAAATATATATTTTTTTAATTCAAAATTATTAATATACTAATTACCCCAGTAGTGCTGGGGTAGCTGAAGTTGAATGCACGCCACTGCTGAAAACATAATTTTTCCACAAGCGCTTATTAATTTTCAAATAACTTATTATTAATTGCAGATTTGTATTACTTCTGTCCAAGAGATATCTACCATAAGAAATTACCTATCACTTAAGAATTTTACCCTTATGATAGAGGAAGAAAAATGCTTTATTTCTGGCATATTAAACTACAAAATAAAAATCACTAAAAATGGACTTATACTTTTACTCTAATGCCTGAATCGGGATTTGAATCCAAAACTTCTAGCTATGTAAGATAGTGTGCTAACTATTACACTGTTTCAGGCTTCCGATGCAAATGCTAATTTTTCTTCCTCGTATACAATTCTCTTTATCACCTGAAGTAGAGAGTCGTCACTGTTCATCATTGCGAATGTTACAATTTAAAAATTAATACATCAAAATTTAATTAACTTTTTGATCCTTGTGAATAATAAATAATCTCATTAAGTTTGTAAATTGATATAGGTGTATTTTATTACCTGAGAACTATCTGGTAAAGATACTACAACAGGTTTCCAGTGTCTGTGCATTCTGTTATAGATTTATCCAATGGTATGTCTTGGAGCAATTCAATTCCTGAAAATTATAAAAACCAAAAAGAAAAGTTGCTTGAAAGTGCAATGATTTTTGGTTACTATAATTCCAATATATTAAATACTGAATCATTTTATGTGTGTTTTTACTGTTCCTGTCAAACCACATTTCCTTGTTTACATCTCTATAATATAAAATAGCCATAACATTATTTTGAAAAATCTAATTCTTATAGGGAGATTGTAAAGAATTCCCTATAAGTGTTTTA
Source organism: Diploptera punctata (assembly GCA_030220185.1). Taxonomy (NCBI): domain Eukaryota; kingdom Metazoa; phylum Arthropoda; class Insecta; order Blattodea; family Blaberidae; genus Diploptera; species Diploptera punctata. The sequence goes on from JASPKZ010009790.1 coordinate 3,240,818, forward strand.
CCATATTTATTAATTTTCTGAATATTATTTTTACATTTAAAAATTAGTCTTCAAAAACAGTGTACATAAATATCATACTAAGATCAATTTTTTTTCTTCCATTTTTATAAGAATGAATCCCACATGGTTATGTTCCTTGCCTTTAGTCCTGAGGATTGCATGTTCAAACCCAACCAGGGTCAATGGATTTTTTTTAGGATAGGAAAATCCAAGGAACAAGTCCTCCAGGAGGAACTTCAAGCCATGGGTCCTGAGTCTAAAGATTTCAGACTCGTAAAAGAACCTTATGCCAGAAAAAAGGCCTACAATCAAAATTTACTGACCATCATCTAAGTAATACTATAGTTGCCTACTAGATGTCTCATTGGGTCAGTATGTTGACCACATTTACCTTTGACATCTGTAGGAAAATAGCTAACTAAATTAGGAATTAAGATATTTGGTCTGTGTATTCTTACCTTTTATGGTTGTTTTTGTTGAACATATGTTTCAAGGATTGTTAGCCCCCATCTTCAGCTTTTACAGACTGATTTTTCAGAGAAAAGGAACCTTATTAGCAAGTTAATTGAACCACAGGAAGAGGGAATAGGAGTCGAGAATCAGGCCAACAACTTGAGAAAAATCAGTCTGTATAAGCTGAAGATGGGGCTAACAATCCTTGAAATATATGTTCAACAAAAACAACCATAAGAGGTAAGAATACACGGACAAAATATCTTAATTATTAAGTAAACCTCTTAATGTTACTTTCTATTGTATTTTTAAAATAACTAAATTAGCTTAGTCTAGAAACTCCTAACAAAGGAGAGGCTATGGCTAGACTCAAGTGCCATAAAGCCAATAAGTATGTAAGAATAAAAAGTACAAAAACTACAAATGTAATAAAATAGAATCATATTTGAAGAGAAAAATTATACGCTCAGACCGGGACTTGAACCCGGGACCCTTGGTTTTCTAGTCCAAGTGCTCTACCATTTGAGCTACCTGGTAGAGCACTTGGACTAGAAAACCAAGGGTCCCGGGTTCAAGTCCCGGTCTGAGCGTATAATTTTTCTCTTCAAATATGATTTATCCATCATTGAGATGTGTGAAATTAATAATAAGAACATTGAATAAAATAGAATGTTTAATATTTTTCTCTTTTACAAATAACCAGAATTTTAAAAGTATTTTTTTTAATGCCACCAGATTGGCTTTACAACATTTCTGGCTTCCTCTTATGGCATAGGTAGAATTGTAACCCATCTTATGAGGTTGGGTGCATGGAAAGCAGAGTTATGTTACCCAATTATGTGATAAGTGATAAATTCCAGACCAGGTGTGACCACAGGAATAATTCTCTTTAAGGAAAAATTCCTGTGTCTGACCAGGTATTGAGCCCAGGACTTCATGAACAGTAATCAGAATCTTTATATATTGGTTTTAAAAATTGTTGAATTTTAATATATATTGTTGATAGAGCCATATTGTAAACTGTAACAAAATTACATATTCATGATAGAACAATATTTGGATAAATAGCTAAGAAATAATAATAAAAATACTGATGATAAATTGTTGCAGTGGTAGTGGTAAGCAGGGATAAAAGAATAAGATGTGTAGATCATAGTTTGTAAGGTCTTACTTACCCAATTCAGAAGATAATGTCTTTGTGCCATGTCCATACAGATCAATAGGTTGTTGACAGTTAGGACACATTATCGTGCTCATATTCTCTACCAGCCCCACCACTGGAACATTTAGTCTTTGGAACATAATTGCACCACGTCGGGCCACATCAAGTGCAGCAGTTTGAGGAGTTGTTACAAGAATCACACCTGGCAGGATGTAGATCATATTAGTACTAATTCATTATGACATCAAACTGACTTCTACACTTCAGGGGTCTGTCTTGGTGTACTCATAATATCTGTTGGAAATGAGAGGGATGTCCTCTTGAAAACTGCAGTTCCCATGTTTAAAAAAAAACATGAAATATGAGGTAAGATAAGAATATGACTCATTCATTCATTGAATTAGCCTCATAATCATTAAGACATTCAGTCTGTATATTTTTACCTCTTATGGTTGTTTTTGTCAAACATATGTTTCAAGTTATGTAGGTAGGAAATAACACTATGAGGTTTATTTTAATTTTCTTCTTCTTCCTTCCAAGTATTAGGCCAAGGCCTGTTATGATCCTATAGAAAATTTTCCCTCCAGCGTTTCATAGAACGGCCCAGTGATCTGTTATTTTAATTGTAAAATGTTAAAAATGGAGAAACAGAAAAATCTGCAATAGCTGCACATGCCTGGTCAGAGAGACATAGAATAGAAACCAAAACAAAATAACTCAAACAATTGGAAAAACCGAAGGAACTCACAATTTGGGGAAAAATTTACATATGCAAGAATAAAAACACAACTATGAATTTTGAAATACCCGGTGATAAGGAGAGGGGATTGATTTGGAGGTCTGTCGGTCAGCCATCAAATGGCTCAGAGGTCAGTCTGCAGGAGAGGAGGCCATTGGACATCAGTTGTGAACATAATACAGCATTGAGAATGTCACAAATGCAGTGAAGAAACTTGAGTCTGCGTGGGAATTAAGAAGTATGAGATGAGTCAAGAAACAACTAAACAAAACAAAAAAAATATATATGTTTCAAGGCTTCTGAGCCCCATCATCAGCAATTACAGACTGAATTTTCTCATGTTGTCGGCCCTGATTCTTGATTCCTGCTCTCTCTGCCTCTGGTCCAATGAATTTACTAATGAGGTTCCTTTCTCCGGGAATTTCAAAATTCATAATTCTTTCCTTGTTCTTCTGTATGTAGATTTTTTCCCATATGGTGAGTTCATTTTTGTTTTCTAACTGTTTTAATCATTTTGTGTTTACATCTACACAAGATTATTAAAAGAGTTATAAAAAAAATGAACTCACCATATGGGAAGAAATCTACATACAGAAGAACAAGGAAAGAATTGTGAATTTTGAAATTCCCGGAGAAAGGAACCTCATTAGTGAATCAGGGCCGACAACTTGAGAAAATTCAGTCTGTAATCGCTGACAATGGGGCTCAGAAGCCTTGAACATATGTTCGACAAAAACAACCATAAGAGGTAAGAATGTACAGACTAAATGTCTTAATTATTAAACAAACCTATTGTTTATTTTTTATTATTTCACTCACCTCATACTTCATAATTCATAGCAGACCCTGGGTTTCTTCACATCTTTTGTGACATTCTCAATGCTGTGTCACATTCACAACTGAAGTCCAACGGCTTTCTATCTTGCAGACTGACCTCTGCGCCATCTGGTGCCAACCGAAGAATTTCCAAATCAGTCCTCTCTCCTTATAACCGGGTATTTCAAAATTCATAGTTGTATTTTCATTCTTGCATATGTAAATTTTTTCCCAAATTGTGAATTCCTTCGGTTTTTCCAATTGTTTAAGTAATTTTGTTTTGGTTTCTATTCTATATTTTTCTGACCAGGCATGTTCAGCTATTGCAGATTTTTCAGTTTCTCCATTTTTAACATTTCTGAGGTGTTCTTTTAATCTTGTATTTAGATTCCTTTTTGTTTTTCCTATGTATATCTTTTCACAATCTTTACAATTAATTTGATAAATTCCCGATTTTTTGCAGTCTTCAATCTTTTCATTTTTGTTGGTTTTTATTAAATTTCCTAAGCTGTAATCATTTTCGGTGCTAATTTAATGTTGAATTTGTTGAAAATTTTTTGAAACTTGTCAAATACTAAAGGATGGTATGTGAACTTCTTGAATTTTTTGCCTATATTTTTATCTGTCTGAAGAGTACTTTCATTAATGATTTTTTGTTTTTTGAATTTATTTATTTTCTTGTGTATCATCTTCTCTTGAAAACCATTATCCTTCGCAATTTTTATGATGTGTCCTTTCTCTTTATTGTAATTTTCTTTGCTCATGGGGACATTCACAAGTCTGTGTGTTAAACTATTAAATACTGCCTGTTTGTGTGAAAAATGGTTAAATCCAGTAGCTTTTATATAATTGTCGATGTGAGTTTCTTTTCTGTAGATTCCAAATTCTATTTTCTTTTTTTCTTCATTCCTAATCAATTTAAGGTCTAAAAATGTTTTTTTTTTTCAATGCTGTGTCACGTTCACAACTGAAGTCCAACGGCTTTCTATCCTGCAGACTGACCTCTGCGCCATCTGGTGGCCGACCGAAGAATTTCCAAATCAGTCCTCTCTCCTTATAACCGGGCATTTCAAAATTCATAGTTGTATTTTCATTCTTGCATATGTAAATTTTTTCCCAAATTGTGAGTTCCTTCGATTTTTCCAATTGTTTAAGTAATTTTGTTTTGGTTTCTATTCTATGTTTTTCTGAGGTGTTCTTTTAATCTTGTATTTAGATTCCTTTTTGTTTTTCCTATGTATATCTTTTCACAATCTTTACAATCTTGAGAATGTCACAAAAGATGTGAAGAAACCCAGGGTCTGCTATGAATTATGAGGTATGAGGTGAGTGAAATAATAAAAAATAAACAATATTAAAAAAACCTCATAGTGTTATTTCCTATCTACATAACTTAATAAACCTATTGTATTTTAAAATAGCCTCATAATGTTATTTAACTATGAATAGTACTTGGTCAGTTGAGAAATAATGTATCATTTCATCCAATTTAATTTGTAATAATTTTATAAATCCAATTACCTGATATTGGCAAGTTCTGTATAAGTGAGAGGTGAGTGTCTCCAGTTCCAGGTGGTGTGTCTATCACAAGATAATCAATAGACTTCCATGCTACTTCACGCATTAGTTTCTCCAGTGCGCTCATCACCATTAGTCCCCTCCACATCATGGGTGACTTTTCATTCACAAGAAAACCCATCGAAATGCTAAACACAGTAAATTAATTTATACTTTTATTATTATATTATGTATAATAAGTGATGGTGCTTCCAGGACTCCTCTATGGTAGTGAAAACTTGACATTAAGAAATGAGGATGAATGAATGATTCAAGCATCAGAAATGAAGTTCTTAATATTTGTGGGAGATAATAATAATAATGCTTTATTTATTCTGGCAGAGTTAAGGCCATAAGGCCTTCTCTTCCACTCAACCAGCACAAATACAAATAAATAATATTTAATTTTAGGAAGTTATATTTTGAGGTTATTTTAATTATATTATTTTTGGTCTGGACATCTTACCTCAATATTAATGTTGATTTGTTCTTGGACATGTTTCAAAACAATTCTGTTTTATCGTCAGCTTTCCCAGACTGGTTTTATTTATGTTGCACCACCTGGATGTCGATGTCAGCTCCATCCTGTGGTTGGCCAAAGAACCTCCAAACAAGGTCACCCTCCATCGGAATATATGGAGCTGACATCGACATCCAGGTGGTGCAACATAATGCAACATAAATAAAACCAGTCTGGGAAAGCTGACGATAAAACAGAATTGTTTTGAAACATGTCCAAGAACAAATCAACATTAATATTGAGGTAAGATGTCCAGACCAAAAATAATATAATTACAAATAAATATTTGACAAATATAGATATACACTATACTAATTCTTTCTCTTCTTCTTCCTTCCAAGTATTAGGCCAAGGCCTGTTACGATCCTATAGAAAATTTTCCCTCCAGCGTTTTGATCCTTCCGGGAAATTCTCGTATAAGACTTGAAAGCATAATAATAGTCCCTTCGATTGGTTGCTGGCCAAAGGAAGGCAAGACCAGTGATGGGGCTGCCATCTTATAGCCTCTGGTCAGGCTTTTCTGGAGAAGAAAAGAAAATAAAGGAAAGAAGAAATGGAAGAAAGGAAAGACTCCCTAGCCCTCGGATGCCCTAATAGCGTCGGAGTCGAAAAAAACAAAGAGTTAACCAAGGGAGGTTAGATAGTAAAGTTAAAAGAGTGCAAAACACAAGTAAGTGGAAGAAATGTTTTGCTCAGCTTGGGCACCTTGTGGTTGCCATCCACATATCCCCTAGATGAGGACCCCTGCTAAACAGTTAAAGATACATTAAATGTAGCAATGTAAATTTCATGTACAAACAACATTTTATAGGATAATAACAATAATAATACTTACGATAATAATAATATAAATATGATAAATTATACGAGAAACACCAATTAATATATATACCTTATACTGGGTAATAATGAAGTCGAGGTTAGAGCAAATATAAATTTAGATTTCTTTTAAAAGATGTCAATGTCCGGCAGCCCCTTATTTCTTGTGGTAGGGAATTCACGCCTAGATAAAAATTTTAAGAAATATGAAACAGTACCTGAGATCTCAGTCATCCTTAATAATCAGCAGGCCTCCTATAGAACTACACTGCTGATTATTGAGGACGATTGAGATCTCAGGTGTACTGTTTTATGTGTTAAAATTTTTAACATAGTGGCCTCAACGGAGTTTCATAATGTATTTTAAAAATCTTTACTTAGATAAAAAGTCCATCATGCAGGAACTACATAAAATAAGCAAATTCCTTAACAACTCTCAAATTTATGGTCATGTTTTGCCGGTTTATGGAATGTATAGTTCTTTTGTTAAATTGAAGAAAATTTATGATGCCCGTTTATTTAACAGTGTCACACTCCAGTGAAAACTGAATCATGGATAACTTAAGTTATTACCTATTTGCATACTATTGTATAATTTGACACCAAATTAAATAATTTCTACCAATTCTCTTTTCCATTACATTATCAAAAATATTAAATTAATTAAACCAATGGGTCTTATAATATACATTGCCAATTTAAATCCGAATAAAATTATCTCTAGGATACTTAACAGTGATAGGTATATATGCACCTGTAGAAGGAGATGAAGAAGAAAGTGAAAAATTTTATCATGACTTCCAGAAAGTTATCTGCACAATTAATAATAATGATATGATTATAATTTTGGGTGATTTAAATGCCAGAATTGGTAATACTAAATTTGATACATATATAGGACCATATGGAGAGCAAACCTGTAATAGAAATGGCTTACGGTTAATTGATTTTGTCATGTTTAATCAATTCACAATAATGAACTCAGTATTTAACCCACAAGGATAGTCACAAATATACATGGGAAGCCAGGGGTCTTAAATCAATAATTGACTACGCTATATGTAATAAAAAATTAGCATCTAAAGTTCTTGATACAAGAGTTTACAGAGGACCTGAAATCGAATCAGACCATTACTTACTTGTTTGTCCAATTCGTATGCCACCGAGATGGAAAAATAAAAATAAAATTAATAATGTAAAATTTGAAAAAGTGGACTATACTTATAAAGTAAGTCTTTTCCAAGATCCCACTATTACCTGGCTATACAAATGCAGATTAGATCGTCTAGTTCAAGAAACACCGGTTGGTGAAAATATTGAAGAAGAATGGCTTGCTCTACAAAGTATTTTGACACAAGCAGCAAATGAAAGCCTGGGTATAAAAACCAAATGGAATTGAAAAAAGGGACTATGGATATGGGATGAAAACATAAAAAAAGTAATTGATGATAAACGTGAAGCATACAAAAAATTTCTGTCTACAAAAAAAGATGAAGATAAAGTAGAGTATCATAGGAAGAGAGCCATAGCTAAAATTGAAGTTCGCAAAAAACATAGACAAAGCTGGGAACAATTTGTCTCATTTTTGGAAAATGATATCACTAGGCCTCAACCAAAAATATATAAAGTTTTAAAAAATTTAAATAATGATTCAAGAGAAAATGCACATTTAAATTGTATATCTAAAGAATCTTGGCTTACCTACTTTCATCATTTATGGACACAAAAGGATGATTTATTACAAATACCAATCTCTATTAACACTGCTTTGGAACAAATTTCTATAGATGAATTAACTGATGTTGTTAAATCATTAAAAAGTAACAAAGCTCCCGGAGAAGACCACATTAATCAAGAATTATTTAAATTTTCAACTAAAAATTTTTTAGACTGATTTCTTATTCTCCTTAACATGATATGGGAAGGACAAGAACCACCACAAAGCTGGAACAAATCCATTGTAATACCAATCTTCAAAAAAGGAAGTCGCCAAATCAAAGATAACTATCGTGGAATTAGCTTGTTGAACTCTGGATATAAAATTTATGCTAATATAGTTAAGAATAAATTGAGGAAAATTTATGAAAATATAATTGGAGAAGAGAGCAGAATGGATTCAGAAAGGGTAGATCTTGTACAGATGGATTCTTTACTCTAAAACTACTATTAGAAAGCACAAGGAATTCAATATAGAAACTCATATCGCCTTCGTTGACTTCATAAAGGCTTTTGACAAAGTAGACAGAAATATATTACTACAAATTTTAGCTGATGATAACGTTCCACAACAATATATTACTAATATCTTCAACATCTATAAAGATAATGAAATCTCTGTTAAACAAGATGGCAAATTATCTTCTTGGGAAAAGATCAACACTGGAGTAAGACAGGGATGTGGACTTTCACCGGTGCTTTTCATTATATACATGAATAAATTAATAAATGAATGGAGGAAAACACAACGAGGATATATACCCATCAATAGGAACCTCAAACTCGATGCTATTCTTTTTGCAGACGATTTAGCTCTTCTGGCACTTTCCGAAAATGATTTGCAACGATCAATTTATACGAGGGCGGATCGGAAAGTAACGCACAATAATCTTTTTCTGCCTTGGTATTGCAGCTAGAATGTTGAAATTTCACAGAGATATAGTTTGAAGTTTTCACTACAGATGGTATTTTTTTCTCAGGTGCACCTCTTGCGAGAGAAGCTTGAACTATGCAACAAAGATGGTGCGCATGCTACAGTCGTCCACCTGTGAGGAACAGAGAAGTGTTGTTCGATTTTTGTGGGCCAAAGGGCATAAACCCAGTGAAATTCACAGGGACATGCGTGGCGTGTATGGGGATGATTGTATGGACCGTAGCAATGTCTTCCGTAAAGTTAGTGCTCGCTGGGTGCCTAAGAACCTGACAGACGACCACAAGGGCCAGCGAATGATGGCAAGCTTGGACCACTTAACGCGGTACACCGCACAAGGACACAACTTTCTGGAAGGAATCGTCACAGGTGATGAGTCGTGGGCGTACCACTACACGCCCGAAACAAAGCAGGCATCAGCAGTGCGCAGATGGCTATACTCCAACCAAACGGACTTCTACGAACAGGGCATATTGAAACTGGTAACACGATGGGAAAAATGTGTTGAGAAAGTTGGTGACTATGTCGAAAAGTAGGTAAAAGATGTAAGTTCATTTGTGATTTTTTTCCTTTTTTTTACTATTAAACTTTTTAAAAAAAAAATATTGTGCGTTACTTTCCGATCCGATCCGTCCCTCACAGGTGGACGACTGTAGCATGCGCGCCATCTTTGTTGCATAGTTCAAACCTCTCTCGCAAGAGGTGCACCTGAGAAAGAAATACCATCTGTAGTGAAAACTTCAAACTATATCTCTGTGAAATTTCAACATTCTAGCTGCAATACCAAGGCAGAAAAAAATTATTGTGCGTTACTTTCCGATCCGCCCTCGTAATTTACAAAAAATAGCTGCCAAATTTAATATGGAAATATCAATTAACAAAACTAAAATTATGGCATTTCATGGGAAGGACCCCATACAAAGTAAAATCTGTCTCCAGAATAAAATTTTAGAGAGATCTAATCAATTTAAATATCTTGGATATTATCTCTCTATCTGGGATGAAAAGGATATCCCTGAAAAAGTTACTAGTTATAATAAAAGTTTAGGAATTATTAATCAAGTTATGAAACCATCCCTTGTACAAAAAAACACCAGATTACATTTATATAACACTTTGGCTAGACCAGTGTTGACCTATGGTAGTGAAGCATGGACACTAAAAAAAAACAACATGAAAGCAGAATAACGGCTTGTGAAATGAGATTCATGCGCAGAACAGCAGGTTACACCAGATGGGATCGGAAAAGGAACACCGATATCTTAAAAGAATTGAAGACTACGCCAATTTTGGAATATATTAAACAGTACCAACTAAATTGGAAACACCATCTTGAAAGAATGAGTTCAAATCGGATCCCCAAAGCTGTTTATAATTATATACCAAGAGGACGAAGATCACTGGGCTGTCCTATGAAACGCTGGAGGGAAAATTTTCTATAGGATCGTAACAGGCCTTGGCCTAATACTTGGAAGGAAGAAGAAGAAGAAGAATTTAAGGGTTAATTAAATTGTATGGTATACATTGCAAAGCAAACATGGCTGTTGCTAGAGTGAATTTTTTTATTTCGGGTTTCAGGTAAACGTTTATTTCTAATGATCGGATTTCTATGATTTTTTAATTCCTGACTTTCTGGCTTGTAGCACATCGCCTTATCTTCTTCTTCCAAGTATTAGGCCAAGGCCTTTTACGATCCTATAGAAAATTTTCCCTCCAGCGTAAATAGTATGATCCTTCCGGGAAATTCTCGTATAAGACTTGAAAGCATAATAATAGTTCCTTCGATTGGTTGCTGGTCAAAGGAAGGAAAGACCAGTGATGGGGCTGCTATCTTATAGCCTCTGGTCAGCTTTTCTGGAGAAGAAAAGAAAATAAAGGAAAGAAGAAATGGAAGAAAGGAAAGACTCCCTAGCCCTCGGATGCCCTAATAGCATCGGGGTCGAAAAAACAAGAGTTAACCAAGAGAGGTTAGATAGTAAAGTTAAAAGAGTGCAAAACACAAGTAAGTGGAAGAAATGTTTTGCTCAGCTTGGGCACCTTGTGGTTGCCATCCACATATCCCCTAGATGAGGACCCCTGAAGGTTAGCCTTATCTAATTATGTTAAAGTTTGCCCCAGCAAGACAATGGTAACATTCTATGTCTTCTGGCATTCCAGTACAATTTTGAGAGATTCTTTATCTTCTGGAGATGAGGGTCCAATTTTTGGCAATGAATTACATTTTTTAAATTTATTTTGGTGCTCTGGTCCTTTCAGATGTTGCAGTGTTCAGAGGAGTAAACTTTGAAGTGATATATATATATCAGATATAAAAGGTTAGAATAATAAAATATATCTCAATCGTCCTCAAGTAAGTAGAATTTCAGTTAAAACACTTTGTAAGCCTTTCAGAACAAGTTCCACCATTAGCTACTACCTACTAACAGCTGAAAATGGAACCTATTCCAAAAGGTATACAATCTGTTAACTAAAATTCTACTTAGTTGAGGATGACTGAAACCTATTTTATTATTTTAACTTTTGCATTGTAATCTCAATGGTAGTTCATAATGACAAAAAACATATAGATGATATGCTAGACAATTAATTTATGAAAATATGATAAAATAATTATATTTTTACAAAACTGCCAGTACATTTCCATAAGTAATTAGAGCTGTGCTAAACAATGATAAAACTTACCATGATACTCCATAATTAACCAGTGGAATCATTTTATTTTCTGAAAAAAACAAAAAAAATAATAATGTTTATTTAATTTAGGTTCTTTGTGTGAGCTTTTAATGTCTTTTACATAAGGCATATAAATTATAAGATTTATTTATAAAAATAAAGATTATTAGGAGTGATTTAAAAATACATAAACATTAAATTGCTTCGATGTTTTTATTATTCATTTCATACATCTCAATGATAGATAAATAAATATAATTTATCCATCATTGAGATGTATGAAATGAATAAAAAAAACATTGAAAGAAACTGTACTGGCTTTATAATGTAATGTAAAATTTCTAATTAAACGTCTTCTTAATGAAGAAGCCACCATTTGCAAGATAAAAGCAAAGGCTTCATAGCATTTGGTGCACAGGATTTAACAGTGTATATAAGAGAAAGACTTGCATTTAGATTGGAGTTGCTCAGGTAGCTCACTTGGTAGAGCATCCACCTAATGTGTAAAAGGTCCTGGGTTCAAACCCCAGTCTGAGCGTATAATTTTTCTTTTCAAATATAATTAAATTGCTTGCAGAATTTAATAACAAAAATGAATGCCTCCTTTCTATATCTATTTTTTTTAATGATTTTCATGAAATTAAAATTTAGGATATCCAATAGAATGTTATGTTCTAACAAGCAACCTTGTTTAAAAAAATAGTATATTATGATGCGAGGTTGGGAAGTGGTTTTTACAGAATCAAGGAAAATGTTTAAAAACTGAGCAATAGCGAGGTTATTAATTTCCAAGATTCTGTAAAATGCTTTACAAATGTGTGTTGTACATTATTTTTTGGGTGATGGTGTTTTCAAAATTATAAGTAATAGTACAATAATAACATCTTTGTTGGAAATATTTGCATCCATTATAAACAATTGACTAACATTAACAGTGTGGGCAATGTTTATTAGTTGAAACTATAGGAGGCCATAAGACCAATTAGTGACAAAATTGCACAAGTAAATATTTATTGTTTTATATTGTTTCACATAAAGTTCAGTTCATTTAAAGTGCAGTGATTTGTTTGATATAATGTATATCAACACCACCTTTCGGATTTTTTTATATATACAATGGTGTTACTTCCCACACACTTTTGTAATATATAATATTACAGTATAGTTATTTAGGTTAGCAAACCCAAAATGTAGGAAGTTGAACTTTCAATCATGGTCACCATTGTTGTAAGTACAACAAAATGCACTATCGTGCAAAAAAGTTATTTATTCTATAACTTGAAATGTTTTGTATTAAGATACAACTCCCTCTTTCTCACTCTCTCTCTATCTGCATGACGCAATAGGCCTAGAAGGCCCTTGGCCTACAATCCGACTGCTGGCCTCACATCCACATGTGTTAATCACATAGGTGATCATGCAGCCAGTGTAGGGGTGACATGTGATTACCATGTCAGGTCCCCCAGTCATTTTCTCAACCTGGAGCCACTACTTATTGTAGCTACCCAAATGCATCATGATGCTGGGTGGGTACCAGTCCCATACTGGCCAAAATTTCATGAAAAAATTTCTTTCCCCATGAAGACTCGAACCAGTGCAAGTCCCGTAGCTCTGCGCCAATAATTCGGCTATGGCACAGTTCTGAAACCGGTCTAATTAGAAAACACGTGAGGTGAAAAAGAATTTACTTTAAATTTAAAAGTAAAGATTTTTTTTTAATATAACATCGAAATACTAAAGAAAATTGCTCAGAAATTTTGCTTTAGAGTCTGGCAAGTCACATTTTATTTCATTTATAGGATGACAATTTGCAGTGAGATTTTAAAATTAAATTAAGCTAATTTTCTATGATAAAGACACATACCTTTATTTAACAAAGGTGTTTCATGAAGATTCATCATGAGCGGTATGGAAGGTCCGTATACATCTGCATCCAGCAATCCTACAGCATTCTGCTTATCAACTGATTTCAGTGCTACTGCTAAGTTTACTGAAAAAATAAATTGTATTATGTAGTTACTAATATCACCAATTATACATTCTATTCTCAACTAAGTTGTAAAGAAATGTAATTAGAAACAGTTAAAATACTAAAGTCCTTTATATGGAATAAGATTTTTGTTTGTGGATATTATTGGATTTGTGCTTACTTTTTTCTTGAAGGGATAAATAAAAACCAATGATGTAAGTACAAGTTTAATGAAAAGTTATACATCTTCAAGAAAAATATGCCTATTTTACCCATTGGTACTTATTATGTTTTTGAGATTGCCTAAGATTGCATTTTTTTTAAATGTTGCTATTTACTTACATTTAAATCATTAGTACAAAGTGTTATATGATACAGACACCTGGACTCTAGGTAGACAGCAAGCAAAAAAGTTATTGACGACAGAGATGAATTTTTGGTGAAGAGCAGCAAAAAAATCAGGAAAGGAGAAAATTCAGAACCAGAAAATTAGAGAAATAATGAATGTTAAAACATAATATTATAGAAGAATGAAGATTGAAATGATATGGGCAATCTGAAGAGGATGGAGAGTAACAGAAACCAAGAATAATGCTGGATTGGAATACTGAAGGCAGGAGGAGGGGGAAACCTAGAGAACTACTGGACTGAAGGATAACTATTGTAATGTAGAAAAAATCCTTAGTAAAAAAATACTTCCCAACATTAATTTAATACAAAAAAATATTTACTTACAAGGGAAATGTCAACTATTGCATGCTGTAACAATCTTGAAATTTTTTTTAGAGAAGCATTGTGATGTACCAAGGCCATGTTCAAAAACAATGATCTGCTGTTTTTAACTTCAATGCACAGAAATCGAAGCCAGAATCCACCAATGGCAACCCACTGTATGGAGCAAATGGACTCCCTGTATGAATAAGACAGAGTGGAATAAGGCAGGATTTGAGGTTTATCCAGTCTACCAATTCCGCAGTTGTATTACATTCCCAATAACTTAAATGAGAGATTTGGCACTTGATTTTAGTGCCTTGCAGTTAAAAATGGCAGATATTTTTTTGGACATGGCCTTTGTACATCACAATGCTTCTCTAGCATGAAGATGCCTATGATTGCAGTGAAGGACCTGCCCTCGGGCAGAATTACTATGGATGGATGGATGCTTCTCTGGAAGAAATTTCAAGATAGGTTTCGGCATGCAATGGTTGACAGTTCCCTTGTTAGCCTGGTGGAGTAAGGCCATATGACTTCTTCCACTCACCAGGACAAACATATGTTACAATAGAATACAGCAATCACAATTAACTCAAATATTAAATGTTGATATTGCATTTAGATTAACATGTTCCAGTCCTGGACAAATTTATTTTCTTTTCAAATATTGAATATAAAATATAGACAAGCTAATGATGATGATATGCAGGCGAATTGAAACATGTCCAAAAGAACACAATGTTTAATGAGGTAAGATGTAACAGACTTATCTTATTTATTAAGAAGAACCTCATAATGTTACTTCTTACTATAATTTATAAACTTATTTTAGATGTCTAAATTTACATTTTTAGAGCCTAAAAATTTGAGGTATAGTCATGAATCTGAACTCAGTTGACAAAGATAGAAGAAATTTATAGCAACTTTTTAATTTGCAAAGTTACATGAATGAGGATAAGGCAGAACTTATTTGTAGTTTGATCAGGTGCAGGACATATTTGACAGCTTGTAATCTATAGATTTTTTTTATCACAGAGAAATGAAGCAAGGGCAGAAAGAAGATAAAGTTGATATTTTAATAAAAGAGGAAAATTAGAGAATTTAAACAGAAATAAGAGAAGAATGCAAAGTTGCATCATATGTTAAAGTTTGTTAAGGAATCAGAACATACCACCAAGTTGTAAAAAGATGTATAAAACATTCCTTATATGGTGCGATCAGTATTGCATTGGACAACAAACGCGGGGATTTCACTGGCACTGCTGGCGCATTTGCGGCGGGGAATGGACAGCATAGGATCGCGGTGTCCAATGCTATACTGATCGCACTGTATAAAACATATGATCAAGTTCTTTTTATGGGGGTGAAATGTGGACTTACAACAAAGGTGAAAGACACTCTGGTTGCAGAATTCTCGAGCCAGGCCACTATTGCGTGTTACTTTCTAGTGTTCAAAACAAACTCCTAAATAAGCTTTCTCAGGAGCCATGGAATCTTGCATTCAACTCTCTAAAAAAATGTACATCTGCAGGGAGATTGATTACATTAAGAAGTAACAGAAGTTTCAAATGTTTGGTGCAAATAGTTTGTGAGAAAAAAAATCAGAGGCATCAGAATTTGAATGCACCTCATATAACTGCCTGGGATAAATACTGCCTACATTCTGTGGTGCTCATGTTGGAATTAAGAAAAAAATAAGCAGAAATTGTTTGTGACCTGTTAAGAAGTAGCAATGAATTTGAATTTGATCCAGTTGGAAGACCAAACAAAGTTACTATTCCATTACAGTTTTATAGTTACCTGCAGTTGTTGATTTCCCTACACCTCCTTTTCCAGAGGCCACTAATAATATGTGTTTGACACCAGGAATTGGTTTTTGTTTTGGTAATCCTTTTGCCATCAGTTGTGCCTGTCTGCTTTCAAGATTTGTGCCACTGGACATAAAACGTACATGGATCTGTAAAATATAAGTTGGTACCAATATTTATTTTTATAAATGGATTAATTATCTTTTGATGTAATATTTAGTTTGCCCAGTCCTGGACAAATTAAATTTTTGAAAAGAAAAATTAACATTTGAACTGGGAATCAAATCGCGGACCTCCAACTCTGTATGTCGGAGTGTGGTCCACTACACCATTCCAAACACGGCACACATGCTAACATTTCTCTCCA
The DNA here is from genome assembly GCA_030220185.1 of Diploptera punctata. Taxonomy (NCBI): domain Eukaryota; kingdom Metazoa; phylum Arthropoda; class Insecta; order Blattodea; family Blaberidae; genus Diploptera; species Diploptera punctata. The sequence goes on from JASPKZ010009790.1 coordinate 3,257,062, forward strand.
CTCTTACAATTCTCTAACACATTTGAAGGGCTTTAAAAACGATATCCTTCCAAAATCCAACACAATATCCAAATTATGAGAGAATATGAATGAAAAAGTAGATGATCTAATGCAGCTAATAGAAACAAGTAGTAATATTCAAATGTTCTGAAGCTCTTGATTTGTCATCATTTGCTTGTGGGCTTCCCAATAATATTCAGCAATTTGGAATGGTGTTCCAACTATTTTCTGAATTCAGCGCAGAACATCAAGTGATCTTTGTTCATTATCATAATAATATAACAATGTGATTGCTATGATAACTAAAAACTACCAAAATACACTGTATGATCAAAAGTATAGGGACACCACTGAATAGTCCTTCTGTACTTATTATTATTATTTTATATTTTGTACATGTCTGCCATGCTGGCTCTGGTGGTAGTATGCCTGCTTCCTGACTGGTGACCCAGATTCAATATCTGCCAGGGTTAAAATTTTAATTGTAAAATTTTGAATCTCAGGGCCAGAAGAGGTGGTGGTGTATAATTTTTAATATCTAGATTATGTACCAGATTACTGCATTAAATTGCAAATCCCTCCGCAATACAGATCTTGAGAAGGCATGTGGTACATTGATAGTAATTCGTCCATCGGATGGGGGCATTAAACCCAGCAGCCCTTTGGTGCTTTTCGACAGGAGTAGACTGTGCCAGCACCTGGTTTCACCTTCTTTCTTTTCATCATTATCTGTCATACAACACACATTACTATACACAAACACACTCTCATCCTATACATAATACAAGAATACATCTACGTAAAGTGGTCTGCCGAAGTAATGCATAAATTGAAAAGACCACATTAATGCCATCTATCCTCCCATCTCAAAACCTGAAGCACAAAAAGTGCATGGGTGGCATTAGAAAGCACACACATATTTTGTACATTCATTATAGAATCAATAATTTAGTCAAATCCTAGATTATTATTTATTTATATTTTGTACTTTACTTATCGGCTCTATTTGGTGTAATATGTGTAATTAGCAGTATTTTAATCTTAGGTAATTTATAATTGTTCATTTCTGTATAATTTAACCCTGGAGAAGGAAACTTTATGTTCTTTACTTCATCAGATAAAATAAAATAATAATAATTATTATTATTATGTGTAGACTTGAATTTCACATCAGTTTGTATGATGGCAACAAGTTGTGAACTGTTCAGTAATACAAATAAAATATTACTTTTTTATTAAGAAATTCAACATGGTTATATTTGCAGAGCTCAGTGATATTCAACATGGCAAAATTAAAGATAATATTAATGGGGAAAAAATATGGACTAGAGAATATTTACCTTCCTATATACTGTATAAATGAGGAAATTTATATGAGAAAGAAACCAGGTAATTGTATAATCTTATACGATTACATTATTAAAGAAATGTTGGCATTGTTGGAAAAGAAAGAGGAGATATGCTCCCCAAAAGGGAGCAATAATTGTTTGCAAATTGTAAAAGGAAGAAAATGTAACTTTTAGATTCAAATAATAAAAATAAATTCTAATTAGAAATAGAAGGAAAAATGTATGCAAATACCCATTTCCAGTCCTACATCCTGATAATTCCAAGAAAGTTTGCTGTAACTGGATTCTGGCTCTTCACTACTCACATGACCACTTTCATAAAACAGCAATTATTGATGATGCTCAATGTAAATATACAATTAAACAGGACAAGAAGCCTACTCATTAAGGAACCTCTATTAAGATGTGGCCAGGAACAAACAAATAAAATAAATTCTGTGACTTTAATGGGAAAGAAGGAGCAAAATGGAAAAAGACTAATTAAAAACCGCCCGTTGAACAACAGCATTCCTAAAGACTAAATATATGTGCCAGGAATAATAATTACCCAGTGCTATATTAGAAATATTACTTTTCAGCTGTCATTGGACTACAATTAGAATAAGTCCTTATTATCTGATATAACAATCATATGCATTATTTATAATAATTATTTCTATGGAAATATGTAATCTTTTTTATAGAACAGTTTGGTATAGTTTTAAATTTGAGAAATAAAATTCTGATGCATTCCAAAAAATATTTTCAAGGTAAATTTTCAATCTATAATTTAGTATTATATTTTTTATCGTTACATTACTATGATAAGATGTACTTACATTAATTTTTATTCACTTTCTTTAATGATGTTTAGTCTATTGCTATCCATCATAAGTATTTTCAATACATTTAGCATTTTTAAAACTGGACTGAATATTTATTTCAACAATTGCTGAGCCCTATATAGGTTTATTCCAGTTTAGTACTTAAAATATAAAAAAAAAAAAAACATCTTTACGTATTTTTAAAAATTAAGTTTTTTAATAAGTGATTTAATCGGAAATATATCAGTAGGCCTTCACCTCATCTCATATTTTGTTTTCTCATTTGGGGAATTTTTCAATAAATATCTTCGTCATTATCAACTCGAGTCAGATTGTAATTCATAACGATGAAAATGTCCCAGGCAAGAAAACAAATTATGAGGTGAGATGTATATTTCCGAATTAATATAGTAATAAATTACTCCATAGTGTTACTTCTTATCAATTTTGAGAATTACATTTTTATGTTAGCAAATTAACAAAATAGCCTAAAACTGAAAAACATTTGAATAGAAAACTGACTTTAGAAACTACACTAAATTGAGAACTGTTCAAATGAACATAATATTAAATTTCTAACGCTTACAAAATATAGGTGCCAATAAACCTCAAAGACTAAGTCATTAGTTAATTTGATTTGTTATGTATCAATTATATATGGTTCCTCCTCTGCTGTGGTCTCGAGGTAGCATACTGCCTTGTTGCACAGTGGGCCAGGGTTTGATTCCCAATTGGGACAGGCTCCTGGGTGAGGTTTTTTTTGGGGTTTTTCCTCACCTGTAAGACAAATGTCAGGAAGCTCAGGACCCAACAGTCCCCAAAAATCATCCGGCCATCATCATCATCCTTCAACGGTATGGAAAGCAATGGGAAGATACCACACCTATAATTCCCTAGTAAAGCTGCAAAGCATAGCCTGAAAATGCTATGATTGCAGTGAAAGACCTGCACTTGGGCAGAATTACTATGAATGGATGGAATTATATATAGATGAATCTAGTACATAACCCTAAAAATAATTTTATTGTTTTTATTTGATCAAGAGAAACAAACAATTACATACAATTTTCTATAGTGGAGTAAGCAGTAATACAAGGGCAAAATGTTGGATTATGCTTATGATCAAGAAACAATTAAGATCCACAATAAATAGTTATTATTACTGGAATGAAAGAAAAATCCAAATTAGATTAAAATTGTCCAGAGGATACATGACAGTTCTTGGTGTTTATGCTCCAGTACAAGGTGAAGAAGAAGATAGCAACCAGTTTTATAAAGATTTGCAGTAGATATTAAATAAAGTTAATAAGTTAGACATGTTGATATTAATGGGCGATTTCAATGCTAGAGTGGGAAATACCAAAATTGATCAATGTATGGGAACACATGGAGAAGACACTCGAAATAAAAATGGTCGTAGATTAATTGATTTTTCAGTATACAACAAATTTCAAATTATGAATACAGTGTTTGAATATAAGGATAGCCACAAATTTACATGGGAGTATAAAAATTTAAGATCAATTATGGATTATATATTATGTATCAACAAAATTGCAGATATGATATTGAATTCAAGGGCATTTCAAGATCCAGAAATTGAAACAGGTCATTATCTCTTAGTTAGCCCAATAAGGATCAAACCAAGATGTATAAAAATAAAAAGGATATACAAAATAATAAAAAAAATCTTTTGAATGGGAGGCTCTTCAAAACATTTTAAATCAGGCGGCAGAAGAAAGTCTAGATATGAAGAAAAAGTGGAAAAGAAAAAAAGGGCTAAGAACATGGGATGATGAAATCAAGAAGGTTATATTAGAAAAATGAGAGGCCCACAAAAAATATAACTCTATGCAGAGAGAAGAAGATAAAATAGAATATAAAAGAAAACGAGCAATCGCCAAAAGAGAAGTTCGGAAAAAACATAGGGAGAACTGGAAAGAATTTGTAGCTTACATGGAAAATGATGTATGTAGGCCTCAACCACAGACTTATAAAATTTTAAAACAGCTAAATAGTGAATTGAAAGAAAACGCTAAGGTAAATGTTATCTCATTAAACACTTGGTCACAATATTTCCAGAAATTATGGTCAGAGACAATAGAGTCTCTTGAACTTCCAGAGATGGAAAAAGATGAACAAATTGAACCAATATCTTATTTTGAACTGGAACAAGTCTTGAAGAAAATGAAAAATAATAAGGCCCCAGGAGAAGATTAATTATATATTGAACTATTTAAGTATGCAAGTAAATTATTTTTAGAAAGATTTCATTTTCTAAACACAATTTGAAGTAGAGAAGATGTACCCAATAGCTGGACTAAATGAATAGCTATTCCAATTTTTAAAAGAAAAGGAGATATAAAATCTTGTGAAAATTACAGAGGTATAAGTTTATTAAACACAGTATTTAAAATATTTACTAATATAATTAAGAACAAATAACATAAATATTATGAAAAACTTCTTAGTGAAGAGCAAAATGGTTTCCGGAAAGGAAGATCTTCTGTAATGGGTATTTTTCATTAAAATTATTAATAGAAAAACAAAGAGAATTCAATGTGAAAACTCATATTGTTTTTTTTTAGATTTGGTAAAGGCTTATGATAGAGTACATAGAAACAAACTACTAAAAATATTAGCCATAGACCAGGTGCCATAACAAATTATATTAAATATATATAACCTGTACAAATCTAATTTAATTGCAGTAAGAAGTGACAATAAAGTATCACAATGGGAGGAAATTCATACAGGAGTGAGACAAGGATGCCCTCTATCACCACTTTTATTTATTATATATATATAAAAATCAGATAGTTAGAGAATGGAGAGAACAACGTCATGGACATTTAAAATTGAATAGAAATATGAAATTAGATACGTTAATTTTCGCAAATAATGTAGCATTGATGGCACCCTCAGAGGATGAATTACAATATTCAGTATATAATTTTAACAAAATAGCCATAAAATAAAACATGAAAATCAATACAGAGAAAACAAAAGTAATGGCTTTTCAAGGAAAATACCCTGTACATAGCAAAATTTGTATAAATTCAAAAATACTGGAAAGAGTAAATTCATTTACCTACCTTGGATACACATTAACATATTTGGATGAAGTATACATAGCAAATAAAATTATTAATTTTAATAAAACCATGGGAAAAATAAATTCAGTAATGAAACCTTTGCTAGTCCAGAGAGATACCAGAGTACAGTTATATAAAACCTTGGCAAGACATGCACTCTGCTATGGCAGTGAGCCATGGACTTTGAGGAAAGGAGAAGAGAGCAGGATAACTTCTAGTGAAATGAGATTCATGTGGTATACAGCAGGATATACCAAATGGGATCACAAACGCAATGACGATATCTTGAAGGAACTACATTTAGAACTGGTCATGGAGTATATACATAGATACCAGAACAACTGGATGAATCATTTGCGACGAATGAGTTCAGATAGAGTTCCCAAGACCATGCTTTGTTATTGTCCATCCAAGGAAACAAAATTCATCAGTGAGATCGTAACAGGCCTATAGATCTAAGACTTGGTTGGATGAAGAAGACGAAGATTTGATTTTTCTTTATAAAATTATTTACGCTGAAAAGTTTGGTAATTTTACAGATTAGTTCCTCCTCCATGCGTGCATACATTGAGGTTAGCCTTCGTGATTACAGATTTGATTGCCTACAGGTGACAAATTAAGGTTGGGCTTTAGAATTTCATTTTAATTTTTACAGTAAAACAACATGGCTATCCTGTAAAATTACCACACATTTTCATCATCTTATATTTCTAAAGTCATTCCAAATTATCAATTTTTTAAACTGACATAACATGCATGATATATCTAAGAATTTAAGTATTGGCAATCCTTCACGTTACTACAGCAAAGCACAGAATCAAAAATACATTAACGAGAACAAAGTTTGAGGACAATAGAGTCATTATTGTTATTGATAAATAAAAATCATTATTCTTTAATGCAGTTGAAGTAAAGGATTACAATATTTTAAATATGACTTTATACATTTTTTTCTTGTTATATACTCTATATGTCAAGATAACTTACATTCCCACAGTATTTAACCATAAAATTTAATATTTTACAAGTCACAGGATTATGCATATTTTACGGGAATTGTTCGTCGCAAATAAAATTGTATAGCAAATGATAATTAAACGTTTATAGAGTAAAATTTGAGTTCAGAGTTTGACAGATTGTCTTATAATTTTCATACACTAACTGATCTACCATTTTAGCATATGACCCCAAGACGCGGTTGTCATGGTAACAATATGAAAAATTTAGAGGTAAAACTATAGCATAATATTAATAGTTTTGTAAAGAAACTCTAAAAATAAAACATTTAAATTATGTTTAAGTATAATTTATCTGTTTACAAAGTGTAATGATATATTGGGAAGCATTGTTGCAAGTTTATAATGATTTAAAAGAAAATAAACTCTCACGTAATGATGCAAAATATTTTCATCTTCACCGGAAGTATCATATGTTCATGGTTCTTCAGTCCATCTAGGTGAAGTGGGAAGAAGATTTATGTTTATTAATATGTGACAGTAAGTTTATTTGTTACATTAATTCATTTGTGTGTTGTAAATTTTAGTCTAAGATTAAGTGCAATTGATATGAAATATATGTTTTATTCATATGTGTTAAAGTGATGTGTTTATGTTTATGTCAAAATAGCTACGCCGAGACAACATCCTTCACAGGCTGTTGAAAATTCTACAATTTCTGTCTTGTCAAATGATTTTCTGGAATGTATATACTTACAAGATGTGAATTAAAATGTTTTATGCTTAGTTTATATTATATCATATCAATAAAATGTAAATTTAAATGTATTTGTGAGAGAAACAGTGATAATTACGGGTATCACTTTAGGGGTTTGTTTAGTTATCAAAGATAGCCAAACTATATTAGAACTTATTCTATAATAACATAAGCTATAAAAAAGGAGACTCTAAGCATTAAAAATATGTTGATGGATGTCAAGATAATGTTGGCTTGTAAAAAAAAACTCCGTTAATAATTATAGTGTGGTAGTTTTCTATAATATGTTAGTATAGTCAACTTGTCTTGAAGGTTAAGGTTGTTTTGAATGAATTAATTAATGTGAATTGTTTCGTTTTTATTAATTTTATTGTTTATTATTACACAGAAATTGTATATTTATTTATGTCTAATGCATTTGATCAATCTTTTGCTTACAGTATTAATTTTTTTTATAATTAAAAATTGATTCCATGTGGTAATTTTACAGAATCTGCCATCCAAAGTTCATCTATACTGCTCTAGTATAAACATTAAGTTAATTTCTAATCACAGTGGAGATATTTCAATTAGTATTTTTGTTTATTTAGTAACATTTTCCATGGCATTACACACATTATCTAGAGCAATAGGTTATGTAAAATAACCAATGTTTCTATTTATTTTCTTTATTTATAGAACCTAATACCGGATGTTAATGTAGTTAATTCTCCCTCTTGGTTATTCATATATGGAAGATTGTGTATCATACCGCTTTTATTTTTCATCATCATCCAGGGATTAAGCCTGTTGGCTTGTTCCAGTTTCATGAAAGCTAGAATTATTAAAATTGTTCAGACCATCTTCTGTGTGGACAACCAACATTTCTCCTTCCATGCGGTTTATAATTTAGCAATAATTTTGGAAATCTTCCTTCTGGCATTCTATCAATATGTTCTTTCCAGTCGTTCCTATATTTAATTATTATAGAACAATTGCAAATGCTGATACTCTTACCATCCACCGCAGCCTACCAAGATCTCCTAGCAGAGCTCCAAGCTAAGAAAAAAGAAATTTGGATAGAATTTTACGCAACAGAAGCAATGGTAAATCGAACGTGGATGGCTACAAACCAAGATCTTCGCCATTTTGTAAATTCCCTAGCAGTACATGGATACCATCACAAAGTGTGTAAAATGAAGACCTACCACGACCCAGGCACAGCATGCATGTGCGAGTTTTGTGAACTATCTTGCGATCGTTACCATGTCACAGCATGTAAAAAACGACCCAAATCATTAATTGAGACCTGCACAGATTCATAATGATTGCAAAAGCAAAGTGAACTAATAAAACTCTAATGCACAACTTGTGCGCATTTTCGTTTATGTATATATTTAATTATTTGGTCTGTAAATTTGAAAATATTTAGTTCCTTTCTTATATCTTCATTTCTTTTCTTATCCTGCTATATTTCTTAAAAATCTCATCTCAGCTGCTTTCAATCTTTGTTCTTGTCTTTTAGTGATCGTCCAACATTCTGACCATAAATCAATACAGGAACAGCCATTACTTTATAAAATTTCATTTTTGTTTCTTTTCTTGTGTCTTTAAGGGTTCTTTTTATAGTGCCACACATTAAATTTATTTTTCATTTTATTAAAAATTTAGTTTAACATATCTACCACAAAACTAAAAAATTATACATACCTTTTTATTGTATAGTTACATTCTTCTTTAAATACATTTAAAAATATTTAATTTATAGGTTATGACACAAAAAGTGGACATCAAATTTCAAGATAATTTTTGTTTTAAAATGAAGATTAGTGCCACTAAAGATGAAAACACCAAAAAAAAATTACGGACCATCCAGAAACAAAGCAGTAAAATAACATTTGGAAAAACTGCACTTAAAATAGCGTGAAATATTTTCAAAGTTCTATAGAACAACAGTGCGCATGCACCAGAGTTTATAGAGCCAGCAAAAACCCACAATCGAACCATATATCGATTATCATCCTTGATTACTATTGGTCGCTATGAAATTTAAATGATCAATATTTGCAATAAATCCCCAAATCTATGTTAAAAAAAAAATTAATGATATTAAAATAACCAAACATTTATTAAAAATGGGTGTACACTTACTTATCACTCCCTAATGCTGATCCAACCAACGATAACAAAACAGCGATAGAAAAATCATAGATTAAATAATATATCTGTGGAGAAAATAACAGCATCGCAATATTGTCTAACATTGTCATAATATTGTGATTTGTATATTTAAATAAATACTTCAAAATTGTCTAATAATGTTATAAAAATTGTTTGAAAAAATTAAAACATTAAAAAATGTTAGTAAATACAGAAGAAGAGATATAGTTTACATTATAATGAAAAATCAAGCGCTAGAAGAAGTGCAGTTGAGCCTAACATTTTATAAGCACAACATCATCATCATCATCATCATGAACAAATTCGTTTTAGGCCATGTGGCCTGTACGGTAAACCTAGCGAAGATGGTCTTGATGTTTCTACCGATGTTTTGGATAAGCACAACAAAATACACTTTTCACTAGTTTACTATATAAGACATCCCCATTTTGATATAATTTTGTTATTAAAATGAACTTAAGACCACCAAAAATGAAAACATGAAGAAAATCTGCAGACCATCACTAAAGAAACTAGGTTAGAGTACAATTGAATTAGGTTAGCTTTTAGTTTCTTATACATATAGTATACTTTATTTACATACCTGTAATTTAATATTGTCTAAATGTCATTCTAGCCTATTTATTAGTTTTACAGGTTAGAGTAATTGAAATAAGCTACATTAGCTTTTAGATTATTATGCACATATTCTAGTAAATTATATAACAAATTTCGAAGATTATGTTACAAATAAGTGACTTCTATTTATCGAATATTTTGTAAGAGCTAATTTACCATTGTTCATTTTTGAGAAATACGTACGATGATGTATCAATTATCGACAATCAATTCAGTTAAACCATTTTTTCTTAAGAATGTGAGGTTGTGACTTTTATTAAATTTCAAAGTCTTTGATATGTAATTTTGGAAATACAGCAATGCACTTTTATTACAATAAAATATTTATTCTATTTTCTACATCCCTATTGAAGAAAACATATTTTCACCCTGGACTATCATCTGAATATCAAATCTGACGTCACGATCACAATGTTGGCCATTTCCTTCAGGTAAGGTAGGAAATAGTGCTTTATAAATTGTTATTTTTCTGCTTTGTTTCTGGATGGTCCACATTTTTTTTTTCATGTTTTCATCTTCGACTTTCCTAAGCTTCGTTTTGAAACCAAAATTATCTTGAAATTTGGATGTCCACTTTTTGCGCCATACCCATTTTATATTTTAATATCCTATAAACATTTAGGGTCAAATTTATAAATGCATTACACCGTAAAAGGCGTTCTCTGCTGAGAAAGTTTTATCCTAATACGATTTTTCTTACTCAGAAATCTATTCATGCGATAATAATTCGTAAGCTACCTGACAAGGTAACTTAGGATCATAACTTAAGATAGAAACTTATCGTGAGAATCCCGAAGGGAACCAATGGTAACCGATGTAGTTTGAAACCTGGCCGCTTTATCCAAGATGTCAGAACTTGAAGACTTCGATCATGTTTTCGGTATATGCGGAAAAGAGGAATTTGATAGAGTCTACCAAAGAATTCAACTGGAAGAACAGGAGAATCGGCATAATATTGCGCGATGCAGACGTCGTATATGGTATTATTTGTGGGACGCAAGCATAAATGCATTCCTCTATAGCAGACGAAAATAACGGAAGTGGTTTTATCGCTGAGAATTCTGGGTAATTTCTTGCCAATATTACGAAAAAGGCGACTTTCATGCATGACTAGTTTGTGGGTAGCTAATTCAATCTTTGCACTTGCTCACGGTGAGTCAGCTCACCAGTGATTAGAAGTAATTTGAGTAGAGACTAATGTATTTGCATACGACCCTTAGACACAGAAGGGTATAACTCAGTAGTGTTAATAAACTGCATACTAGTTTATGCTAATAATGTAGTATTATTAGGCGATAGCAAGGAGGTACTAAGGGCCAACAAACACACTTTATTGAGTAAAACTAAAAAATTGAGACTGGAAGTAAACATCAATAAAACTAAATACAGTAAAACTTGTTCAAAGCGGAATCGCTTGGGACCAATTTATTTACTTTTTTCTTTTTTTTTTCCACGTTAGACAAAATTCCGCATTATGAAAAAAAATTAACCTATCTTGTATTTTAGACCACCGTATATGACTTTTTATGTACCTTGGATTAATTGTAGTTCCGTTGCCGTTGGGAAGTGAAGTATAGTATGTACGAGCGACTTTGGCAGTAACGCGCAAAAAAGTCCCGTTTTGTCAGCGTTAAAAAATGTCTCCTATAAGGCATGCACTATTAGAAGACATATCGGGCAGAGCTATGCATGGCTAGTGCATTTCGTCTAGCCTATCATAATCGAGCGGTGTTGTACAATTGGCACTGTAACCATGACATATCGTCTATCTCTTCCCCTCTTACATACCGATATCTGACAACGGCGCATGAAGAGTGAAGCAGGATTGGCTTACCAAATATGTCTTCTAATAGCATACCTGGTTTAGGCGCATATCCTGAAATGAAAGTCTGCAGTTTCCATTTCCACTCACTAACTGTACTTTCGTCCACATCCTTTGTTTCCCTGCAAATTTCTTTTAAAACTGTTCACAACCAACTTGAAGATGCCTTGAAATCTTTGATCGTGGACTTTTAAAACACTCCCACACTTCGTTGATTCAATTTTTTATCCCCCCTCTTCATTTGACCATTTCCTTGCATCCATTCATTAATTATTTTTTCTTTGTGTTTTGAAAGCTCATAAACTTGGGGTTTCCACATTTAAGTTTAGTCATTATTTCGCGTATGGACAGTTTGTTTTTCTTTATCTTCAATCACGTTCACTTTTTTTGTTTTATGACAATGATACATAGGATTTAACCATCTTCATTCTGTAAATTTAGAACGCTACCTGTGAAAGATACATCTCAGATCTTAAACTAATTTAAGATTTTATTTGTAAGACAGATGTTATATGCCAAATATTTGTTAAACGAACCTGTATTTCGCAAAACGGGTATGCAGTGAGGCCAAAAGAAAATTCCAGATACAGATAGAAATAAGAATTAAATGAATCATGATTTCTTCTTACCTCATACTTCTATGTTTTTTTAAACACAGCACTGCAGTATCAGTGACCATCGTCACCATCCTCAGCTGTTTTCACGACTATCAATTTTTTCTTTTGCCGGTAATTATCCAAACTACCATCTGGTGTTCTTTTGAAGGAATTATTTTCTAAACTGCCATCTGGTGTTCTTTTGAAGGAATCATTTTCTAAACTGCCAAAAGAACACCAGATGGCAGTTTAGAAAATAATTGCAAACTTACAAATTTAATAAGCTGACAAAACAATTACCCTAATTTTATTTTAGAAAGAAAAATTAATGCTCGAACTCTGGATCTCTGACTATAAGCTCCAGCATGATAACTCTTACACCATTCGAGCTACGATGTAAAAGTCAACAATTCTTTCCTCTTATACAGTTCTCTGTTGTTTGAAGGCTGATAGCTGGTGCTACCATCCAAACCTTCTGACGACTTCTATTTCCATCCATAGTAATTCTGCCCGAAGGCAGGTCCTTCACTGCAATCATAGCATTTTCATGCTATGCTTGCAGCTTTACTAGGGAATTGTAGGTGTGGTAGCTTCCCGTTGCTTTCCACACCGGTGAAGGATGATAATGATGATGGCCATATGATTTCGGGGACCGTTTGGGCCTAAAAGTTTTTCTGACATTTATCTTACAGGTGAGGAAAAACGACTTCTATTTAGAAGTATTTTTATTGAGAATACTTCTGAATAGAAGTCGCCAGAGGACATGGTATTCTAAAATTGAGCCTAAATTTTTATGTATGGTAAATATTTTTGATGCTAAAAAGTTTTAAAAAATTGACATATTTAGGAAATAACACTATGAGATTTTGTTCAATAATAATAATTAAATGAATCAGATTTTACACCTACCTCATATTTTTGTATACCTTAGAACTAATTGTGAAATTTCCTTTCAAAAAGGGTACTTTATTCTCAAATACTTGTAATCTCCTTTCCTCCCTTAATGTAAGAGTCCATGTTTCGCACCCATATAATATAACTGGTAGAATAATAGTTTTATATATTTTCAGTTTAACATTTTTTGAAAGGAGTTGGGACATCAAGAGTCTATGCAATGCATAATAGCATGCATTTGCAGAATTGAGCCTATGTTTAATTTCTTTGTGCATCTCATTCCTATTTGTGTTTATTGTTCCTAGATATTTGAATTCAGCCACTTCCTCAAAATTTCCCTCATTTGTCATTGGCTGTCCATTTCCATAATATAATGTATTTTTACGTGTGACCATATATTTAGTCGAGGTTTACCACAGGATTCTGTACTCAGTACCATTCTCTTCAATATCTACATTAATGATCTACCTAAGCATATAGAAAAGCTCGAAACGAAAACCCTACTTTTTGCTGATGATGTTGTAATATGGGTCTCCAAACCGAAAAACCAAAGTCAACAATTAATAACCATAGCCCAACAATCACTAATACAGTTAGAGAATTGGACATCCCAGAACTTAATGAAGATAAAAACAAATTATCAACTATTTACATTAAGAAAGAAACCACTACCCATCACTCTGAAATTGGAGGGTGAATTATTAACTCAAACACATGAAGCAAAATATTTAGGAATAACTCTGGACACAAAATTAACATGGAAGAAACACATGGAGAATATATGTACAAAGATAGAAACAAGGTTACCATTATTAAAACGATTAGCAGGGAAAAAGTGGGGTTGCAACACACAAATCCTAAACACCTTCTACCAAATGTACATAAAACCTGTACTTCAATATTGTGAAGAAATCCTAGTAACTACTAAAGTGGAAAAACTTAATAAATTGCCAGAACCAAATCCTCCGTCTGATAACAGGAGCCGTTAAAACAACACCAATCACTGCCATGCAAATCTTAACAAATAACCCAAACATAGCATCTGAAATTGAGAAAACAGCAGTCACACAGTATGAAAATTTTTTAAGGCTACCCCATAATAACTGGACCCAAAGAAAACCACAAGTATGTTTAAAATCTCAGCAAAGCTTCCTAAGCATTGTACAAGAAATCGAACAGAAATTGCAACTTCCACATTCAAAAGAAAATATGCAGATGAGAAACAACCCTCTAGAATTTTTGGAAATCGAATATAACCTTCATTTAACAGAAGACATCAAGAAATCTGAAACTTCTCCATATATTTTAAAACAAATGTCACTGGAAATGATAAATCTAAGATACCCAGCTCCTGAATGGATACATATTTTTACAGATGGCTCCAGCCTACCAAATGATGGTGGCACTGGTGCAGTATGTCCACTTTTTTCCTTTTATCGTAAACTAAACACAAATTCAACAAACTTTGATGGCGAAATTCTAGCAATTTTCTTAAGTTTACAAAATCTTTTATATCACATCCAAAAATTTACAAAAGTTGTAATTCTATGTGACTCCAAAGCAGCCATTCTTGCTATAACACGAGACACAACACCCAAAAGCATCAAAATTATCGAATGTCACAATTTGATAAAACATTTATCCCGTCTACATAAAAAAGTTGTATTTCAATGGATTCCGGCCCATTGTGGAGTGACAGGCAATGAAATAGCCGATTTTCTAGCCAAGAAGGGTAGCAAAATTGTTTCAAACCCAACTTCTGCTCCAGTTCCCTTTCACTCTATCAAAAGAATTATCTCAAATAAATACATCAATAAACTTAGAGAAGAATACACCACCAAAACATCTGGAAAGGAATGGGAAAATCTACAAGCTTATGACATTACTACATTACAAAGAAAATCTGCAGTAGCAACATTCAGACTGCTAACGGGACATGACTGCTTGAATAAACACCTACACAGAATTGGCATAACAGATTCACCTAAATGCCCTTTTTGCAATTTAAATGAAGATATGGAAAGAAACCATCTCCTCCGTTGTCCAGCTTTTGTAGAAGAGACCAGCCTTTCTGCTAAATATTGGAGTGTAAGAGAGCGAATGATTTCATTATCAAGTGCTCGACATTAGATACCAACCAACCAACCATATTTAGTTTTATTGATATTTACTTCCAGTCCTAATTTCTTAGTGTTACTCAATAGTGTGTGCGTGTTGTCCTTTAGTATCTCCTCGCTATCGGCCAATAGTACTACATCATCAGCATAAACTAACAGCTTATTAATACCATTGAGTTGTAACCCTTCCTCATTCTCTAAATATGTAATGGCATGCTCTAGTACAAAATTAAATAGTAGAGGAGATAGTGCATCTCCTTGCTTACAACCCATTCTGGATTTCAAAAATGTCCGAAAACTGTTTGCCTACACGCACCCTGCCCTACTCTTTGTGCCATTTAGACACATTCGTATAAGTCTAACTAACTTTTTAGGAATTCTGAACTCCAGCAGGATACTATATAACTTCTTCCTCTTAATTGAATCATATGCTTTTTTGATGTGTACGCATAGTTGATGTACAGTACCATTATTTTCCCCATTTCTTTTCTAAAATCTATCTTATACTAAAAATCTGATCTGTTGTAGACCTGTATCTTCTAAATCCACATTGATGATCTCCTAGAATGTCATCAATATAGGGAGTAAGTCTGCTGATTAATATATTTGTTAGAATTTTGTACGAAGTAATGAGATGCCCCTGTAGTTGTTGCAATCAGTTTTATCTCCTTTCTTATAAATTGGTACGATAATTGATTCTTTCCATTCATCTGGAAAAGCTTCTTTTTCCCAAATCATACTAAGCAACCAGCGTATTTTGTCCATTAATTTTCTCCCCCTGATTTTATCAGTTCTGCTGGGATCTCATCTGAACCAAAAAAATTAGATTAAATTAATTATTATTAAACAAATATATTATCATTTAATTAAATAAAAATAAAACTTAAAAGTTTTATGTGATTTTCATATTATTGTAATTCATAGTTAAGTTTTAAGTTAAATGAGTCAATCTAATGTTTATTTTAGGAAGTAATATTTTGAGGTTCTTTTAATGATTTTTTTTGAGACTGAGAACATCTTACCTCAAATTAATGTTGATTTATTCTCGCTGACGATGATGTAGAAGATTATATTGAAACATGTTGGAGAATAAATCAACATTAATTTGAGGTAATGTGTTCCCAGTCTCAAAAAAAGTTGAGTCAAACTAACTTTTACCTGTACTTTAATTTGAAACTAATGGTTATCATATAAATAAAATTCCATTAAGGTATTAGCCACAATATAAAATTATAAAATTGTACACTTGTAAGGTTCAGTCTCAAGTGTTAAAACTTTTAAAAATACTGTAGGCCTTTTGGAACTGGTTCCATCTTTGTTTTGAAAACAACTTTATGGGTATTCAATTTTATATTGTAACTAGCTAAATACTCAGTATGTGCTGCTATGCATAAATAAATGAACGTGTTTTTATTTTTAGTTTAATAAGTAAAAAGAATTTTCATGGAGATCTGTTGAGCGATTTAAATAAATTAATTCCACTCGCACAGCACATTCCTGGGATTTCTCCTTTAAATTTCATTACTTTACATTGCGCACAAACTTTATCCATTTTTCTGATTTGAACAAATTTACATGTGGTATTTTCTAAATTCAAACCGCACACTTGTAGTAAAGATTGCCATTGGACTTTATTGATAGTCATAGCGAGTGCAAAGGATATTGGAAATTGAAGTCGTTTGAACTTGTATTCGAATGCAACATTGTGTCAAAATTTCATTTTACTATAAAAACACATGCATATTCGAATCCTAGTTGTGTCAAAATTTATGTTAATTGCCTGACTATTTTTCGAGTTTTGCGAGCACAAATATGTGCAGGCTGAATTTTTATATATAACTTGGTTACCATGCTTTCATTTGGTTCCTAAGTTCACAGGTTGAAGCCCAACCATAATAGATAGAATTTTTTTAACTAATTCCATGGCACAACAGGTCTAGAAGACTCTGTTATACCAACTGGCTGCTGGCTTCACATCCATGTGTGTTTATCACAGAGGTAGATGATCTTATAGCCAATATAGAGGTGACATATGGTCAGCATATCATATATTCTAGCCTTGTAGTTGGCTTTCTTAACCTGGAGTCACTACTTATTTTAGCTACCCAAAATTTGTATCCTTAGCCCCCCCCCCCAGTGGGAGTGAGTAGAGGTGAAAATAAAATGACAAGAGTGACTAAAATTAGTGCCAAATCCATAGTTCTTTGGGGTCATTAAGCTGATTGGTGGCAGTCCATGTGTTATTTAATCCCAAGTTGACCCAGTGAAAAATGATATATTCTAAGTGACCAACATTAGTGTCTTGTCCATAGATCTCAGGATTGCTAAGCTGTTAGGTGACTGCTCCAATTGTCGTTTAAGCTCACATTTGGGAGGGGATGACATGTAAAAATAACCAAAGAGGAGCAGGCCGAAGCGACGAGCCAGTATCCTATGAGAAAATCCCGCTTAGTGCTAAATTAAATGAACTACAATATATCAGCATACAAAAGTGGGAAAACGAGTGGAACACAACAACAAACAGAATTGTGACAAAGTTATTCTTCCCTAGTATCAAAAATAGGCTAAAAATAAATTTTATTATCGGGAAATATAACAACATTTTTAACCGGATATGGAAGGCTAAACGCATATTTCTATAGATTTAAAATCAAGGACTCCCCCATGTGTATGAGTAGAGTAGCAGATCAGACAGTCTTCCATATTTCACTTGAATGTTCTAAAGTAGAAAGTGAAAGAAACAATTTCAAAAGCAAAATGTTAAGAAAATACGGAAAGTGGACATATAATGAACACAAATTAGTTAGTGAATACACAAGTGAATTTATAGAGTATATAAAATTGATAAATTTAGATAACCTCTAGATACTAAACAGACTCTCTCAAGACAATATTAATAAAATACAATTAATAACCAATAAGCCATAGTGTAAAAGATTAAACTATGTATATATTATGTTATGTGGCATGTAATATTGCACCCATTGTAATGGAACATGCCATAATAAATGAATAAATAATTAAAAAAAACAAAGCTGATCGATTTTAGTGTTGAAAACATAGTTTTCAGGCTTGCTGAAGTGAAATGTGACAGTGCCAATGATGTTTAAGTCCATTTTTAATCACTAGAATGGAGGGGAGTGAGAAGGGTGGAAAATAAAATGTCCAAAATGAATGAGATTACTGTCGAATCCATAGTTTTAGCATTGCTAACCTGATTAGTAACAAGAATATCAGGATAAATAAATATCCGGGCATTCACCTAGTGTGTGTTTTAGGTAGGATGATGAAGATCTGTAAATTTTTTTTTCAAAAATGCTATCATGAGAACAGCCTCAATAGCTTCATTCTTTCAGAATTCGCTTAAATGTGTCCTAGTACCATTAATGAAATTCAAACCCAGAATTTGTCTTGACAACTGAGTAAAACCAAAAATTGATCCCAGTCATATTGATCACCACCAAATTTGGAACCTGGTATCTTTCGAATACAAGCCTCAAATTCTACCACTTGTCAAGTACACATTCACTCTTGGTCGAATCTCGCTCCCCAAGCATTCCAGTTTTATTGCTTCTATGTAAGCACTTGGCATGGCAGAGGAATGCCAAACACATGTGCAAGCGAGAGTGACTGGGAATCCCATTGGATCAGATTTCCTGTGAGCAATGAACTGTCTTCATAAGTATAATGATGTATACAATGACTGTGAAAGCTAAAGAGAATATATTAAATCAATTATCTGATTGGAATCTACATTCTACAAGTCTTGCACTTTGAATATAAGCCTTTATATTACATGTGAAAAAATTAATAAAATATATATTAAATTAATGTTGGGAAGTAAACATTATGAGGTATAATCATTAAAATTCATCGGAGAATATTTTGTTTAAACAACTCACCTCATAGGATTTATGCTTCCATGATACCGCGGTTTCAAACACAGTCGTGTTCATCTTCAGCCATAACTCCGACTGAGTCATGAATCCTATGAGGTGAGTTGTTTAAACAAAATGTTCTCCGATGAATTTTAATAATAAAATATATACTTACCACTGTAAATAAAATGTACTCTGACAGTACTAAACATGTATTTAGAATTTACATCAGTTTATTTTCATGCAGAATTGTTAAAAGAATTATAAATTATATGAGGTTTCCTTTCAGCTACTAGTAAATAAAAATTATCAGTTTGTCAGTATGGAATAATTTATTTATAGAAAATGGGTAAAATGGTCAATTGTACATTAATTGAATTTATGCCTTTTAGAAAAATGTAAATATTAGTGTACTAATTTTCAAGTGATAATGCATAAAATTATATATAATGTGACTTTCTTTTTAAGTTCAGGAAGTGGTTACACTTTGAAAAATTTAATTCAAACAGAAGACTTTAAAAAAAAATACAATAAATGGATGGATCTATTATTCTTTAATTACAATATATCAAACTGAGACCTGAAATTCAGTTTAGCTGTTCAGTGCACCATTACTATGAAAAAATTGTAAACTTTTGAATATGCAAATTCAGTTTTTTTTTTTTTTTTTTTTTTGCCTGGTTTGGCCTTTCAATGTTTTATAGATTTATATTTCAGTAATAATAAATGTTTATTCGTAAATGAAGGAATTCCTGTAGCTATTGAAAAATGTATGGCTTCTTACATGAAGTAAACATTTCTTATGTGGCACAAACATTACATGACTTCATCCTCCGTACTCGCTGGGAGAATCCTGGGACTTCTCATTCTCGAGTTCTTATTACCGGTACATGACACTCTTGTTGGTGCACTCCCTTTCAGCCGTTCTCGCCTAAGAGAGCGATCGGAGTAAGAAGCTTCTTCTTCTTCCTTTCATGTGATAGACCTAGTAGTCTGTTACGTACGGTCTCAATCCAACATTTGAAGGGTCTGCCCAAAGATCTCTTGCCTGGTGGCTGGTAATTTCAGATTTGTCATGGTATTCTTGTTCTGCTCATTCTTCTTACGTGAGATTTTCAGTTGTTTCTGTATTTTTGTACATATTCCATGACTGATTCTGTTTGTAATTATTTGAGAATCTCAGAATTCCTTTTATGGCCTGTTCTTGAGTAACATGCAGTATGTCTCATAAATTTAATTTCTGCCGCAGTTAGTCTTTGTTCTTCTACACTGCAAATTGTCCAGGCTTCACTGCCGTAACATAATATGGGTCTGGCCAGTGTTTTATAAATTCTAGTTTGTGTGTGTTGCTGTACTGTGTTCGGCTTGAAAATATTATTTATAATTCCTGTTACTCTGTTAAATTTTATAATTTTTGACTAAGACAGAGTTTAACCACCTTTACTTACCATATCATTGATTTTGAAATTAATTTGTATTGATTCTAATGATAAGCTTGAGAAGGGTCTTTGGAGAAATGTTAAGACAATGCCAATTGAAGAATTTAGACACAACCATGAGTTGTATGAAAAGTATAAGAATGTTGACCTGGTTGCTCACATTAAATTAAGAAAATTGGAATAAGATGGTGACATCTATAAAATTGACAAACACAGGATACCAAAGAAGGTTATGGAAGAAAAAAATCACTAGTGGAAAAACTTAAGGATAGATGGATTG
This sequence comes from Diploptera punctata, assembly GCA_030220185.1. Lineage (NCBI taxonomy): Eukaryota > Metazoa > Arthropoda > Insecta > Blattodea > Blaberidae > Diploptera > Diploptera punctata. Next base: position 3,277,826 of record JASPKZ010009790.1, read on the forward strand.
ATACAGTAACAATGATTCTAGAGAACTTGTCTCAGCAGCATGGAGAAGAATGGCATTGGGCAGGGAAGTTGGAGGAAAAAAATAAAGGAGGCTAAGGTTAGGTCAAGTATGAGGTGGGAGAATAACATTAACCATGATGAGGGAGGTGAATTATGCAGGGGATGATTGGAAAACATTAGCTCAGGATAGGGATGTATGGAGAGCTTATGTCCGCATAACCATGAACCTACAGGTTCAACAGTCCAGTGAGTTAGTTAAAGGAAGTGTTCAGTAAAATAAAATTTTTAAGTGCTTTGAATTGGGCAATCATTGATATAAGAGAGGATGGAAATCTTGAGATGATAGGCTAAACAAGCCCAATATAAAAGTACAGCTAGAGTTAGTTGTTTCCTAATCATATGTTTTATATTCACTTTTAAAAAGTGTTTGGTCATTTTATACTGTTTTAAGTCATAATTATTTTCTTAGTTTTGAATTTATTGTCACGTTATATGTCATGACCTTGCCCTAGTTATCACAAAATAAAGTAATTTAGAATAGATTCTATCAACTGAAAATGTGCATGATTGTAGTAGTGTTGAATGTAAAATTCAGCATTTGTTTTATGAATAAATGAAAATTACAAAAAAAACTATCATTTATCACAGAAGTCTGGGGAAATCTTGAAGTATTCCTAAAATTGGCAGATAAAGGCCATAACACTCAAGGGCATATCTAATATTTATTATTATTACTTTTTCTTATTTGTATCACATTTTTATAACTTTTTTGTAGATGACCTTTGAAGGTGACATTAAACTAACCTATCACCTTTTATGTTATAAGACAAATTTAATATCTTCAAATCCATTATTAAAAATATTAATTAAAAAATACAGATACTATTATCCTTAAAAGTTGCATTAGGATCAAACTATTAGCCTGCAAATAATCATCATCATCGCCCTTTCAAGTATTAGGCCCAGTGGCCCGTTACGGTCTCTCACCATCTCCGAAAAGGTTGACCCACAGATCTTCTGCCTCAAGGAATGTAGTGAAGAATTTGTTTTGGTATTCTGTGATGATCCATGCGCTGAATATGGGCTAGCCAATTGTTTCTATATTCTTTGAGGTATTCAGATATAGGTACGATGTTTAACTCTCTGGCTATTGTTGAATTTCTTTGGTCTAGAAGGCTATAACCTGCAGTTCGTCACAGAAATTTCATCTCTGTGGCTTAATATGACGATCATCCTGAGTTCTGATGGTCCAAGCTTCACTGCCATAACAGATTATGGGTCTATAATGTTGAGTGATTCCGGGTTACGTGGCCGTGGTCCATAGTTGGTGTTGATACCAGACGTTTCGCCCTCAACTGCGGAGGGCATCTTCAGTGGCGAGTGCTTCTAGGCGTGTTTCCTGGTCGGAATATCTACTGAGAGTGAGCGCTGTGGACGTAGAGGACGTTGTATTAGTGGAGGGTGCAGGGTGAGTGGGCGTGGCTCTTGCTGATTGGCTAATGGTCGTCTCCTTGTTGTCACTGGTGTTAATGCATTTATTTTCTAGTGTATGAAACCAGGCCTTAGACAGTTTGATACCTTCCTCTTTTCTGTTAATATTTCCCTTATGCTTGTATATTTCTATAGCCTCTCGGTATAATCTAGGGAAATAGTAGGAAGTTGTGGCTAAAACTTGTGTATCGTCGAATAGAATCTGGTGTCCATTCATAATGGCATGTTCTGCTACAGCTGATTTATCCATTTCTCCTTGTCTGCAGTTTCTTTTATGTTCTGATAAACGGGTGGCTATACTTCGTTTCGTGGTCCCTATATATGATTTACCACACGAACTAGGAAGTCGATATACGCCGCAAGTGGAGAGAGGTGGCCGAGGATCCTTAGCTGAGCGAAGGCAGTCTTCTATTTTTCTTGTAGGTCTGTAAACTGTTTTTATGTTGTATTTTCGTAGGAGTTTTCCGATACGATCTGTGACTCTTTGTACATATGGTAAGTAGGCTATGCTGGTTGAGGGTGTGTTATCCATTCTGACGTGCTGTCTTCGTGGATGTATGGTTTGTCTTATTTCCTTGGATGTGTAGCCATTTTTCTGGAAACAATTGAACAGATGGTGTTGTTCTTGTTTAAGGTGTTGTGGTTGGCATAACTTAGTCGCTCTGTCGAACAGTGTCTTAATGACACCTCGCTTTTGTCTTGGGTGGTGGTTAGAGTCTTTGTGCAGATATCGGTCTGTGTGTGTAGGTTTTCTGTAAACTGTATGTTGAATTTCCCCATTGCCAGTCCTTATTATTTGAACATCCAGGAAAGGAAGTCTTCCATTATCTTCTTTTTCCATTGTGAACTGTATTTTGTTGTGTCTGCTGTTAAGGTGTTGAAGGAAACGTTCCAATTCTTCACTGCCATGTCTCCATACTACGAATGTGTCATCAACATAGCGAAACCAATGTTCTGGAGACTTGGGAGCTGTTTTTAGTGCTTCTTCTTCGAATTTCTCCATGAAAAAATTCGCTACTACTGGGCTTAGAGGACTGCCCATGGCTACTCCTGGGTCTAGCGAGAATTTGATAGATTTTCATTCTTGTGTGTCTCTGCACTTTTGATGGTTTAAAAACTTGGTTGATAATTCTTAAAGCTTTATTATAGTTTTGTATTTTAAAGTTATTATAAGTTAGATTATATCCTAAGTATTTAAATGAATTAACTTGCTCTAATATTGAATTCTGAATACAAATTTTACTTCTTACTGGGAATTTCCCTTGAAAGGCCATAACTTTAGATTTTGTTGTTGATAGCCTGCAAATAATGTCCCATGAAACATTTACAATCTCTAAGCACTTTAATGCTTAAAATATACACTAGGGCATTTAATAAGTATGGCAATATGTAAATCAGCAAATCCTAATGGTGACCATTGTAGTATATTGTTGAGTAGTTTGTTGTATAAATCTGTAATATTGAAAGTCTTGAAATAGCAATATTTTGTGAATACATTGACTGTTTCTCACATTTAGTAAGTAATGCCACCCTAAAAAGATGTTCAGTAGAATTAGTATAGAAGGTGGAATCAGACTTGAGCTCTTGTGACTATAACTTATTCTCAACCTATACGAGGTATTCAATATCAATCAAGAGTTGATATCCAGAAAGCTCTTGATTGTTCAGATGAGAGAGATATCCAGAAATGATGCTATAGATGGAGTATCTTCTAAGGATTTGGCAACGTATAGTTGACTTGAAAAGAGACAAATGAAGTTTGTAATGTCAAAAGTAACCTAAATTTTTTTTATGATATTACAGAAGTACTTGTATATTACTTCCAATATATTAATTGTAATTAATACATATTTGTGTGCTAAACATTCATGAGAAATAGCTCTCAGTATTGAATCTTTTTGCTTTTGCATTAGGAAATAAATAGTGTTCCTTTTTACATTAGCATTTGGTAATTTATGCTGCAATTTTACTACTAATATATATAAATTCTTTTTATAGTTAAATATGGGAAATAACATTATGAGGTTCTTATTCATGAAGAATGAGTCAGTTTTTATATCTTACTTCATAGTTTATAAATAATGCTATAGCTGTATGGAGTCCCTTCATGTCTTCTTCAGGTAGAAGCCATTCATTGTGTATTTGTGAATGATGATTCATTGCAATTGAATGTAGGACCAGTAGAATAAGGTAAGGGAAGGATTTCTGCTTGGATGGGAGTGAAGCCTGGATTAGCTCAGTGGGCTGACCATTAGCACGGAAAGCTAAAGGTTCAGGGTTCGTTTCCCGGTTCAGGCAAAAATTTTTCTCTTTACCATTGATTTACAATAATTTAATTGTGTTTATTAATTTACTTATTTCTATCATAGCAATAGCTTTAGCTTCTCAATATTAATTTAATAAATAATGCTATAGCTGTGTGGAGTCCCTTCATGTCTTCTTCAGGTAGAAGCCATTCATTGTGTATTTGTGAATGATGATTCATTGCAATTGAATGTAGGACCAGTAGAGTAAGGTAAGGGAAGGATTTCTGCTTGGATGGGAGTGAAGCTTGGATTAGCTCAGTGGTCTGAGCATTAGCACGGAAAGCTAAAGGTTCGGGGTTCGATTCCCGGTTCAGGCAAAAATTTGTCTCTTTACCATTGATTTACAATAATTTAATTGTGTTTATTAATTTACTTATTTCTATCATAGTAATAGCTTTAGCTTCTCAATATTAATTTAATTCATAGTTTATGTTTTCTTAAACATGGGAACTGCAGTTTTCAAGAGGAAAATATAATGTCGGTTGAAAATGGGAGGGATGTTTCCTATTGAAAACTGCAGTTCCCATGTTTAAGAAAACAAACTATGAGGTAAGATATAAAAAATAACTCATTCTTCACAAAAAAAATAATTTTCCCTATTTATGATACAAATTATCTTCATTGTACCAAAAAAATATTGAGTGATTTATTACATTCTCTGCAATGCTTGGCAGAAAGCAGGCCCAGCATGATATTATTATTAAGTTTACTTACATTTATAGCAGTATTGTAATCACACATTGATATGACTATAAGATGTGTATTATAATTTATAATTAACTTCCATGTCGAGTTGTTGGTGGTAGGACCATAAAATTATGAAGCTTGCGGTTGTCACCTTAACTTCTTATTAAGTAAATAATGGAGTTTGTATTTTTTTAACATTCTTACCTCATATGATTGTTTAGTTGGACATTTGTTTCAAAGCTGTTGCACAAACTGATTTCTTATCAAGTATTTAACTGCAAATTTGTGGATCCTTCACTGTAGTATTTTGGAATACCAGATATTTTAAGTTTAATTTAAAGTAATAAGTATATCTTTTGTTTGCAGATTTAAAATTGCAGTGTGTGGGAGAAATAGATAATGGGATTGAAGGCTGCCATTCAGGCATTGAAGTAAGTAAATGGCATAATGTGTGGAGAGTTGGAAGATATAGTTTGTGATTAACTTGATTAATTGAAAATTGGTTATGAATAAGGACAAAGGTCTAGATCTAAGATGATGATAAAGTGACTATTATCTCCAAGCTGTGCATATATTTTACATTTAAAATTTCAGTATATGATAAAATGTTTATTCTTTTAATTTTATAATACACTTCTATTAATATTTTAATAAAGATGGGTTTACTTAAGATATTTTAATGTACTTTACATTATACCACATTTTATCTCTTTTATGTTTTAAATAATTGATTGTTTCTCAAGAGATGTAAGGCAAAATTTAGTTTAGGGTTCCCAGGCATTTGGAAAGTCAGGAAGTTACAAAAAGGTACTGTAAAGTACTGATGCTCTGACTACATTTGACCTCATTTGGTATATTTCATTTTCCATAAAAATTAATTCTCATAAAAATAAGTGAAAGTAAACTAGACAATTTATCTCTCTAGAGGTTTTGATTTATCTAAAGAAAATCAAAACTTGAATGGGATTTAAGAGACTATTTCACGATTAGATAAAAATTTAAAAAACAAGTAACTGCTGGAAAACAATAAAATGTTAATTTACTTACTAAAATAGTTAACTGTCTTGAAAATGTACCATCTCATCGTTACAATTAGTACACTAGATGGTGTAGTGTATTGTGATGAGTTTGTTTTGTCATAAACAGTTGCCCCAATGATAAAATCTTCATTGAACTATATGGACGATTACAAAAGGCTTTGTAGATTGATTCAGAACAAAAAAAAATTCTAGGGAGGTGATAAAAAACAAATATTAGAGAGGTGATAAAAGTTGTAGGATAAGCTGTCATGATGGATTGAAACACATTCTTGCGTAAAATTTTATTGGTCAAAAGTATTATGACTTAGTAAAAATGAAATAGTCTAATATAATTTCTATTATATACATTTATTTGTTTGTAAGGATGATTTTTTTCTCATTATATTAATTAATGGACTTTATCTCTAAATTTTTAAATAATATGTGTTGAGCTGCTACGCATAGTCCATGTGTGTGTGGTTGAAGAAATATTTAGAGTGAACTGTATAAAAGGACACACATACATTAATAGGTGAGGGTATGGACATTGTGGTTGGAAATAGAATTAATGAAAAATTAGATAGTTTCGGAAGTGGTTTATTCAGACGATGAGGACTTAATCAACTGACGCTGCATCTCGAATGAATAGCTCTAATTAAACTTTCAATAGCATATAATTCTGCTCTTATAGAACATCAACTATTATGTAAAAGTATGCATCTTACGAAGAAGGTTGAAAGTGCAACCACTCCAGACAAGCTGACTTTGGCAAGTGTCGACCTCCCATTCTTCCAGGATGGACGAAGGGGGAATATACTGCGCAACTATGTTACCAGATTCAAATTAATGCAAGTTATTCAAGATATTGTCACTTACAATGCATAATCAGCTATACATGTAGCTGATGTAACTCTGAATAAAGTTGTGCAAGGTTGCATCATATCATGTAACTATAATTTCTATAATAGAATATAAACATTTTATAAACACAAAGAATAGAGCAAAAGGCGCAATTATTGCATGAACAATATGCAATCTGGTACTACAACTATTCTGCTCGCAGTTATTTATGTGAAGAATGAAAAAAAATAATTTTCTAAGAGCCAAGGATTGTTACAAACCTGGGGCGTATTTTATGATATTTTATTAAAAAGTCTATAAAAAGTCATTGAATCTATACAAGAGGGATTGAAATCATGTTCATGCTACAGAAGACTATGCTTTGGAGAGCTGCTTACTAGCCTCACAGAAAGACCTTAGGGTTCTTCGTTGTCAAACCAACCAATGTACACATTAAAGCTATATTATAGACAGAAAATTATAGCTTCATATTTTACCCTCCACTCATTTACTCCCATTCCACCAGCTCTCTGTGTGTATCTATCAAGTTAATGGCAAGCAACATATGGGAATACAAATGCTCAAGATAAGGCTGAACAAAATACAAAATAGGTCAGACTAATAAGTAAAAACACTATTTTAAAAAAGCATAAAAAATGAAGTGGCGCTTCACTACTCCACTTGAATAACTGCCACTGCGTTTTACACTATATTATTCAGTTGAAAGGAGTGTAGAGAAGCAAAGCGTGATACACAATTTAAGATGTAAATTAAAATTCTTTATACCTAACTTCACATCCAGGTTTCCAATTAAAATGGTTTCAAAACCCAGGTGGTTTCATCTTCAGTAATATTTTGACTGATGTTCAGGAGAACTGCTTCTTACTCCATCTGTTGGTGGATTGATGAACCTCCGAATCAAATCAAATTCCTGGGAATTTCAAAATTTCTTAAGTTTTTTTTCTTGTTTTTTTTTTAATGTGGATTTCGTTAAATTAAACAAATAGAAAAATCAAAAGAGCTCTCAGTTTGGGAAAATATCTATATTATAAAAAACTGAATTTTTTAGACAGATTTCTTATTCTCCTTAATATGATATGGGAAGGACAAGAACCACCACAAAGCTGGAACAAATCCATTGTAATACCAATCTTCAAAAAAGGAAGTCGCCAAATCAAAGATAACTATCGTGGAATTAGCTTGTTGAACTCTGGATATAAAATTTATGCTAATATAGTTAAGAATAAATTGAGGAAAATTTATGAAAATATAATTGGAGAAGAGCAGAATGGATTCAGAAAGGGTAGATCTTGTACAGATGGATTCTTTACTCTAAAACTACTATTAGAAAAGCACAAGGAATTCAATATAGAAACTCATATCGCCTTCGTTGACTTCATAAAGGCTTTTGACAAAGTAGACAGAAATATATTACTACAAATTTTAGCTGATGATAATGTTCCACAACAATATATTACTAATATCTTCAACATCTATAAAGATAATGAAATCTCTGTTAAACAAGATGGCAAATTATCTTCTTGGGAAAAGATCAACACTGGAGTAAGACAGGGATGTGGACTTTCACCGGTGCTTTTCATTATATACATGAATAAATTAATAAATGAATGGAGGAAAACACAACGAGGATATATACCCATCAATAGGAACCTCAAACTCGATGCTATTCTTTTTGCAGACGATTTAGCTCTTCTGGCACTTTCCGAAAATGATTTGCAACGATCAATTTATAATTTACAAAAAATAGGTGCCAAATTTAATATGGAAATATCAATTAACAAAACTAAAATTATGGCATTTCATGGGAAGGACCCCATACAAAGTAAAATCTGTCTCCAGAATAAAATTTTAGAGAGATCTAATCAATTTAAATATCTTGGATATTATCTCTCTATCTGGGATGAAAAGGATATCCCTGAAAAAGTTACTAGTTATAATAAAAGTTTAGGAATTATTAATCAAGTTATGAAACCATCCCTTGTACAAAAAAACACCAGATTACATTTATATAACACTTTGGCTAGACCAGTGTTGACCTATGGTAGTGAAGCATGGACACTAAGAAAACAACATGAAAGCAGAATAACGGCTTGTGAAATGAGATTCATGCGCAGAACAGCAGGTTACACCAGATGGGATCGGAAAAGGAACACCGATATCTTAAAAGAATTGAAGACTACGCCAATTTTGGAATATATTAAACAGTACCAACTAAATTGGAAACACCATCTTGAAAGAATGAGTTCAAATTGGATCCCCAAAGCTGTTTATAATTATATACCAAGAGGACGAAGATCACTGGGCCGTCCTATGAAATGCTGGAGGGAAAATTTTCTATAGGATCGTAACAGGCCTTGGCCTAATACTTGGAAGGAAGAAGAATAAAAAACAAGAAAGAAAAATTTATGAATTTTGAAATTCCGGGGGAATTTGATTTGATTTGGAGGTTCATCGGTCCACCAACAAATGGAGTAAGAAGCAGTTCTCCTGAACGGCATTACATCAGTCAAAATATTACTGAAAATGAAACCGCCTAAGTTTTTGAAACTGGTTTAATTGGAAGACTGGGTATGAGGTGAGTTATAAAGAATATTAATTTAAATCTTATATTAAACGTCAGTGATTTTTCCTATAAAAGTTCAATGATACAATTTAAAGCATTAATTTTGAATGATAAAACCTGGAGATAAGTAAAATTATTTTAATATATATGGTAAGATTTTTATGTGCACAAAACATTGTATGAAGAATTGTTGTTTCTGAATCCAAAACCCAAGCTAAGATTGAGAGAGATTATTCTGATTTCATGTAAATGTTTAAGATTCTTATTAGGAAAATTTTTTATCATTTACTTAAGCATTTATCATTGCATAATGTACTAAAATTATACAGTATTGATTCTTTTGGATCCCAGGATGTAGTATACATTTATAGATATTACGAGAGAATAAAAATCAAGAAATATATAACTAACATTTTATGAAACTTGGTAGCATGCCTGCTTCCTGACTAGTGGGCCTGGGTTCAATCCCAATGGGTTTGAAAATTTTAATTGTAAAGTTAATTAAATTATATTCTATTCCATAGTAATTCTGCCCGACGGCAGGTCTTTCACTACAATCATAGCATTTTCATGCTATGCTTTGCAGCTTTACTAGGGAATTATAGGTGTGGTAGCTTCCCGTTTCTTTCCACACCGGTGAAGGATGATGATGATGGCCAAATGATTTTCGGGTACTGTTAGGCTCTAAGCTTCCTGACATTTGTCTTACAGGTGAGGAAAAACCCCAAAAAAAACCTCACCCAGAAGCCTGTCCCGACTGGGAATTGAACCCGGGCCCGCTGCATGACAAGGCAGCATGCTACCTCGAGACCACAGCAGTAGACTTAAATTATATTTGAAGAGAAAAATTATACGCCAAGACAGGGGTTTGAATCCAGGACCTTTGGCTTTTTAGGCCAATGCTCTTTGCCTGAGCTACCTAATCTAAATGCATGTTTTTTCTCTTATATACACTGTTAATTCCCGAACGCCAAATGCTACAAAACCATTGCTTCGATCTTACGAATGGTGGCTTCTTTATTAAGAAGACATTTTATTGGGAATTTTACATTATATTATAAAGCCAGTACGACCTCTTTTAATGTTTTTATTATTCATTTCATACATCTCAATGATGGATAAATTATATTTGAAGAGAAAAAAAAATGCTCAGACTGGGGTTTGAACCCAGGACCTTTGGCTTTCTAGGCCAATGCTCTTCCCCTGAGCTACCCAACGGTTTCGTAGCATATGGAGAATTAACAGTGTATATAAGAGAAAAATTTGCATTTAGATTGGAGTGCCCAGGTAGCTCAGGGGAAGAGCACAGGCCTAGAAAGCCAAAGACCCTGGTTTCAAACCCCAGTCTGAGCTTGTAACTTTTATTTTCAAATATAATTTATCCATCATTGAGATGTATGAAATGAATAATAAAAACATTAATTAAATTAGTTTAATTGTAAACTTTTCATTCTCTGGGCCAGGAGGGGTGGTGGTACAATTTTTAATCACTAGATTGTGCACCAGATTCTTGCATTAAATTGAAAATCCTTTCACAATACATATGTTGAGAAGGCATGTAGTACCATAGATAGTGATTGATCCATTGGATGGGGATGTTAAGCCTGCCCAATCTCCTTGGTGTTTTTCAATAGTAGTGGACTATGTGCCAGTACTGGGTTACATCTTTTCCCTTCTCATCATCATTCCTCATACAACACACTGTACACCACATAAACACACAAACATACCATACTTGAAGAGAAAAATTATATGCTCAGACCAGGCCTTGAACCTGGAACCTTTGGTTTTCTGGACCAAGTGCTGTACCGACTGAGCTACTGAGGCCTTAAGGCCTTAACTCTGCCAGATAAAATAAAGCTACCGGAGCAAGTACCAATCTAAATGCAAATCTTTCTCTATAGATGTTGTAATTCCCATATTGGCATTTATAATGTAATGTATAATTCCCACATATATGTCTTCTTAATAAAGAAGCCGCCATTTGCAAAGATAGAGGCAAAGGCTTCATAACATTTGGTGCACGGGAATTACAATGTATATAAAGAAAGATTTGCATTTAGGTCTGGACTTGCTCCGGTAGCTCAGTTGGTAGAGCATTTGGTCTAGAAAACCAAGGGTTCCGGGTTCTAGCTCCAGTCCGAGCGTATAATTTTTCTCTTCAACTATGATTTATCCATCATTGAGATGTAAGAAATTAATAATAAAAATGTTGAAAGAAGCTGTACTGGTATTTATTATGTAATGTATAATTCCTAAATATATGTCTTCTTAATAAAGAAACCCCATTTGCAAAGATAGGAGCAAGGGCTTAATAGCATTTGGTGCGCTGGAATTACAACGTATATAGAGAAAGATTTGTGTTTAGATCGGAACTTGCTCCGGTAGCTCAGTCGGTAGAACACTTGGTCTAGAAAACCAAAGTCCCGGGTTTAAGCCCTGATCTGAGTGTATAATTTTTCTCTTCAAATATGATTTATCCATCATTGAGATGTGTGAAATGAATAATAAAAACATTGACATAAACATACATTCATCCTACGCTCCTCTCCTATACAATACAAGAATACATCATCTACATAAAGAAATCTGCCAAAGTGGTGTATAAATTGAAAGTAACTCAATGGCACCACAGGCCTAGAAGGTCCTTTGCCTACCAGCTGGTTGTAGGCCTCACATCCACATGTGCTAAAAACAGATGTGGATGATTGTTCTGCTAGTATAACAGTGACATGTAGTCAGCATGTCGGCTCCTCCAGCCATTATAGCTAGTTTTCTCAACCTGGAGTTGCTCATGACAATGGGTTGACACTGGTCCTATACTGGTCAAAATTCCACAAGAAAATGTTTCCCTCCACTGGGACTCAAACCAGCACAAGTATCTATGCTCTGCCCCAAGCACTCGGCTGTAGTGCGGGGCATAAATTGAAAATAGACCACATTAATACCATCTGTCTGCTCAGCGGGAACCCAAAGCGCGAAAAGTGTAGTCAGTGACATTAGAACATATACATACATTCTAAGAAAAGTTCATTTTTATGTTAAAAATTTGTTTTTACATAGATATTTTTTCCTGCATGTTAACATTTTAACTGTTTGATTAGAATTTGTTATATCTAGAATTTATAAGCTAATTAAAAACAAACTATTTTGTTTATCACTTTAACATACAACATATTTTGTTAAAAAACAATTTGGTCTTTCAATTCGAAATTAAATTTCCACATTTACAAAATAAAGTTGCTGAATGGGGAATGAAAGAGGGGTCATGGAAGCTTCTTGTAGGAAAACCAGAAAGAAAACATTCATTTGGTAGACCAATAATGAGGTGGGAGAATAACGTTAACCATGATGATGTTTTTATTATTGATTTAACATTTCTCCATGAAAGATAGATTATATTTGAAGAGAAAAATTTTTGCCTAGACCGGGACTCGAACCCGGGACCCTTGGCTTTCCGGGCCAAGTGCTCTACCAACTGAGCTACCGAGGCGAGTTACGATCTAGATGCAAATTTTTCTCTTATATACGTTGTAATTCCCTATCGCCAAATGCTTTTGAAACCATTGTTCCTATCTTTGCAAATGGCGGCTTCTTAGTTAAGAAGACATTTATTGGGAATTTAACACTACTTTATAAAGCTAGTAAGGCTTCTAATGATGTTTTTATTATTGATTTAACATTTCTCCATGAAAGATAAATTATATTTGAAGAGAAAAATTTTTCTCTTCAAATATAATTAACCATGATATTTGAGAAGTAGATTATACAGAGAATAATTGGAAAACATTAGCTCAGGATAGGGATATATAGAGAGCTTATGTCCATGTGACCACGAACCTACTTGGTTCTATAGTGCCAGTGAGTTAGAATGTGCTAGCCATTGATAGTCATGCTTTTTAGTATTTTGTTACTAAAGACATAGTTCTTTCAATGGCTTTGCAAACTTTCAAATGTTTATTGTTCATTTATTTATTTACTGGGGTGATTACAAAAGATATATATCCTGGTGAGGAAAAACATCAATGGACATGCTCCACCTAGAAATCAAATGCACTTTGATAAGCCTGAATGTAGCAATATTTGTGTGGACAAAGATTTTTATATATATTTTTGTCTAATGCTACCAGGCAGTCTTTCATGACATTTCTGACTTTTCCCCTTAGCATTGGCAGAATTGTAATTCATTTCTTAGGTTGGGTCACCTGGAAGAGAGAATTGTGATACCCGATGATATGATGGGTAATAAATGATGATGAAGCGCCAGGAGAGATCTTAACCTAAACTTAACCTAAATTCCAGACCATGGGCAATCACAGGAATAATTCCCTTTAAGGAAAAATTCCTTTGGTTTTCTGGGAATCGAACCTGGGACCTCATGAACAGTAGTCAGGAATGCTGACCACTAGCCCATGAGGCTGGTCATATAAATTTATATTTGTAGGAAAAATTGAACAGCTCCAATGGCACAAATGGTTAGTCACTCACCCTCCACCTCTGGTTCCTTAGTTTGCTTCTTGGCCAATCCATGTAGGATTTGTGGTGGACGAATTGGAACCAGAACATGTTTTTCTCAAGGTTTCTCCTGTTTTCCCCTGTCATAAATTTCATTCCACCACTTTTCCATACTCAAGTCATCTATCCATTCTATTTCATCTGCTTCTGTAATGGTGCAACAGGGCTGGTCAGCTGGTATCCATATATTTTACAGACCTTCAGTAATAGGGGCTTCATCTAATACCTTGAACAGCATTATGTTGGACACGAGTAGAGAGATTACTATAGAAAAAAATCATTGAGGACAATACTTTTTTTTTTTAATTTTCGTAATGTGATTTATTGTAATTATGTTTATAGTATTTTATTAATTTAAGTAGTCTACCACTGTGGTCTCAAAGTATCATGCTGTCTTGTCATGCTGTGGGAATTGTAATATATCTAAGTTGCAGTTTTGATTAATTGTATTAAAGGTTGTTAACCTGTGTTTGATCCCTGGTCGGGACAAATTTCCTGGGTGAGGTTTTTTCATTACCATCATATCATTGGGGCAGCGTAACCCTGCCATTCAGGCGCCCCAACCTCAGAAGTGGGTTACAATATGCCATGCCAGGAGAGAATACCAGAAATGTCCGAAATACAAACTGATGACATTGAATAAAAAAAATATTAATTTAAGTAACTTAAGTTTAGGAAGATTTGGATTTTTTTCAGGATTCTCAAAAGTGTTCTTACAAGGAAACTGTCAACCATTACATGCCAAAACCTATCTTGAAATTTCTCCCAGAGAAGTATTGTAATGTAACAAGGCCATGTCCATAAAATTATTTGCCATTTTTAATTGCAAGACACAGAAATCGAAGCCAAAATCCAGCAATGGCAACCCACTGTGTGGAGCACATGGACTTCCTGCTTGATTAAAAGCTGAGTGGAGTGGAGCGGAACATGGCACTGACTGCAGATAGTGACGGTTATCCAGTGTACCATTTCAGGAGTTCTATTACTTCGCTATAGTTTAAATGAGAGATTTGCATCTGGATTTTTGTATCTTGCAGTTAAAAAAAGGCATAATTTTTTGGACACTGCCTTTATACATCACAATGCATCTCTGGAAGAAATTTCAAGATAGATTTCGGCATGCCATGGTTGACAGTTCCCTTGTTAGTAACATGTTATTATTTTGAAAAGAAAAATTAATGTCTGAATCGGGATTTCAACCTGAGGCTTTATAAAGCTAGAGGTCTGGGATTCAAATTCTGGTTTAGGCATTCATTTTTTTTTTCAAAATAATAATTGTCCATCATTGTTATTGTTAAAATTTGAATTATAACATCGAAACATGTTCATACTTGTAATTGTGTAATGTTGGGACTAGGTACATGGCAGTCCAAGCAGCAAGGCAAATTGACTATGGGCTGGATGGCCCAAGTTTGATGCCAAGCAGCAGAAAAATGGAGATTTGTATCCAGACTGGTCATAAAACCTGTTCAGCTTCTAAGAAAAAGTATAAGGGTCTTTTGTGGGTTAGTTAGCCAGAATCTTGCATGGCCAAGCAATCTAAGGCATCATGTCTTAGCGCACAGCTACAGAGCATGTAATGATTTCAGTCTATATAGGAGAAGACATTGTCTCATGGAATTTTGGCCAGCATATAGAACTGATTAAAATATAAAATTATGGAATATTCACCTGAAAGGTCCGTGTCCTTTCAGGTCAATATTCCATAATTTTATATTTTAATTTTGAATAATACCTCAACGGAACATATCATGAATCTTATAAAAGTTGATATAGAACTGATGGCCACCAGCTTTGTTAGGAATTTGGGTAGCTATAATAAGTAGCAGTTTTAGTTTGAGAACATCATTTATAACAGCTGAGGTACTCAATATGTTGATCACAGGTCACGCCATTACTGGTTATATGATCATCCACATCTGTGATTGACATAAGCAGCTGGCCAATTAGCCAAGGACCTTGTAGGTCTGTCACATTGTAAAGTCATCCAGAACCTAGGGTCATCTCCTTGTCATCCATGGCTTAGAACCATGGAGTTTTACATTAATGAACCCAAGGGATGTCTTTAATATTGGGTCATGTTTTAAAATTACAGGAAAGCAGAAAAATTAAAAGAAAAAGTACAGAATACAAGAGACTTACTGAATGACAATGAGGCCTGGATATGCCAACAACAATTACAGGTAATTTCACTTTTGTTTTTTTTTTGCCTTTTCTTTAACTTGATTTTACTTTTTTTTTCCATGGCTTTTTTACTTGTTATTATCTGCCTGAAGTTATTTTATAAGCCATTTCACAATTACTATTGAGGTTACATTGTATTATGTCTATCATAGTGAATTGTTTTTCTTTGCAGAGAATTTATCAACAGGTTCTTATTCTTGACTTAGAATATGCTTTGGACAGAAAGGTGGAACAAGAGTTATGGAATCATGGATTTAAAAATTATATTGGAACTTTACAGAATTTAGCAAAGGATAAAAAGGTTTGTTTATCTTTTTTATTTTCTTATTTGATTAACAAATTTGTTTGTTTTAACATGGGTGGATGTAACATACTATACAATTTGACTAAATACTCCTATGCTTTACGTTGGTTCTTGTGGACTAGTGGTTATCATATTTGCCTGTTTTTTATCAATAAGAATCTGACTACAATTTGAGACATTAGAAATATCTTGTGCATTCTCTCCCTTTAGTGGTGGGCAGATGAACTTCACAATTAAATTCTTTTCATGAAAACTTCATAATTCATTATTTTTGTCTCTGTTTTCATGGATGTGAATTTGTTTCCCATAGTATGAGTTCATTTGGTTTTTGCGGTTTCAGCAATTTAAAATTCCCTGGAGTTCTGTGAATTTCAGTCCTCACTGCTACTGCTAATTTTATAGATCTTCCTGATTAAAAAAATAGAAAATAAGCAGTAGTACTGTCTTATGCATGGACAAAAAATCATAGATTTAAAAATATAAAAAATAGAAAATCCACAGTAGTACCGTCTTATGTGTGGACAAAAAATCATAGATTTGAAAATATAAAAAAAATATAAAATCAGTAGATCTTCCTGATTAAAAAAAAATAGAAAATAAGCAGTAGTACTGTCTTATGCATGGACAAAAAATCATAGATTTAAAAATATAAAAAATAGTAAATCCACAGTAGTACCCTCTGATGTGTGGACAAAAAATCATAGATTTGAAAATATAAAAAATAGAAAATCAGCAGTAGTACTGTGTTATGTGTGGACGAAAAATCATAGATTTGAAAATGTAAAAAAATATCATCAACTGTAGTACCATCTTATGTGTGGACAAAAAATCATAGATATGAAAATATAAAAAATAGGAAATCAGCGGTAGTACTGTCTTATGTGTGGACAAAAATCATGGATTTGAAAATATAAAAAAATAGAAAATCAGCAGTAGTACCGTCTTATGTGTGGATAAAAAAATCATAGATACGAAAATATAAAATCAGCAGTAGTACCATCTTATGTATGGACAAAAATCATAGATTTGAAAATGTAAAAAAATATCAAATCAGCAGTAGTACCATCTTATGTGTGGACAAAAAAATCATAGATTTGAAAATATGAAAAAATAGAAAATCAGCAGTAGCACCGTCTTATGTGTAGACAAAAAATATTAGTTTTCAGAATATAAAAAAAATAGAAAATCAGCAGTAGTATTGTCTAAAGTGTGGACAAAAAAAACATAGATTTGAAAAAATAATAAAATAGAAAATCAGCAGTAGTACCATCTTATAGAAAATATAAAAAATGGAATATATGCAGTAGTGCCACCTTATGTGTGGAAAAAAAAGATCATTGATATTAAAATATTAAAAAATAGAAAATCAGCAATAGTACCGTCTTATGTGTGGTCAAAAAATCATAGATTTGAAAATATAAAAAAATTATAAAAGCAGCAGTAGTAATGTCTTATGTGTGGACAAAAATCATAGATTTAAAAATATAAAAAAATATCAAATTAGCAGTAGTACCCATTTCTGTGTGGACAAATAATCATATAATTGAAAATATAAAAAATAGAAAATCAGAAGTAGTACCGTCTTATGTGTGGACAAAAATCATAGATTTGAAAATATAAAAAAATAGAAAATCAGCAGTAGTACCGTCTTATGTGTGGACAAAAAATCATAGATCTGAGAAAAAATAGAAAGTCAGCAGTAGTACCATCTTATGTGTGGACAAAAAATCATAGATATGAAAATATAAAAAAATAGCAAATCAGCAGTAGTGCTCACTTCTGGTGGACAAATAATCATACATTTGAAAATATAAACAAATAGAAAATCAGAAGTAGTACCGTCTTATGTGTGGACAAAAAATCTTAGATTTGAAATTATAAAAAAAAATAGAAAATCAGCAGTTGTATCATCTTAAGTGTGGGCAAAAAAAAATCATAGATTTGAAAAAAAATGTAATAAAATAGAGAATCAGCAATAGTTCCATCTTATGTGTGGACAAAAGAATCATAGATTTGAAAATATTAAAAAATATAAAATCAGCAGTAGTACCATCTTATGTGTGGGTAAAAAATCAAGATTTGAAAATATTTAAAGAAATTGTATAATCAGAAGTAGTACCATCTTAAGTGTGGAAAAAAAATCATAGATTTGAAAATTTAAGAAAGTAGAAAATCAGCAGTAGTATCATATTAAGTGTGGGCAAAAAATCATAGGTATGAAAATATATACAAATATCAAATTAGCTGTAGTACCATCTTATCTGTGGACAGAAAATCATAGATTTGAAAAAAATAATAAAATAGAAAATCTGCAGTAGTACCATCTTATGTGTGGGCAAAAAATCATAGATATGAAAATATAAAAAATAGGAAATCAGCAGTAGTACCCCCTTATGTGTGGACAAAAAATCGTAGATTTGAAAATATAAAAAATATCAAATTAGCAGTAGTACCATCTTATCTGTGGACAAATAATCATAGATTTGAAAAAAATAATAAAGTAGAAAATCAGCAGTAGTACTATCTTATGTATGGGCAAAAATTCATAGATATGAAAATATAAAAAAATAGGAAATCAGCAGTAGTAACCTCTTATGTGTAGACAAAAAATCATAGATATGAAAATATAAAAAAAATAGAAAATCAGCAATAGTACCGTCTTACGTGTGGACAAAACATCTTAGATTTGAAAATATAAAAAAAATTGAAAATCAGCAGTTATATCGTCTTAAGTATGGGCAAAAAAATCATACATTTGAAAAAGAAAGTAATAAAATACAGAATCAGCACAAGTTCGATCTTATGTGTGGACAAAAGAGTTATAGATTTGAAAATATAAAAAATACAAAATCAGCAGTAGTGTACCGTCTTATGTGTGGGTAAAAATCAAGATTTGAAAATATTTGAAAAAAAAATAGTAAAATCAGAAGTAGTACCATCTTAAATGTGGACAAAAAATCATAGATTTGAAAATATAAGAAAATAGAAAATAGCAGTAGTATCATGTTAGTGTGGGCAAAAAATCAAAGATATGAAAATATTAAAATATAGAAAATCAGCAGTAGTACCATCTTATGTGTGGACAAAAAATCATAAATTTGAAAATATAAAAAGGAAGGTAGAAAATCAGCGGTATTACCGTCTTATGTGTGGACAAAAATCATAGATTTGAAAATATAAAAGAAGTATCAAATCAGCAGTAGTACCATCTTATGTGTGGACAAAAAAATCTTAGATTAGAAAATAAAAAAAAATTGAAAGTCAGCAGTTGTATCGTCTTAAGTGTGGGCAAAAAGGTCATAGATTTAAAAAAATAAAATAAAATAGATAATCAGCAGTAGTACCATCTTATGCATGGACAAAAAATCATAGATTTGAAAATAGAAAAAATAGAAAATCAGCAGTAGTACCATCTTATGTGTGGACAAGGAAATCATAGATCAAAAAATATAAAGAAATAGAAAATCAGCAGTAGTACCATCTTATGTGTGGACAAAAATCATAGATTGAAAATATAAAGGATATCAAATCAGCAGTAGTACCATCTTATGTGTGGACTTAAAATCATAGATTTGAAAATATAAAAAAAAAAATAGAAAATCGGCAGTAGTATTGTCTTAAGTGAGGGCAAGAAATATATAGTTTTGAAAAAAATAATAAAATAGAAAATCAGCACTAGTACCATCTTATGCATGGACAAATTAATCATAGATTTGGAAATATGAAAAAAAAATAGAAAATCAGTAGTACCATCTTATGTGTGGACAAAAAAAATCTTAGATATAAAAATATTAAAAAATAGAAAATCAGCAGTGATACCATCTTATGTGTGGGCAAAAAATCATGGATTTGAAAATATATTTAAAAAATAGAAAATCAGCTGTTGTACCATCTTATGTGTGGACAAAAAATCATAGATTCGAAAATATTGTAAAGTAGAAAATCATCAGTAGTATCATCTTAAGTTTGGGCAAAAAAATCATAGATATGAAAGTATTAAAATATAGAAAATCAGTAGTAGTACCATCTTATCTGTGGACAAAATATCATAGATTTGAAAATATTAAAAAAACTAGAAAATCAGCAGTAGTACCGTCTTATGTGTGAACATAAAAATCTTAGATTTGAAAATATAAAAAATAGAAAATCAGCAGTTATATCGTCTTAAGTGTGGGCAAAGAAATCATATATTTGAAAAATTAATAAAATAGAGAATCAGCAGTAGTACCTTATTATGTTGTGGGCAAAAGAATCACATATTTGAAAATATAAAAAAATACAAAATCAGCAGTAGTACCGCTTTATGTGTGGTTAAAAAATCATAGATTTGAAAATATTTAAAAAAATTGAAAATTAGCAGTAGTACCGACTTATGTGTGGACAAAAATCATAGATTTGAAAATATAAAGAAAATATCAAATCATCAGTAGTAACATATTATGTGTGGACAAAAAAAATCATAGATTTGAAAATATTTTAAAAAATAGAAAATCAGCAGTAGTACCGACTTATGTGTGGTCAAAAATCATAGATTTGAAAATATAAAGAAAATATCAAATCAGCAGTAGTACCATGTTATGTGTGGACAAAAAATCATGGATTTGAAAATATGGAAAAATAGGAAACCAGCAGTAATAGCATCTTATGTGATGGCAAAAATCATAGATTTGAAAATACATAAAAAATATGAAAATCAGCAGTAGTACCGTCTTATGTGTGGACATAAAAATCTTAGATTTGAAAATATAAAAAAATA
This sequence comes from Diploptera punctata, assembly GCA_030220185.1. Taxonomy (NCBI): domain Eukaryota; kingdom Metazoa; phylum Arthropoda; class Insecta; order Blattodea; family Blaberidae; genus Diploptera; species Diploptera punctata. Next base: position 3,298,511 of record JASPKZ010009790.1, read on the forward strand.
GAAAATCAGCAATTGTATCATCTTAAGTGTGGGCAAAAAAATCATAGATTTGAAAAAAGTAATAAAATAGAAAATCAGCAGTAGTACCTTCTTATGTGAGGGCAAAAGAAGCACGTCTTTGAAAATATAAAAAAATACAAAGTCAGCAGTAGTACCATTTTATGTGTGGGCAAAAAAAATAGATTTGAAAATATTTTAAAAAATTCAAAATCAGCAGTGTGTGGACAAAAATCATAGATTTAAAAATATAAAAAAATATAAAATTAGCATTTCATCTTAAGTGTGGGCAAAAAATCATAGATATGAAAATATTAAATATAGAAAATCAGCAGTAGTAACCTCTTATGTGTGGACAAAATATCATAGATTTAAAATTATAAAAAAAAAATATAAAATCAGCATATCGTCTTAACACATTGGTAACCGACTGCTGTGCGTTCCATCCACCGCTGCTAGACCGGACATTTCTGTCAGTAGCGTGGACTTTTAAATTTTAAACCGCGCTAGCACAGTGTGATTTTTAGATCAATATATTTACAGTCAATAACAATATTGCATAAGTAAATCTTTATTAGTGTTCTCACCAGACCTTCTAGTAGAAATTGATGGTTTGATAGCGTTAGAAACATTTCCCTTTATTAAAGGCACAGGGCAAAAGAGCATATGTAGCGAGTTTCTTTTCTTGTGTTCACTATAAACGCGGCAAGGCTTGCAAGGTTTTTTTTTTCAGACACAGTCGGTGTTAATTTATGTTTCTATATGTCTCAGCCTTCTTGGTGGGTCTTGACATGGTGTCCTTTTCACTCTCTCTTCCCTCCTCTTCCCTGTCATCTGTTCCTAATTTCACAACTGCCAAACAAGAGGCTGTTTCAAGCAAAAAACTTCTGTTTGACATATTGTTGTTAGGATTTTGAAATTTATAGACCCAAAAAGCATTAGAGAGTGCATTTTTACAACTTTACCCCTCCCACTCTCGTGTTGCCTGATGCAATGTGCTAACCATTCTTATGTCTCTTTTATCTTTCGATGTTTGTAGCAAAAGGTCCCCCTTACTTCAAAACACACAGTCTCCTGGTTTGAGTTTATTTCCTGCTTCCACAAATGATTTTGGAAGCCCTCTGTTAATCTTTATTGCTTCAGAAACTCTCGTCTTTCTTTCGAGCAAATTTTCAGCTATAGCCACACTTATAATAATTATCCTGGTACACATAATGCCACAGATATAAATTCGGCTCCAGAACACAAAATAGTGTTTCTTCTAATTTTTCCCCTCTGCAACATATATTTACAGGTTACATACGTATCCCGTAATCGCCTAACTATCGGCACTAAAATTCCATATTTCACCAGCCATCTGTCTTAAAATTGTAAACAACTCCTTCTGTAAAGTTGGCAATTTCATAAAAGAGAAGAGAGGATACAAAAACAACTATAGTTAATTTACAATGAGAAAAAACAAAATTGCATGCACCTTCAAAAGCGAAGAGGCTGGAAAAGCATAGAAACGTAAACACGGAAATCTCCGTGACCCGTCGTCTAGCGCTGGCCATTTAAACACGGAGATCTCCGTGGCCCGTCACCAATGTGTTAAGTGTGGGCAAATAATCATAGATATGAAAATATTAAAATATAGAAAATCAGCAGTAGTACCATCTTATGTGTGGACAAAAAATCATAGATTTGAAAAAAAAAATAAAAAAACAGCAGTAGTACTGTCTTATGTGTGGACAAAAATCATAGATTTGAATGTAAAAAAATATCAAATCAGCAGTAGTAATCATAGATTTGAAAATATTTAAAAAAATAGAAAATCAGCAGTACTACCATCTTATGTGTGAAAAAAAAATCATGGAAATTTAAATATGAAAAAATAGAAAATCAGCAGTAGTACCGACTTATGTGTGGACAAATATCATAGATTTGAAAATATAAAGAAAATATCAAATCAGCAGTAGTACCATCTTATGTGTGGAAAAAAAATCATGGAAATTTAAATATGAAAAAATAGGAAATCAGCAGTAATACCATCTTATGTGTGGGCAAAAAATCATAGATTTGAAAAAAATAATAAAATAGAAGATCATCAGTAGTACCATATTACGTGTGGACAAAAAAAATCATAGATTTGAAAATATTTAAAAAAATAGAAAATCAGCAGTAGTACCGACTTATGTATGGACAAAAATCATATATTTGAAAATATAAAGAAAATATCAAATCAGCAGTAGTACCATCTTATGTGTGGACAAAAAATCATGGATTTGACCATATGAAAAAATAGGAAATCAGCAGTAATACCATCTTATGTGTGGCAAAAAATCATAGATTTGAAAAAAATAATAAAATAGAAGATCATCAGTAGTACCATATTATGTGTGGACAAAAAAAATCATAGATTTGAAAATATTTAAAAAAATAGAAAATCAGCAGTAGTACCGACTTATGTGTGGACAAAAGTCATATATTTGAAAATATAAAGAAAATATCAAATCAGCAGTAGTACCATCTTATGTGTGGACAAAAAATCATGGATTTGACAATATGAAAAAATAGGAAATCAGCAGTAATACCATCTTATGTGTGGCAAAAAATCATAGATTTGAAAAAAAATAATAAAATAGAAGATCATCAGTAGTACCATATTATGTGTGGACAAAAAAATCATAGATTTGAAAATGTTTAAAAAATAGAAAATCAGCCTTAGTACCGACTTATGTGTGGACAAAAATCATAGATTTGAAAATATAAAGAAAATATCAAATCAGCAGTAGTACCAAAAATCATGGATTTGAAAATATGAAAAAATAGGAAATCAGCAGTAATACCATCTTATGTGTGGGCAAAAAATCATAGATTTGAAAAAATAATAAAATAGAAGATCATTAGTAGTACCATATTATGTGTGAACAAAAAATCATGGATTTGAAAGTATGAAAAAATAGGAAATCAGCAGTAATACCATCTTATGTGTGGGCAAAATATCATAGATTTGAAAAAAATAATAAAATAGAAAATCAGCAGTAATACCATCTTATGTGTGGACAAAAAATCATATGATGTTTTTATTATTAATTTAACATTTCTCAATGAAAGATAAATTAAATTTGAAGAGAAAAATTTTCGCCTAGACCGGAACTCGAAAAAAAAAAAAAAAATTTTCTCTTCAAATTTAATTTATCTTTCATTGAGAAATGTTAAATTAATAATAAAAACATCATTAGAGGCCTTACTGGCTTTTAAAGTAATGTTAAATTTCCAATAAATGTCTTCTTAACTAAGAAGCCGCCATTTGCAAAGATAGAAACAATGGTTTCAAAAGCATTTGGCGATAGGGAATTACAACGTATATAAGAGAAAAATTTGCGTCTAGATCGTAACTCGCCTCGGTAGCTCAGTTGGTAGAGCACTTGGCCCGGAAAGCCAAGGGTCCCGGGTTCGGTCTAGGCGAAAATTTTTCTCTTCAAATTTAAAAAATCATATATTTGAAAATATAAAAAAATAGAAAAGCAGCAGTTGTATCGTCTTAAGTGTGGGCAAAAAAGTCATAGATTTGAAAAAAGTAATGAAATAGAGATTATTCTGTAGTACCTTCTTATGTATTTGAAAAGAAAAATATACGCCTAGACTGGGGTTTGAACCCAGGACCTTTGACTTTCTATGTCAATGCTCTTCCATCTGAGCAACCTAGGCTCAAATGGAAGAGCATTGACATAGAAAGTCAAAGGTCCTGGGTTCTAACCCCAGTGTAGGCGTATATTTTTCTTTTCAAATATAATTTGTCCATCATTAAGGTGTTTAAAAACGAATAATATTAACCTTCTTATGTGTTGGCAAAAGAATCACAAATTTGAAAATATATAAAAAAATACAAAATCAGCAGTAGTACCCTCTTATGTGTGGATAAAAATTATAGATTTAAAAATATTAAAAAAAATAGAAAATCAGCATATCATCTTAAGTGTGGGCAAAAAAATCATTGATATGAAAATATTAAAATATAGAAAATCAGCAGTAGTACCATCTTATGTGTGGACAAAAAATCATAGATTTGAAAAGAAAATAAAATAAAAAACAGCAGTAGTACTGTCTTATTTGTGGACAAAAATCATAGATTTGAATATATAAAAAAAAAATATAAAATCAGCAGTAGTGCCGTCTTAAGTGTGGGCCAAAATATCATAGATTTGAAAAAAATAATAAAATAGAAGATCATCAGTAGTACCATATTATGTGTGGACAAAAATCATAGGTTTGAAAATATAAAGAAAATCTCAAATCAGCAGTAGTACCATCTTATGTGTGGACAAAAAATCATGGATTTGGATATATGAAAAAATAGGAAATCAGCAGTAATACCATCTTATGTGTGGGCATAAAATCATAGATTTGAAAAAAATAATAAAATAGAAAATCAGCAGTAAACCATCTTATGTGTGGACAAAAAAAAAAAATCATAGATTTGAAAATATAAAAAAAAAATAGAAAATCAGCAGTAGTACCATCTTATTTGTGGACAAAAGAATCAGAGATTTGAAAATATTTAAAAAAATAGAAAAATCAGCAGTAGTGGACAAAAAAATCATAGATTTGAAAAGTCAAAATCGCCTAAATAACTGGAGAAACTAACAGATCTAATAATAGTAGAGGAACAAATCTACATCCAGAAAAGTAGAGATAAAATAATGAATTTGAAGTTTTCTGAAAGCAGATTTAATCATGAAGTTGTCTGTCAATCACCAGAGGAATGGAATATGCAAGACTTTCAACAACAATCAACATGATAATTAGAAGATAGTTGATAATGGTGAAGATATTCGCCGAAACGTGTCCAAGTGAGAAAACAAAGTATGTGGTGAAGTGTTTATTTCCAATTCAATCTCTTATTTAATTACCTCTTAGTATTAGCTACTATCAATTTTGATAAGTGATCTATTGTCATTATGGAATTTTCTTAAATGCACAAACCATACATTGGAGTTGAACTTTTGGAGATCTTGTGCAAGTGAGCTGCTAGACTGTTATATCTTGTTAAAATGCCAAATTTTCTTTGTCAGGACACACCATGATTTTCTATTTTCAGATCAGTGTTTTTTTGTAGTGTGATATTGTATGTAGTCCCACGCCGTAGCCGAGTGGTTATGACAAGATGCCTTGGTGCAGAGCTACGGGACTTGCACTGGTTCGAGTCCCCATGGGGGAAGAAATTTTCTCATGGAATTTTGGCCAGTATGGGACTGGTGCCCACCCAGCATCGTGAGGCATTTGAGTAGCTACAATAAGTAGCGACTCCAGGTTGAGAAGACTAGCTATAACGGCTGGGAGACCCGACATGTTGACCACATGTCACCCCTACACTGGCTTATGATCATCTATCTCTGTGATTAACACATGTGGACACAAGGCCAGCAGCTGGCTGGTAGGCCAAGGGCCTTGTAGGCCTTTCATGCTTGGAGTGGAGTGGAGAGAAATTGTATGTATGTGTGTGTGTGTGTATATATATAATTAAGAAAGATTTCTTGGGTTTTCTGCATCAACCCAAGAAACCTTTCTTAATCATACTTATGTTTGCGAAAATCTACAATTTAACACACACACACACATGCATATATATATATATGTATATAACCAAGTCCACCGCTGTGATCTCAAAGTAGCGTGCTGCCTTATCACGCAGCAGGCTCGGGATCGATCCTCGGTCATGGCAGTTTTTCTGGGTGAGGTTTTTATCCGGGTTTTTCCTCACCTGTAAGACAAATGTCAGGAAAACTTTATGGCCCAAACAGTCCCCGAAATCATATGATCATCATCATCATCCTTATCATCCTTCACCGGTATGGAAAGCAACGGAAAACTACCACACCTACAATTCCCTAGTAAAGCTGAAAGCATAGCATGAAAATGCTATGATTGCAGTGAATGACCTGCCCTCGGCCAGAATTACTATGGATGGATGGATATACATACACACACAGTGGACTCCATTTAATTTGAACCATAAGGAACATTTTTAAAATTTTGAATTATCCAAAATTCATATTAACCAGCCTGTAATTTTATTTTATTGAAAATAGATTTTGTATCAGTAGAATACTCATGTAATAAATACCTGTACTGTACCATTACAGCATGATGGTGGAAGCAATTTGTCACATTAAAATTAAAAAAAGTATAATGCACTAATAGAAACAAATAATGTAAAACATGTTTTTATTATTAATTTCATACATCTCAATGATGGATAAATCATATTTAAAGAGAAAAATGATACGCTCAGACCGGGACTTGAACCCGGGACCCTTGGTTTTCTAGTCCAAGTGCTCTACCATTTGAGCTACCTGAGCAAGTACCGATCTAAACTCATATCTTTCTCTATATACGTTGAAATTCCCGCCCACCAAATGCTTTGAAGCCTTTGCTTCCATCTTTGCAAATGGCGGCTCCTATATTAAGAAGACATATTTGGGAATTATACATTACATTATAAATGCCAGTACGGCTATTTTCGATGTTTTTATTATTAATATTCATACATCTCAATGATGGATAAATCATATTTAAAGAGAAAAATGATACGCTCAGACCGGGACTTGAACCCGGGACCCTTGGTTTCTAGTCCAAGTGCACTACCTACCATTTGAGCTACCTGAGCAAGTACCGATCTAAACGCATATCTTTCTCTATATACGTTGAAATTCCCGCCCACCAAATGCTTTGAAGCCTTTGCTTCCATCTTTGCAAATGGCGGCTCCTATATTAAGAAGACATATTTGGGAATTATACATTACATTATAAATGCCAGTACGGCTATTTTCGATGTTTTTATTATTAATTTCATACATCTCAATGATGGATAAATCATATTTAAAGAGAAAAATGATACGCTCAGACCGGGACTTGAACCCGGGACCCTTGGTTTTCTAGTCCAAGTGCTCTACCATTTGAGCTACCTGAGCAAGTACCGATCTAAACGCATATCTTTCTCTATATACGTTGAAATTCCCGCCCACCAAATGCTTTGAAGCCTTCAAATGCTTTGAAGCCTTTGCTTCCATCTTTGCAAATGGCGGCTCCTATATTAAGAAGACATATTTGGGAATTATACATTACATTATAAATGCCAGTACGGCTATTTTCGATGTTTTTATTATTAATTTCATACATCTCAATGATGGATAAATCATATTTAAAGAGAAAAATGATACGCTCAGACCGGGACTTGGACCCGGGACCCTTGGTTTTCTAGTCCAAGTGCTCTACCATTTGAGCTACCTGAGCAAGTACCGATCTAAACGCATATCTTTCTCTATATACATTGAAATTCCCGCCCACCAAATGCTTTGAAGCCTTTGCTTCCATCTTTGCAAATGGCGGCTCCTATATTAAGAAGACATATTTGGGAATTATACATTACATTATAAATAATGCCAGTACGGCTATTTTCGATGTTTTTATTATTAATTTCATACATCTCAATGATGGATAAATCATATTTAAAGAGAAAAATGATACGCTCAGACCGGGACTTGAACCCGGGACCCTTGGTTTTCTAGTCCAAGTGCTCTACCATTTGAGCTACCTGAGCAAGTACCGATCTAAACGCATATCTTTCTCTATATACGTTGAAATTCCCGCCCACCAAATGCTTTGAAGCCTTTGCTTCCATCTTTGCAAATGGCGGCTCCTATATTAAGAAGACATATTTGGGAATTATACATTACATTATAAATGCCAGTACGGCTATTTTCGATGTTTTTATTATTAATTTCATACATCTCAATGATGGATAAATCATATTTAAAGAGAAAAATGATACACTCAGACCGGGACTTGAACCCGGGACCCTTGGTTTTCTAGTCCAAGTGCTCTACCATTTGAGCTACCTGAGCAAGTACCGATCTAAACGCATATCTTTCTCTATATACGTTGAAATTCCCGCCCACCAAATGCTTTGAAGCCTTTGCTTCCATCTTTGCAAATGGCAGCTCCTATATTAAGAAGACATATTTGGGAATTATACATTACATTATAAATGCCAGTACGGCTATTTTCGATGTTTTTATTATTAATTTCATACATCTCAATGATGGATAAATCATATTTAAAGAGAAAAATGTTACGCTCAGACCGGGACTTGAACCCGGGACCCTTGGTTTTCTAGTCCAAGTGCTCTACCATTTGAGCTACCTGAGCAAGTACCGATCTAAACGCATATCTTTCTCTATATACGTTGAAATTCCCGCCCACCAAATGCTTTGAAGCCTTTGCTTCCATCTTTGCAAATGGCGGCTCCTATATTAAGAAGACATATTTGGGAATTATACATTACATTATAAATGTAAAACATATTGTATCATAATACGTACTGTGATACATTGTAGGCCTAATTCCATTGTTCACTTAAAAGAGCTCGTGATTTTTATTTACTTCGGTTTAAATTATGATATGAGTTAGATATGCACTAAGAATTAAATGAATCGTGAATTCTTCTTACCTCATACTTCTATGTTTTTTTTAAACACAGCACTGCAGTATCAGCGACCATCGTCGCCATCCTCAGCTGTTTTCACGACTGTCAATTTTTTCTTTTGCCAGTAATTATCCAACAGCCATCTGGTGTTCTTTTGAAGGAATCATTTTCTAAACTGCCATCTGGTGTTCTTTTGAAGGAATCATTTTCTAATCTGCCATCTGTTGTATTTTTTAAGAACTTTGGAATCAAGCTCAGACCTAGCAGATGGCAGTTTAGAAAATGATTCCTTCGAAAGAAAACCAGATGGCAGTTTAGAAAATGATTCCTTCAAAAGAACACCAGATGGCAGATTGGATAATTACCGGCAAAAGAAAAAATTGACAGTCATGAAAACAGCTGGGGATGGCGATGATAGTCGCTGATACTGCAGTGCTGTGTTTAAAAAAACATAGAAATATGAGGTAAGAAGAATTCACGATTCATTTAATTCGTATTAATAAAACCTCATAATGTTAAAAATTCCCAAATTTATTATATTAAAATAAATATGCACTACTCACCTCATATTTGTAGCTTTTTTGAAGGTCCTGGGTTTCAGTGCCTTAGGCATCATTGTCAATTCTTTCTAATTGTCGAAACGGTGGTTGGTGACAGAAAGAATTGACAATGACGCCTAAGGCATTGAAACCCAGGATCTTCAAAAAAGCTACAAATATGAGATGAGTAGTGCATATCTAACTCATATCATCTAAAATAAACCTCATAGTGTTACTTCCTTAAAATATTAAATTACTTTGGTTTTTAATTAAAATTACAGTGGGAGGAAACACTATGAGGTATTTACATCAATGAATGAGTTGGAGAAAATGCTTTAACATCTCACCTCATAAAGTTGCATGTCTTCATGATACCAGTTTCAAAAGTATTACTATGCTTTTGAAACTGGTATCGTGAAGACACACAACATTATGAGGTGAAATGTTAAAGTATTTTCTCCAACTCAGTCATTAATTACTTTGGTTTGTTTAGACATGATAGATGTTCAATTTTTTGGCAAATTCTTCTTCCTTAACACTCATTAATGGACCACAAAATGGAATGTTATGATCACGAGTTTGTTGAACACACTAAAACACACTTGTCAATGCTGGAAAATTCACCAACTCTCATTCATTTCCTCTTTTCTCCATTTTGTGAAACCCAGCTTTCCAGAATTGTGTTCAATTTTTATATACTTTGGCAACATATTAGGTAAGATTCCATACTCTTTCAAGATGTCAATCTTCTTTACACTTCTTCCCACTTCACTTAACACTTCAACTTTTTTTTGGTATAAGAGTTGAACTGATGTAGGCACCATGCTTCAACATTTAGAACACTGCACTAGAAATAAAAATCTCACAGATGTCTGCTATGTATGTATTCTATTATTTGTAACTAAGGGATGGAGGTGGACAAACTAATATGCATAAGTACACAATAGTGATAATCAATGCCTGCCAGTCTTCCAGTGTTGTCAGTTCAGGAACTGGGGGAGTGTAGAGTTCACAAGATCATCAGTGATAATGGTTAAGTCTATTAACTATAGCCATTACCTTTCCAGGGTACTATACATTAAAAGCAGAGAATTTTTGCAAATTCTTTGAAGTGCTGAAGTAACAAAATTATTTATTTGTAATAGAATCCAATATAAGGAACCCGATTGGCCCAGGCTGGACATTTGATATGTATGGACAATAATAAAACGAAGAATTAAATTAATATTTTTATTACCTCACTTCATATCCTTTTTCTTCTAGACTGCAGTTTTGGAGCTATATCTCCATCATCAGTAGCCTCTCGTCGACCGGAGTTAATGTTGTTTCTTGGCGGTTTTCTTCTTCCTTCTATCATTGGATCGATGAACCTCTGGATCAAATCAAAATTTGCGGGAGTTTTGAAATCCATGAGTTTATCTTTCTTGCTTGTTTAGATGTGACAAAATCTATATAGGAAAAACAAAAAGAAATTTAAAAACTATATTGAAAGAACATCTTAGAAATGTCAAAAAGGGTGAAGTGGACAAGTCAGCTGTAGCAACCCATGCTTGGTCTGAAAACATTTAATTCATACAAAAGCTAGCCTAATCAAACACACAGATAAACAGAAAGAACTCATGGTCTGTGAAAAAATCCACATCCAAAAAAAAAGACAAACTCATGAATTTCAAAACTCCTGCAAATTTTGATTTGATCCAGAGGTTCATCGGTCCACGGATAGAAGGAAGAAGTAAACCATCAAGAAACGACATAACACCGGTCAACAAGAGACTACTGATGATGGAGATATAGTTCCGAAACTGCAGTCTAGAAGAAAAAGGATATGAGGTAATAAAAATATTAATCTAATTCTTAAATTAAAACTCAGTGTTTTTTTTCCCTGTGAAAGTTAAATAAGTAATGAAACTGTTAAAAAGATCCATTTGGCACAACTATTTCAAACCAGGAAAGTTGGTAGACCAAAATTAAGATGGAAGGATGATGTATTGCAGGATATTAGAATTGGTAAAATTAGAAATTGGAAGAATTTAACAGCAAATAGAGGAGCCTGGAAAGATATTCTGAGAAAGGATAGAGCCCAAAATGGGCTGTCATGCCATATATGATAATGATGAAATAATAAAATCCTGCCTTCGAATTATCCAAATTTAAGATTCAAAAATCAAATTAAATATGAAATTTTTATTTTTTGAAAAGAAAAATTTATTGTTGAACCAGGAATCGAATCCTGGACCCCTGACTCTACATGTCAGTGTGCAGTCCGTTACACCATTTATGACCCGATGTAAATGTTAAATTTTCTTTCCTCTTATACAAAGGCATCAGACAACTTTAATCAAAATATTTTTCAACAAAAATTTTGCATTACTTTTAAGCATTACAAGTTTTTAAATTTGATTTTAATATGTTTTGAGAGCATAATAGTATCTCTTAGTCAAGAAAATTCTATTTTTTATTTCTTTTTCTATATTATTATTGTTAATCATGATTGTTAAGGTAGAATATTTTTATCACTCACCTCATATTGTTGTTCTTATTTGATTATAAACTAGTTTCGGAACATAGTTTCTGTTCCATCCTCAGTACTCAAATATTTAAATTCCTCAATCAATGATTTCAAAATTACAATTTCCAATATCTATCTTTTTCATAGATCTTATGGTAACTTGCATGAATTTTATCTTAGAATTATACTATAATAATTTGTATATTCCTGTATTATTTCAGAATCCCAAGAGAACTGAATCGCAAGCCATGCTATCTTGGTGTTTGGAGGCAGCCAGTGGCTTTTATTTAACTTTGTTGCAGGAGATTTGCACTGCTTTTGATTTAGATCTTCCTTTTAGAAGGTAATTATGTATTATTTAATGCAATCTTCTTCATCTTCCCTTGTGTCGCCTTTTGGGAGTTGAGTCTTGAACAAAAGGTTCCACTTATCTTGATCCTTCCACATCTCCCTCTTCTCTACTTCATTCCAATCTATTCTTCTTCTTTCAATATCCTTTGTAACTTGTTCCTCCTATCTATATCTTAGTCTCATCCCTTTAATTCTATATTCTAGTGCTAATATTGGTAATCTCTCAGTATCATTCCTTTTACATGGCCATACCATCTTATTCTACTGTTCTCTATTTCATCCTATACTCTGTCCAGATTCAGAATTTTTGGGTTACAAATTTTATGTTCAGTGAAGACGGAACAGGCAACTCTTGCCTAAACCAGGAAGCGAAGAAGAAGAAATTATGTTCAAATTAATAAATTATTGTACACAACAAAGCTATTATGATAAAGTGAAGAATTTCTGCCTGAATATGGAATCAAACCCTGGACCTTGAGCTTTATCACTGAAGTATCCAGACATTTCATAGTAAAGAGAAAAATATCTGCCTAAATCGGGAATCAAACCCTGGACCTTCTAAATAGAGTTGAGAGTCTGGGGTTTGATTCCTGTCTCAGGCAGATATTTTTCTCTTCACTATAAATTGTAATAGTATAATATAGTAATTTACTTTTTTCTATCCAGACATTTCTTTCCATCCAAGCACAAATTTCCACCATTAACCTCTCTATTAATCCCTTCATTACTCCAGAGCAGTGAACCATTATTAACAATGAATGCAACTGGGATAATTTCACATCCAAAAGACATCATGATGGAATTTAATACAGTTAAGCCGTACAATTAATGGTAAAGAGAAAAAGTCTTTAATAAATGAGTTGGAGAAAATGTTTTAACATCTCACCTCACAAAGTTGTGTGTCTTCACAATACCGGTTTCAAAAGTGTAGTATTACTTCCACCGGTCAAATTCCAACTGTCGAAATTTCGTCGTTAACATCGTCATTTGGTGTAGATTTTATGAACTTGGAGATTAAATTATTCTCCTCAGGGATATCGAAATTTATTGCTTTATATTTATTCTTCTGAATGCATATCTTTTCCCAAATTGTTAATTCCAAAGGTTTCTCCAAATGTTTCAAAAGTTTAGTGTCTTTTCCAATTTTATGATTTTCTAGCAAACTGTGAGCTGCAAATTGCTGATTTTTCAATTTTTAATATTTCTAAGGTGTTCTTTTGTACAAATTTCTAAATTTCTTTTAGTTTTTCAGCAATGTGTATCCAATGCAGAACTTTCCTCATCCTGGCTATCACTGAAGGGTGGCATTCAACAAGGTTCAGTGTTAGGACCACTTCTGTTCTCTATCTATATTAACGATATATCCACTAGACTTACCTATTGTCGACATCACCTATACCCTGACGATTTGCAAATTTACATTCACTTAATTATGTTATTTTTAGTCTGAACATCTTACCTCAATCTTAATGTTGATTTGTTCTTGAACAAATATAACTTCCTAAAATTAAATATTAATTACATTCACTCCCATCCTGATGATGTACATGACACACTAGACAAATTAAATAGTGACCTAGACTCAATTTCCCAATGGTCGAGGAAACATGGACTTAATCTAAATGCTGACAAGACACAGTGCATAATTATAAAACATTGGCGAATCCAAAGCATTATAAATTACGAAAATATCCCTACCATTCTCCTAAATGACAAAAACATCCCCTACATCTCAGTAGTAAAAAAATCTGGGTATCTACATGGACCAACACCTAGACTGGAAAACCCAGATGAATAAATCCTGCAAGAAAGTGTTCTCAATGTTTCACTCTCTAAATAGTTTTAAAAACTTCCTTCGTACAAAATTAAAACAATTACTTGTACACACTCTTGTAATGCCACACTTCGACGACTGCGACATATTACTGACTAATCTGACAACTGATCTATTTGACAGACTATAGCGTGCTCATAATGCGTGCATTCGATTTATATCCAATCTCAGTCGTTATGACTACATTTCTCCTTTCATTTCAGGCCTTATCATGGCTACGCCTAAATGACGGAAGAACTTTACATTCACATACTTTACTGTTCCAAATTCTACACAACATATTTAGCAAGTTATTTAGCAACACGTTTTCAAAATTTATCGGCTCATCACAATTTAGGAACAAGATCACAAGACTCTTCTTTACTTTTGATACCACAGCTCAGGACATGTCTCTACTCTGCATCTTACACAATATCTATGACTAGAGCATGGAACTCACTTCCCAGTAATGTCAGGGACTGTCAATCGCTATCATTATTAAATACAAATTAACTGATATCTTTAAGTTCGACACAATGAAAACATTAACTGAATAACAACTATATGGAGCATTCCATTAATAATCATCTAGGAAGCTACTTACTTTATTTTATATCATTTTAATTTTATTGTATTCTATGTTTTTGTTAGTATTAGCTAGTATTAGATCACATCATCATTGTATTTTCTTTAGTCTGTATTTTAATAATATCTTAAAATTGTAATTTGTATGTAATGTTTGTATAATTCTACTATTCGCTGGTTGAGTGGAAGAGAAGGCGTTATGGCCTTAACTCTGCCAGCTAAATTAAAGCATTATTATTATTATTATTATTATTATTATTATTATTATTATTATTATTATATACTTTATTGCAGTCATTGCAACTGATTTCGTAAATTCCAGATTTTTTACTATCTGGGACAGTAACTTTCTTATTAGTTACTAGTAGATTATCCAGGCTAAATTTGTTAATCGGTGCTAATGTAATATCATATTTGTTAAATATCCCCGACGAGAATAATTAATCTCAAAGTTCATAAAATCTACACCAGATGGCAGTTCAGAAGATGATGTAATTGACGAAATTTTGACAGTTGGAATTTGACTGAAGATGGAAGTAATACTGTACTTTTGAAACTGGTATCGTGACAAGCAACTTTGTGAGGTGAGAGATGTTAAAACATTTTCTCCAACTCATTTATTAATGTAAATACCTCATAGTGTTTCCTCCCATTGTAATTTTAATGAAAAGTCTTTATTTTAAATGTGTCACTTATTCATAGTCACTATGAGGTAAGATTAAAAAAATAACTCATTCATTCATTGTGCCACTTATATTAAAGGACAAATTTTTCTCTAAAAATATTAATTTGTCCTATAATGTAAGTGACAAATTTAGAGTAAAAATATAAGCTTAACTAGCTAAAAAATAGTTTCAAAAAGAGTAATAAACATCATAAAAGAAAAGTTTCTGTTATTTATATGGTTGAGCAAAGTATGGCCAGCAACTCTTCTTAGAAGGTTTAATATTAGTTGTTTCAGTTTTCCCTATGTCAGATCTGTTTAGTTTCCAATTCTCTGGATATATATTAACATAGGAACAGACATCACTTTATAATTATATTTTATCACTTTATAAATTTGTAATTGTGTGCATTTTAGGTTTTATTACTTCTTCTTCTTCTTCTTCCTTCCAAGTATTAGGCCAAGGCCTGTTACGATCCTATAGAAAATTTTCCCTTATGGGAAATTCTTGTATAAGACTTGAAAGCATAATAATAGTCCCTTCGATTGGTTGCTGGCCAAAGGAAGGCAAGACCAGTGATGGGCTACCATCTTATAGCCTCTGGTCAGGCTTTTCTGGAGAAGAAAAGAAAATACAGGAAAGAAGAAATGGAAAAAAGGAAGGACTCCCTAGCCCTCGGATGCCCTAATAGCATTGGGGTCGAAAAAACAAGAGTTAACCAAGAGAGGTTAGATAGTAAAGTTAAAAGAGTGCAAAACACAAGTAAGTGGAAGAAATGTTTTGCACAGCTTGGGCACCTTGTGGTCGCCATCCACATATCCCCTAGATGAGGACCCCTGAGGGGAGGTTTTATTACATGTAGTTGAAGGTAAGGCTTTCTTGGCTGGTAATCATAATATTAAGAGATTTTGGGCTATGTGGCTGTAGTCCATGACAGTGTTTCTTCCTCAACTGCGGAGGACCTCTTCATTGGAGAGTACTTCTATGTAATATTCCCTGGTTGGAGGCTCAACTGTGAATGAGTCGAGTCTCCGACCAGAGAACACTACCCAGAAGTACTTGCCACTGAAGATGCTGTTTGCATTTGAGGGGGAAACATCGGGCAAAAACAGCTGTCATGGATCACAGCCACCTGGAATCTCTTAATATTTATTACATGTAGTTCAGTGTATATGCCACACTTATATGTTAAATAAATTACTATCTATAAAAATGGTTCATAAAAAGTTTTGTAAACGAGTTGTTACTCTGTCATTTGGAATTTCAGGAAAGAATCTGTGTATGGGAATGGGAAAACTTACAGAACAGTTGATCACTTGAGTCAGCCCCACAAGAACTCTTGCTACTACATCTGTCAGCATTGCTTGGTTCACTTGGGAGATATTGCACGATACAGAAATCAAAATCGACAGGCCGAAGTCTTTTATAGGTTTGTATTTCTATGTTAATATTATTCTTTCTTTTTTTAAACACCTTAATGATGGACAAATTATATTTGAAAAGAAGTCTAGGCGTATATTTTTCTTTTCAAATATAATTTGTATTTCTAGTTAGTTTTTTTTAAATTTGATTTGATCTTCATTAAAATTACATCTCTTGTAACTTAAAGTTTTTTTACATTCCACTGTTATAGCGTTGTTTCTGCAGAAACCTTCAGTTCAGAAGATCTCAGAAATGTCAATACATCCTAACAGTACAACACTATGCAATACCCAATACCTGATATATTTATATCATAAATTAATTATGGGAAATAACATTATAAAGTGTTCAAGTTAATAACTAATAAATGAGTCTTGACATCTAACCTCCATGATCTTCAAGTATGGAACTGCAGTTTCTGGAGGCATTGCTCCCATCTTCAGCCATTTTTATGACTCATAAATGAGTTGAGATGTCTAGACTCATTATTTATTATTTTTCACCATGAAGCCTTGGATTAAAATAGTTTATACTAGAGTACTTATCTGCATAAAAGTGGAGAAATGATAAGAAACATTGCTATTTTGATTTAATATGTTTTATTATTCATAGCAAGAAAATAAATTTGTTTTAGTTTTTTAAATAATAATAAAACTTGTTCCTGTCTGAAAGGCCTTACTCAAGTTAAGTAAAGTAATAAAAGGTACAATACGGGGCACTGTCGTAGTAAATTATATAGTCTATTCCCTCACATCACCGCATGGAACAAGTGGGTTCTCTAATGGGGACTTTATTAATCAACCTGATTTATTTGTTTCTCTACTGATATCAGTGAATGGCATGTGGTTAGCACATCGCCTCAAAGAGACATCTAGAAGGTAACCAAGATATTGTATGAATGGATAAGTCCGATTAAATATTGCTCAGAGGTTCTAATTTAGGCTTGAGGTTCTTTTGTAAGCCTGAAAATTTTCAGACTCAGGACCCATGGCTTTATTGTCCATCCCAGGGGACTTATCCCTCAGATTTTTCCATTTAAGAAACTACATTTACAATGACCAGGTTTGAACATGCAATCCTTGGGACCAGAGGCAAATAACTTATCCCCTAGACCATTAAGGCCAATCATTGTAAATTATAATATTTAGTTATTTGTGTAAGTTACATAATTCACTTAATCATGATCCTGAAGTTGGTTCCAGTTTGCTCTTTTCATTTTAATAAATTCTATTCTGCATAAAATTTTGGGATCTCTGGGAAATTATTTCAGTGTACAGCCTTGTTCAGAACTGTTCTGGGAACCAAAAGTTGCACAGCAATAATATTATAATATATTAAAGTTGCTTTTCAACAATTTTTTTTTAAACATGGAGTGCTCAATGTAACAGTTGAATTTGGATCTCAGCTTGTACCACGAACAACTTACTATGCAAATTACTTTATTGAATTCAGGGATCACTGTTACTTGAGCCCTGCATGAGCAAAGGATAAAAAATCTTGTCTAACAAAGGAGCATTTCCTTATATGGTTCCACTCTTACCATATACAGGTACTCTAAAATTTAAAATAAAATTCATAACACCTCACCTCATATCCTGTCTTCTACTTAGATCGGTTTTATAACCTTGGTGGTTACATCTTTAGTAGTTACATGACCGATGTTTTGTTGTCCAGGAGCACTCTGTTGGTGAACTGATGAACCTCCCAATCAAATTAACTTCCCGGGAATTTCAAAATTCATTAATTTTTTTAATTTTTTAAAATGTGGATATATATATTGTATTGTATTTGTAAGCCTATGTTTTCCCTTTACAGAGATTTAGGTGCTCTCCCCCTACAGGGAAGAATTTGAACCATACTAATTTAGTTACACTTGTTTCATATAGATGTCATTTTGAGTGGTTCGTGGTCAGCGTTCTGCCTCATACTGACATCTAGGAAATCAAGGTAGTACTAGGACAGGAAAATTCGGTAAATTTTGCTTAGAGGCCTTTTCATTCAGGCTTAAGGATTTTTTACGAGCCTGAAAATATTCGGACTCGGGACCCATGGCTTAAAGTCCCTCCCGGAGGACTTGCTCCTTTGATTTTTCCGTCCTAAAAATCCATCGACCCCAGCCGGGTTTGAACCTGCGACCCTCGGGGACCAGAGGCAAGGAGCATAACCACTAGTCCACCGCGGCCGACGGATATATATATATATATATATATATTTTAAAATTTTTTTTCCCCCAAACAGTGAGCTCCATAGATGTTTGTATTGATTTAATTAAACTAGCCTTTCTTTCTTTCTTTCAATTTGATGTTTTTCTCAACATGCATGAGCAGCTACTGTTGATTTTTAATTCCCAATTTTTTACATTCCTAAGGTGTTTCTTCACTCTGGTTTTCAAATTTCATTTTGTTTTCCTTATGTAAATTTTATCATCAATGTTATGAAACTTATCTAAATAGAAGACAGGCTATGAGGCGAGGTGTAAAGAATTTTATTTAAAATTTAAAATTAAACCATATGGGGCACGCTGTAGCGTAGTGATTAAGGCACTGCGCTACAAGCTGGAAGGTTGAGGATTTGAGTCCCGGTGGGGTCAGGATTTTTAAACAAACCCAAACTTTCTGGCGGCACTATGGCCCTGGGGTCGACTCAGCCTTCTAATGGAAATGAGTACCAGACACTTGTTCTGGGGTTGAAGGCAGCTGTCATGCAGGGCTGATAACCTGGCTGACATCAAGATCTGATTTTCCAGAAAAAGTGGGAGCCTTGACCTCCTACTACCCCAAGGGCCTCCTGAGGCCTGTAGTGGGATCACTTTACTTTTACCTTTAGTGATATTTCCTATGATAGTTCAACAGTACTCTAGTTTATACTACTTGTTAGACACAATGTTATATTAATAATGTTTAATCTTTTTAACATTATATCATTCCATATGTCCCTTGTCATAGCCAAATATCAAAGGTATAATGCCATGGCTCAGAACTATGGAATGCATGCTAATGTAAGTCTCTGTGGAGGAAAAAAAATTCTCGTGGAATTGCAGCAGTGTATGGGATCAATGCCATTTTACATGAGTCAGCTATAATGAATGACTGGGAGACCTGAGATGCTGACCACATGACACCCCTATACTGGGGGATGATAGTCCACCTCTGTAATTGACATGAGTGGATATGAGGCTGCCAACCAACTGGTAGGCCAAGTGCCTTCTAGACCTGTCATGTCATTAAGTTTTTTTTTTTTTTTTACATTTCACATCTATTATTGTTAAATTTAAGACTAGCCTCATGGGCTAGTGGTCAGCCTTTCTGACTACAGTTCTTGAGGTCCTACATTTGATTCCTTGCCAGACCATAGGAATTTTTCCTTAAAGAGAATTATTCCTGTGGTTGCCCATGGTCTGGAATTTAGGTTAAGTTTAGGTTAAAGACTCTTCTGGCACTTCATTATCATTTATCACCCATCATATCATCAGAGTAATGTAATTGTACCTTCCAGGCATCCCAACCTAAGAAATGGATTACAGTTCTGCCAATGCCAGGGGAGAAATCCAGAAATGCCATAAAAGGTAATCACGTGGCATTAGACAAAAAAAAATTCTTTCCTCTTGTAATTTTTCTGTTTAATTAATCATTGCAAGTTGTTTTTTCTTTACCCTTCATTTCAAAATGTTTTTTTTGATGGAATTACCATTTACACAGCTCTACACATACGGTTTTATTCTATTGTTTTTCTAATTCATATTTTATTTTCCTTATTTCTAATTTAATACCTAATATTTGTAGGAAATAACACTATGAGGTTTCTTTTAATTATTATGAGTTAGTTATTTTGACTCGTATTTTTTTGATATTCTGCAGATTATAGTTTCTTCGCATCTATGCAACATGGTCAATGCATTTTAATGCATAGATGCAACACAACTATAGTCTGCAGAATATAAAAAAAATATGAGGTGAGTCAAAATAACTAACTCATAATAATCTAATTTAATAGTTTTTTTTTTTCAATTTCTATGTACATAATTATAATATTTTAAAAATCATCTCCTCTTGGTATCTCTTTTATTTGTTTAAATCAAAATATCATCAGCTTTAATTTACCAGAATGAAGCATACTAATTTTAAAAATAAATAATTTTTAGGCATGCAGTACAATTGGCACCAAACAGTGGACAACCTTACAACCAGCTAGCATTGTTGGAAGCGAGCCGAGGTGACCGCTTGAGTACTGTTTTCCATTATGTCCGGAGCATAGCAGTGCGCCATTTCTTTCCAGCTGCAGCTACTAATCTGTCTCGCACATTGAACAAGAGTGCAGAGGAACAGTAAGAACAATTTCCATTAATTTACAATCTTTTAATATTATAATGTGAGTAACATTCTCAGCTAGCAGAGCAGCTTAAGGAATCATGCCATGGTGTAGAGCATGGGTGTTGTACTCATGGGGGAAGAAATTTTCTCATGGAATTTTGGCCAGTATGGGACTGGTGTCCACCCAAATTGTGAGGATTTTGGATAGCTACAATGATAGTATTCCTGTTTCCTGACTAGTGGGCCCAGGTTTGATACTCAGCAGGGTTGAAAATTTAAATTGTAAAATGGATTAAATTTAATTAACTTAATTGTAAAATTCTCAATCTCGCGTCCAGAAGGAGTGGTGGTATACAATTGTTAATTGCTAGATAAGAGCTCAAGATTCCTACATTACATTGCAAATCCCTCTGCAGTATATATGTTGAGAATGTGGTACTTTTGAAAATGATTCGTCCATTTGATGGGGATGTTAAGCCCAGTGACTTCCTTCATGCTTTCTGGCAGAAATAGGCTATATATGAGCACCAGGTTTTATTTTCTCCCTTCTATTCACCATCATCCTCATTATCTTGATATGTTTTGGAAATTATTTAAATGTAGATGAGAATAAGGACACCAGTATCCAAAACATATTTAGATGAGAAAATTAATATTGTCATGTATTTGTTTCTGGTCCAATGTTAGTTCTATTCAGTATTGAAATCACCATAAATTGGCATTGCTAACTTGGTAGTGAAAAATTTTGATGGATAAATTATATTTGAAGAGAAAAATTATATGCTCAGACTGGGGTTTGAACCTAGGACCTTTGGCTTTCTAGGCCAGTGCACTTCCCCTGGCCTACCTGAGCACTCCAATCTAAATGCAAATTTTTCTCTTATATACACTGTTAACCTTTCAGCGTTGGAACAGTATTTAAATGGACATCCGGTGTGCGGACGGAGGACATTTAAATAATTAAAGCTAATTTTACTGGAATACTTTCGAAATGCCAGATCTCGGTTAAATATGATCCGATTTTAGTGAATTTTGAATTAAAATTGAACACGAAAATATAGAGAAATGTAATAAATACAATACATTATAATTTGTTTTTACAGATATGAATAAATTATTATAGAAATTTATTTTTAAAGAATGTGAGTTATTAAAATGAATTTAGAGGTCCTATACTTGGACACCCCTGTTTTTAGAACAGCTGATACGTTATACCGTCGCCTGTGGGTGTCTGAAGGTCAAATTCCAGGAAAATGTGCGTGTCTAAAAATAAATTATCAGTGAATGTTGAGACTTGAATGGACAGCAAATCTCTCTATGCAGCAAATGCCATAGACTTCATATTGGTTCTCTATGTTTATATGACTCACTTATTCGATCATATTATATACAAATCGATAGATTGAAATGTTGACTCTCGATCTGAGTTAGAATATTTCAAATAGTACATTAACCAGCTTCAAGAGAGCAGCTCAAATCAGTCGCTGTGCTGTGGTGGTCGTGGATAGTAAAATAACTATTTGAAAGCTGGTATTCGTCATCTAGTCCTTGTTATCAATTATAATACGTCTTCCATACTTTAGAGAAGGTGTTGTAATACTTATAATTTTTAATATTATATTTTTCTCCACATTTTTCAGCGGAAAATGAACACTGCGCTACATACAGAAGTCAAACCTCAATTTGAAATCGTGGAAACTATATCTAATATAACAATTATAATAATTTATATAAGCAGACTTTATATGTATAATCTGACAGCTATGTTTTCTGTCTATATTTATATTTTAACACAATTGAGTTATCTTAAAAATTCAGGCCACAAATTCAGTTTAAATAACTTGCTGTTCAGGTCAGTACCATGTACTGAGGCTGGTGGCATGTGATAAGTAGTAGGTCAGTACCGTGCACAGAGGCCGGCATACAAGGGTTAATTCCTGAGCGCCAAATACTACGAGACCATTGCTTCAATCGTTGCTTCTCGTAGCATTTGGTGCTTGGGAATTAACAGTGTATATAAGAGAAAAATTTGCATTTAGATTGGAGTGCTCACGTAGCTCAGGGTAAGAGCATTGGCCTAGAAAGCCAAAAGTCCTGGGTTCAAACCCCAGCCTGAGCATATAATTTTTCTGTTAATTAAATAAAAATAAAACTTTAAAGTTTTATATGATTTTCATATTTATTAAAATACAAATTCGTAACAACTGTTTCAGTACTTTGTACCTTCTTCAGATGAATTTTATCATGATTATATAATTTTTCTCTTCAAATATAATTTATCCATCATTTAGATGTATGAAATGAATAATAAAAACAGCAAAAGAGGCCATACTGGCTTTATAATGTAATGTAAAATTCCCAATAAAAGGTCTTCTTAATAACGAAGCTGCCATTTGCAAGATCAGAGCAATGGTTTCATAACATTTGGCGCTCTGGAATTAACAATGTATATAAGAGAAAAATTTGCATTTAGAATGGAGTGCTCAGGTAGCTCAGGGGAAGAGCATTGGCCTAGAAAGCCAAAGGTCTTGGGTTCAAACCTGAGTCTGAGCGTATAATTTTTTCTTCAAATATAATTTATCCTCCACCAAGTGTTTCTTCCGATCGACATAACATCAGTCACCAAGATTGTACTGAGAAGAGACTATTATAGTCTCGAAATCGCGATCTACTTAGAAGATTTATATGAGGAGTTTAATTTGATCATAGCCTCCACCTATCTAATTTACTCCATGTTTATCTACTTAATGCCATTCCACACCGTCATCTCGTCTTTCCCTCTATTCCTGAAGTCATTTCCTTGATTCTGGCATAATTTTATTTCTAAATTAATTTTCACATGTGTCATATAGTTTTTCATGTCTTAAGTCCAGGTTATTGCAATAATAACTAATTGTAATTTTTAGGTTGAATGTTGAAGGCAGAAACAAGTTGTCAATATCAGAATATGTGTCTGTTTTCCTGAAGCTGCATGGCTTGTTGCATAACAGCGCTGACTTGCAAGAAGCAGAGAAATATGTGAAAGTGCTGACCACCACACTCACAGCACTTGTTGCAACCGAAAGTCTCACTTCTTGGAAATTGGTACAGGTATGTCTAGGACGGCATACTGCTTAGGAGCGAGAAAATTCCACCATAAACTTAAAAAACTCAACTGGCTATATATTATTAAATTAATATTGGGAAGCTAAAGCTATTAATAATTAAATTAATGTTTTTATTACCTCACCTCATATCTTTTTTCTTCTAGAAAAAAAAAGATATGAGGTGAGGTAATAAAAACATTAATTTAATTATTAAATTAAACCTCATAGTGTTCTTTCCCTGTGAAAGTTAAATAGCTAAAGCTATTACTATGATAGAAATAAGTAAATTAATAAACACAATTAAATTATTGTAAATCAATGGTAAAGAGAAAAATTTTTGCCTGAACCGGGAATCGAACCCCGAACCTTTAGCTTTCCGTGCTAATGCTCAGACCACCGAGCTAATCCAGGCTTCATTCCCATCCAAGCAAGAATCCTTCCTTTACCTTTACTCTACTGGCCCCACATTCAATTGCAATGAATCATCAATTGCAATTGAATGTGGGGCCAGTAGAGTAAAGGTAAAGGAAGGATTCTTGCTTGGATGGGAATGAAGCCTGGATTAGCTCGGTGGTCTGAGCATTAGCACGGAAAGCTAAAGGTTCGGGGTTCGATTCCCGGTTCAGGCAACAATTTTTCTCTTTACCATTGATTTGGCTATATATTATGTTAATCTTGTATAAATACATGGTCGGTCTTTGGAGAAAAGGCTACCCCCACTAAATCACAAATTAATAAAATGAAACTAATTAAACTTATAATAAATATTATAAATAATTGCCATGCTCACCTCTGGTCTCAAGATCCACTAGTTCAAATTTGGCTAGTGCGTGGTTCGCGAACCCCTAGAGGGTTTGCAAAATATTTCAAGAAGTTCACCAAAACTTTTACGTAATGGTGGGTTTTGAGGTTAGGCCTATTATTGTTTCCTTCATTTCTGCAGCATAGTCGTAATAATAATAATAATAATTATTATTATTATTATTTTAAAATCTCTGGGCCATCCTATGAAACGCTGGAGGGAAAATTTTCTATAGGATTGTAACAGGCCTTGGCCTAATATTTGGAAGGAAGAAGATTATTTTAAATTAAATTAATCCTATAATGCCCCTTGTTACATATTTGTAAGATCGGGAATTTGTCACATTATTTCATCAATAAATTAATATTTACTGCGAATACCTGATTTACAATTATGTAATAACGTTAGGAATGCATTTCATTTCACTACAATTAGGTCTACACATTATGTAACTTTTAAGTTGTAACTAGAGTAACTTTAAGTTTTAACCGTTAAGGGTTAAGTTAATTTAAGGTTATTAAAATTTTGCTTGGAATTAAATTTTATACATGTCTACTGTATGTGTATTTAAAAGTCAGTGGTTCACCCAACTCAGATCGTTGTAGAAGGGGTTCACGAGTAGAAAAAAAGTTGGAACCTCTGAACTAGTCATATGGATTTTTAAGGATATAAAAATACTGAGCATGAATTTTTTTGGTCTCATGCCATAGCTGAGCAGTTTAAGGCATCACACCTTGTTGCAGAGCTACAGGAATTGTTCTGGTTTGAGTTCCCATTAGTTATTTGCTTTATGGCCCTTTGAGTCTAGTCATAGCCTCTCCTTTGTTAGGAGTTTCTGGACCAACCTAATTTAGTTATGCTTGTATCCCTACAGATGCGTAAGTGGCTTGTGATGAGCATACTACCAGTAAAACATCTGGTATGCAACTAAGGTATTACTTGAATTCTGAGGGTCAGTTTATTTTGCTTAGAGGGCACTTTTTTAAAATTTTTTTATGAACCTGAAAATCTTCAGACCAGGACCTATGGCCTAAAGTCTCTCCCAGAGGACTTGTTCCTTGAATTTTTCCATCCTAAAAAATCCATCGACTCCAGTCAGGTTTGAACCTGTGACCCTTGCTACTAGACCGGAACCGGACAATAAACCAATAGATCATCATGCTTGACTTGAGTCCCAATAGAGGAAGAAATTTTGTAATGAAATTTTGGCCATAGGACTGGTGCTCACTCAGCATTGTGAGGAATTTGGGTAGCTACAATAAGTACAGCTACAAGTTGAAAAAATCAACTATAAGGGCCGGGGGACTTGACATGCTACACTCAGCTTCAAAACCAGGGAAGTTAAAAAGTGTGTTTCGGAATAGGGGAACTGGGTTTGCCATTTTAATAGTATTTTCTTGAGAGAAATCCTTATATGAAACTGAAGATTGCAAACACAGCAGGTACATAGTTGTAAGTTGTAAGCGTCCAAGCCACCCCCTCTTAAAGAAAAAAAAAGTTACCATTTGTCACTCCGCTCTTGCGGATCTGTTACTATCCTGTGTGAAAGTGTCCCGACTCTTCTCCACTATTTTTCCCATCTATCAATAACAACTAGTGTGCCATTCCGTAAAAGCAAAACACGTATGTTTTTTTAAATGTCTAGTACACCCTAGATTGTGGGGAGAAAAGTACTGCCGAACCTTGCCACTCCCACCCACCTGCCGCTTACACAAAACAACCCTACTTATTATGAGTTTTACAACCATCTACCCCGTCTCGATAGACTAGGGCGGACACTCTGCATAGCCCCACTTAACGGTCCCGTAGTCCAACTTACCCTGGGTTTGAATTACGAGTGGTAACCACACCAGCACACTCTTTAAGGACTGGATAATCATCAACCCATATGATTTATATTTATGGATGTGAGGCGAGAGCAGCTGGATGGTAGGTTATGGCCTGTTGGACCAGGTGGAGTCTAACGTCTATGGCTTTCCTTTAACCAAAGGGCACAGGAAAGCCTGGGATAACTATTAACTCCAGAACTTTTACACCCAAAAATTATATATTGTATAGACTGAGGAATCACAACCCAGGACCTTTATAGAAAAGCTCGTTAGAAACCTACCACGCATACGAAAGTTGCTATATGTTACAGATGCTTGTCTACTCAGCGTGGTTGGCATTACACCATGACTGCGGAAGCTGCTCGTGCGACCACTTCCCGACGAAGCTACACACATTCAGTGATGAGCAGCTATCGACTGATGAGAAGAGAGTTAAGCATCTTGTGATGGACCTGATGGCTGGATCTCTAAGTGCATTCTTGCTGCCTGTCTACACTCTGAAGGAAGGAGATGCATTGCTGGAGTACTTTGCTCTGCCTGCAAGTAAGTATATCTTATCAGTTATTATATTTGAAGAGAAAAATTATATGCTCAGACTGGGGTTTATCCATCATTGAGATGTATGAAAAGTATATCTTATTATTAATAATTAAATGAATCGTGATTTCTTCTTACCTCATACTTCTATGTTTTTTTTAAACACAGCACTGCAGTATCGGCGACACGTTGTCGTCATCATCAGCTGTTTTCATGACTGATGATGACGACAACATGTCGCCGATACTGCAGTGCTGTGTTTAAAAAAGCATAGAAGTATGAGGTAAGAAGAAATCATGATTAATTTAATTATTATTAATTGAACCTCATAATGTTAAAAATTCCCAAATTTAATATATAAATATCTTATTATATTTGAAGAGAAAAATTATATGCTCAGACTGGGACTTGAACCCAGGACCATTGGCTTTCTAGGCCAATGCTCTACTGACTGAGCTTTCTGGGCGAGTTCCAATCTAAATGCAAAATTTTCTCTTATATATGCTGTTAATTTCCGTGTACCAAATGCTATGAGACCTTTGCTTCCATCTTGCAAATGGTGGCTTCTTTATTAAGAAGACAATTTATTTGGGAATTTTACATTACATTCTAAAGCCAGTAAGGCTTCTTTCGATGTTTTTATCACTACTGATGTTTCTATTATTAATTTAACACTTCTCACTGAAGGATAAATTATATTTGAAGAGAAAAATTTTCACCCAAACCGAGACTTGAACCTGGGATCTTTGGATTTCCAGGCCAATACTCTACCAACTGAGCTAACGAGGCGAGTTGCGATCTAGATGCAAATTTTTATGTATAGATGCAACGTATATAAGAGAAAAATTTGCATCTCAATCGCAACTCGCCTCGGTAGCTCAGTTGGTAGAGCATTGGCCCGGAAAGCCAAAGGTCCTGGGTTCGAGTCTTGGTCTGGGCGAAAATTTTTCTCTTCAAATATAATATCTTATTATACTGACAGGGGAACTGTCAACCATTGCATGCCGAAATCTACCTTGAAATTTCTCCCAGGGTACCATTGTGATGTACCAAGGCCATGTCCAAAAAAAAAATGTGCTGTTTTTAACTGCAAGGCGCAGAAATTGAAGCCAGAATCCAGCAATAGCAACCCAGTGTATGGAAAAAATAGATTTCCTGCTTGAATAATAGCAGAATGGAATGAAGCAGGACACAGCACGGAAAGCCGACATTGGGGGTTATCCAATCTGCTAATTTGGGAGTTGTATTACTTCTCTATAGTTTCAATAAGAGATTCGATTATATTTGAAGAGAAAAATTTTTGCCTACACCGAGACTCAAACCTGGGACCCTTGGCTTTCCGGGCCAAGTGCTCTACCAACTGAGCTACCGAGGCGAGTTGCGATCTAGATGCAAATTTTTCTCTTAAATATAACCCTAGCGATAGTTCCTGAACAATGAAATTTGTAATGGGAGTTTAGATGCGAATTCTGTACTAACCAGATGTAGGTCTCAGCCAATAGGAAGTATGACCACACGTCATTGCTAACTCCCTCGCTAGCTAATATCAAATACAGTCACTGCTAAACATTTTTAAAATCTCACTACTAAGATTAATTAATATAGGTAATCTTTATCGTAGACTGCAATGGGCAGGACATGTGGCACGAATGGGAAATGAAAGACGTGCATGGAAGCTTTTTGTAGGAAAACCAGAGGGAAAACGCCCAGTTGGTAGACCAAGAATGAGGTGGGAGAATAACATTAACTATGATTTGAGGGAAGTAGATTATACAGGGGTTGATTGGAAAACATTGGCTCAGGATGGGGATATATGGAGAGCTTATGTCTGCGCGACCGTGAACCTACGGGTTCGATAGTGTCAGTGAGTTAGTTAGTTAGGAGGCATTGTATAAATAAAAAAAATCACAACTGTTAAGTAATTAACTAAATACACATTCACATTGCATTATAATTTTAAGACTTCAGGCAGCAAGTGTACAAAATATTATAATTAAAGTCTACGGTTTTAAATCTAAAATCAACACATCCGCATCTATGGACTATACATAGGAACTGTTTTGTTTGTTCACGTGGCAGACAGGGAATTCGCAGATCAGCAGTCTGGATAGGCTCTCCCATTGGATTTACGGTCAGGGACATTGTTCAAAATCCCTTGCGCGACCTATACGTTGTTATTCCGTCGTGCCAAATGCTTGAAACCTTAGCTTCTATCTTTGCAAATGGCGGCTTCTTAGTTAAGAAGACATTTATTGGGAATTTAATACTACTTTATAAAGCCAGTAGGGCTTCTATTGACGATTTTATTATTGATTTAACACTTCTCATTGAAGGATAAATTATATTTGAAGAGAAAAATTTTCGCCTAGACCGAGACTCGAAACCAGGACCCTTGGCTTTCTGGGCCAAGTGCTCTACCAACTGAGCTACCGAGGCAAGTTGTGATCTAGACGCAAATTTTTCTCTTATATACGTTGTAATTCCCTCGTGCCAAATGCTTGAAACTGTAGCTTCTATCTTTGCAAATGGCGGCTTCTTAGTTAAGAAGACATTTATTGGGAATTTAACACCACTTTATAAAGCCAGTAGGGCTTCTATTGAGATTTTATTATTAATTTAACACTTCTCATTGAAGGGTAAATTATATTTGAAGAAAAAAATTTTTGCCTATAAAGTAGCGTTAAATTCCCAATAAATGTCTTCTTAACTAAGAAGCCGCCATTTGCAAAGATAGAAGCTACGGTTTCAAGCATTTGGCGCGAGGGAATTACAATGTATATAAGAGAAAAATTTGCGTCTAGATCGCAACTCGCCTCGGTAGCTCAGTTGGTAGAGCACTTAGCCCAGAAAGCTAAGGGTCCCGGTTTTGAGTCTCGGTCTAGGCGAAAATGTTTCTCTTCAAATATAATTTATCCTTCAATGAGAAGTGTTAAATTAATAATAAAATCGTCAAGAGATTTGATGCCGGATTTTAGTGCCTTGCAATAAGAGATTTGATGCTGGATTTTAGTACCTTGCAGTTAAAAGTGGTAGTTAATTTTCTGGACATGGCCTTCGCAATCCTTCTCTGAAGAAATTTCAAAATAGCTTTCAGCATGCAATGGTTGACAATTCTCTTGTTAGATAGATCAATATGGAAGAAGACTTATGGCAGCTCAGAGTGGAAAGTTGGAGGAATAAGGCTCTAGATCAGAATAAGTGGGCATCTGTCATTAGAGAAGCTGAGGTTAGACTCAAAGGAGTAACTGTAGTAGTAATCTTGATCAACCAGGGATTATGACGGGATGCCACGGTGAGTGAGTTTTGCGTATGTGCCACAAGCGGCGCTAGTGTAGAAGTAGCCTAGTGACATCTAATATCATGTACTGGTACTATACGGAAAAAGAAGAAGAAGAACTATACTACTACAGCACCTCTGGTGTCAGAAATTATGAAACAGGTAGATGAAAAACAGCGCCATCTGGTGTCAGAAATTATGAAGCAGGTAGATGAAAAACAGCGCCATCTGTTAGCCAAATTTGAAATTACATTGTACAACAGCGCCCTCAAACGTCGAATTATGAAATTACATGTAACCAGCCACTTTTTATTATTTTTATTATATAATTTATATATATATATATATTTATACATATGCATTTATATTACAGGGAAAATGGAATGGGAAATAATGGAGAATGAAATGTAAAGAAATGTGTTAAATTATATTTATTCATTTCAAATTAAGAAAATGCATTATGAGCTCTTCCACAAACATACATTTGGCTTACTCTACACTTCTCTCACACATTTTATGCAATACAGTATACAATATATATAAAAAAAACATCTGTACAATAATAAATTAATAAACCTATTCTGATTGTTCTAAAATCAAATTGTTAACGACATGAGTTCTGTGCTAAGTTCCAGTTGTAATGTAAACAAACTTGCATAGGATATTACTTCACCGCCATTATCTATTGTGATAACCATGCTGCCACTTCACCTGCCATGACTTAAATGTGAACGGAACTGTCATCAATAGAAACATTGTTTTTAGGCATCATTGTATATTATAGGAAATAAGATAAAATTGTACCAATAATTAGGAACTTACATTTCTTCTTTATTTATTTATGACTAAAAATTATATATACCTTATCCGCTGTTAGAATGATCCGAACATAAACAAATGCTCCACAATTACTGTCATATTGAAGGGGAGCACATGTGTGAAGTATATAATTCATTTTTGAAAAATAAATTATGCACTATAACTCAAATTGCATTTGCCACAAATTCATCACACTTATCGAAAGCATATTGCACACACTTCCTTTTTTTACTGGGAGTTACAACCTTACTACGTGTTTTTTTCTTTCCGAGCACTATTATACTTACACATGACACACCGGTAACATCACATGTTAAATTCACTATAACTTTTCCTCGAAGTTCTAGATACTTTTCACTAAAGTTGTGAAATACATTTAAAATAAGTTTTTTTTTTTACCACTAGTCGAAGGTTTGCCAGACTTTGTTTTACAATTTTAGATGGCAACAGAAGACTCAACACTTTCAGCCATGTTGTTGACTAAAGCATGACTCAAATACATCATCCATATGTACTGAACTATTTTAAGTTGTCATTATTGACTAGATATATTTTAGAATATTTTCTGTGTTTTGAATATTATTATTGTCATTTAAGAAGAATAACAAGTATTTTCAGACGATGTATTTTTAATTTAATGGAGGTAACTACTTTTCCGTATACTTATTGCTTCTACATTGTATGTCGGTGTCAATAACCAATGAAAAGCGAGCAGGTCACATGGTTTTGTTTTGACGAGGATCACTTTAAGAGCAGATAGTATATTGGTCTATGTGCTTACCTAATCCGTTCTTTATGCCTTTTCCATGATGTCAACAAATCTTATTTAAAATTTCATTACGAGCAAAATATATGCCCTATGCTGACTCACCTGTAAATTCTGTTATCACAACCTCAAAGAACTAATGTAGCACAATTTTCACTGAACTGTTTGTAAATAATTTTATTATTATATAGAACCGGCCATTTTAAACAACTGAAATTCCAACGTATTCTGCATGCGTAACAATATAACAATGTTCATATGATTAATTACAATTTTAAAATTTTCCAATATAAATTATATATACATGTGCTAGATAATACTTTTATTTTCTTTATTTCAAGTGTTATAAAGAGAACTATATTTTCTTACATGCTCAAAGATAAAATAGTTATTCGACCAATGAAAACACAGTTACATCTTGTTTTTTTTTACATTACAACTGGAACTTAATCGGAAGAGCAGCACTAAAGCAGCAATGTTAAAGCAACGACATTTATATGACCACGAAGGCAGTCTGATGTGTACATGAGCTAGATGGAATGTGATGTAAACTATGGCTTTATCTCACTTAACTTTAACTTCTTTCCTACACAATTTCTACAAATAATAATTATATCATAAGTAATAGCGTAGTTTATAATACGAGGCTTCAAGTTGAAAATATTAATTCAACAATGTAAAATGATTACATTATAAGCAAATTTTGGATGTCATTTTATGTCCAACATGCAATTTTTTTTTTTTTACTTTTCAGTGACATGGATTTATTTAAAATCTTAGCAGAAATTATGATTTTGTATTAATTGTGATAAAATAATAAGTACTTTTTTATGTCTTCCTCAATGAAAATTTATTTTTATTCCAAAAACTTCATTAAATTTTAAAATCATAAAGCCTTTCAGAACTTATGTTTCATCTTCGGCACGTAATTTGGTACCAAATGCCTTTCAAAACACATTTTCGTTTTCTGCTTGAAGATGAAACATGTTTTGAAAGGTCTTCATGATTTCATTTCTTGAATAAAAATCAATTCAAATTCAGGAAGATGGATTAAAACAAGGTACTTATATTATTATTTAAAAATAATTAATACATAACCTCATTGTGTTAACAATAAATGTTAAATACAAAGTATTGAAAATTATGATCAGTGAACCTAGCTCATAATCAAATGTCAAAATAAAATTGTCCACAATGGGCAATCTGCAACCATTTTGTTTACACAAAAATAATTCCACTCTCTCGGTTAAATTTACCATAGTTTTTGATGCTAGTCCCTTCGCTGTTATTGAAGTAAGTGAAGAAATAAGTGCTAGTTACTTATGAAACCTAACTGTTTAATCAAATAAACTTTAAGTAACAACAACAACTTTAAGTAACAAAAGTATTTCATTCTAGCACTGAATTATTCAGAAAATGCATCCTTGCATTAATCAAGATTATACAATTACTAAATATGACACATTAATATAATAAGGAATTTAAATATAATTTACTTGTTACACTACGAGAATATTTATTTCTTACAATGTCTTTACATTTATACATGGTAATTTAGTGTAATGAATGTGCAGGCAGATCGAACGGATGTTTCCATTAAGCGCAGTGAGAATTTTTTCTAAGTCCCAGGCAGACACCTTGCACATGCACCAACAAACGCAAAGCGGTTTACTCTATGAAATAATGCGATGCAGCCAATATTATACATGCTATTTAACAAACCTTAAAGTTAACCTAATGCAATTTAAGCACTGTAACCTATGAAAGAATGCAATGCCCAAAAATAAATAGTAAGTTCTGAAATTCTAAAGTTCATATTCTATATTGACTGCACTGTTGTATAGAATATTCGTTCAAATCAATATGGCTGCCACGTCTTCATGTTACATATATAGTTAAATATCATAGAAAAATATGTTGAAATAATCGTTACTTAAAATTGTAAAATTTATTGTAAATAGTGGGAAACAATTTTAAAATATAACCTGTTGGTGCATGTGCATGGTAGGTTTCTACCTGGGACATAGAAAAAATTAGGAAAAACTGCACTTAAACTAGCGTGAAATATTTTCAAAGTCCTATAGAACAACAGTGCGCATGCGCCAGAATTTATAGAGCCAGCAATAACCCACAATCGATTATCATCCTCGATTACTATCCGTCGCTATGAAATTTAAATGACCAATATATGCAATAAATCCCCAAATCTATGTTAAAAAATATATTAATAATATTAAAATTACCAAACATTTATTAAAAATGGGTGTACACTTACTTATCACTCCCTAACGCTGATCCAACCAGCGATAACCCAAAACAGCAATAGAAAAATCATAGACTAAGGAATATACTCTGTGGAGAAAATAGCAGTTAGCATCACAATCTTGACTAACAGTTCACAATATTGTGATTTGCATATTTAAATAAATACTTCAAAATTATAAAAATTGTTTGAAAGAGTTTAAAATATTAAATAATGTTAGTAAATACAGAAGAAGAGCTATAGTTTACAACAATATAACTGAAAAATCAAGCGCTAGTAGAAGTGCAGTTGAGCCAAAAATTCTCACTGTGCTTAATGGAAACATCAGCCAATCGAACTATATTGAGGCCATGTGCAGTCCCAGTTAGAAAAGAAAAAGATGGAATGGAACACTGAACAAGAAGTTAATTACATCACTAGCACTATCGAACTGATTGGTTCACGGGCACGTGGACTAATGTTTTCCAATCATCTCCTGAATAATCTACTTCCCTCAAATCTAGGTTAATGTTATTCTCCCACCTCATTCTTGGTCTACCAACTGGGAGTTTTCCCACTTGTTTTCCTACAAAGAAGCTTCATTGCCCCTCTTTCATTCCCTATTTGTGCCACATATCCTGTTCATTGCAGTCTCCACGAAATGATCCACACACAGCCTTTCTCTCTGGGGACACTTGCAGCAGTCTTATATCTGTCTTCCAGACTGCAAAATCTTAGCCATTTCGAACACCTGAAATTTGTTAAAAGATCATTTGTGTTACAACGTACTAGCATTGAAGTTTTGCAATGAAACTCATAACATATTTTTTACAATTATTAAATATATGTATCCATGTACTCAAATTGTCACATTGAAAGCTTTATATATATTACCAATTTTTAAATATATAATTATTTAAAAATATATTATTAAAATATATATAATTAATTTTAAAATATATCATTACAATTATCTTAAAATGTTATCTTTTCCCAGCAAATTATCGTTGAAAATAGATTCATCTTAAAAAATGATTAATATATGAATATGAATAATTTTAATATTAACGTATTTTTATATTTAATATTAAATATGGCATATACGAATTAAACAAAAACTTATTTTTAAATACCAAAACAAGTAATTTTAACTCAAATATTTCAACTTTCGAAATATACATATATTGTAAATAAATGTTTCAAAATGTCTGAACTGTTACACAGATTTTTTTAAAATAATATTTTGAATATATATAATATTCATATAATACAAATAAATACCTGTTAAGTTCTCGAGTGAAGCAGAAAAGTGGTTTGCCTCTTCCAATATAATTCTTGCAGCCTTGGTGCACAACATTTCAAACATTTCGGTTCTCTATGATTTCAAAAGCATTTTCGTTGTTTCAAGGACAGATAAAATTCATTAATAACGTAATGGCTGACCGGGATGCGTGCCTTGCGCCTCGCAATTTGCATTTGTCTTTTACTTTTAAATTCTGCTACAACGACCAAAGGCGCCACCGGGATTGAGCTACGGACGCCACATAACGTAGTTACGTTACCAATTGTAGATGACTCTGTACCAGCCGTGGCATCCCATCATAATCCCTGGTATTACTCCATGTTGCCCTAGGTCTTCCTCTTCACCTTCTCAATCCTTGGGGGTTCTAATCAAATGTCATTTTTGTGACGTTATCATTCTCTCTCCTTAACAAATGACCAATCCATTTCCATTTTCTAAATTTGATTTCATTACAAATTTCATTTTGATTTGTTCTTCTCCAAAGTTCTTTATTTGTTATAATCTCTGGCCACCATATATCCAAGATATCTCTCAGTCAACGATTTGCAAAGGTAATTAAGATATTTGTTCTGTGTATTCTTACCTCTTTTGATTGTTTTTGTTGAACATATGTTTCAAGGCTAGTTAGCCCAATCTTCAGCTATTTTTCTCAAGTTATCGGCCCTGATTCTTGACTCCTGCTCCCTCTTCCTATGGTCGAATAAACTTGCTAATAAGTTTCCTTTCTCTGGGAATTTCAAAATTCATAATTCTTTCATTCTTCTTCTGTATGTAGATTTTTTCCCATATGGTGAGTTCATTTGTGTTTTTGTTTTAATAAGTTTGTATTTACATCTATTTTGTGTTTTTCTGACCAAACTAACTAGCCTTGAAACATATATCAATATTTGAAGAAAAAATTATATGCTCAGACCAGGACTTGAGCTGAGGAAGTTCTGATCTGTTAGATCAGAACTCGCTCAGGTAGCTCAGTCGGTAGAGTATAGGCCCAGAAAGCCAAAGGTCCTGGGTTTGAGCCCTGGTCTGAGCGTATAATTTTTTTCCCTTCAAATATGTTTTATCCATCATTGAGATGTATGAAATGAATAATAAAAAAATCTTGAAACATATGTTCAGCAAAAACAACCATAGGAGGTAAGAATACACAGACCAAATATCTTAATTATAAATAAACCTCTTAATTATATTTGAAAAGACAAATATATGCCTAGAGTGGGGTTTGAACCCTGGACCTTTGACTCTCTATGTCAATGCTCTATCCAAGTGAGCTACCTAGGCCTCCAATCTAAACGCGTATTTTTCTCTACTACATAGTTAATTCCCTAACCCCAAATGCTACGAGCCGTTGCTATGATTTTTGCAAATGGTGGCTCCTTTGTTAAGAAGACTTTTATTGGAAATTTAAACATTACTTATAAATATATATTAAATTTGGGAATTTTTAACATTATGAGGTTCAATTAATAATAATTAAATGAATCGTGATTTTTTCTTACCTCATACATCTATGTTTTTTTAAACACAGCACTGCAGTATCGGCGACACTTTGTCGTCATCGTCAGTTGTTTTCACGACTGTCAATTTTTTCTCCTTTTTGCTGGTAATTATCCAGACTGCCATCTGGTGTTCTTTTGAAGGAATTCCTCTTCAAACTGCCATCTGGTGTTATTTTGAATGAATCATTTCCTAAACTGCTATCTGTTGTATTTTTGAAGAACTTTGTAATCAAGCTTGGTTCTTCCGGAATCTCAAAGTTCATAGTTCTAGTATGGTTTTTAAAACATCTATCTAAACCTTTGAATTTAACAGTTTGGGAAAAAATATATATTCAAAAAAAACCATACTAGAACTATGAACTTTGAGATTCCGGAAGAACCAAGCTTGATTACAAAGTTCTTCAAAAATACAACAGATAGCAGTTTAGGAAATGATTAATTCAAAATAACACCAGATGGCAGTCTGGATAATTACCGGCAAAAAGGAGAAAAAATTGACAGTCGTGAAAACAGCTGACGATGACGACAAAGTGTCGCCGATACTGCAGTGCTGTGTTTAAAAAAACATAGATGTATGAGGTAAGAAAAAATCACGATTCATTTAATTATTACTTATAAAGCCAGTAGTGCTTCTTTCAATGTTCATATTATTCGTTTTTAAATATCGTAATGATGGACAAATTATATAATATGAACATTGAAAGAAGCACTACTGACTTTATGGTTGGTTGGTTGGTATCTAATATCGAGCACTTGATTATGAAATCATTCGCTCTCTTGCACTCCAATATTTAGCAGAAAGGTTGGTCTCTTCTACAAAAGCTAGACTTTATAAGTAATGTTTAAATTCCCAATAAAAGTCTTCTTAACAAAGGAGCCACCATTTGCAAAAATCGTAGCAACGGCTCGTAGCATTTGGGGTTAGGGAATTAACTATGTAGAAGAGAAAAATACATGTTTAGATTGGAGGCCTAGGCAGCTCACTTGGATAGAGCATTGACATAGAGAGTCAAAGGTCCTGGGTTCATACCCCAATCTAGGCATATATTTTTCTTTTTCAAATATAATTTGTCCATCATTACGATGTTTAAAAACGAATAATATGAACATTAAAAAAAACTCTTATTGTTACTTCCTATTGTATTTTTAAAATAGATTTACAAAGGTTTGCAATTTCTTTCCAATCTGTTTTGTAGCCTACCAAGTTACACACAGCCGTATAATAAAATGTATTTAACATTTGAATTAAATAATCTTAGTTTAAGTCTTAAGGAGATTTGTTTCGACCTCCATATTGATTTCAATTGAATGTAAGCATATCTTGCTTTCTTTCAAAGCTGTAATGCTAAAGAAGAAGAAGAAGAGATTTAGTTTTTTTTTTTCAATTTATACACCATTTTGGCTGAGCATATTTTGTAAATTTTGTGTACTTGTGTATAGGGTGGAGTGTAGGATGAATGTGGATGTTTTGTATCATGTGTTGTGTGTTCCAGTCAAACTAACCCTGGATTGGATTAAACTGGATCCTCATGTTCTTCTCGACTCAGCTTTCACAAGCCGACTGCAAATCTGGCCTAGTCTTTGTAAATTGTTAAATGGTCTCCAGCAAGCTTTGACTGATTTTTCTGCTGATAAATGTAAGTGTATGATTCATTATTTTCCTAGGTACATTATACAATAAAACAATTGTATGATTAAGGTAGAATATTTTTATCACTCACCTCATATTGTTCTTCTTATTTGATTATAAACTAGTTTCGGAACATAGTTTCTGTTCCATCCTCAGTATCGTCACGACCGTTGTTCTGTCGTCTTGAAGAGATGTCCTTCTCTCCTTCCATTGGCTGACTGAAAAACCTCGAAATCAGGTCATTCTCACCGGGAATTTCAAAGTTCATTAATTTCTTCTTTTCGCTCTTTTGAATGTAGATCTTTTCCCAAACAGTAAGTTCTTTAGGTTTTTCTATTTGTTTTAATAATTTAGCTTCTTCTCGATAAGATGTTTTTCAGACCATGCATGGGCAGCCACTGCAGATTTTTCTACTTCCCCTTTCTGACATTCCTGAGATGTTCTTTCACTCTAGTTTTCAAATTTCTTTTAGTTTTTCCTATGTAGAATTTCTCACATTCTTCACATTTAATTTGATAAATCCCTGATTTGTTTTCTTCTTTAATTTTCTCATTCTTATTAGGTCTAATCAGTCTACTGATGCTGTAGTCATTTTTGGTGCTAACCTTATGTTGAAATCTTTAAAAAATTTTTGAAACTTGTGGTGTTTTAATGGATGATATGTGAATTTTCTAAATTTTACATTATCTTCTTTATCTTTTAGAAGAGTGCTTTGATTAATAAATTTTTGTCTTTTGAACTTGGTTATTTTTTTGAGTATCATTTTTATTGCAAAACCATTTTTCGTGGCTACGTTGATTATGTGTTCTTTTTCAAAATTATGAAAAAGAAAAACTAAAAGAAATTTGAAAACTAGAGTGAAAGAACATCTCAGGAATGTCAAGAAAGGGGAAGTAGAAAAATCTTCAGTGGCTGCCCATACATGGTCTGAAAAACATCTTATCGAGAAAGAAGCTAAATTATTAAAACAAATAGAAAAACCTAAAGAACTTACTGTTTGGGAAAAGATCTACATTCAAAAGAGCGAAAAGAAGAAATTAATGAACTTTGAAATTCCCGGTGAGAATGACCTGGTTTCGAGGTTTTTCAGTCGCCAATGGAAGGAGAGAAGGACAGCTCTTCAAGACGACAGAACAACGGTCGTGACGATACTGAGGATGGAACAGAAACTATGTTCCAAAACTAGTTTATAATCAAATAAGAAGAACAATATGAGGTGAGTGATAAAAATATTCTACCTTAATGAATATACCTCTTAGTGAGAATTCCTAAAATAAGTAATTGTATGGTAATTGTATGTAATTCTTTAATTTCATATTTTATTAAAATTTATCTTAATACTTCTACCATATCTTAATACTGGTCTTGCGAGAACCTTATAAGGCCGTAATCTTGTGTTCTTCTGTACTAAAGATGGTTTCCTGTTAATTATCCCTGTTGTTTTTGTGAAATTTCTTCACCATATACAAAACTACCAGAACTACTGGAAAGCCCATCTTCAATGAATGTCATGCCATCTCATAGAATTTCAAAAGCCATGCTTCGTTACTGCCCCCAAGGCAAAAGATTGCTGGGAAGTCCAAAAAAGCGCTGGATGGAAAACTCCTCTTTGAGACCGTAACATGGCACATGGCCTAATACTTGCATGGATGATGATGATGATGATGATGATTAAAATTTGTATGGAACATCTGGAAAATTGAAAATCTCTAGAGATTACAGATTTTCACCGCTGTGGGGCACGCCATAGCGTAGTGGTTAAGGTACTACGCTACAAACCGGAAGGTCGAGGGTTCAAGTCCCGGTGGGGTCAGGATTTTTAAACTGATACAAACCTTCTGGCGGCACAATGACCCTGGGGTCGACTCAGCCCCTAACGGAAATGAGTACCAGATGATTGTTCTGGGGGTAAGGACGGCCGTCACGCAGGGCTGACATCCCGGCTGACATAAAGTGCCGATTGTCTAGAAAAGGTGGGAGCCTTAACCTCCTACTACCCCAAGGGCTTCCTAAAGCCTGTAGTGGAAACACTTTATTTTACACTTTTTTTGGTCTGAAGGTAGCATGCTCCTTGTGACGTGCAGAGCTTCTTTGGACATCCCAGCGATCTTTTGCCTTGGCGGCAGTAATGAAGCATGGCTTTTGTAATTCTATGAGACGGCATTCGTTGAAGATGGGCTTTCCAGTGTTGCAAGGGATAGTGACGTGCATTTCATCACCTCTCCTATCCAAATCTCATCCTCAACCTGCTCTTACAAATGAGGCTCTGAGGACCGAGTACTGGCAGTATAACCACATCACCTTAATGTGGAGGAAATGCTACATTAGTGGGAACCCTACAATAATACCCCTCTGGGCCAGCAACCCATTGGGTGAAATATTTACATTTGCTTTCAAGTCTCAAACCAAGTCTCGGATGAATCAGTGGAAGAAGGAAAAATATTTTAAAATTTGCAACCTGGAATGTACAGGGAATTTCCCATAAAGAGGACCAATTAGACGACATGATGCAATTTAAGTAAATAAAAACATGTTCTAGCTTCTTCCAAAATATGTATCCTAAATACTTAATTAAACTCAAGAAATGTAATTCCAGATCTAAAATATGTGATTAGGTGTAAGAACTGATTCAATTTATTTCATTGTACATTGTTTAAACTTTCTTTTTTTTTTTTTGCAGATGCCTACTTGCCTCTTCCAGAAGACAGAGACCTACAAGGATTTATACCATTGGAAAAATCTTTTACAGATCTTAGGTATAGTCAAATTTTATGCAACTAAAGAGAAAATTTGTGCCTGAACTGGAATTTAAACCCAAGATCTCCAGCTTTACATGCTGGTGCTCTACCAATGAACTACTCGGGCACTCCCTAAAAACTAAACTCATGGTGTGACAGGCCTAGAAGGTCCTTGGCCTACCAGCCAGCTGCTGGCCTCACATTCACATGTATTAATCACATAGGTAGATGATCATCCAGCCAGTGTAGGGGTGACACATTGGGTCCCACAGCCATCATAGCTGATTTTTTTCAATCTGGAGCTGCTACTTGTAACTTCGTAAATGCCTCACGACGCTGGGTGGGCACCAGTCCCATACTGGCCAAAATTCCATGAGAAAATTTCTTCCCCAATGGGGACTTGAACCACCGCAAGTCTCATATCTCTGCACCACTTAATCACTTGACTATGACACGGGACCAGGCAACCCCCTGGTCAAGCACAAATTTTTCTCTTAAGCTTGTGTCTTATAGTAGTGAAACTTCACCCACAATACAGTTTGGTTGCTTCTAAATCAAGTAAAGACTATGAAGTAATTTATATTATGCTATAAGTTAATTATGAAGTTAATATGAAAATTAATATACAAGCAATCTGTAAGCAATTGTTAACTCTCTTCAGTTGTGTGAAACATTGCTTACAGATGGCTTGTCTAATTGCATTATTTTTTTTACATTATGTTCATAGTAAAATTTTATTTTTTATACAATAAAATATTAAAGAATTTTTACAAAATAACTTACTCTTGATTAGGCACAATACAAACTTAGAAATAGTTTAAAAAATAACATTAATGACCAATAATAAGACTTAAAATCGTATGAGATCCAATTCCATAAGCTGATTATATGATTCTGTTCATCATGATAGTAATGTGTTTTATTGTTGAACTATGACAGGTTCAGTTGCCAGGACTGGAAGTTGGAACCAGTGTCCTTGAACAAGTTGAGAGCTAGCCGTGTCTTGGAGCTTGGAACTTGGCTGTCTAAACAGGAGAATTATCATCTTGTAACAAGAAGGTTAGTATTATGTCTCTCCCTTGTATGTAACAAACTATGTTCAAAAGAGATTTAATAGCAAATTTGTTACACTACAATGTTATTTGGTTAGTCACTTGCATCTTCTTAACCCTTTAGGTGCCATGAGCTGATTAGATCGGTTCTGATGCTTCTGTCCATTACCTGCCATATACTATACTTGCAAAGCCGATCAGATCGGCGGATACAGTTTAAATCTCCAACACAAGAGATTTTACCTGTGGCATTCATATGTAAAGAAATAACAGAGATAATTCATCTTGTCAGGTTCGTTTAGATATAAATAAATAGCTCTCTGAGATAACACCAGCTGGCAGTATATATTTTTGTACCCAGGTTTACAAACACCAAGCATGAGAGATCTCAAATTTTCAACTAATGGAAGGTGATAGCGAACTTTAATTTTCGTCTAGCATCATCCATTTTACATGGAATTCACCTAATAATGAAGTAATTGAAGAACTTGTTCTGGAACCAATATTCCACTTCATATAGATTTATCAGCTCAAGTTTAGAATATTTTCACCTATGATTTTCCATACTACATTCTTGTAATACTGTTGCTCTACGTACTTTTTCTGTCTTACATTTCATACTATTTTAAATGTTTTACAACAGTAATTATAACATTTTTATACAATTATTAAATATATACCTCATAATGTTTACTTCCCAACATTAATTAAATATAATTAAATATTAAGTTATGTAGATAGGAAATAACACTATGAGGTTCTTTAATATTGTTTATTTTTTATTATTTCACTCACCTCATACTTCATAAGTATGAGGAAATAATAAAAAATAAACAATAATTAAATATATTTATATATAAATTATATTTGAAGAGAAAAATTTTCGCCTAGACCGGGACTCGAACCCGGGACC
This sequence comes from Diploptera punctata, assembly GCA_030220185.1. Taxonomy (NCBI): domain Eukaryota; kingdom Metazoa; phylum Arthropoda; class Insecta; order Blattodea; family Blaberidae; genus Diploptera; species Diploptera punctata. The sequence continues at coordinate 3,341,662 of JASPKZ010009790.1, forward strand.
CTTGGCTTTCCGGGCCAAGTGCTCTACCAACTGAGCTACCGAGGCAAGTTACGATCTAGACGCAAAAATATGTACACAAATTGTCGCATTTATCTCAAATTATTTTTTCAAAGTTGTAAAGAATCACTGTGCACATGTACGAATGCTTAAAGGAACTTCCACTAGATGGCAGAGATATGTGTCAAACTGGAATAACTAACATTTACAATTAATTCAAAAATCCATATTTGGTTCGTCTTCCGGGCTTATAGGCCGTGGTCTGGTTGTCTTCTTACTCGACGTTTCATCTACTGCTGCGGTAGACATCATCAGGAGATACTGCGTGCTTTCTGTGAACTCCTCAACAGTCGGCTGCAGACTGGTGGTAGGTCGTTGGAAACTGTCTCTCTGTTTATAGCTAAACCCCGGGTGGAGGGGAGGTTTTCTGCGCGCACCGAGTTGTGCGCTGTATTGCCGTGTGCCGAAGTCATAGGCTTCGTTGTCGTGTTAAGCAGTGCTGGGATCCAAATTTTGTTTATCTTCAAGGTTTTCTTTTTTGTTGAAGGAATTTTTATGTTTGTATATTTCTATGGCTTCTCTGTATAGTCTGGTGTAGTAATGTGATGTTTTTGTGATAATACCTGGGTATCTTCAAATCTTATAATATGTTGTTGGTTGTTCATACAGTGTTCCGCTACGGCCGATTTTTCATTTTGTTTTAACCTGCAGTGTCTCATGTGTTCTTGTAATCGTGTGTGATCATTCTCTTTGTTGTACCGATGTACACCTCTCCACAACTGCACGGGATACGATATATACCGGCATGACTCAAAGGATCTCTAGTGTCTTTGGCTGGGCCGCAGTATATTGCTGATTTTTGTGTTGGTTTGTAGGTTGTTGCTATGTTGTATTTCTTTAATAATCGTCCAATTTTCTCTGTTGTTGTTTGATATAAGGTAGGTAAACCTTACCATTTATCTCTTCCTTGTTTTCGTTTTCGGGCCTATATTTCTTTGGATTTATGGCTCGACGAAAATCTGTTTTACTGTATCCATTGGTAAGAAAAGCTGCATGGAGATGATTGATTTTTCTTGCAGATACTGTGGTTCCGAAATCCTTTTGGCTCGTTCAACCAGGGTTTTTATTATCCCGCGTTTTTGTCTAGGATGGTGGTTAGACTGTTTGTGTAGGTATCTGTCTGTGTGAGTATTTTTCCTGTAAACCTTGTGTCCAAGTGTCATGTCTTGGTTTCGGATTACCAAAACATCCAAAAACGGTAGACTGTTGTCACGTTCCTTTTCCAGGGTGAATTGGATGCTGGGACAAATCCCATTTATGTGCTTCTTGAAGTTATCTAGTTCCTCCTCACCGTGTTCCCAAATGACGAAGGTGTCATCCACATATCTTAGCCAAACTGTGGGTCTTAAGGTAGCATTCTCCAAAGCCTGTTTTTCAAATTTTTCCATGTAGAAATTTGCTATTACGGGACTTAATGGACTTCCCATGGCCACGCCATGGATCCCAGCACTGCTTAACACGACAACGAAGCCTATGACTTCGGCACACGGCAATACAGCGCACAACTCGGTGCGCGCAGAAAACCTCCCCTCCACCCGGGGTTTAGCTATAAACAGAGAGACAGTTTCCAACGACCTACCACCAGTCTGCAGCCGACTGTTGAGGAGTTCACAGAAAGCACGCAGTATCTCCTGATGATGTCTACCGCAGCAGTAGATGAAACGTCGAGTAAGAAGACAACCAGACCACGGCCTATAAGCCCGGAAGACGAACCAAATATGGATCAAGACGCCGGCCGTGAAAGTCTACAATTATATATAATTCAAAAATATTTGTTAGGTTCCGATGGGACTTCAAAGAAGATATAGTTCTTCTGATCGACATAACATCAGTCTAATTTTTCTTTCTTAAATTAGATTCTATCCAGAATTGGATTGTGTTAATTTAATTAAAAACATCGAAAATAACATCAGTAGGCGAGAAATTACTGAAGATGAAGCTGTCCAGGCTTTGAAACCACAGTCTAATTAGAAGACTGGATATGAGGTGAGGTATGAAACATTTTAATTTAATCTTAATATGCATGTAAATTGTTTTGTTAGGTTAGGAAGCGGGAAGTTGGTGTACATCCATTTCTTATAAAAATTGAACTTTTATAGGAATAAATCACTGAGGTTTATCTTATAAACATGTTTGGGAATTTATTGCGAAGATTGGTCATACCAATTTCACACATGTCCGCCATCTAGCAGAAGTTTCTTTAAGCATGCACACTATGATTCTGTAGAAATTAGAAAAATTCATTGGTCAAGGTAATTTAAACTTTTTTCTGAATTATCAAAACAAGTGAGTGAGTTGCTTACAATGATGATATGCTGTTAAATCCTCAAAACTATGCTTTATTGGTAAGTTTTTTGTGTGTCCTAGAAATTGCTGGAAATAAAACTCCTCCTTTATGAGAACATACCTTGGTTACTTCACCTAACACTTACATGAATGATGATACATGAAATGAATAATAATCATTGATGAATATTTTCTGAGACTTTTCATTTTTATTGATAGAAGTTCTCCTGGAAGTGAAGAATCTGCTATGGTGTTTGAGGCAGTTGGAGGTCAACAGGTGCCTCCTTGTGACCTGATCCGAGAGTTGGAAGAACTGAGTCTCACCAAGTTGCCTTCCCCTGCTCCTTCAGACACCAGCAGCTGGGGAAGTACAGCAACTGGAACTTCAACCCCTGACAACTCCCTCATCATCGGAGGTATCCATGTCGGACCACACAGTCCTCCATTAACACGTGACATCATCAGTGACCAAACTCATGTTGATACTGTTCATGGTAAGTCATACATATTGTTAATTTATATCATGAATCAGAGAAATATTATTACATCTCACCTCATATAACATTGAAATGTTAAGCTTTACTGCTAAAAGGTCTTGAATTAGAAGCCATCAGATGGCATTGGTAGTGACCTATATCTGCCTCAGATGTTTAGAGAATTGAAGGGCGTAGTGAGCTAATGGTTTTCAGTCATTTCTTGTATAATTCAGCTCTCTCAAATCATGGTTACTGTTATTAGTTTCCATGCCTCTATTTCATTCCCCATGCCCTGCACATTGCAGTCTATGAAACTTAACCATTCTCATTACATTTGGTTTCCCATAAATATTATGTGTAGCTTTCTGCTAAGTAGCCTTCTCCATTCACCTATCTGTCCATCTTTTTTTGATTTAAAATTGTTATTAAGAACTTTATTATCAGATCACCAGATAATAATGCATCATACCAACAATGTATTAATACTATTTTAATTATACCTCTTCTTTTATCATCTAGAGATTTGATTACCTGCTCTAGTACAAAATTGAATAGCAGAGGAGACACAGCATCGGCTTGCCTTAAACCATTAGATACAGGGTTTCTATTTGTTACTTTTTTAAAATAGAATATCTTCTTCTTCTTCTTCCTTCCAAGTATTAGGCCAAGGCCTGTTACGATCCTATAGAAAATTTTCCCTCCAGCGTTTCATAGGATGGCCCAGAGATAAAATAGAATATAGATATTGATAATACTAGAATCTACTACAGTTATGCCTAGAGTCACAAATGGATGTTAAAATTTAATAAATTGTATATCACAGAATTTTAAAAAAATCTGTTTTATGACAAATGGTTTTTAAATGAGACATACTGAGTGCTAGATTATCATCCTCTTTCCTGTATGCAAATGTTATGAATTTGTAAATTATATAAGTTATCTGAAGCAGATTTACTCTGTTTGTATAATTATTATCTTTGGGCAGACCCTTCAAACGTTGGATTGAGACCGTAACAGACCCCCAAGTCTATCACATGCAAGGAAGAAGATGTATAATTATGCTGTAGTTTAACAAAGGCATAATGTGGCACACTGCATATTAGTAGCACTGTTTAATTCTATATATTTGCATTAACCAAATACTCTTATGTTAGGTCAGATGGTAACACATCTGCCTGTTGATCTGCAGATCTGAATTTAAAACCTTATGGGATAGTATTTTTTTTTTTGAGCTATTAAAACCACATATCAGAAGTGTATTGACGAGATTAAGTGAGTAGTTCGGGGACGTGCCATAGCATAGTGGTTAAGGCACTGCGCTACAAGCCGGAAGGTCGAGGGTTCGAGTCCCGTGGGGATCAGGTTTTTTTAAACTGACCCAAACCCTCTGGTGGCACTATGGTCATGGGGTCGACACTTGCTCTGGGGTGAAGGTGGCCGTCACACGGGGCTGACATCAAGTGCCGATTGTCTAGAAAAAGTGGGAGCCTTAACCTTCCACTACCCCCAGGGGCCTCCTGAGGCCTGTAGTGGGATCACTTTACTTTTTCTTTAAGTGAGTAGTTCTGCCTGTAGCCAAGCAGTTTAACATATGATGCATTGGTGCATATTCAAATCCCCATGTGAGGAGAAATTTTTTTTCAATTATCTTTGGCCAATATGGGACCGTTGCCCACCCAACATTCTTGGAATTTGGGTAGCTATAGTAAGTAGCACTTCCAGGTTGAGAAAACCAGCTAGGGATCTGATATGCTGACTACATCTCACCCTAATATTGGCAAATGATCATCCACCTCTGTGATTTACATATGTGGATGAGAAGCCAGCAGGTAGGTCAAGGGCCTTCTAGACCTCTCATGCCATGGAATTGGAGATTAAGTAGATACCAAATATCTGGATTAATTGTATGAGCAAATATACTGTACTGTTGTTTGATAGGGATATTAACCCAGTGTTACATAAATGCAATATTTCTTTATCAAAATTAATTGCCATAGATCATTTTGCGAAATGTACACACATATTATAAAAGCCTCTAAAAAAATTGAAAAATAGGCATAAACTAATTTCTCGTAAAATTTCTTAAATATGTTAAATTATCACCACAGAGTACCATCCTCGTTATAAATAAATTTTGTTATCATGATGTGCAAAATTGTTAGTTTAGACTGCAGTTTGATACCTAATTATTTTAATAAAAAAATATTAAATATTTGTATTATCACCCATTAAAACTTAAGTAAAAATGCTTTTATGCACTTCATTTTTAATTATTTGACAAACAAAAGTGCACTAAGGCCTAAACTCCTGTGTAACCTACTATAATTACATACGAAATAATAGAAAAAATCATTATTTTAGACTTCTGTTTGATACCGATTTATTTTAAAATTAAATTATTAATTCTTTGATATTCATATTATCGCCCCATTAAAAACTAAGTAAAAATGCTATTATGTAATTCATTATTATTTATTTAACAAACAAAAGTGCTAATAAGGCTTAAACTCATGTATAACTAACTATAATTACATACAAAATAATAGAAAAATCATTCATTCATTCAATTATTAAAGATTATTTTTAACCAAGTTTTGTATGTATTATTAGGCCTAACATCAAAATGTTTACGATATATTTGAAGAAACATATGATATTAACAAATTATTTATTTAAAATAAGAGACATATAAGTTGTAAGAGACAATGACATAAATATTTTATGAAATTAAGAAAAAAATATACATTGAAGCAGTCATAATTTCACGCTTGAAAGCGCAAAGTCACCTCGCCAGATAGCTTATGGAATTTTCACTTGAATTGGCAATTATTATCGCATGAACAGATTCTTGAGTATGCAAAACGTCTTTGGATGGAACTTTCTTAGCTGAGTATATGTTGAGTATGTCTTTTACGGTAGAATGCATTCATAGATACGAGCCTAAATTAGCACCAAAAAATTATTAAAGTTTGAATAAATTAATCAAAACCAACAAAAATGAAAAGATTGAAGATGGCAACAAATCAGGGATTTATCAAATTGATTGTAAAGATTGTGAAAAAAATATGCATAGGAAGAACAAAAAGGAATTTAAATATAAGTTTGAAAAAACACCTTAGAAATGTTAAAAATGAAGAAATGGAAAAATCTGCAATAGCTGCACATGCATGATCAGAAAAGCACAGAATTGAAACTAAGGCAAAATTACTAAAACAGTTAGAAAAATCTAAGGAACTCACAATTTGGGAGAAAATTTACATCTGCAAGAATAAAAAGAAAACCATGAATTTTGAAATTCCCAGTGAAAGAGAAAAAAAAAATTGATTTGGAAGTTCATCGGTCAGTACAAATCAACTTGCAGGAAGGACAACCGCAAGGCAACTGTTGTAATGCATCGAGAATGTCGCACAGAAGTGATGAAATCAGTCTGCATAAAAATCAAGAAATATGACATGAGTCAAACTATACAACTCAAAGATAATTAAAGATAAATGTTCAGTTAAATATGGGAAATAACATTATGAGGTTCTTAATGCGTAAATTAATGAGTCATTTTTTACATCTTACCTCATTTTTATGTTTCCTTAAACACTGGAACTAGTTTTCAAGAGAACAATCTCACTCATTTTCAACCGACATGAGATAAGATGTAAAAAATGACTCATTAATTTACAAAAGATAAATGTTCTTAATTTTTTAATTAAAAAATGTACTTCCAAACCGGGATTTGAATCCAAGATCTCTAGTACTAGTCCATTATGCTATCTGGGGATCTCACTTTAGATGGAAATTTTTCTCTCTCATAAATAATCCCATGCGCACGCAGCATTCACAAAGAAACATGGCCGTTTCTAATTAAAGAAGACTATGATAGGATTTAATATCAATATTGTAGCTGTAATGATAATATTGTAAGTTTTAAGTAAATTTTTACTCTAATACTGAATGATAAATTGATTAATAAAATGAGTCGTATCTTACCTCATACTTTGTGTTCTTCAAGCATGGGAACTGCAGTTTTCAAGAGGTATCTCTCCAATCCTCAGCCAACATCATGACTGCCAAATTTTTGTCTAAATCTTCATCTACAAAGTTGCCATCTTTGATTTTATAAACCTTGAGATCAACACCAGATGGCAATTTTGTAGATGAAGATTTAGACGAAAATTCAGCAGTCGTGATGTTGGCTGAGGATGGGAGCGATACCTCCTGAAAACTGCAGTTCCCATGCTTGAAGAACACAAAGTATGAGGTAAGATACGACTCATTCTATTAATTGAAGATCCTCATAATGTTATTTCCCATAAATAATTTATGAGATATATTGATTTTTGAAGAGAAAAGTATTTTTCCCAAACTGGAATTTGATCCAAGACTCTAGTTCTACATACTAGTGCATTGACCATTATGCTATGTGAACACCTCACTTTGGATGGTAATTTTTCTCTCTCTTAAATAATCCTGTACATATGCAGCAGTGAACAATGCAACATGACTGCATTTTCTCTTCAAAAATTAAAATTAAAGATCAGACCAATAATGTTAAAAAGAGATATTATGAAAATGAAAAAAAAATATTGATTTTTGTTTATAGTATGTAATTGTCATTGTGAATGTTATGATTGTAGAGAGGCGAGCTGGAATTCTAAAGCCCCAAGGTTCTTTAGAGAAAGCTCGAGAGAAAGAAGCAACAGAGGGAACTTGGAATCACAACCAGAATCAGCCTGGACATGCTGCTAAGAGAGGCCGGCAAAATGTGGCAATGCAAGCAATTATGCGCAAGTCAGTTATGCTTGGAGACCAGGAAACCCCCAGAAATTTGGAGGCTAAGCAGGTAATAAAATTATTGCATTTAACTACTGATATCAATCCAACTCAGCTATGGGTTTAAACATTTTTTTGGTCCTAAGTTAGTATTACAGATATAGAGTGAGTATCACAAATACATCTGTGACATGTAATTAATTTTGTATGTTATGGAGATAAAGGGTTCATCACACATGGCTGACAACTCATTCCAATTGTCTATACGTTATCCGCTCTTAAAGTGATCCTAACATAAACAAATGTCAATTGTATCCTTCTGACATTCGCGCCACAATTACTTTCACATTGGCAGGGAGCATGTGTGAAGTTTATAAGACATGTGATCGTTGAATAGGGTATATTACAAGAAAGCTGGTGAGATTTTTCATTGAACTTGTGAAATATATTTTTTAAAATCTGTTTTTTGTTTTACCACTAGTCAAAGGTTTGCCAGATGTGTGTTTTAAAAGATTTAGATGACGACACAGCAACAGAAGACATCTTCTGCCATTTTGTTGCATCAGAATTGACTGAAGCTCGATTCAAATGCATCATCCATATGTAATAAACTTTTTTTAGTTGTAATTATTGATTAGGTATATTTTAGAATATTTTCTTTGTTTTGAATATTATTATTTTCAGTCACGAAGAATAATAAGTATATTCAGAGGTATATTTGAAAAGAAAAATATACGCCTAGACTGGGGTTTGAACCCAGGACCTTTTGACTCTCTATGTCAATGCTCTTCCATCTGAGCTACATCATTAACATGTTTAAAAACGAATAATATTAACATATTCAGAGGTTATATTTTTAATTTAATGAAGGGAACTGCTTTTTCGTGTACTTATTGCTTCTACATCGTACGTTGGTGTCCATGACCAATGAAAAGTGAGCATGTCACATGATTTTGTTTTGATGAGGATCACTTTAAGAGCAGATAGCCTTTAGAAACCAGAACAACTGGAAAGTCCATCTTCAACGAATGCCATCTCATAGAATTCCAAAAGCCATGCTTCAATACTGCCCCAAGGTAAAAGATCGCTGGGACGTTAAAAAAAAGTGATGGATGGAAAATTCCTCTTTGAGACTGTAACAGGTCACATGGCCTTACATGGATGATGATAATGATAGCCTTTAGAAAGGTGGGAGTCTCAACCTCCTACTACCCCAGGGGCCTCCTAAGGCATCTAATGGAATCACTTTACCTTTACCTGTAAGTCTAAAGTGGAAGGGTATAATTGTATTATTTAGGTTACATCTATCATAACAGAATAAAAAACGTATTGCCTCTGGTCCTGAGGGTTGTGGGTTCAAACCTGGCCGGGATGATGGATTTTTTGGGATAAAAAAATCAAAGGAGCCAGTCCTCCGGGAGGAACTTTAAACTGTGGGTTCCGAGTCTGAAGATTTTCAGGCTCCTGAAGAACTTTAAGCCTGAATAAAGATGCCTCTAAACAAAATTTACTGACCTTCACATCCTAATAATACTTTAGTCCTACTAGATATCTCATTGGGTTGGTATGTTGATCAAATACCATTCATATCTGTAAAGAAATAAACATAACTAAAATTATATTTAAATTAATATTGGGAAGTAAACATTATGAGGTTATATCATCTTGAAGTGGAAGCCATGACTGAAGAGGGACAAGATATTGTCTGAAACTGCCGGTATCAAAGAAATTTGAAATTATATGAGGTGAGTCGTTAAAAATAAGTTCTCCACTCACTATTAATAACTAAAATTAACTTGGTCTAGTCATTTCTAACAAAGAAGAGGCTATGGGGAACATGGTAGCTTCTTGTTGGAAAATCAGAGGGAAAACAGCCAGTTGATAGACCAAGAATGAGGTGGGAGAATAACATTAACCATGATTTGAGGAAAGTAGATTATACAGGGGATGATTGGATGACTTTAGATTGGGATATGTGGAGAGCTTATGTCCATGCAGTCATAAGTCTACAGGTTCAATAGTGCCAGTGAATTAGTTGAGCATTGAATCTGGGCCCACTAGTTAGGAAGTAGGCACGCTATAGTCTGAAACAGGGTGGCAGGCAATTTATGAAAAATAGATGTAATTGGAAAACAAGGTGCCACACCATAGCTGTGTGGTGGCAAGATGCCTTGATGCAGAACTATGGGACTTGCACAGGTTCGAGTTTCCATGGGGGAAGAAATTTTCTCATATTGGCCAGTATGGGACCGGTGCCCACCCAGCATCATTAAGAAAATGGGTAGCTATAATAAGTAGTGGCTCCAGGTTGAGAAAACCAGATATAAAGCTGGGGGGACCCAATATGCTGACCACATATCACCCCAATACTGGTTGGATGATCATCTACCTCTGTAAGAATCAAATGAATCGTGAATTATTCTTACCTCATACATCTATGTTTTTTAACACAGAACTGCAGTATCGGGAAACATATCATTCCCATCTTCAGCTGTTTTCACGACTGTCAATTTATCATTATGCTGGTAATTTTCTAAACTGCCATCTGGTGTACTTTTGAAGAACTTAGTAATCAAATTTGGTTTGTCTGAAATCTCAAAGTTCATGGTTCTAGTATGTTTTTTTTTTTAATATATATCTTTTCCCAAACTGTTAATTCCAAAGATTTGGGTATATTGACGATTTTTATTATTAATTTAACACTTCTCATAGAAGGATAAATTATATTTGAAGAGAAAAATTTTCGCCTAGACTGGGACTCGAACCCGGGACCCTTGGCTTTCCGGGCCAAGTGCTCTACCAACTGAGCTACCGAGGCGAGTTACGATCTAGACGCAAATTTTTCTCTTATGTACGTTGTAATTCCCTTGCGCCAAATGCATGAAACCATAGCTTCTATCTTTGCAAATGGCGGCTTCTTAGTTAAGAAGACATTTTTATTGGGAATTTAACACTACTTTATAGCCAGTAGGGCTTCTATTGATGATTTTTATTATTAACACTTCTCATAGAAGTGTTAAATTAATAATAAAACTAACTAAGAAGCCGCCATTTGCAAAGATAGAAGCTATGGTTTCAAGCATTTGGCGCGAGGGAATTACAACGTACATAAGAGAAAAATTTGCGTCTAGATCGTAACTCGCCTCGGTAGCTCAGTTGGTAGAGCACTTGGCCCGGAAAGCCAAGGGTCCCGGGTTCGAGTCCCGGTCTAGGCGAAAATTTTTCTCTTCAAATATAATTTAGGTCAAAGTTAAAATTGGGAAACACATTATGAGGTTCTTAATTAATAAATTAATGAGTCATTTTAACATCTTACCTCATATTTCATGTTTTTCAAACACGGTAACTATAGTTTTCAAATGATCTTGTCATTCATAATGGCGGTTGAAAATGAATGACAAGATCATTTGAAAACTATAGTTACCGTGTTTGAAAAACGTGAAATATGAGGTAAGATGTTAAAATGACTCATTAATTTATTATAATTTAGGTATATGTTTCAAAAGTTTTGCTACTTTTTCAATTATGTGATTCTCTAATAAACTATGTGCTGATATTGCTGATTTTCAATTTCACTGAAGATGGGAATGATATGATAGTTGAGTTTGTATTTTTTTATAACATTCTTACCTCATTTGATTGTTTTGTCGAACAATCACATGAGGTAAGAATGTTATAAAAAAATACAAACTCAAATATCAAATTAAACCTCATAATGTTACTTCCTAATGATTTTAATATGGGAATGATATGTTTCCTGTTACTGCAGTTTTGTGTTCTGTGTTAAAAGAACATAGAGATATGAGGTAAGAAGAATTCACGATTCATTTGATTCTTATTAAGAAAACCTCATAATGTAAAAATTCCCAACTCTATTATATTAATCTACCTCTGTGTTTAACATATGTGGATGTGAGGCCAGCAGTTGGCTGGTAGGCATGTTGTGCCATGGAGTTTAGTTTTAGTTGGAAAAGGAAGATCCACTAGCCAAAGTGAATGGTTGATTGTCAAAATGGAAGCTAAAATCAAACTAAAAGAAACATCACCCGATAATGACTTTATTGCTAGTTCATCTAATTTTGTTCCATGTTTTCATCTGGCTGCTTCAAAAATATTACATTGGACTATGTGTTTTTTCAGGTGACTTTTAAGACCCCATCGCCAAGTATTTCTCCAGGAGGTTCTCAGACTGCAGATGAAATCATGAAAACAAATAAAATCCCAACATGGCAGCAAACAAAACAACAACCACAACAGCAGCAGCAACAATTATTGAAAACTATCCCTCAGCCTTCTCCTCAGAACTTAACTATGTCTTTCCCATATCAAAGTTCACAGACATCACAACATGGTTCATTGCAGCAACATCAGACTCCATCCGTGTTTGATAATAGTGAAATATCCCGTCAGAATGGCCTCATGGCCAATCTACATCACCACAATCCTTCTGTGTCTTCTAATGGTAGCAATTTATCTTCATTTGGTGGACAACTTTCATCTTTCCCAAATCATTCCGGCCAAATTCCTTTCCATCAGATCCCTCCTCCCTCATCTGGAAGTAATATGGGACTTAATGAAAATCCATCTGGAAATCTTGGAACTGGATTCCCGACACCTCTTCAGTCCTATGGTATGAAATTACGTCAACCTCCTTTTAGCCCATGGCAAGAAGATAGTTTGCCACTTCCACCACAGTCTTGGTGGCGAGGAGACAGACAAACATTGGTAAGACAGAATTCTGGAGGAAGCAGTCAGCAGGACGAATCAGTTCCAACACAAACATCTAGTTCGCAGATAAACATGCCGTTTTCTGGAATGAATTATTTGCAAGGAACCATTCTTCAGCAACCTGTTCCTCGCATTTCTATGAAGTCTCCTACCGATTTGATGCAAGGAGATTTGTATGGTGCAAACTGGCATTCAAGATCACAGATAACTCGTCCACCTCCCATAAATCTTAATTTAAACTTGCAACACCAACAGATGTTGACTGGAGGATCATCACAACTTACTGGCACCTATACAACACCCAGTACACAAAATTCTGTTTCAAGATCCCTCTTGCGTGGCAATACAGGTTATCAGGCATCACATAACAGACCAGATTCAAATCAGCTATCCATGTTTGCCAACTCAACAAATCAAGAACCAAGAAGACTAAATCCGGAGGTATGTTTAATGTTTTCTTGATTTAAGAAAGAATTTTTATTTTGTTCAATGCTCCCAGGCTGTCTTGTAACATTTCTGGCATTTTCTCCTGATATTAACAGAATTGTAACCCACTTCTGAAGTTGGGCACATGAAAGACAGAGTGATAAAGCACTAGGAGAGTTTTAAACCTGAACTTAATTAAAATTCTTAGTTTAACTTTCACAGGAAAAAAAATCACTATGAGGTTTAATTTAAGTTAAATTAATATTTTTAATTCCTCGCTTCATATCCTTTATTCTTCTAGACTGCAGTTTCGGAGCTATATCTCCATCATCAGTAGCCTCTTGTTGACTGCCAAGAAACACCATAACACCAATCGACGAGAGGCTGCTGATGATGGAGATATAGCTCCGAAACTACAGTCTAGAAGAATAAAGGATATGAGGTGAGGTATTAAAAAATATTAATTGAACTTAAACTAAAATTCTTAGACCTGGAAACCAAAAGAATAATTCTCTTTAAGGAAAAATTCCTGTGATGTGACTGAGAATTGAACCAAGGACTTATGAACTATAGTCAAAAACTCTGCCCACAAGACTGTGAGGCTGATAAGTAAAGAAAATCTATTGAACTTTTATAGGAATAAATCACTATGAGGTTTAATTTAAGATTTAATTAAACATTTAATTAAGGTTTATCTTAAAGAAAATCTAATTAGTTTTATTTTAGAATTTCTTCTTCCTCTTTTCCCTTCTGCCACTATTGCATTAGTTCTGTCTTTTGCCATTCTCTTCAATAATCCTCCAATCTATTTTTCTTTCAAATTGATTCCAGATTTATCTTAGTATATTATTTACATTTTTGATGTTATACTTAATTTAACATATTCTAGTCCTGGACAAATTAATTTAAAAAAAAATTAACGCTTGAACCAGGAATCAAACCTCGGATCTCCGACTCCATATGTCAGCATTCAGTCCATTACACCATTCAAGACCAATACAATTGTCAAATTTTCTTTCCACTTATACAATTCTCTTATGTCCGAAGCATATGTTAATAGCACACTTGTGCTATTAACAACACCATCAGGTGACTTCTATTTTAAATACTTTTAACAAGAATTTTATATTACTTTTAAGCGGTAAATCTTAATAATTTGATGTTATATTTAGTTTAACATATTTCAATCCTGGACAAATTTAAAAATTAACACTTGAACCAGGAATTTATAATATTTTTTTCTGTTGCAATCTAATTTAGAATGAAGATATCCACTAAAATGATTAACTCTAAATAAGAATGCAAATTGATCCTACTACAGGTTTTTAAGAGGTCCTTTGGTTGTAGGAAGTTAAGATTCCATTCTTTTCAGGGAATCAATACAAGATATCAGCCAGGTGTTCAATTTTGCTATGCAGTCATTTTTTACGTCTAGAACATGTCTAGTACTTTTTTTTTTTAAATTCAATGCCACCAGGTTGTCATTTTGACATTCTGATATTTTCTCCTGGCATGGCGTTATGGGGCACCTGGAAGGCAGAGTTACGCTGCCCTGATGATATATATGATAGGTGATGATGGCAATGATGTGCCAGGAGAGCCCTTAAACCTAAACTTAATGAATATGTTAATGATGGCCAGATGATATTAGGGGACCGTTTGGACCTTAAAGTTTCCTGACATTTGTCTTACAGGTGAGAAAAACCCCCAAAAAAACCATCACCCAGAAAACTTGTCTCGGCTGGGACCCGGGCCTGCTGCGTGACAAGGCAGCATGCTATCTGGAGACCACAGTGGTGGTAGAGGCTGAGACCCCTCAGGATCATGGTGTCACAAGAATGTTCAGGTCAACTTTATAATCTCGACTATGGGTTCAAACCCAGCTGAGGTCGATGGATTTTTAGGGTGGAGGGAGTTTAAGCCATGGGTAGCAAATTAAGATTTTTGGGCTCATAAAAGAAACTCAAGCCTGAAAAAAAGGCATCTGAGCACAATTTAACCGATCTTCTTCCATCCAAGTAATATCTTAAGTTTCCTAATAGATGTCTCCTATAGGCAACATAACTAATCATTTGTCACTCGCTGACATCTATAGGAAAATAAGTGTAACAGAATTAATCTGGTTAAGAAACTTTGTGCTAGCGGAGCATCCATGTCCTGAGCGAGCGAGATGAATGGGATCAATCTATCAAAATCTCGACCCCATCAAAAATCCTCGACCTTCTCACTAAAAGCATATTGCTTTAACCACTATGCTATAGAGGGTTCTTAACCGTATCTAAAACTGATATTAAATTTATATAGAAATAATGATAAGAATATTGAATGTGCTTTAAACAGATGACGGCAAAGAAGGAAAACCATCCAGGAAATAGCAATATGATAGGAGGAGAGAATAGCACCATGTTTTCATCTACACCGAATACAAGTTCATTTTCTGCTTTTGGTATGGGCAACACATATTCACTGTTCAGCACTCCAAGCTGGATAAACCATACACTTGAGTTGGACAACAACGGTCTCTCAGACGTAGTGGGTGTCCCTGGGAATAACTCTCTCACTATTGGTCAGCAGGTAAGGTATTCATATAATAAAGTTAGGAATAAGAATCAAATGAATCATGAATTCTTCTTACCTTAAACATCTATGTTTTTTTAACACAGAACTGCAGTATTGGAAAAAGAAATCTTTTCCATCTTCAGCTGTTTTCACGACTAATGTAACCTCATAATGTACAAATTCCCAAAATGTATTATACAGGGTGGGCCGCTCGAATGGACCTAATTTCAATTGCTTGTTACTGGCAAACGGTTGAAGATAGAAACTTAAAACAACGTTCATATTACAGAAAAACTCACCAAGTTTTGATATCCAGATCATCACATCTCTATATGAGCCCCAGCAGTCACTGTGACGATATCAAAGCGATGAACAATTTCTTGCCAAGTACGTTGGAGTATGTCTTCTGGAATGTTCTCAATAGCCTCTATGATGCGCTCACGAAGATCACGAAGGTCTTTGACTGGGGTGGTGTAAACTTTATCTTTGACATAGCCCCAGAGAAAGAAATCCAGTGGTGTTAAATCGGGAGATCTCGGGGGCCACGCGATTGGTCCTCCCCTACCAATCCAACGGCCAGGGAAAATGTTGTCCAAAGTCGTACGAACTTCATTGGACCAGTGGGGAGGAGCACCATCTTGCTGGAAAACGATGTTAGGCTGCAGTTGTTCAATTTGTGGAAAGAAGAACTGCTCCAGCATGTCAAGATATGTGGTACCACGAACAGTTTTCTCGGCGAAGAAAAAACGGTCCAATGACCTTATTATGTGACAAACTGCACCAAACATTCATCTTCGGACTATCACGAACATGCTCTTGAATAGCGTGAGGATTCTCCGATCCCCAGATCCGCACATTATGCCGGTTTACCTTGCCTGACAAATGGAAAGTGGCTTCGTCCGAGAAGAAAATCTTGGTCATGAAGTCAGGATCAGTGCCGAGACGGTCCAGCATCGTATTGGCGAATTCCACTCGTTTCGGCATGTCATTCGGCTCCAGACGTTGCACTAACTGCACTTTATATGCGTGCAGTTTGAGGCGTTTGTGGACAATCCGTTGTAATGTCGATTTTGGTATTTGAAGTTCCCGCGAAGCTCTTCTTAATGACTTCCGGGGGCTTCGCTCAAATGCGGCTTGAACATTTGCTACCATTTCATCGGATGCTCTGCGACCACCACCATGCTTCTTCAACACAGATCCTGTAGCTAATAATGTATCACGCCACTTCTTTATGCTTCTAGCAGTTGGAGCATCACGGTTAAACACACGCCGGAACTCCCTTTGAACTCTAATGATTGATTTAAACTCCGCATACCACAAAACAGCTTGCGCTTTCATCTGCGGAGTCGCCATTTTCACAAACAATTAAATCTAAGAACGAGAAACGTATCTTTGTGCCATCTACCGACAGGATTCGAAACTTGGTGAGTTTTTCTGTACTATGAACGTTGTTTTAAGTTTCTATCTTCAACCGTTTGCCAGTAACAAGCAATTGAAATTAGGTCCATTCGAGCGGTCCACCCTGTATTAAAGTTAGGAATTTTTACTTTATGAGGTTTCTTTATAAAAATCAAATGAATCATGAATTCTTCTTACCTCATACATCTATGTTATTTAACACAGAACTGCAGTATCAGAAATCATCATTCCCATTCTCAGCTGTTGTAATAATGTGTATATAGGAAAAACAAAAAGGACTTTGGACACAAAAAATAACACTAGAAATATAAAAAATGGTAAAATTGAAAAATCAGTAATAGCAGCACATAGTTTATTAGAGAATCATAGAATTGAAAAAGAAGCTAAACTTTTGAAACATCTATCTAAACCTTTGGAATTAAAAGTTTGGGAAAAGATATACATTCAAAAAACCCATACTAGAACCATGAATTTTGAGTTTCTGGATGAACCAAATTTAATTACAAATTTCTTCAAATCAACACCAGATGGCAGTTTAGAAAATGACCGGCATAATGATGAATCAACATTCGTGACAACAGTTGATGATGAGAATGATGAATCCTGATACTGCTGTTCTGTGTTAAATAAAATAGATGTATGAAGTAAGAAGAATTCACAATTCATTTGATTTTTATTTAGATAATATATAACAGATAAATCTTTTGTCTTTTAATTCCTGGCACTAAGAAAGAACATGTCAGGAGATGTTCCTTCTTTAGTACTCATCCTGTTTCTTTGCATTTTATGCATTTGGCTTTTCAACTGCACTAACGGATTCAGAAACTGTCGGTGCAGTTCTTGCCATGGATTGTTACAAATGAGTAGACAGTGTCAATATACGTGATGTAATGTAATTGTACTGAGTAATATATAAATACAATATTTATATATTAAATTTGGGAATTTTTAACATTATGAGGTTCAATTAATAAGAATTAAATTAATCGTGATTTCTTCTTACCTCATACTTCTATGTTTTTTAAACACAGCACTGCAGTATTGGCGACCCATTGTCACCATCGTCAGCTGTTTTCACGACTGTCAATTTTTTCTTTTGCCGGTAATTATCCAAACTGCCATCTGATGTTCTTTTGAACGAATTACTCTCCAAACTACCATCTGGTGTTCTTTTGAATGAATCATTTTCTAAACTGTCATCTGTTGTATTTTTGAAGAACTTTGTAATCAAGCTCAGTTCGTCCGGAATCTCGAAGTTCATGGTTCTAGTATGGTTTTTTTGAATATATATTTTTTCCCAAACTGTTAAATCCAAAGGTTTAGATAGATGTTTCAAAAGTTTTGCTTCTTTTTCAATCCTATGATGCTCTAATAAACTATGTGCTGCTATAGCTGATTTTTCAATTTCTCCATTCTTTATGTTTCTGAAGTTTCTAGAGCATCATAGGATTGAAAAAGAAGCAAAACTTTTGAAACATCTGTCTAAACCTTTGGATTTAACAGTTTGGGAAAAAATATATATTCAAAAAAACCATACTAGAACCATGAACTTCGAGACTCCGGACGAACCGAGCTTGATTACAAAGTTCTTCAAAAATACAACAGATGACAGTTTAGAAAATGATTCATTCAAAAGAACACCAGATGGCAGTTTGGATAA
Organism: Diploptera punctata; assembly: GCA_030220185.1. NCBI lineage: Eukaryota > Metazoa > Arthropoda > Insecta > Blattodea > Blaberidae > Diploptera > Diploptera punctata. The sequence goes on from JASPKZ010009790.1 coordinate 3,360,037, forward strand.
TTACCGGCAAAAGAAAAAATTGACAGTCGTGAAAACAGCTGACGATGGTGACATTGGGTCGCCGATACTGCAGTGTTGTGTTTAAAAAACATAGAAGTATGAGGTAAGAAGAAATCACGATTCATTTAATTCTTATAAATACAATATTGCCTTCAAAAGCAGAGGAATATAAATACAAAAGATCTATTCATAAATTGATTATGGGAAATAACATTATAAGGTTTTCAATTAATAAAAAGTGGGTCGTATCTCACCTCATATTTTGTGTTCAAGCATGGAAACTGCAGTTTTCAAGAGGTATCCATCCCATTTTCAGCCATCATTATGACTGTCGAAGTATGAAATGAGATACAACTATCTTTTTATTAATTTTTATTAACAAAAGATCTGTGTTAACTATCAATGAGAAGATGAGGAAAACATAATCTAGATCAGACCTGAGTACAATCATGGATTAGAGGTCTAATAGCTCGGAAATGCACCCTTAGCTAGTCCAGAGTCCAAGGACACGTTAAGTACTCTGACTAAAAACAACTACTACATGTTTAACAAATAATAAATATCCTCAACTCGTGTCCAATTCAGGGTCGGGTCAAGGAATGAGATGAGATGAATCTGCTACATTTTAGAGGTCTGTGAACGATGAGGGTGCTGATCGACCACTCCTGACACCCATCACAGGGGCGGATGAATGAAATGAAATGGTGGAATGAAATTTGTGGCAGGGGAAAACGGGAGAAATCCCATGAAAAACGTGCTCAAACTCCATTTTGTCCACCACAAAACCCACAAGACTCTATCTCAGGACCCCAGTGGTGAGCATCTGCCCGCTTGCGCCACAGAGCCGCCTATATTTAAATAATAATAAATATAATGCAATAAATAAATTAGACATTAACAGAAATTAATTATGTACATAAAATAATAGATAAGAGCTGTATACAGATAATTAAAAAAAACAGTAAGTTGATTTGAACGGTCAAGAAAAAAATAAATAAACCGTAAGTACTTAAAATGTGCACTCATACTTAACAATGCATATTAAACCTGTCATTCCAACATAATATTCTTCTTGTGGTGACACAGCTAGAAATAATAGAATGGTCCAGGGAGTCAGAATGGCTCCTGGACATTCTCAAACGAAAAAAGTGAATGGAGGCTGTTGACATGCAACTTGTACTCCGAGATAAATAGACCTGCTCCTGAAGTTCTTTGCACAGGCAATGATGAAAGGAATGATGCAATACCAAGAAGATTGGAAAGGAAGGAGCTTTTCTGAGCAACGTAGAGAAAATATTAACATACACAGTTCAGCATCACCAAATTTTAAAACATGAGGTGGTCAGGTGAAAATTAAAATATTATAGAGGTGGTCAGGTGATAAAGAAAAGGAAGGAAGGAAAACTTACCACTGACCTGAAAAAAAATATATAGAAAATTCAGATAGAACCCTATGTCCTTACCTCATGAAATGATACTGCCAATAATAATAGGAAAAAGTGAAAGTTTCTTAGAGCAACAGTAACAAATATTGAATGGAATAATACTTACTTTTAATGTTAACTTTTTAATATCTCAAAGTGTTACTTCCTACTAAGTTTAAATGAGAGACAACTCAAGTCTAGGAAGAATAAAAGATTTGAACTTTTATAGGAAAAATCACTCTGAGGTTTAATTTAAGATTTAAATTGAGATATTACTGAAGATGAAACAACATAGGTTTTGAAACTGATTTAATTAGAAGACTGGATATGAGGTGAAGTATAATGAATTTTAATTTAAACATTAGAATAAAAAGAAATTCAAGAAGGCTTCTTCTAAACTAACCTCAATTTTGGAATTTAACGGTTGAATAAAATAATTAAGATATTCATAAATTCAAGGGAAAAAAGAAAATAAAGGATGGCTGACACAAAATTCATTAATGAATGTTTAGATTTGGAAATGGAATATTTTAGTAAAGAAGCCAGGTATTATCCCAGAAATTCCACATAAAACTGCAGTAGCAAAATTCAGACTGCTTACAGGACATGGTTATTTGGCTAAACACTTATGTGAAATAAGGAATTTACACAAATCCAAATTGTCCTCTATACAACAAAGATGAAGAAATGAATGAAGTACATCTACAAACCTGTGAAGTATTACCTGTTGGATCCACCATAGAGAAATATTGGAGAGCAAGAACGCTAATGGCTTCATTGCCAAGGCTCAGCATTTGATAACAACATGTTTAGATTTGGACTTTAGTACCCAATTTCATTAGAAAAATACTTAAAGACAATAAAAGGAGTAAAGAACAAAAATACAGACAGAATATGAGATGGGGTAATATTTTTCATATTATATTATCAAGGTGATATTTTTCATATTATATTATCAATACCTCATAGTGTTACTTCTTCTAACTTTAATACTTGTTTATGTTAAGAGCAGTCCCACACCATAGCCGAGTGGTTAAGGCAAGAAGCCTTAGCACAGAGCTATGGGACTTGCACTGGTTCAAGTCTGCATGGGGGAAGAAATTTTCTCATGGAATTTCGGCCAGTGTGGGACCGGTGCCCACTCAGCATCGTGTGAGGTATTTGGGTAGCTACAATAAGTAGCGACTCCAGATTGAGAAGCCCAGCTATAATGGCTGGGGGACCCGACATCCCTACACTGGCTAGATGATCATATACCTCTGTGATTAACACATGTGGATGTGAAGCCAGCAGCCAGATGGTAGGTGAAGGGCCTTCTAGGCCTGTCGTGCTTGGAGTTATGTTAAGATCAGGTCTTTTTTTGGATAGAGTGAGCCAACTAGCTTGTGATATTTCTTTTCTATAGTATTGTTAGAGTATAGAAATGTTTGTGATATATTTTGAAAACTAACAGAAATAGTTATAAAATTAATGGGAAGTGTCAGCACCAGTATGAAGTAAACATCAATAAATCAAAACATGATAGTTCATAAAATAAGTTCCTTTTGACATTAATTTTGAGTTGTTTTTGACTCACCTCATATTTTTTGACTTCCATGCAAACCCAGTGTTTTGTCACTGCATTTGTGACATTCTCAGTGCAACACCATGTTAACAACTGTTTCGGAGAACAATCATTTCCATCATTAATATTTAAAGGAAGTGACACTATAAGGTTTTGTTGAATTGTTTCTTGACTCACCTCATACTTCTTAACTCCCTCACAGATCCGTATTTCTTCACTGTATTTGTGACATTCTCAATGCTTTATCACGTTCACAACTGTCAAGAAACAACTCAACAAAATTAAAATAAACCTCATAGTGTTATTTCCTACCTACATAACTTACTGTAAGGTTTATTTTAATTAATAAATAGAGTTAGAATTAACACCTCACCTCATAATTGTAGATTTCTTTAAGACTATTTTTGATACTTCTTTATATTATTTTCAGTTCTGTGTAACTACAATTATGTAATTATAATAACAATTATGAGGTGAGGTGTTAAATCTAACTCTATTAATCATTTCCATTCTTAACTGTGCAAAGTTTCTGATTCGTGTTTTGACCTAATAAAATTATAATTAATAAACATAGTTAAAATAAATAAATGATAAAATTTGTAACTCAGTGTAAAATTTCTATATATTTTTGCAGTCGTTGTGGTCTGGTCCTGGTCCATCACCACTAGAGAGACTTCTGGAACAGCAGAAGCAGTTGAGGGAGGGACCAGCCCCAAAAGGTGGGACTTGAGCCCTCAGTATAAAATAAAATAAAAAACCAGCATTATCATTCATACTGGAAAAAAAGAAAAAAATGAGACAAGTAACTGAGCTGATGGAGAACAGCCTACTGAACTGAAGGAAGAAAAAGGCAGTGAAGACAACATGAAGACACTACATTGGGAGTTCAAAAACAAGGTATAATAATGTATCAAATGTAGAACCATTTCCATATTTACATCCAGCTGTCTCTTGCATTATAATACCTTCCTGGAATATGTGATACAAGCAAGATTAGCACTGATATTTGTACACTAATACTTAACATAACAATAAAGTATAAGGTTAATATGTAGTAAATAAAAATGATAAAGAGAAAAAAAAATTGATGAATATAGAAATGCTGTAATGCAGATCAGTAGCAAACATAGTTTTATTATCTTTGTTGACTGATGTGGAATTAACCAATAAGGACTGATAGTAGATTGATGTTTTGAAGTATTCAGTACATCAACACTAATGCTTGGTACAATTAAGATGTGTAAAATCTAGCTGAGTTATTCTACTTCCCTGTACTGTATTATTTCACGTACTTCTCGTTACTAAATATTATTATAAAGAGAAAGAGAAAAGAGATAAAACAAGTGTTATAGATATGTGTCATAACATTCTGGAAGAGAAGACAGGTAATTAGAATCGATGTGTTAGGAAGACAAGATGGTTACATATGGAAAATATGTAACTTCACCTTGATTTTGAATATTTCTAAAACAATTCATATAATCAAATAAAAAATGATGCATGAGGGTAGTGGCATTACAATTAGATCAATAATTCATAGAAGGAAGACGGCAATGAATGCAGTTAACGCACAAATAAATATCGGTCACTCCTGCGATGTTTCTATTAGTTGGTGTGGTAGTAAAATATAATTATAAAAAATATATATATAAAAAAGAAGAAAATTATCAAAATGAATGCTCTGCAGTACTCTGCTGTTTAATCAAGTTTTTGTCTTTAGTTGTTTTAATGGTTGTAGATTGGGTGGGGAAAAGTTTTATTTTTGTAATAGAACTGTGCCCTCCAAAAATCATCACGTTCAGTTCTTTTATGGGGGGAAAATGGTTTTAATATCTCTCATATATAATTTTAAAATGGGTGTTTTAATTATATTTATGTGTATACCATTCAAACTGAATTTAAATGCAGAAGCTTATGATTTGTAATCATTATTTCAGTTTTGTTTTTATTAAGAAAAATTGAATATGTTAGTGGATTCTTGCATGCATAGCATATTACAGATGTGCTTCAGAAAGCTTTTAAATTGCTTGCTGATTGAAATAACTCGTAGGAACATGAAAGCAGGCTAAATGGTGGGTATGAATAAGGTGTTTGGAACGTCTTTTGTAAATTTGTGCTTTTTTTCATAATGCTGTACATTAATGATATATTTTAATGTAGGGCATTATTCATGCTAGAAGCGATGTGCGCGTACCATAGCAGAGATGAAGGCTAACTTAAATAAGCTTCAAATGAAAATTTAATAGTTGTGAAACATGACTGAATATGATCACCTAAATAATATTATAATCATTCATTTTATATTACTCTCAATTTTTTATATCCTGGAATTTGATTCACAACATTTAAATATACAATTAAATGATGGAGATTGTATAAATTGCAGAGACTTATTCTGTAACAACAATTTCCCATGAATTTGTTGCGAAGGTTAGTGGCAAAAATAGTTTAAGATAACAAAAAAGACAGTTTATTTTAAACACAAGATTTAGACAGTGTTCTAGACTATGAATAGATATTCTTAAATACTGTCTAATACATGATATATGCTTCTTGCTTTATTTAAGTTATTATAGAGGTATACCTAAAAAATTGAATATTAAAAAAAAACACTTTATTTTGAGTGATTCTGTTCTTGTAAGAATACCTAGCTTCAAAAAATGATGTAAGTTTTAAAATAGCCAAAAATCATCTTTGCAATTGATGCTAAATGTTCTCCAAGCTAAACATCAGTACGAGAATATTCAAAGCCATTTGAAGTTAGGTGTTCCTGGACTCTATTACTCAAATAAAAGCAAATTTTTGTTTAATTGTACATTTTATGGTTAAAAAATTGGAATTAAAACTTCCTTTGTCGCTTTAAAATTTTCAGGTATATTTCTATTGAATTAAAAAAAAAAGGGCAAGAAAATACACTAATTATAATAAAATCCCAGCAGAGATTTATTGATTGTCAGAATTTGTGCTTTAACATAAATAATTGTGCTTGTTGTACCTGATTTAAATCTAGAAAATTGATAGTATCATTTAGATCAAATATTTAGTTTTATATTCACTGAAGGCATCAGTACTTTCCTTCTGTTTATTGCAAAATATCATATCTCTTGTGTTTTTTGTCTAAAATTTGTATAAAAAAAGGTTTAAAAACAAGAGAAAGATAAAAGTTACATTTTAAATTTGCAAGATATCTTAAATTTGAAGTTTGAAGCAATCTGCACATTTGCTTGAATAATTCACACACACACAATTTAATTATCTTAAAAAGTAGCTACATTTATCTAAATTATATGCAGACTTTTTGTTTTGAGAGAAATAGAATTTTATAACTGGAGAACAAGATTAAAAAAAGTTTTAAAATCTTTCTGTACCTAACTTTGTTTTTACTATTCTTCTGTTTTCCTATTCCTCTGTTACTTTTATTTAACCTGAAATTCCTTTAATTTATATAACTGGTCCTTTTTCCATTGCATTTCTGATTTGGAACCAGTCTGAAACTTGTTTTGTGAGACAACTATCTCTCATCTTTCAAAAATATCAGCACTTTTTAACTGTTTGTTACTTATATAATTTAAGATGAAATTAATCCATCTACCATATATTTTAATGCATTCATTTTTTTATGTAATGGTGAATTTCATAAAAATTAATTTCAGTGGAAATCAGTATAAATATAAATTAATAAAAATGCAAATACATAATTTCCTAGGTCTGGTCATAGACAGCAAATGAGTAAATATTTTCCCTGACTCGCTCAAGCCCATAACTGATCCTGCGTTTCACCTCAGCCCACTTTTTGAATGAGTACCGAAACTTTCCTGAGAGGTTAAAGTTAGCTGAAAAATTGTGGATTATCATCCCTTTTGGACTTGGTGACCTATGTCATTTAATCAAAAAAGTAGTTTCTTGTACAAACAAATCCAGATTTTTCTCTTCGTGTTTTTGTTTATGAGATTTATTTATGTTATTGTTTGCAGTCTAAATTATACTAATTTGTTGACAAAAGTGTCTTTATCCCTAACATAATTATATTGCTTAAAATAAATTTACATTTAATTTTTTTATGAATTTTTTGCGGTAATGCCGATTGAGCCAGCATAGTCAGTCAAAGCCAATACCTAGTTTCACTGTGTAACACCAGATATCTCTAGTGCTGTCATTAAAAATTATCAATTTATCTCGATTATCTACAGAAACAGAACACCTATCTTTTTGAAAGATGAATAGAGAATGAAATAGTATCAAACACGTGTGCATCAAATCGAAACTGTCATAAGTTGTAATAGTGTATTGTGTGGTCTTTCGTGTTTCTCAAGCATTTGTGCATTGAAAGGTGAGTTATTTTCAATTCTAATTTAGTTTCTTGAAACTAATTCATGAGGAAATTGCAGTGTTCTTCCCATTTGTCTCCATCATTTTATAAGTTGATCAATAAATATTTGGGAAGATCATTTAATATCCTTGAAAATCTATCTGTTGAAATTAATTTTATCATGTTGTAGATAACATAAGACAAACACAATTTGATGAGCTAAGTTAATTTCTTCACATGACCTTCCTTTTCACCAGGGTTTAATTGAATGTTTCTTTTGTGCTTCAGTATATATATTGCCTATTCACTCTGACCTGGTTATCTTAATCATTGTAATGTCATTATAAAAAAATTAATTGGTTGTTTACCAGGAGACATTACCCAAAAGTTAATTTTATCTTAATTGGAAATATATATTTATATGAAGATAATTTAACTTTCGGAAAAACCGCACTTAAACTGCATGAAACATTTTCAAAGTCCTATAGAACGTTTATAGAGCCAGCTTTAACCCACAATCGAACCACATATCAATTATTATCATCGATTACTATCCGTCGCTATGAAATTTAAATGAGCAGTATTTGCAATAAATCCCCAAATCTATCTTAAAAGATATATTAATAATATTAAAATTACCAAATGTTTATTAAAAATGGGTGTACACTTACTTATCATTCCCTAACGCTGATCCAACCAGCGATAACCCAAAACAGCAATAGAAAAATTATAGACTAAGTAATATACTCTGTGGAGAAAAGCAGTTAGATTCACAATATTGTCTAACAGTGTCATAATATTGTGATTTGCATATTTAAATAAATACTTCAAAATTGCCTAATAATGTTATAAAAATTGTTTGAAAAAGTTTAAAATATTATATAATGTTATTAAATACAGAAAGAGAGCTGTAGTTTAAAATGATATAACTGAAAAATCAAGTGCTAGTAGAAGTGCAGTTGAGCCTAACTTTCTTTTTTTATTTTTTTTGACTTTTGTTCAAGAATAAAGCATTTTGGTAAAGATACCAATGTTCATTTGATGAATGATAATTTTATTTAATAATTTATAGCAGCTGTTGCTTCTTAAGTTGAAAACTTAACAGCCTTAAAACTTAGTCGTCATGTTACCTAAAATTCTACACAAGACAAAAATGCACAAATATGAGATGATATTTTTTTATTAAGACTGGTGTATGTAAATACAGAACAAAGTAGCTATAGTGCGAACAAATTATGCAAAATTGGACATTCTAATTTTCCCCATATGCAGATGCTAGGAGCTTATCTGCAGCAAGCAGATTTGCCTGTCACATGGCACTGAAACAGTATGGAATTAATATTTTTATAAGAAGTAAAACTAGAGGTTTATTTTAATAATATTAAGAGTCTGATACAGCTACTTAACCTCAAATTATGAGCTGAAGTGTATATATATCTGAGCTCTATTAACTTCAACTAACAACCTCTTATTGGGGAATACAGGCTTTCACGGCCGGTAATCATAATTTTAAAAGATTCTGGGCTATGTGACCGTGGTCTATAACAGCATAGGGCATCTTCAGTGGCGATTGCTAATAGGTGATGTTGCCTTGTCATAGACTCGATTGTGAATGACCTCTTATTGGATCTTGTTCTTTTAATTTTTTGAACTACCACATTTATGAATGGCTTTAATTAAAGTAATTTTATTGCTTGATGAGCGAATCTATAACTTAATGTTTTAGTGCCAGGAGATCTGCTCGTTGCATACAGGAAAATTAGAATCTGCGATATTGGACACACTGTTTGCACAGAATATTGAAAATGGCGGCTTAAGTTTAGAATACCTTGACCTAAGATTTTCCATACTACATTTCTTATAATAAGCTACTGTTACTCTACTTATTTTTACCATCTTTACTAACATTTCTTTTAAATGTTTTGCAATGATACTTATAACATTTTTTTTACAATTATTAAATATTTATCTACATATGCATATTGTTGCATTTATCTCAAATTATTTTTTCAAAGTTCTACAGAATCATTGAGCACATGCGTGAATGCTTAAAAAGACCTGCTAAATGGCAGAGATATCTGTGAAATCATAATGACCAACATTTGAAAATATATTTTAAGAAATTAATGTTCACTCACATCATTTTTTAATATATCAGATTAATTTACACTTCATTAAATAAATTATTAGGTTAGGAAGGGAATTTGGTGTACATCCATTTCTTATAAGATAGTGTACTTAAGATTAGTTTACACTTCATTAAATAATCTGCATGTAATTAATTTTGTTAGGTTAGGAAGTTGTGTACATCCATTTTTATAATAATAGTTTAGTAACATCATATTATATTCTTTGCCTAATATTGATAAATAATCTGCATGTAATTAATTTTGTTAGGTTAGGAAGTTGTGTACATCCATTTTTATAATAATAGTTTAGTAACATCATATTATATTCTTTGCCTAATATTGATCCATATTTCTTTATCAAAAATAAAACCCTGGTATTCAAAGGATCTTTCTTTCTCATTTTGTAATCAGTTTAGTATGATTAAGAGTTTCAGAGGTAGGACTATACATTGGGATATGCCTAATTAGTGTGCTATGTAATAAAATTAAAATTTTAATCTGTCTTTCTATGATTCAAGCATCAGAACCATATTAACAGTGTGATGTAGACTGGATATTAAATGGCTGGATAATAAAATGTTAAAAATATAAAATGAATACCTGAAAAGTTAGTCATCAACTGAAATGAAGTTCTGTTTGAAAAACTTAGAATTTGATGAAGTTTTTCAAACAGAACTTTATTTTAGTTAAGGACGACTGATTTATCAGGTACTCATTTTATATATTTAATTAATGTTGGGAAGTAAACATTATGAGGTATAATCATTAAAATTCATCGGAGAACATATTGTTTAAACAACTCACCTCATAGGATTCATGCTTCCATGATATCGCGATTTCAAACATAATCATGTTCATCGTCAGTCGGAGTTATGGCTGACGATGAACATGATTATGTTTGAAATCGCGATATCATGGAAGCATGAATCCTATGAGGTGAGTTGTTTAAACAATATGTTCTCCGATGAATTTTAACTCATTTTATATTTTTAACATAACCTCAACGGTGCTTCAAAATATTTTTAGAAATATTGATTGTATGGATAATGTAATCTTAAAATGACATGGGTAAAATGAAATTGTGGAGAGAATGAGAAATAATTCAAAATTATTCGAAAAGGATAGCAAGAGTTTAAATCACTTCAATAGATCATATTTGAAGAGAAAAATCATATGATCAGACTGGGACTCGAACCCAGAACAACTTCGAAAGAGTTCAACCAAAACACCTATTTAGCTCCAGCATTTTTTTGAGATGGGTAGATTAATGTATTGTTCAGGAAAAGATTTGAAAGATTGTGAAAATATATGGAAATTAATAAAATTAATACTTAGTATTTTATTTAACATCACTTTTTAAAATCTCAGATCATTAGCAACAAATTTGAATCTTGGGATGGAAGTATAAAAAAATGTTGCATAGAGGGTTCTTTTTTTCAGACTTGAGGTTTTTTTCTCTGGTGTAAATTTATGATACAGGACCTATGACATTACTTTTCAAGGCCTACCATACTCAGAATTTTTACACCCTGATAAATCAATTGACCCTGGGCAGAATTGTACCCGAGAGCCTAGTTTTATTTGGTACTTTCAAGTATTTTCAAAGTTGTTTAACTATTTCACTGTATATTCTAATGAAACTTCGCTAAAACAAATATTTTTGACAATATTATTTTTTTCTTATGAAGATTAGAGTTTAAGATCACTTCATTAAATCCTACCGGCAGGGAACATGGGTGGAGCCTTTGTTATTTGGTACAATAAATCACATGACTGCAGTGGAATTAATGGATTTTTGGATCTCATATTTCAGCACTTGAGAATTGGATGATGTTATGCATCAACTGGCTAAGTGCCATTTTTAAAAAAATGAGATTTTGATAGGATCTGTTGCATTGGCTCATGAAGTAAGTGTACAAACCCTTTAAAGCTAATGCTTTAAATATAGTCTTATTATTAAAAAATGTAAACGCTATCAGTCCTATCGGATTCTATGTTTTGCAACAAGTGGCTATGAAACCAGATCTTCATAAATGCTAATCTAAATTTTGCATCATGCAGCTAAGTGCTAAACATTCCCGTTCTTAAATTGTTGATGCATAATTATCAAACAAGGAAAATAACTTACGATATCCAGTATTGTTAGTTTGGTGCTGCAATATATAATGAAGATTGACTTAAACTTTAAATGTACTTTTCTCAAAACTTGCATAATGGCATATAGCCGGTTGATGCATAATGCTGACCAATTATAGGTCTATATTATCATAGGCAGTGCATAGAGCCTCACTATAGTCCGTTTGCTCAATTAAGAGAATCTTCCCGCATATATTTTTGAACGGTTGCTGCACGGCCACTCGGAGAGTGGGAGCAACTAGCCGAAGTTTCTAAAATATGTTAACACTCATCATTGAAACAAATACTTCACATAGCACAATTGATACGTCAACTCACCACTAAATGCAATACAAAAGTGTACAATACCTTCAAAAGAAAGAATTTCCAACTCTTCCTATACCTGATTCTGGCCTTCAAGTAGACAGAGAATTCACCCCCCACCCTAATCCCTTCAAATATTTGTGCGGGAAGATTCTTTTAACTGAGCAAACAGATTATAACAGCCAATCAATGCATAATCCTCATCTTGTACCCTCCTGGCTTCCACAGTACGATGTATCAGTCTACATAAATTCAAATGAAAAATGAAGAATTATTGAATTTTTTTTAAATTTAAAAATGCCTGAAAATTGAATGAGAAGTTGAGGCAGAAACAACCTAAAATATGCATATTAACAGTATGTAAATGTGCTCGAACAAAATAGCCAACTTATGAAAAACATGCTAATAACTCAATGAGAGTTGAGGAGTATCTACTTAATCTAAACTAACCTGTCCAATCTATCTTATTTAGTCTACACTTACCTGAATAAACGTCTTAGCAATTGGCTATAGTGAAAATGTGAACAAACATGTTTGCAGCAAGAATTGTAGCTAATGTTATTCAGTAAGTTTAGGTGCAATTAATAACTAGTGGCCCATTGCAAGACTCATAAACTGAAACATCATATAGAATAACCAAGTGTTTTTAAATGTTGAAAGTTTTCCAAAATACAGCCATGTAATTTTACTTTTGACTTTTTTCACTGTGTTTGATTTTCATTTTTATTAAAAATGTTGGTAATCAGTTAATTAGAGAGTGCCTCTGGTATAATCGTTAGTGATTGTTTCTATTTTTATTATTTATAGTGAGATGCTACCACATCAGAATTATAAATTCTGGTGGAGTTGATGCTCCCCCTCCATCAGTCCATGTATGAATAGCAACATTGCACCCCTCCCATACATTCCAGTTATAGCTGTCAGAAGTTTAAAGATCTGTTAATTCTACTATACCATTATTAATTTATAAATGAGTTGGATACAATCTTTTTACATCTCACCTCACAAAGTTCTGTATTTTTATGATACTAGTTTCAAAGGCCATTTGCCTTCATCTTCAGCAAACTCCAAACTGTCATCTGGTGCCAATTTTATGAACTTGGAGATTAAATTTAATCTCAGCAAAATTTCAACAGTTGGAGTTTGACTGAAGATGAAGGCAAATGATCTTTGAAACTGGTATCGTGAAAACATGGAATTTCATGAGGTGAGATGTAAAAACATTTTATACAACTCCTTTATAAATTGAAAATTGCATCATAGTGTTACTTCCTACTGTAATTTTGATTAAATACTATTATTATTTTAATTTCTGTACCTTATTAAAAAACAAAGCTTATTTTACATTATTTTTAGATATTATAGTTGTTATTAGTAATCATTCAGGTTTGTCTTTTGTTCATCTGCAACAAATTTTGGATCACATTTTTAATTGTTTTTTTAATTGACTAAATAAGATTTCTTTTTAAAATTTCAAGCTATAGAGTTGCATTTTAGATGGGAATTGATGTATTGTAACAAATATAGACTGAATGGTACAAATCAAAAATTTGAATTGATTGCTGTGATTGATTAGTAAGCTAAACTGCTGAATTTTGTTGTGAGTCAGAAAATAAATTTGGAGATTGGATTCTCATAACTGGTGGAAGTCTGGTATTTGACACCATTTTTTTTTCTAAACTTACTCCATGTTGGTTTTGTGCAATTGTTGTGGAGTGCTAAATGAATATGGATGCACTATAATGATGTAAAGTCTTTTCACAGATTAACAAAATGTCCTATGTATTGTAATTCTACGAGGTTTATTCTTGTGCATTTATTGCATTTTAAGAATGAGTTATACAGGATTAAAACTGGCAGTCGTGGATAAGAACATTGTAAACTTACTAAAACACTGCCAGATGTGTTCATTTACTAAAACAAATCAATTTGATGAGTCAAATATGTTTATTTTAACATAATCAAATCTAATGCCGAATGAAGAATGATACAAACTTGGTTGCCAGATGTTGAAACTAAAATGTGTTAGTCTCTATGACTTAATGGTTTCATTTTTCTTGCTTTTTGTTATAAGAAGAATCCGTAATTAAATTAAGAATAGAAAAATGACATAGTAAAAAAAAGCATTGTTTTACTTAACAATATAACCTCAAACATTAGCAATGAATTGTGATTTCTGCAGACATTAACCTACAGGCCTCGGGGTAATAGAAGATTAAGACTCTCACCTTTATAGAATACTGGCATAAGATATCAGCGGGTTGTCCATTAACTATATGACTGCCACCTTTCCTCCAGAAGATGTCTCATACTCGGGGATTCTATGCCACCAACATAAATTCAAATTGTAAAAAAATGGAAAAATACACCATTTATTGTTGCAGTATGTGAATAATTACCGAGAGAAATATATATGTTGATTTTTTCAAACAAAAAAAGTGAGAAATGCCTTTAAATGAGCTCAAAGTAACCTAAAATCAGCATATTTTCTATGTAAAATATGTATTAGTTATTGCTCAGATATTGTAGCTAACTTATCACAGAAACCCTCTAACAAACAAGTGGATATATTAAACTAATCTGCTATACTAACTTGCCATTTTCTCAGCCTAACCTGCCCATTTTCTCACTAATGTAGGTGGACTCTTGGGATAGAATCCCCCTATAACATTGACAATTGGCTCTAGTGGGAACGTGTTATCACATTGGCCAACACAATGCTAAAAATCACTTGTTTTCTGATTGAATATTCACAGTGGCATAGAATAGCCTCATACTCATTTCTGTTAGAGGGTGAATCATGGTGTTGCCAGGTTTGAGATCATTTTAAAAATTCATTGAGACATAACTTGTAATCCTCCGACTCATAGCATATTGCCTTAATTAACCAAGCTAAGAATACAGGGTTGTTTTAATATATATAATGACTATGATAGGAAGCATCTCAAAATCTTCACCATCAGTCTTTGTGTCCCTTCTTTATTGCTGAGAGTTGGTCTTGGTTTTCCCACATTTCAGCCTGTTTGCAATTGTAACCTCTATGTGGGATGATTTCCTGAACTTGGTCCATCCATTTATATGGTCTAGGTAAAGTAATCCCACTATAGGCCCTGAGGTAATAGGAGGTTAAGGCTCACATCTTTCTAGACACTACTGGATTTTTTACCCTTGCCTAAGAATGTTACCATACTAGTTATTTTGATCAAACTAGATTTTGATTTCTACAGTGGGAAGATCTGTGACTCTTAATTCTCAGGTGGGTATGTAAAGAGAGAAATGTCCAAAATTTGTGAATCATCTTAAAAAGAAAGATTTTTTCTACAACATGAACAAAAAAATTGCACAAAGGGATATCTCATGTGATCAATGGTGATGAATATCTCATATCATGTCCTGCTCTGGTGATTTGTCCCATTACCTTCTAAATTATCCACTATAGTGCTGTAAAGTTCTTGGTTTTCTGATTATGGTTGAGTTTTTACATTCCAAAAGTGGTTCAGAGTTCATGGTGGTAACTTTCTTCTTGTAGAAGATGCATTCTTTAAATCTGATAGTCCTATTTTATGTAGATTGACTGTAAAGGACTTTTATAATTAGTTTGAAGGCTGCAGTAGTTTCTTTTCATGGTTTAGTGTTGTATTTTTCAGAAAGATATATTTCATAAACCAGCAAAATTGGGCTATAAATTGGGCTTGTTGAGGAATTTGCTTAGTTTATGTAGTTCCTGCACGACGAAGACATTTTTGTAAAGTGAGTTTGAAATTAAAAAAATATATTCTGCACACATCATTTGGTCATTGTTCAACTGTTTCAATCCTAGCCAGAGTCCAGAAGAGATTTCTGTGGATGTTCAGATTGCCATTGCTATTAAGGGTGATATTGGAGCATTTCTTTGGTCCTTACTGCTGCCCTTCCAAGATATATTTTGAAACCGTTTATCTCGTGTAAGTAGATTTAAAATAAGTATTCATAATACTAAATTTGTAATTAAATGAAGATTTAGCTTTATTAAATGTCACTAAAAAATAATATCGGTTTACATTGTAAGTCTTATCTGCTCGAGTGGGGTTTTAACTCTCCACTGCGAATCTCACATTAGCTGCACTCGATTCAAGCGTGACATCCATGCTTTAACTATAAAAAGTGTTACATACAGTCTTATCTTATGATGAAAGTGTCATCCTTCTTGGGTTATACAGGCATTATGTCTGGAAACCACATTCTGGCTGATATGAGTGAGGTTCTTCCATTGTATTGTTTCTAATTTTTTATAATATATTTTTTTAGTTCCTCCAATGTGTGAGGATTTATTTGATAAACCTTGTCTTTCAGGTTATCTCACAAGTAAAAATCACACTGTTAGGTCTGGGGAATAAGATGGAAAGAGAGCTGCACTGATCACTCTGCAAACACTTCCAAGATTTTAACGGCTTTGTTGCTTTGAGTGCAAAAGAAACTGAAACCCCTACTTGTACTAATTTTGAGTGTGATTTATTCGGTGAATGTTCAATTTTTGCACCAATCTCGTCTAGCTTTTCTTCTGTTAAAACTATTCATGTGCACATATGTTTTTTTTTTTAATTTTGCACTGAGCCAGTATTATTATCGCCTCACTATGGTGGTTATCCAGCAACTCGCTTTGTTTTCCGCACTGTTATATATAATTAAATACAAAGATGCCGACTACCACCACTATAATAACCCTGCATGTTAATCATTGTCAAGTATTGTCGTGTGGCACCTGCTTTTATATAAATGGACAACCATCTTAGTGAGGTGTTATTACCCGTTTAAGGAGTAAGTGCAGTTGTTGACGAAGGGCACTTGCAGTCGTGTTTATGCAGGAATAGAACACGTGACACTGCTATCTATGAGTGCAGAGGGGAATGGGACATGGGACGCTGACAGTGTACGCTGCCTTATATGACGTCACGTGTAGCAACAAACAGAGCTTCGTAATTCTTCCGCCTGCAGAGATATTTTGAATGACTAATAATAACAAATTTATTAACAATTTTGTGAATTTGTATTTTTGAAGGTGACGCTTCAGCAGGAAAAGTCTGAATAAAGTGATCACATACCCATCAAGCAGACTTGGTGCTTAAAATTATTTTTACACATGAAAATATGATCCACCAGCAAAATCGGTTTCACCATCTAGATAACTTAAAGCTGACTAACTGCATCTATGTGCTGCGAAGACCAAACCTCTCAAGCGGGTACAACTTACAATGTAGACCCGGTACTTATTGGAGGATGATAAATTGGATAGATTAAAAAAAAATCTCTTGCACATAGATTTCTTGCAGTATCTCACCATTCTTCTTATGGTTAAGAAGGGTTTATCTCCCCTCCATTAAATGATTCCCTAGAGTTATAGAAGGATTAGATGAAATAATTGTTTTTTCTCACAACCATTAAAAAAAAATTCTCCATTTGAAATTCATCATAGATATCTCAAAGTTATCAGCTCTTATCCTGCTGCCATCTTTGTTTTAGAACCAAATTCTTGCTTCCATAGAGGAAAGTTGGCAGGGCAAGAGTTTTATATAATTTTATTCTGAAATGTCTTTGTGCCAGATTTGATTTTAGAATAGAATTTAGCAGTCCTAATATTTTCAAAATTTAAGTGATCTGCCATATACTGTATTAATAATTATTAATTCACATAGAATTCTGTAATACTAATTTAAAATATAGATTAATGCTTATTTTTAATTAGTTTTGTTTGGATAAAAATTGACATAAAAAAGAGTAATAAAGTATACTATTAAAATAATAAGTATTAATGGAAGAAATTGTAGTTCCTGTATTTTCCATTACATTTATTCTTGGTCGAAAGACATTGTGTTCTTGATCTATTTATAGAAATCACAAGTTGAAGCGAAAATTACAAGTTTCCTCAAACTTGCTGTCCCCATGACCCTTAAAATGTATATATATATATATATATACACACACACACACACACAGGGTGTTAATGAATAACACCGCCAAATTTTCAGGTATTGTAGAGGAGAATTAGACGAACAATTTGAGATAAGGAACTTAGTGTGTGTGAAGCCAATTTTTGAAGTTATGACCTTTTTAAACTGGATGTTCGTACTCATTAATCAACAATGAAACAAACTGTGAATATGGTTTGTCTTGGGAATACTTCAGTTCTGCTCCAATAAAGGATAACCCTAGTTTTAATTACAAATATAGCAGCATTTTCAAAATTTTGAGCCTTGAAGTTATGAACTTTTCGCCTTTCAACAAGAGCCAGTGCGCCACTGACAGTCTGTATTTCATGCCCTGTCATGCAATGGTATGTATTTGATGCCTGGTAGTTCAAACGTCATTCGAAATAATAGCTCAGTGGGCAGTATGCTTGTCATTGAATGTTGTAATGCTGGGTTCAAATCTCTCTTTTTAGTTTTTATATTTTTATTTTTATTATTGCTTTTGTAGTTACTTAATTGACTTTCTTATATTCTGTTTAAGCATTAGTATTTGTTTTTAATTAAACTAGATTCATGATTTATTTACATGAAAAGCACAGGTATTTTTTTTAAATACTGTACATTTAATAGTGAGTGGAAAACATATTTTTAACGATTCAGACAAGATATAGTCTGAAACCGCCGGTATAAAAGAAATTTGAAATTATATGAGGTGAGTCATTAAAAATATGTTCTCAACTCACTATTAATGATATAACCTCATAATGTTTACTTCCCAATATTAATTTAATTATTACTGTACATTCATTCCGATTACTTATGCGTGTGCCCGTGTTACTAACGACAGATACCAGTCTGTTTCACTACTGCTTTGACCCTTGTAGGAGCAACATTAACATGAATGTTATGCCTAATGTTTATGCAGTCAATGAATTAGCATTATGTTTTTTGGTGAGGCAAGAGGAAATGTGCATTCAGCTGCACAAATGTACAGAGAAAAATATCCTGGCAGACAACATCCTCATCATTCAACTTACCAAACCATCCACCGGCATCTACAGGAAACTGGAACCCTGGTGGTGCATAAACCGGATTCTGGCGCAAGACGAACTCGTCATACCCTGGATTTTGAAGAGGTGCTTGACAGGATTCGAGAGAACCCTTCTACAAGTACACGAGCAATTGCACATGCCACGAGTACAAACCACGTCAACGTGTGGCAGGTCTTGCAGGAAGAAGGATTCCACCCCTTCCACTATTTGAAGGTACAGTGCTTGACAGCGTTAGACTTCGGACCTCACGTGTAGTTTTGTAACTGGGTCTCTGAGCGGCTGGTTGAGCAGCCTGATTTCTTTTCAAAAGTGCTTTTCACCGACGAGGCTTATTTTACAAGAGAAGGGGTTGGTCTAAACCAGAGGAATAGCCATATTTGGGAACATGAAAATCCATTTTCCATTGTAGAGAGAGGCTATCAACACAGGTTTGCCATTAACATATGGGCTGGTATAATTTCCAATTATGATTGGTCCCTATCTTCTGCCCCTATGGTTAAATGGTCATGCGGACAAACAGTTATTGATACACATGCTTCCTGTACTCCTGGAAGAAGTCCAATCTTGATATCTGACGTCAGATGTGGATCCAGCACGACGGAGCACCTTCTCACTTTGACAGAAATGTAAGGAACCATCTGGATAATGTCTTCCTGGATGTTGGATTGGTCGCTGCGGTCCTGTAGCGTGGCCTTCATGTTCACCTGATCTCACTCCAGATATTTTCATACGGGGACACATGCATCAGACTCTAGTCGACTCAGATGAGTTACTGGCGAGAATTTTGGATGCTTGTGATGAAATCAGAAATACTCCAGGAATCTTTGAAGGAGTGTGAGTATTTCTGCACGGATGCAATTTGTGCTTACTCCATCAAGGACAATCTGTTTTTGAAGCAAACATGAATAAAGATATTTTATTTTTCTGTATGCTTAAATCATGCCTCTTTTACTAAGTGTACTGTAATATAATATAAAAAAGTTAGTTTACATTTATTTTTATTATTATTCCTGAATGTTAATATCTTTATTTTAAAATAAAATATGAATACAAATTTGATTTCCTTTACTATTTGTCCACTAGCAAGTCAAACAATAGTAGACCTTAATTTAATTATTAATGTATTTATTTATTTTGTTATGCCTTTCCTTCATGTTTATGCTAAGTTTTGCGTCATAAGACTTGATGCAACATTCATACAGTATTATTTTAACCTGAAGTAATGGTTACGCTAATGCATAAATAGCTTTGTTATTTTGACCGTCTGAAACATACGATTTTCACTTACGAATACTTAATGTAGTTACCTAGTGTGCTGTACAGTATTCCTTCTTTACATTAGTACAGAATATTGTCATTTATTACTTTCCTGCATCATACTAAAAGAAATTCTACAGTATTTTGTACTAAATTTCCAAACATCTTACACAAGAAAGAAAGAATGAACATTAAAGAAAAAAAAAGGTCAGCATGACTGAGGTTTGAACCTTGAATATCGTATTCCTAACGAACAATATTTCATACCTGGCACGTTACCACTGAGCTAAATGGTCTCAGGAAGTCAATCTGCAAAAGAAGGCTACATTATGTAACAGCTTGTACTGGCTCCTAACACATTTATTATTATAACTTGCAAATTTGAACTCCTAAACTACAAGTTGCATATATCAAATTGTTTATCTAAGACACCTCTACAATACCTGAAAGTTTGTCGATGTTTTTCATTAACAACCTGTATATATATATTTTTTTTTTTTGAAATCCCATTTATGTGACAAGATTGGTTTCCAGTTTAGGAGCAGGAGGCAAAATTCAGCAACAATTCACATAATTCCAATTGTTTAGGAACTAACTTACTGGCACTATTGGACCAGAAGTTCATTGCCATGTGGACACAAGCTCTCCGTACTTCTCTTTCGTGAGCTAATATATTCCAATCATTCCCTTTATAATATAATTATATTTGAGTTGTATATTTTGACTCACCTCATATTTCTTGATTTTTATGCAGACTAGTTATGTCGCTTCTGTGCGACATTCTCTTTATAATTCACCTCCCTCAAATATTGTTAATGGTTTTTTTTCTTCCTTTCTCACCTGATTCTTGACCTACCTACTGGCTGCCTTTCCTTCCTGATGTTTGAGTGCTTGTCTTTCATTCATCATTTGTGTCATATGTCTTGCGCATCAGGTAAAATAAATAAATTCCACAAGACTTAACTGTTCTTATTACATTTGGTTATGTATGTATGGTCACTGTTATGTAGTTTCCTCCATTCAGCTCTCTTTCCACTTGGTTAGTATGGCAACAAATGCTTGAAACTGCATTATAATTACACATTTTACATGAGATTACAGAAAAATTGATTTGTAAATATATACAGTGCAATAATACATCTAAATCTAATTTTCTCTACAATTGTGCCTATAATGTGGAGTGGATAATAAAAGCAAAATCTGACAACCTTGTTTGAATAAGGCATCTATTTGATGCAAATGTTTATGATGTTGAGTGTTTGAGGTAGAAATGTGAACTAAAGACATGGAGAGCTTTTATTACAAAGATAATCAATGAGAAATCTGAAGGAAAAATGTTGGTGTAAAGTTTATAAAGTGCTGTAAGTGCCTTTTGTCAGTCAGGACTACAGATTTTCTCCAAATTTCTGAATTCATTGGCTATGTAACAAATATCTTCATGACTTTTGAGACCTGTTGGTGGTGTTAATTTTCCCTCTGTATACATTTATTTTGCAATTCTTGAAACTTGCATTATTACCACAACTGGATCATGTTTTGAAGTAAATAAAAGATTATCATAACAATATTTTTTTCATCTTATTTAAAGATTCTTTAACATCAAAGTCATATTGCATTTTAGGATATTTACTTTTAACAATTTGTGTGTTTTTATTGTGAATTTGTAATGTTTTTAAATAAGGCAAATATGATACCCAGATGGTGTTCAGGGATAATTTGGGCATTAAAGTTTCCTGACATTGTCTTATAGGTGAGTTATATGTGTATACTCCATAGTCCCGCATGAGGAAATGGGTGCTCCCTAGCCAGAGTTTCTTGACCAAGCATATTTTAGTTATGCATATTTCTCTAGAGATGTCAGCACATTACCTTGATGAGATATCTAGTAGGTAACTAAGGTATTACTGGAAGGGGAAGGTCAATTAAATTTTGCTTGTAGGCATTAATTTAGTCTTAATGTTCTTTTACAAGAACAAACATTTTCAGGCTCAGGACTCATGGCTTAAGGTCCATCCTGGAGGACTTATCCCTTGGAATTTTCCATCCTAAAAATCCATCGATCCCAGCTGAATATGAACCCGTGACCCTAGAGACAAAAAAAACATAATCACAGACCCTCGAGGCCAATCTTATAGGTGGGAAAAATCCTTTAAAAAAAACTTTACACAGGAAAATATTCCTGACTTGGAATTGAACCCATGTTCACTGAATCTGAGGCAGAAATTTTGCTGGCTAATATGATAGTAGGAATTACACAAAAATGTTTGAACATGGTATTTTTACCCAAATATGAGCTTAAATGTTTTTATTATTAATTTAACACTTCTCACTGAAGGATAAATTATATTTGAAGAGAAAAATTATACACTCAGTCTGGGGTTTGAACCCATAACCTTTGGCTTTCTAGGCCAGTGCTCTACAGCTGAGCTAAGGTTCAAATCCCAGTCTGAGCGTATATTTTTTCACTTCAAATATAATTTATCCTTCAATAAGAAGTGTTAAATTAATGAAAAACATCAAAAGATGCCCTATTGGCTTTATAAAGTAGTGTTTAATTCCCAATAAATGTCTTCTTAAACAAGAAGCTGCCATTTACATGATACGAGTAAATGCTTGTAGCATTCGGCGATCAGGAATTAGCAGTGTATAAGAGAAAAATTTGCATTTAGATTGGAGTTTCTCAGCTAGCTCAGTGGTAGAGTATTGGCCTAGAAAGTCAAGGGTTCAAACCCCAGTCTGAGCATATAATTTTTCTCTTCAAATATAATGAGCTTAAATATTCAAATAGGTTCTAAGTCATTTTATCATTTAGTACCAAACAAATGGTAAGAAATTGAAGGATGAAAGTTCATGTCAGTATTGCTCTGGCATTCATGGCAGCCAGATGTTGCAATCTGCACAAGTTCAAAGTGATCCCCATAATTTTTGACTTTGTAGATTAGATATCTTTCCTTAAATGGGATCATATCTCAGACATAAATTATAATTGGACAAGTGAGCTAAGTATTATTTTGAAGAGGATTGTGTGTGTTAAAACTTATCCTTGGATTCAAGTGTGTGTCTCAGAGACTGCAAATTGAGTTTTGAAAATTTTCAAATTTTGTTAAAATGTCACAACATACGAAGGCGAAGTACAATCACAATTACAAAAATCAGGCAAATATTCATAAGAGAATGACATTGAAAACTCTGGGGCCATATTTATAGTGATTGTGCAGTACTGCTACAAATGCATAGTACATAAGCATGCTAAAGCAGCATCTGACAAGCTTGGTCAAGTATGGACGTGGATTTCATTGCTGATGAGATGGAAAGGACTATACACAATTAACGGCTATAGTTTGACTTTTTGTTTTCCTAAAATGTCAGCTGTCTCGAGGCCAGTAACTCTACAATATTTTTTTATGAAGAGTAAAATTTTCTAATCCTGCATGGCATGTGCTATGTGAAATTATACAATTTATCATTTCTTAATGTGAAAATTTAGCCAGTGCTTATTATGAGATTTGAAAGAAAATGAAGCTCAATATGTAAATGATTTTATATATCTTGTCTGTAAATTAACTTCCAAGGATCTAAACATAGCGAGCAAAATTGTAAAATATTCCAGAACTATACGAATAACCAACAGACTATCAAATCTTTCCACGTATAGAAAAATACAATATATATGTAATAAAAAATTGGGGGCAGGTTGTAGTGTAGTGGTTAAGGCACTGCGCTACAAGCCAGAAGGTCGAGGGCAGCACTATGGCCTTGGGGTCAATTCAGCCTCTAATGGAAATGAGTACCAGAGGCTTGTTCTGGGGGTAAAGGCGGCTGTTATGCAGGGCTGACATCAAGTGCCGATTGTCCAAAAAAAATGGAAGCCTTAACTTCCTACTAACCCAAGGGCCTCCTGAGGCCTGTAGTGGGATCACATTACCTTTTTTTATGTAATAAAATTACAATAGGAAGTAACATCATGAGGACCTTTTTAATAATTAAGTTGAGTATGTCATCTTGCCTCATAAATTATGTTCTTGAGAACATGTTTAAATACGTCTTAATACCAAAACATGTTCTCAAGAACATAATAGACTCAAATCTTTATATATAAAAATTTAGCCTGCATATGTTTGTGCTTGCAAAACTCAAAAAGTAATCTATCGATCCATAGTAATTCTGCCCGAAGGCAGGTCCTTCACAGCAATCATACCATTCTCATGCTATGCTTGCAGCTTTACTAGGGGATTGAAGGTATGGTAGCTTCTCGTTGCTTTCCACACCAGTGAAGAAGGATGATGATGATGGCCATATGATTTCGGGGACCGTTTGGGCCTTAAAGTTTTCCTGACATTTGTCTTGCAGGTGAGGAAAAACCCCGATAAAAACCTCACCCAGAAAAACTGTCCCGACCAGGATTGAACCCGGGCCTGCTGCGTGACAAGGCAGCATGCTACCTCGAGACCACAGCGGTGGCAATTGACTTAAAATTTTTACACAACATTGGATTCAAATATGTGTGTGTTCAAGTTCAAATGACTTCAATTTTCAGTATGCCTTGCGTTTGCTATGATTGACTATCAATAAAGTGTAAGGGCAATCTTTGCAAGAGTGCGGTTAGGATTCAGAAAACACCTCGTGTAAATTCATTCAAATTGAAAAATGGAGAAAATTTGTATGCATGGCAATGAAATTTAAATGAGAAACTCAAAATGCGCCATGTGAGCAGAATTAATTTATATTTAAACCACTCAATAGATCTTTATGAAAATTAATTTTACTTATTCAATTAAAAATACTAAGGCACTCGGTAAGTAATGGCAACACTGTTGTAAATCAGTGATCCTAGTGGTGACCATTGTAATCTTGGAGTATATTGTTGAGTCTATTATAGCTGACGATGATACAGAAGAATATATTGAAACATGTTCTAGAACAAATCAACATTAAATTGAGTTAAGATATATATATAGACTAAAACAATAAATAGTAGTTTTAAAAAACTAAAACAACATGCTTTATTAGAAAACCGAACTAAAAAATGAAAAATAATTTTCATTTCCAACATGCTTGGGATAAAATTAAAGTGGTCAACAAAAAAATCATCTCCAACACATATAGAATAAAACTAGAGTTATCAACAAAAAGAAAATCATTTTACCATCAAAAGCGTGGGGTGCTCTATATCAATTAATATATTTGATAATAAACAGATATTGGTAAAAGTAAAGTCTCTAAGAAGAAAAGTAAAAATCATAAAAAGCACCCCATGCTTTTGATGGTAAAATGATTTTCTTTTTGTTGATAACTCTAGTTGTATTCTATGTGTTGGAGATGATTTTTTTGTTGATCACTTAAATTTTATCCCAAGCATGTTGGAAATTAAAATTATTTTTCATTTTTTAGCTCAGTTTTCTAATAAAGCGTGTTCTTTTAGTTTTTTAAAACTATTATTTACTTTTTATTTTTTAGTTTTAATATTTTACAGAATAAGATAAAAATGTAAATATCTTTAAATTCGATACTATTAGTGTATGAGCTAAAAGTAATACTCTTCTAAAAAAAATCCTACCAGCCGGATTTGAACCAGCGACCTATGGATTACTGAAATTATATACCACTACAGTTCACCGCTCTACCAACTGAGCTCTTACGATTGACTAAAAAGTCAGCAACCTGTTATACCAGTTTTAATTCTTTTTTGTTTTTTGATGATTCTGGCCAGGATTTTAGAAAATAAATATGAAATTATTGTATTGTCACGGGTCCTTTACAAGTGTACAAAATTTCAAGTCAAACCTATGTTTCTAAGTGGGTGAAAATCGTGTTCAAAGATTCCGTTACATAGATACAAAGATGCTTTTTTTGATTTCTGATTATTCTGGCCAGGAGTTTAGAAAAAAAAATTGAAATTATTATATTGTCAGGGGTCCTTTACAAGTATACAAAGTTTCAAGTCGATCCAATGATTTTAAGTAGGTGAAAATCGCGTTGAAAGATTCCGTCACATAGATAGCTAATATAAAGTGTGTAAAAACTTGAGAAAAAGAACCTCAAAAATACGAGTAATACTTCCTAAAATAAAATAATGGCAACACTGTTGTAAATCAGTGACCATTATAATCTTGTAGTATATTGTTGAATAAATCTGTAATATTGAAAGTCTCGAAATAGTAATATTTTGTGAACACATTCACTGTTTCTCACATAGTAAGTAATACCACCCTAAAAAGATGTTCAGTAGAATTTGTTTAGTAGGTGGTATTGGGATGTACTCAAACATCCACTAAATTCACCACATGGTGAAAGATCAAAGAGCCTCTACGAGGCATTTGATTTAAAACAAGAGTTGATATTCAGAAAGCTCTAGATCAATCAATGAAACAGATATCCATAAATGGTGCTACAAATGGAGTGCTCCATCTTCCAAGGATTTGGCAACATATAATTGACTTGACAGGATACTATAAATGAAATTCGTAATGCCAAAAGTAACCTAAATAAATTTTTACGATGTTATAGCAGTGTTGCCATTACTCATTGAATAAAAACATTATTTTATTTAGGCATAGCAGCAGACACCAAGTATTAGCTAGTTAATTATATAATACAGGCCTTCATAAAAAAAATTTGGCAAGACTATGTTGTGTTGAGACTAACTTTAAAATTAATAATTCCAAAGTCAAAGTAATGAAGAACTCGATCCAGATCATTGGTCTGCTTCTTATAGTATTTTTTATTTCATGAGATGGATCTCTTTTAATGGATTTTTTTTTCCCATTGGGTAAGTATGTAAGGGTGGAGTTCTAATATGTATCAAATATTAGGTGTTTAGCATTTAATACATTTTCCTTTGAGCTTCCCAATGTAATTCCACAAAGTCTGCATTTACATCTGTCTTGATTTAACTGGTGACACCTTTGGAGATGTTCATCAAATCTTGCTGCATTGCAGTGTGCAGATATTAGAATCATTCCAAGTTTTGCCAAATGAGGAGGGGCAGTTATGTTTGGTGGCAAATCTGAATTTGGTAACTGCTTTCTTTTGCTGTTGGCTATTGAATTGTAAATATCTTCCATATTACACAATTTCTTATATTTTTTGTGGTTTGAACTGTATTGAAAGTTTTAGTTATTGTATTATTTATTTTTACACACTTTATATTAGCTTGACCTGTATCTATCTATCTATGTAACAGAATCTTTCAATGCGATTTTCACCCACTTAAAATCATGGGATCGACTTGAAACTTTGTATACTTGTAGAGGACCCGTGACAATACAATAATTTCATATTTATTTTCTAAAATCCTGGCCATAATCATCAGATAATCAAAATAAATAATAGTTTTAAAAAACTAAAAGAACACGCTTTATTAGAAAACTAAAAAATGAAAAATAATTTTAATTTCCAATACGCTTGGGATAAAATAAAGTGGTCAACAAAAAAATCGTCTCCAACACATATAGAATAAAATTAGAGTTATCAACAAAAAGAAAATAATTTTACCATCAAAAGCGTGGGGTGCTCTATATCAATTAATATATTTGATAATAAACAGATATTGGTAAAAGTAAGCTCTCTAAGAAGGAAATGTAAAAATTATAATGTTTCTAAGTGGGCGAAAATCACGTTGAAAGTTTCCGTTACGTTGATACAAAAAAACTTTTTACACGCTTTATATTAGCTTGACCTTTATCTATCTATCTATGTAACGAAATATTTAAACGCGATTTTCACCAACTTAAATCATTGGATAGACTTGAAACTTTGTATACTTGTAGATGACTCGTGACAATACATTCATTTCATATTTATTTTCTAAAATCGTAGCCATAATCATCAGAAAATCAAAAAAAGGTTTTTTTCTATCAATGTAACGTAATCTTTCAACGCGATTTTCACCCACTTAGAAACATTGTATCGACTTGAAACTTTGTACTTGTAGAGGACCCGTGACAATACAATCATTTCGTATTTATTTTCTAAGATCCTGGCCATAATCATCAGAAAATCAAAAAAAGTGTTTTTGTATCAATGTAACGGAATCTTTCAACGGGATTTTCACCCACTTAGAAATATTGGATCGACTTGAAACTTTGTATACGTGTAGAGGACCCGTGACAATACAATAATTTCATATTTTATTTCTAAAATTCTGGCCAGAATCGTCCAAAAATAAAAAAAATATGAAAACTGCTATAGTAGGTTGCGGACTTGTCGACTTTATAGCCAATCGTTGTAAGAGCTCAGTTGGTAGAGCAGTGAACACTTAGTGGTATATAATTTCAGTAATCCATACGTCGCTGGTTCAAATCCGGTTGGGATTGCTTTTTATAGAAGATTATTACTTTTAGCTCACACTATAATAGTATCAAAATTAAAGATATTTACATTTTTATCTTATTCTGTAAAATATTAAAACTAAAAAATAAAAAGTAAATAATAGTTTTAAAAAACTAAAAGAACACGCTTTATTAGAAAACTAAAAAATGAAAAATAATTTTAATTTCCAATACACTTGGGATAAAATTAAAGGGGTCAACAAAAAAAACATCTCCAACACACATAGAACAAAACTAGAGTTATCAACAAAAAGAAAATAATTTTACCATCAGAAGCGTGGAGTGCTTTTTATGATTTTTACATTTTCTTCTTAGAGAGCTTACTTTTACCAATATCTGTTTATTATCAAATATATTAATTGATGTAGAGCACCCCACACTTTTGATGGTAAAATTATTTTCTTTTTGTTGATAACTCTAGTTTTATTCTATATGTGTTGGAGATGATTTTTTTGTTGACCACTTTAATTTTATCCCAAGCGTATTGGAAATTAAAATTATTTTTCATTTTTTTACACGCATTATATTAGCTTGACCTCTATCTATCTATCTATCTACGTAACGGAATCTTTCAACGCGATTTTCACTCACTTAGAATCATCGGATCGACTTGAAACTTTGTATACTAGTAGAGGAACCGGAACAATACAATAATTTCATATTTATTTTCTAAAATCCTGGCCATAATCATCAGAAAATAAAAATAAAGTGTTTTTGTATCAATGTAACGGAATTTTTCAACGCGATTTTCACCAACTTAGAAACATTGGATTGACTTGAAACTTTGTATGCTTGTAGAGGATCCGTGACAATACAATAATTTCATATTTATTTTCTAAAATACTGGTCATAATCATCAAAAAAAGTGTTTTTGTATCAATGTAACGGAATATTTCAACGCGATTTTCACCCACTTAGAAACATCGGATCGATTTGAAACTTTGTATACGTGTAGAGAACCCGTGACAATACAATAATTTCATATTTTGTTTCTGAAATCCTGGCCAGAATCATCCGAAAATAAAAAAAATGAAAACTGGTATAATAGGTTGCGGACTTGTCGAATTTTTAGTCAATCGTTGTAAGATTTCAGTTGGTAGAGCAGTGAACTCTTAGTGGTAGGCTTATATAATTTTAGTAATCCATACGTCGCTGGTTCGCTGGGAGGTTTGTTTTTACACGCTTTATGTTAGCTTGAGCTGTATCTATCTATCTATGTAACGGAATCTTCCAACGCGATTTTCACCCACTTAAAATCATTGGATCGTTTTGAAACTTTGCATACTTGTAGAGGACCCGTGACAATACAATAATTTCATATTTATTTTCTAAAATCCTGGCCATAATCATCAGAAAATAAAAAAAAGTGTTTTTCTATCAATGTAACGGAATCTTTAAACGCGATTTTCACCCACTTAGAAACATTATATCGACTTGAAACTTTGTATACTTGTAGAGGACCCATGACAATACAATAATTTCAGATTTCTTTTCTAAAGTCCTCGCCATAATCATCAGAAAATAAAAAAAAGTGTTTTTGTATCAATGTAACGGAATTGTTCAACTCGATTTTCACCCACTTAGAAACATTGGATCGACTTGAAACTTTGTATACGTGGAGAGGACCCGTGGCAATACAATAATTTCATATCTTGTTTCAAAAATCCTGGCCAGAATCATCCGAAAATCAAAAAAAAAAAAAAAATGAAAACCGGCATAATAGGTTGCGGACTTGTAGACTTTTTAGTTAGTCGTTGTAAGAGCTCGGTTGGTAGAGCAGTGAAGTCTTAGTGGTATATAATTTCAGTAATCCATACGTCGCTGGTTTAAATCGAGTTGAAAATTTTTTTTATAGAAGAGTATTACTTTTAGCTCATACTATAATAGAATCGACTTTAAAGATATTTACATTTATATCTTATTCTGTAAAATATTAAAACTAAAAAATAAAAAATAGTTTTAAAAAACTAAAAGAACACGCTTTATTAGAAAAATAAAAAATAATTTTAATTTCCAATATGCTTGGGATAACATTAAAGTGGTCAACAAAGAAATCATCTCCAACACATATAGAATAAAACTAGAGTTATCAACAAAAAGATAATAATTTTACCATCAAAAGCGTGGGGTGCTTTATATCATGTTTAAATTTCTTCTTGGAGAGCTTACTTTTACCAATATCTGTTTATTATCAAATATATTAATTGATATAGAGCACCCCACGCTTTTGATGGTAAAATTATTTTCTTTTTGTTGATAACTCTAGTTTTATTCTAAATGTGTTGGAGATGATTTTTTTGTTGACCACTTTAATTTTATCCCAAGCGTATTGGAAATTAATATTATTTTTCATTTTTTAGTTTTCTAATAAAGCGTGTTCTTTTAGTTTTTAAAACTATTATTTATTTTTTTATTTTTAAGTTTTAATATTTTACAGAATAAGACAAAAATGTAAATATCTTTAAATTCGATACTACTGTAGTATGAGCTAAATAATATAATATATAATAATAAATTGGTAAGAGGCACTCGAAAGAGCATTAAGTTATAAGTTTATGATTTGTCTTTTATGAGTTCGTTCAGTGATCCTGTCCATATTCTGCATTGTTTGTAATGGTATCGCTCACACTTTTGGTCGCATATCTTGCATTCACACGAATCACTCGGTTGGTGGAATTTTGCATTTTTGCACATTTTGTGATGATATCCGTGTGTTGCTAAACCTATGATTCTGTGCCTTTGTGGTTGGTTACTTCCAGCCCACTCTCTGTTTACCATGGCATCTGAGGCGTAGAAATCTTCGTCGATCTCTTTTTCTCTCTGTTTCTTTTTTTCGATGACTTTCTTATATGGCTCCGTTGCTGGCAGTAGTATCCTTTGCCTCAGGTCTTCTAGGAAGAAGGTTTCTCTGGCTAGCATATAGGCCATTCTATTTGGTGTGTATTTGCTTGCACCTAATGCCTTTTTGATGAATCTTGGTTTTACTTTTTCTAACCTCTCCATATCGCTGGCGATAGTTTCTCCCATATCAGTTCTATCCCGTAGGTGACGATCGGGGTGATCACTGATGCGAATAATTTCATGGCTGTGACTAATTTTAACGATGTGATGTCTTTGATACTGCACATTGCTCTTATAGCTGCTGCTGCTCTCTCCTGCACATGTGCGCTGAAAGACTTTGTTGTTGGCTGCAGTGTTATGCCTAAATATCTGAATTTGTTGACCATTCTTATCGGTTCTTCTCCTAGTTTTAGATTATCACTTGCCGCTGTTCTTCCTCCTTTCTTGAAAACCATTTGTACGGTCTTGTTGCTGTTTATCTTGAACTCATTTTCCATAGCCCATCGTTGTATCCCATCTATGCCTTTTTGCAATTCTTCTTTGTTTTCTGCCCCAATGGCCATGTCGTCCGCATACATTACCAGCGTGGTCCCGTTCGTTGCTTTCCCAATGTCAGCCGTCATTATGTTAAATACCGGGTGCGGCAGCATAACTTCCTTTTTTAAAATGTGCGTCATTTAGTCGGTTGATGTCGTAGCGGAGCGCTAGTGGTCTCGTTCGAGAGGGGGGACTATAAAGTTTTGTCCTGACACAGTTCAGTCGCCATCATGCGTTGGAACAGTGAGGAGCGTGCGTTTGCCATTGAGGCCTACTTTTCGAGCGGATGTTCTGTGATCGCAACCCGGCACGCCTTTCGGAATCGCTTTAATTTAGCCCCGTTGGCCCCTGTCCCGGACCGGAAATCAATTGTTACGTGGGTCACTACGTTCAGACAAACTGCAAGTGCGACAAGACGAAGAACTGGAGTCCCTCGGCCGATTAGATCACCTGAGAACATTGAGGTAGTGAGAGCTTCAATGTTGCGATCACCACGGCGTTCTGCGCGCAAACATGCGTCTGCCCTTGGACTTTCCGATCGTTCTGTAAGGAGAATACTTCATGATGATCTTCATTTCCATCCATACAAGATGGCAATTGTGCAGGAACTTTCTGAACGTGACTTCAATTCTCGGAGGAACGCGTGTGAGGTTCTTCTGGAAGTCATTCCTGAGGACGCTATTGTTTTTTTAGTGATGAAGCCCATTTTCATTTGTGTGGATCCGTCAACAAACAAAACATGCGCTACTGGGCTGACACCAATCCTCGACAATTGCATCAAAGGCCTTTGCATTCACCTAAAGTCACAGTGTGGTGTGCAATTTCCTCAAGTGGAATTATTGGTCCCTGGTTCTTTGAGGAAAATGAAGTCACAGTGACAGTGAATTCGGACCGGTATGTAAACATGTTACAGGAATTTTTTTTTTCCCACGGCTAGATGAGTTGGACTTAGGGGACACTTGGTTCCAACAAGACGGTGCAACGGCACACACTTCAAGAGCATCGATGACTGTTTTGAGGGAACACTTCCCAGAGCGCCTTATCTCAATTAGGGGCGATTTGAAGTGGCCGGCCCGCTCTCCCGATTTGACCCCTTGTGATTTTTTTCTATGGGGTTATTTGAAATCCCGTGTTTATGTGAACCGTCCAAGGACCCTACAAGATTTGAAGACCAACATCCAGGAAGAAATTGCCAACATAACGCCTGCTTTGCTGGCAGGAGTCATAACAAACGCCAGAAATCGGTTTACTCAGTGTATGGAGAATGGGGGACGACACCTACCTGATTTGATCTTCAAAACTGAGTAAAACAAAACTTTATGTATGTGCCTATATTATAAAAAACGAATAAAAATTTTCTGATTCATACAATGCATTTTATTAAGTTTTAAAAAAAGGAAGTTATGCTGCCGCACCCTGTAGTAGCGGGCTGATGGGATCTCCTTGTAGTATCCCATTAGTTTGCATAACCTCGTCTGATGCCGCAACCTCATCTGTTATTTGTAACCAGTTTCGCCTCATTATGTCGTGTACTATTCCAACAATGGGGTGCTCGTTTCCAATCATGTCCCTCATCTTCGTGAGTAGTTTTGTTCTGTTTATGTAATCGAACGCTTTTTCATAATCTATGAAGACCATGTAGTATTTCCCTTTCGGTCTGTTGAGGGCTGCTTCTATCTCATATAATAATGCGGATGCTGCTTGCAGAGTGGATTTTCCTTTCCTAAATCCGAATTGGTTATCTGGGATGTTTAATTTTGTGATGTCCATCAATCTGTTTGTAAGTATCTTCATAAAGATTTTGAAACAGGGTGTTCTCCAGTACAACGCCTCTGTATGAGTTCATGTCTCCCGTGTTTCCTTTACCTTTATACAGCATTTTCAGGGTAGCCCTTCTCAATTGTTCTGGTATGGTTCTCGTCTCTATGCATTTGTTAAACAGTTCTTTCCATATTGATATTAGCACGTCGGCTGATGCCTTTAGGTGTTCGTATGCTACTTGATCCGGTCCTGTGGCTTTTTTTGTTTTTGCTTCTTTCACGCATTTGTTTATTTCATCCTCTGTGATATCCATTTCCAGATTCAGGGTTCTTGGGTTCCTGGTAGTATTGGCTTCGTAAGCTTCTGTTCTGTTTCCTTCATTCAGTATTTTTGTGAAGTGGTTTTCCCAATCATCTATCGGTATTTCTTTCATCACTCCTCTGGGTTTCCTCCTTAAGACCAGGAAAGGGTCCTTTTCTGCTTCTTCGGCTAGCTGTTGGGCTTTCATTTCTATGTAATGGGTTTTCTTGTATTTTATTATGTTTTTGTACTGTTTTCTTTTCTGGGCGTATCGTTCCAGGTCTACTTGGTTTTTGGATTCCTTTGCTTTGTTTAGTGTTTTTAGTGTTTCCTTCCGTTCTGTGTAGCACATCCTGTCGAACCACGGTTGTGCTCTTCTTTTTGATGTTGGTTGACAGGCGTTCTTTATAAGGTTGTTGGTGATGTCTAGTGCTTTGTCCAATTGGCCTTCCTTTATTCTCGTTTTAGCTTTATCTATGTTTTCCGTGTTTTTTCGTATTTGTTCTATATCTAGTTTTCTTGATATCCTGTTTTTAGGGGTTTCCTTGTTTGGTCTATTTCTGGCCTTTGTCTTTTCCAGTTTTGTTGCTATCGGTACGTGTTTCCTGATGGGTGCTAAGTTTGATGACCATAGCCCCTTTTGTTCTATTAATCTTAGATCTTTTCCCTTATATAGCAGTAAATCGATAGCTCTTGTTCCATTGTACGCTATATATGTTGGCAGTTCCATCTTATTGGTTAGGGTGTAACCCTCTTCTCTCAGTGTCTCTAGAACTACTTCAGTCTTTGTGTTCTTCTTGTCTATCCTGCAGTTGATGTCTCCAACTATTATCACGGATTCGTCTTCTTCCGTGTCTGCTATTGCTGTTATTAAAGTTTCTATCACTTCCTCCGTGGTTGCTTGTGGTCGTATGTATACTGCTACGATTGTGATGTTGTCTGTTCTCACTGTGAGTATGTCTTCGTCTTTGTGTATTACTTTGAAGTTCCCCTGTGATGGCCTCAGATAGCATGATACGCCACCTGTCGGCCTGCCATCCGTTTTCCTTCCTTACGAGTGTAGTCCGTAAAACCCCTCTATGTTGATCTGTTCCGTTGCGAATGTTTCTGTGAATACCATTATGTCATATTCTAGTAGTTCCTCTACAGGTATATATTTCAGTGCATTTTTGAGCTAAAACTTCTATAATAAATAATTAGTTTTAAAAAACTAAAAGAACACGCTTTATTAGAAAACTAAAAAATGAAAAATAATTTTATTTTCCAATACGCTTGGGATAAAATAAAGTGGTCAACAAAAAAATCATCTCGTACACATATAGAACAAAACTAGAGTTATCAACAAAAAGAAAATCATTTTACCTTCAAAAGCGTGGGGTGCTCTATATCAATTAATATATTTGATGATAAAGAGATATTGGTAGAAGTAAGCTCTCTAAGAAGAAAATGTAAAAGTCATAAAAATCACCCCACGCTTTTGATGGTAAAATTATTTTCTTTTTGTTGATAACTCTAATTTTATTCTATATGTGTTGGAGATGATTTTTTTGTTGACCACTTTATTTTATCCCAAGCGTATTGGAAATTAAAATTATTTTTCATTTTCTAGTTTTCTAATAAGCGTGTTCTATTAGTTTTTTAAAACTATTATTTATTTTTTATTTTTTAGTTTTAATACTTTACAGAATAAGATAAAAATGTAAATATTTTAAAATTCGATACTATTGTAGTATGAGCTAAAAGTAATACTCTTCTATAAAAAAAAATCCTCCCGTCCGGATTTGAACCAGCGACATAGGAATTTCTGAAATTATATACCACTAAGAGTTCACTGCTCTACCAACTGAGCTCTTACAAAGATTGACTAAAAGCTCGACAAGTCCGCAACCTATTATACCAGTTTTAATTTTTTTTTTTTTTCATTTTCGGATGATTCTGGCCAGGATTTTAGAAACAAAATATGAAATTATTGTATTGCCACAGGTCCTCTACATGTATACAAAGTTTCAAGTCGATCCAATGTTTCTAAGTGGGTGAAAATCACGTTGAAAAATTCCGTTACATTGATACAAAAATACGTTTTTTTTATTTTCTGATGATTATGGCCAGGATTTTAGAAAATGAATATGAAATTATTGTATTGTCACGGATCCTCTACAACTATACAAAGTTTCAAGTCGATCCAATGTTTCTAAGTTGGTGAAAATCGCGTTCAAAGATTCCGTTACATAGATACGAAAACACTTTTTTTTATTTTCTGATGATTATGGCCAGGATTTAAAAAATAAATATGAAATTATTGTATTGTCACGGGTCCTTTACAAGTATACAAAGTTTCAAGTCAATCCAGTGTTTCTAAATGAGTGAAAATCGCGTTGAAAGATTCCGTTACATTGATACAAAAACATTTTTTTTCTGATGATTATGGCCAGGATTTTAGAAAATAAATATGAAATTATTGTATTGTCACGGGCCCTCTACAAGTATACAAAGTTTCAAGTCGATCCGATGATTTTAAGTGGGTGAAAATCGCGTTGAAATATTCCGTTACATAGATAGATAAATAGATACAGGTCAAGCTAATATAAAGCGTGTAAAAATAACCTCCCAGCCCGATTTTAACCAGCGACGTATGGATTACTGAAATTATACACCAATAAGTGTTCACTGTTCTACCAACTGAGCTCTTACAACTATTGACTAAAAACTCGACAAGTCCGCAACCTATTATACCAGTTTTCATTTTTTTGATTTTCGGATGATTCTGGCCAGGATTTTAGAAACAAAATATGAAATTATTGTATTGTCACGGTCCTCGACAGGTATACGAAGTTTCAAGTCGATCCAATGTTTCTAAGTGGGTGAAAATCGCGTTGAAAAATTCCGTTACATTGATATAAAAACACGTTTTTTTTTATTTTCTGATGATTATGACCAGGATTGTAGAAAACAAATATGAAATTATTGTATTGTCACGGATCCTCTACAAGTATGCAAAGTTTCAAGTCGATCCAATGTTTCTAAGTAGGTGAAAATCACGTTGAAAGATTCCGTTACGATGTAACGAAAACACTTTTTACACGCTTTATAGTAGCTTGACCTGTATCTATCTATGTATCTATCTATGTAACGAAATATTTAATCGCGATTTTCACCCACTTAAAGTGATTGGATAGACTTGAAACATTGTAAACTTGTAGAGGACTCGTGACAATACATTAATATCATATTTATTTTCTAAAATCGTGGCCATAATCATCAGAAAATCAAAAAAAGGGTTTTTCTATCAATGTAATACGGAATCTTTCAACGCTATTTTCACCCACTTAGAAACATTAGATCGACTTGAAACTTTGTATACTTGTAGAGGACCCGTGACAATACAACAATTTCATATTTATTTTTAAAGTCCTCGCAATAATCATCAGAAAATCAAAAAAAGTGTTTTTGTATTAATGTAACGGAATATTTCAACGCGATTTTCACCCACATAGAAACACTGGATTGATTTGAAACACTGTATACTTGTAAAGGAACCGTGACAATACAATAATTTCATATTTATTTTTTAAAATCCTGGCCATAATCATCAGAAAATAAAAAAAAAAGTGTTTTTGTATCTATGTAACGGAATTTTTCAACGCGATTTTCACCCACTTAAAATCATTGGATAGACTTGAAACTTTGTATAGTTGTAGAGGACTCGTCACAATACATTAATTTCATATTTATTTTCTAAAAACGTGGCCATAATCATCAGAAAATCAAAAAAAGTGTTTTTGTATCAATGTAACGTAATCTTTCAACGCGATTTTCACCCACTTAGAAACATTGTATCGACTTGAAACTTTGTATACTTGTAGAGGATCCGTGACAATACACTAATTTCATATTTTATTTCTAAAATCCTGCCCTGAATCATCCGAGAAAAAAAAAATGAAAACTGCTATAATAGGTTGCGGGCTTGTCGACTTTTATTTAATCGTTCTAAGAGCTCATTTGGTAGAGCAGTGAACTTTTAATGGCGTATAATTTCAGTACTCCATACGTCGCTGGTTCAAATCCGGCTGGGAGGGTTTTTTTTTATAGAAGAATATTATTTTTAGCTCACACTACAATAGTATCAAGTTTATAGATATTTACATTTTTATCTTTTCTGTAAAATATTAAAACTAAAAAATAAAAAAGTAAATAATAATTTTAAAAAACTAAAAGAACACGCTTTATTAGAAAAGTAAAAGATGAAAAATAATTTTAATTTCCAATACACTTGGGATAAAATTAAAGTGGTTAACAAAAAATCATCTCCAACACATAGAGAATAAAACTAGAGTTATCAACAAAAAGAAAATAATTTTATCGAAAGCGTGGGGTGCTTTTTATGATTTTTACATTTTTTTTAGAGAGCTTAGTTTTACCAATATCTGTTTATTATCAAATATACTAATTGATATAGAGCACCCACGCTTTTGATGTTAAATTTATTTTCTTTTTGTTGATAACTCTAGTTTTATTCTATATATGTGTTGGAGATGATTTTTTTGTTGACCACTTTAATTTTATCCCAAACGTATTGGAAATTAAAATTATTTTTCATTTTTTTACACGCTTTATATTAGCTTGACCTGTATCTATGCATCTATTTATCTATCTATCTATCTATCTATGTACGTAACGGAATCTTTCAACGCGATTTTCACCCACTTAAAATCATCGGATCGAATTGATTGACCATCAAAACTGTGGGTGCTTTTTATGATGTTTAAATTTCTTCTTAGAGAGCATACTTTTACCAATATCTGTTTATTATCAAATATATTGATTGATATAGAGCACCCCACGCTTTTGATAGTAAAATTATTTTTTTTTGTTGATAACTCTAGTTTTATTCTATGTGTTGGAGATGATTTTTTTTTGTGACGACTTTAATTTTATCCCAAGCGTATTGGAAATTAATATTATTTTTCATTTTTTAGTTCTCTAATAAAGCGTGTTCTCTTAGTTTTTTAAAATTATTATTTATTTTTTATTTTTTAGTTTTAATATTTTACAGAATGACAAAAATGTAAATATCTTTAAATTCGATACTATTGTAGTATGAGCTAAAATTAATACTCTTCTATAATAAATAATAGTTTTATAAAACTAAAATAACAAACTTTATTAGAAAACGAAAAAGTGAAACATAATTTTAATTTCCAATACGCTTGGGATAAAATAAAGCGGTCAACAAAAAATTCATCTCCAACACATATAGAATAAAATTAGAGTTATCAACAAAAAGAAAATAATTTTACCATCAAAAGCGTGCGGTGCTCTATATCAATTAATATATTTTTTATAATAAACATATATTGGTTAAAGTAAGCTCTCTAAGAAGAAAGTGTATAAATCATAAAAATCACCCCACGCTTTTGATGGTAAAATTATTTTCTTTTTGTTGATAACTCTAATTTTATTCTGTATGTGTTGGAGATCATTTTTTTGTTGAACACTTTATTTTATCCCAAGCGTATTAGCAATTAAAATTACTTTTCTTTTTCTAGTTTTCTAGTAAGCGCATTCTTTTAGTTTTTTAAAACTATTATTTATTTTTTATATTTTAGTTTTAATATTTTACAGAATAAGGTAAAAATGTAAATATTTTTAAATTAGATACTATTGTAGTATGAGCTAAAAGTAATACTCTTCTATAAACAAAACCCCTCCCAACCGGATTTGAACCAGCGACATAGGGATTTCTGAAATTATATACCACTAAGAGTTCACTGCCCTACCAACTGAGCTCTTACAACGATTGACTAAAACCTCGACAAGTCCGCAACCTATTACACCAGTTTTCATTTTTTTTTTCGGATGATTCTGGCCAGGATTTTAGAAAATGAATATGAAATTATTGTATTGTCACGGGTCCTCTACACGTATACAAAGTTTCAAGTCGATCCAATGTTTCTAAGTGGGTGAAAATCACGTTGAAAAATTCCATTACATTGATACAAAAACACGTTTTTTTTATTCTCTGATGATTACGACCAGGATTTTAGAAAATAAATATGAAATTATTGTATTGTCACGGGTCCTCTACAAGTATACAAAGTTTCTAGACGATCCAATGTTTTTAAGTTGGTGAAAATCGCGTTGAAAGATTCCGGTACACAGATACGAAAACACTTTTTTTTTATTTTCTGATGATTACGGCCAGGATTTTAAAAAATAAATATGAAATTATTGTATTGTCACGGGTCCTTTACAAGTATACAAAATTTCAAGTCAATCCAGTGTTTCTAAGTGAGTGAAAATCGCGTTGAAAGATTCCGTTACATTTATACAAAAACACTATTTTTTATTTTCTGATGATTATGGCCAGGATTTTAGAAAATAATTATGAAATTATTGTATTGTCACGGGCCCTCTACAAGTATACAAAGTTTCAAGTCGATCCGATGATTTTAAGTGGGTGAAAGTCGTGTTGAAAAATTCCGTTACATAGATAGATAGGTAGATAGATACAGGTGAAGCTAATATAAAGCGTGTAAAAAAAATCTCCCAGCCGGATTTGAACCAGCGACGTATGGATTACTGAAATTATATACCACTATGTGTTCACTGTTCTACCAACTGAGCTCTTACAACGATTGACTAAAAACTCGACAAGTCCGCAACCTATTATACCAGTTTTCATTTTTTTGATTTTCGGATGATTCTGGCCAGGATTTTAGAAACAAAATATGAAATTATTGTATTGTCACGAGTCCTCGACACGTATACAAAGTTTCAAGTCGATCCAATGTTTCTAAGTGGGTGAAAATCGCGTTGAAAGATTCTGTTACATTGACATAAAAACACGTTTTTTTTATTTTCTGATGATTATGACCAGGATTTTAGAAAACAAATATGAAATTATTGTATTGTCACGGGTCCTCTACAAGTATGCAAAGTTTCAAGTCGATCCAATGTTTCTAAGTAGGTGAAAATCACGTTGAAAGATTCCGTTACGTTGATACGAAAACACTTTTTACACGCTTTATATTAGCTTGACCTGTATCTATCTATCTATTTATCTATCTATCTATCTACGTAACGAAATTTTTAACGCGATTTTCACACACTTAAAATCATTGGATAGACTTGAAACTTTGTATACTTGTAGAGGACTCGTGACAATACATTAATATCATATTTATTTTCTAAAATCGTGGCCACAATCATCACAAAATCAAAAAAAGTGTTTTTCTATCAATGAAACGGAATCTTTCAACGCAATTTTCACCCACTTAGAAACATTAGATCGACTTGAAACTTTGTATACTTGTAGAGGACCCGTGACAATACAACAATTTCATATTTATTTTATAAAGTCCTCGCAGTAATCATCAGAAAATCAAAAAAAGTGTTTTTGTATTAATGTAACGGAATATTTCAACGCGATTTTCACCCACTTAGAAACACTGGATTGATTTGAAACATTGTATACTTGTAGAGGAACCGTGACAATACAATAATTTCATATTTATTTTTTAAAATCCTGGCCATAATCGTCAGAAAAAAAAAATTTTGTATCTATGTAACGGAATGTTTCAACGTGATTTTCACCCACTTAAAATCATTGGATAGACTTGAAACTTTGCATATTTGTAGAAGACTCGTGACAATATATTAATTTCATATTTATTTTCTAAAATCGTGGCCATAATCATTATAAAATCAAAAAAAATATTTTTGTATCAATGTAATCTTTCAACACGATTTTCACCCACTTAGAAATATTGAATCGACTTGAAACTTTGTATACGGGTAGGGGACCCGTAACAATACAATAATTTCATTTTTTATTTCTTAAATCCTGGTCAGAATCTTCCGAAAAAAAAATGAAAACTGCTATAATAGGTTGCGCGCTTGTCGACTTTTTATTTAATCGTTGTAAGAGCTCAGTTGTTAGAGCAGTGAACTTTTAATGGCGTATAATTTCAGTAATCCATATGTCGCGGGTTCAAATCCGACTGGGATTGCTTTTTATACAAGATTATTACTTTTAGCTCACACTAAAATAATATCAAATTTAAGGATATTTACATTTTTATCTTATTCTGTAAAATATTAAAACTAAAAAATAAAAAATAAATAATAGTTTTAAAAAACTAAAAGAACACACTTTATTAGAAAACTAAAAAATGAAAAATTATTTTAATTTCCAATACACTTGGGATAAAATTAAAGTGGTTAACAAAAAATCATCTCCAACACATGTAGAATAAAACTAGAGTTATCAACAAAAAGAAAATAACTTCACCATCAAAAGCGTGGGGTGCTTTTTATGATTCTACATTTTTTCTTAGAAAGCTTACTTTTACCAATATCTGTTTATTATCAAATATATTGATTGATATAGAACACCCCACGCTTTTAATGGTAAAATTATTTTCTTTTTGTTGATAATTTTAGTTTTATTCTAAATGTGTTGGAGATGATTTTTTTGTTGACCACTTTAATTTTATCCCAAGCGTATTAGAAATTAAAATTATTGTTCATTTCTTAGTTTTTTAATAAAGCGTGTTCTTTTAGTTTTTAAAACTATTATTTATTTTTAATTTTTCAGTTTTAATATTTTACAGAATAAGACAAAATTGTAAATATCTTTAAATTCGATACTATTGTAGTATGAGCTAAAACTTCTATAATAAATAATAGTTTTAAAAAACTAAAAGAACACGCTTTATTAGAAAACTAAAAAATGAAAAATAATTTTTATATTCCAATACGCTTGGGATAAAATAAAGTGGTCAACAAAAAAATCATCTCCAACACAAAAAATAGAACAAAACTAGTTATCAACAAAAAGAAAATCATTTTACCTTCAAAAGCGTGGGGTGCTCTATATCAATTAATATATTTGATAATAAACAGATATTGGTAAAAGAAAATCTCTAAGAAGAAAATGTAAAAATCATAAAAATCACCCAACGCTTTTGATGGTAAAATTATTTTCTTTTTGTTGATAACTCTAATTTTTGTTCTATATGTGTTGGAGATGATTTTTTTGTTGACCACTTTATTTAATCCCAAGCGTATTGGAAATTAAAATTATTTTTCATTTTCTAGTTTTCTAATAAGCGTGTTTATTATTTATCATGAACCACTCATCATAGTATATATCTCTCTCTACCGAACTTATAACTTAATGCTCTTTCGAGTGCCTCTTACCAATTTATTATTAATAAGCGTGTTCTTTTAGTTTTTTAAAACTATTATTTATTTTTTATTTTTAGTTTCAATATTTTACAGAATAAGATAAAAATGTAAATATTTTTAATTTGGATACTATTGTAGTATGAGCTAAAAGTAATACTCTTCTATAAAAAAACCTCCCAGCTGGATTTGAACCAGCCACATAGGGATTTCTGAAATTATACCACTAAGAGTTCACTGCTCTACCAACTGAGCTCTTACAATGATTGACTAAAAACTCGACAATTCCGCAACCTATTATACCAGTTTTCATTTTTTTTTTTCGGATGATGTGGCAAGGATTTTTGAAACAAAATATGAAATTATTGTATTGTCACGGGTCGTCTATACGTATACAAAGTTTCAAGTCGATCCAATGTTTCTAAGTGGGTGAAAATCACGTTGAAATATTCCGTTAATTGATACAAAAAGACGCTTTTTTGATTCTGTGATGATTATGGCCAGGATTTTAGAAAATAAATATGAAATTATTCTATTGTCACGGGTCCTCTACAAGGATACAAAGTTTCAAGTCGATCCAATGTTTCTAAGTTGGTGAAAATCGCGTTGAAAGATTCCGTTACATAGATACGAAAACACTTTTTTTTTTTTGATTTTCTGATGATTATGGCCAGGATTTTAAAAAATAAATATGA
Organism: Diploptera punctata; assembly: GCA_030220185.1. NCBI lineage: Eukaryota > Metazoa > Arthropoda > Insecta > Blattodea > Blaberidae > Diploptera > Diploptera punctata. Next base: position 3,403,806 of record JASPKZ010009790.1, read on the forward strand.
AATTATTGTATTGTCCCGGGTCCTTTACAAGTATACAAAATTTCAAGTCAATCCAGTGTTTCTAAGTGAGTGAAAATCGCGTTGAAAGATTCCGTTACATTGATACAAAAAAACTTTTTTTCATTTTCTGATGATTATGGCGAGGATTTTAGAAACAAAATATGAAATTATTGTATTGTCACGGGTCTTCTACACGTATACAAAGTTTCAAGTCGATCCAATGTTCCTAAGTGGGTGAAAATCGCGTTGAAATATTCCGTTACATTGATACAAAAACACTTTTTTTTATTTTCTGATGATTATGGCGAGGATTTTAGAAACAAAATATGAAATTATTGTATTGTCACGGGTCCTCGACACGTATACAAAGTTTCAAGTCGATCCAATGTTTCTAAGTGGGTGAAAATCGCGTTGAATGATTCTGTTACATTGATATAAAAACACGTTTTTTTTTATTTTCTGATGATTATGACCAGAATTTTAGAAAACAAATATGAAATTATTGTATTGTCACGGGTCCTCTACAAGTATGCAAAGTTTCAAGTTGATCCAATGTTTCTAAGTAGGTGAAAATCACGTTGCAAGATTCCGTTAAGTTGATACGAAAACACTTTTTACACGCTTTATATTAGCTTGACCTGTATCTATCTATCTATTTATCTATCTATCTATCTATCTAACGAAATCTTTAAACGCGATTTTCACCCACTTAAAATCATTGCATAGACTTGAAACTTTGTATACTTGTAGAGGACTCGTGACAATACATTAATATCATATTTATTTTCTAAAATCGTGGCCATAATCAACAGAAAATCAAAAAAAGTGTTTTTCTATCAATGTAACGGAATCTTTCAACGCGATTTTCACCCACTTAGAAACATTAGATCGACTTGAAACTGTGTATACTTGTAGAGGACCCGTGACAATACATAAATTTCATATTTATTTTCTAAAGTCCTCGCGATAATCATCAGAAAATCAAAAAAAGTGTTTTTGTATTAATGTAACGGAATATTTCAACGCGATTTTCACCCACTAAGAAACACTGGGTTGATTTGAAACATTGTATATTTGTAGAGGAACTGTGACAATACAATAATTTCATATTTATTTTTTAAAACCTTGGCCATAATCATCAGAAAATAAAAAAAAGTGTTTTTGTATCTATGTAACGGAATGTTTCAACTCGATTCTCACCCACTTAAAATCATCGGATAGACTTGAAACTTTGTATATTTGTAGAGGACTCGTGACAATACATTAATTTCTTATTTATTTTCTAAAATCGTGGCCATAATCATCAGAAAAACAAACAAGTGTTTTTGTATCAATGTAACGTAATATTTCAACGCGATTTTCACCCACTTAGAAACATTGTATCGACTTGAAATTTGTATACTTGTAGAGGACCCGTGACAATACAGTAATTTCATATTTATTTTCTAAAATCCTGGCCATAATCATCAGAAAATCAAAAAAAGTGTTTTTGTATCAATGTAACGGAATTTTTCAACGCGATTTTCACCCACTTAGAAATATTGGATGGACTTGAAACTTTCTATACGTGTAGGGGACCCGTAACAATACAATAATTTCATATTTTATTTCTAAAATCCTGCCCAGAATCATCCGAAAAAAAAATGAAAACTGCTATAATAGGTTGCGAGCTTGTCGACTTTTTATTTAATCGTTGTAAGAGCTCATTTGGTAGAGCAGTGAACTTTTAATGGCGTATAATTTCAGTATTCCATACGTCGCTGGTTCAAATACGGCTGAGAGGGTTTTTTATAGAAGATTATTATTTTTAGCTCACACTACAATAGTATCAAATTTATAGATATTTACATTTTTATCTTATTCTGTAAAATATTAAATTTAAAAAATAATAAATACATAATAGTTTTAAAAAAACTAAAAGAACACGCTATATTAGAAAACTAAAAAATGAAAAATAATTTTAATTTGCAATACACTTGGGATAAAATTAAAGTGGTTAACAAAAAAATCATCTCCAACACATATAGAATAAAACTAGAGTTATCAACAAAAAGAAAATAATTTTACCATCAAAAGCGTGGGGTGCTTTTTATGATTTTTACATTTTTTTTTCTTCGAGAGCTTAGTTTTACCAATATCTGTTTATTATCAAATATATTAATTGATATAGAGCACCCCATGATTTTGATGGTAAAATTACTTTCTTTTTGTTGATAACTCTAGTTTTATTCTATATGTGTGGGAGATGATTTTTTTGTTGACCACTTTAATTTTATCCCAAACGTATTGGAAATTAAAATTATTTTTCATTTTTTTACACGCTTTATATTAGCTTGACCTGTATCTATCTATCTATCTACGTAACGGAATCTTTCAACGCGATTCTCACCCATTTAAAATCATCCGATCGACTTGATTGACCATCAAAAGCGTGGGGTGCTTTTTATGATGTTTAAATTTCTTCTTAGAGAGCTTACTTTTACCAATATCTGTTTATTATCAAATATATTGATTGATATAGAGCACCCCACGCTTTTGATGGTAAAATTATTTTCTTTTTGTTGATAACTCTAATTTATTCTATATGTGTTGGAGATGATTTTTTTGTTGACCACTTTAATTTTATCCCAAGCGTATTGGAAATTAAAATTATTTTTCATTTTTTAGTTTTCTAATAAAGCGTGTTCTTTTAGTTTTTTAAAACTATTATTTATTTTTTATTTTTTAGTTTTAATATTTTACAGAATAAGATAAAAATGTAAATATATTTAAATTCGATACTATTGTAGTATGAGCTAAAAGTAATACTCTTCTATAAAAAAACCCTCCCAGCCGGATTTGAACCAGCGACGTATGGACTACTGAAATTATATACCACTAAGAGTTCACTGCTCTACCAACTGAGCTCTTACAACGATTGACTAAATAGTCGACAAGTCCGCATCCTATTATACCAGTTTTCATTTGTTTTATTTTCGGATGATTCTGGCCAGGATTTTAGTAACAAAATATGAAATTATTGTATTGTCACGAGTTCTCTACACGTATACAAAGTTTCAAGTCGATCCAATGTTTCTAAGTGGGTGAAAAATCGCGTTGTGAAAGATTCCGTTACATTGATACAAAAACACTTTTTTTAATTTTCTGATGATTATGGCCAGGATTTTAGAAAATAAATATGAGATTATTGTATTGTCACGGGTCCTCTACAAGTATACAAAGTTTCAAGTCGATACAATGTTTCTAAGTGGGTGAAAATCGCGTTGAAAAATTCCGTTACATTGATACAAAAACACTTTTTTTGATTTTCTGATGATTATGGCCAGGATTTTAGAAAATAAATATGAAATTATTGTATTTTCACGGGTCCTCTACAAATATACAAAGTTTTAAGTCGATCCAATGATTTTAAGTGGGTGAAAATCGCGTTGAAAGATTCCGTTACATTGATACAAAAACATTTTTTTTTGATTTTCTGATGATTATGGCCAGGATTTTAGAAAATAAATATGAAATTATTGTTTTGACACGGGTCCTCTACAAGTATACAAAGTTTGAAGTCGATACAATGTTTCTAAGTGGGTGAAAATCGCGTTAAAAATTACGTTACATTGATACAAAAACACTTTTTTTGATTTTATGATGATTATGGCTACGATTTTAGAAAGTAAATATGAAGTTAATGTATTGTCACGAGTCCTCTACAAGCATACAAAGTTTCAAGTCTATCCAATGATCATAAGTGGGTGAAAATCGCGTTTAAAGATTTCGTTACATAGATAGATAGATACAGGTCAAGCTAATATAAAGCGTGTAACAAGTTTTTTTGTATCAACGTAACGGAATTTTTGAACGTGATATTCGCCCACTTAGAAACATTGGATCGACTTGAAACTTTGTATACTTGTAGAGGACCCGTGACAATACAATAATTTCATATTTATTTTCTAAAATCCTGGTCATAATCATCAGGAAATAAAGAAAACGTGTTTTTATATCAATGTAACAGAATTTTTCGACGCTATTTTCACCCACTTAGAAACATTGCATCGATTTGAAACTTTGTATACGTGTCGAGGACCCGTGACAATACAACAATTTCATATTTATTTTCTAAAATCCTGGTCATAATCATCAGGAAATAAAAAACCGTGTTTTTATATCAATGTAACAGAATTTTTCGACGCTATTTTCACCCTCTTAGAAACACTGGATTGACTTTAAACTTTGTATACTTGTTGAGAACCCGTGACAATACAATAATTTCATATACATTTTCTAAAATCCTGGCCATAATCATCAGAAAATATAAAAAAAACGTGTTTTTGTATCAATGTAACGGAATCTTTCAACGTGATTTTCACCCACTTAGAAACATTGGATCGACTTGAAACATTGTATACGTGTAGAGGACCCGTGACAATAAAATAATTTCATATTTTATTTCTAAAATCCTGGCCAGAACCATTCGTAAATTTAAAAAAAATGAAAACTGGTATAATAGGTTGTAGACTTGTCGAGTTTTTAGTCATTCGTTGTAAGAGCTAAGTTGGTAGAGCAGTGAACTCTTAGCGGTATATAATTTCAGAAATCCCTATGTCGCAAGTTCAAATCCGGCTGGGAGGGTTTTTTATAGAAGAGTATTCACAGTAATATAATGTACGGTTAAAAACTATAATATAGTTACCTTGTAGGTCCGTCTCCTCAACTTAAGTTCTTTTAAAACTCTGTAGGCCTTTCGGGACTAGTCCCATCATCAGCAGAATGCATTAGGTATTACTTTTAGCTCATACTACAATAGTATCCAATTTAAAAATATTTACATTTTTATCTTATTCTGTAAAATATTAAAAATAAAAAATAAATAATTGTTTTAAAAAACTAAAAGAACACGTTTATTAGAAAACTAGAAAATATAAAATAATTTTAATTTCCAATACGCTTGGGATAAAATAAAGTGGTCAACAAAAAAATCATCTCCAACACATATAGAATAAAATTAGAGTTATCAACAAAAAAGAAAATAATTTTACCATCAAAAGCGTGGGGTGATTTTTATGATTTTTACATTTTCTTCTTAGAGAGCTTACTTTTACCAATATCTCTTTATTGTGAAATATATTAATTGATATAGAGCACCCCACGCTTTTGAAGGTAAAATGATTTTCTTTTTGTTGATAACTCTAGTTTTGTTCTATATGTGTTGGAGATGATTTTTTTGGTTGACCACTTTATTTTATCCCAAGCGTATTGGAATATAAAATTATTTTTCATTTTTTAGTTTTCTAATAAAGCGTGTTCTTTTAGTTTTTTAAAACTATTATTTATTATAGAAGTTTTAGCTCATACTACAATAGTATCGAATTTAAAGATATTTACATTTTTGTCTTATTCTGTAAAATATTAAAACTAAAAAATAAAAAATAAATATTAGTTATAAAAACTAAAAAAACACGCTTTATTAAAGAACTAAAAAATGAACAATAATTTTAATTTCCAATACGCTTGGGATAAAATTAAAGTGGTCAACAAAAAAATCATCTCCAACACATTTAGAATAAAACTAGAGTTATCAACAAAAAGAAAATAATTTTACCATTAAAAGCGTGGGGTCCTTTATATCAATCAATATATTTGATAATAAACAGATATTGGTAAAAGTAAGCTCTCTAAAAAAAATGTAAAAATCATAAAAAGCACCCCACGCTTTTGATGGTAAAATTATTTTCTTTTTGTTGATAACTTTAGTTTTATTCTACATGTGTTGGAGATGATTTTTTGTTAACTACTTTAATGTTATCCCAAGTGTATTGGAAATTAAAATTATTTTTAATTTTTTAGTTTTCTAATATAGTGTGTTCTTTTAGTTTTTTAAAACTATTATTTATTTTTTATTCTTTAGTTTTAATATTTTACAGAATAAGATAAAAATGTAAACATCTTTAAATTTTATACTATTGTAGTGTGAGCTAAAAGTAATAATCTTCTATAAAAAGCAATCCCAGCCGGATTTGAACCAGCGACGTATGGATTACTGAAATTATACGCCAATAATAGTTCACTGCTCTTCCTACTGAGCTCTTACAACGATTAAATAAAAAGTCGACAAGCCCGCAACTTATAATAGCAGTTTTCATTTTTTTTTCGGATGTTTCTGACCAGGATTTTAGAAATAAAATATGAAATTATTGTATTGTCACGGGTCCCCCACACGTATACAAAGTTTCCAGTCGATCCAATATTTCCAAGTGGGTGAAAATCGCGTTGAAAGATACCGTTACATTGATACAAAAACACTTTTTTTGATTTTCTGATGATTATGGCCAGGATTTTTGAAAATAAATATGAAATTATTGTATTGTCACGGGTCCTCTACAAGTATACAAGGTTTCTAGTCGATACAATGTTTCTAAGTGGGTGAAAATTGCGATGAAAAATTACGTTACATTGATACAAAAACACTTTTTTTTATTTTCTGATTATTATGGCTACGATTTTAGAAAGTAAATATTAAATTAATGTATTGTCACGAGTCTTCTACAAGTATACAAAGTTTCAAGTCAATCCAATGTTTTTAAGTGCGTGAAAATCGCGTTTAAAGATTTCGTTACATAGATAGATAGATACATGTCAAGCTAATATAAAGCGTGTAAAAAGTTTTTTTGTATCAACGTAACGGAATTTTTCAACGCGATTTTCACCCACTTAGAAACACTGGATTGATTTGAAACATTGTATACTTGTAAAGGAACCGTGACAATATAATAATTTCATATTTATTTTTTAAAATCCTGGCCATAATCATCAGAAAATAAAAAAAGTGTTTTTGTATCTATGTAACGGAATCATTCAACGCGATTTTCACGCACTTAAAATCATCGGATCGACTTGATTGATCATCAAAAGTGTGGGGTGCTTTTTATGATGTTTAAATTTCTTCTTAGAGAGCTTACTTTTACCAATATTGATTGATATAGAGCACCCCACGTTTTGATGGTAAAATTATTTTCTTCTTGTTGATAACTCTAGTTTTATTCTATATGTGTTGGAGATTATTTTTTTGTTGACCACCTTAATTTTATCCCAAGCGTATTGGAAATTAATATTATTTTTCATTTTTTAGTTTTCTAATAAAGCGTGTTCTTTTAGTTTTTTAAATTATTTTTTATTTTTTAGTTTTAATATTTTACAGAATAAGACAAAAATGTAAATATCTTTAAATTCGATACTATTGTAGTATGAGCTAAAAGTAATACTCTTCTATAATAAATAATAGTTTTAAAAAATTAAAAAAACACGCTTTATTAGAAAACTAAAAAATGAAAAATAATTTTATTTTCCAATACGCTTGGGATAAAATAAAGCGGTCAACAAAAAAATAATCTCCGACACATATAGAATAAAATTAGAGTTATCAACAAAAAGAAAATAATTTTACCATCAAAAGCGTGCGGTGCTCTATATGAATTAATATATTTGATAATAAACAGATTTTGGTAAAAGTAAGCTCTCTAAGAAGAAAATGTAAAAATCATAAAAATCACCCCACGCTTTTGATGGTAAAATTATTTTCTTTTTGTTGATAACTCTAACTTTATTCTATATGTGTTGGAAATGACTTTTTTGTTGACCAATTTATTTTATCCCAAGCGTATTGGAAATTAAAATTATTTTTCATTTTTTAGTTTTCTAATAAAGCGTGTTCTTCTAGTTTTTTAAAACTATTATTTATTTTTTATTTTTTAGTTTTAATATTTTACAGAATAAGATAAAAATGTAAATATCTTTAAATTCGATACTATTGTAGTATGAGCTAAAGGTAATACTCTTCTATAAAAAACCCTCCCAGCCGGATTTGAACCAGCGACATAGGGATTTCTGAAATTATATACCACTAAGAGTTCACGGCTGTACCAACTGAGCTCTTGACTAAAAACTCGACAAGTTCGCAACCTATTATACCAGTTTTCATTTTTTTTCGGATGATTCTGGCCAGGATTTTAGAAACAAAATATGAAATTATTGTATTGTCACGGGTCCTCTACACGTATACAAAGTTTCAAATCAATCCAGTGTTTCTAAGTGTGTGAAAATAGCATCGAAATCTTCTGTTACATTGATATAAAAACACGTTTTTTTATTTTCTGATGATTATGACAAGGATTTTAGAAAATAAATATGAAATTATTGTATTGTCACGGTTCCTCTACAAGTATACAAAGTTACAAGTCGATCCAATGTTTCTAATTGGGCGAAAATCACGTTGAAATATTCCGTTACGTTGATACAAAAAAAGTTTTTACACGCTTTATATTAGCTTGACCTGTATCAATCTATCTATGTAACGAAATTTTTAAACGCGATTTTCACCAACTTAGGATCATTGGATAGAAGTTGAAACTTTGTATACTTGTAGAGGACTCGTGACAATACATTGATTTCATTTTTACTTTCTAAAATCGTAGCCATAATCATCAGAAAATAAAAAAAGAGTGTTTTTGTATCAATGTAACGTAATCTTTCAACGCGATTTTCACCCACTTAGAAACATTGTATCGACTTGAAACTTTGTATAATTGTAGAGGACCCGTGACAATGCAATAATTTCATATTTATTTTCTAAAATCCTGGCCAGAATCATCCGAAAATGAAATAAAAATGAAAACTGCTATTATAGGTTGCGGGCTTTTCGTCTTCTTATTTAATCGTTGTAAGAGCTCAGTTGGTAGAGCAGTGAACTATTAGTGGCGTATAATTTCAGTAATCCATACGTCGCTGGTTCAAATCCGGCTGGGATTGCTTTTTATAGAAGATTATTACTTTTAGCTCACATTACAATAGTATCAAATTTAAAGATATTTACATTTTTATCTTATTCTGTAAAATATTAAAACTAAAAAATAAAAAATAATAATAGTTTTAAAAAACTAAAAGAACACGCTTTATTAGAATACTAAAAAATGAAAAATAATTTTAATTTGCAATACACTTGGGATAAAATTAAAGTGGTTAACAAAAAAATCATCTCCAACACATATAGAATAAAACTAGAGTTATCAACAAAAAGAAAATAATTTTACCATCAAAAGCGTGGGGTGCTTTTTATGATTTTTACATTTTTTTCTTAGAGAGTTTAGATTTACCAATATATGTTTATTATCAAATATATTGATTGATATAGAGCACCCCAGGTTTTTATGATAAAATTATTTTCTTTTTGTTGATAACTCTAGTTTTATTCTAAATGTGTTGAAGATGATTTTTTTGTTGACCACTTTAATTTTATCCCAAGCGTATTGGAAATTAAAATTATTGTTCATTTTTTAGTTTTTTAATAAAGCGTGTTCTTTGAGTTTTTAAAACTATTAGTTATTTTTAATTTTTTAATTTTAATATTTTACAGAATAAGACAAAAATGTAAATATATTTAAATTCGATACTATTGTAGTATGAGCTAAAACTTCTATAACAAATAATAGTTTTAAGAAACTAAAATAACACGCTTTATTTGAAAACTAAAAAATGAAAACAAATTTTATATTCCAATACGCTTGGGATAAAATAAAGTGGTCAACAAAAAAATCATCTCCAACACAAAAAATAGAACAAAACTAGAGTTATCAACAAAAAAAGTCATTTTACCTTCAAAAGGGTGGGGTGCCCTATATCAATTAATATATTTGATAATAAAGAGATGTTGGTAAAATTAAGCTCTCTAAGAAGAAAATGTAAAAATCTAAAAATCACCCCACGTTTTTGATGGTAAAATTATTTTCTTTTTGTTGATAACTCTAATTTTATTCTCTATGTGTTGGAGATGATATTTTTGTTGACCACTTTATTTTATCCCAAGCGTATTGGAAATTAAAATTATTTTTCATTTTCTAGTTTTCTAATAAGCGTGTTCTTTTAGTTTTTCAAAACTATTTATTTTTTAGTTTTAATATTTTACAGAATAAGATGAAAATATAATATTTTTAAATTGGATACTATTGTAGTATGAGCTAAAAGTAATACTCTTCTATAAAGAAAAACCTCCCAGCTGGATTTTAACCTGCGACATAGGTATTTTTGAAATTATATACCGCTAAGAGTTCACTGCTCTTACAATTTAGCTCTTACAACGATTCACTAAAAACTCGACAAGTCTGCAACCTATTATACCAGTTTTCATTTTTTTTTATTTTCGTATGATTCTGGCCAGGATTTTAGAAACAAAATATGAAATTATTGTATTGTCATGGGTCCTCTACACGTATACAAAGTTTCAAGTCGATCCAATGTTCCTAAGTGGGTGAAAATCAGGTTGAAAAATTCTGTTACATTGATACAAAAACACGTTTTTTTATTTTCTGATGATTATGGCCAGGATTTTAGAATATATATATGAAATTATTGTATTGTCACGGGTTCTCTACAAGTATACAAAGTTTAAAGTCAATCCGGTGTTTCTAAGAGAGTGAAAATAGCGTCGAAAAATTATGTTACATTGATATAAAAACACGGTTTTTTATTTTCTGATGATTATGACCAGGATTTTAGAAAATTAATATGATATTTTTGTATTGTCACGGGTCCTCGAAACGTATACAAAGTTTCAAGTCGATCCAATGTCTCTAAGTGGGTGAAAATAGCGTCAAAAATTCTGTTACATTGATATAAAAACACGTTTTTTTATTTTCTGATGATTATGACCAGGATTTTAGAAAATAAATATGAAATTATTGTATTGTCACGGGTCCTCTGCAAGTATACAAAGTTTCAAGTCGATCCAATGTTTCTAAGTGGGCGAAAATCACGTTCAAAAATTCCGTTACGTTGATACAAAAAAAATTGTTACACGCTTTATATTAGCTTGACCTGTATCTATCTATCTATCTTTGTAACGAAATCTTTAAACGCGATTTTCACCCACTTATAATCATTGGATAGACTTGAAACTTTGTATACTTGTAGAGGACTTGTGACAATACATTAATTTCATATTTACTTTCTAAAATCTTAGCGATAATCATCATAAAATCAAAAAAAGTGTTTTTGTATCAATGTAACGTAATTTTTAACGCTATTTTCACCCACTTAGAAACATTGTATCGACTTGAAACTTTGTATACTTGTAGAGGACCCGTGTCAATACAAGAATTTCATATTTATTTTCTAAAATCCTGGCCATAATCAGCAGAAAATCAAAACAAGTGTTTTTGTATCAATGTAACGGAATCTTTAAACGTGATTTTCACCCACTTAGGAATGTTGGATCGACTTGAAACTTTGTATACGTGTAGGGGACCCGGGACAATACAATAATTTCATATTTTATTTCTAAAATCCTGGTCAGAATCTTCCGAAAAAAAAAATGAAAACTGCTATTATAGGTTGCGGGCTTGTCGACTTTTTATTTAATCTTTGTAAGAGCCCAGTTGGTAGAGCAGTGAACTTTTAATGGCGTAAAATTTCAGTAATCCATACGTCGCGGGTTCAGATCCGGCTGGGATTGCTTTTTATACAAGATTATTACTTTTAGCTCACACTACAATAGTATCAAATTTAAGGATATTTACATTTTACTCTTATTCTGTAAAATACTAAAAATAAAAAATAAAAAGTAAATAATAGTTTTAAAAAACTAAAAGAACACACTTTATTAGAAAACTAAAAATTAAAAATAATTTTAATTTATCCCAAGCGTATTGGAAATTAAAATTATTTTTCATTTTCTAGTTTTCTAATAAGCGTGTTCTTTTAGTTTTTTAGAACTATTATTTATTTTTATTTTTTAGTTTTAATATTTTGCAGAATGAGATAAAAATGTAAATATTTTTAAATTGGATACTATTGTAGTATGAACTAAAAGTAATACTCTTCTATAAAAAAAACCCTCCCAGCCGGATTTAAACCAGCGACATAGGGATTTCTGAAATTATATACCACTAAGAGTTCACTGCTCTACCAACTGAGCTCTTACAACGATTGTCAAAAAACTCGACAAGTCCGCAACCTATTATACCAGTTTTCATTTTTTTTTATTTTCGGATGATTCTGGCCAGGATTTTAGAAACAAAATATGAAATTATTGTATTGTCACGGGTCCTCTACACGTATACAATGTTTCAAGTCGATCCAATGTTTCTAAGTGGGTGAAAATCACGTTGAAATATTCCGTTACATTGATACAAAAACAGTTTTTTTTAATTTTCTGATGATTATGGCCAGGATTTTAGAAAATATATATGAAATTATTGTATTATCACGGGTCCTCTACAAGTATACAAAGTTTAAAGTCAATCCAGTGTTTCTAAGAGGGTGAAAATAGCGTCGAAAAATTCTATTACATTGATATAAAAACACGTGTCTTTATTTTCTGATGATTATGACCAGGATTTTAGAAAATAAATATGAAATTATTGTATTGTCACGAGTCCTCTGCAAGTATTCAAAGTTTCAAGTCGATCCAATGTTTCTAAGTGGGTGAAAATCACGTTGAAAAATTCCGTTACGTTGGTACAAAAAAAACTTTTTACACGCTTTATATTAGCTTGACCTGTATCTATCTATCTATGTAAGAAACTTTTTAACGCGATTTTCAACCACTTGTAATCATTGGATAGACTTCAAACTTTGTATACTTGTAGAGGACTCGTGACAATACATTAATTTCATATTTACTCTCTAAAATCGTAGCCATAATCATCATAAAATCAAAAAAAGTGTTTTTGTATCAATGTAACGTAATTTTTAACGCGATTTTCTCCCACTTAGAAACATTGTATCGACTTGAAACTTTGTATACTTGTAGAGGACCCGTGACAATACAATAATTTCATATTTATTTTGTAAAATCCTGGCCATAATCATCAGAAAATCAAAAAAAGCGTTTTTGTATCAATGTAACGGAATTTTTCAACGCGATTTTCACCCACTTAGAAATATTGGATCGACTGGAAACTTTGTATACGTGTAGGGGACCCGTGACAATTCAATAATTTCATTTTTTATTTCTAAAATCCTGGTCAGAATATTCCGAAAAAGAATGAAAACTGCTATTATAGGTTGCGGGCTTGTCGACTTTTTATTTAATCGTTGTAAGAGCGCAGTTGGTAGAGCAGTGAACTTTTAATGGCGTATAATTTCAGTAATCCATATGTCGCGGGTTCAAATCCGGCTGGGATTGCTTTTTATACAAGATTATTACTTTTAGCTCACACTACAATAGTATCAATTTTAAGGATATTTACATTTTTATCTTATTCTGTAAAATATTAAAAATTAAAAAATAAAATATAGTTTTAAAAAACTAAAAGAACACACTTTATTAGAAAACTAAAAAATGAAAAATTATTAAATTTCCAATACACTTGGGATAAAATTAAAGTGGTTAACAAAAAAATCATCTCCAACACGTATAGAATAAAACTAGAGTTATAAACAAAAAGAAAATAATTTTACCATCAAAAGCGTGGGGTGCTTTTTATGATTTTTACATTTTTTTCTTAGAGAGCTTAGTTTTACCAATATCTGTTTATTATCAAATATATTAATTGATATAGAGTACCCCACGCTTTTGATGGTAAGATTATTTTCTTTTTTGTTGATAACTCTAGTTTTATTCTATATGTGTTGGAGATGATTTTTTTGTTGACCACTTTATTTTATCCCAAGCGTATTGGAAATTAAAATTATTTTTCATTTTCTAGTTTTCTAATAAGCGTGTTCTTTTAGTTTTTTAAAACTATTTATTATTTTTTATTTTTTAGTTTTAATATTTCACAGAATAAGATAAAAATGTAAATATTTTTAAATTCGATACTATTGTAGTTCAAGATGGATACAACATGTTCATCGAATAGAAGATCACAGAATACCCAAACTAATGTTAAGATATCAACCTGCAGGAAGAAGAAGACCAGGACGTCCACTCAAAAGACTTCTGGATGGTGTTTCTCTTGAGGCCGAAACAGGTCAACAAATGGCCTAAATTCGTGAATGTACTATGATGATGATGATACTATTGTAGTATGAGCTAAAAGTAATACTCTTCTATAAAAAAAATCCTCCCGTCCGGATTTGAACCAGCGACATAGGAACTTCTGAAATTATATATCACTAAGAGTTCACTGCTCTACCAACTGAGCTCTTACAAAGATTGACGAAAAACTCGACAAGTCCGGAACCTATTATACCAGTTTTCATTTTTTTTTTTTCATTTTCGGATGTTTCTGGCCAGGATTTTAGAAACAAAATATGAAACTATTGTATTGTCACAGGTCCTCTACATGTATACAAAGTTTCAAGTCGATCCAATGTTTCTAAGTGGGTGAAAATCACGTTGAAAAATTCCGTTACATTGATACAAAAATACGTTTTTTTATTCTCTGATGATTATTGCCAGGATTTTAGAAAATAAATATGAAATTATTGTATTGTCACGGGCCCTCTACAAGTATACAAAGATTCAAGTCGATCCGATGATTTTAAGTGGGTGAAAATCGCGTTGAAATATTCCGTTACATAGATAGATAAATAGATACAGGTCAAGCTAATATAAAGCGTGTAAAAATAACCTCCCAGCCGGATTTTAACCAGCGACGTATGGATTACTGAAATTATATACCAATAAGTGTTCACTGTTCTACCAACTGAGCTCTTACAACTATTGACTAAAAACTCGACAAGTCTGCAACCTATTATACCGGTTTTCATTTTTTTGATTTTCGGATGATTCTGGCCAGGATTTTAGAAACAAAATATGAAATTATTGTATTGTCACGGGTCCTCGACACGTATACAAAGTTTCAAGTCGATCCAATGTTTCTAAGTGGGTGAAAATCGCGTTGAATGATTCCGTTACATTGATATAAAAACACGTTTTTTTTTATTTTCTGATGATTATGACCAGGATTTTAGAAAACATTTATGAAATTATTCTATTGTCACGGATCCTCTACAAGTATGCAAAGTTTCAAGTCGATCCAATGTTTCTAAGTAGGTGAAAATCACGTTGAAAGATTCCGTTACGTTGATACGAAAACACTTTTTACACGCTTCATAGTAGCTTGACCTGTATCTATCTACGTAACGAAATCTTTAAACGCGATTTTCACCCACATAAAATGATTGGATAGACTTGAAACTTTGTATACTTTTAGAGGACTCGTGACAATACATTAATATTATATTTATTTTCTAAAATCGTGGCCATAATCATCAGAAAATCAAAAAAAGGTTTTTTCTATCAATGTATAACGGAATCTTTCAACGCGATTTTCACCCACTTAGAAACATTAGATCGACTTTAAACTTTGTATACTTGTAGAGGACCCGTGACAATACAACAATTTCATATTTATTTTCTAAAGTCCTCGCCATAATCATCAGAAATAAAAAAAGTGTTTTTGTATTAATGTAACGGAATATTTCAACGCGATTTTCACCCACCTTAGAAACACTGGATTGATTTGAAACATTGTATACTTGTAAAGGAACCGTGACAATACAATAATTTCATATTTTATTTTTAAAATCCTGGCCATAATCATCAGAAAATAAAAAAAAGTGTTTTTGTATCTATGTAACGGAATCATTCAACGCGATTTTCACCCACTTAAAATCATCGGATCGACTTGATTGGTCATCAAAAGTGTGGGGTGCTTTTTATGATGTTTAAATTTCTTCTTAGAGAGCTTACTTTTACCAATATCTGTTTATTATCAAATATATTGATTGATATAGAGCACCCCACGCTTTTGATGGTAAAATTATTTTCTCCTTGTTGATAACTCTAGTTTTATTCCATATGTGTTGGAGATTATTTTTTTGTTGACCACCTTAATTTTATCCCAAGTGTATTGGAAATTAATATTATTTTTCATTTTTTAGTTTTTCTAATAAAGCGTGTTCTTTTAGTTTTTTAAATTATTATTTATTTTTTATTTTTTAGTTTTAATATTTTACAGAATAAGACAAAAATGTAAATATCTTTAAATTCGATACTATTGTAGTATGAGCTAAAAGTAATACTCATCATCATCATCATCATGAACAAATTCGTTTTAGGCCATGTGGCCTGTACGGTAAACCTAGCGAAGATGGTCTTGATCTTTCCACCGATGTTTTGGTCTTCCTTGGTCCCTATGTCCAGTTGGGGTATATTGGAATGCCAATTTTGGAAGTCTATTTCTTGCCATTCTTCTCAGATGATTTTTCCATTCTTGTTGGTATTTTTGGATATCTTCATTTAAACTTGCTACTCCAAGTTTTCCTCTGATAGTAGTGTTCCTTACTCTTCTATAATAAATAATAGTTTTAAAAAACTAAAAGAACACGCTTTATTAGAAAACTAAAAAATGAAAAATAATTTTATTTTCCAATACGCTTGGGATAAAATAAAGCGGTCAACAAAAGAATAATCTCCAACACATATAGAATAAAATTAGAGTTATCAACAAAAAGAAAATAATTTTACCATCAAAAGCGTGCGGAGCTCTATATCAATTAATATATTTGATAATAAACAGATATTGGAAAAAGTAAGCTCTCTAAGAAGAAAATGTAAAAATCATAAAAATCACCCCACGCTTTTGATGGTAAAATTATTTTCTTTGTGTTGATAACTCTAACTTTATTCTAGTATGTGTTGGAAATGACTTTTGTGTTGAACAATTTATTTTATCCAAAGCGTATGGAAAATTAAAATTATTTGGCATTTGGGGAGGTTTCTAATAAAGCGTGTTCTTCTAGTTTTTAAAACTATTATTTATTTTTTATTTGTACTATTTTAACAGAATAAGATAAAATGGTAACTATCTTTAAATTCGATACTATTGTAGTATGAGCTAAAGGTAATACTCTTCTATAAAAATAAACCCTCCACGCCGGATTTGAACCAGCGACATAGGGATTTCTGAAATTATATACCACGGCTGTACCAACTGAGCTCTTACAACGACTGACTAAAAACTCGACAAGTCCGCAACCTATTATACCAGTTTTCATTTTTTTTTCGGATGATTCTGGCCAGGATTTTAGAAACAAAATATGAAATTATTGTATTGTCACGGGTCCTCTACACGTATACAAAGTTTCAAATCAATCCAGTGTTTCTAAGTGTGTGAAAATAGCATCGAAATCTTCTGTTACATTGATATAAAAACACGTTTTTTTATTTTCTGATGATTATGACAAGGATTTTAGAAAATAAATATGAAATTATTGTATTGTCACGGTTCCTCTACAAGTATACAAAGTTACAAGTCGATCCAATGTTTCTAATTGGGCGGAAATCACGTTGAAATATTCCGTTACGTTGATATCAAAAAAACTTTTTACACGCTTTATATTAGCTTGACCTGTATCAATCTATCTATGTAACGAAATTTTTAAACGCGATTTTCACCAACTTAGGATCATTGGATAGAATTGAAACTGTGTATACTTGTAGAGGACTCGTGACAATACATTAATTTCATATTTACTCTCTAAAATCGTAGCCATGATCATCATAAAATCAAAAAAAGTGTTTTTGTATCAATGTAACGTAATTTTTAAAGCGATTTTCACCCACTTAGAAACATTGTATCGACTTGAAACTTTGTATACTTGTAGAGGACCCGTGACAATACAATAATTTCATATTTATTTTGTAAAATCCTTGCCATAATCATCAGAAAATCAAAAAAAGCGTTTTTGTATCAATGTAACGGAATTTTTCAACGCGATTTTCACCCACTTAGAAATATTGGATCGACTGGAAACTTTGTATACGTGTAGGGGACCCGTGACAATTCAATAATTTCATTTTTTATTTCTAAAATCCTGGTCAGAATATTCCGAAAAAGAATGAAAACTGCTATTATAGGTTGCGGGCTTGTCGACTTTTTATTTAATCGTTGTAAGAGCGCAGTTGGTAGAGCAGTGAACTTTTAATGGCGTATAATTTCAGTAATCCATATGTCGCGGGTTCAAATCCGGCTGGGATTGCTTTTTTATACAAGATTATTACTTTTAGCTCACACTACAATAGTATCAATTTTAAGGATATTTACATTTTTATCTTATTCTGTAAAATATTAAAACTAAAAAATAAAATATAGTTTTAAAAAACTAAAAGAACACACTTTATTAGAAAACTAAAAAATGAAAAATTATTAAATTTCCAATACACTTGGGATAAAATTAAAGTGGTTAACAAAAAATCATCTCCAACACGTATAGAATAAAACTAGAGTTATAAACAAAAAGAAAATAATTTTACCATCAAAAGCGTGGGGTGCTTTTTATGATTTTTACATTTTTTTCTTAGAGAGCTTAGTTTTACCAATATCTGTTTATTATCAAATATATTAATTGATATAGAGTACCCCCACGCTTTTGATGGTAAGATTATTTTCTTTTTGTTGATAACTCTAGTTTTATTCTATATGTGTTGGAGATGATTTTATTGTTGACCACTTTATTTTATCCCAAGCGTATTGGAAATTAAAATTATTTTTCATTTTCTAGTTTTTTAATAAGCGTGTTCTTTTAGTTTTTTAAAACTATTTATTATTTTTTATTTTTTAGTTTTAATATTTAACAGAATAAGATAAAAATGTAAATATTTTTAAATTCGATACTATTGTAGTACGAGCTAAAAGTAATACTCTTCTATAAAAAAAATCCTCCCGTCCGGATTTGAACCAGCGACATAGGAACTTCTGAAATTATATACCACTAAGAGTTCACTGCTCTACCAACTGAGCTCTTACAAATATTGACGAAAAACTCGACAAGTCCGGAACCTATTATACCAGTTTTCATTTTTTTTTTCATTTTCGGATGTTTCTGGCCAGGATTTTAGAAACAAAATATGAAACTATTGTATTGTCACAGGTCCTCTACATGTATACAAAGTTTCAAGTCGATCCAATGTTTCTAAGTGGGTGAAAATCACGTTGAAAAATTCCCTTACATTGATACAAAAATACGTTTTTTTTATTCTCTGATGATTATTGCCAGGATTTTAGAAAATAAATATGAAATTATTGTATTGTCACGGGCCCTCTACAAGTATACAAAGATTCAAGTCGATCCGATATGATTTTAAGTGGGTGAAAATCGCGTTGAAATATTCCGTTACATAGATAGATAAATAGATACAGGTCAAGCTAATATAAAGCGTGTAAAAATAACCTCCCAGCCGGATTTTAACCAGCGAGGTATGGATTACTGAAAATTATATACCAATAAGTGTTCACTGTTCTACCAACTGAGCTCTTACAACTATTGACTAAAAACTCGACAAGTCTGCAACCTATTATACCGGTTTTCATTTTTTTTTGATTTTCGGATGATTCTGGCCAGGATTTTAGAAACAAAATATGAAATTATTGTATTGTCACGGGTCCTCGACACGTATACAAAGTTTCAAGTCGATCCAATGTTTCTAAGTGGGTGAAAATCGCGTTGAAAGATTCCGTTACATTGATATAAAAACACGTTTTTTTTATTTTCTGATGATTATGACCAGGATTTTAGAAAACATTTATGAAATTATTCTATTGTCACGGATCCTCTACAAGTATGCAAAGTTTCAAGTCGATCCAATGTTTCTAAGTAGGTGAAAATCACGTTGAAAGATTCCGTTACGTTGATACGAAAACACTTTTTACACGCTTCATAGTAGCTTGACCTGAATCTATCTACGTAACGAAATCTTAAACGCGATTTTCACCCACATAAAATGATTGGATAGACTTGAAACTTTGTATACTTTTAGAGGACTCGTGACAATACATTAATATTATATTTATTTTCTAAAATCGTGGCCATAATCATCAGAAAATCAAAAAAAGGTTTTTTCTATCAATGTATAACGGAATCTTTCAACGCGATTTTCACCCACTTAGAAACATTAGATCGACTTTAAACTTTGTATACTTGTAGAGGACCCGTGACAATACAACAATTTCATATTTATTTTCTAAAGTCCTCGCCATAATCATCAGAAAATAAAAAAAGTGTTTTTGTATTAATGTAACGGAATATTTCAACGCGATTTTCACCCACTTAGAAACACTGGATTGATTTGAAACATTGTATACTTGTAAAGGAACCGTGACAATACAAAAATTTCATATTTATTTTTTAAAATCCTGGCCATAATCATCAGAAAATAAAAAAAAGTGTTTTTGTATCTATGTAACGGAATCATTCAACGCGATTTTCACCCACTTAAAATCATCGGATCGACTTGATTGGTCATCAAAAGTGTGGGGTGCTTTTTATGATGTTTAAATTTCTTCTTAGAGAGCTTACTTTACCAATATCTGTTTATTATCAATATAATTGATTGATATAGAGCACCCCACGCTTTTGATGGTAAAATTATTTTCTTCTTGTTGATAACTCTAGTTTTATTCCATATGTGTTGGAGATTATTTTTTTGTTGACCACCTTAATTTTATCCCAAGTGTATAGGAAATTAATATTATTTTTCATTTTTTAGTTTTTCTAATAAAGCGTGTTCTTTTAGTTTTTTAAATTATTATTTATTTTTATTTTTAGTTTAATATTTTACAGAATAAGACAAAAATGTAAATATCTTTAAATTCGATACTATTGTAGTATGAGCTAAAAGTAATACTCTTCTATAATAGATAACAGTTTTAAAAAACTAAAACAACACGCTTTATTAGAAAATCGAACTAAAAAATGAAAAATAATTTTAATTTCCAACACGCTTGGGATAAAATTAAAGTGGTCAACAGAAAAATCATCTCCAACACATCTACAATAAAACTAGAGCTATCTACAAAAAGAAATAATTTTTACCATCAAAAGCGTGGGGTGCTCTATATGAATTAATATATTTGATAATAAACAGATATTGGTAAAAGAAAAGTCTCTGAGAAGAAAACGTAAAAACCATAAAAAACATCCCACGCTTCTGATGGTAAAATTATTTTCTTTGTTGTAGATAACTCTAGTTTTATTGTAGATGTGTTGGAGATGATTTTTTTGTTGATCACATTAATTTTATCCCAAGCGTGTTGGAAATTAAAATTATTTTTCATTTTTTAGTTCGGTTTTCTAATAAAGCGTGTTGTTTTAGTATTTTAAAACTATTATTTATT
This sequence comes from Diploptera punctata, assembly GCA_030220185.1. Lineage (NCBI taxonomy): Eukaryota > Metazoa > Arthropoda > Insecta > Blattodea > Blaberidae > Diploptera > Diploptera punctata. Next base: position 3,424,916 of record JASPKZ010009790.1, read on the forward strand.
TTTATTTTTTAGTTTTAATATTTTACAGAATAAGATAAAAATGTAAATATCTTTAAATTCGATACTATTGTAGTATGAGCTAAGGTAATACTCTTCTATAAAAATAAATTCTCCGGGTCAGATTTGAACCAGCGACCTATGGATTACTGAAATTATATACCACTACAATCTACCGCTCTACCAACTGAGCTCTTATAACGATTGACTAAATAGTCGATAAGTCTGCAACCTATTTTACCGGTTTTTATTTATTTTGATTTTCTGATGATTCTGGCCAGGATTTTGGAAAACATTTATGAAATTATTGTATAGTCATTGGTCCTCTACACGTATACAAAGTTTCAAGTCGATCCAATGTTTTTAAGTGGGTGAAAATCGTGTTGAAAGTTTCCGTTACATTGATATACATAGACGCTTTTATGATTTTCTGATGATTCTGGCCATAATTTTAGAAAATAAATATGAAATTATTGTATTGTCATTGGTCCTTTACAAGTATAGAAAGTTTCAAGTCGATCCAATGATTTTAAGTGGGTGAAAATCGCGTTGAAATATTCCGTTACGTGATATCAAAAAAACTTTTTACACGCTTTATATTAGCTTGACCTGTATCAATCTATCTATGTAACGAAATTTTTAAACGCGATTTTCACCAACTTAGGATCATTGGATAGAATTGAAACTGTGTATACTTGTAGAGGACTCGTGACAATACATTAATTTCATATTTACTCTCTAAAATCGTAGCCATGATCATCATAAAATCAAAAAAGTGTTTTTGTATCAATGTAACGTAATTTTTAAAGCGATTTTCACCCACTTAGAAACATTGTATCGACTTGAAACTTTGTATACTTGTAGAGGACCCGTGACAATACAATAATTTCATATTTATTTTGTAAAATCCTTGCCATAATCATCAGAAAATCAAAAAAAGCGTTTTTGTATCAATGTAACGGAATTTTTCAACGCGATTTTCAACCCACTTAGAAATATTGGATCGACTGGAAACTTTGTATACGTGTAGGGGACCCGTGACAATTCAATAATTTCATTTTTATTTCTAAAATCCTGGTTCAGAATATTCCGAAAAAGAATGAAAACTGCTATTATAGGTTGCGGGCTTGTCGACTTTTTATTTAATCGTTGTAAGAGCGCAGTTGGTAGAGCAGTGAACTTTTAATGGCGTATAATTTCAGTAATCCATATGTCGCGGGTTCAAATCCGGCTGGGATTGCTTTTTATACAAGATTATTACTTTTAGCTCACACTACAATAGTATCAATTTTAAGGATATTTACATTTTTATCTTATTCTGTAAAATATTAAAACTAAAAAATAAAATATAGTTTTAAAAAACTAAAAGAACACACTTTATTAGAAAACTAAAAAATGAAAAATTATTAAATTTCCAATACACTTGGGATAAAATTAAAGTGGTTAACAAAAAAATCATCATCCCAACACGTATAGAATAAAACTAGAGTTATAAACAAAAGAAAATAATTTTACCATCAAAAGCGTGGGGTGCTTTTTATGATTTTTACATTTTTTTCTTAGAGAGCTTAGTTTTACCAATATCTGTTTATTATCAAATATATTAATTGATATAGAGTACCCCACGCTTTTGATGGTAAGATTATTTTCTTTTTGTTGATAACTCTAGTTTTATTCTATATGTGTTGGAGATGATTTTATTGTTGACCACTTTATTTTATCCCAAGCGTATTGGAAATTAAAATTATTTTTCATTTTCTAGTTTTTTAATAAGCGTGTTCTTTTAGTTTTTTAAAACTATTTATTATTTTTTATTTTTTAGTTTTAATATTTAACAGAATAAGATAAAAATGTAAATATTTTTAAATTCGATACTATTGTAGTACGAGCTAAAAGTAATACTCTTCTATAAAAAAAATCCTCCCGTCCGGATTTGAACCAGCGACATAGGAACTTCTGAAATTATATACCACTAAGAGTTCACTGCTCTACCAACTGAGCTCTTACAAATATTGACGAAAAACTCGACAAGTCCGGAACCTATTATACCAGTTTTCATTTTTTTTTTCATTTTCGGATGTTTCTGGCCAGGATTTTAGAAACAAAATATGAAACTATTGTATTGTCACAGGTCCTCTACATGTATACAAAGTTTCAAGTCGATCCAATGTTTCTAAGTGGGTGAAAATCACGTTGAAAAATTCCCTTACATTGATACAAAAATACGTTTTTTTTATTCTCTGATGATTATTGCCAGGATTTTAGAAAATAAATATGAAATTATTGTATTGTCACGGGCCCTCTACAAGTATACAAAGATTCAAGTCGATCCGATGATTTTAAGTGGGTGAAAATCGCGTTGAAATATTCCGTTACATAGATAGATAAATAGATACAGGTCAAGCTAATATAAAGCGTGTAAAAATAACCTCCCAGCCGGATTTTAACCAGCGAGGTATGGATTACTGAAATTATATACCAATAAGTGTTCACTGTTCTACCAACTGAGCTCTTACAACTATTGACTAAAAACTCGACAAGTCTGCAACCTATTATACCGGTTTTCATTTTTTTTGATTTTCGGATGATTCTGGCCAGGATTTTAGAAACAAAATATGAAATTATTGTATTGTCACGGGTCCTCGACACGTATACAAAGTTTCAAGTCGATCCAATGTTTCTAAGTGGGTGAAAATCGCGTTGAAAGATTCCGTTACATTGATATAAAAACACGTTTTTTTTATTTTCTGATGATTATGACCAGGATTTTAGAAAACATTTATGAAATTATTCTATTGTCACGGATCCTCTACAAGTATGCAAAGTTTCAAGTCGATCCAATGTTTCTAAGTAGGTGAAAATCACGTTGAAAGATTCCGTTACGTTGATACGAAAACACTTTTTACACGCTTCATAGTAGCTTGACCTGAATCTATCTACGTAACGAAATCTTTAAACGCGATTTTCACCCACATAAAATGATTGGATAGACTTGAAACTTTGTATACTTTTAGAGGACTCGTGACAATACATTAATATTATATTTATTTTCTAAAATCGTGGCCATAATCATCAGAAAATCAAAAAAAGGTTTTTTCTATCAATGTATAACGGAATCTTTCAACGCGATTTTCACCCACTTAGAAACATTAGATCGACTTTAAACTTTGTATACTTGTAGAGGACCCGTGACAATACAACAATTTCATATTTATTTTCTAAAGTCCTCGCCATAATCATCAGAAAATAAAAAAAGTGTTTTTGTATTAATGTAACGGAATATTTCAACGCGATTTTCACCCACTTAGAAACACTGGATTGATTTGAAACATTGTATACTTGTAAAGGAACCGTGACAATACAAAAATTTCATATTTATTTTTTAAAATCCTGGCCATAATCATCAGAAAATAAAAAAAAGTGTTTTTGTATCTATGTAACGGAATCATTCAACGCGATTTTCACCCACTTAAAATCATCGGATCGACTTGATTGGTCATCAAAAGTGTGGGGTGCTTTTTATGATGTTTAAATTTCTTCTTAGAGAGCTTACTTTTACCAATATCTGTTTATTATCAAATATATTGATTGATATAGAGCACCCCACGCTTTTGATGGTAAAATTATTTTCTTCTTGTTGATAACTCTAGTTTTATTCCATATGTGTTGGAGATTATTTTTTTGTTGACCACCTTAATTTTATCCCAAGTGTATAGGAAATTAATATTATTTTTCATTTTTTAGTTTTTCTAATAAAGCGTGTTCTTTTAGTTTTTTAAATTATTATTTATTTTTTATTTTTTAGTTTTAATATTTTACAGAATAAGACAAAAATGTAAATATCTTTAAATTCGATACTATTGTAGTATGAGCTAAAAGTAATACTCTTCTATAATAAATAATAGTTTTAAAAAACTAAAAGAACACGCTTTATTAGAAAACTAAAAAATGAAAAATAATTTTATTTTCCAATACGCTTGGGATAAAATAAAGCGGTCAACAAAAGAATAATCTCCAACACATATAGAATAAAATTAGAGTTATCAACAAAAAGAAAATAATTTTACCATCAAAAGCGTGCGGTGTTCTATATCAATTAATATATTTGATAATAAACAGATATTGGTAAAAGTAAGCTCTCTAAGAAGAAAATGTAAAAATCATAAAAATCACCCCACGCTTTTGATGGTAAAATTATTTTCTTTTTGTTGATAACTCTAACTTTATTCTATATGTGTTGGAAATGACTTTTTTGTTGACCAATTTATTTTATCCCAAGCGTATTGGAAATTAAAATTATTTTTCATTTTTTAGTTTTCTAATAAAGCGTGTTCTTCTAGTTTTTTAAAACTATTATTTATTTTTTATTTTCAATATTTTACAGAATAAGATAAAAATGTAAATATCTTTAAATTCGATACTATTGTAGTATGAGCTAAAGGTAATACTCTTCTATAAAAAAAAAACCCTCCACGCCGGATTTGAACCAGCGACATAGGGATTTCTGAAATTATATACCACTAAGAGTTCACGGCTGTACCAACTGAGCTCTTACAACGACTGACTAAAAACTCGACAAGTCCGCAACCTATTATACCAGTTTTCATTTTTTTTTTCGGATGATTCTGGCCAGGATTTTAGAAACAAAATATGAAATTATTGTATTGTCACGGGTCCTCTACACGTATACAAAGTTTCAAATCAATCCAGTGTTTCTAAGTGTGTGAAAATAGCATCGAAATCTTCTGTTACATTGATATAAAAACACGTTTTTTTATTTTCTGATTATTATGACAAGGATTTTAGAAAATAAATATGAAATTATTGTATTGTCACGGTTCCTCTACAAGTATACAAAGTTACAAGTCGATCCAATGTTTCTAATTGGGCGGAAATCACGTTGAAATATTCCGTTACGTTGATACAAAAAAACTTTTTACACGCTTTATATTAGCTTGACCTGTATCAATCTATCTATGTAACGAAATTTTTAAACGCGATTTTCACCAACTTAGGATCATTGGTTAGAAGTTGAAACTTTGTATACTTGTAGAGGACTCGTGACAATTAATTGATTTCATTTTTACTTTCTAAAATCGTAGCCATAATCATCAGAAAATAAAAAAAGAGTGTTTTTGTATCAATGTAACGTAATCTTTCAACGCGATTTTCACCCACTTAGAAACATTGTATCGACTTGAAACTTTGTATAATTGTAGAGGATCCGTGACAATACAATAATTTCATATTTATTTTCTAAAATCCTGGCCAGAATCATATAAAATAAAAATGAAAACTGCTATTATAGGTTGCGGGCTTTTCGTCTTCTTATTTAATCGTTGTAAGAGCTCAGTTGGTAGAGCAGTGAACTATTAGTGGCGTATAATTTCAGTAATCCATTCGTCGCTGGATCAAATCCGGCTGGGATTGCTTTTTATAGAAGATTATTACTTTTAGCTCATACTACAATAGTATCAAATTTAAAGATATTTACATTTTTATCTTATTCTGTAAAATATTAAAACTAAAAAATAAAAAATGAATAATAGTTTTAAAAAACTAAAAGAACACGCTTTATTAGAAAACTAAAAAATGAAAAATAATTTTAATTTGCAATACACTTGGGATAAAATTAAAGTGATTAACAAAAAAATCATCTCCAACACATATAGAATAAAACTAGAGTTATCAACAAAAAGAAAATAATTTTACCATCAAAAGCGTGGGGTGCTTTTTATGATTTTTACATTTTTTTCTTAGAGAGTTTAGATTTACCAATATCTGTTTATTATCAAATATATTGATTGATATAGAGCACCCCACGCTTTTAATTGTAAAATTATTTTCTTTTTGTTGATAACTCTAGTTTTATTCTGAATGTGTTGAAGATGATTTTTTTGTTGACCACTTTAATTTTATCCCAAGCGTATTGGAAATTAAAATTATTGTTCATTTTTTTAGTTTTTTAATAAAGCGTGTTCTTTGAGTTTTTAAAACTATTAGTTATTTTTAATTTTTTAATTTTAATATTTTACAGAATAAGACAAAAATGTAAATATATTTAAATTCGGTACTATTGTAGTATGAGCTAAAACTTCTATAACAAATAATAGTTTTTAAAAACTTAAAGAACACGCTTTATTAGAAAACTAAAAAATGAAAACAAATTTTATATTCCAATACGCTTGGGATAAAATAAAGTGGTCAACAAAAAAATCATCTCCAACACAAAAAATAGAACAAAACTAGAGTTATCAACAAAAAGAAAATCATTTTACCTTCAAAAGTGTGGGGTGCTCTATATCAATTAATATATTTGATAATAAAGAGATATTGGTAAAATTAAGCTCTCTAAGAAGAAAATGTAAAAATCTAAAAATCACCCCACGTTTTTGATGGTAAAATTATTTTCTTTTTGTTGATAACTCTAATTTTATTCTATATGTGTTGGAGATGATATTTTTGTTGACCACTTTATTTTATCCCAAGCGTATTGGAAATTAAAATTATTTTTCATTTTCTAGTTTTCTAATAAGCGTGTTCTTTTAGTTTTTCAAAACTATTTATTTTTTAGTTTTAATATTTTACAGAATAAGATGAAAATATAATATTTTTAAATTGGATACTATTGTAGTATGAGCTAAAAGTAATACTCTTCTATAAAGATAATCCTCCCAGCTGGATTTTAACCTGCGACATAGGTATTTTTGAAATTATATACCGCTAAGAGTTCACTGCTCTTACAACTTAGCTCTTACAACGATTGACTAAAAACTCGACAAGTCTGCAACCTATTATACCAGTTTTCATTTTTTTTATTTTCGTATGATTCTGGCCAGGATTTTAGAAACAAAATATGAAATTATTGTATTGTCATGGGTCCTCTACACGTATACAAAGTTTCAAGTCGATCCAATGTTCCTAAGTGGGTGAAAATCAGGTTGAAAAATTCTGTTACATTGATACAAAAACACGTTTTTTTATTTTCTGATGATTATGGCCAGGATTTTAGAATATATACATGAAATTATTGTATTGTCACGGGTTCTCTACAAGTATACAAAGTTTAAAGTCAATCCGGTGTTTCTAAGAGAGTGAAAATAGCGTCGAAAAATTATGTTACATTGATATAAAAACACGGTTTTTTATTTTCTGATGATTATGACCAGGATTTTAGAAAACTAATATGATATTTTTGTATTGTCACGGGTCCTCGAAACGTATACAAAGTTTCAAGTCGATCCAATGTCTCTAAGTGGGTGAAAATAGCGTCAAAAATTCTGTTACATTGATATAAAAACACGTTTTTTTTATTTTCTGATGATTATGACCAGGATTTTAGAAAATAAATATGAAATTATTGTATTGTCACGGGTCCTCTGCAAGTATACAAAGTTTCAAGTCGATCCAATGTTTCTAAGTGGGCGAAAATCACGTTCAAAATTCCGTTACGTTGATACAAAAAAAATTGTTACACGCTTTATATTAGCTTGACCTGTATCTATCTATCTATCTTTGTAACGAAATCTTTAAACGCGATTTTCACCCACTTATAATCATTGGATAGACGTGCAACTTGTGTATACTTTGTAGAGGGACTTGTGACAATACATTAATTTCATATTTACTTTCTCTACAATCTTAGCGATAATCATCATAAAATCAAAAAAAGTTTTTTTGTATCAATGTAACGTAATTTTTAACGCTATTTTCACCCACTTTGAAACCTCGTATCGACTTGAAACTTTGTATACTTGTATAGGAGCCCTGGCAATACAAGAATTTCCTATTTATTTTCTAAAATCCTGGCCATAATCAAGCAGAAAATCAAAACAAGTGTTTTTTGTATCAATGTTAACGGAATCTTTAAACGTGATTTTCCACCCCCCACTTAGGAAATGTTGGATCACGACTTGACAACTTTGTATACTTGTAGGTGGACCGGGAACGAGGGACAATACAATAATTTCATATTTTATTTCTAAAATCCTGGTCAGAATCTTCCGAAAAAAAAAATGAAAACTGCTATTATAGGTTGCGGGCTTGTCGACTTTTTATTTAATCTTTGTAAGAGCCCAGTTGGTAGAGCAGTGAACTTTTAATGGCGTAAAATTTCAGTAATCTATACGTCGCGGGTTCAAATCCGGCTGGGATTGCTTTTTATACAAGATTATTACTTTTAGCTCACGCTACAATAGTATCAAATTTAAGGATATTTACATTTTTATCTTATTCTGTAAAATACTAAAAATAAAAAGTAAATAATAGTTTTAAAAAACTAACAGAACAGACTTTATTAGAAAACTAAAAAATGAAAAATAATTTTAATTTCCAATACACTTGGGATAAAATTAAAGTGGTTAACAAAAAATATCTCCAACACATGTAGAATAAAACTAGAGTTATCAACAAAAAGAAAATAATTTTACCATCTAAACCGTGGGGTGCTTTTTATGATTTTTACATTTTTTTTTCTTAGAGAGCTTACTTTTACCAATATCTGTTTATTATCAAATATATATATAGAATACCCCACGCTTTTAATGGTAAAATTATTTTCTTTTTGTTGATAACTCTAGTTTTATTCTAAATGTGTTGTAGATGATTTTTTTGTTGACCACTTTAATTTTATCCCAAGCGTATTGGAAATTAAAATTATTGTTCATTTTTTAGTTTTTTAATAAAGCGTGTTCTTTTAGTTTATAAAACTATTACTTATTTTTAATTTTTCAGTTTTAATATTTTACAGAATAAGACAAAAATGTAAATATCTTTAAATTCGATACTATTGTAGTATGAGCTAAAACTTCTATAATAAATAATAGTTTTAAAAAACTAAAAGAACACGCTTTATAAGAAAACTAAAAAATGAAAAATAATTTTATATTCCAATACGCTTGGGATAAAATAAAGTGGTCAACAAAAAAATCATCTCCAACACAAAAAATAGAACAAAACTAGAGTTATCAACAAAAAGAAAATAATTTTACCTTCAAAAGCGTGGGGTGCTCTATATCAATTAATATATTTGATAATAAACAGATATTGGTAAAAGTAAGCTCTCTAAGAAGAAAATGTAAAAATCATAAAAATCACCCCACGCTTTTGATGGTAAAATTATTTTCTCTTTGTTGATAACTCTAATTTTATTCTATATGTGTTGGAGAAGATTTTTTTGTTGACCAATTTATTTTATGCCAAGCGTATTGGAAATTAAAATTATTTTTCAATTTCTAGTTTTCTAATAAGCATGTACTTTTAGTTTTTTAAAACTATTATTTATTTTTTATTTTTAATATTTTACAGAATAAGATAAAAATGTAAATATTTTTAAATTGGATACTATTGTAGTATGAGATAAAAGTAATACTCTTCTATAAAAAAAACCCTCCCAGCCGGATTTGAACCAGCGACATAGGGATTTCGGTAATTATATACCACTATATACCACTAAGAGTTCACTGTCCCACGCCGTAGCCGAGTGGTTAAGGCAGGAAGCCTTGGCGCAGAGCTACGGGACTTGCGCTGGTTCGAGTCTCCATGGGGGAAGATATTTTCTCTTGGTATTTCGCCAGTATGGGACCGGTGCCCACCCAGCATCGTGAGGCATTTGGGTAGCTACAATAAGTAGCGGCTCCAGGTTGAGAAAATCAGCTATAACGGCTGGGGGACTCGACATGCTGACCACATGTCACCCCAATACTGGCTGGATCTACCTATGTGATTAACACATGTGGATATGAGGCCAGCAGCCGGCTGATAGGCTAAGGGCCTTGTAGGCCTGTCGCGCCAGGAGTTAAGAGTTCACTGCTCTACCAACTGAGCTCTTACAACGATTGACTAAAAACTCGACAAGTCCGCAACCTATTATACCAGTTTTCATTTTTTTTTAATTTTCGGATGATTCTGGCCAGGATTTTTTAAACGAAATATGAAATTATTGTATTGTCACGGGTCCTCTACACGTATACAAAGTTTCATGTCGATCCCATGTTTCTAAGTGGGTGAAAATCACGTTGAAAAATTCCGTTACATTGGTACAAAAACACGTTTTTTTGATTCTCTGATGATTACGGCCAGGATTTTAGAAAATAAATATGAAATTATTGTATTGTCACGGGTCCTCTACAAGGATACAAAGTTTCAAGTCGATCCAATGTTTCTAAGTTGGTAAAAATCGCGTTGAAAGACTCCGTTACATAGATACGAAAACACTTTTTTTTTATTTTCTGATGATTATGGCCAGGATTTTAAAAAATAAATATTTAATTATTGTATTGTCACGGGTCCTTTACAGGTATACAAAATTTCAAGTCAATCCAGTGTTTCTAAGTGAGTGAAAATCGCGTTGAAAGATTCCGTTACATTTATACAAAAACACTATTTTTTATTTTCTGATGATTATGGCCAGGTTTTTAGAAAATAAATATGAAATAATTGTATTGTCACGGGCCCTCTACAAGTATACAAAGTTTCAAGTCGATCCGATGATTTTAAGTGGGTGAAAGTCGCGTTGAAAAATTCCGTTACATAGATAGATAGATAGATAGATACAGGTGAAGCTAATATAAAGCGTGTAAAAAAATCTCCCAGCCGGATTTGAACCAGCGACGTATGGATTACTGAAATTATATACCACTTTGTGTTCACTGTTCTACCAACTGAGCTCTTACAACGATTGACTAAAAACTCGTAAAGTCCGCAACCTATTATACCAGTTTTCTTTTTTTTGATTTTCGGATGATTCTGGCCAGGATTTTAGAAACAAAATATGAAATTATTGTATTGTCACGGGTCCTCGACACGTATACAAAGTTTCAAGTAGATCCAATGTTTCTAAGTGGGTGAAAAACGCGTTGAAAGATTCTGTTACATGGACATAAAAAAACTTTTTTTTTATTTTCTGATGATTATGACCAGGATTTTAGAAAACAAATATGAAATTATTGTATTGTCACGGGTCCTCTACAAGTATGCAAAGTTTCAAGTCGATCCAATCTTTCTAAGTAGGTGAAAATCACGTTGAAAGATTCCGTTACGTTGATACGAAAACACTTTTTACACGCTTTATATTAGCTTGACCTGTATCTATCTATCTATTTATCTATCTATCTATCTACGTAACGAAATCTTTAAACGCGATTTTCACACACTTAAAATCATTGGATAGACTTGAAACTTTGTATACTTGTAGAGGACTCGTGACAATACATTAATATCATATTTATTTTCTAAAATCGTGGCCACAATCATCAGAAAATCAAAAAAAGTGTTTTTCTATCAATGAAACGGAATCTTTCAACGCGATTTTCACCCACTTAGAAACATTAGATCGACTTGAAACTTTGTATACTTGTAGAGGACCCGTGACAATACAACAATTTCATATTTATTTTCTAAAGTCGTCGCAATAATCATCAGAAAATCAAAAAAAGTGTTTTTGTATTAATGTAACGGAATATTTCAACGCGATTTTCACCCACTTAGAAACACTGGATTGATTTGAAACATTTTATACTTGTAGAGGAACCGTGACATACAATAATTTCATATTTATTTTTTAAAATCCTGGCCATAATCGTCAGAAAATAAAAAAAAGTTTTTTTGTATCTATGTAACGGAATGTTTCAACGTGATTTTCACCCACTTAAAATCATTGGATAGACTTGAAACTTTGCATATTTGTAGAGGACTCGTCACAATACATTAATTTCATATTTATTTTCTAACATCGTGGCCATAATCATTAGAAAATCAAAAAAAGTGTTTTTGTATCAATGTAACGTAATCTTTCAACGCGATTTTCACCCACTTAGAAATATTGGATCGACTTGAAATTTTGTATACGTGTAGGGGACCCGTAAAAATACAATAATTTCATATTTTAGTTCCAAAATCCTGCCCAGAATCATCGGAAAAAAAATGAAATTGCTATAATAGGTTGCGGGCTTGTCGATTTTTTATTTAATCGTTGTAAGAGCTCATTTGGTAGAGCAGTGAATTTTTAATGGCGTATAATTTCAGTATTCTATACGTCGCTGGTACAAATACGGCTGGGAGAGTTTTTTTATAGAAGATTATTATTTTTAGCTCACACTACAATAGTATCAAATTTATAGATATTTACATTTTTATCTTAATCTGTAAAATATTAAATTTAAAAAATAAAAAATATATAATAGTTTTAAAAAACTAAAAGAACACGCTTTATTAGAAAACTAAAAAATGAAAAATAATTTTAATTTTCAATACACTTGGGATAAAATTAAAGTGGATAACAAAAAAAATCATCTCCAACACATATAGAATAAAACTAGAGTTATCAACAAAAAGGAAATAATTTTACCATCAAAAGCGTGGGGTGCTTTTTATGATTTTTTTTCTTAGAGAGCTTAGTTTTACCAATATCTGTTTATTATCAAATATATTAATTGATATAGAGCACCCCATGCTTTTGATGGTAAAATTATTTTCTTTTTGTTGATAACTCTAGTTTTTTTATTCTGTATGTGTGGGAGATGATTTTTTTGTTGACCACTTTAATTTTATCCCAAACGTATTGGAAATTAAAACTATTTTTCCTTTTTTTACACGCTTTATATTAGCTTGACCTGTATCTATCTATCTATCTATGTAACGGAATCTTTCAACGCGATTCTCACCCACTTAAAAACATCGGATCGACTTGATTGACCATCAAAAGCGTGGGGTGTTTTTATGATGTTTAAATTTCTTCTTAGAGATCTTACTTTTACCAATATCTGTTTATTATCAAATATATTGATTGATATAGAGCACCCCACGCTTTTGATGGTAAAATTATTTTCTTTTTGTTGATAACTCTAGTTTTATTCTATATGTGTTGGAGATGATTTTTTTGTTGACCACTTTAATTTTATCCCAAGCGTATTGGAAATTAATATTATTTTTCATTTTTTAGTTTCCTAATAAAGCGTGTTCTTTTACTTTTTTAAAATTATTATTTATATTTTATTTTTTAGTTTTAATATTTTACAGAATAAGACAAAAATGTAAATATCTTTAAATTCGATACTATTGTAGTATGAGCTAAAAGTAATACTCTTCTATAATAAATAATAGTTTTAAAAAACTAAAAGAACACGCTTTATTAGAAAACTAAAAAATGAAAAACAATTTTAATTTCCAATACGCTTGGGATAAAATCAAGCTGTCAACAAAAAAAAAAATCATCTCAAACACATATAGAATAAAATTAGAGTTATCAACAAAAAGAAAATAATTTTACCATCAAAAGCGTGCGGTGATCTATATCAATTAATATATTTGATAATAAACATATATTGGTAAAAGTAAGCTCTCTAAGAAGAAATTTAAACATCATAAAAAGCACCCCACGCTTTTGATGGTCAATCAAGTCGATCCGATGATTTTAAGTGGGTGAGAATCGCGTTGAAAGATTCCGTTACGTAGATAGATAGATAGATACAGGTCAAGCTATTATAAAGCGTGTAAAAAAATGAAAAATAATTTTAATTTCCAATACGTTTGGGATAAAATTAAAGTGGTCAACAAAAAAATAATCTCCCACACATATAGATTAAAACTAGAGTTATCAACAAAAAGATTTTTACATTTTCTTCTTAGAGAGCTTACTTTTACGAATATGTTTATTATCAAATATATTAATTGATATAGAGCACCCCACGCTTTTGATGGTAAATTTATTTTCTTTTTGTTGATAACTCTAATTTTATTCTATATGTGCTGGATATGATTTTTTTGTTGACCACTTTATTTTATCCCAAGCGTATTGGATTTTAAAATTATTTTTCATTTTTTAGTTTTCTTATAAAGCGTGTCCTTTTAGTTGTTTAAAACTATTATTTATATTTTTCTAATAAAGCGTGTTCTTTTAGTTTTTGAAACTATTATTTATTTTTATTTTCTGATGATTAAGGCCAGGATTTTAGAAAATAAATATGAAATAATGTATTGTTACGGGTCCTCTACAAGTACACAAAGTTTAAAGTCGATCCGATGATTTTAAGTGGGTGAAAATCGCGTTTAAAGATTCCGTTACATAGATAGATAGATACAGGTCAAGCTAATATAAAGCGTGTAAAAAGTGTTTTTGTATCAATGTAACGGAATCTTTCAATGCGATTTTCACCCACCTAGAAACATTGGATTGACTTGAAACTTTGTATACTTGTAGAGGACCCGTGACAATACAATAATTTCATTTTTTTTTCTAAAATTCTGGCCATAATCATCAGAAAATCAAAAATATGTTTTTGTATCTATGTAAAGGAATCTTTCAACTCGATTTTCACCCACTTAGAAATATTGGATCGACTTGAAACTTTGTATACTTGTAGAGGACCCGTAACAATACAATAATTTCATACTTATTTTCCAAAATCTTGGCCATAATCATCAGATAATCAAAAAACGTGTTTTTGTATCAATGCAACGGAATCTTTCAACGCGATTTTCACCCACTTATAAACATTTAATCGACTTGAAACTTTGTATACGTGTAGAGGACCCATGACAATAGAATAATTTCATATTTTGTTTCTAAAATCCTGGCCAGAATCATCCAAAAATCAAAAAAATGAAAACTGGTATAATAGGTTGCGGACTTGTCGACTTTTTAGTCAATTGTTGTAAGAGCTCAGTTGGTAGAGCAGTGAACTCTTAGTGGTATATAATTTCAGTAATCCATATGTCGCTGGTTCAAATCCGGCTGGGAGGTTTTTTAATAGAAGAGTATTACTTTTAGCTCATACTACAATAGTATCGAATTTGAAGATATTTACATTTTTATCTTATTCTGTAAAATATTAAAACTAAAAAATAAGAAATAAATAATATTTTTAAAAAACTAAAAGAACACGCTTTATTAGAAAACTAAAAAATGAAAAACAATTTTAATTTCCAATACGCTTGGGATAAAATAAAGTGGTCAACAAAAAAATCATCTCCAACACATACAGAATAAAATTAGAGTTATCAACAAAAAGAAAATAATTTTACCATCAAAAGCGTGGGGTGCTCTATATCAATTAATATATTTGATAATAAACAGGTATTGGTAAAAGTAAGCTCTCTAAGATGAAAATGTAAAAATCATAAAAATCACCCCACGCTTTTGATGGTAAAATTATTTTCTTTTTGTTGATAACTCTAATTTTATTCTGTATGTGTTGGAGATGATTTTTTTTGTTGATCGCTAAGCGTAGTAGAAATTAAAATTATTTTTCATTTTTTAGTTTTCTAATAAAGCGTGTTCTTTTAATTTTTTAAACTATTATTTATTTATTTTATTCTTTGCATTGGTAGTTCACCAGGAACTGTTCAATGCTATTTCTTTTCTTTGCAAGTTTATAGGATACATAAACATGCTACTAGTAGATCTAAAAAAATTGTGAAAAATAAGTTATCCAGATTCTTATTGGGCAATATAGCTTCTTCAGCAAATACTTTACCTTTCTTAATTTTTTTCGTCGCTTCCTATCGCAAACATAGCTAATCCGATCTCCAAATCTTGTAATTCATCCATTTAATTTTAGGTCTACCTTAGGCTCTAGTTGTTAAAAGTTTCTACTGGAAATGTTTTTTTAACAATTCTTTAACCTTTAAACACCCAAGAGCACATATGCTGGGTATTAAATTGTATGTCCAGTCTGCCCGCAGACGCAGCGTATGGGTTCTGAGCAGGCGGAGCTGTTTGGTTGCTTGAAATTATACTGGATAATACAACTTTTATTTACATACCTTTTTTCAGGGTTATCAGATGCTTGGCAATGTGATGTGAAGATAACATCTCTTTATTAAAGGTTTGTTTTTGTGTGATAAGTCTCGAAACAATCACCAATACACAAACCAACATCACACTTTTTACACTTCACTTGCACACGTTTTCTGATTCCCCATGCCAAACACACACAACAAATTAGTCTTTGTAAAGCTACCTCCCAATGTTGACTAAAGTTAACTGCAAGTCACGAAATGTCTGTACTCAATACACTAAGTCTACCAGGGAGTCGTCTACAAGGTGTTCTACCAGCCTGTTCCAAAAAGTCTCTGACAAGTCTAAGTCGGAAGTCTCTATGTGTTGTTTTGGCACCAATGAAGGCAGAAGAAGAAAACTGTTTAGAATGGTCAAGTCTAACAAATTAAAAAATAATTTCTTGGTTGAGAAAACCAGCTATAATGGCTGGGGGACTCAACATGCTGATGTCACCCATGCACTGGCTAAATGATCATCTAACTTTGTCATTGAAACATGTGGGCGTGAGGCCAGCAGCCAGCTGGTAGGCTAAGGGCCTTCTAGGCCTGTCGCACCATGGAATTATTATTATTCTTAGATTATTAGGCATCCCTTTTCTCTTAAGTCTTACTAACCCACAACACATCATATCCCATTAGAATAATTAGGCCAAGAAAAAGGTACATTTCTGATTCTGTCACGTCAGGAGGAAGAGTACACTTTTCTTCACTGTCAATTCTAGTTTCACAAACCCAAGACCCTACCCGGGTGTCTCACAGGTATAAGTGTCAGTTGATTGTAGCTCGTGATTGTCATTGTTATCGTCTTCGTCATTGTCACAGTCCGAGAATGTCTTATATTTCAGCAGAACTTAGTGATTTTGTACCAGACATATCGTAAACTTCACTCTGAGTCACAAAACTATGAATGAATATGGGCTGTGTTGGAATGTGACCTGTTTTTTTTTTCAAAGCTTTTCTGCTTTGGGAGAAAACTGACCGGATGCAACATAACACAAATTCTAAACAAAAGAATGCAAGAGGGTTGGAATATACCTAAATATATATAATCAATTGAGTTGATGTTTACTTGATGAAAATCCATATTTATTAAGTAAAAATAAAACTTAGTTTTATTTGATTTTCATATTTATTAAGATATAATTCAGTGACAGCAGTTTCGGTAAATTAAAAAATTTAAATAAATATTGTTGTATTGTTGCTTAGATCAGTTGATATGTACTATAATAAGTTAATTCATAATTTGTTAACATGTCTGAAGAAGGTACATTGTACCGAAACAGCTGTCACTGAATTATATCTTAAAAAATATGAAAATCAAATAAAACTAAGTTTTATTTTTACTTTATATATATATTTTTTTTTTTTCACTTCTAACCTGATTCACAACACACTAAAATCCCCAAAGTTATTTGGCAACTATCGTAAATTTAAAAATCTCTCTATGGTATAAAATATCACTATGGGTTTTTGCCGTGAATACCACCAATTTTACAATAATATTTAACACTTTAAATGTTGTTTGATGTTTGTGACCCCCACAGATTTTAAAATATGAGTTACTAAAATTAGCAAAATTATAGTCAAAAGCCAAGGAGTTTAAAAGCTAGGTGGACATTTAAACTTGGGCGCTTAAAGGTTAATTACACATTCTATATACTTCATCAAACCAACTATCTTTGTGGTCTTAAAAAATTAATATTCTTAATTTTAATTATCTTATCATTTGTTGCAATTATCCAAGTTCCACCTCCATTTTTTGTTGCCTCAAAAATTTTCCTTTCAAAAACTAAGAGTTTTTTATATTTTGCCTTTTACAAGATCCAGATTTCACAGGCATGGGTCATATGATACTTTGGTATATTCTAACTTTAGTATTCTTAGTAGTTTAATCTGTATCTCGTAAGTGGTTTGTTAGTATGATACACCCTTCAATGAATGAATGAGCCATTTCTTATCTTTAAAATTCATCGGAGAACATTTTGTTTAAACAACTAACCTCATAGGATTCATGCTTCCATGATAGAGTCAGAGTTATGGCTGAAGATGAACATGACTGTGTTTGAAATAGCAATATCATGGAAGTATGAATCCTATGAGGTGAGTTGTTTAAACAAAATGTTCTCCGATGAATTTTAATGATTATACCTCATAATGTTTACTTCCCAACATTAATTTAATATACATTTCTTATCTTACCTCATAGTTTATGTTTTATGTAAAGAAAACAAACTATGAGGTAAAATAAGAAAAGACTCATTCATTCTTTGAATTAAGAACCTAACAGTTATTTCCCATATTTAACTATGAATGACACACACTATTGCCTAGTATAATGCTGTTTTGTATCTCTTCTTCCATTGAGTTATTTCTGTTTATTGTTGAATCAAGATAATTCTTCTTCGTCCAACCAAGTCTTAGGCCTATTACGATCTCACTGATGAATTTTGTATCCAGCATTTTCTTGGATGGCCCAGAGATCTCTTCCCTGTTGGACAAAACAAAGCATGACCTTGGGAACTCTTTTTTTGTCCTGTGGCCTCCATATTGAGTTGTTCTACCTCATTAAGAATCTTGCAATTGCAATCTACATATGAGATGGTCAGAATTCATAGATATTCCTGGATATTGTGCACTCATCTGAGTTAATAAATTTTAATTTTGTATAGATGGGCAGTCAAAAAAGTAGTGTCCTATTTTAAACTGAATATTTGCACTGATTATATATTGGCCAATCTATGTGGATATTGGACTAGCATTTATCTGTGATGGCATTTATTTTTCATTATTGTTTTATATTCTTGCTTCTACTATGAGATTTGTCTTATGTAAGGTGATGGTTTCTCCCTCTTTTTTTTGTAGTAAATCCACCATTTCCTTACCATATAATGCTACATGGGAAGGTTCCTATTGTCTTGCTGCTTGTTTAATTTTTGTTAAATATCATATTGCTTTTTTTTAAATTTTGTTGAGTTGTTTCTTGACTCACCTCATACTTATGAGGTGAGTCAAGAAACAACTCAACAAAATTAAAATCTCATAGTGTTATTTCCTACCTACATAACTTAATAATAATAATATATAATTGTGCATAATCGTGCAAAATTAATTAATTGGCATATTGCGCTAATGACATTGTCACTTTGGAACACAATTCCAGATGATATCTTGTACACTTTAGTCCGCACAGTTTACATCTGCAACTGTCTTCGATTTGATGGTGACATTCATACATACTTTGTGATGGAAGCCTGGACTGCATAGCGGTATCTGCTTCCTTAGTTCCTTGTTTGGTCCACACCAGTTCCTATCTATCATGGCAGACGTACTGTAGAATTCTTCAGGATAACTTAATCATAATGCTTTTTTTAATTTTTGAAATAGTCTGTATTTTTGGTATTTTACTAGCGGCAATTAAAAGACCTTATTTGTGTGTTGGCACCAGTGGTCATCAAAGATTTTTGTTTTTGGATTTTTATTTATTACAAATCCAATATTGAAGAAAGGTCTGCTGTACTGGCTCAGGTAGTAGGCATGCCTGCTTCCTCATAAGTGGTGTTGATCAAAATTTTAATTGCCAAATTATTTTAAATTAATTAATTGCAAAATCTTCAATCTTGGTGCCAGGAGAGACAGAGGTGTGCAATTTTTAATCGCTACATTGTGTTCCAGAATCCTTGCATTAAATTATAAACCTCTCCAAAGTACATATGCTGAGAAGGCATGTGATGCTGTTAATAGCAATTTGTCCATCAGATGGGGATGTTACAATCTGGTGGTTCTTTTCGACAGGAGTAGGTTATGTGCCGACTCTGGGTTCATCCCTCTTTAACATCCTTCAAACAGCACACTTTACACTACACAAACATACTCATCCTAAACTTCTCTTTCTACACTATACAAGAATACATTAAACTACATAAAATGACATGTAAATTGAAAATAGATCATGTTAATGCCATCTATACATCCAGTACATAATCCAAAGCACGAACACTGCAATGGGTGGCATTAAAACACACACACATATTGAAGGAAGTACTCTCAGATTTTTAAAGACATCCATAATAAGTTCTTTAGATCTTATTATAAGTTCTCTAGCTGGAAAGACTGATTTTTTATTTAATAATCATTAACTGAATCAGATTTTACAATTCACCCCATATTTTGTATCTTTTCCAGGACTACAGTCAGATTCAACCCAGGAAGTTACTGTGTGTTTGGAATAGGGAACTGGGTTGCCATTTTAACAGTATTTTCTTGAGAGAAATCCTTATATAAAACTGAAATATCCAACACAGCAGGTACAGAGTTGTAAGTTGTAGTCGTCCAAGGACACCCTCTTAAAGAAAAAAACAGTTACCACTTGTCACTGAGCTCATGCAGGCCTGTACTATCCTGTGTGAAAGTGACGACTCTCATATTTACTATAAAACTAGTTTGCATGTTGTAAAAGAAAAACTATGTTTTTTTAAATGTATAGTACATGGATTTGGAAAAAGTACTAACCTTGCCCCTCCACCCCTCCCTAAACAAATACTGTTATTATGAGTTTGGCAACATCTACCCTCTGTACGGAGGGGGACACTGGCGTAGCCCATAAGGTCTGTAGTAACTTCCTGGGTTGAATTAGAGCATAGTTTCAAGGAAAGGGATATAACATATGAGGTAATGTTAAACTTTGATTCATTTAATGATTATTTATTAGTGTATGGACAGAGCAATAATATTTACCTTGTATCCTCTATGGTGACTCATAATTTTGTGATTCTTGATGTGTTATATGATCAGAGATCTCTATCTTTGTACATCCACATGAGAAATAAAAATACATATTTGGTCAAATTGGCATTTCTTTAAAGATACTGAAACATTTGTGAATAATCTTTGTTTAATTTGTCAGTTGGTAATAACACTCCAAAATAATTACATTGGTTAGAATTTCATACATCACATTTACTATAAGGAAAAGAACAGATTTAGAAATACATATAACTGAACAAAATTTAATTAAACAAATTGTTAAATAGCCCAATGTTGAACACACAAGAATTCTTTACATATGAACACATACTGACAAGTGCGTGTCAAAAGTATGTCATTCTTCCAAAACTGGGTTGTATACGACATATAGCTGCATGGCATACTGCCATCACAGAAAACATTAAATGCAGCTTGCACAAACTGTTCAAGTATCTTGATGCATAATAAAAAAACTAGTGTATATAACCTTCATTATGTTTTCACATTCCACTTTGGAGTGTCTGTATATGATTCCACTGTTTGTGTTTATTTCACAACAATTTTACAAAAAAAAAGCTGATTTCTGGGAAAATTTGTATAGTTTATAACAAAATGATTTAAAGAAACATGAAAATCTCAAGGTTTTCATAAAGAATCTGATTATAAAGAAACAATAACAGTCCTTAGACTTTTCTATTTACGTACCACAAATCATCAACTGTCTTGAAAAAGATATTGACGCTGCCACATAAAGAAAGAAAAAAAAAGATATATTTCTGACAGCAAGCTTTTAACAAGATGGCTACATATATCAATTTTGATTTATTGGTACACGGTTAAGTAATGAAGTAAACATTTAATCACTACTTTTCCCCACAATATTATTTTTCTGCAGTCTATCACTTTTCAAAATCTACGAGATGTTTTTATACTTTACATCACAAATGTCTTTCAAAACTGAGTGGTGCACTTGTAATTTTGTTATTTATATTATTGATTTGTTCTCAGCGCTTTCCACCATTGTTGTAACTCAGAGCTCGCAAAGGTGCTTTAAAATTTGTTGATGCCTGTTGTTGAATCTGATAAGCCAAAGGATGTATCTTAAATCCATACAATCTGAAAAGTAAAATGTTTTATCGGTATTTGATTTATATAAAAATTACAAATTTTAGTGCTTCCTGCCAAATAAGATCTGTGGCAATTTTTCTAAGGTAACATTAGAATTTTTTAAAAATTTTGTTTAGTTGTTTCTTGACTCACCTCATACTTCTTAACTCCCATGCAGACTCGAGTTTCTTCACTGCATTTGTGACATTCTCAATGCTGTATTACGTTCACAACTGATGTCCAACGGCCTCCTCTCCTGCAGACTGACCTCCACGCCATCTGATCACTGACCAACGAACTTCCAAATCAATCCCCTCTCCTTATCACCGGGTATTTCAAAATTCATAGTCGTATTTTTATTCTTGCATATGTACATTTTTTCCCAAATTGTGAGTTTCTTCGGTTTTTCCAATTGTTTAAGTAATTTTGTTTTGGTTTCTATTCCATGTTTTTCTGACCAGGCATGTTCAGCTATTGCAGATTTTTCTGTTTCTCCATTTTTAACACTTCTGAGGTGTTCCTTTAATCTTGTATTTAGATTAATTAATTAAAAGATTGTGAAAGGATATACATAGGAAAAACAAAAAGGAATCTAAATACAAGATTAAAGGAACACCTCAGAAATGTTAAAAATGGAGAAACAGAAAAATCTGCAATAGCTGCACATGCCTGGTCAGAAAAACATAGAATAGAAACCAAAACAAAATTACTTAAACAATTGGAAAAACCGAAGGAACTCACAATTTGGGGAAAAAATTTACATATGCAAGAATAAAAACACAACTATGAATTTTGAAATACCCGGTGATAAGGAGAGGGGATTGATTTGGAAGTTCGTCGGTCAGCCATCAGATGGTGCAGAGGTCAGTCTGCAGGAGAGGAGGCCGTTGGACATCAGTTGTGAACGTGAACAGCATTAAGAATGTCACAAATGCAGTGATGAAACTCGAGTCTGCGAGGGAGTTAAAGAAGTATGAGGTGAGCCATGAAACAAGTAAACAAAATTAAAATAAACCTAATAGTGTTATTTCCTACCTACATAACTTAACATATTAGAAACTTAAATCCTCACAAAAATAAAAAACAATGGCCTTCAAGGGTGCTCATCCAGTTTGGACAAAGATAATATTAGAAAATAAACCAATAGAACAAGTAGTAAGGTTGTGAAATATCATACACAGCAGAAACAGATATATATAACAGACTAAATAAGTTTAATTATATAACAGGTACACTAAAAAGAACATTGAAAAATAAAGCCAGGAAAGACTCTATAATGAAATTATACAAGACAATGGCAGTGCCTATTATTACTTATGGATCCGAAACATGGACAGTGACAACACAACAATCTGCCAGAATACAAGCTGCTGAAATGAAATTCCTCAGACCAATAGCAGGATATCAAAGCAGAGACAAAAAACATAACTCAGAAATAAGACAACTAAAAATAGAAGAACTAAACTCAACAATAGAGAAATACAGAACAACTGGAAAGAACACTTGCAAGGATGACAGAATAGAATACCAAAAGCAGCATACAACTATTCACCACAAGGAAGAAGAAGCTTGGGAAGACCAAAGAAAAGATGGAAAGAGCAGCAATTTGGAGCCGGAACAGGCTAGTAAATAAGCCTAAACAGAGAAGAAGAAGAAACTTAAATGAAGTAAATAATATGCTCATGGCTGCAAACAAAGACTATTATGCAATTTTTAGGAATTAACACTATGAAGTATATATTTTAAGAGAAAATATATGCTCAGACTGGGGTTTGAAGCCAAGACATTTGGCTTTCTATGCCAATGCTCTACCAACTGAGCACCAAATGCTATGAACCGTTACTTGATCAAGCATATGGCAGCTTCTTTTTTTTTAAGAAGACTTATATTGGGAATTTAAACATTGATTAAAAAAAGTCAGTGGGGCTTCTTTCAATGTTTTTATTATTAATTTAATTACTTCTCAGCAGAGGACAAATTATGTTTGTAGAGAAAAATAGTCTAAGAATATATTTTTCTCTTCAAATATAATTTGTCCTTCAATGAGAAGTATTAAATTAATAATAAAAACAACTATGAGGTATAATTCATTTAAGAATAAATTTACCACCCCACATCATACCCTTCTTATTAGACCAGTTTAGGGACTTTATTAGGTTATGTCATTGAAGTACTGAGGACAGAACCTAATAAGGTCCTGAAACCAGTCTTATAAGAAGGATATGAGGTGAAGTAATATAATTTTTCTTAAATAAATATAAAATTGATTAATAAATCAAACTTGCATACCTGGGTACAAATTGATTAGCTGGTCGCTTTGGTCGGTATTCCGGATGTACCATAAAGAGCATTTGTGGAAATCCAGTTCCGAAATAAGCTCCGTCTGTATGATGGTGTCGTGATGATTTTGGAGTATAAACATCCATACATTTTGGACAGTATGATTTCACCATAGCTTCTCCAGGAACATCCGATAATCCTGAAGAATATAAATATTATTACTGATAGCCATTAGTTAATTATTATTTCACCGACTAAACTTATTTTATATGCAATCAAATTACATTTAAACTACACTTGTGTTTTGAAGATTTAAGACAAAAAATATATTGCTGAGTTTTGTATTTAACACATCTGTTACATTTGGTTCTTCATTGGGTCCCCTTGATGTGGACAGCAGTCTCCATTGGTTTTGGTCTTCCCTAATTTCTTCCTCTTCAATTTTTTCCCATCCAAAGTTTAAACTCTATATAAATTATGACATTTTGTCTGTACATTCTTACCTCTTATGGTTGTTTTTGTCAAACATAAGTTTCAAGGCTTCTGAGCCCCATCGTCAGCGATTACAGACTGAATTTTCTCAAGTTGTCGGCCCTGATTCTTAATTCCTGCTTTCTCTGCCTCTGGTCCAATGAATGTACTAATGAGGTTCCTTTCTCCGGGAATTTCAAAATTCATAATTCTTCCCTGTTATTCTGTATGTAGATTTTTTCCCATACGGTGAGTTAATTTTTTAACTGTTTTAATAATTTTAAATTATAATTATAATTAATAAATTATTAAAACAGACAAAAGTCTTATTTAATAAATAAATTAATGAGTCATTTTAACATCTTACCTCATATTTCATGTTTTTCAAACACGGTTTGAAAAACATGAAATATGAGGTAAGATGTTAAAATGACTCATTAATTTATTAATTAAGAACCTCATAATGTGTTTCCCAATTTTAACTTTGAAAAAGTCTTATTTATTAAACAAACCACTTAATTAATAAATTAATGAGTCATTTTAACATCTTACCTCATTCGTTGGATAACCACTTAATGTTACTTGCTATTGTATTTAATGAAAATCTATATAAATTAATCAGATAATATTATTTTTATGTCTCACTTCATAATAATTTGTGGTTTCCACTGAACCAATTTCAAAGGACATCCTCAGCTAAAACTGTGACTATCAAATTTCCACTGTCATCACCAATTTCCCAACTGCCATCTGATACAGGTCTGATGAACTAAACATATCTTGCTCATGGGAACTTCAAAATTCATGGATCTATATTTTTTCCCAAACTATCAATTCCACAGGGTTCTCTAAACATTTCAATAATTTAGTTTCTTTTTCAATCCCTTCCCACAGTGTTCCACCAGGTAATTCTGAGTCTTCCTGTTCTTCCAGGCATTCCTTGTGGATTCCATTACACATCCATTGTTGCTATATTTCCATCTTCTCTTCATAAAATATGTCCAATCCATTTCCATTTTGAAGAATAGCCATATAAAATTGTCAGAAAAGAAGTACTCCCTTAATAGTGTAAAAAAATAGTGCTTCAAGTATGCACTGTATCTTCAATGAATGTGTTAGTCCTGGTGGATCTCTGATTCAGAGGTCCGTAGGTTTAAACCTGACTAGGGCCAATGAGTATGTCTTACTTTACAGCATGTGAAGAACCTCAAGCCTGAAATTGAAAACTTCTGAGCAAAATGTGTTGAGGTTTTCATGCCCAGATTTCAATTGGGCCACAATAACTTGAATTGTTAATAGAGTGTCATTAAATAAAAATACAAACTTTATTATGTTAATGCAAATTCTTAGAATATAATTATCTTTCTTCTTTTTTCTTCCAAGTATTAGGCCAAGGCCTGTCACGATCCTATAGAAAATTTTCCCTCCAGTGTTTCATAGGACGGCCCAGAGATCTTCATCCTCTTGGTATATAATTATAAACAGCTTTGGGGATCCGATTTGAATTCATTCTTTCAAGATGGTGTTTCCAATTTAGTTGGTACTTAATATTTAATTTTAGGAAGTGATATTTTGAGGTTATTTTATTTATATTATTTTTAGTCTGATCATCTTACCACAATATTAATGATCAAGAACAAATCAACATTAATATTGAGGTAAGATGATCAGACTAAAAATAATATAATTAGTTGGTACTGTTTAATATATTCCAAAATTGGCGTAGTCTTCAATTCTTTTAAGATATCGGTGTTCCTTTTCCGATCCCATCTGGTGTAACCCGCTGTTCTGCGCATGAATCTCATTTCACAAGTCATTATTCTGCTTTCATGTTGTCTTTTTAGTATCCATGCTTCACTACCATAGGTCAACACTGGTCTAGCCAAAGTGTTATATAAATGTAATCTGGTGTTTTTTTGTACAACTGATGGTTTCATAACTTGATTAATAATTCCCAAACTTTTATTATAACTATTAATTTTTTTCAGGGATATCCTTTTCATCTCAGATAGAGAGATAATGTCGAAGATATTTAAATTGATTAGATCTCTCTAAAATTTTATTCTGGAGACAGATTGTACTTTGTATGGGGTCCTTCCCATGAAATGCCATAATTTTAGTTTTGTTAATTGATATTTCCATATTAAATTTGGCAGCTGTTTTTTGTAAATTATAAATTGATCGTTGCAAATCATTTTTCAAAAGTGTCAGAAGCGCTATATCGTCTGCAAAAAGAATAGCATCGAGTTTGAGGTTCCTATTGATGGGTATATATCCCCGTTGTGTTTTCCTCCATTCGTGTATTATTCTATTCATATATATAATGAAAAGCACCGGTGAAAGTCCACATCCCTGTCTTACTCTAGTGTTGATCTTTTTCCAAGAAGATAGTTTGCCATCTAGTTAAACAGAGATTTCATTAACTTTATAGATGTTGAATATATTAGTAATATATTGTTGTGGAACGTTATCATCAGCTAAAATTTGTAATAATATATTTCTGTCTACTTTGTCAAAAGCCTTTATGAAGTCAACAAAAGCAATATGAGTTTCTATATTGAATTCCTTGTGCTTTTCTAATAGTAGTTTTAGAGTGAAGAATCCATCTGTACAAGATCTTTCTGAATCCATTTTGCTCTTCTCCAATTATATTTTCGTAATTTTTTTTCAATTTATTCTTAACTATATTAGCATAAATTTTATATCCAGAGTTCAACAAGCTAATTCCACGATAGTTATCTTGAATTTGGCGACTTCCTTTCTTGAAAATTGGTATTACAATGGATTTATTCCAGTTCTGTGGTAGTTCTTGTCCTTCCCATATCATATTAACGAGAATTAGAAATCTGTCTAAAAATTTTTTAGTTGAAAATTTAAATAATTCCTGATTAATGTGGTCTTCCCTGGGAGCTTTGTTACTTATTAATGATTTAACAACATCAGTAAATTCATCTATAGAAATTTGTTCCAAAGCAGTGTTATTAGAGATCGGTATTTATAATAAATCATCTTTTTATGTCCATACATGATGAAAAAAGTAGTTAAGCCAAGATTCTTTAGATATACAATTTAAATGTGCATTTTCTTTTGAATCATTATTTTAATGTTTTAAAACTTTATATATTTTAAAACTTATAATTATTTAACAGAAATCTTGGGCTTAAATTTAGAATAAAAAGTTGACTATCTCATGAGTATAAGTAATCTAAATATTATTGGATAAATTTCAACTTACAAATGTCAATGAATGAACTACTCACCTATAGGTAGCATTGGTTGACTTTCACAGTACACACGTGGACAGTGGCCAAAGTCACCCGACTGATACTTTTCTATCATCTGTCCAATACCTCGATTAGTTAGAATGTAACGGGCATGAATTAAACCATACAACATTTCTGCTGCCTGTTCGATAAGATCCGACTGGTTAGGGTTGTCATCTAATTCATCATCTGAAAACAAGGAAAATTATGAATTAAATTAATATTTTTATTACCTCACCTCATATCCTTTTCCTTCTATACTGCAAGTTTCGGAGCCTCTGGTCGACCAGTGTTGTCGTTTCTTGGCGGTTTTCTTCTTACTTCTATCGGTGGACCGATGAACCTCTGGATCAGGTCAAAATTTGCGGGAGTTTCAAAATTCATGAGTTTATCTTTCTTGTTTTTTTGGATGTGGATTTTTTCCCAGACTGTGAGTTTCTTTAGTTTATCTGTGTGTTTGATTAGGCTAGCTTCTGTATCAATTAAATGTTTTTCAGACCAAGCATGGGCTGCTACAGCTGACTCGTCCACTTCACCCTTTTTTACATTTCTGAGGTGTTCCTTCAATCTGGTTTTTAAATTTCTTTGTTTTTCCTATGTAGATTTTGTCGCAATCCTGACATTCGATCTGATATATTCCTGATTTATATTCTTCTCCAATTTTTTCATTTAGAAAAAGGATATGAGGTGAGGTAATAAAAACATTAATTTAATTCTTAAATTAAACCTCATAGTGTTCTTTCCCTGTGAAAGTTAAATAAATAAGGAAAATTATATTAATATTACTCTTTGTCCCACACTATACCCAAGAGATTCAAGGCATGATGACTTGGTGCAGAGCTATAGGGCTTGCACTGGTTTGAGTTCCCATAGGATAAAAATGTAATCATGGAATTTCGGCCAGATGGAACCGTTGCTCACCCAGTACCATGAGAAATTTGGAGAGCTACAATAAGTAGCATCCCAAGTTAAGAAAATCACCTACAATGGCTGGGGAATATATGCTGATCACATGTCACCTCCATACTGGCTGGATGGTCATCCACTTTTGGCAATGGCACATGGGGATCTGAAGCCAGCACACAGATGGCAGACCAAGGGCCTTTTAAGGCCTGTTGAACCATATATTTGGAGTTTACATAACTACAATAGGGCTCGGAAGTTGATGAAAAATCCTTTTTTTCCCCCCATTTTATGTCTGAAGACAAGGCCCCATTTTAGGTAATTGTAGGGCAAAAAATAGTGGGTTTTATTTGTCCTTTTTTGATGTTATTTGGCTTATTGGTCCTTTTTTTAGATCTTAATGCCTTTTTTTGCAACTTTACCTTCTTTTGACTACATTTATACCAATTAATTCAAGGATCCACAAAGTCTAGTCTCAATTCGAACTTCTTTTGAAAACATTATCTAGTTTTACTTTCCAAAGACTTTTCACATTGCAAACACTTTTGTTCCGCGAGAAACTATTGAACCCTCACAAAATAACCTGTTATTTTTAACCAACCTACTTACTGCCTGATATCCATTGCAGATTCACTGTATTTGTTCTAGGTGGGAAAAGTCATTCATTCTAAATTCTCCGAAAACTTTCTCTTTAATGAACACAGAATTTCTTTTTTCAAACTATCTTGAATTAAAAAAAAGTGAAGTATGAAAGAAGAAGCATTTTCAGTCATCAACTTTTTTTTAACGTATGTTACATTTCATTAGAATTTTATACTCCTCAAACATTTTTTATTATTTAATTAAGACATTTTTTCTGAACATTCTTACCTCTTATAGTTGTTTTTGTCAGACATATGTTTCAAGGCTTCTGAGCACCATCATCAGTGATTACAGAAAAAAATGTCTTAATTATTAAACAAACCTCTTAATGTTACTTTCTATTGTACTTTAATTTTTTTTATTATACTCATTAAAAATGCAGTTGAAACTAAAATTATTTAATTTGAATTAACTTTTTATATCCTTTTTTCAGTTTTTAGGTCTCTAAGATATATTTAAATATTAACAACATACATAGGAGAAAAATTTGCATTTAGATTGGAACTTGCTCAGGTAGCTCAGTCAATAGAGTATTGGCCTAGAAAGCCAAAGGTCCTGGGTTCAAGCCCCAGTCTGAGTGTATAATTTTTCTCTTCAAATACTTTTTAAAGGTCTTTTATAGGTGATGTTTTTATTATTGATTTAACATTTCTCACTGAAAGATAAATTATATTTGAAGAGAAAAATTTTTCGCCTAGACCGAGACTCGAACCCGGGACCTTTGGCTTGCTGGGCCAATTGCTCTACCAACTGAGCTACCGAGGCGAGTTATGATATAGACGCAAATTTTTCTCTTATATACGTTGTAATTCCCTATTGCCAAATGCTTTTGAAACCATTGTTTCTATCTTTGCAAATGGCGGCTTCTTAGTTAAGAAGACATTTATTGGGAATTTAACATTACTTTATAAAGCTAGTAAGGCTTCTAATGATGTTTTTATTATTGATTTAACATTTCTCACTGAAAGATAAATTATATTTGAAGAGAAAAATTTTCGCCTAGACCGAGACTCAAACCCGGGACCTTTGGCTTGCCAGGCCAAATGCTCTACCAACTGAGCTACCGAGGCAAGTTACGATATAGACGCAAATTTTTCTCTTATATACGTTGTAATTCCCTATCGCCAAATAAAGTAATGTTAAATTCCCAATAAATGTCTTCTTAACTAAGAAGCCGCCATTTGCAAAGATAGAAACAATGGTTTCAAAAGCATTTGGCGATAGGGAATTACAACGTATATAAGAGAAAAAGTTGCGTCTATATCGTAACTCGCCTCGGTAGCTCAGTTGGTAGAGCATTTGGCCCAGCAAGCCAAAGGTCCCGGGTTCGAGTCTCGATCTAGGCGAAAATTTTTCTCTTCAAATATAATGTCTTTTATAGGTACTCAACTCCCAAGCCCTAACCATAATAAAGTTATGCTACTAACATCTATTAGGCCTGTTGTTCCATAAGCTAAAAGCAATGGCCACGAAGTGGAAATATTTACAATTTGGAAGGATAAGATGATACATTATTGGGTAAATTGAATCAACTCAGCTTACCTGGTTCAAGGTCAAGTATCATATCTAGGGCTTGTCGATAATGTGGAACTTGTTCATTCAATCCTGTCAGGTTGAATTTGTCCTGAATATAGTCTTCATCAACCTGAAACAAATTCAGTATTTTCATCTATATAGACAGCTTATCTAGATCCAATACTACACAAAAGCAAATTCAAATTTTTCCTTAACTATTAGGTTAAAACTATCATAACTCTCATCATATGAACCTATGAATTTAATTCTGACTGGGCATTTCCTGGGAACTTCTTAAATTAAAGCTTTTTTTGTCTAAACTTTAAGCAGATTTGTGCATATATCCTTTAACTACAATAGCATTAACTTTAAAAGACAATGAGACAGTTAAAAGAGTAATTAGAATGGAAGTGGAAGGCCAAACAAAACATGATGAACTACACAAGGTAAAATTGCAAGAATAGGAATAACTTGATAAGATCCTACAATTTTACAGTGAATCAAGAACTTACCTCACAAAAAAATTCATTTCCTCGAAGGCCGCAGAACCAGGAAATCCACGAAACCTCCTCAGAACTGCTCATTTTCCTGTAAAATCAACACATTTAGGCATACCGGTACATAAAATATTGTTACTTGTCAATTGATTACGGAAAAAACCACAGTTTAAGTCTCACCATGAATTTTTCCTAAGTCATGCAAAACAGTAGTGCGCACACACAAGGGTTATGAACTAGTTCCATAGATGGTAGGACGATCAGTGCAGTTGGTATTACCAACCTTCACAATAAACCCTCCCAAATGTGCTTTTAAACATGGATGTACACTAACACAAAATTTGTAACTTAACAAAGAAAATCATTTACATATTATTTCAACAAACTATAAATTAATTCAGTCTACACTAACTTAAGAATTCTTAATCCAACAAAATAAAAAAGTAATAGTGCAATTTCTTATTGTGAAGGTTGGTCATATCGGACTGCCATCTGTTGCTGAAGATGCACAATAGGTTATGTAGAACTTAGAAGAATAGATGAGAGATTTTGCAGATAAGGTCCAGAATTGGGTACACACAAATTCTTCAAAGTTCCACAGAATCGCAGTGTGCATGCACGAGTTTCGGGAGTTGCTGTAATGGTTAATGTAGCTTCCGGTAGATGGCTCTGAAGTCGGCATTACCAACTTTGGGAATAAATTCCCAAACGCTAAAAAATGGATGTAAACCAACTTCCCATTTCCTAACCTAACAAAACAATTTACATGCATATTTTATATTCCCAAATGCTAAAAAAATGGACGTAAACCAACTTCCAATTTCCTAACCTAACAAAACAATTTACATGCATATTATTTAATAAACTATAAACAAATTTTATGTACATTAACACTAAATATGGTTTGGAATTATTTTCAAATGTTGGTAACTCCGATTTGAGAGCCAGCTAGCAGATATTACATGAAGCATTTCCGCATCTCTAGAACCCGATGCACAATATTCGCATAATTTATAAATATTTAAAAATCGTAAGAAATGTTTATAAAATGGTTCCAAAATGTTTAAAATAGTACAAAACGTTATTATAAACGGTTGAAGTGTTTAGTGCATCAATGGCATAAGAATGTAAGTGTAAAATTGTGTGCATCCAGTTTTGGACCTCAGCCGATTTTGCATATGGTACATAAATAAATACTAAGCAATTATGAAAAATATTTTTAAATTGTTGGTAAATATTAAAATAACAGGAAATGTTAATAAAAATGGAAAGAAAGCAAATAGTACAAGCGTCATATGAATATTCCATTGTGTACCATAGTAAGAAAAAAAACTCCAAGCTGGCCTAGAAGTTTTGTTGTGAAACATTAAAAGTGTGACCGCTAGAGCGATTTTTCAATTTTCACTTCAGGTAAACTCCTACATCTATGGTTTTATAGGGTCCAATTGTGAATCTAAATCATCGCAGGGACCTAATAAGACATACACACACATAAAGTTTCATCAAAATCGATTCAGTCGTTTAGGAGGAATTTAGTGACAAACACACGTACAGAAGAATTATATGGATGTTTCCATTAAGCGCAGTGAGAATTTTTTCTAAGACCCAAGCAGACACCATGTGCATGTGCCAACAAACGCGAAGTGGTTTACTCAGGAAAATCATGAACATTTTGCAAAAAGCCCCATCACAACCGGATGAACAGCAGTGCATGCTTGTCCAGCAATCTACTTATCCCGATCTTCTTAGCTTCAATGAAAGACAAAAAATGGCTATTGAGAGTTATCCGTAAAAGATAAACATATGCTGCCGTGGACTTTTTTGTCGAGTTTGTTTAATATTCAGACAATCTTTCCATTAAGCGCAGTGAGAATTTGGCTGTGGTGTATAAATCATCGCACACAATTTTCCATCTAATATTCTTAGCCACAGATGCACTAAACACTTTTCAACCATTTATAATAACGTTTGGTACTATTTTAAACATTTTGGAACCATTTTATAAACATTTATGATTTTTAGATATTTCTAAATTATGCAAATATTGTACATTGAGTTCTACAAGCACAGAAATGCTTCATGTAACATCCGCTAGGCGACTCTCACATCGCAGTTACCAACATTTGAAAATAATCCAGAACCATATTTAGTGTTAGTGTAAGTTAAATTAGTTTATAGTTTGTTAAATAATATGCACGTAAATTGTTTTGTTAGATTAGGAAATGGGAAGTTAGTTTACGTCCATTTTTCTTTTGCATTTGAAAATGAATAATATGCACGTAAACTGTTTTGTTAGGTTAGGAAATGGGAAGTTAGTTTATTCCCAAAGTTGGTAAAGCTGACTTCAGAGCCATCTACCAGAAGCTACATTAACCATTACAGCATCATCATCATCCTGCCAGGTACTAGTCCTAGAAGAACTGTTACGGCCTGAGAAAGCGGTTTTTGTGCCATCTTTTCATAGGTCGACCAAGTGACCGTTTCCCATTTGGACAGTAGTTCATTATTGCCTTGGGGATCCTGGATCTAGCCATTCTTGAGACATATTCCTTCCAGTTTACTCCTGCAACTCGCGCATGCGCACTCCGATTCTATAGAACTTAGAAAAATTCATGTTTATACACCATATCCGAGAATTTTTTCTAAGTCCCAGGCAGACACCACATGCATGCGCCAACAAGCACAAAGTGGTTTACTCTATGGAATATCGCGATGCAGCCAACATTATACATGCTATTTAACAAACCTAAAAGCTAATCTAACGCAATTTAAGTGCTCTAACCTGTGAAAGAATGCAATGCCCAAAAATAAATAGTAAGTTCTCAAATTCTGAAGTACATAACCGATGTTGGCTGCACTGTTGTATAGAATATTCTTTAAAATCAATATGGCTGCCACGTCTTCATGTTACGTATATAGTTGAATATCATAGAAAAATATGTTCAAATAATCATTAGAAAAATTGTAAATTTGTTGTAAATGGTGGGAAATAATTTGAAAATAAAACCCTGTTGGTGCATATGCATGTGTCTGCCTCAGACTTAGAAAAATTTCTCACTGCGCTTAATGGAAACATGAGCCTAGGATTTTTTCACATTTTTCACTACAAAGGGTTACTTTTAAGGGTGTAATAGTTGAGTATCACAACTCTCTTATAGCCTATGTTCATCCTGGGAATCTCCTGAACATTTTGCCCCATCAAAATTGGGTGAACGATATGGCAGTGAAAATAACAAACACATACATTTTTATATATTAGATATGAAAATTGGGAAGAGGCTGGTGACCACTCATTGAATAATTAAAATGTTAATTAAGCACTTTTCACATTGCATATAAATCGACGTTATGATAATTACACCTATTTAACCAATGGGATAGATGAAATTAAGGATAACGGTTTAAAAGGCGAATTCTTGCATAACACTCCTGAAGAATCTTTCACTTGTGAGAGAAGTTACATTACTTCTAAATAAGTTCATACTATCAATATACAATTTTATTAACTTTGCCTTATTTTTTAAACTCAATACTATCTACACACACTTCAATGAAAACAAATCTTACTAAAATGCAGCAGAAATTCTCGATTTTACCTGCTTACAACATTTAAGGTTATGTACATGTCATTATCAAAATATTTGTGATTATTTTGAACATTAATATTAATGCGTTTAGTTAAATATAATTATGGGTTTAATTATGGATAATAAAATAACAAATAAAACCATTTTAGGCTAGTAAATATTTTTATTCTACGCCTATACAATGGGCAGACACACAATGACGAGATCGTTTGAATTACATAATAGAAAAAAAATCTTAACAAATGGAGTGAAAAAAACAAGATGAATAATACGTCTTTTCATTAAAGTACTTATTACATTAAAAGGTATCCCATTTATATATTTAATCTTACGAAATAAATTCTTTTTCTTACCTCTTCCTAGGATTAGCCACGCTTAACGTTCTTCCAAAAAGAACTGATCACACCGCCGCCTAGATATAAAACGAATGAACTAATTGCTAATATGTCAGCTTAGCGTTGCGATAGTTGCAGCGCACCAAGCAAAATTTACCAAATTGGCGGCATTTTCAATTTGGAGTACTTTTGGGTACATTAATATATATATATATATATATATATATATATATATATTAATATACATATGGTCCCATTATATAATTAATATTCATATTAAGTAGATTATACAGGGAATGATTTGAAAACATTAGCTCGGGATAGGGATGTATGGAGAGATTATGCCCATGCGGCCATGAACCTAGAGGTTCGATAGTGCCAGTGAGTTAGTTTAGTTACTTATTAAGTCACTAAACTGATATAAATTTAAATATCTTAGACATCTGGTACTTAGGAAACTTTTTGAACCAAAGAGCAACAAACAGACAGGTCAATTAAGGAAATTACATAACAATGAACTCCATGATCTTTATAAGAAATCAGATATAATAAGAACGAAGAAGTGTCATAGATTGTATTGGGATGTATGGAGAGATTATGCCCATGCGGCCATGAACCTAGAGGTTCGATAGTGCCAGTGAGTTAGTTTAGTTACTTATTAAGTCACTAAACTGATATAAATTTAAATATCTTAGACATCTGGTACTTAGGAAACTTTTTGAACCAAAGAGCAACAAACAGACAGGTCAATTAAGGAAATTACATAACAATGAACTCCATGATCTTTATAAGAAATCAGATATAATAAGAACAAAGAAGTGTCATAGATTGTATTGGGCAGGACAATTAGCATGAATGAGAAAAACAAGAACAAAGATTGGAAGCAAATGAGATGAGATTTTTAAGAAATATAGCAGGATATACTCTATTGGATAAGAAAAGAAATGAGGATATAAGAAAGGAACTAAATATTTTCAAACTTACAGGCCGAATAATTAAATATAGGATCGCCTGGAAAGAACATGTTGATAGAATGCCAGAAGAAAGATTTCCAAAATTATTGCTAAATTATAAACCACATGGAAAGAGAAATGTTGGACGCCCACAAAGAAGATCGTCTGTACAATTTTAACAATTCTAGCTTTTGTGAAACCAGAACGAGCCAACAGGCTTAATCCCTGGATGATGATGATGAGAAATTAAAGAGGTAAATGGTAACTTCATTTAGGAAAATGAGAGGGAAGGCACTAGTAGGTAGGCCAAGAATGAGGTGGAATAATAACATTAAGGATGATTTGAGGGAGATAAATTATACAGGAAATGACTGGGAAATATAGGTTAGCTTATATCTGCCTGGTCACGAACCCTCCAGGTTTAATGTTGCAGTGAATTAGATATATTAAAAAAGATGAAATGGAAATCCCACCCTTGCTCTTTGGAATAATTTTACCAATGTAATTTTTGTTTTACCATATGAATTTGTCCACAACATATTTGTATAGTCCACCGCTGTGGTCTCGAGGTAGTTTGCGCCTTGTCACGCAGTGGGCCTGGGTTCGATCCCCGGTCGGGACAGTTTTACTGGGTGAGGTTTTTCCTCACCTGTAAGACAAATGTCAGGAAAACTTTAAGGCCCAAACGGTCCCCGAAATCATATGGCCATCATCATCATCCTTATCATTATCACCATCATCATCATTCACCGGAGTGGAAAGCAACCGGAAGCTACCACACCTACAATTCCCTAGTAAAGCTGCAAAGCATAGCATGAATTACTATGGATGGATGGATATTTGTGACAGCAACTATCTTTGCTCATAGACCTTCAGGGGTCCCAATCTAGGGGATATGTGGATGGCGACCACAAGGTGCCCAAGCTGAGTAAAACATTGTTTCCATTTACTTGTGTTTTGCTCCTTACTTTTATCTTTATTCCTTGTCTAGTACCAGATTCCTTTTTTTTACTTTCCTATCCAGTCTCCCTTGCCTGACCTCTTGTTTTCTTCGACCCTGATGGTATTAGAGTATTCAAGGCTGAAGGGTTCATTTCTGTCTTTCCTATATCTCTTTCTTTTAACCTCGTGGACACTCACCTTTAATGCCCACATAAGCTGCATATTTAAATGCAGCCCCATTGCAACTTATAGCATAAGTATACAATGGATTTGTGTCATCATCTATGGCTGGATACACGTAATGAAGAAGTATCTTTGCTCATAGATACAGTATAATATATACAGAGTGTAAATGAATTCACCGGTGCTTTTTATTATATACATGAATAAATTAATAAATGAATGGAGGAAAACACGAGGATATATACCCATCAATAGGAACCTCAAACTCGATGCTATTCTTTTTGCAGACGATTTAGCTCTTCTGGCACTTTCCGAAAATGATTTGCAACGATCAATTTATAATTTACAAAAAATAGGTGCCAAATTTAATATGGAAATATCAATTAACAAAACTAAAATTATGGCATTTCATGGGAAGGACCCCATACAAAGTAAAATCTGTCTCCAGAATAAAATTTTAGAGAGATCTAATCAATTTAAATATCTTGGATATTATCTCTCTATCTGGGATGAAAAGGATATCCCTGAAAAAGTTACTAGTTATATTAAAAGTTTAGGAATTATTAATCAAGTTATGAAACCATTCCTTGTACAAAAAAACACCAGATTACGTTTATATAACACTTTGGCTAGACCAGTGTTGACCTATGGTAGTGAAGCATGGATACTAAAAAAACAACATGAAAGCAGAATAACGGCTTGTGAAATGAGATTCATGCGCAGAACAGCGGGTTACACCAGATGGGATCGGAAAAGGAACACCGATATCTTAAAAGAATTGAAGACTATGCCAATTTTGGAATATATTAAACAGTACCAACTAAATTGGAAACACCATCTTGAAAGAATGAGTTCAAATCGGATCCCCAAAGCTGTTTATAATTATATACCAAGAGGACGAAGATCACTGGGCCGTCCTATGAAACGCTGGAGGGAAATTTTTCTATAGGATCGTAACAGGCCTTGGCCTAATACTTGGAAGGAAGAAGAAGAAGAAGTAAATGAATTATACCGCACAAATTTAATTACATATGGAGGGGTATTATATAAGCAATTTGAGATAATGAACTAATGGTCTACGAATAATAATGTCCAAGTTATGATTCAATTTGTAAAATGGTTGGCACGCCACTGATTATTTCAAATTAAAATGGAAATAATATGATACAGAGACTGTAAGTGGCAACGTGTATGCTCCTTTAGCTCAATGGTTATAGCATCTTACTACCAATGCAAATATAAGATTGATGCATCACGTTCGAAACTCCATACAGTACATGTACACTTTTTTTTCATTTTTCCTTTATTATGTATGTTGTAAACCAGTTACGTACGTAGATTTACTTTTGGTTTAATTATTTATTTATTATTTTACAGAATATGATACTAGAATGTCGGCGCAGTACTTAAGTTACAAAACTTACGTATTGAACAGAGAATTGTTTGAAAGGTTCTAATAATAATTCACGTACTGTAGAGTACAATTGGTTTTGCAAATAAAATGTGCAGTGATCACAAAAGTAATAACTAGAGTCCGGATGTTAGGCACTTAAAAAGTTCAAAATAGGCAGGCAAAAAGGCACTAAAATCATTAATGTAGGTACTAAAAATCAAAATAGGCTTACAAACAATGGACTACAACATACATTTTTACAGCCTTACGTAAAGAATATAATCATATACCTATCAATAATATACGAAAGTATCAGAGATGATTTTGGAACTTGTTTTGCCTTTTTACAAAGAGAATACTTATGTTTTGCAGTGTGTACATGCTGCGAAACATGGCTCTTCTTCGCGCAATTCCCTGAAATTTTACACACTTTGCAAAACAATATTGGATCAGCACCTGAGAATATTTCCGCACCTTGTTCTTTCACGAAATTGGTCAGTTTGTCTTTCACTGTTTTAGTGTTGTCCATTCATTCTTTAGGCATCGTGAAACAACTGTTCTAAAGGGGGAAAAAAACTCAAAACAAAAACAAAAATAAGCCACACACACTTGTCGCACCACTTTATCTTTGAAGCACCTGTCTGTGAACGAGGACTACAGACTGAATTCAATGTTACGAACATCAAAATAATATTGTCAGTCAATTAAAGGTTTCTATGCAATGATATGTGTCATGAAGTTTGTCCATTTCAATTAATTTAATTGAAATACTAAGTTCATTTGGAGAAAAACAATGGCAAATAGGCATTTATAGGCATTGTAAGCTGAAATAGGCATTTATAGGCAAAATTAACTTCATGGAAAACAACTTTAGGGTCATTGGTATGAACTTATACGAAGTCACTTTTACAATATCTATAATAAATAAATGTAGGCATTTTCCCTAACATTCGGTCTCTAGTAATAACATAAAGAGGTACAGTGTATGTACACATGGCATACATAATGTTGTTGGGAAATACGAAACAATACACTTGAGTAAACCAGAAAAAAAAAGTAAAGCACCTGCAGACTCATTAGATAAATTATTCAAATTGGCGACCTCCATTCTCAGAACTCAGATGGCATCGGCGACTAATGGTTCAAGATACCAGGTGTCTTGCGGATCACATCACATGCTGCGATTATTGCGTGCAACCAACAGTTCATCTGTATCAATAGGGGTCGCATACACCAGTGTTTTCAGGTGTTCCCACAAAAATAATCAAGTGGACAGAGATCTGGAGAGCAAGGTGGCCACACTACAATTAAAGTGCCTCTTCCTATTTCCAGCGGCCAGGATACACTTCATCCAAATGATTTTGTACATTCTGGCAGAAATGGGGAGGAGCTCCATCATGCTGAAAGCATATGTTAAGCCTGATGTGAACAGGAACTTCTTCTAGCAATCTACGTAGGACATACTCTAAAAAGTCTTATGAATGACAACATTTAATCTCTGGGGAAGAAGATAGGGGCAAATGATATCATAAATTATGCCCACCCATACGTTCACCGAAAATCTCTGCTGGTGACGTCTCTCAAATATGGCATGAGGATTTTTATAATCCCACACATGACTGTTCTTTGAGTTCAGAGCCATCCCATCCCTATTAAATACTGCCTCATCGGTGAATAACATCGAGGAAAAGAAGTGCGGTGGTTGCAGCAAAGCCCAATTACAAAATTGTACCCATTGAGCGAAGTCCACTGGCTGTAAGGCTTGTACTTTTTGCAGATGAAAGGGATAGAACTGGTTTTCTTGCAGGACTTCCCATACACTTTGATTGTTCGTGCCCATTATACGTGCGATAGCACGGTACTAGAAGAAGGATCCTCTTTCACCCTATTAAGGACATTTTATTCGACGCCTTTCACAGGCATGGCGTCTACTCTGTTTACCTTCAACATCCTATGCTCCCGCAAATGCCTATCATCTGACTCGAAGGTTGTTCGGTGAGGATGGTGTCCATTCAGATACTGCTCTGCATACATGGGCAGCAGTTCTTCGACCATTACATTGTGCTACACCATAAATCAGATGGATATCGGCAAATTCAGCATTTTTGTGCATGCCTAGACTGAACAAATTTCAGTGTCAACATATTAGAGTACATATGCAAGAGAGGGGGAAAAAAAAAAGTTGACTGCCGTGATT
This sequence comes from Diploptera punctata, assembly GCA_030220185.1. NCBI lineage: Eukaryota > Metazoa > Arthropoda > Insecta > Blattodea > Blaberidae > Diploptera > Diploptera punctata. Next base: position 3,465,701 of record JASPKZ010009790.1, read on the forward strand.
TGAACCACCAGTGTTCGAATCTCAAATTCATAGCTTTAACCATTCATCCACATGTTAACTACACATATTCTGCATGTTTCACTCTAAGCTAAGGCTCCCATTGCACCGATTCCACTCTAAGCTGTGCAGTAGCGTGCAATCATCTGCTAAGTTTGACATTTTAAGGAATTTGATAACCCAATATTTCATAAACGTTGTTAATGAATTATTAGCAATCAGGATCTCAGAATTAATACTAAGATCTGAAGTTATTCTAGTATAATTTTCTCCCCTACTTTGCTCTCCTGTTGATTTATCTGTATCAATTTTCGAATACTTTGATTCCCCATAACTCGTCCATTTTGTCTCATAGACCATTGGTTCCCTATCTTAAATTACTTGTATAATACCCATCTGTAAGCAGTTAAATTTGTACAGTATAATTCATTTACAGTATATATAATGCTTATGACCTCCATTTACAAAATTTTATAGCATGAATCAATTCCTGGTAAGCAGGGATGGAAATTTTTCTATTCTGACTTATAGCTACTTGGCCTTATTAATGATCATGAGAATTACTCAATGGATACAGATGATCACAGTATAGGGCTTTTTTATTATGCCATTAGCTGTAGCTCGTCACTAACATGAAACTAAACATTCACTTCTAAGAATTAAATTAATGTTTTTATTACCTCACCTCATATCCTTTTTCTTCTAGACTGCAGTTCGGAGTCCAATTGTGTGTGACCCACTGCAATTTTCATGTTTTGGGCTCCTCACTATGCAGATAGTTGGTGTTAATATATCCTATTTTCAGTTTGTGCATGACTTCAGCAGACTATGTTACATAGGTAATGTATACTTGTATATTTAAGTATCATCATCATCTTTAAGACCCAAAACCTGTTACGGTTTCAGTGAAGCAATCTCGGTCCATCTTCTAGAACATCCCAAAGATCTCTTTCCTTGGGGAAGGTATTGAAGCATGACTTTTGGAAGTCTATTATGATACATTCATTGCACATGAGTTTTCTGTAGCTGGTATTTATTTATAAATTGTGAGATTGGTTGTAATCAAAGTGCTTGCTTGATATCTTCATTTCTATTGCAGTCCATGTGAGTATATCTTAGCATTATCAGCTGATATCAGTACTCCTCATGATCCATGCTTTGCTTCCGTAACATAGTACAAGTATAGCTAAGGTTTTATATAAACATATTGTTATATTTTAAAACACAATAGGAAGTAACATTAAGAGGTTTTTAATAGTGAGTGGAGAACATATTTTTAACAACTCACCTCATATAATTTCAAGTTTCTTTGATACCGTCAGTTTCAGACAATATCTTGTCCCTCTTCAGTTATGGCTTCCAGTGGAAGTGGGACAAGATATGGTCTGAAACCGCTGGTACCAAAGAAACTTGAAATTATATGAGGTGAGTCGTTAAAAATATGTTCTCCACTCACTATTAATGATATAACCTCAAAATGTTTACTTCCCAATATTAATTTAAATATAATTAAGAGGTTTGTTTAATAATTAAGACATTTTCTCTGTACATTCTTACCTCTTACAGTAGTTTTTGTTGAACATACGTTTGAAGAATTCTGAGCCCCATTGTCAGGGATTACAGATTACATAATCGCTGATGATGGGGCTCAGAAGCCTTGAAACAAATGTTCGACAAAAACAACCATAAGAAGTAAGAATGCAGAGACAAAATGTCTTAATTATATTGTTATATGTTGCTGTACTAGGGAAAGCTTCATGATTTTGTTAATTATTCTTATTGTTTTATTCTATTTATACATTTTAGAAGTTATATCTGTTTCACCAACAAACATTAAATTATATCCATGATATGTAAACTCATTGATTCTTTCTATTGACTTATTGTTTATGCAAATTTTGCTTGTAATCTAGTATTTCCCACAAAATACCATGACTTTTGTTTTGTCCATATCATATTTTGCACTGATTTTATTTAGATTATGTAGAGAATATGTTTAAATAATAGTAATTAAATGAATCAATTTATACCTCACCTCATATTTTTGTATAAACTCATGATCGGTTTCGAAAGGAAATTCCTTTCATTGTGAACTGATAAGTGTTTGTGTGAGGGATGGGATAAAGTGAAACCCAGTGCTGGGACATAATCTATTCCTGTCTAAAAGCATCTAGGGGATTAAAGCCTTACATCTCTCCATCAGACAAATTGCTATCAACAATATCTTTAGGGAAATAAGCATAAATAATATTTTATTTTTTAAATATTTTTCTCTTCAAATATGATTTATCCATCATTGAGACGTAGGAAATTAATAATAAAAACATTGAAAGCATAACTAAATTAATTTGGTTTAGTAACTGCTAACAAAGATGAGGTTAAGGCCCAACATTGGGCTGTTATATCATTGTAGATGTAGAGATGTCCTTTTCAAATATCTTCTATTTCTTGATTATATTTCTTATTCTCCACATTCCACTTTCACATACTGATCCATAGATTTATAAGTTCCATAACACAGGACTGGTCTCCCCATTATCTTACATAATATAGGTTGATTTTGTGCAACCTGTTATCACAAATGAGGATCTGAGGACTGAGCAATGACAGTATAATCTAATATATAAAAATTAATGTTTGTATGTTCATATTTTATGCGTGGCCACACTGTCCTATTTTGATGGGGCTTTTTGCAAAATGTACAGGAGATTCCTGGGATGAACATAGGCTATAAGAGAGTTGTGATATTCAACCCCTTCACCCCTAAAAATCACCCTTTGTTGTGAAAAATGTGAAATAAATTCCCTATTTTGAAGCTTAAATGGCTTATGCTGCCTAAACCATTACAAATACACCAAATTAATTTAACAGAATTGAATATCGCAAAAAACTCTACAAAAAAGTCTGTGACAGCATATGTTTATCTTTTACCGATTAACTCACAATAACCATTTTTATCTTTTCATTGATGCCAAGATCGGGATAAGTCGATTCCTGGACAAGCGTACTCTGCCATATCATTCATCCGATTGAGATGGGGCTTTTTGAAAAATGTTCAGGAGATTCTGGGGATGAACATAGGCTATAAGAGAGTTGTAATACTCAACCCCTTCACCCCTAAAAATCACCCTTTGTAGCGGAAAATGTGAAAAAAGTTCCTATTTTGATGCTTAAATGGCTTACGCTGCCTAAACCATAACAAATACACCAAATTAATGTACACAGAATTGAATATCTCAAAAAACTCAACAAAAAAGTCTGTGACAGCATATGTTTATCTTCTACGGATAACTCACAATAACCATTTTTGTCTTTAAAGAATATCGCGATAAGCAGATTGCCAGGCAAGCATAACAGGGCACGGCTGGTGGTAAAAACACAATAATATTTATTTAGGAGTAACATCACACGCCGGGTATATAATAATGAGGAAATGCAGTATAAGAAGCAGGTCCAAATGGTTTAAATGGCAGTTGAATCATTGGACATATTACTTCCTTGTTACCAACCAATCGGTGGGAAACTCTATTGCTTTCAAGCATGATAAAAGGAAAAGTTGTTGTTAAATATAATTATGTAGGAAATAACACAATGAGATTTGATGAAGAATGAGTCATTTTTTATATCTTACTTAATAGTTTGTTTTGTTAAACACGGGAACTGCAGTTTTCAAGAGGAAACATCCCTTCCATTTCAACCGACATTATGAGTACACATTTAACTATGAGGTTTCTTTTATTTATGAGTTGGTTATTTTGACTCACCTTATTTTCTTGATTTTTATGCAGATCAGTTTCGTCGCTGACATTTTCAATGCATTCCAACTGAATGCATTAATTATTACAGTTGGAATACATCGAAAATGCCATGCAAAAGTGACAAAACCGGTCTGGATAAAAATAAAGAAATATGAGTTGAGTCAAAATGACCAACTCATAAATAATTAAAGTTATTTAATATTTTCCTATACTGTTTTTTAACACAGTTCCAATAATGGATCATATTATAATGATATTGTGAAAAGAAAAATTAATGTCTGAACTAGGAATTTAACTGTGGACCTCTAGTTCTCCAGCCCATTACACCATTCCAGACCTGGCACAAACATTAACAATTCTTCCCACATATACAAATCTATAATTCTCGTTTCGTCCGCTGTGTCACAACCATCGCCAAAGGCCAGCTTCGTTTAGAAGTATCTATATTTCAGAATTTTACACCACGACTTTTATAAGCAGTAAACGATGTTATTTAACATTTTACAATACTGTTTTTTAACACAGTTCTAATAATAGTTCATATTATAATATTATAATGATATTGTGAAAAGAAAAATTAATGTCTGAACCAGGAATCGAACTGTGGACCTCTAGTTCTCCAGACTAGTGTGCAGCCCACTACACCATTCCAGACCTGGCACAAACATTAACAATTCTTTCCACATATACAAATCTATAATTCTCGTTTCGTCCGCTGTCAGGTAGGTGTTACAACCATCGCCAATGGCCGGCTTCATTTAGAAGTATCTATATTTGAGAATTTTACACCACCACTTTTAGATGTTATTTAACATTTTCCAATACTGTTTTTTAACACAGGTCCAATAATGGATCATACTATAATATTATAATGATATTGTGAAAAGAAAAATTAATGCTTATAAAAGTGGTAGTGTAAAATTCTCAAATATAGATACTTCTAAATGAAGCCGGCCATTGGCAATGGTTGTGACACCTACCTGACAAGGACGAAACGAGAATTATAGATTTGTATATGTGGAAAGAATTGTTAATGTTTGTGCCAGGTCTGGAATGGTGTAGTGGGCTGCACACTAGTCTGGAGAACTAGAGGTCCACCGTTCGATTCCTGGTTCAGACATTAATTTTTCTTTTCACAATATTATAATTAAAGTTGTTGTTGTCTAATGGCATTGGACATTATTTGATCTGCATCATTTTCCCCACTGGCTTCCCAATATGGTGCTGGTAGACTAATGCTTGTTTAGGCTCCTGTATTCATCTAAGTGGCTTCTGTGCATCATAGAATCACCATATAAGCTGTACATAGGTGTAAGTAGGCAGTTTATCTTGAATAGACATTCAGCAAGGCAATCATGTCCAGTTTCCAGTCTAAACATAACCACTGCAGTTTTCCCTGGCATGTTGAGGATATCTGATCTATATTCAATGTTTTGGTAGGCTTTGCCTTTTAACAGTATATATAAAACTTATGATGGTAATCATCAACATTATGAGGCTTTCAAATTAATAACATTAAAATGAGTCTTACATCATCTAACTTCATTCACTCCGTGTATTTCACAGCACAAAACCATGGTTTCAGGAACACTTGTTCCTATCTTTAGCCATATTTTTTGCCTACATGTCAGTGGTGAAGGAAAAAATTCAACAATTGAAAATATGGCCAAAGATAGTAAAAACTGTTTCTGAAACTGCGGTCCTGTGCTGCAAAAAATACTGAATGTATGAGGTGAGATGATGTAAGACTCACTTTAATTTTATTGGTTCTTCTTTTAATAATTGAGTTTGTAAAAAAATACAAACTCTATTATTAAATTAAACCTCATATTATTTTCTAGTTCTTCTTTTATTAGTTTGTTGAGCTGCAATATGGTGTTAATCTGTTTGTGGAACATTTCTTTAGATAATTCACAAATGAATAAGGGTATAAAATATTATATAACTTTAGAGCTTTAGGAAGGCCTGAACAATGATGAGGTGACCAATTTTACGATTACTGAATTTTCTGGTGTATAAGGCTCACTTCTTTACCTTAAAAATTTGTCATAAATTGGTGTTTGCCTTATATAATGAAGATAAATATTATGGTTCTCTTTTCAAAGTCATACACAATCCCAAATTATATCTTCCAAGATCTTTGTAGACGGTTAATGGTGCAATCAAGTAGATATGACATCTTAACATGTCATCGGCTAAGAACAGGATTTTCCAAATTAAAGTTTCACACCAACATTTATCAGTATTGAATTCTCATGTTGAGATATTCATATATTGAACAAAAAAGTTGATATACTTCAAGTTACAAATTACAGATTGTAAAACATGCAGATGATCATGGAAATAGAGATGTGCCTATGCACACATCATTAAAACTTGTGCACGGTCAGAAGATACTTTATAATTTGCATAAAGAAAAATGTTAAATGGCAGAACTAGGGACCAAAATTTGGAATAGATGTAAGAAAATCAGCAAAATGACATTTCAACAAAAGTCTTTCATACACATGCAATCAAAATAGTCTGTAAGTGTTAACATAAACAATTTTAATGTAACAAAAATTTAGGTTTCTTCTTTAAAATTGTATTAAATATCTTGAGTGTGTCTTATTTGTTGAAACGTCTTATATATTGGAAAATACAGTAACTATTGAAATTTTTCATAAAGAAACTATTAAAATGGAACAGGCCAGGTGCCCTAACTTGTAATGTTTATGATGAATGGAAAAAGGAAAATATTGTAAAGCTTACTACATGGAATTGACCACAAAGAAGAACTATTTATATAAATTAATTGGATATTATTTTTTATATCTCACCACATAATAATTGATTTACAATGGACCAGTCTCAAGGGCTGTACACTTCATCTGCAGCTAAAACTCCAACTGTCGAATTTCTGCCATCATGGAGTTTTGGCTGAGGATGAAGGAAACACCCTTTGGAACAAATCCAGTGGAAATCACAGATTATAATTAGGTGAGATGTAAAAATAATATCCATTTAAATTATATGAATTGTAATTTACTTCATGGTTTAATATTTGAAGGAAGTAAACACTGCAGGTGTATCTCTAAGAGATCAAAAGAGAAGTCAAGATATCAGAGATGAACTACAAATCTATAATATGAACGAGAAAATACACACAAATAAACATAATTGGTTTGAACATATACAAAGAATGCCAAATAATCATTTATCAAAACAGCTGCTTCATTATAAGCCTCTAGGCCGAAGAAATGTAGGAAGACCAAAATGTCATTGGAAGGATGACCTGCGCCTGCGGCATGTAGTGCGCCGGGGAGCAGAACAGGCCAACAGGCCCATACCTTGAAGATAATGATGATCATGGAAGTAAACACTATTAGATTTCTTTTAATTATTATGAGCTATGGATTTTTTCATTCATAGTTTTTTTTTTTAAAATATACACTATGAGATAAGATAAGAAATGACTCATTCATTCGATTTTTATTCACCTCATATTTTTTTTTTCTTGCAGACTAGTTTTTTCCCTATTTATGTGGCACTGTCAATGCTTCCCTAACTCATAATAATTTACTTCATGGTGTTACTTTCCAATGTAATTTTTATTGGAAGGAGTAACAAAAGAATAGAACAGGTGTAAACAAAACTCACATGACCTCAGAGCTTTTCACAGGATCTTTAGATTAATCACAAGACTGTATAGGCTATGTCCATTGTAATGTTTTTAAGAGCCAATTAAAAAAGCTCCAAGGCACACAGGTTTTGTGCAAATCTATTGTATTCTTTAGTTGAAAGTTGTTTAGTTGATATTTTAAATAAAGAAAGGAATTCCTGAAACAAATAAAAAATTACAAGGAGAAAAATATATCAAAATGGTTTACATATCATATATAAAAAAAATGTTATTACACGCAAGCTTTTATTAATATTGAAAAAGAAGTTTGTACAACAGAAAGAAAGTGATTTTCATATATATAAGACACATTTATAAATCATGATTACAGTACAATTACTAATTGGTCAAAAATACAAAAATTTAATGCACTTATGTAAGACTCCAGAACTGAGCCAGCTTTTCGCCTTTTGGTAACGCTAGGGACTGAGGCCCGGTCAAATGTCAATGTAATTTCTTTCACCTTTTTCTTCATCTCTTTTTCAAATATCTGGAAAGAGAAAACAAATTTTAAATCCTAATTTGAAACTTATCATGCAAAGGGCGTGAGAGGAAAACTATGAATGTTCATATTTCTCCATTTCAAGAAAAAGTCAATTAATGAATTAACAAGAACAACAAAACTGTAACATCATTTTAAAAATACAATAGGAAATAACATTAAGACGTTTCAATATTTTTATTATTCATCTCAATGATGGATAAATCATATTTGAAGAGAAAAATTATACGCTCAGACTGGGACTCAAACCCAGAACCTTTGACTTTCTAGGCCAATGCTCTACCGATGAATCAGTCGTAGAGCATCGCCTAGAAAACCAAAGGTCCTGGGTTCAAGCCCCAGTCTGAGCATATAATTTTTCTCTTCAAATATGATAAGAGGTTTACTTTATAAGAATTAAGTGAATCGTGATTTCTTCTTACCTCATACTTCTATGTTTTTTTTTAACACAGCACTGCAGTATCAGCGACCATCGTCACCATCCTCAGCTGTTTTCACGACTGTCAATTTTTTCTTTTGCCGGTAATTATCCAAACTGCCATCTGGTGTTCTTTTGAAGGAATTATTTTCTAAACTGCCATCTGGTGTTCTTTTGAAGGAATCATTTTCTAATCTGCCATCTGTTGTATTTTTGAAGAACTTTGTAATCAAGCTCGGTTCTTCAAAAATACAACAGATGGCAGTTTAGAGAATGATTCCTTCAAAAGATCACCAGGTGGCAGTTTGGATAATTACTGGCAAAAGAAAAAATTGACAGTCGTGAAAACAGCTGAGATGGTGACGATGGTCGCTGATACTAAAAAAATATAGAAGTATGAGGTAAGAAGAAATCATGATTCATTTAATTCTTATAATAATTAAGATATTTGGTTATTGTATTCTTATCTCTTATGGTAACCATAAGAGGTAAGAATACACAGATCAAATATCTTAATTATTATGTTGCATCATTGTTACTAATATAAAAATATAATTTATTTAATAAACACTATGAGATTTCTTTTAATTATTATGAGTTCTCATATATTTTTTTTATATTCTGCAGACTATAGTTTTGTTGCATCTATGCAACAAACACAATGAATGCATCCACAATGTTACATAGATGCGATGAAACAGTAGTCTGCAGAATTTAAAAAAAATGAAGTGAGTCAAAATAACTAAAATATAATTAAAAATGCAAGTTTATTTTCAAATTGTGCAAATACAAAACAGCACTTTTTGTTGTTCAACACTGTCTTCTTGAGATCTCCTGTTTTCTCCTTCCTATAAGTGGTTTTCCAGATTGAGAAAACCAGCTGTTAGGGCTGGGGATCAGACTTGTGACTATTTATATTGGATGGATGATCATCCACCTCTGTAAATGAAACATCTAGATGCGAGCCAGCAGCCAGATGGTAGGACAAGGGCCTTATATGCCAATCGTACCATGTGATTTTTATCCAATATTTGTTTTTAAAATAATTTATTATTTCAGTACATTTCTTGTTTTCCCCCCAAACACGTGTGCATCAGAGAGTCCCTTAGAAGTCTCAGTTTTCTTAGTATATTTTACTGTTTTATTTCAAGTCCCGTGCCATAGCCAATGGTTAAGGCAAGAAGCCTTGGTGCAGAGCTATGGGACTTGCGCTGCTTCGAGTCCCCATGGGGGAAGACACTTTTTCGTGGAATTTGAGCCAGTATGGGACCAGTGCCCACCCAGCATTATGAGGCATTTGGGTAACTACAATAAGTGTAGACTAGCTATAACAACTGGGGGACCTGACATGCTGACCACATGTCACCCCTACACTACCTATGTGGATGTGAGTCCAGCTGGCAGGCCAAGGGCCTTTCTAGGCCTGTCGCGCTGGGAGCTTTTTTTTAGAGTTTTATTTCAAGTAACTCTTTAATTGTCCTCCCAGATTCTATACATAAAGAATGATTTTTTTTATGCTATAGCTGGGAATGGAATCCAGATCACCTAGAATGCTAGTTAAGCTAACCATTACACTAAAGAGACAGTTTCATTTATTTCATATTAAAAAAATTGTATTTATATATTTTTAAACTTACATCATCTGCAGAGTTTTCAAGTATTTTACTCATATCCCATTCAACAGATGGCAGTGGCATGTTTATGAACTTAGCTGCAGTAGCAACACTTGGCAAGATATGGTTCTGTAATGCTTGCAATTCCCATAATGAACTCTCGATTGCTTGGCTCTTTAGGGGATCTCTTTCCTCCATTATATATGGGTCTGAACATACTGAAACATAAAACATTTTCATTTATTGCTGTAATAATGTAATTTACATATATATTTTCAACTGCTTCTACCTTCCTCTAAGTAGTAGCAATGATGCTATTCAATAACTCATGTTATTAAGAATCAAATGAACTGCAGTTCTGTGTTAAAAAACATAAAAGTATGATTTTTGGTCTGATCATCTTACCTCAATATTAATGTTGATTTGTTCTTGAACATGTTTCAAAACAATTCTGTTTTATCGTCAGCTTGTCCAGACTGGTTTTATTTATGTTGCACAACCTGGATGTCGATGTCAGCTCCATCCTGTGGTTGGCCAAAGAACCTCCAAACAAGGTCACGTTCCATCGGTTCTTTGGCCAACCACAGGATGGAGCTGACATTGACATCCAGGTTGTGCAACATTGCGCATACATAAATGAAACCAGTCTGGACAAGCTGACGATAAAATAGAATTGTTTTGAAACATGTTCAAGAACAAATCAACATTAATATTGAGGTAAGATGATCAGACTAAAAATAATATAATTAAAATAACCTCAAAATATAACTTCCTAAAATTAAATATAAAATGTATGAAGTAAGAAGAATTCAAAAATTCATTCTTATTAAGAAAACCTCATAATGTAAAAATTCCTAAATTTATTATATTAACTCATGTTATTAACATCATCTCGTCATGAAAGGCTCAAAGACCTCTTATTTCAGGCTTGAGATTCTTTCTGTGACAATTCTACAACACAAGATCCACTGCTTTACTTCCCTTCCAAAGGATTTTTATGCCCTTAAAAACCCATTGACCCAAAAGCAGTAATCACTACCTTCCTCTTACCAAGAAATTATTGATATATTAACTATTAAAAAATGCTTTGTACTTGCTCAGGTAGCTCAGTTGGTAGAGCACTTGGTTTAGAGAACCAAGGGTCCCGGTCTGAGCGTATAATTTTTCTCTTCAAATATGATCTATCCATCATTGAGATGTACGAAATCAATAATAAAAACTTGGAAAAAGCCGTACTGGCTGTAATGTATAATTCCCAAATATGTCTTCTTAATAAAGGAGCCGCCATTTGCAAGATAGAAGCATGGCTTCACAGCATTTGGTGGATGGGAATTACAATGTATATAGAGAAAGATTTGCGTTTAGATCGGTACTTGCTCAGGTAGCTCAGTTGGTAGAGCACTTGGTCTAGAGAACCAAGGGTTCCGGGTTCAGGTCCCGGTCTGAGCGTATAATTTTTCTCTTCAAATATGATCTATCCATCATTGAGATGTACGAAATCAATAATAAAAACTTGGAAAAAGCCGTACTGGCTGTAATGTATAATTCCCAAATATGTCTTCTTAATAAAGGAGCCGCCATTTGCAAGATAGAAGCATGTCACAGCATTTGGTGGATGGGAATTACAATGTATATAGAGAAAGATTTGCGTTTAGATCGGTACTTGCTCAGGTAGCTCAGTTGGTAGAGCACTTGGTCTAGAGAACCAAGGGTCCCGGGTTCAGGTCCCGGTCTGAGCATATAATTTTTCTCTTCAAATATGATTTATCCATCATTGAGATGTACGAAATCAATAATAAAAACTTGGAAAAAGCCGTACTGGCTGTAATGTATAATTCCCAAATATGTCTTCTTAAAAAAGGAGCCGCCATTTGCAAGATAGAAGCATGGCTTCACAGCATTTGGTGGATGGGAATTACAATGTATATAGAGAAAGATTTGCGTTTAGATCGGTACTTGCTCAGGTAGCTCAGTTGGTAGAGCACTTGGTCTAGAGAACCAAGGGTCCCGGGTTCAGGTCCCGGTCTGAGCGTATAATTTTTCTCTTCAAATATATTAAAAAATGAATCATTGCAAATTTGGAACAGGCAAATCACCTAATTTTTTCATTAAAAATCATTACATTTTTTAGATGTATTTTGTACTATTTAAAGGTCCCTTGACTAGAGTAAAGTTGAATGTAAAAGTACTATTATTGTGAATTGGACAGTGTGCAAAATTTAATTGAGCTCTCCTGAAAAATTAAAAAAAAAAATGTTAAAACAACATTAATTAAATTGGCTTATATAAAATTTCTTCTTTAATTCACTCCATTTGACTTTCAATTTACATTTCACTTGATCTAATGTCCTCAGTTTCTTTTTTATTATTGTCCTCTTACATATATAATCATCATCTTTTAAAGGCAATGTCTTGCAAGTGAAACCATTTTTTTCCCTTATTTCAGTTACATATATAACATAATAATGTTACTTTTTTTATCTAACCAGATAGCTGCAATTATATTTCAGAATGGCATTTGACATACGGGGAATTATCTAAGATTGAGACATACATAAATCACAAAAAAAACTAACTGATCTTACCTTCACCACCTGTTGGATGATTAATGAGTCTTTTAAGACCAGGATGACGGAGAATCAGATTTCCAATGAACATAAGAATTATGTGTATATCTTGTGCAGGAGCCACTAATGTTAATCGTGCCAAACGTTTGGCAAATGCTGCCACTAGGTGCTCTGACAAATGCCTGGTTAATTAAAAAAGTAAGCTTGTAATTCAATAAAAAAAACATTAATTATGAAAATAAAATAAGAAGTAACATTATGAGGTTCTAATTAATAAATAAGTTTGGCCTGCTTTAAACATGTCTTACAAGAAACAACAAATTATGAGGTAAGATGAAGGCCGACCAGACTTATTAAAAAAACATTAAATTCAGCACACTGAAAAAATGACAGTTTTTATGCATAAAATATATTACTTATATTGTTTACAATTAATATTTTGAACATTTAGCTCAAACATTCTCAAAGGATGTGTTGTGGCACACTATTGTGTCATAAGAAGTGTGTTGGAAAAATATGAATAGATAAAAATTGCTTCTGTATTAAATATTTTTGTAAGGTTATTTTATTATATTACACAATAACTGAAGATGGTGGCAAGGACAGGGAATAATGGAGTGGGAGACCAGGGTCTGAGTCAGAATCCAGAGCCATTGGATATATTATATATTATTTTAAGAATAATAATTCTCAGAAGACTGAAAATATGTAAAAAAAATCTCTAAATTAAGAATTTATTTCTATCACTCCATACAGCCACAAAATGAATCAGAGTTTACTATCTCACCTCATATTGTGTATCTTTTCCAGGAATAGTTACAAGGAAATTGTTTCCTCATTGTCAAACTAACATCTGACAATATCAGTCAGATGCCAGTTGACAATGAGGAAAAAATACCCTTGAAACTATTCTTGGAAAAGAACAATATATGAGGTGACTAATTGGTAGCTATGCTAATTTGACAGGAAAAAATTGCCTTGAAACCAGTCCTGGAAAAGATACAAAATATTAAGTGAGAAATAACCCTAATTCATTTATAAACATCATAATGTTACTTCCTAAAATATATCAGTTGCATATACTAAAATAAAAAATGTTAGTGGTCTGCAAAGATTTAATGATAATGTTATATATATATATATAAAACAGATATCTGGATAGTTAAGAACTCTGCCTCTGGATGGTATTTGTGCCATTCAGTGCCAGACACAAGCCCGGATAAAGGAGGAGGCTAAATAGCTGGTTGATAGCCTTGGGGGTTGTATCAATAACGAATAGATATAACTGTTAAAACCCAAGAATGCTTTAGCTGTTGTTTATCTGGCAGTGCTACCAGCAAATCCTATCCCTGGCGCCTAAAAACTAGGTTCTCTCGGCTAAAGCATGGTAACCCTAATAGAAGAGTGCTTGGGTCCTTCAGGTTGGGGGTTAGGCGTTGGATTGACAATTCCACCCTGTAAAAAATAATATGTTGAGAAGCCCAAAGTTAATCAAGCTGGACTGATCGAACCATGGTGATTAAATGCAAGGAAAAAGGCGAACGATATCAGACTATGTAAGACTTAAAATCTGAAATTGATGGGCATTCATCAGGAATAGAGAGGTCTGGATGAGAATGCTTAGAGAGGCTATGACTCGGCCTGGGTGATGATGGATAGTTAAAAATGACAAGTTAATTACATATATATAAAGCTAAGAAATTCAGTAATTGTAGTAATTTGTAAGCTGTAGTATGATAATGATAACCCCCATTTTTAAAATATATAGGCAAAAAACAAATTCTAATTCTAGTTATGATCATATTTATATTTTAGGTCATGCAGTGTATTAAGTAACTCACAATTGAAGATGTATAGAGACACAGAATAATATACAATTTTGGTTAGACAATTAAAAAAGTGATATAAGTATGTGTATTGTTTATTTTTTCTTTCTTTCACTCATCTCATACTTCATAACTCCTCGCAGACCCGGGTTTCGTCACTTCATTTGTGACATTCTCAATGCAATATCACGTTCACAACTGATGTCCAACGGCATTCTATCCTGCAGACTGACCTCCATGCCATCTGAAGGCTGACCGACGAACTTCCAAATCAATCCCCTCTCCTTATAACCGGGTATTTCAAAATTCATAGTTGTGTTTTCATTCCTGCATATGTAAATTTTTTCCCAAATTGTGAGTTCCTTCGGTTTTTCCAATTGTTTAAGTAATTTTGCTTTGGTTTCTATTCTATGTTTTTCTGACCAGGCATGTGCAGCTATTGCAGATTTTTCCGTTTCTCCATTTTTAACATTTCTGAGGTGTTCCTTTAATCTTGTATTTAGATTCCTTTTTGTTTTTCCTATGTATATCTTTTCACAATCTTTACAATTAATTTGATAAATTCCCGATTTTTTGCAGTCTTCAATCTTTTCATTTTTATTAAATTACCTAAGCTGTAATCATTTTTCGGTGCTAATTTAATGTTGAATTTGTTAGAAGATTTTTTGAAACTTGTCAAATACTAAAGGATGGTATGTGAACTTCTTGAATTTTTTACCAATATCGTTATCTGTCTGAAGAGTACTTTCATTAATCATTTTTTGTTCCTTAAATTTATTTATTTTCTTGTGTATCATCTTCTCTTGAAAACCATTATCTTTTGCAATTTTTATGATGTATTTGACAAGTTAAAAAAAATCTTCAACAAATTCAACATTAAATTAGCACCGAAAAATGATTACAGCTTAGGTAATTTAATAAAAACCAACAAAAATGAAAAGATTGAAGACTGCAAAAAATCGGGAATTTATCAAATTAATTGTAAAGATTGTGAAAAGATATACATAGGAAAAACAAAAAGGAATCTAAATACAAGATTAAAGGAACACCTCAGAAATGTTAAAAATGGAGAAACGGAAAAATCTGCAATAGCTGTACATGTCTGGTCAGAAAACATAGAATAGAAACCAAAGCAAAATTACTTAAACAATTGGAAAAACCGAAGGAACTCACAATTTGGGAAAAAATTTACATATGCAGGAATGAAAACACAACTATGAATTTTGAAATACCCGGTTATAAGGAGAGGGGATTGATTTGGAAGTTCGTCGGTCAGCAGGATAGAAGACCATTGGACATCAGTTGTGAACGTGATACTGCATTGAGAATGCCACAAATGAAGTGACGAAACCCGGGTCTTCGAGGAGTTATGAAGTATGAGGTGAGTGAAAGAAAGAAAAAAAATAAAATAAACAATATTAAAAAACCAAACTATGGAAAAAATGATTTCAAATCGATTAAATTGGTATTTAGAAACCAATAATTTACTTTCACCCAATCAAGCTGGATTTAGAGAATTACAATCAACAAATTGTACACCTAAGTCAAGATATTAAAGACAATTTCAACAGAAAAGAAGACACTCTGGCAATGTTTATTGATTTCCAAGGAGCATATGACTCTATTTGGAGATATAAATTATTAGAAAAAATGCAGACTTTAGGCATTCAAGGGAATATGCTACTCTGGATCAGCAATTTTCTCATCCAATGGTTCATTGCTACAAAGTATAATAATCACCTTTCTAAATACCAACAAACACATCGAGGTTTACCACAAGGTTCTGTACTCAGTACCACTCTCTTCAATATCTACATTCATGATCTACCTAAGCATATAGAAAAGCTCCAAACAAAAACCCTACTTTTTGCTGATGATGTTGTAATATGGGTCTCCAAGCTGAAAAACCAAAGTCAACAATTAATAACCATAGCCCAACAATCACTAATACAGTTAGAGAATTGGACATCCCAGAACTTAATGAAGATAAATATACAGAAGACAAATTATCAAATATTTACATTAAGAAAGAAACCACTACCCATCACTCTGAAATTGGAGGGTGAATTATTAACTCAAACACATGAAGCAAAATATTTAGGAATAACTCTGGACACAAAATTAACATGGAAGAAACATATAGAGAATAGATGTACAAAGATAGAAACAAGGTTACCGTTATTAAAACGATTAGCAGGGAAAAAGTGGGGTTGCAACACACAAACTCTAAACACCTTCTACCAAATGTACATAAAACCTATACTTCATTATTGTGAAGAAATCCTAGTAACTACAAAAGTGGAAAAACTTAATAAATTGCAGAACCAAATCCTCCGTCTGATAACAGAGCCGTTAAAACAACACCAATCACTGCCATGCAAATCTTAACAAATAACCCAAACATAGCATTTGAAATTGAGAAAACAGCAATCACACAGTATGAAAAATTTTTAAGGCTACCCCATAATGACAGGACCCAAAGAAAACCACAAGTATGTTTAAAATCTCAGCGAAGCTTCTTAGGCATAGTACAAGAAATCAAACAGAAATTGCAGCTTCCACATTCAAAAGAAAATATGCAGATGAGAAACAACCCTCTAGAATTTTTGGAAATTGACAGAAGACATCAAGAAATCTGAAACTCCCCCATATATTTTAAAACAAATGTCACTGGAAATAATAAATCTAAGATACCCTGCTCCTGAATGGATACATATTTTTACAGATGGCTCCAGCCTACCCAATGACGGTGGCACTGGTACTGGTGTAGTATGTCCACTTTTTTCCTTTTACGTAAACTAAACACAAATTCAACAAACTTTGATGGTGAAATTCTAGTAATTTTCTTAAGTTTACAAAATCTTTTATATCACATCCGAAAATTTACAAAAGTTGTAATTCTATGTGACTCCAAAGCAGCCATTCTCGCTATAACACGAGACACAACACCCAAAAGCATAAAAATTATCGAATGTCACAAAATGATAAAACAGTTATTCCGTCTACATAAAGAAGTTGTACTTCAATGGATTCCGGCCCATTGTGGAGTGACAGGCAATGAAATAGCCGATTTTCTGGCCAAAAAGGGTAGCAAAATTGTTTCAAACCCAACTTCTGCTCCAGTTTCCTTTCACTCTATCAAAAGAATTATCTCAAATAAATATATCAATAAACTTAGAGAAGAATACACCACCAAAACATCTGGAAAGGAATGGGAAAATCTACAAGCTTATGACATTACTATATTACACAGAAAATCTGCAGTAGCAACATTCAGACTGCTAACGGGACATGACTGCCTGAATAAACACCTACACAGACTTGGCATAACAGATTCACCTAAATGCCCTTTTTGCAATTTAAATGAAGATATGGAAAGAAACCATCTCCTCCGTTGTCCAGCTTTTGTAGAAGAGACCAGCCTTTTTGCTAAATACTGGATTGCAAGAGAGTGAATGATTTCATTATCAAGTGCTCAACATCAGATACCAACCAACCATATTAAAATAACCTCATAGTGTTATTTCCTATCTACATAACTTAATAAGTATGTGTAGTTTAAAACAGAGATATAAGATAACTAACAAGAAGACAGTTATACTGATGCATAGTATAATTATGTTAAAACACTTTGCCAATCTTATACTTATTTTGCCAGTCCACAAAGAAATTTGGGGATGTAGCCCTAGAACTTGTTTGTCTTTGCCAATCTTATACTTATTTTAATGTTTTATTTTAGGAAGTAATATTTTGAGGTTCTTTTAATTATATTTATTTTACCAGCCTACAAAGAAATTTGGGACTGTAGCCCTAGAATTCAAAAATAAATATGTTACAATGATTTGATCTAACACACAACAGATGTTAAATTATGTTACAATATTAGGAACATCATTATTTTTTCTCTTCATTCACAGCTTTAAATTGGCCCTTGTTCACTTTATAAATTCAAATTTGGCTCATTAACTAACATATTTAGGGTAAACTAAGAAAACTGATGACTTGTAATTTATGTTGAGTTGATTTTGACTCACCTCATTCTTCTTAACTCCCTTGCAGACTCGAGTTTCTTCACTGCATTTGTGACATTCTCAATACTGTATCATGTTCACAACTGACGTCCAACAGCCTCTCCTGCGTCAGTTGTGAACATGATACAGCATTGAGAATGTCACAAATGCAGTGAAGAAACTCGAGTCTGCGAGGGAGTTAAGAAATATGAGGTGAGTCAAAAACAACTCAACATAAATTAAAATAAACCTCATAGTGTTATTACATACGTACATAACTTAATGACGACTTGTATACATTTTGTAAAAACATTGAAAGTTAAATTTATGGACTAGATAGAGGGGATTGCTTTGCCATAAACTGTACTTACGTAGAACTCAGAAACATGTCTGACAAGTAGAATAGACGCGCTTTATATTTAGTGTGAAATATTTCTGGTTCAAACATGGAGTATAGTTTGCCATAGATGTTTGGATATTCTCTGGAATATAAAAAATCAGATTTAATAAAATGAAGCCAACATTCATATATTTTATTAAATTCATTTTATTACTCAATTAATTTGGAATAAATATGTATCGATAAAAGCAAAATAGCAATGTATAAAACATACTTCAAATCAGTTTTAATATATGCACCTTTTTGACTTTGACATACACAAAGAGTGAGTTGAGCACAACTCAGCCCACAAGAGAAGATAGAATATGTAATGATACAATCAGGGAGATATGCTTTAAAAAGAAGCTCAGTTGGTAGAGCATTTGGCCCAGAAAGCCAAAGGTCCCAGGTTCGAGTCTCGGTCTAGGCAAAAATTTTTCTCTTCAAATATAATTTATCCTTCAGTGAGAAGTGTTAAATTAATAATAAAAAACATCAATAGAAGCCCTACTGGCTTTATAAAGTAGTGTTAAATTCCCAATAAATGTCTTCCTAACTAAGAAGCCGCCATTTGCAAGATGGAAACAAAGGTTTCAAAGCATTTGGCGCAAGGGAATTACAACGTATACAAGAGAAAAATTTGCATCTAGATCGCAACTCGCCTTGGTAGCTCAGTTGGTAGAGCATTTGGCCCGGAAAGCCAAAGGTTCCGGGTTCGAGTCTCAGTCTAGGCAAAAATTTTTCTCTTCAAATATATATTAAAATAGTTTGGATACCTCAAAAGAATAGAAAAAAAAAGGAAGAAAAGAAGAAGGAAAACTGCCACCGCAAACGATCACAGGAAACATGGATTGACCAATAAAGAAAAATATATAGAACAGAGAATACGATTAGGAGGAATTAAAATGAATAAAAGCTTGGGAAGACAGAACTGGATAGAAGCACATTTGGAATCTATCTGCCATATAGGGAATATGTTAAGAGAATGATGATGACTTACAGATTATAATTCTTGATGAGAATGAAGATTCCCTGCAATGCCAGCAGACTGATTGCACCTCCTGTTAACAAGGAAAAAGATCACAACTTATTCTCACCCTTGATTTGGCATTATGTTGGATGAGTTGACAATTAACTTTTTATTTTTCACAATTAAAATAAAATATTTTATTAGGAATCAAATTTCCATTAGGTGTCACAGAATTTTAAAAAATCTCAATTTCTGTCAAACTATTGGGTTATGGTTTTGTTTTTATTAACATTTATTACTATTAGTCCAGTTGGACATTGCATTTATTGAGTGGAGGTCGTCCAGTATTTCTTTTCTCTTCTTTTGTTTTATCTTCTTCAATGAAGCTTCCTGTTTAGTTGGTAGCAGGAACTTTGTGTATAGATCTTCCACAAGGAAGGTATCCCATGCTAGCTCATATGCAAGTCTAGATGGAGCAAATTTCGAGATCGCTATTGCGGCTTTTGGGAGTCTTGCTTTTACTTTTTCTAAGGTGTTTAAGTCTCCGTAGCTCAGGTCAGTCCATATGATTTATATTCCATATGTAAAGAGGTGAAGTATTCTGGCCTCAAAAAGTTTTATGGCTGTTGCAAGTGATAGTTGTGTAGCGTTTGTGAACAATATGAAACAAAGTGCAACAGGATGCAATGAGAACAAAACACGTGTAACTTATATATATTATGCACAACTTGTGTGAATTTAAGAATCATGAATTCTTCTTACCTCATATATCTATGTTTTTTTAAATGCAGCACTGCAGTATCAGTTTACAGTTGTGAAAACAGCTGGTGATGGAGAAGATGTTTCTCTGATACTGGAGTGCTGTGTTTAAAAAACATAGATATATGAAGTAAGAAGAATTCATGATTCATTTGATTCTTATTAAGGAAACCTAATAATGTTAAAATTCATATTATATTAAATTGTGTGCATTTATTGTATTATTATTACTATTTTAAATGTTTTCTAACGCTTCTTAAAACAAAAACATTGTTTAAAAGTCTTATTTATCTGCACATAATACAAAATTCTTATCCCACTGTTCCACTACTTACTTGCTACTATTCTTCTCTCTTGTAATGTGCTACAATACAATAGAGAAGAAATAAAATTGCACTATATTCTTATTCTGATTACAACTACTAATATGACTTAGATTAGGTTTGTTTCCATTTTAATTAAATTTTACCTCAATATTAATGTTGATTTGTTCTTGAACATGTTTTGATTAGTCTTCTAATCATCTTCAGCATCATGGCCAGACTCAAAATATTACTTCCTAAAATAAAACATTGCTTCCATTTTACTAAAAAAGTATAGGTTTAGCATTGCAGAACTCAGAAAATAATGTGTTAAGCTCATGTTTGGAAATATATTGCAAAGGTTGGTCATACTGGTTTCTTTACGTCACAGATAATGTGCTTCCATCTATCGACAACTTCATAAAGGCTTGCACACTACTATTCTGTAGAACTTAGAAAAAAAATTTTTTAATGACCTAATGGAAACTTTTCCTTTTATTAGAGCAATATGAACAGAAAACACAGAAGAAAATTTTCTTTTTTATATAAAGTTTTAAATCATATAAAGATTAAAAAAATCTGTAATAACTATGTTTATTCAAAGAGTTAAAGAACTAAGTGAATATACCCATATCTAAAGAATCCATTAAGTAGTCCGTAAGTAAAAGAGGTTTATCGAGATGTGGCAATATTCTTTCCAACAAAACCACCAATAACTGTTGGTGAGTAGTAGATGAATGTTCCCAGCGTATTACAACATTCCAAACTCTGTTCAACCATCTTCGTAAATGATCTGCATTCTGAACAAATGCAGAACCTCCTGAAAATAAAATAATTTTTAATAAGAATATATTTTTTTTTAAATTTTCTCTTAATATAAAACAATTCAGAACAATACTTTTTAGTTTTTACAGTGGCTATTTCCATTTTGGTTTGATAAATCAGTAAATGTAATGTGTTTGCAATTATTGTTCCTAAGTTTTATTTGAAGAGAAATGTATATATATATTAAATTAATGTTGGGAAGTAAACATTATAATAATAATAATAATAATAATAATAGCTTTATTTTACCTGGCAGAGTTAAGGCCTTAAGGCCTTGTCTACCACTCAACCAGGTTAAAAAAAAAATACAAAAGAAAAGTCTTAAATCTAAATTACAATATATATATATAAACGATTACAAGTTATGAATACAATACAATTAATATTTATAATGTATTTTGATTTACTCTAAATTTAACGAATTAAATATATAATATGTACAAGATATATAAAAAAACGAGGAAAAGATTAATGACATAGTATAAAATTAAATAAATAGAGAAAAATTAATTATTAGACAACAGGTAACTGTATAAGCGTGACTTAAAGGTGCCAAGTGTGCGGCAACCCCTGATATCTTGAGGAAGGAGATTCCAGGAGCGGGCGGAGGCTACTGTGAAGGAAGTAGAATAGGAGGAAGTGCTATGAAGAGGAATTGTTAGCAGACTGCTATCTTGTGACCTAGTGTCAATATTGTGGTAGGAGGATAACTTCTCAAATCTGGACGCCAGGTAAGTAGGAATGTAGGAATTCAGAAGCTTGAAAAGTAGCGAAAGAGAGTGCAATTTACGTCTGTCAGTAAGACGGAGCCAAGAGAGGTTATTAAAGTGTTCGGAAATATGGTCATAACGGCGGATATTGAAAATGAATCGGATGCAAGCATTATGAACACGCTGCAGTCTCTGCGACAAGGCATAGTTTAGATCATTATATATAATGTCACAATAATCGAAGTGTGGTAACACAAGATTCTGCACTAGGATTTGTTTTAACGAAACTGGGAGAAAATTCTTTAAACGTCTAAGATAATGTAAGATGGAGAAAGTCTTTTTACATATGTGTTTCACTTGTGTTTGCCAGGTTAAATTTGCGTCTAGATGTAGTCCAAGATCTATTACTGAAGAAGAATAAGGGATAATTATATTATTTATAGTAATGTTTGGAAGTGTAGATATGTCAAAGGTTGTAAGCAGTCTTTGTTGTCCCATTAGAATTACTTGTGACTTGTTAGGATTTAGATTTAGACCGATACTTGAAGACCAGTTAAAGATGGATATGAGATCGTCATTCATTTTCATCAAGCTGTTATAGAGAGAATGAGGAGGTGAATGTAGGTAAATTTGGAGATCATCAGCATAGAGGTGATAACGGCAGTGCTTTAGTACAGTTGGCAAATCATTTATGTAGATTGAGAAAAGAAGAGGTCCGAGAACACTGCCCTGGGGGACTCCAGCCGGCACGTTACGCCAAGTCGAAGATCTAGAGTTTAATGAAACATATTGTTGACGACCGTGCAGGTATGAGTCGAACCAGGATACAGCGCTGTCACACAAATGTAGGTGCTTGAGCTTTATCATAAGTAAGTCGTGGTCTACTGTGTCAAAAGCTTTGCTGAAGTCAAGTAAGGTTAAAGGAGTCAATTGACGTCTGTCCACGGCTTCACGAATATCTTCGGTAATTTTTAGCAAAGCTGTGGTTGTGCTATGACCAGATCTAAAGCCGGATTGATAAGGATCAAGGAGGTGATTTTCTTGGAGATAATCAGTCATTTGCTTATGTACAATATATTCCAGGGCTTTAGATAATGTCGGAAGGATGCTAATCGGTCGGAAGTCATTACAGTTAGTAGGTGTACTTATTTTTGGTATAGGCCGAACTCTAGACTGTTTCCATACAATAGGGAAGATAGAAGTTATAAGGGAAGCATTGAAAATATGAGTCACTGTGGGTAGAATAATGTCAATGATTTTATTTAGCATTAAAATGCTGATGTTATCTGTTCCTTGCGCATTGGATTTAATCCGCTTGAGTGCTTTTTTAACGTCTATAGGCGAAATGTCATAAAAGTAAAATTTATCTCTTCCTATATGTGGGGATGGGGATAAGTCTTTAAGAATGTCTATTTTAGTCTTGTTGTCTGGAGGTGTCATGGGTATTGAGGTAAAATGTTCATTTAAGTCATCTACAGAAATGTCTATAGAGTCAGTTGAGGGATTCAACTGTCTAAGTCCCATTGCACGGAGCTTTCGCCAAGTGTCCCGTGCACTTATTTCAGGTCCGATTATACTGTGGGCGTGTCGTAGTTTGGCATTACGTATAGTTTGTGTAGTTGTGTTTCTAAGTTGTTTGTACAGTTGCCAGTTCTCGTCATTTTTATGTCGTCTGTATGTTCGGTATGCTTTGTCTCGTTTTGACATAAGTTCACGTATCGAATCATTCATCCAGGGAGCAGGGGAGCGGGAAAATCGTCGGGTTTTTACTGGTGCATGTCTGTCGTATAGTTGTAGTATCAGTGTATTAAATGTGTCTACTTTTTCATCAACTGATCTAAGATTCCATATTGAATACCAAGGTAGTTCTAAAGCGTCTGATTTTAGTTTAGTATCGTCTATGTTTTGTAAATTTCTGTACGTAATTAATTTAGAGCGTCTTTTAGGACATTGGAGTGAGTATTCTACGAATACAATGTCATGAGCAGATATGCCAGGAGCAGGAATTTGTCCATATGACAGTACTTTCTGTGGATGTGTAGTCACAATTAAGTCCAGTAGAGTGTCGGAAGTAGCAGTATGGTGTGTAGCAGAGAGAGGAACAATGGTCATATTAAAGCTTTGGAACATATTTTTAAGTTGTATGGCTGGTGAGTCAGTCTGAAGAAGATTTGTATTAAAATTAAAATCGCCTGCGACAATAACGTGTTCATAATGAGGCAATGAATCGTTCAGAGCGTTTTCTAGATCCGAAAGGTGCCCAATTTTTGGAGGTTTGTATACAATGCATAAGAGACATTTTTTTAGACTGGCTTGAATTTCTACGAATAAGAACTCGGGGCGAGCGGAATATACAGAAGGGGACTTGTGGACAATTCTTGGATTAAGCTCATTTGATATAAAGGCACAAACTCCTCCACCTCTTTTATCTATTCTGTCATTTCTGAGCAGTGTATATCCGTCTAGGTGAACAAGGGACGAAGGTATGGATGGGGTGAGCCAGGTTCCGAAATTAAAATGGCGCTCAGTCCAAGAGATGAAAATATGGTTTCAAACTCATCAAAGTGGGACAGAATGCTTTGTGAATTTACGTGAGCGATTTTAAGTGATGATTTATCAATAGAAAATGCATTCCTAAGTAGACTGGTAGTTGTGTTTTTGGAGGGGATGGTAGGGATGAGGAATGTTGCTACCTGTGTTAAAAGCTGTCTGCACAATAAGAGGGTGATTGGAGAAGGTGAGTGAGTCAAGGGTTGCAAATAATTCATCATTTGTCAGCTCAATGTTGCCAATAGCAGAAAGTAAAAAATAAACTATGTACTGTAATAACTCTAATAAAATTAAAATAATTTAGCTAAACAAATAACTTAAAAAATGAAATAAAACAAGTAAGCTGTCCTAATAAAAAATAATAAACTTAAACTTACCTAAATTAGAAATAAATTAACAATATAATTGTTAGCAAGAAAAGACAATAAAGTAAACATATTTTACACTCAGGTCCTATCTAGTTGATATCCGTAGAAGATCTAATTTTGCGTTTTTCGCCATTTACTTTGGCTATGACGGCACCGTCCATTGTCCATACATTTTGAATACCGTATTTTTGTATACTGTCTTGTAGCAGGCGATAGCGACACTTCGTTAGGTCCTCGCGAACAGTGACCCCACTTCCTTTCAACTTTTTCTTGCTTAGAAAAACTTCACTGCGCTTGCGGTAACTAACAAATTTCACTATTATAGCCCGCGGTCTTTCTGCATTATTAACACCAACACGGTGACTTCTGTCAATGTCTGTCACTGATAGATCGACACCGATTTTTTTGGCCACCTCGATGACTTTCTGGTCAGTGTCCTCTCCGGCCTCTTCTTTTACACCAAAAATTCTGAGGCATTGACGTCTCTGGTATTGTTCTAGATCGTCTAATTTATTTTCCAACACCTCAATCTTTCTGTCTTTTTCATCGAGGGTCTTTTTCAGATCCTCAATTACTTAGTGTTGTCCTCGATGGTCTTCTGCAGTTCAGCCACTACCTGGTCCCGCAACATGGACACAAACACCTGCAGAGTGCTGGGATCCTGCAGCGCCTCTTTCACCACACGTTTCACTGCTTCCTCCGTAGAACTTGTCGAATCATTGTTTGAATTACGTGTGTTTTTACCCATGTTGTTAAATGTACACACTTTCGACACTAACTAATATAAATTTAAACTTAAACTGACTACGAATATACAACTTTAACTATGAAATAACGAAGGCACCTGCTGAAAAGTAACTTAAAACCTGGAGCGTAACTTGTGCGTGTTAGTAGCTAGCCGCCATGACACATGGTATATGAGGTATAATCATTAAAATTCATCAGAGAACATTTTGTTTAAACAACTTCCCTATAAGGTGAGTTGTTTAAAGAAAAATATATGCCTGGATCAGGATTTGATCCCAATCTCTCTGGTTCTGTACACCAGCACTCTGACCACTGAGCCAGCAGACTGCTGACTCAAATGCATATTAATTCTATCCTTTATATGAAGTCCCACGCTGAGGCAATAAACTTTTTGTTCTATATGCATCTGTAGCTTCTTTAACAATAAAACTTATTTATTATAAGATTTAAATTAAAATTCTTTATACCTCACCTCATATCCAGTCTTCTAATTATACTGGTCTCAAAACCTAGGTGGTTTCATCTTCAGTAATATCTCGACCAATGTTATGTCATTCAGGAGAACTGTTTATTTACTACTTAATTATTTACTACATATCAATTTTAAGAATATATTCTGAGTTAACTAATTTTTGGCTATTCTGGAAGATATAAAATAGTTGCCATGACTTATGAAATGGTCTTCATATTATAATAATGAAAATATAAATTTTCGTATGAATGTACAAAAAATTTACATGATATTCTCTCAAACAATTAATTAAAAAATAAAGATAGTAAATTAATTATTAATGAGTTGGTTATTTTGACTCACCCCATATTTCTTGATTATTATACAGATCTGGTTTTGTCGCTTTTTCATGACATTGTCGATGCATTCCAATTGTTGTTTTGCGGTTGTCCATCCTGTAAGTTGATTTCTGCTTCCTCTGCTGGCTGACCAATGAACTTCCAAATCAAATTTTATTCTTTTTCTCCAGGAATTTCAAAATTAATGGTTTTCTTTTTACTCTTGCAGATGTAAATTTTCTCCCAAATTGAGAAAACCATGAATTTTGAAATTCCTGCAGAAAAAAAAATTGATTTGGAAGTTTATCGGTCAACCAGCAGAAGGAGCAGAAAACAACTTACAGGATGGACAACTGCAAAACAACAGTTGGAATGCACCAACAATGTCGTGCAAAAGCGACGAAACCAGGTCTCAAGAAATATGAGGTGAGTCAAAATAACCATAAGAATTAAATAAATCGTGATTATTTCTTACCTCATACTTCTATGTTCTTTTAAACACAGCACTGCAGCATCGGTGACTCCTTGTCACCATCGTCAGCTGTTTTCATAATAAGTTTCAAAAAATTTTCAGAAAATTTAATATAACATTGGCTCAAATTAACAAATTCAGCCTGGGTAATCTTCTGTTAACTAATAATAAATTTAACACCCCAGACGACAAAAAATCTGGAATTTATCAAATTGATTGCAAAGATTGCAACATGATATATATGGGAAAACAAAAAGGAATTTGGAAACTCGTAAAAAAGAACACTTCAGAAACATAAAGAATGGAGAAATTGAAAAATCAGCTATAGCAGCACATAGTTTATTAGAGCATCATAGAATTGAAAAAGAAGCAAAACTTTTGAAACATCTATCTAAACCTTTAGATTTAACAGTTTGGGAAAAAATATATATTCAAAAAAACCATACTAGAACCATGAACTTCGAAATTCCAGACGAACCGAGCTTGATTACAAATTTCTTCAAAAATACAACAGATGGCAGTTTAGAAAATGATTAATTAAAAAGAACACCAGATGGCAGTTTAGAAAATAATTCCTTAAAAAGAACATCAGATGGCAGTTTGGATAATTATCAACAAAAGAAAAAATTGACAATCGTGAAAACAGCTGACGATGGTGACAAGGAGTCGCCGATACTGCAGTGCTGTGTTTAAAATAACATAGAAGTATGAGGTATGAAAAAATCACGATTTATGCAATTCTTATGAATTGAACCTCATAATGTTAAAAATTCCCAAATTTAATATATAAATTTAACAATCAAAATAACCAACTCATTAATAATTAAAATAAACCTCATATTGTAATTTCCTACATATATTAAATAAAAAATAGTTTATTAAGTATACATACCTTCTCTACCACAGAGTACCAATTCCCAGTCTTCTTTATTTCTGATACTCTGTTTAGGTATTGGTATTTTGTCCATTAGATTAAGAAAGTTTTTAATGAAAATTTCATTAGGTTGTTTTTTGTTAAGTACAATAGTAGGTAACAATTTCCATACATAATATAGAACATCTTCATATGCAGTAAATTCATGAAAGCGAGCCATCAAATGGTCCGTATTGCGCTCAGAAGATAACAATTCTAGTACGATTGGCTGAAATCACAAATTTGGAATTATTACATTTGTGATTTAAAATAAAATTCTTTACACCTCAATTCATATCCAAGTCTTTGAATTATACTGGTTTCAAAACCTAAGTGGTTTCATCATCGGTGATTTTACAACCGATATTCTGTCGTCAAGGAGAACTACTTCTTACTCCATAAAACAGATCCCTCTGTTGAAGAGAGGGAGCAGGAGACAGGTCTTCAAGATGACATAACAACTGTCGTGAAACTACTGAGTGCAACCAAATTAGGTCCCAAAACTGCTCTAAGATAATAATAATAATAATAATAATAATGGATATCGAAAATATAGTGAAAAAAGAATGCAAAATTATAAGAAAAGTTTTAGGTCCGCAAGTCATAGGTGAAGCATTTAGACTCAGAAGTAAAAAGGAAACAAAAATATATACAAACATTCATAGTGATGATGTTTTTATTATTAATTTAACATTTCTCAATGAAAGATAAATTAAATTTGAAGAGAAAAATTTTCGCCTAGACCGGGACTCGAACCCGGGACCCTTGGCTTTCCGGGCCAAGTGCTCTACCAACTGAGCTACCGAGGCGAGTTACGATCTAGACGCAAATTTTTCTCTTATATACGTTGTAATTCCCTATCGCCAAATGCTTTTGAAACCATTGTTTCTATCTTTGCAAATGGCGGCTTCTTAGTTAAGAAGACATTTATTGGAAATTTAACATTACTTTAAAAGCCAGTAAGGCCTCTAATGATGTTTTTATTATTAATTTAACATTTCTCAATGAAAGATAAATTAAATTTGAAGAGAAAAATTTTTTTCTCTTCAAATTTAATTCATAGTGATATTAGAAAACGAAGGTTAAAATTTTATGGCCATATTAAAAGAATGAACTCAAATAGGCTTACAAAACAGATATTGGAATTCTACGAAAACAGAAGTAAAGCTCCGGTGGATACTATGAAGTGGATTGATGAAGTCAAAAAGGACTTAAAATTGGCAGGAATTACTAAAGAAGATATCCGAAACAGAGATATATTTAGAATTAAGGTGAATAAGTGGCAAGTTGACCAAGAGTACAAACCGAAGAAAAAAACTGGAACAACTTGGACAGATGATAGAAAACAAGCTCATAGCAATAGAATGAAAGAAATTTGGGGTCAAATTAAATGCCTCTAAGTACTTTGTGTAGTTCTACATGGGCTCATCCGCAATAAAAAAAAAATAATAATATGGCTTGAGGTGGATTAGTCACTTCCATTTACTATACTCAAAATACAGATGTTTATTAAATGACTGATTCATCTTACAGTAACCAACCAGTCTCATGGGCTAGTGGTCAGCATTTCTGACTACTGTTTGTGAGGTCCCGGTTCAATTCCCAGTCAAACCATAGGAATTTTTCCTTAAAGGGAATCATTCCTGTGGTTGCCTATGGTCTGGAAATTTAGGTTAAGAACTCTCTCGGCGCTTCTTTATCATTTATCATCCATCATATCATCAGGGTAAAGTAACTAAGCCTACCAGGTGCCCCAACTTTAGAAGTGGGTTACAATTAAGCCAATGTCAGAAGAGAACACCAGAAATGTTGAAATGACAACCTGGGGCATTGAATAAAAAAAAATCTTATATAACATGAGCATTCAATAATTATAATGACAATGATAACAATAAGGATCTTTTAGCAAAAAAGGGCACCAAAATTTTACAGAAAACAAATCAATCCCTGCCCTACCATTCTGCAAAAATTATAATTCAAAGAAACTTCCAGAAAGAACTGATGGAGCACTTCAAATCACAAAGTAATGAGAAACCATGGGCAGCTATCTCACAGAATAAAAATTTAATACCTGAACAACCAAGACACGAAGCAGTAGCAACATTCAGACTGTTAACAGGCCATGCCTACGTGGCAGCACACCTCCATAAAATTGGAATCTTCAACTCTCCAAATTGTATCCTGTGTCAAGACAATAACACTACCATGAACAAAGATCATCTTGCTAGCTGTGAGGCTCTGAAGATGTCACCTACAAGAACTCTGGCAGGACTCTATTGGGAAGCAAGAAAGCAAATGGAACACATCCAAGCTAATGGGCATTAGACTACTACTACTACATTTGTGATTTAAAATAAAATTCTTTATACCACAATTCATATCCAAGTCTTTGAATTATACTGGTTTCAAAATCTAAGTGGTTTCATCATTGGTGATTTTATGACCGATATTCTGTCATCAAGGAGAACTACTTCTTACTCCATACAACAGATCCCTCTGTTGAAGAGAGGGAGCAGGAGACAGCTCTTCAAGATGACATAACAACTGTCGTGAAACTACTGAGTGGAACCAAATTAAGTCCCAAAACTGCTCTAAGAATAATAATAATAATAATAATAATAATAATACTAATAGATATCGAAAATATAGTGAAAAAAGAATGCAAAAGTATAAGAAAAGTTTTAGGTCCACAAGTCATAGGTGAAGCATTTCGACTCAGAAGTAAAAAGGAAATAAAAACATATACAGACATTATAGTGGTATTAGAAAACGAAGGTTAAAATTTTATGGCCATATTAAAAGAATGAACTCAAATAGGCTTACAAAACAGATATTGGAATTCTACGAAAACAGAAGTAAAGCTTCAGTGGATACTATGAAGTGGATTGATGAAGTCAAAAAGGACTTAAAATTGGCAGGAATTACTAAAGAAGATATCCGAAACAGAGATATATTTAGAATTAAGGTGAATAAGTGGCAAGTTGACCAAGAGGACAAACCGAAGAAAAAAACTGGAACAACTTGGACAGATGATAGAAAACAAGCTCATAGCAATAAAATGAAAGAAATTTGGCCTCAAAGGAAATGCCTCTAAGTACTTTGCATAGTCCTACATGGGCTCATCCGCAAAAAAAAATAATAATAATATGACGTGAGGTGGATTAGTCACTTCCATTTACTATACTCAAAAATACAGATGTTTATTAAATAACTAATTCATCTTACAGTAACCAACCAGTCTCATGGGCTAGTGGTCAGCATTTCTGACTACTGTTTGTGAGGTCCCGGGTTCAATTCCCAGTCAAACCATAGGAATTTTTCCTTAAAGGGAATCATTCCTGTGGTTGCTTATGGTCTGGAAATTTATGTTAAGAACTCTCTCGGAGCTTCTTTATCATTTATCATCCATCATATCATCAGGGTAATGTAACTCTGCCCTCCAGGTGCCCCACTTTAGAAGTGGGTTACAATTAAACCAATGCCAGGAGAGAACACCAGAAATGTTGAAATGACAATCTGGGGCATTATATAAAAAAAAAATCTTATAATAACATGAGCATTCAATAATGATGACAATAATTTTAAATGTAGGTAGGATACTCACTCGTAGTTTTTGGGTAGGAAAATAATATTCTTCTTTCCCTCTGTGATCAATAGGATATTTTCCTTCTAAGCTGAGTATTTTCATCATGGTTGACAAAGCTTGTAATTGCATTGAAGGTTTATGTTTCGACATTATTGAAAGCAGTCTCATGAACGTATCTTCGTAACATTCGTGTAGCCATACTCGATATTTAGTTTCAGCACTTGCTTCTGCAACAGAAAGAGTTTCAATTTTAATTTATAAATGTATTAAAGCAATTTTATTCCTAATGAAAAAGAAATTACTGAAGAATATTTTCAAATTTCCAAAGTTGCTGGATCCATCGTAGAAAAATACTGGAGTGCATAAGCTAATGGCTTCATTGCCAAAAGCAAGCATTAGAAAACAACAATTCTTTCCTAAATGAGCACTTTTTTATATACTATCAGAATGAAAAATCATTAAAAACTGAAGTGGAGTAGGAAAAATCTTAAATTTATAAATATACTACTTTGAAAATCACATTTGATTTTCAATCATTCTCTCAATGTTTCCTCTAGTTTGTAGAGTCACTGGCAAATATACCTCTATCTGCCTCTGTCATTCCATGCAATGTTTTCTAAAATTTTCTCCAATTAATCATGTTGGTTTTCAATAACCATTTTAAATAAGATAATTAAGATAAAATATTGGCTGTGGAGGACTAGTGGCTATGTTCCTTTCCTCTGGTCCTGGGTTCAAATCCAGCTAGAGTCAATGGCTTTTTAGAATGGAAAAATCCAAGAACAAATCCTCCTTTAGGTCATGGGCCCCAGACTGAAGATTTTCAGGCTCATGAAAGATCCTTAAGACTGAATAAAGAGGCCTGTAAGCAAAATTACCAATATCATCCTAGTATACCTTTCTTTAATAATTAAATTAATGTTTTTATTACCTCACCTCATATCCTTTTTCTCATAGTGTTCTTTCCCTGTGAAAGTTAAATACCTTTCTTTGCCTGCTAGATGTCTCATTGGGTCAGTATGTTGATCGCATACCATTAATGACATCTGTAGGCAAATAAGTGTAACTAAATTAACTTGGTCTAGTAACTCCTAAGAAAGGAGAGGTTAAGACTCAACATTGGGCTATTACCCCATTGTAGATGAATAATTATTAAGATAAAATATGTCAAATAACTAAGCTTATGTTAAAAATAAATATGTCAAGTATGAGGTAGTATTTATCTCCTCTGCTTTCTTTGACTGTTGTAGCTCTGCTGCTTATGTGTATTTTACAATGGGCCACAGGTTACAAATTATTGCATTTTCAGTGGATTAATTTTATTACATCTTATGCTGCCAATCTAATGCAAAACAGGTTACAGTAAAACCTGTCTTGGCCAGACCCTTTATAAGAAGGAAACCTGTAGAGACGGAAAATAATCTCCAGAACGGTATGATTTTATATGTAAAATTGATCTGAATAAGCCGGAAACCTTCATAACATAATGGAATTTTTTTTAAAGTACCAATAGTTAATTTTTATTTCAGTAAGACAGAAAATCGGGTGTGTGACACAATTAGGAAAAATATCTGAAAATCAAGCGATAAACAGTGCTGTATATGAGTGGTTTGTTGGTATCCGTGTGAAGGTAATGCCCATTTCAGGCCCGATCATTCAGGAACAGGCAATAGAAGTTGCAAAATCTTTAGCAAACGGAAGTTTTAAAGCGTCTAATGGTCGGCTAGAAAGCTTTAAAAAATCCGTCATAACATAGTTTTCAGAAGCCAAAAACGTTGACGTGCAGACAGTGTCACTATGGAAGAACAGAGTACAGGCTTTGGTTGAGGGATATGAACCTAGAAACATTTACAATGGTGATGAAACAGGGATTTTCTTCAGAGTTTTGCCAAATTATACCTTAGCTGTGGGTGGTGACAAATGCATTGGAGGGAAAATGTCCAAGGAATGATTAATACTTTGTTTGTGCTAATATGGAAGGCAATTTGAAAAATCAGTTGTAATTGGAAAGTCTGCATGTCCAAGGGTAATTAGAAATTTGAAAACACAGCTCTCTATCAGTGACTTGGAGAAATAACCAGAAGGCCTGGATGACTGGCTCTATCATGGAAGAATGGCTAAAGAGTTTCAATATGAAAATGAAAATCAGAATGTTATTCTGTTTTTAGACAATGCTACAAGCCATTCAAAACTTGAATTGACCAATGTAAAGTTGCTATTTTCCTCTCCTAACACAACATCCATTGTTGGTCGCCAAGATGGATACGGGACATTCCATACGGAATCGGCAAAAAAATTGTGAAAATTTAACTCACATCTTTAAAAGTTTACAATTTTATTTACAGTGAAACTTTATGATATACTGAATATCTGAACCGAATTTCAGGTCTTCGTTTAATGTAATTAAAGAGTAATAGACCTGTCAATTTATCGTATTGTTTTAAATAGTCTCTTTTATGAAATAAATTTCTGGAAATATAACTACTCCCTCAACTTGAAATGTTAGTCACATTATAGATGATTTTATGCCTATCGCTTTAAAATTAGTATGTTAATATTTACGTTTTTCTGAAGGGCCTAAATGAAATTAATATGCAACTGACCTTTCCCACCAAAAATTTTATGAAATAATAAAATACCACATTATTATCTAATGACTAGATAATTGTTTGTAATTAATATTAAAGTGGTGGGATGAAAGGAAACTACCAAAAATAATTATTTTCCCTAAAATCTCCTATGCCCGCAACACCTTTCGCGTGAGTAAAGATTGCTCGTTTGTACAAACAATGACGGAGCTACTTGGTAGTAGTCCTTTGTGCACTTCCAAACATTTTTATTGTTATCATCATTACATTATTTTTATTATTATTATTACATCATCATCATGGACTAATGGTTTCTCTGCATGCCTCCGATTCCGAGGTTCAGACTCGATAGGAATCAATGGAATTTTAAAGGCATAACAATTCTGAATGTAGCTTTCTCCAGAGGGAAGGAAATCCGTGAGTCTCGTGTCATAGATTTACGGTACGTACGAGAACTTTGCGCTTGAAATAAATTGCTACATAATGACTTCACATGTTAGTGAGCGTCATTAAATGTAACAATCTTTATTGATATCTCCAGTAGGCAGTTAATTTTGTGCTGATTTTGGCTAATGTATAGTTTAATTTAAGTTACTAAGCACCTATGAATTCAAGCTTATAGGCCTATTAAAAATTATTTTCTAGAAAGTACATTTGTAATGTGTTTTAAAATTCTGTACTTGTACACTACACCATGTTGAATATTGCATATTTTTGCCGATAGCCAGTGTTCTTGGGGTACCCCAAATTCCTCACAGATCCATGGAGGGATATCTGAAATATTTTAAACTATTCTTATGGCGTCGTCTGGATTGAAACATTTTCCATTCACATAACACCAGTTATTCATAATAGACAGTATAATTATATTCATCCATCCATCCACAGTAATTCTGCAGAAGGGCAGGTCTTTCACTGCAATCATAGCATTTTCATGCTATGCTTTGCAGCTTTACTAGGGAATTGTAGGTGTGGTAGTTTCCCGTTGCTTTCCACACCGGTGAAGGATGATGATGATAATGATGGCCATATGATTTCGGAGACCGTTTGGGCCTTAAAGTTTTCCTGACATTTGTCTTACAGGTGAGGAAAAACCCCGATATAAACCTCACCCAGAAAAACTGCCCCAACCAGGGATTAAACCCGGGCCCGCTGCGTGACAAGGCAGCATGCTACCTCGAGAGCACAGTGGTGGATTAATATATAATTATATGTACACTAATAAAATAAAACACTTAAATCTGCAAACTTGTTAGTTTAAAAAAACAATAAAAGATTATTTTAAATTTGACTGTAACACTTAAAATGACGAGGTACACTAAACACACACACTGATTTAAATCAAATATCTAGTAAGTAATCTGAACTTGAGAATTGTTGATCGCAGAGCAGATGTTTTAGGAAGACACGCTGATTCAGCATTATTACCGTTTGTTAGGAAGTGGTACGAGTATTAAAACATTCGGTTTTATTTGGAAGTGATATCTTATAACACTATTTCGTCATAGTTTTCAGGGTACAATACAGTACACTCAATAAAAAGTTATTTTAAGACTGAAATTAGTAATTATAACATACCTAATAAAAATCTATACCAGTTTATTCAATTAATGATATAAGAGTTTTTATTATAATATTACATTTAAATTGTAATGAAAAATTTGTAACAAAATAATTAATTGGTTTTAAGGGAGGAAAGAAGATTATGAGTATTTGAGAATAAAGTTCTTAGGAAAATTTTTGGATAAAAAAGAGATGAACAGACAGGTGAACAGAGAAAACTACATAATAGTGAGCCACATGATATGTGTAGGAAACCAGATATAATAAGAACAGTTAAATCTCGTAGGGTGTGATGGGCAGGACATGTGGCACGTATGGGGGATGAAAGAGGTGCTTGGAAACTTCTGGTAGGAAAACCGGAGGGAAAACGCCCAGTTGGAAGACCAAGAATGAAGTGGGAGAATAACATTATACATGATTTGAGGGAAGTAGATTATACAACAGATGGTTGAAAAACGTTAGCTCGGGATAGGGATGAATGGAGAGCTTTATGTCTGCATGGCCATGAATCTACAGGTTCGACAGAGCCAGTGAGTTAGTTAGTTATAAATATGAGTAATTCATTTAATAATTCACAGTAAACGTAAGTAACAGAGCTCTTTACTTCTCGCTTCAACAATTCTTCTTCTTCTTCCTTCCAAGTATTAGGCCAAGGCCTGTTACGATCCTATAGAAAATTTTCCCTCCAGCGTTTCATAGGACGGCCCAGTGATCTTCGTCCTCTTGGTATAAAATTATAAACAGCTTTGGGGATCCGATTTGAACTCATTCTTTCTAGATCGCTTCAACAATTAAATTCCATAAATGAACATCTACTGCGTAGGAATTAAAATATCGCCACTTTTATAAATTAATGGTACTGTCCCATTAAGCAGAACATAAAAATACTCTATTATATTTAATTACAATTAAAAAAGTCACTGTTGAAGCGGAGTGAGCTGCTTCAATTAACTATGCATGTGACCTTGGTTGTTCATTTCATAACCAAGCTGCATTGTGGATCCGCCAGTATTTAACAAAAATAGAATAAAAAACATTTATATTTTCTGAACTATTCATTCCACCAAAAAAGTAATTGCTGGAAATTAATCATATTATGTGAATAATATCCTGTATCTTTTTCGTTTTCAGTTTTTGATATGTACTGCAGTAAACCACCATAAAATAGAAAATTGACACCGAAAATAAAAATACCCTAATTATAAAAATAACACCCTTAAACTACATGATATCACCTATATAAATACTTTTGAAACAAATTTTTGCTGTTTACTGTTTCAGAAATATTAGTTAATAAACATTTTAGTTTATCAATTTACGATAATTTTAGATCGTCATAACTCTGAACCTATAAATGATAAAAATTAAACTTCGAATGTCTATAATTCACTATATTTAGGGATACATAAAATTAAAAAAAACAAATTGCAAGATTTTTTTTGCTGTCCGATTTGATATGGGTTATCCCATACTTGTTCAAATGTGTCAAAAATCATCAAGCAGAATTACGTTTTCGATGCAGTGTAGTGGATTCATCAAGCTATGGAGGAAGTTCTGTGAAAAAGTGTTTTTTAAAAGCAGGATTTGCTTGTCAAGAAACATTCACTGAATACGATGAGGTGAAGGAAAATTTGCAATTGCCGACCTAATTAAAGAGTGGAACCTGCAATTGAGATTGAAGATATTATCAATTTCAACAATGATTTGGCAACAACACAATGTATAGAATGAGCCATTGATTCTTTAAATGAAATGCAAGGGGAGTCCTCGAAATATGAAAGAACTCATGCTGTGGAATGTAAAGTAGGAGGTTCTGGTATGTTCGTGTACTCAAATTGTAATTGGAGGATAGGAGATGGAAGCGAGAGGATAAGTAATGGTGTGTGTGTGTGTAAATTTCCGAAGGAGAAAAAAGAAGAGGAAGAAGATGCCCCACGAGAACTGAGTCAAAATGTTGTGCAGGTTTTCAGAAATTTATTATGTGAAATGTAATGAACATATAATATTGTGAGACATATTGTATGAAAGGTAAACTCTCAAAGTTTTTTTTAAAATATTCACAGATGTTCTATGTGAGCGCCTTTTGTTACACGACAGATGTCAAGCCGATATTCAATCTCCTGCCAAACTTTCTGTAGCAGTCCGCGGTCGATATCAGCAATGGCTGCTGTGATGCGGGCACGCAGTTCATGCAGTGTTGTTGGAAGTGGTGGTACGTAAACATGATCCTTTACAAGACCCCACATGAAGAAATCACACGGGGTTAGATCTGGTGAACGAGGTGGCCAATGAATGAGTTGTTGATCACCCTGAGATGCACGGCCTATCCAGCGTTGTGGTAAAGCCGTATTCAAATGGTCTCGAACACTGCCATGGTAATGTGGAGGGGCACCATCCAACTGCAGAATGAAATCTGGACTATCCGCTTCAAGCTGCGGAAGGAGCCATTGTTGTAGCATATCAAGGAAAACATGTCCGTTCACAGTACGTTCATGAAAGAAAAAGGGCCCATAAACCTTTGCATGGGAAATGGCACAAAAGACATTCACTTTCGGAGAATCGCGTTGATGTTCCAGAGTTGCATGGGGGTTACCAGTTCCCCAAATCCTTACATTGTGTCTATTCACTTTGCCTGAAAGGTGGAAAGTCGCTTCATCACTGTAAACTACCCTCTCATGGAACTCATTCTCTTCCATTAATGCGAGAAAATCAACACAGAAGGACGCTCGCAAAGCATAATCGGCGGGTTTTAAGGCTTGAACCAGTTGCAAGTGCTAGGGTTTCATCTGTAAACGTTTCCGGAGAATCCGCCATACAGTTTTTTGTGGTAGTTGAAGTTCTGTCACTCCCCGGTAGGTGGATTTCTGTGGACTCCGCACGAAGCATGTGCGAACGCGTTCGACTGTCTCTTCACTCGTCGACGGACGGCCAGTCGATTTTCGTTTACAGATACAGCCTGAATCCCTAAATTGTGTGTACCACTTACGAATGGATCTCCCATCCGGCGGGTCTTTGTCGTATCTGGTACGGAAATGTCGTTGAACACTAGTCACAGAGTTGTTTACATGGTAATCAAGCACACAGAAAGACTTCTGATCCCCAGTCAACGCCATTTTCCTTTACTGCTCTGCTGTTGACATCTTGCGGGTGAACGCGGAACTTTAGAAGTGGACAACTAAACTTTGAGAGTTTACCTTTCATACAATATGTCTCACGATATTATATGTTCATTACATTTCACATAATAAATTTCTGAAAACCTGCACAACATTTTGACTTGCCCTGTATTTAGCTACAAACAAGCATTGTTGAATGTGAATGATCTCCAAGAATTTGCTGCTTCGTGGGACTATCCTGCTTTGATGGACCTCCTGCAAGATGTAGAAAACCACATACTTAAAACATTTGGCCTGTTCATTCTTACCTCTTAAAGAGTTTTTTGTCGGACATATGTTTCAGAGCTTCTTAGCCCCATCATTTTTATATATGTGAGTCGTTTCATTGTGAAAATATAAAAATGATGGGGCTAAGAAACTCTGAAACATATGTTCGACAAAAACAACTCTAAGAGGTAAGAATGAACAGACCAAATGTTTAATTATTAAACAAACACCTTAATGTTACTTCCTATTGTATTTTAAAATAACCACATACTTGCCCGTGCTGTGACTAAGGGTCGAATTTATAAACGCACGAGACCGTAAAAGGCGTTCTCTGCTGAGAAAGTTTTATCCTAATACATTTTGCTTACTCAGAAATCTATTCATGCGATAATAATTGTAAGCTACCTGACGAGGTAACTTAAGATCATAGCTCAAGATAGAAACTTATCGTGAGAATCCTGAAGGGAACCAATGGTAACCGATGTAGTTTGAAACCTTGCCGCTTTATCCAAGAGGTCGGACCTTGAAGACTTCGATCATGTTTTCGGTATACGCGGAGAAGAGGAATTTGATAGAGTCTACCAAAGAATTCAACTGGAAGAACAGGAGAATCGGCATAATATTGCACGACGCAGACATCGTTGTATACGGTATTATTTGCGGGACGCAAGCGTAAATGCATTCCTCTATAGCAGACGAAAATAACGGAAGTGGTGTTATCGCTGAGAATTCTGGGTAATTTGTTGCCAATATTACGAAAACGTCGACTTTCATGCATGACCAGTAAGTCGGCCATTAATTCGATCTCAGCAATTGCTCACGGTGAGTCAGCTCACCAGTGATTGGAAGTAATTTGAGTAGAGACTAATGTATTTGCATGTGGCCCTAAAACTAGGCAGCCTACCTTACTACAGCTATAGAGGGAGTGAAATTAACTAAAAATGCGAGTAATCTCTTTTTGACTTTTTATCCACTATATTTGTTGTGCAGATACTGTAGTACTCTAAATAATTTGTTTCTTATTTGGGAACCCTTTATAAGAAGGAAAACTGCCAAGACGGAAATATATTTAAGGAACTGGCATGTTCCTTCATAGACAGGTTTTACTGTATTCTAATAAGTGTCATATTTCAAGGTTAAGGTGAATTATTTGTGTCAGTTTTTTTTTAAATTGCCAAATTTTGAAAGTTTTTCATAGTAAAGTTATTTTTCACAATGACCTCATATTCCTGTATGTTTGCCATCGTTCTTTGCACAATGAGTAATATTAATATTGCACCTTTTAGTTTATTTCTACCTTCACTTCTAATTTATTTTTTTTGGTTTTAATATTATCTGCTGACCAAAAACCGGACATATATTCCTCAGATCAGTAATCACTTCCTATAGATACAACAATTATTTGAGACAAATAAAATTTGTTAGGGAAACAAGGATGCAAGTCTTGTACTCAACAGATCCGTGATGGGCCAGTAGGACCACATGTCATTGATAACACACCCACTATACTAATTCCGATCTAAGTTCCAGTTCAACTGTAAATAAACTTGCATAAGATGTTACTTTGCCGACACCGTATTGGGGAACCATGGTGCAACTTTACGCACCATATGACTAAATTGTGTATGGGACTGCCAGTTGAACTGTAAACAAACTTGCATAAGATGTTACTTTGCCGACACCATATTGGGGAACCATGGTGCTACTTTACACACCATATGACTAAATTGTGTATGGGACTGTCATTGATAGAAACATTGTTCATAGGCAAACATTGTAT
The DNA here is from genome assembly GCA_030220185.1 of Diploptera punctata. NCBI lineage: Eukaryota > Metazoa > Arthropoda > Insecta > Blattodea > Blaberidae > Diploptera > Diploptera punctata. The sequence continues at coordinate 3,506,737 of JASPKZ010009790.1, forward strand.
TTTATGGAAAATAAGACTGAATACAAAGTAAGATCGTACCAATAATTAGGATCTTCCTCCATTTCTTATTTATTTGTGACAATATATATATATATATATATATATATATATATATATTACCTAATCAGATTATATTATTTTTGGTCTGGACATCTTACCTCAATATTAATGTTGATTTGTTCTTGGACATGTTTCAAAACAATTCTGTTTTGAAACATCTGGGAAAGCTGACGATAAAACAGAATTGTTTTGAAACATGTCCAAGAACAAATCAACATTAATATTGAGGTAAGATGTCCAGACCAAAAATAATATAATTAAAATAACCTCAAAATATAACTTCCTAAAATTAAATATTACCTAATCAGATGTTTACATTTTTTCCCATAATGCCAATATATATCCTTTATTTACAATTATTTCATTATGAGCAGAATTTATGCTCCATGCTGATTTATCTGTAAATTCTGCTGTTATTTTTATATCCTTAATGGCTAATGTAGGATATTTTTCACTAAACTCTTCAAAAACATTCAAAATAATTTGTTTCTCTCTACATTTCAAATATTTTTTTGTTTTGTTGTTTTAAAAATTATATAGGAGAAGCAGCCATTTGCATTGTGCATGCATAAAATGAATTGCTTATTTATAAAATTGTAATTAGTCCACCGATGTGGTCTCGAGGTAGCGTGCTGCCTTGTCACGCAGCGGGCCCGGGTTCGATCCCCGGTTGGGACAGTTTTTCTGGGTGAGGTTTTTATCGGGGGTTTTCCTCACCTGTAAGACAAATGTCAGGAAAACTTTAAGGCCCAAACGGTCCCCGAAATCATCATCATTCATATACATGTTAGTTTAAGCTTAGGATTAGGGACTCTCCTGGCGCACCATTATCATCATCATCACCCATCATATCATTGGGGAAACGTAACCCCGCCTTCCAGGTGCCCCAACCTCAGAAGTGGATTACAAATATGCCATGCCAGGAGAGAAACCAGGAATGTCGAAAGACAAACCTGGGGCATTTGGAAAAAAAATAAAATAAAAAATTAAAATTGTAATTATAATTACATTTAACTTATATAGACGCGTGTTAGATAATATATATTTTTATTCCCTTTATTTTGAGTGTAAGAGAGTGAACTACATTTTCTTACATGCTTAAAGGGAATACCATTTTTCGACCAATGAAAATGCAGTCATACATCACGTTTGCTTACATTACAACTGGAACTTGGCTCAGAAGAGGTATAATGACAGTACAGTCACTTCTAATAATATAAATGTTTGTGCATTTTAAAATCCCATGATAATTATTAAATAATTACATCATAAACAAAGTATATACAGGGCAAGTCAAAATGATTGACCCAATTTCATAAATTTATTCTGTGAAATCTACTGAACGTATCATAATGTAAGATATATGCCCTGAAAGGCAAACTCTCAAAGTTTAGTCTCCCTCCTGCATGGTTTCATTTTCTACCGCTATGCTGCACAGGAAGCAGATAAAGAAAATGGCGGTGCCTCTCAATGAGGCATTGGAACAATGCTGGATAGACGTGAATCTCAGGATGATCAACCTCTTATTCGTTGGTCACTTCATTCCCCCAACTTGACCCCATGTGATTTTTTTCTTGTGGGATTTCGTAAAGGATCTTGTTTACATACCACCACTTCCAGCAACATAAGGTGACCTCTATACCCGCATCACTGCAGCCATTGCAGAGATTGACTGCAACACACTACATAAGATTTGGCAGGAGCAGGAGCTTGATGTGTGTCATGTTACACGAGGTGCTCACACAGAACACTTGTGATATGACTGAAAAAAATCTTTGAGAGTTTGCCTTTCTAATCATATATCTCATATTATGATACATTCAGTAGATTTCACAGAATAAATTTATGAAATCGGGTACATCATTTTGACTTGCCCTGTACAATATTGATAAAATTTCATTGAGGTAAATTGTCACAAGTAGGATATTAAAAGAGATATCTGACAGCCGTCATCCTCAACTAGGTTAAAATTAATATTTAATTTTAGGAAGTGATATTTTGAGGTTATTTTAATTATATTATTTTTAGTCTATTCATCTTACCTCAACATTAATGTTGATTTATTCTTGGACATGTTTCAAAACAATACTGTTTTATCGTCAGCTTGTCCAGACTGGTTTGATTTATGTTGCATTATGTTGCACATCCTGTGGTTGGCCAAAGAACCTCCAAAAAACTAGAGTTATGAATTTTGAAATACCGACGGAGCGTGACCTTGTTTGGAGGTTCTTTGGCCAACCACAGGATGGAGCTGACATCAACATCTAGGGTGTGCAACATAATGCAACATAAATCAAACCAGTCTGGACAAGCTGACGATAAAACAGAATTGTTTTGAAACATGTCCAAGAACAAATCAACATCAATATTGAGGTAAGATGAATAGACTAAAAATAAAATATGTTAAAATTGTTTTTGAAAACTTTTAAGAACTGTAGGCCTTTTTGAAGCAGGGTTCCATCTTCAGCAGAAGGATATGCACTACTAACTGTTGTTGTTTTGTGGTGCTTTTGACATCAGCGGCATTCCAGTTTCATCGGTAGCTATTGATTGCCGTTTTGTAATTTCGTATAGAGGGTTGTATGAGTTAAGTGTGTTCTCATTTAAAATTAAATTGTCTTACTTCCTTTAAATTTCAAATTCCTCTGGTATGTTTATCTTTGTTGGATTTCTTTCATTATGAATTATAGTGATAGTCTTTTCTATTGTATCCATATGGTGACCAGCGTTAAATTTTTATTTAAATTTTGCTCAGAGATATATTTTCTTCAGATTTGAGGTTCTTTTACATACTGTAAATTTAGATAACAGGACCCATAGATTTAATTCCATTCTGAAGGAATCCATACTCAGGATTTTTATGTCCTAAAAAATCCATCGGCTCCAGCCAGGTTTGAACATGAGCTTGATAACAAGTTATGTTTAAAAAAGAAAATTTAACGCTCAAACCAGGACTTGAACCCTGGATCCCAGTTCGAGTATTAATTTTTCTTTCTTAAATAAAACTCTATCCAGAATTGAAAAGTGTTAATTTAAATGGAAACACTGTCCATCAGGATTTACATCTTTCTCAAATAGACTCTGACTGTTATATTGATCATCTAAAGTTCTGCATATTTTTTTTCCTCTAGTGGTGGAATATCAGACTTTAGTTGAGAATGGGGACATTGCTTTCAAAACATTTTCAAGTGAGAAAATTTAATATGAGGAGAGATGTATATTTTTGGTTCTCTTTCCTGATAATATTAACGCATAGTGTTATTTCCTATTAATTTCTTTATGAAATAGATATGTGTTAATGCTTATTAATAGATATGCGTTAATGCTTATTAAATGTGTGTATCTCCTAAGATTATACTATTTGTATGTATAATTTTTTAAGTTCAAAACCTACTGGTATACAAGGCAAGTACTTTCAAGTGCTATTGATACCTTATCTTTGTCATGAACAAATAAGCATTGTGCTTTGACAAGCATAAGCTATAAATATTGTTATCAGTTAACATTCAGAGTACAAGCCCAGTTCTAATAAGTTTCCTGACAGTAAATTGGCACAGGATATTCTTAATATTTTACCAAATTTTGCTCATTATATTAACAAAATACAATTTTTTTTAAATACAGTATGCAATTTACCTTTAAAAACATATCAGAAAATAATAAAATAAAAATTTATATTAAAACATCTGGAACACATGAACATGAAAGTCTTGTAAATATAAACACTATTTTATAAATTGAGTAGAATAAAATGTTTTACACCTTAGCTCATGAAGTTCTGTGTTTTCATTATACCAGTTTCAAAGGCTTTTGCCTTCATCAGTAAAATTCCAACTGATGATGAAGGCAAAGGCTTTGAAATCTGTATTGTGAATGTATGCAACTTTATGAGGTGACATATAAAAATAATTTTATCCAATTCAATTTATAAATTGTAAATTGCCTCATAGTGTTACTTCCCACTGTAATTTGATTAAAAACCATTTAATATCTTATTGGACTATATTATAGTCTATTTCTCTTTATATTTTCCAGTTTTAGAGTATATATACATTCTTTCAATTTGAATGGAGATCTCGCAAAATGCACTGTACTTCAAAACTTTTGGAATCAACCTTTGCCAAAAAAAGGAGATCTTGGTCATTACTCATTAGACTACTATTACTACTACTACCACCACATATTTTTCTAACAATTACGAATAGAACTTTTAGTTTGTTATTTTTCTCCTTTATTCTTGACTGTTACCTTACACTGTAACCAAGCAGTCTAGGGCATTCTGCCTTAGCATTTATGCTGAGAGGCTAAGGGCCTAGTAGGCCTGTAGTACCATGGAGTTTTATTCTTGTCTATTAGAGCATAAATCTTCCTCAATTTCCATTTGAGATTTGCTTCAACAATTTCTCAAATCCATGTGAGATGTGGTCTTTATTTCTTCATCCTTCCTGTCAGTATCCATTCCATTTTTTTTTCTCCCCCCCATCATGCCCCAGATAATCGTTTCAACATTTCTGGTGTACTCTCCTGGCATGTGTACTTAGATGTTAATTATATGATTTTTTACCTGGTAAGTCAGTCGTCCTCAACTAAGTTAATTTCAAAAGTGTTGATGGTGTACTTGTAACCCACTTGTGAGGTTGGGGCACCTAAAAGGCAGGGTTACGTTGCCCCAATGATATGGAAGTTGATGATGCGCCAGGAGAGGCCTTAAACTAAACTTAATCTAATTAGGCAAATATGATATTGATGGCCAGATAGTGCTCGGGGACTGTTTAGGCCTTAAAGTTCCTGACATTTATCTTACAGGCGAGGAAAACCCCAAAAAAAACCTCACCCAGGAAACTTGTCCCGACTGGGGATCAAACCCAGGCCTGCTGCATGACTAGGCAGCACACTACCTTGAGACCACATCAGTGGTCTATTGAGCAACTTTTCACCAGCATCTGCCATGCTGGATTAGGTGATAGCATGCCTGTTTCCTGACTAGTAGGCAGGGGTTCGATACATAGCAGAATTGACAATAATTTTAATTGTTGAATTAATTTAATTTAATTAATTCTAAAAATGTTTAATGTTGGGGACAGGAGGGTGGTGGAATATAATTTTAACCTTTAAACGCCCAGGAGCCCATATGCTGGGTTTTAAAATGTACGTCCAATCTGCCCGCAGACCCAGCGTATGGGTTCTGAGCAGGCGAACTTGTTTGGTTGCTTGAAATTATACTGGATAATACTACTATTGTAACATACCTTTTTTCAGGGTTATCAGATGCTTGGCAATGTGATGTGAAGATAGCATTCGTTTATTAAATGTTTGTTTTTGTGTGATAAGTCTCGAAACAATCACCAATTCACAAACCGACATCATACTTTTTACACTTCACTTGCACACGTTTTCTGATTACCCGCGCCGAACACACGACAAATTAGTCTTTGTAAAGCTACCGACCAATGTTGACTAAAATTAACTTCAAGTCACAAAATATCTGTACTCAATATACTATGTCTACCGATCAGGGAGTCATCTACAGGGTGTTCTACCAGCCTGTTCCGAAAAGTCTGTGATAAGTCTAAGTTGGAAGTCTGTATGTGTTGTTTTGGCTCAATGTTGACTAAAGTTGACTTCAAATCACGAAATGTCTGTACTCAATATACTAGGTCTATCCAGGGAGTCGTCTACAGGGTGTTCTATCAGCCTGTTGCAATACGTCTCTGACAAGTCTAAGTCAGAAGTCACTATATGTTGTTTTGGCACCAATTAAGTCAGAAGAAGAAAACTGTATAGAATGGTCAAGTCTAACAAATGAAAAAATATTTTTTTTGGTTGAGTAAACAAGCTATAACGGCTGGGGGACTCGACATGCTGAGCACATGTCACCCATGCACTGGCTCGATGATCATCTACCTTTGTGACTGACACATGTGAGTGTGAGGCCAGAAGCTGGATGGTAGGCTCTAAGGGCCTTCTAGGCCTGTCGCACCATGGAATTATTATTATTATTATTATTTTTAGATTATTAGGCATCCGTTTTCTCTTATGTCTTACTATCCCACAACACGTCATTTCACATTAGAATAATTACGCCAAGAAAAAGGTACATTTCTGATTCTGTCATGTCAGGGGGAAGAGTACATTTTTCTTCGCTGTCAATTCTAGTTTCACGAACCCAAGACCTGACAAACGTCAGGTGTCTCACAGCTATAAGTGTCAGTTGATTGTAGCTTGTCATTGATATCGTTTTCGTCATTGTCACAATCCGAGAATGTCTTGTATTTCAGCGGAACGTAGTGATTTTGTACTAGACATATCGTAAACTTCACTCTGAGTCACAAAACTGTGAATGAATAAGGGCTGTGGGTGGAATGTGACCTGTTTTTTTTTCTTCAAAACTTTCCTGCTTTGGGGGAAAACTGACCGGATGCAACATAATAAACAAAAGAATGAACGAGGGTTAGAATATACCTAAATCTATATATATATAGTTTTTCACTTCTAACCTGATTCACAACACTCTAAAGTCCAGAAAGTTATTTGCTAACTATCGTGAATTAAAAAATTATCTCTATGATATAAAATATTACTACGGGTTTTTGCCGTGAATACCACTGATTTTACAATAATATTTAACACTTTAAACCTTGTTTGATGTTTGTGACCCCCACAGATTTTAAAATATGAGTTAATAAAATCAGCAAAGTTATAGTCAAAAGCCAAGGAGTTTAAAAGCTAGGTGGACATTTAAACCCGGGCAGCCTGCCGCTACCTGGCCATTTAAACTTGGGCGCTTAAAGGTTAATCGTTAGATTGTGCACCAGCTTCCTGCATTAAATTGCAAATCCCTCCACAGTACAAATGTTGAGAAGGCATGTGATACGACTGATAGCGATTCATCCATCAGATGAGGACGCTAAACCTGAGGACCCCTTTCGTGCTTTTGAGAGGAATAGGCCATGTGCCAGAGCCAGATTTCACTTACTCTTTGTCATCATCCCTCAAACAAAACACTTTACTACAACAGAAACACATAAACATACACTCATTCTACACTCCTCTCTATACACATATATCATCTATGTAAAGTGATCTGCCAAAGCGGTGCATAAATTGAAAATAGACTACAGTAATGATTATTACTAGAGCGAGGAATTTTATGAAATTTCATGTTTTAAACTATTTGTCAGAGAGCGCTGAGACTAAGTATCTTTACATTTTATGATATGCAGAATTAAATAAGACCAACAAAAAACTTCATATTTCATATTTTAGCAAAATGTTCATATTTTAGTGAAAATTTCATACTCCATATTTTTCAACTTTCAAATTCCGGTATTTTTTTTTCAATAAGAGTTCTAGGAATTCATTAAAATGTTTTTGAAATGAATGTATTTATGTAATTTTTGACAGTGTAATGTGGTAGACAAGTGAAAATTCTTCAGTATCCCTTCTGAACAAGATAGATAGATTTTATAAAAGCAAATAATTGGATGAGTAGTCATAGAGTGACCCTGTTAGATGGAGGTTTTTGTCCAAAACTCGATCCCCAGAACAAGAACATGAGCCTAGATGAATAAGTATAAGACCAATGTTTTAATATTCTGTAGTCAGGTATAATAGCTGTCAGCTAGTCCTTGCTACCTGAGGGTAGTCCTTACTTTGTTTGTGAACAGATTACAGCATTTAAATGTAGGAAAGACTGCTGCTGCTAAACTTGAAGCAGTGCTTTGTGAAATTAGTAAAGTTCATGTAGGTAAGTACAACATTTTTCTCACTTAAATCAAACTATCAAGTATAGCATGATACAAGTATGCTGCCATAACATTGTGTGATGTTGAGCATAATTTTTCATCATGCAAAACAATTCCGACAGACAGGACTTATAGTTTATTTTCAGAAAAATATAAAAAAACTTCTGTGTATTAGGAACAGAATTGACAATAGGATTGTTCAAAGCACAATTAGACCAAGACTATAGACACTATATTAGACCCATTTCATGGAAAAAAATAAAATAAAATAATTCTAACTACATTTCACCATGTTTGTAATTCAATATTAAATGTAACTGTAATTGCAAATAGAGTTCTGAAAAAATCCCTAGATTCAATTATGGACTAATAACTTTTTAACATCTTGTATCTCCAAATATGACATATCAAAATGTTTACTTGTATTTTAAATTGTCCAATTTAATGATATTGTTACATTTATATCTATAGGAATTTATATCTTCATGCAACGTAAAAATAGCAAACTATACCTGCTCTAAACTTTGTTAGTGCTACATTTCATGGAAACCTGTTTGTTTTATTTGCAATGTTTTGTTTCTTGTATATATTTGGATTTCATAATTCAACATCATTCAGTACATTAATTAATTGTATTATATATAACCTATCAGTTTTGATTTATGAAGGTAATGTGATTCCACTACAGTCTTGGAAGTCCTTTGGAGTAGTGGCATGTTGAAACTACCATCTTTCTAGACAATAGACACGAGATGTCCACCAGGTTGTCAGATCTGCCTGATGGCTGCATTTGTGCCCAGAACAATCATCTAGTATTCACTTCCATTACGATTTGAGTCGACCCCAGGTCCACAATGCCACCAGAAGGTCTGGTCCAGCTAAAAATCTTGACCATATCGAGACTCGAACCCAGACTTTCCTGTTTATACCACGTTTCCTTATACAACTACGCTATGGTATGATCCATTAAAATTATTTCAGATCATGAATAAGATATTTTATATTGGGATAGAATTAATGAAAAAGCTAATTAAAATCGAAATACAGTGAACATCTTGATTTCTTGAGCTATAAATAAGTTCTGTTTGTCTCATTTATGTGCTGGTATGTACACTTATAAGTTATAGTGGGCCTATGTAAATAAATATATATATGTAAAAAGTTTAGAAAATAGTAGCTTCATAATATTTGTGTCATAATTTTCATATTTTCGTACAATTTTCTCCATATAATTCTTCGCTCTAATTATTATTTATTTAGATAAACTTTTATCACTCATCTCACATTCTTCAACAATATGAGGTGAGGATGAAGTTTCCAATAAGCGCATTGAGCAATTTTTTAAGTCCCAGATACCATGCGCATGTGCCAACAGGGTTTCATTTTCAAATTATTTCCCACCATTTACAATAAATATTTCATTTTTTGTAACGTTTATTTCAATAAATTCTTCTATGACATTTAACTACATATGTAAGATGAAGACATGTCACCCATATTGATTTTAATGAATATTCTATACAACACATGTTCCAGTGCAGCCAACATAGAGTATGTACTTCAGAACTTACTATTTATTTTTGGACATTGCATTCTTTCACAGGTTAGAGTGCTTAAATTGCATTAGGTTAGCTTTTAGGTTCGTTAAATATTGTGTATATTTTGGCTGCATCATGTGAATCCATAGTGTAAACCCCTTTGCATTTGTTGGCACATTCATGTGGTGTCTGCCTGGGACTTAGAAAAATTTCTCACTGAGTTTAATGGAAACTTTATCTGAGTGATAAAAGTTTACCTAAATGCATTAATGCTATTTAATCTGCCCACACAGAACCCAAAGCACTAAAGTGCAGTGGGTGGCATTAGAACATACACACACAAGCTTTTTATCTGCCATTATTCTGTCTATTCACTCTAGAAGGTCACAACATAGACTGGGAACAATAATTTGTACTTTTTTCCTTATACAAGAAATAATCTGTATACCACTATATTGAAGTACAAGAGGTAATTGTGTGCTAAGATATGGGTCTTATATATAGACATAACTATAGTATCCATGGAAAAAAAGATCTTGTAATACTATTACTCTACTTACTTCTTTTGTCTTTACTAACATTTTGTAATATTTTAAATGTTTTTTGGCTGATGTTTCAATTAAGCGCAGTGAGAATTTTTTCTAAGTCCGAGGCAGATATCACGCGCATGCACCAGCAGGGTTTTATTTTCAAATTATTTCCCACCATTTACAACACATTTTACATTTTTCTAACGATTATTTAAACATATTTTTCTATGATATTTAACTATATACATAATATGAAGACGTGGCAGCAATACTGATTTTAAACAATATTCTATACATCAACAGTGCAGGGTATGTATTTCAGAATTTCCGATTGAGGGTCTTTCCACTTTTCAGCGGTTGCCCTTTTACCAGCCGGCTGCTGGCCCTTCACATCCACATGTGTCAATCACAGAGGTAAAAGATCAACAGCTAGTGAAGGGGTGACATGTGGTTAGCATGTCGAGTCCCCCAGCCGTTATAGCTGGTTCCTCAACCTGGTATTTCAGAATTTGAGAAACTATTTATTTTTGGGCATTGTATTCTTTCACAGGTTAGAGTGCTTAAATTGCGTAAGGTTAGCTTTTAGGTTGGTCTTTCACAGGTTAGTGTACTTAAATTGCATTAGGTTAGCTTTTAGGTTCTTTAAATAGCATGTACCCCTCAGGGGTCCTCATCTAGGGGATATGTGGATGGCGACCACAAGGTGCCCAAGCTTAGCAAAACATTTCTTCCACTTACTTGTGTTTTGCACTCTTTTAACTTTACTATCTAACCTCTCTTGGTTAACTCTTTTTTATTTCGACCCTGACGCTATTAGGGCATCCGTGGGCTAGGGAATCCTTCCTTTCTTCCATTTCTTTTCTTCTCCAGAAAAGCCTGACCAGTGGCTATAAGATGGCAGCCCCATCACTGGTCTTGCCTTCCTTTGGCCAGCAACCAATCGAAGGGACTATTATTATGCTTTCAAGTCTTATACGAGAATTTCCCATAAGGGAAAATTTTCTATAGGATCGTAACAGGCCTTGGCCTAATACTTGGAAGGAAGAAGAAATAGCATGTATCATTGTTGGCTGCATCGCGATATTCCATAGAGTAAACCGCTTCGCATTTGTTAGCGCATGGGCGTGGTGTCTACCTGGGACTTAGCAAAAATTCTCACTGCACTTAATGGAAAGATTATCCTTTTTTTTTTTTTTTCAAATTTGTTTTGTTAGGTTAGGAAGGGAGAAGTTAGTGTACATCCATTTCTAATTTTGGAAATTTATTGCGATGGTTGGTCATACTGCACATGCAGCCATCTAGTGACAACTCTATAAACTGCCTTCAGAACTTAAAAAATATGTGGGCTCAACTGCACTTCTACTAGCACTTGATTTTTCAGTTATATTGTTATAAACTATAGCTCTTCTTCTGTATTTACTAACATTATTTAATATTTTAAACTTTTTCAAACAATTTTTATAACATTATTAGACAATTTTGAAGTATTTATTTAAATATGCAAATCACAATATTATGAAACTGTTTGACAATATTGTGATGTTAACTGCTATTTTCTCCACAGAGTATATTACTTAGTCTATGATTTTTCTATCGCTGTTTTGGGTTATTGCTGGTTGGATCAGCGTTAGTAAGTGTACACCCATTTTTAATATACGTTAATTTTAATATTATTAATACATTTTTTAAACATAGATTTGGGGATTTATTGCAAATATTGGTCATATAAATTTCATAGCGACCGATAGTAATTGAGGATGATAACAATATGTAGCTCGATTGTGGGTTATTGCTGGCTCTATAAACTGTGGCACATGCGCACTGTTGTTCTATAGGACTTTGAAAATATTTCACGCTAGTTTAAGTGCAGTTTTTCCAATATGTGGTTCCACCTAGTGTCAACTCTATAAACGTTTGCACATGCACACTGTTATTCTGTAGAACTTAGAAAATTTATGGTGGATATGTAATAGGTCCATGAAAAAAAATAAATGCATGCCTTCTTTGATGTGTAGTTTGTAAACAATTGTACCTTGTTCATTCATTGATGGGGAAAAGTCTCTGCTGATTTCTCTCCTTTTTAGGACTTCTGTAAATATCATTTCCAATGCTAAAATACATGGCTGCACACTATTTTCATTCTGTAAAAAACCAACAAGTAATATTTCAACATCCAGAATCAATTAATAGGCTACACTTCACAGTCATGAAGAAATTTATACCTATAAATATTTACATTTTGTAACCGTAATTAACAGACTAGTAAAATTGACATTTACTAAGTACATATGCATTTTTGTCATTTGTTACATTTTTAAGTGAAGAAGTTGTTTTGATAAATATTATTTCTAGTTACAATACTCTGGAATATGGATATACAACTCATATATGATACACCAGCTTAATTTAGAATGACTATGTAACTTGAATTCACGGAATATGGATTTACTTTCGGCAATAATTTAGGTTATGAAAGGAATACATTCAACATGTTTTATATTTGTATGTGTAATTTAAACGATATATTACCTCTAGCATAGATATGATGTTTATTAAGTTATTCGCATTTTTTCTACTTTTCAAAAATTCTGAGGCCTGGGCTCGCAATTCTTTAGATAACATGTTTATATAATATACTGCTTCACAGCATTATACAGTAGACATATACGAGAAGACCAAAGAAAAGAAAATTGTACAGATCATAAACATGGCCACCACCCAGAATATTTCGATACAATACTCTTTGATTTCAAATGTAAACTAGCAGCGATACCCCAAAAATTGTTAGCTACGGCGTGAACACACACGCCACCTACTTACTGTAGTTCAGAAAAAGTTAAAAAAACTATTCTAAAATATAATTCATAATTAAAAGAGATTAGATAAAAATATATAAAAATTATTGATTGAACAAGCCAATAATTTAATATAAAACATAAAGGGATTAAAAAAGTTAAACTATTTTTTCCCGCTTAAGCTGTGGTGTATCTACGACGCAACGCGCCAGCGCAAAAATTGCTCCCCATGTATTTAAATGGAAGTGGTTTATCTACAACGCAAATTGCTGGCGCAAAAAAATTTGCGCTGACATGTCGCGTCGTGTTTTGGAATCTCTTGCATCCAGGACGCAATTTGCCAGCGCAAACAAAGAATATAGAAGATATTACCCGTACTCAATGGTGTAATTGCTAAAAACAAACTAAGATTTTATGACAAAATGTCGGAAATACAGTACTTGTTTTATAACTTTCCAATTTTAACGACGAAAGTTAGATAGTTTTGTTGCAAATCATCGAGTTCTATACATGTTTTATACCATAGAGAACAATATGAGCATGAAGGAGTACAGAGATGTACAGAAAAAAGTTATTGTGGCTTGAACTTAGTCAAGAGATAAATAAAAGCTGTAAATAGTGTATTGTATCTTGGGATATTATGGATGTACATAAATTTCGTCTTCCCTTAAATTCAAAACTGTTCAGGCGAAAATCTGAAGTATTCTAAAATTTGGTATATTCATCAACCATATGTTTATTTAAGAACTAAATCATTTATTCTATAATTTTCCATACAACATTCATATGATGCTGTTGCTTTAGGTACTTTTTCTGTCTTTACTAATATTTCGAACTATTATAATCGTTTTGCAACGACACGTGAAACTTTTTTTTATGAAGAATTTTAATATGTTTATCAATGTACACAAATTATGACTTTTCCTCTCAATTTATTTTCAAAGTTCTTTATTAGAATTGAAGTTGGCATACGTGAACGTTCATAAAATTAAATCCACAAGATGGCAGGACATATGTGTGAATTACCAACATTTGCATTTAATTCCAAACCATATTATAAGAAATAAATATTCAATCACTTAATTTTTTAGATTCCGATGGGTCAGTTTAGTGTACATCAGATTAGTTTATAGTTTACTAAATAGTATGTAAGTAATTTATTTTATTAGGTTATGCAGGGACAGGTTTGTATACATTAGTTTTTGTAAACACATTTGGAAATTTATTATGAACGTTGGTCATTTTGATATTCCATATATGTGGTGCCATCTGGCGACAATTCCATAAACAGATGCGCTGTAGCGTATGCGCTCCATGTGGAACCAGCATCACGCCGAGCGAAACGCGAATTCGCGTCACGTCGGACGCGACACGCTGTATAATAAACCGTAGCGGATTACAATCCAGATTAACCTTCGTTCTCTATGAAATTGACGAGATGTGGATTATAACCATAGAGATCATCGCTGGTCAAGATATAATGCTACGGTTTATTATACAACGTGACGCAATCTCGCGTTACGCTCGGCGTGATGGTTGTTTATGCTACGGTTTATTATACAGCGTGTCGCGGTCTTCAGTGGCTGCTGCAAACAAAGAAGACGAAGTGCTTGTGGCAGTATATTTAAAGTGTTGTTCAGTGTGCTTACGTGATTACAAATCCGTTACGCCCCAAAAGTGTGGGCCCAAAAGGGCCAAGTGAAAAAGACACCGTTCCCGTGTATTCGGTGTTAAATTTTAGCTGGTATACGTACAAATTCAAATCAGTGATAGTGTCATTGCTGTGAAATTACACGCTGGTAAGTCGTGTACTTGCCTATAGTATATAAGTGTCTGAACTAAGTCTTGCAATGGCAAGCAACATTCCAAGCATGGGTAATTTGCATGAGGAAAATATGGATATTGACGAGGGCCGCCAGAAAGTAGATGAAATCTGAGGAGATGTTCTGAGAGATTTTGAATGTTTAATAGACAATAAAGGCTTGCATCCTAAATCAAAATACCTCAAAACAGCCACTGAAATTAGAGGTCTTCTAATACTCATAATGAACTTCCTAGACATCTATCCAGATTTTGCTATTTCGCAACTGGCTGAAGATCTTGCCTATCAATGTAGAAACCAAATTGATGAATTAAAAGTTGCAACTAGAGATCTAGATTATTATCTAGAAACCGTAGAAACATAGTGAAAGATACTTATCTAGAAATTCAAAATGAATGTATGTCAAAACGTCGCAAAAATGTACCTACGAAAATCAAAGAAATTCCAAAACCCACGGCAATTCAAATCAACTCAAATGTCGACAAGGAATTCCCTGAATTAACTAATAATTCCAAACCAAAAAAACATCATTAAACGTAAAAATAAAGACTATCCTAAAGACCCAAAAGTGCCAAGGCAAACTTCAGCCAGTGCTGATACCTCACCGCTTGAGCTGTACAATAAATTCTCTATATTGTCAAGCGATGAGGAAATTTCTGGGCCCTCCATGCACATTGTACCAAGCGAGGAGAAAAAATACACAAAGAAAACAAATATTGGTGGCTCTAACAACAAAAAAGAGAAACCAACCACAGGTAAGGATGTAACACAAGTATCATCAGCTACAGAAACACACGAGGAAAATGGCCTCTCACATAGAGAGAAACCATCCTCACACACCACAACAACAGATAACACACGTGAAGAGCCACCAAGATCTGGACCTTCTTGTGTAAAAATCAACAATAATATTCCAAAGAAAGAAACCAGGCCACCGCCTGTAACACTCATAGGTCACACTGACCTAGTCAAAATTTACAGGGCACTAAAAATGTTAGTGAAAAAATACCTTAAAGTTGTTAGTACACATGAAGGTCTAAGATATTACACTAGCACACAGGAAGACCACAGTGTAGTAATAAAGTACTTTGACTCGATTGGAAGGCAATACTACACCTTCAAATTGAAAAAAGACCTTCCCCTAAGGGTCATGCTCAAACGGCTGCCCTCGAATGTAGATACAGAGGATATAAAAACCGAATTAACTGAATTGGACTTTGCAGTTAAAGGCATCAAGCAAGTGACAAAAAAACTAGAGGACGGGTCCATATATAAGTACCCATTGTACATTGTTGAACTTGCCAACAATGAAAGATCCAAAGAGATCTATCAGCTGGAAAAACTTTACTGCACTGTGGTCTCATTTGAACCATATAGACCACGCTCTGGCCTGAAGCAATGCTTTAAATGCCAGAGATTTAACCATACCTTTGCAGGGTGCAACCTGACTCCTAGATGCGTTATATGCGCCAAGGAACATAGTCACAAACAATGCCCAGTTCGCGAGGAAGCACGAATCGACACTAGCAAACTCAAATGTGCAAATTGCGGAGAATCAGGACACCCTGCATCCTTCAGGAAATGCCCTAAATTTGAAGAGGCTCAACAGGCCTACCTCAGAAATAGGGAACCAAAACAAAATAAGACAGTAACTGCACGCACTTTTACTAGTAAGAAAATCAACCCCCAAACCTCCTTCAGTGCTGCAGTAAACTCTGGCAAAAATCAAGCCCCGAAAACCAGCATACAAGAACGCATTGCTTCAGTTCAGGCACCAGCGGTCACTCCTAACTTACAAAGCTTGGTACAAAGCGTCACACCCATGCTAAGTACTATTAAAAATCCCATGGAACGAATGATGTTCCTCAGCCAAATGTGGTCGATATGTTTTAACGATGTATATACACGCTCAGGGACAATTTCTTAATGTCATGGCATTTAATGCCAATGGTATTGCCTCACAGGTCCATGAATTGGAAATTGTACTTCATACACACAACATAGACATACTTTTAATCAGCGAGACGCATCTGAAACCAAAGGATAAATTCCGACTCGCTGATTACTACACTTATCGCACAGATCGCCTAAATGCCCCCCTTGGTGGCACTGCAATCTGCATCCGAAAATCCATATCCCACAGACACATTTCTGTCCCAGGGCTTCACTTCATAGAAGCCACTGGCATTATACTTCCAATCACACAACACATGAATATATTTATAGCTTCCATATATAAATCTCCACTTAGGCCCCTCACTCGACATGACATGCACATACTTGCATCGATATCGCCCCGGTACCTACTGGCAGGCGATTTCAATGCAAAGCATCGCGCATGGAACTGTAGAGTACCCAATGCTTCAGGTGTGGTATTACAACACTTCTGTAATACCCACAACATCGAAATCTTAGCACCAAGGGAACACACCTTCTTTAGAAACACTCAACAAGGCTTATGCTCCGACATTCTAGATATCGCACTTTTGAAAAACATTACCATCTCCCCTCACATAGATACACTGCCTTGTGAGCTAAACTCAGACCACGTCCCTATCATGTTTAAGCTCACTACTAGATTCATACTTCAGCCCCCGTTCCGATCTCACACAATGAATACAGACTGGAATCGTTATTCAAGACTCCTTTCACAGTGGATTAATCCTCGATTAAGAGTAAACTCCACGGAAGAACTTGAGACTTCTATAAATGACTTCCAGGCTTCTATTCAAACAGCCCTCGACATAACTACAACAAGAAACAACACTACACGTCCAAATCAAACAGATCAAACACTTCTTGACTACCTAGAGCATAAGCGACGAGCCCTCAAACAGTACAGACACTATGGACACCCACAAATGAAACAGGAGTACAATTACTATGCTCGACTGGTCAAAGAAAGACTGCGAGATCACAAAATTACGCAATGGGAAAATTCCCTATCCAATTTTAATGCTCAAAAAACTCCGCCTTGGGAGATTATAAAAAGAATTAAATTAAACCGCGGACCTTCTAAACCGACTGCAATTGAGAACAATGGAACTTGGGCTTATCATCCTTATGATCAAGCACAAGTTCTCCCGGAAAATTTCGCAAATCGATTCAGACCACAAGAGTTAAAGTCACCAGTTCATGAAGCTGAAGTCAATAATAGAGTAGACACCTTCCTAGCTGCTCCCTACCCAAATGAAAGACCTGACATCCACCTCGCTGACCTACGCATTCACGTCCAGGCCCTTCGCACTTCAAGTGCACCTGGACATGATCGTATAAGTAACCTAGCCTTAAAGCATCTCCCGCGCAAAGCGCTACTTCGACTCCTTACTATCCTTAAATACTGTATCCAATTTAATTACTTCCCTGCAACTTGGAAGATGGCTAAAGTTATTGTGCTACCGAAACCAGGAAAAAATCCAAGTAATCCAGACAATTTGCGTCCAATAAGCCTTCTACCAGTTCTGGGAAAAATCCTAGAAAAACTACTTTTGGCCAAACTAAAAATTGAAGTCTCAAACAAAGAACTATTACCCAACCATCAATTTGGATTTCGAAATTCACACAGCACACCGCTGCAACTGGCGAGGCTTATAGACCAAATAGTCACTGGTTTCAACGCCAAGCGTAGTACAATAGCAGTCTTCCTCGACATTGAGAAAGCTTTTGACACAACTTGGATAAGCGGATTGATATATAAGCTGATACAATTCCAAATTAATCCAAATTTAGTCAAAATAATCTCCACTTATCTGAGAAATAGAACCTCACTATGTCTCAGTGAGTGAAAATAAATCTGATACGAAGCCCATACTGGCAGGAGTTCCACAAGGAGCTGTCCTTTCACCCTTATTGTACTCCCTATATGTCTCTGACCTACCTTCACCTCCATCACTCCAAATAGCTTCCTTTGCTGATGACACTTGTCTATTCATGCAATCCAAACTTAAATCCATTCCTCACAGACTTGCAACATTCCAGCGAGCAATAACCATAATATATGAATGGTTTTGCTCCTGGAACATTAAACTAAATGCTGGGAAAACGCAAGTCGTCCTGTTTTCCAAATCGAACTTTCCATGTCCAATCCAGCTCACTATGGGTGTACAACCTCTGCCAGTAGAAACTTCTGTCAGATATTTAGGCCTAATATTGGATAAAAGGCTTACATTTAGAGCCCATGTTGATCATATAATAACCAGAGCCCATCAAGGCATAGCGATATTATATCCGTTTTTCAAGTCGCCGTCACTGTCCCGTAGGATCAAGCTCACATTATATGTGGCTGTGATCCGTAGTATGCTATTGTACGGCTGTGAATCTCTGAGTATCCTTGCGAAATGCCACAAGAAGAAACTACAGATACTGCAAAACAAGTGTCTAAAAATCATACTTTCGGCCCCGCGTTACACAAGGATAACAGAGATGCACGAGGCCACGAAGGTGCCATATATTGATACTATCATATCAGAAAAGGTCACCACCATGTTTAAAAAATAAATGATCATGAAAACCCAATAGTACGCAATATAGGACACCTTCCACAATGGCGTACTACACATAGAAACATATTCGACCAAATAAATAATCCATAGTACTTAGCATGTAGCAACCAAGGTCAGAATGATGAGCGCAGAGTGGCGTGGCTCATTCCGGTCCTGAATCGATCCAAGCTCTTCAGCGACACGGTTTCCGATGCCCCAATCAAGCGAGATCTATTCGCCTTGGCAACAATATCCATATAAATCTCACACTACTCAAACAATAAAATAAATCCCCATAAAATCGCCGTGTAGGCTAGGGTATACCAGCTGAACCCAATACAGAATACACACGCGAATTCGCCGATAAGGGACAAACACAAGTCCCAGGAAAGGCACACTGGACAGCACCAATAGCTGTCACGAAGTGATGATGATGATGTACTTACTCGATTCTCTATACATGGCTTTCATCACGAGGTATGCAAAAAAACCAGGTTTTCACCAAGCGGACGAATATTGTGTGTGTTCTGTGTGCAGATGTAAATGCAGCCAATACCGTTTAGAACTGTGTACAAAAAGGACAAAAAGCTTAAACGTATACAGCAAGAAAGTATTTTAATGCACATTTGTGCGCAATTCTACTTATTATTATAAATACATGGGGAGAAATTTTTTCGCTTGCGCTTTTCACATTATATGTGGCTGTGATCCGTAGTATGCTATTGTACGGCTGTGAATCTCTGAGTATCCTTGCGAAATGCCACAAGAAGAAACTACAGATACTGCAAAACAAGTGTCTAAAAATCATACTTTCGGCCCCGCGTTACACAAGGATAACAGAGATGCACGAGGCCACGAAGGTGCCATATATTGATACTATCATATCAGAAAGGGTCACCACCATGTTTCAAAACATAAATGATCATGAAAACCCAATAGTACGCAATATAGGACACCTTCCACAATGGCGTACTACACATAGAAACATATTCGACCAAATAAATAATCCATAGTACTTAGCATGTAGCAACCAAGGTCAGAATGATGAGCGCAGAGTGGCGTGGCTCATTCCGGTCCTGAATCGATCCAAGCTCTTCAGCGACACGGTTTCCGATGCCCCAATCAAGCGAGATCTATTCGCCTTGGCAACAATATCCATATAAATCTCACACTACTCAAACAATAAAATAAATCCCCATAAAATCGCCGTGTAGGCTAGGGTATACCAGCTGAACCCAATACAGAATACACACGCGAATTCGCCGACAAGGGACAAACACAAGTCCCAGGAAAGGCACACTGGACAGCGCCAATAGCTGTCACAAAGTGATGATGATGATGATCGCTTGCGCTTTGCGTAGTAGTTAAACCATAGAGCATTACGCAAAGAGTTATTGCTGGATTAGTCATATTTTTTCCTGTTATAGGAGGGATTTTTTAAGTTTGCTTTCTGTTTAAGGTTTTAATTTCTGTGATTGTGGCAGCAATGGCGAGGGAGTTGGTTTTTGGTTTGAATTTATTATAACGATTGTAATTGTGATTTGTTTGTGATTGTCAGAGTAAAAAGCTGTGTTGCAAAGTAAGTGCATGAAACAAGTAATACAGTTTGCTTTTTCCGTTTTGATTATTTTATTTAAAGTTGAGGTTTTTGAGGAAACAGCAGAAGAATAATTCAAAGAAAGGACGAGTTAGTTTTTTTGTTAGCTTTCTTATAGGACTTGAGCTGCTTCGAGGCCTTATGGGGAGAAAATTTTATTAACTTTTTTGGAAAGCCAATTTTTAATGGATTTTTACCCAATATGGGAATGTCAACCACATAGAAACGTGAAGAATTGGAGTAGCTTTAAAAAGTAACTGTTTCAAGTTGACATAAGCAGCTAGTACTGAGGATCCAACATGTTGATCCTTCCTTATATTGGCTTGGAAGTTCATTAACACATGTGGATGATAGATCAAGAACCGGTTTGTAGGCCAAGGGCTTTCTAGGCTTATATTGCCATGGAGAGAAAAAAAAAGTTCTTTGTAATACTCTTCACTAAGCTATACCATACGTGACACTGTTACATTACATACCATTTCCATTTTATACTAATCTATACATTTTGTAAAATTCTTATACTTTTTTACAATCCTTAAATATTTATGTATGCAAAATGTCTTAATTATGTCTCAATGATTTTTTCTAATGTCTATAGATTTGTAGTGCACAAGCACAAATGCTCATGAAATTGCTGACAGGTACATATCTGTGAAAATGGTATGACCGACCTTTGCAATTAATTTGCATGGCCCTACATGTTTTTCCTCAAGTTTAGAATATTTTGGGAAAAAGTCGGTTTTATGTCTCTCAGGAATTCTTCTAAGTTCCACAGAATCGCAGCGTGCATGCGCGAGTTGCTGTAATGGTTAATATAGACTCCGGTAGTCGGCGTTTCCAACTTTGGGAATAAATTTCCAAATGCAAAAAAAAATGGACGTTAACTAACTTGCCATTTTCTAACTAAAGAAAACAATTTACATGCATATTATTTCTGGCAAAAGTCGGTTTTATGTCTCTCAGGAATTCTTCTAAGTTCCACAGAATCGCAGCGCGCATGCGCGAGTTGCTGTAATGGTTAATATAGACTCCGGTAGATGGCTCTGCAGTCGGCGTTACCAACTTTGGGAATAAATTTCCAAATGCAAAAAAAAAATGGACGTTAACTAACTTGCCATTTTCTAACTAAAGAAAACAATTTACATGCATATTATTTCTTCCCAAATGCTTAAAAATGGACGTAAACCAACTTCCCATTTCCTAACGTAACAAAGCATTTTACATGTGTACTATTTAATGAACTATAATAACTAACTTGCCATTTTCTAACTAAAGAAAACAATTTTCATGCATATTATTTCTTCCCAAATGCTTAAAAATGGACGTAAACCAACTTCCCATTTCCTAACGTAACAAAGCAATTTACATGTGTACTATTTAATGAACTATATACTAATTTTATGTACACTAATACCAAATATAGTTTTGGATTATTTTCAAATGGTGGCAACGTTGGAACAACATGGGAAAGTAGCAAGGAAGTAATGTATCCACGATCATGTTTTATGTAAATATATAAATATAAAATATTGTGAAGAAAGCTTGAAGATCATTGCAAAATGTTTAAAACAGTACAAAACGTGTTTACAAGTGTTTAGTGCATCAGTGGCATAAGAATGTAAGTGTAGAAACGTGAACTAATTTTACGTACACCAACACTAAATATAGTTTTAAATTATTTTCAAATGGTGGCAACATTGAACAACATGGGAAAGTAGCAAGGAAGTAATGTATCCACGATCATGTTTTACGTAAATATATAAATATAAAATATTGTGAAGAAAGCTTGAAGATCATTGCAAAATGTTTAAAACAGTACAAAACGTGTTTACAAGTGTTTAGTACATCAGTGGCATTAGAATGTAAGTGTAGAAATGTGAGAGACATAAAACCGACCACATCCATATTTTGACCTATGATTTTACATACTAAATCCTTGTAATACTTTTGCTCTAAGTACTTTTTTGTCTTACTAAATTTTGTACTATTTAAAATGTTTTACAGTGATATTTATAAGGTTGAGAAACCGATGCTCACAAATTCTTCTAAATTCTACAGAATCGCAGTGTGCATGCACAGGTTGCTGTAATGGTTAATGTAGCTTTTGCTCGATGGCTCTGAAGTTGACGTTACCAACTTGAATTAATTTCAAAATGCTAAAAAAAAGGACGTAAACTAACTTCCCATTTCATAACCTAACAAAACAATTTACATGCATAGGCCTATTATTTATTCCCAAATGCTAAAAAAATGGACTTAAACCGACTTCCCATTTCCTGACCTAACAAAACAATTTACATGCATATTATTTAATGAACTATAAACTAATTTTAGGCTCAACTGCACTTCTAGTAGCGCTTGATTTTTCAGTTATATTGTTGTAAACTATAGCTCTTCTTCTGTATTTACTAACATTATTTAATATTTTTAATTTTTTCAAACAATTTTTATAACATTATTAGACAATTTTGAAGTATTTATTTAAATATGCAAATCACAATATTATGACACTGTTAGACAATATTGTGATGCTAATTGCTATTTTCTCCACAGAGTATATTGCTTAATCCATAATTTTTCTATCGTTGATTAGGGTTATCGATGGTTGGATCAGTGTTAGGGAGTGATAAGTAAGTGTACACCCATTTTTAATAAACATTTCGTAATTTTAATATTATTAATATATTTTTTTAACATTCATTCATTCATAGTGTTCTGCTCAAGAGCAGGTCTTTCACTGCAAACTCAGCATTCTCCACTCTTTCCTTGACCCAGCTTTCCTTTTTGTATCTCCGTACAAACCATTTATTTTAATATTGTCTATCATCTGATGTCTTTTTCTGCCTCTAACTTTCTTTCCGTTGACCATTCCTTCTAGAGCATCCTTCAGCAGGCAGTTTCTTCTTAGCCAGTGGCCAATCCAATTTCTTTCCCTCTTCTTTATGAGTTCCAGCATTGTTCTTCTTTCACCCACTCTGTCTAGCACATCTTCATTTCTTACTTTGTCTGTCCAGTTTATACGTTCCATTCTTCTCCATATCCACATCTCAAAAGCTTCCAGTCGCTTTTCCTCATTCCGTCGTAATGTCCACGTCTCCGCACCATATAATGCTACACTCCACACAAAGCACTTCACTAGCCTCTTTCTTATTTCTCTTGCCAAAGGTCCGCAGAAAATGCTTCTCTTCTTGTTGAAAGGTTCTTTTGCCATTGCTATCCTCTGCTTTACTTCTTGACTGCAGTTCATGTTACTATTGATAGTACAACCCAAGTATTTGAAGCTCTCCACTTGCTCAATGGCCTCATCTTTAATCTTCATGTTTATCTTCCTTTGTTTCTTTCCTATAATCATGGCCTTCGTCTTATTTATATTTATCTTCATCCCATAATCCTCGCACTTGTCATTCAGCTCCATCAGCATGTTCCTCAATGTCATTGAATCTTCTGCTAGCAAAGCCATATCATCAGCAAATCTTATGCACTTTATTCTTCTTCCTTCCATGTTTACGCCTCCCGTATTACTGAAGCAGTTCTTCAGTAGGTCTTCCAGGTAGATGTTGAAAAGGGTAGGTGATAGAGGACATCCTTGCCTCACCCCTCTTCCAATTTCTCTTCCCTCTGACATTTCTTATCCTATCTTCACTCTTATTCGCTGTTTCATATAAAGACTACTTATGAGCCTCCTTTCCTTCCAGTTCATGCCAATTTTCTTCAAGATCTTCAGGAGTTTAATCCAATTTACTCTGTCAAAGGCCTTTTCCAGGTCAACAAATACTGCATAAACGTCTTTATCTTTTTCTATATATCTTTCTCCTATTGCTTTACCCTATTGCTTTACCATTTTTCATTTCCTTAATTGCTAGTTCAATTTCTTCCTTCAGAATTGAAAATCCTTTTTCATCTTCTGATACGTCTTCTTCATTTTTCTATATCCAAGTTAGCCGGACGATTTCTTGTCTCATATAGCTCTTCTACATATTTTTCTCATGTATTCATAATTCCCTGTTTGTCTGTTATTTCTTCATTATTTTCGTCCTCAATCAGCCACATAGTTTTCCTGCTCTTCTTTCCATAGTCCAAGCCTTTAACTTTCTGGTACATTAAATCATATTTTCCTTTCCTCTCCAGATTCTCTAGTTCTTCACATTTCTGCTTCATCCATTCTTCCCTTGCCTTGTCAGTTTCTCTTCTAAGTTCGTTGTTTAGTTTCCTGTAGTTTCTTTTGGCTTCTTCTGTATTGCTATTTTTCCATTTTCTTCTTTCTTCCATCTTCTCCAACATTTTTTCTGTGACCCAAGGTTTCTTAATATTCTTGCTCTCTTTGTATCCTATTGTTTCCTCTGCAGCTATCTGTATAGAGGTTTTCAAATGACTCCAGTGTTCCTTTGTATTGCCATATGAGATTTCCATGATAGAGGCTTTCTCCTGAAAATTTTGTTGGAATTTTCTCCTTTCCTCTTCAGTTTTGAGTTTCTCCAAGTCAAACTTCTTTGTTGCCTGTCTTCCTCTTATCTTCTTCAGGCAAATATCTACTTCGCCTATTAGTAGGACATGGTATAAATTGATATCTGCTCCTGGTAGGGTCTTTGCATTTTTCAAGCAATTTCGGAATCTTTCCTGTATTAGTATGTAGTCGATCTGGTATCGTTTGTTGTCCATAGGGCTTATCCATGTGTATCTTCTTCTTTTATGCTGTTGAAACATTGTATTTCCAATTATCATTGAATTCCTTTTACAGAAACTCACCAGTGATTCACCTCTCTCATTCTTTTTCCTAATCCATATCTTCCAACTGTACTTCCATCCTGCCCTTCTCCAACTACAGCATTCCAGTCACCCATTAGGATAACACATGCCCCCTTCTTCTCTTTCTCAACAATCTCTTCTATCTTGTCATATCTTTCCTCCACTTCTTCATCTGCTAACCCACTATGGGGCATGTAAATTTGCACTATCACCAAGTCCACTTTTTTCCCTTGTAACCTCACCATTATCATCTGATTATCCACATAACGCACTGATATCACTTTTTCTTTCACACGTGGTCCTAATACTACACCGACACCATGATTTCCTTTAGAATCACCACTTTTTTAACATAGATTTGGGGATTTATTGTAAATATTTGTCATTTAAATTTTATAGCGACCGATGGTAATCGAGGATGATAATCAATATGTGGTTTGATTGTGGGTTATCGCTGGCTCTATAAACTGGTGCATGCACGCTGTTGTTCTATAGGACTTTGAAAATATTTCACGCTAGTTTAAGTGCAGTTTTTCCCTAATTTTATGTAACACTAAATATGGTTTGGAATTATTTTCATATATTGGTAACTCTGATTTGAGAGCCACCTAGTGGATGTTACATGAAACATTTCTGCATCTCTAGAATGCGATGCACAATATTCACGTAATTTATAAATATTTAAAAATCATAAGAAATGTTTATAAAATAATTTTAAAATAGTACCAAACGTTATTATAAATGATTGAAAAAGTGTTTGGTGCATCAGTGGCATAGGTATGTTATATGGAAAATTGTGTGTGTTGGTTTATCAACCTCAGACTATTTTTTAATAATAATTCCATGGCATGACAGGCCTAGAAGGCCCTTAGCCTACCAGCCAGTTGCTGGCCTCACATCCACATGTGTCAATCACAGAGGTAGATGATCATCTAGCCAGTGTAGGGGTGACATGTGGTCAGCATGTCGAGTCCTCCAGCTGCTATAGCTGGTTTTCTCAACCTGGAACAGCTACTTATTGTAGCTACCCAAATGCCTCATGATGCTGGGTGGGTACCAGTCGCGTACTGGCCGAAATACCTTGAGAAAATTTCTTCCCCCATGGAGACTCAAACCAGCACAAGTCTGGACCAAGGCTTCCTGCCTTAATCACTCAGCTATGGTGCGGGACATAACATTTTTTACAATTAGAAAATATTTATCTACATGTTGCATTCATCTCAAATTATTTTTTAAAGTTCTACAGGAACATTATGCACATGCGTTAATGCTTAAAGAAATCTCCTCTAGATGGTGGAGATATGTGTGAAATCGGAATAAGCAACATTTGTAATTAATTCAAAAATATATTTTAAGAAATGGATGTTCACTGCATTTTTTTTAGATTGTGATGGGACAACTTAGTGTACCGTACATCAGATTAGTTAATTAGTTTACACTTCGTTGAATAATACACATATATTTTGTTAGGTTAGGAAGTCGGTCAGAGTAAATTAGTGGTTAGCTTCAGTTGTTGTGGTTAATTAAATATTCAAAATGTCAGCTGAAAATTTGGCATTGCCTTGCCGTTTTCCTGATAATTTTCCTAAATTTTAATATATTTTAATGATTCTTGTTTTATTTTACTCATTAATGTTGTGGCTACAAAATATACAATTGTTTAATTATATAGAGTGTAAATATTTTATTTTTCGTTTTAAATTGATGTATACTCATTTTTGTTAAAATTTGCATTAAAAAGATGTTTTTAAAAAATATAATAGGTACAGCCTATGAAATAATTGATGGCGCACAGATAATTTTAAAGTCTTGGAACGAAGCCACTGCGCATGATCAGAGAACAGCTATTTGGTTCACAAGTATACAACTATTAGATGGCGTGGATATGCTCGTTCTTTCATTATTTCCCATAGTTTAGATCTATTTACTCTGTCAAAGGCCTTTTTCAAAATTAATGAACAACAAATATGTTGGCAGGTTAAATTCTCTTTTCTTTTCAATTAGTCTCTTTATAATAAACACATTATGACTACAGGATCTTCCTTTTCTAAACCCTGCTTGTTTTTCTTCTAAGAGTGTGTCAGATATCTTCTTCAATCTATTATTTATTATTTTCGCATATAATTTATAAGAGGAGTTCAATAAGCTGATACCTCTATAATTTTTACTATCTAATCTATTTCCATTTTTGAAGAGGGATATGACTTCACCTATCTTCCAATTTTCAGGTATTTTACATTTCTTCCAACATTCAAGGCTTATATGAAGAAACTAAAGTAGTGATAAAAACTGATGGAAAAAGGTCAAAAGAAATTTTAATAAAACAAGGAGTTATACAAGGGTGTAGTCTATCGCCAACTCTTTTTAATATATATATATATATTGACGACATTATGAAACAATGGAAAATTATAACAGACAAAGGCCTTAGATTGAACAATAACACAAGTATTAATAAATTAATTTTTGCTGATGATTTAGTCTTACTACACCATGATGAAGATCTGTTACAATTGGCTGCTTATAAACTAAATACAATATGTAGCGATTATAATTTTAAATTTCAGTAAGTAAAACAAAAGTGATGGCATTTTGTAGAAGAAACATTCTGCGTGCAAAAATAATAGAGACAAAATTATTGAACAAGTACCCCACTTTAAATATTTAGGATGTGATATCAGCTATGGGTATGATAAGGATATTGAATATAAAACTCGTCAGTTTTAAGCTATTTGTGGCACAATAAATAGAACATTGAAAAATAATGCCAATAAACAAAATTAAAATTTTATAAAAAATGGCGGTCCCTGTCCTTTTGTATGGTAGCGAATCTTGGATTATCACTACCAAACAAGAAAGTAAAATCCAAGCAGCAGAGATGAAATTTTTAAGAGTAAAAGGATGCACTAGAATGGACCAGATAAAAAATGGGGATATCCGTGAAGAACTACAGATTTACTCCATAAAAGAAAAAAGATCATGTAGAAAGAATGGAAGAAAGTAGATTACCAAATAAATTCTTTTTGAGAGCAAGAAGAGATGTCGGACGTCCTCGGAAGAGATGGTCTTAGATCTATTAGTGAAGACAGAACAGGCAACTAATGCCTAACCCAGGAAGTGCAGAAGAAGAAGAAGTATACAACTATTTGAGAAACTAAATCCGTTCATTTGTTGTGTGTCGTGCAATGGAAAACAATTTCTTGTAAATAAGTAGTGCAGTAAATACTGAAAATAAAACAAAGCAAAAGAAAAGAAACAAAAGAAAGAAAATTAATTGAAATGTGGATGAGAGAGAAAAAAAACGACAGCAGGATCGTACACGCAACCTCATGCATGGGAAACAGAAGCTCCCTCCACTAGACCACAACCATCTCTCCTAGAAATTGTCTGTATGAAGCGATGCAGTACTTCAGGACTTACATGTGTAATGATATTAGATATTAACTTAATTTAAATTAATCAGGCACATTTTGTGTTAGTAATGGAAATAAATAATTTTATTTTGCCATGTGTTTTGTAAACAAAGTAATGAGACGTTACAATTGTTATTCATTTTCTATATATATATATATATTATATATATATATATATATATATAATTTATTTGTTTCCATAATTCTGCTCAAGGGCAGGTCTTTCACTGCAATCATAGCATTTTCATGCTATGCTTTGCAGCTTTACTACACTCTGGCCACTCTATCTCCGGCTGTGAAGTTTAGGTTGTATGAGGGGCAAGGGGAGAATCTTGCCCTCTACTGCCAGTAAGAAAATAGTTGAGTGTGAGTGAGTGTCTGCTACAACCAATACTGTTCTTGACGCCACTAATATGTTTTGAGATTGCTGTGATGTTGTCGGCTGTACTTCTGCTAACCACGTGGCTTCAGTTGCTCTTTGTTGCAGTACAGAGTGTGTTTGTTTGCTATTTCACTCTTGTGATTAACTGTTAACAATACAGCTTCAGTCCATTATTGTTTTAATATGGCGAATGGCTCATCTGAATCAAAAAAGAAAATTGACTCTTATACGAGTCAAAACCGAGAATTTATTTATCGGCTGTGATGAGGCAGAAAATTATATATACGAAGATTGTGGCATCTTTCCTCTTGATTAACAACGATAAAGGTAAGATTTTTATTTTAACGATACATGAGAAGGGTTTCTTTCAAATAAAAATTATGTACTTTATGCATTTAACATAGTTTTGAAGTGATGTATGGAATTGTTTTTTCGTGAATTGATTAGAATTGTGAATATTTTCGAGAATCGTATGTTTCATAGCGATAAATGAGAAACCTCAGTTTTTCTTTCATTTTCATTTTCGCGTAATAAAATGAGCATTTATTTCTAATATTTACGTTCTAGATAAACAGAAAGTGCTATGATTTAATATTCCGCATGGTACATAAAGTGGTCCCTCCCACCGAATATCCATATCGGCAACACTGTCGTCAAAACTTTAGGGCCGTAGACTGGGCGGCTGCACTTTAGGGTCCTGTAGGTGTGGTAGCTTCCCGTTTCTTTCCACACCAGTGATGAATGATGATGATAATGATAAGGATCATGATGATGTCCGGATGATTTTTGGGGACCGTTGGGCCCTAAGCTTCCTGACATTTATCGTACAGGTAAAGAAAACTCCCGAAAAAATCTCACTCAGAAGTATGTTCCGACCGGGAATATTTCCATATATTTACAATTTTATTTATATAACAAAGCCTGGTAACATGTAGGCATTATGAAAATTAACGACGTTATTAAATATTGATAAATAAAAAATTTACCTGACCAGAATTGAACATGGGCCATCGTCGTCGGAAAAGGAGCATCTTACCGACTGCTCCACTGAAGCGAACAATATGAATGCTGCATGAAGAGAGATTTACACCGTCCGCTTTATACTCAAACGAGTCAGAATATGTAACAGCGTACTGGTGTGATTTGTTCTTCAAAACTCCCTAACTTTCCATCAAGAGTTGCACCATCATTTTTTTTAAAGGCTGTACATTACTAATTGTAGTATATTTGTTCATCTCTGTAAACTACATATACATGCAAAATTCCATCTCAATATCTTGAAAACTTTGGGAATTATCAGGAAAACCATATTGAAAAAATTAAGTTATGGAAAACAAGCGACAAACTTACCTTCTAAAATTAAAGGGCTTACTCAAGTGACAGCATTGCACATTTTTAAACATAACTCGAAAAGTAATGAAAATCTTTCACTAATTTAAAGATGAAGTTTCAACCTATATGAAAAAAAAAAAAAAATTGAAAAATGACCTTTTTTGATCCTCAAGGGTGTAGGTCCCACCTTAAGCATTTGTGCATATGCATTATGATTTTATAGAACTTAGAAAAATTGATTGGTCAAAGTAATCTAAACTTTTTCTTATATTTCAAGAAATGTATGTTCACTAACTTCATTTTGTAGGCTACAATGGGAGAAGTAGTGTACACCAGATTAGTTTAAAGTTTATTGAATAATATGTAATTTATTTCATTAGGCTATGAAGGAGCAAGTTAGTGTACATCCATTCTTAATTTGGGAATTAATTATGAAGGTGGTCATACCATTTTCACAGATATGTGTTTCCATCTGTTGGCAATTTCATTAGTGGTGAAATTAAATGTTTCTTACCTCTCCTCATGGGGCACGCCGTAGCTTAGTGGTTAAGGCACTGAGCTAAAAGGCGGAGGGTCGAGGGTTCAAGTCCCGTTGGGGTCAGGATTTTTAAACTGACCCAAACCCTCTGGCAGCACTATGGCCCTGGGGTCGACTCAGCCTCTAATGGAAATGAGTACCAGACGCTTGTTCTGGGGGTAAAGGCGGCCGTCACGCAGGGCTGACAACCCGGCTGACATAAAGTGCCGATTGTCTAGAAAAAGTGGGAGCCCTAACCTCCTACTACCCCAAGGGCCTCCGGGTCTGTTGTGGGATCACTTTACTTTTTACTTTTACTTTACCTCTCCTCATATAAATAACATCAGTCACCAAAGAAGTACTAAAGATGAGACCGTTATGGTCTCAAAATCGCGATCTACTTAGAAGATTTATATGAGGAGAGGTAAGAAACATTTAATTTTGCCATAAATTAAACCTCATAGTGATTAATTCCTATAAAAGTTAGATTTCATTAGTGTTCGTGTATGGACACTGGTATTGTGGAGAACTTAGAAAAATTCATTGAACATACAGTTTTTCCATTGAAGAGATTAAATTGAATTTTGTTACGAAGATCTTTATCGTCTCAGTGAGGAAGATAGAGTTAATTAATCATGATACTGTAAATTAAATGCAATCCAATGAAGGTATGTGAATGTGTTTGCAGAAATGGCCGAAGGTTTAACACCTCCAGAAGAGATAGATTTATCGGATGTTCCAGAGCGATATAGAGAAGATGTGGCAAAAATGAATCGGCGCATGTATGAATTCCTTGTTTCCCAAAATGGAAAGCCGTAAGTAAAATTTTTATAAATAATATTAACAAAATACATGACATACATTTTCAATCCTGGTGTACTAATGGTTGCCAGGCTTGCCTCTGGTTCCAAGGTTTATGGGTTCAAACCTGGCTGGGGTCAATGGATTTTTCAAGGTATTAAAGTCTTTAGCATGGATTCCTTCTGAAGGGAACTAAAGCTTTGGGAAAGAATGTCTGATTAGCTCAATTGGTAAGAGCATCGGTGTAGAGTTGAAGGAGAAACCACAGTTTATGCTTCACCATGAATATTTAAGTCCTGCAGAATAGTAATGTGCATGCGCAAAGGATTGTGAACTTACTCCATAGATGGCAGGACAATTAGTGCAATCATTATGACCAACCTTCGCTATAAATTCCCGAATATGCTTTTAAAAAATGTATATACACTAACATGTAATTTTGTAACCTAAAGCAAATCGTTTAGGCTACATATTATTTCAATAAACTATAAACTAATTCAGTGTATACTAACATACCCCTTCTTAACCTAACGAAATAAGAAAGTAGTAGTGGAATTTCTTATTGTGAAGGTTTTTCATGCCAGTAGCACAGATTGTCCTGCCATCTGTTGACAAAGCCTTGTGCATGCACACTATACTTCTGTAAAACTTGCAGGAAATGATTGAGAGATTTTGCTTGAATAGATAAATATTTAAGACTTGTATAAACAAATTTTTATTTTTTTATAGAGCAATTGGGTAGTATTGGATGGGAAACCACCAAGTTACTAAAGAGTAAAAAGAGGGAATATTTGAGAGAGAAGATTAATGATCTTGAAATGAACGCAAAAAATAGGAACGTTAGAGAATTATATCAGGGAATTAGTATAGAGAAGAAAGGGTTTCAGGCTAGAACAAACATAATTTGGAATGAAAATGGGGATATGTTTTGCAGATTCCAGGAGTATATTAAATAGATAGAAAAGTTACTTTAATCAGCTATTAAATGTACATACAGAACAGGACATTGAGGAGGATAATTTACAGACAGCAGAAATGCTAGTCACAGAACCAAGTGCATTAGAGGTTGAAATGGCGATTGAAAAATTGAAGATGTATAAAGCATCAGGTTCAGATGAGATCCCAGCAGAACTGATAAAATCAGGGGGAAAAAAATTGATGGACAAGATACGCTGGTTGCTTAGTATGATTTGGGAAAAAGAAGCTCTTCCAGATGAATGGAAAGAATCAATTATCGTACCAATTTATAAGAAAGGAGATAAAACTGATTGCAACAACTACAGGGGCATCTCATTACTTTCAACTTCGTACAAAATTCTAACAAATATATTAGTAAGCAGACTTACTCCCTGTATTGATGACATTCTAGGAGACCATCAATGTGGATTTAGAAGAAACAGGTCTACAACAGATCAGATTTTTAGTACAAGACACATTTTAGAAAAGAAATGGGAATATAATGGTACTGTACATCAACTATATGTAGACTTCAAGAAAGCATACAATTCAATTAAGAGGGAGAAGTTATATAGTATCCTGCTGGAGTTTGGAATTCCTAAAAAGTTAGACTTATACGAATGTGTCTAAATGGCACAAAGAGTATGGTGTGTGTAGGCAAACAGTTTTTGGACACTTTTGAAATCCAGAATGGTTTGAAGCAAGGAGATGCACTATCTCCTCTACTATCTTTAGAGAATGAGGAAGGGTTACAACTCAATGGTATTAATAAGCTGTTAGTTTATGCTGATGATGTAGTACTATTGGCCGATAGCGAGGAGATACTAAAGGACAACACGCACACACTATTGAGTAACACTAAGAAATTTGGACTGGAAGTAAATATCAATAAAACTAAATATATGGTCACACGTAGAAATACATTATATAATGGAAATGGACAGCTAATGACAAATGAGGGAAATTTTGAGGAAGTGGCTGAATTCAAATACCTAGGAACAATAATCACAAATAGGAATGAGATGCACAAAGAAATTAAACATAGGCTCAATTCTGGGAATGCATGCTATTATGCATTGCAGAGACTCTTGATGTCCCAACTCCTTTCAAAAAACGTTAAACTGAAAATATATAAAACTATTATTCTACCAGTTATATTATATGGGTGTGAAACATGGACTCTTACTTTAAGGGAGGAAAGGAGATTACAAGTATTTGAGAATAAAGTACTTAGGAACATTTATGGACCAAAGAGAGATGAACAGACAGGTGAATGGAGAAGGCTACAGAACAATGAACTACATGGTCTTTATAGGAAGCCAGATATAATGAGAACAGTTAAGTCTCGTAGACTGTGATGGGCAGGACATATTGCAAGTGTGGGGATTGAAAGACATACATGGAAGCTTCTTGTAGGAAAGCCAGAGGAAAAGCGCCCAGTTGGTAGACCAAGAATGAGGTGGGAGAATAACATTAACTATGATTTGAGGGAAGTAGATTATACAGGGGATGATTGGAAAGCATTAGCTCAGGATAGGGATGTATGGAGAGCTTATGTCCGCGTGGCCATGAACCTACGGGTTCGATAGTGCCAGTGAGTAAGTAAGTAATAAACATATTTTTAAGAATTGTTAGAAAATGTTATAAGTGGTAGGAAATGTTAGTAGAAACAGAAAAAAGTAATTAGTGCAACAATGTCATATGAATATTGCATGGTGTAGCATAGTGAGAACTAATAGGTGAGACGAGTTGAAGGTTCAGGTATAAATTTTTTCTCTTTACTATTATTTGATAATGCACCTTTCATGTTAAAGAAATTAGAGATAGAATACAAAAAATGGGGATTACAGATAAATTATAATAAAACAGAATATCTTTCATTGGATACAACAGATGAGCTAAAATGTAATTGAGGAAGAATACGTAATGTTAAAAATTTTTAATATTTAGGATCTATTTTAGATAAAAGTAAGAATTCAACTACAGAAATTGAAAGAAGAATAACTGATGGAAGAAGAATCATTGGTATGTTCAACTCAATGTACAGAACGAAGAAAACTATATTTCAAGTTCTGTTACAAAGCATTTTATTAAATGGGTCACAAACCAGACTCCCAGTGCATCCATGAGCTGTGCGCTGAACGTTACCGTGTTGTGTCGTGTCGGAGGCGAGACGTGCCCCTGTGGAGGGTATTTAACGATGGACGCTGGTGAATAAAAAACATGACATTATGCACATTGTGCACTCTTCATTATTATTATTATTATATGGGTCCGAAACCTGGACAGTAAGTAGAAAACAAGCCCACAAGTTATTAGCAGTAGAACTGGATTTTTGGAGGCAATCAACAATAATTGCAAGAAGGGATATGGTCAGAAACAGTACAATAAGGGAAATTATGCAAGTTGAAAAAAAAGTTAGGAAAAATAGAAGAAAAATGTTTGACAATGGACACCCTCATAAGAATGGAAGAAGAAGATAGAATACCAAAGAAGATCCTTAATTGGAAAGCTAATGGAAGAAGTGGAAGAGGCAGGCCTAGAGAATGATGGATGAATGGAGTGAAGAGAAATATGGAAGCTAGAGATTTGAGGGAAGAAGATGCTTTAGACAGGAACCTCTGGCGACAAATCACTTTGGATTGAAAGAGAAACACTGTATTATGGATTACTCCTAAATAATAAATGAAACCATTATTTATATTAGCTAAGCTATGTATAATAATTTACTTATTTTTATCGTAGTAATAGCTTTTATCTTGACGTAGAAGCAATCCAATTGCACTGAGTTATGGTTTCCTGCTCTGGGAAAAGAAGGGATTAATAGAGAAGTTAAAGAGACGAATTTCTGCTTTGAATGGGATGGAATATATGGATAGCTCAATTGGTAAGAACATCAAAATATAAAGCTGAAGGTTTAGGGTTCAATTCCCAGTTTAGGCATAATTTTTTCTCTTTACCATTAATTGTACTAGCTTGTACAGTGCAATCAGTATAGCACTGGACAGCAGATGTGGGGATTTCACTATACACTGCTGATGCACTTGTGGCAGGGAACAGAGAGCGTAGGCTCGCAGTGATACAACCACACACATTTTTGTAACTATTTTACAAATTGTCGTACTTACCAACTTTATTGAAGCTGGAACTGTTCACCTTAGTTGTCCATACATTTTTTGAGACCTCTTTATAAAATTTGTTGTACATATTATGGACTGTTGAACGTGGTGGAATTTTTACACCCGGGAATCGTGTTTCGAAAAGTCTTTGTACTTGGCTGGCAGAACGAGTTAACAAATTACTTATTTTAGGAATTCTCACTATGAGGTATATTCATTAAGGTAGAATTTTTTTATTGTGAACAATATGAGGTGAGTGATAAAAAATTCTACCTTAAAGAGTTAACAAATATTGATTATAAATAAATACACGTTCAGTTGAAAAATTATTAGCCATTATACAGTTTATACTTTACACTTATACACATGTCATTCAATTTACACTTATACATGCCTGTTTTATAAGGTACAAATTTTAAAATTGAAATAACTTATACATACGCCATTCAGTACACAAGGAAAAGCGAGCGAGCACCTTGTCCATTCGAAGCATACAATCTGATTGTGATCGTGAATGTGTGGGATGTGCTTGTAAACTGCTGAGTCTGTGCACATTTCACGTCCCGTGTCTGCACGTGTAAGCCTTCATCACCGCACAGCACAAACCTCGCGTGTCTGTCCAATGCTATACTGATCGCACTGTATAATAATTTACTTATTTTCAATCAAAAACACTCCGTACTCCTTACAGTTACTAGGGTTCTAGGCACTGTGTGGTGTTGCAATTTTTGCTGTGCATTCACAAAGAGTGCCAGCATATTTTAAACCAAACTGCATGTTTTTACCTGCTCCCAGACCTGAGAAAAAAAATCGGAGACCTTAGAACTCAAACACACCTCATATGCGTACTTTATTGAAGTCTTTGCAACTATTTTGGTAAATTCCTTATTTATATTTGTATACAATTTCTTATACCTCATCTCATAAGTGTATACTACTCCAACACATGCTGCTACGCCTAAATAAAGATGTTTTATTTATGTTTAGTTGAATAAGTAAAAAGAAAAATAATTATAAATTTATATCACAGTTATTTTTAGATACTCCTTGCTGATTACCTGCCATTGCCTGGGAATTTACTTATCCTAATCTTCTTGGTATAAATGAGCTGAAAGACAAAAAATGGCTATTGTGAATTATCCATAAAAGACAGACATATGCTGTCACATACTTTTTTTGTAGAATTTTGTGAAATATTCAATTCTGTTTATATTTGAGTTGTGTATTTTGACTCTCCCCATATTTCTTGATTTTTATGCAGACTGGTTTTGTCGCTAACTGTACGACATTTTCGATGCTTCATAAAGGTTGCCTTGCTGTTCTCTCCTGCAAATTGATTTCTGTGCCCTCTGTTGGCTGACCGATGAACTGATTTGGAATGTCACACAATTAGCGATGAAATCAGTCTGCATAAAAATCAAGAAATATGAGGTGAGTCAAAATACACAACCCAAATACAATTAAAATAAACCTCATAGTGTTATTTCCTACATATATTTAATTTAATTCAATTCTGTATTAATTAATTTGGTATATTTGTTATTATTTAGGCATCCAAAAAGCGACCTTTTAGTACACCGATGCTCCAGCCCTATAATACATAGGATATGTTATATACATTAATTGTTCCAGGAAAATTGTCTTAATTATGGAAAAAAAAAAAAAAAACCCATTCAAATCAGTCAAATACTTTTTCAGTCTATAAAGGACAGACTCACACTCATTTTTATACATAAAGATTGTTATATTGATTGTATTACTGGTTGTTACAGGCACAAATGGTCAATAAGTGATTTTGAAATAGGTTGTCCACTTGGAAGAGGAAAGTTTGGTCGAGTTTACTTGGCTCGTGATAAATATACCCATATGATGGTAGCAATAAAAGTTTTGCACAAGTCTGAGTTAGTTAAATCCAATATGCAGCATCAAGTACTCAGAGAAATTGAGATTCAATCACATTTACAGTAAGTATGAAATTTTTCTGTCTTGCATTGTAACCCAGTGGTCTAAGGCATCAATGCGTGGGTGCAGAGCTATGGAACTTATGCTGGTTCGAGTTCCGATGGGGAAAAATTTTTCTCATGGAATTAAGCCAGTATAGAACCAGTGCCCACCCAGCATCTTGAGTATTTAGGTTAAAATTATTAATAGAAAAACAAAGAGAATTTAATGTGGAAACTCATTTTGCTTTTTAGATTTGGAAAAGGATTATGATATAGAAACAAACTGTTAAAAATGTTAGCCATAGACCAGGTTCCACAACAAATTATATTAAATATAAATAACCTGTACAAATCTAATTTAATTGCAGTAAGAAGTGACAATACACTATCACAATGGCAGGAAATTCATACAGGAGTGAGATAAGGATGCCCTCTATCGCCACTTTTATTTTTTATATATATGGATCACATAGAGAATGGAGACAATGTTGTGGACATACACAATTGAATAGAAATATGAAATTAGATACATTATTTTTTGCAGATGATGTAGCATTAGTGGCACCTTCAGAGGATGAATTACAATATTCAGTATATAATTTTAACAAAATAGCCACCAAATGTAATATGAAAATGAATACAGAAAACAAAAATAATGACTTTTCATGGAAAATACTCTGTACGTAGCAAAATTTATATAGATTCAAAAATACTGGAAAGAGTAAATTTGTTTACCTATCTTGGATATACATTAACATATTTGGATGCAGTAAACATATAAAATAATTGATTTTAATAAAACCATGAGAATGATAAATTCAGTAATGAAACCTTCACTAGTCCAGAAAGATACCAGAGTAAGGTTATACAAAACCTTAGCAAGACCTGCACTTTCTATGGCAGTGAGGCATGAACTTTGAGGAAAGGAGAAGAGAGCAGGATAACTTTTAATGAAATGAGACTTATGAGCTATACAGCTGGGTACATCAAATGGGATTATTACAAATGCAATGTTGAAGTCTTGAAGGAACTATGTTTAGAATCAGTCAATAAGTACGTACAAGAATATCAGAACAACTGGATGAATAATTTGCAACTAATGAGTTTAGATAGAGTTCCCAAAGCCATGATTCATTATTGTTCAAAAGGGAAGAGATCTCTGGGCCGTCCAAGGAAATGCTGGATACAAAATTCATCAGTGAGATCATAACAGGCCTATAGGTCTAAGTCTTGGTTGGAAGAAGAAGACATTAAGTAGTGAGTTCAGATTGAAGAAACCAGCTTTAATGGCTCTTGGATCTGACTTACTGATCACATGTCACCCCTGTCTATGCTGAGTGATCACCTGTAAATGACATATGTGGATATGATGCCAGTGGCCAATTGGTAGGCCAAGGGTTTTCTAAGCCTAGATTTTAATATGAGAACATTGATTATCCAAATCCAAGTTTCAGCTGCCATGTGCAATGGTTTAGGGAAACGGTTCTGATCCTGAGAGTCATGGTTTCAAACCAGCAGGGGTCTATTAAAAAATCCAAGAGACAAATCCTCTGGGAATGACTTTAAGCTATGGATCCCAAGACAAATAATTTTTAGGCTCGTAAAAGAATCTCAAGCCTAAATTAGAGCCTTTGAGTAAAATTTAATTGGCCCTTCTCATTAAAATAATATCTTGGTCGACAACTAGGTGTCTCTTTGAGGCAATTAGCTAATAATTTGTCACTTGGTGACTTCTTTAGGAAAATATGCCACTTAGTAGAGCATTTGCCTAGAGTGTGAAAGGTCCTGAGTTCAAACCCTAGTCTGAGCATATAATTTTTTTGTTCAAATATAATTTATCTATCAATGAGATGTATCAAATGAATAATAAAAACATTGAAAGAAGCCCTACTGAGTTTATAATGTAATGTAAAATTCCCAATTAAAGGCCTTCTTAATAAAGAAGTCACCGTTTGCAAGATAGAAGCATAGGTTTCATAGCATTCGGTGCATGAAATTAACAGTGTATATAAGAGAAAAATTTGCATTCAGATTGGAGTTTTTCAGATAGCTCACTTGATAGAGCATTCACCTAGAGCGTGAAAGGTCCTGGGTTCAAACCCCAGTCTGAACATATAATTTTCTAAGAATTAAATTAATGTTTTTGTTACCTCACCTCATATCCTTTTTCTTCTAGACTGCAGTTTCGGAGCTTATCTCCATCATCAGTATGGATATTTAATTTAATTCTTAAATTAAACCTCATAGTTTATTTAACTTTCACAGGGAAAGAACACTATGAGGTTTAATTTAATAATTAAATTAATGTTTTTATTACCTCACCTCATATCCTTTTTCTTCTATACTGCAGTTTCGGAGCTTATCTCCATCGTCAGTAGCCTCTGGTCGACCGGTGTTATGTCGTTTCTTGGCGGTTTCTAGAATGTACGGTCTACCAAAGATTCATAAAATTGGTAATAAGATGAGACCTATAGTCAACAACATTGGTTCACCATGCTATTATTTATCTAAATGGCTGGTACAAAAATTTAATGAGTTTCCCAAATTTGATACTAAAAGTATTCAGAACTCTTTGGAATTGGTTGACAAATTGAAAAATATGAATCTAGGACATGATGACAGATTGGTTTCATTTGATGTAATTTCATTGTTTCCTCCTAGTATACCAGTTGAAAAAATGCTAAATTTTTTGAGGAAATGGTTAAGTTCTCTAAATATTAAAAATGAAATATTAGAGGAATATATAACTCTTACTAAGCTATGTGTCAGTAATTCTTATTTTACCTATAATGGAAAATTTTACCAACAGGTTTCAGGTTTGTCAATGGGTAATCCGCTCTCACCATTTTTAGCTGATTTGTTCATGAGTTACTTGGAGTGTCAAATCACTAAAGCATACCCATGGATGTTTAAGACTTGGTACAGATATGTGGATGATATTTTTGCAATAATAAATTCTAAAGATATTGAAGATGCTCTTAAATTATTGAACCTTCAGGATGAATCAGTAAAGTTTACCGT
Source organism: Diploptera punctata (assembly GCA_030220185.1). NCBI lineage: Eukaryota > Metazoa > Arthropoda > Insecta > Blattodea > Blaberidae > Diploptera > Diploptera punctata. Next base: position 3,547,536 of record JASPKZ010009790.1, read on the forward strand.
TGAATTATAAAAGAAAACAAAATTCCTTTTTTGGATTTATGTATAATTAGGAATGATCAAACACTGAAAATTGAATTTGATATATTTAGAAAAGGAACTCATACAGATAATTACATTAAATCATCAGGCTTCAATCACATTGCTCATAAGCATGCATATTCAATAGCTTAATTTACAGATTGACAAATGTACCATTAAACGAAGAAAATTTCAATAAAGAGTTTAAACATATCTTAAACACTGCTAGATTAAATGGTTTTGATAAAGAATTAATTATAAATAAGTTGAAGAAATTCAAACACAAAAAAAGACTTAATGAATATACTACTACTCTACAAAATTGCAAAGAAAGAAAAAATACAAGAAATTACTTACCATCCTGAAATGCATAGGAAATTTCAAAAAATTTTTGACAAATACAACATTTCTTTGGCACCAATAAATAAATTTAGTCTGGGTAAATTCTTCTAAGTACCAATAAAAAAGTCAATGTTCCAGACAGTAAGAAATCTGGAATTTATCAAATAAATTGTGAAGATTGCAATAAAGTTTATATAGGAAAAACAAAAAGGAATTTGGAAATTCGGACAAAAGAACATTTCAGAAATATTAAAAATTGTGAAATTGAAATCTGCAATTGCTGCACATAGTTTATTAGAACATCATAAAATTGGAAGAGAAGCTAAACTTTTAAAACAAGTAGAGAAACCTTTGGAATTGACAGTTGGGAAAAATATACATTCAGAAAAACAAAATAGATCAATGAATTTTGATATCCCTAACGAAATTACATTGATTTCGAAGTTCATAAATTCAACCATAGATGGCAGCACTGAAGATGGCGACAATAGAATAGTTGACGGCCGAAGAATTTCGTCAGTCGGAGTTATGGCTGACGATGAACATGACTATGTTTGAAATCGCGATATCATGGAAGCATGAATCCTATGAGGTGAGTTGTTTAAACAATATGTTCTCCGATGAATTTTAATGATTATACCTCATAATGTTTACTTCCCAACATTAATTAAATATTTTTAGTCTGTTCATCTTATCTGGATGCTGACGATGATTATGATATAATCAAAACATGTTCAGGAACAAGTCAACATTAATATTGAGGTAAGATGAACAGACTAAAAATAATTTAATTAAAATAACCTAAAAATATCACTTCCTAAAATAAAATATAGATTAACAAGTTTCAATTGCTTAACACAATATTGGAAATCCTATTGTTCAATATGGCATAAACTTTGTTAAATTCTATTCTACATTTGAGTTAATTTTGTTTGTGTGCAGGCATCCCAACATCTTGAATCTACTTACTTATTTCTATGATGAAAAGAAAATATACTTGGTAATGGACTACATAGAAGAAGGAGAACTTTATAAACATTTACAGAATTCACCAAATGCAAGGTTCCCTGAAGAGAGGTATGTCACAAAGCAAAAATGTATTTTTCAAGTATTTTTTGTCAATTATACAGAGTGGAAGTAATATAAGTGAACATATTTTAAGTATGCATTTCTTGCGGTAATTAAAAAAAAAACCTTATAGATTTTGGATCACAAATCTATGGTTTACAAAAATGTTGTATAAAATTTGTTAGTGTCCACTACTATGGACTCAGGGTAACATTGTTGTGTTCGATCTCTGGTCAGGACACATGTAGTTTTTTTCAGGATTTTTCCTCGCCTTTAAGACAAATTTCAGGAAACTAAGCTCCAAATGGTCCTCAAACATCATCTGGCCATTAGATTCATCATCAATATCACATTAAACTAATTTAGTATAAATGTATGAGTGAATAGTTGTCTTGTGAGGTGGCCTAGCATTGAGCTGATTATTCATCCAAAGATACTCCATGTCCTGTGTGGTCAAAAAAGTAAGTGTGTGATATAGAGTTACAAATCCTCTCCTGACAGCTCATCTCCCTGTAAGACCTGGGTAACATGGGACATATAAATGTACCTACAAGGGAGAGGTTAAACTAAGGTAAAGAGAGAGGGAAAATTTGTTAGTGTATTACTTTATAATGAATCGGCCACAGTGGACTAATGGTTATGCTCCTTGCCTCTGGTCCCTGGTTCAAACCTGGCGGGGTTGATAAATTATTTTAGGATGGAAAAACCAATGAGCAAATCCTCTGGGAGGGACTTCAAGCCATGGATCCCAAGTCTGAAGATTTTTAGGCTCGTAAAAAATCCTGAAGCTTGAATAAAAAGGCCTCTAAGCAAAATTTACCAACCTCAATCTTAGTTGCCTCATTGAATCGGTATGTTGACTGCATGCCATTCATGATGTCTATTGGCAAAAAAAGTAACTAAATTACTTGGTCTCGTAACTCCTAACAAAGGAGAGGCTATGGCTCAACATTGGACTATGCCATTATAGATAGATAGATAACTTTATAGTGATGGCAAATATTGGTCTGATTTTCACACAGAACATAGGAATTGAGATACGGAACATTTTTTCCATGGTATGTTATGATCCCATGATCTGTATAAGCACAAACTAAATAAAAAGAGATTGAATGAAATGAACATTTTTATTAATATTATGTATTGAGAATTGGGAACATTGCAATGAGTATATTATGTAATATTTAATTTAGGAAGTTATATTTTGAGGTTATTTTAATTATATTATTTTTGGTCTGGACATCTTACCTCAATATTAATGTAAGAGTATATAAGAGTATATTATGTATTTGATTGAAAAATACCAAATGAAAAAGTTGTTTCATTTCACATCTTTTTTGTCCTGAGCCAGGATTTGTAAGCAGTTTTAAAGTACCAACTAAATGATACAAGATCATTGGAACGATGAAGGAATAGTTTTTTGTTTTTTTTTCGGAATCTTCTTTGATTCCATCATCAGTATTTTCATGATTTTTGTTTTATTGTCCTGAAGAGCTGCCTCTTGCACCTTCTGTTGGTAGACAGGTCATTTTCCCCAGGAACTTCAAAGTTAATTAATTTCTCCTTTTCATTTTTTTTTAATGTAGATTCTTTCTTTTCATTTTCTAATATTAAATTAATAATTATGAGTTAGAGAAAAACCACATAATTGAAGTGGCAAAAGAAAATGGTTTCGAGGAGAAAAAAAATTGATAAGTACGAAAAAAAAATTGAGGAATAGAAGTACTCTTCAGATAGAAAAACCATAAGATATATCACCCATGGGCACACAATAAATTCCAAAAGATTTTTGAAAAATTTAATATCAGATTAGCACCAAAGAATGATTATAGCCTAAATAAACTAATAAAAGCCAACAAAAATGATGATAGCAAAAAATCAGAAATATACCAAATAAAATGTGCAGATTTTGATATGATATTCATAGAGACATTTAACTATTAAAATCAAAGAACACATAAGAAATGTAAAAAAAGGAGAAGTAGAAAAATCTGCAGTAGCCGCTCACGTTTTGTCAGAAAAACATAAAATATATGTAGGCACACAATTATTAAAACTCACAAACTCACCATATGGGAAAAAAATCTACATACAGAAGAAAGGGAGAGAATTATGAATTTTGAATTTCACTGGAAGAGAAACCTAATAAGCAAGTTCTTTTGACCATAAAAATAGGAGCAGGTGTCAAGATCTAGGGCTGAGAACTTAAAGATGAAGCTAAGAAGCTTTGAAATGCATCTTAAAAGAAACAACTAATTATGAAATTCATCGGAGAACATATTGTTTAAACAACTCACCTCATAGGATTCATGCTTCCATGATATCGCGATTTCAAACATAGTCATGTTCGTCAGCCATAACGATGAACATGACTATGTTTGAAATCGCGATATCATGGAAGCATGAATCCTATGAGGTGAGTTGTTTGAACAATATGTTCTCCGATGAATTTTAATGATTATACCTCATAATGTTTACTTCCCAACATTAATTAAATATAACTAATTATGAGCTAAGATGAAGGCAGGTCAAACTTATTTATTATGTAGGAATGTGTTAAATTGGACTTGTACTTGTATATTGTTTTTCAGATCAGCCAGATATGTATACCAAGTTGCAGATGCTCTTCATTATTGTCACCGGAATAAAGTAATCCATCGGGATATAAAACCTGAAAATCTTCTGCTCTCTCTTAAAGGAGACGTTGTTCTGGCAGATTTTGGTTGGTCAGTCCATGCTCCAACATCACGGTAAGAATAAATATTTCGTGCATTTTTTATACAATCAAACTTCATTAAATGACTTGTTTATTGAAATGTTTAATGCTGACCCCTAATTTAGTGTGTGTTTAATAGGCTTTAAATCCATGTGTGTTAATCACAGATGTGAATGATCATCCAGCCAGTATAAGAGTAACATGTGGTCAGCATGTCGGGCCTCAGCATTACAGCCAGTTTTCTCAATCTGGAACCATTGCTTATTGTAGCTAAAAGGTTAATCTTAAAATTCATTAGGTTCTGAAACCTGTTTAATTAGAATATTGAATATGAGAATTTAATTTTAAATCTTAAAATTCATAACTGTTATTTCTGTTGTGTCCTGCGGTGTAGCCGAGTGGTTAAGGCAGGAACCTTGGCGCAGAGCTACGGGACTTGCGCTGGTTCGAGTCTCCATGGAGGAAGAAATTTTCTCATTGTATTTTGGCCAGTATGGGACCGGTACTCACCCAGCATCATGAGGCATTTGGGTAGCTACAATAAGGAGCGGCTCCAGGTTGAGAAAACCAGCTGTAATGGCTGGGGGACTCGACATAGTGACCACGTGTCACCCCAACACTGGCTGGATGTTCATCTACCTCTGTGATTGACACATGCAGATGTGAAGCCAGCAGCCGGCTGGTAGGCTAAGGGCGTTCTAGGCCTATCGTTCCAGAAGTTTATTTCCGCTGTCCCAATAAAAAATTTCAATGTTTTTGTTATTCATTTCATACATCTCAATGATGGATAAATCATTTATTTTATCCATCATTGAGATGTATGAAATGAATAATAAAAACATTGAAAGAAGCCGTACTGGCTTTATAATTTAATGTAAAATTCCCAAATGTCTTCTTAATAAAGAAGCCACCATTTGCAAGATAGAAGCAAAGGTTTCAGCAGTTGGTGCACGGGAATTAACAGCGTAATAAGAGAAAAATTTGCATTTAGATTGGAACTTGCTCAGGTAACTCACTTGGTTAGAGCATTCTCCTAGAGTGCAAAAGGTCCTGGGTTCAAGCCCCAGTCTGAGCATAAAAAATTTCAGTTTAAAAATTTTGTCAAACATGTAGTCCTTTCAGAACTGTGTTCCATCATCAGCAAGTAAAATTATACATTTGAAGAGAAAAATTATATGCTCAGGCTGGGGTCTGAGCATATAATTTTTCTCTTCAAATATAATTTATCCATCATTGAGATGTAAGAAATGAATAATAAAAACATCAAAGTAAAATGATACTGCCATTTTACGAGCAGTGATGGAACATAATTCTGAAAGGTCTACATTGTATAAAGTTTGGTAAAGTTCTTAAACTGAATTTTTTTAGTTGGGGACGACTGAAATAGCAGGTATGAATTTAAAGATTTTAACCTTTTACATAATAATATCAATGGTGGTTTACCATGAATTTTAAAAGCATTGATTATTGTAGAGTTACCAAAATTCCTCATAATACTGGATGGTCAGTGAGAAAATTTCTTCCCCCATGGTGGGAACTCAAACTAGTGCAAGTCCCATAGCTCTGCACCAAGGGATTGATGTCCTAGGCTCGAATCTATGAACACATTAGACCATAAAAGTCGTTCTCTGCCTGTACTCTGCTGAGAAAGTTGCATCCAAATACATTTTTGCGTACTCAAAATCTGTTCATGCGATAATAATTGTTGAAATTCCTAAGCTACCTGGTGAGATGACTTAGCAGAGAAACGAATCATGAGCAACCCGATGGTAACCGATATAGTTTGAAACCTTGCTGCTTTATCCAAGATGTCGGACCTTAAAGACTTCGATCATGTTTTCGGTATACGCGGAGAAGAGGAATTTGATAGAGTCTACCAAAGAATTCAACTGGAAGAACAGGAGAATCGGCGTAATATTGCACGATACAGATGTCGTCGTATATGGTATTATTTGCAGGATGCAAGCGTAAATGCGTTCATCTAGCAGACAAAAATAACGGAAGTGGTTTTATCGCTGAGAATTCTGGGTAATTGCTTGCCAATATTATGAAAATGACGACTTTCGTGCATGACCAGTTAGTGGGTAGCTAATTCGATCTTTGCACTTACTCAGTATTTGCTGCGGCCCTTAAACTGTTTGGGACTAATAGTAAAAGAGTCGAGCTGAATTCAGACCATGAAAATGAAACTTGTGTATGGAATCTCTCACAAACAAGTCAAAATAGGATACATAATGATACACTCTTGTGTGTTGATCAAAATATAAAATATTTCCATCCTAGCTCATACGGGTGACCGTAATGAGTACCAATTGCCCAGCGATATAACTAGACCACCCAATCCCAGGGATATGAATATGGCAGATTAGAGGTGAGGCTGACAACCTCATCTTGGTTTTAACATAGCATCACAAAACTTCTTTAGTATTTTGTTTTTAATTTCATCACTTACATTAAAGGACAAATTAATATTTTAAGAGAAAAATTAATTTGTTCTTTAATGTAAATGACAAATTTAAAATTAAGATATCAAAAATTAAGTATGAGGTGAGTGAAATAATAAAAAATAAACAATATTAAAAAACCTCATAGTGTTATTTCCTATCTACATAACTTATTTTAATTATATTTGAGTTGTGTATTTTGACTCCATATTTCTTGATTTTTATGCAGGCTGGTTTCGTCGCTAACTATGCGACATTCTCAATGCTTCACAACTGTTGTTTTGCAGGTGGGACAACCGTAAACCAACAGTTGTGAAGCATCAAGAATGTTGCAACAGTTAGCGATGAAACCAGTCTGCATAATAATCAAGAAATATGAGTTGAGTCAAAATACATAACTCATTAATAACCAAAATACTTTATTAAGTTATGTAGATAGGAAATAACACTATGAGGTTTTTTAATATTGTTTATTTTTTCTTTCACTCACCTCATACTTCATAACTCCTCGCAGACCTAGGTTTCGTCACATCATTTGTGACATTCTCAATGCTGTGTCACGTTCACAACTGACGTCCAACGGCCTTCTATCCTGCAGACTGACCTCCGCGCCATCTGATGGCTGACCGACAAACTTCCAAATCTATTCCCTCTCCTTATAACCGGGTATTTCAAAATTCATAGTTGTGTTTTCATTCTTGCATATGTAAATTTTTTCCCAAATTGTGAGTTCCTTCAGTTTTTCCAATTGTTTAAGTAATTTTGCTTTGGTTTCTATTCTATGTTTTTCTGACCAGGCATGTGCAGCTATTGCAGATTTTTCCATTAAAAAAAACAAGAAGGAGAAATTAATGAATTTTAAAATTAGAAATTAATGAATTTTAAAATTTCTGGCGAATGCGATTTGATTTGGAGGTTCATCAGTCTTAAATGGACAAAGTTTAAATTGAATTTAAAGAATATAATATTGTTTCACATTATGGAGAAACGGAAAAATCTGGTCAGAAAAACATAGAATAGAAACCAAAACAAAATTTTCACCAAAATAGTACTGAAGATGAGACCGTTATGGTCTCGAAATCGCGATCTACTTAGAAGATTTGTATGAGGAGAGGTAGGAAACATTTGATTTTACCATAATGTGAAACAATATTATATTCTTTAAATTCAATTTACACTTAGTCCATTTAAGACTGATGAACCTCCAAATCAAATCGCATTCGCCAGAAATTTTAAAATTCGTTAATTTCTCCTTTTTTTTTTTAATGTAAATTTTCTTTCCCAAACCGTGAGTTCTTTACATTTTTCTGTTTGTTTTATTAATTCAATCTCATTTAATATAATTTAATATTCTTATAAATTCAATCTCTCTCTCAATTTAATGCTTTTCTGACCAAGCATAAACAGGTACCACAGATTTTTCTACTTCTCCATTTTTAACATTCCTAAAATGTTTTTTCACTCTGGTTTTCAAATTTCTTTTTGTTTCTCCTATGTAGATTTATCTCAATTCACACATTTTATATGATAAATCCCTGATTTATTTTATTCTATTTTCTCATTTTTGTTGAATTTTATTATCTATACAGGTTTAAGTTATTTTTCAGTGCCAAATTTATGTTGAACTTTTTGAAAACTTTTTGAAACATGATGAATTTTATGTTTTGTTCATTTTCTTTTTGAAGTATACTTTCATTGATTAATTTTTGTCTTTTGAACTTGTTTATTTTTCTGTGTATCGTGCTTTCTTCAAATCCGTTATCTATTGCTATGTTAATAATATGTATGCATTTTTTTTCTTTATCTTAATTCTATGTGTTCATGGATATGTTTATTAATCTAATCTGTGTGTCAGAATATTGAAAACTGCCTCTTTGTGAGCAATGTGATTAAATCCACAAGCTTTAATATAGTTCTTTCTGTATTCCAAATCCTATTTTGTTATTCTCTTCATTACTTGTTAAATTTAGATCTAAAAATATTTTACAAATATTGTAATTATATTGTCCACTGCTCTGTGGTCTTGAGGTAGCGTGCTGCCTTGTCACGCAGGGGCCCGGGTTCGATCCCTGGTCGGGGCAGTTTTTCTGGGTGAGGTTTTCATCGGGGTTTTTCCTCACCTGTAAGACAAATGTCAGGAAAACTTTTAAGGCCCAAACGGTCCCCGAAATCATATGGTCATCATCATCATCACCCTTCACCGGTGTGGAAAGCAACAGGAAGCTACCACACCTACAATTCCCTAGTAAAGCTGCAAGCATAGCATGAAAATGCTATGTTTGCAGTGAAGGACCTGCCTTTGGGCAGAATTACTATGGATGGATAATTATATTAAAGCTTCTGGATAATCACATTGCTCGCAAAGAGGCATTTGTCAATAAATAGTGATTCCAAATTGAGAAAACCAGCTATAACTGCTGCAGGAGTTGACATGCTGACCATATGTCACCCCTCTATTGCAGTGTGTTCAGTCTTCTACCTGCACACCATATACTGAGAGTGTGTGGGTGTTAACTCTCGTTTCTGTGTCAGAGATTGAGATAGAGAATTAGTTACTTAGGATCTGCCCTTCACGCGCATACTGGTAGATGCTAATCCACCTCTATGATTAACTCATGTGGATATGAGGCCAGCAGCTGTCTGGTAGCCAAGGACATTCTAGACTGTTGTGTGATGGAATTTTTAAAAATTGTAATGCATATTTTTCTATTTTTTTTAACTTGAATGCATATTTTCATGATTTTTAGTGCATAAAAATCTCCAGCCTAGGTATGACACATAACATTTTACCTCTGTTTATCTGATGGTATGTTTTTTTTTTCAGGCGTAAAACTATGTGTGGAACTTTGGACTATTTACCTCCAGAAATGATAGAAAATAAACACTACAATGAATTTGTAGATCATTGGTGCCTTGGAGTTTTGTGCTATGAATTCTTGGTAGGAAAACCACCTTTTGAGTCAAAATCTGGCAATGAAACATACAAGCGTATAACTTCTCTGGATTATAAATTTCCTCCTCATGTGCCTGAAGGAGCTAAGGATCTAATTTCAAAGGTTGGTAATACATTTTTAACATTAGTTGCATTAAGAATATTTTTGTTTTTCAGTTTAGTAGTAGATTAGCATAGTTGGTTAAGAGAATACATTACAAGCTGGAAGGTTCCTATGGAGTTTCAATTTTTAAACTGACCCACTTCTAGTGGCATCATTGCTCTGGGTCAATTCAGCCTCTAAAAATAAGTACTAGACTATGTTCTGGATATAAAGGCAGCCATCGTGCAGGGCTAACATCTGGTGCTGATTGTCTAGAAAGGTAGGAGTCTTAACCACAGAGCACCCGAACAGAGGGAAAACTGAGTACAGTGACATCTAAAAATTTTCGGTTGTTTACGATGAACTACAATGAGCAAACTGTTCCATAGTAACAGAATATGTAACTAAATAAAACAAATGTAAGGTACATGGCATGTTCACTCGCATAGAGAACGTTCACTCGGGATTATGGGAAATTAACCATTTTGCAAATTGAAATTTTTAGCTGCTATCATTTCGTTCTATGTAGATGGTACTGTAAAAATTATATATTATCGAAAGTTAAAAATCATTACTTAGATTTTATTTTTACTCTAATTTGTAAGTAAATTAAAACTTCAAATAAAACATGAAATATGAGGTAAGATGTAAAAATGACTCATTAAATTAAAACTTGTTTACGTTTTAAATGTGAATCTATTTTTCAAAGGTAAACCTACTAGAAGTGATAAAATTCTAAGATTTGTTAGGTTAGGAAGAGTGATGTTAGTGTACATCCATTTCTAATAAACATTTAAAAAATGTGAGTGACTTTATAATGGATTTCAGATGTACAACATGGCTAAGGTTTTTTAATAAATATTCTATAAAATATGTATGTGAGAATAAGGGGTAGATCAATTGTACATATTTAAAAGAGCTCATAATGAACGTTTTTAGGTCTGAGAGGCTTAGTACAAATAATTCCTTAATTTAAGATGAATTAAAATATTATTTATTCCTATAAAAGTTCAATTCCATGATTATTCACCAGATGGCGTATAATTATAATTCATGATTTTACCACCAGACTGTGCTGAATTTCATATTAGTACCAGAAAAAAATTGAAAAAATTTAGATGTCGTTAGTTCTACACTAGCGCCGCTTGTGGCATGTACGCAAAACTTGTCCACTTTCTTCTTTTGGGTCCTCTGTGGCCTTAACTTCCTACCACCCAAAGGACTACTAAGGTTTATAGTGGATTACTTTTTACTTATGATGTTTTTATTATTAATTTAACACTGAAAATAAATTATATTTGAAGAGAAAAATTATATGCTCACACTGGGTTTGAACCCAGGACTTTTGGCTTTTCAGGCCAATGCTGTACAGTCTGAGCATATATTTTTCTCTTCAAATATAAATTACCTTCAGTGAGAAGTGTTAAATTAATAATAAAAACACCGAAAGAAGCCCTACTGGCTTAATAAAAGTAGTGTTTAAATTCCAATAAATGTCTTCTTAAATAAGAATCCGCCATTTGCATGATTGAGCAAATGCCCATAGCATTCGGTGCTTGGGAATTAAAGCCAAAGGTCCTGGGTTCAAAACCCAGTCTGAGCATGTCATTTTTTTCTTCAAATATTGGTTGCTTGGTATCTAATGTCGAGCACTTGATAATGAAATCATTCGCTCTCTTGCACTCCAATATTTAGCAGAAAGGCTGGTCTCTTCTACAAAAGCTGGACAACGGAGGAGATGGTTTCTTTCCATTCTTCAAATATACTTTTACTTATTTAGTAGTAACACTAGTATTTTATTTGCCAGATATAGCAACAGTTAAGCCTCGCAGAATACGGTGGGCAGGACTTGTGACATGGAAACTTCTATTCTTTTAAAATTGCTTTTCTAACTAGTAAAGCTTATATTTTCGATGTTTTCATTTTAAATTTGTCACTTACATTGAAGGGCAAATTAACTTTTTAAGAGAAAAATGTATGCCTAAATTGTGATTTGAACCCAGCAGTCTAAACCATTGAGCTATCTAGGCATCTTAATTTAGACATACATTTTTATCTCTCTTTTATATAATCCTGTGCCCTCGAAGCCGAGAATTTTTGTTCTACACGTCTTCTAAGAACTCCATGGCACGAAGGGCCAAGAAGGCCCTTGACCTACCAGCTGACTGCTGGCCTTACATCTACATGTGTTAATGACAGAGGTAGATGATCATCCTGCCAGTATCGGGGTGACATGTGGTCAGCATGTTATGTCACCAGCCATTATAGCTGGTTTTCTCAACCTGGAGCCGTTACTTATTGTACCTACCCAAATGGTCCCAGCAAAATTTTATGAGAAAATGTCTTCCCACATGGAGCCTCGAACCAGCTCAAGTTCCATAGCTATGCACCAAAGCGTCTTGCCTTAACACTCGACTACTACACCTCTAGCTGCTTCTTATTCAAGAAGATATTTTATATTTTCAGTGTTTGTTCTTTTAACACTACTTTTTATTTGCTAGTAAAGCTTATATTTTCAATGTTTTTATTTTTAATTTGTTGCTTACATTGAAGGACAAATTAACATTTTAAGAGAAAATGTATGTCTAAATTGAAATTTGAACCCAAGATCTCTGGTTTTTGTACCAGTGCTTTAAACCATTGAGCTATCTAGGCATCTCAATTTGGATGGAAATGTTTCTCTCTCTTAATACAATCCTGTGTGCCTTCGAAGTCTAGAACGTTTGTTCTACACACCTTCTAGCTGCTTCTTATTTGAGAAGACATTTTTGTTGGTTTTGACACTAATTTTATATCTAATGAAGCTTATATATTTTATAGTTGAATGCAGGCTTTCACGGCCGGTAATCATGATGTTGAGTGATTCCGGGTTCTGTGGCCGTGGTCCATAGTTGGTGTTGATACCAGACGTTTCGCCCTCAACTGCGGAGGGCATCTTCAGTGGCGAGTGCTTCTAGGCGTGTTTCCTGGTCGGAAGCTCTACTTAGAGTGAACGCTGCGGGTGTTGTATTGATACTAGTGGTGGGAGCAGGGTGAGCGGGCGTGGCTCTTGCTGATTGGCTAATGGTCGTCTCCTTGTTGTCCCTAGTGTGATGCATTTATTTTCTAGTGTACGGTACCAGGCCTTAGACAGTTTAATACCTTCCTCTTTTCTGTTAATATTTTCCTTATGCTTGTGTATTTCTATAGCCTCTCGATATAATCTAGGGAAATAATAGGAAGTTGTGGCTAAAACTTGTGTATCATCGAATAGAATCTGGTGTCCATTCATAATGGCATGTTCTGCTACAGCCGATTTATCCATTTCTCCTTGTCTGCAGTTTCTTTTGTGTTCTGATAAACGGGTGGCTATACTTCTTTTTGTGGTCCCTATGTATGGTTTACCACACGAACAAGGAAGTCGATATACGCCGCAAGTGGAGAGAGGTGGCCGAGGATCCTTAGCTGAGCGAAGGCAGTCTTCTATTTTTCTTGTAGGTCTGTAAACTGTTTTTATGTTGTATTTTCGTAGGAGTTTTCCGATACGATCTGTGACTCTTTGTACATATGGTAAGTAGGCTATGCTGGTTGAGGGGTGTGTTATCCATTCTGACGTGCTGTCTTCGTGGATGTATGGTTTGTCTTATTTCCTTGGATGTGTAGCCATTTTTCTGGAAACAATTGAACAGATGGTGTTGTTCTTGTTTAAGGTGTTGTGGTTGGCATAACTTAGTCGCTCTGTCGAACAGTGTCTTAATGACACCTCGCTTTTGTCTTGGATGGTGGTTAGAGTCTTTGTGCAGATATCGGTCTGTGTGTGCACAAAGACTCTAACCACCATCCAAGACAAAAGCGAGGTGTCATTAAGACACTGTTCGACAGAGCGACTAAGTTATGCCAACCACAACACCTTAAACAAGAACAACACCATCTGTTCAATTGTTTCCAGAAAAATGGCTACACATCCAAGGAAATAAGACAAACCATACATCCACGAAGACAGCACGTCAGAATGGATAACACACCCTCAACCAGCATAGCCTACTTACCATATGTACAAAGAGTCACAGATCGTATCGGAAAACTCCTACGAAAATACAACATAAAAACAGTTTACAGACCTACAAGAAAAATAGAAGACTGCCTTCGCTCAGCTAAGGATCCTCGGCCACCTCTCTCCACTTGCGGCGTATATCGACTTCCTTGTTCGTGTGGTAAACCATACATAGGGACCACAAAAAGAAGTATAGCCACCCGTTTATCAGAACACAAAAGAAACTGCAGACAAGGAGAAATGATAAATCGGCTGTAGCAGAACATGCCATTATGAATGGACACCAGATTCTATTCGATGATACACAAGTTTTAGCCACAACTTCCTATTATTTCCCTAGATTATATCGAGAGGCTATAGAAATACACAAGCATAAGGAAAATATTAACAGAAAAGAGGAAGGTATTAAACTTGTCTAAGGCCTGGTACCGTACACTAGAAAATAAATGCATCAACACTAGGGACAACAAGGAGACGACCATTAGCCAATCAGCAAGAGCCACGCCCGCTCACCCTGCTCCCACCACTAGTATCAATACAACACCCGCAGCGTTCACTCTAAGTAGAGCTTCCGACCAGGAAACACGCCTAGAAGCACTCGCCACTGAAGATGCCCTCCGCAGTTGAGGGCGAAACGTCTGGTATCAACACCAACTATGGACCACGGCCACAGAACCCGGAATCACTCAACATCATTATATATTTTATGTTTTTATTTTTAATTTGTCCTTTGATGTATGTTAAATGTTATGAAAATATTTATCATCACTGCATTGCCTCTACATAACTGAATTATCTCTTATGTTTATAATTCATTTATGCTAATAGAGAACAATATATTTATGTTGAATAATAATGGATGTCTCTGCTGTCTGTCTATATCCATACATTCCTCTATGGGACAAGGATGCTCTCTTGCAGGAGTACTTAACCAGTGCTAATTTAATTAAGCTTATTTCCCTACAGATACCAGTGAATGATAAGTAGTTAACTTGTCATCTCAATGAGACACCTATTAATCAACTAAGTTATTACTTGGATGGGAAAGAGCAATTAAATTTGTTCAGAGACACTAATTTAGGCTTGAAGTTCCTTCCATAGGACTTAGCCCTTTGATTTTTTTATCCTAAAAATCCATTTATCTCAGCCAGGTTTGAACCTGTGATCTCAGGACCAGAGGCAAGGAATATAATCTCCAGACAACAGATTGTCTCTGCTATAGTTTTTATAATTCCATAATTTTTAAGTTTGTTTATTTTTTTCCCCCTTTCTTTTCAGCTTCTTGTTAAAGATGCAAATGCAAGACTTCCATTGCCAGAAGTGATGAAGCATCCCTGGATTATGAAATTTAGAAAAAATAACTAATTTTAATTATTTATCAATTTTCTTTTGTATTTTATTTGATCTTAAGATTTAAATTAAAATGTTTTATACCTCACCTTATATCCAGTCTTCTAAATATACCTGTATCAAAGCTTAGGCAGCTTCATCTTCAGTAATTTGTTGTGAACTGATGTTATATCAACAAGAAATTACTGAAGATGAAGCTGCCTGAGCTTTGAAATCGGTATAATTAGAAGACTGGATATGAGGTGAGATATAAAACATTTTAATTTAAATCTTAAATTAAAGCTTATAGGGATTTTTTCATAAAAGTTCAGTATTGTGTGATGTTGTTTCTTCATTATCACTTTATAAGTTTTCATTATTTAGAATACAAGTGATGTATGTCCATTGAAGTATTTTTAGAGATATTTAGTCTGAAAGTTGTACAGGTTGATTAATATAAAACTAAGTAATTTTAAAGGCTTATAATTTTCCTTTGGAAAGAAATAAAAATTGAGTTTTGTGATCTCAAGAATCTGGAAAAATCAATATTGATATCCATACCATCCATTATGACCAAGGTAAGGGATTAAGTATATATATTGTTGCAGATTTTCGCGGATATAAGTATGAATAAGAAAGTTATCTTGGGTTTTCCGTGTCTTGGATTCAAGTTTGGCCTCTGGCCACTGATTCCGATGTTTCGGCATGATCCCACATGCCATTATCAAGGAATGATAAGTTTGAGTCACAAGTTTAGGTCTTATATAATTAAACACAGAGTTTTTGCTGTGGGTCCGTTTCCGAAGATGTACACCCATCCAAGGTTTAGTTCTTCGGAAATGGACCACACTGAAAACTAATTACATAAGAACTAAACCTTGGATGGGTGTATGTGTTCGGAAACGGATCACAGCGAAAACTCTGTGTGTTTAATTATATAAGACCTAAACCTGTGACTTGAACTTATCATTCCTTGATAATGGCATGTGGGATTGTGCCGAAACGTCGGAATCAGTGGCCAGAGGCTGAACTTGAATCCAAGATGCAGAAAACCCAAGAAAACTTTCTTATTCATATATATATATATATATTAATTTATACACTCAGGCTGATCATCTAAATTATTTTTTGAAGAGAAAAATTTAATAATAGCTTACAGGTTAAAAAGTAGTGTTAAATCTCATCATAAAGTCTTTTTGATTTAGAAGCAACCCAATGCTGTGCTGTGGACGAAGATTCACTGATATTAGGGTTATGGTATTATAAAAGAAAGACAACATTTTATTACAAAAAATAGTGAATTTTGAAATTCCAAAGGAAAAGATTTAATTTGAAAGTTTATCAGTCAGCCAACATAGGGATCCAGAATCAAGCTACAGGATCACCAACTGCCAGTACAACAGCTAGTTGGAATCAATAAATAATACATATCGAAACTATAATTTTCAAGAAATCAAAAACTTAATATAATAAATTTGGGAATTTTTAACATTATGAGGTTTTATTAATAAGAATTAAATGAATCGTGAATTCTTCTTACCTCATACTTCTGTTTTTTTTTAAACACAGTAGTATGAGGTAAGAACAATTCACAATTCATTTAATTCTTATTAAATCAAAAACTAACTATAACAAATATAACTAACTACTTATTTATTATGAGTGTATAAATTTGCATACAATATCATAATATGTATTTAACTTGGAATTTGAATATCTCAAAATTTTGCAAAAGGAGTTAGTCATGTTGACTTATAAACACCTATATGGATTCATATAATAAAGTTGGGAATTTTTACATTGAGATTTTTCTTAATGGTGGCTTATTACTAGGAATGGATTTTTATGCGCTAAAAAACTTTAAAATATTTTATTTTTATATAGTAAAACAGGGCGAAAATATGTTGTAAAAATGCAAAAGTATTTTGTTTATTACTACAAAATTTTAAAACATTTATTATAAAAATCACTCATCATTCATGTTGAGACCCTGGTGGATTAAAACAACTCACTGTTGCAGTGAACTATGAAAACTTTCTCCAAGTTTTCCACCACAAAGCGACATCGGTTGTCTCGGAACAATGCATGATACATGGAGAAGGGCCGTTCAACATCACAGGAAGATAGTCTTGCATATTTCATCAAAGAAATGTCACTGACACACATTTTCCCCAATGTCTACTTGCCCTTCCAAAACTTTGGCAATTTTACACATACTATGAAATCCATCATTTTATTCGAACACAGTTTTATATTTCTGTTTAATAGCTTCTACTTTGGGACCTTTGAGTGAATTAATTTTTTTCTTAATGTCATTCACCTCATTAATTGACTCAGTCAATAAGATGGTAAAGTAAAGTGATCCCACAACAGGCCCGGAGGCCCTAGGGGTAGTAGGAGGTTAAGGCTCCCACTTTTTCTAGACAATCGGCATTTTATGTCAGCCCTGCGTGACGGCCGCCTTTACCCCCAGAACAAGCGCCTGGTACTCATTTCCGTTAGAGGCTGAGTCGACCCCAGGGCCATAGTGCCGCCAGAGAGTTTGGGTCAGTTTAAAAATCCTGACCCCAATGGGACTTGAACCCTTGACCCTCTGGCTTGTAGCTCAGTGCCTTAACCACTACGCTACGGCGTGCCCCCCAATAAGATGGTTGATGCTCTAATTTTTTTAGACACAAGAAACCCAAATTTGCAGATATGTAAGATAATTCATTTTTTAATGTATTGTTCTTAAGTAAATTCTGAAGAATTTCAATTGATGAAGCATCATCCTTATTTAGCTCATCTACCACTGATTTAAAATTTCTGCACAAAGACTCTAACCACCATCCAAGACAAAAGCGAGGTGTCATTAAGACACTGTTCGACAGAGCGACTAAGTTATGCCAACCACAACACCTTAAACAAGAACAACACCATCTGTTCAATTGTTTCCAGAAAAATGGCTACACATCCAAGGAAATAAGACAAACCATACATCCACGAAGACAGCACGTCAGAATGGATAAACACACCCTCAACCAGCATAGCCTACTTACCATATGTACAAAGAGTCACAGATCGTATCGGAAAACTCCTACGAAAATACAACATAAAAAACAGTTTACAGACCTACAAGAAAAATAGAAGACTGCCTTCGCTCAGCTAAGGATCCTCGGCCACCTCTCTCCACTTGCGGCGTATATCGACTTCCTTGTTCGTGTGGTAAACCATACATAGGGACCACAAAAAGAAGTATAGCCACCCGTTTATCAGAACACAAAAGAAACTGCAGACAAGGAGAAATGGATAAATCGGCTGTAGCAGAAACATGCCATTATGAATGGACACCAGATTCTATTCGATGATACACAAGTTTTAGCCACAACTTCCTATTATTTCCCTAGATTATATCGAGAGGCTATAGAAATACACAAGCATAAGGAAAATATTAACAGAAAAGAGGAAGGTATTAAACTGTCTAAGGCCTGGTACCGTACACTAGAAAATAAATGCATCAACACTAGGGACAACAAGGAGACGACCATTAGCCAATCAGCAAGAGCCACGCCCGCTCACCCTGCTCCCACCACTAGTATCAATACAACACCGCAGCGTTCACTCTAAGTAGAGCTTCCGACCAGGAAACACGCCTAGAAGCACTCGCCACTGAAGATGCCCTCCGCAGTTGAGGGCGAAACGTCTGGTATCAACACCAACTATGGACCACGGCCACAGAACCCGGAATCACTCAACATCATTATATATTTTATGTTTTTATTTTTAATTTGTCCTTTGATGTATGTTAAATGTTATGAAAATATTTATCATCACTGCATTGCCTCTACATAACTGAATTATCTCTTATGTTTATAATTCATTTATGCTAATAGAGAACAATATATTTATGTTGAATAATAATGGATGTCTCTG
The DNA here is from genome assembly GCA_030220185.1 of Diploptera punctata. Lineage (NCBI taxonomy): Eukaryota > Metazoa > Arthropoda > Insecta > Blattodea > Blaberidae > Diploptera > Diploptera punctata. Next base: position 3,566,433 of record JASPKZ010009790.1, read on the forward strand.
CTGTCTGTCTATATCCATACATTCCTCTATGGGACAAGGATGCTCTCTTTGCAGGAGTACTTAACCAGTGCTAATTTAATTAAGCTTATTTCCCTACAGATACCAGTGAATGATAAGTAGTTAACTTGTCATCTCAATGAGACACCTATTAATCAACTAAGTTATTACTTGGATGGGAAAGAGCAATTAAATTTGTTCAGAGACACTAATTTAGGCTTGAAGTTCCTTCCATAGGACTTAGCCCTTTGATTTTTTTATCCTAAAAATCCATTTATCTCAGCCAGGTTTGAACCTGTGATCTCAGGACCAGAGGCAAGGAATATAATCTCCAGACAACAGATTGTCTCTGCTATAGTTTTTATAATTCCATAATTTTTAAGTTTGTTTATTTTTTTCCCTTCCCCCTTTCTTTTCAGCTTCTTGTTAAAGATGCAAATGCAAGACTTCCATTGCCAGAAGTGATGAAGCATCCCTGGATTATGAAATTTAGAAAAAATAACTAATTTTAATTATTTATCAATTTTCTTTTGTATTTTATTTGATCTTAAGATTTAAATTAAAATGTTTTATACCTCACCTTATATCCAGTCTTCTAAATATACCTGTATCAAAGCTTAGGCAGCTTCATCTTCAGTAATTTGTTGTGAACTGATGTTATATCAACAAGAAATTACTGAAGATGAAGCTGCCTGAGCTTTGAAATCGGTATAATTAGAAGACTGGATATGAGGTGAGATATAAAACATTTTAATTTAAATCTTAAATTAAAGCTTATAGGGATTTTTTCATAAAAGTTCAGTATTGTGTGATGTTGTTTCTTCATTATCACTTTATAAGTTTTCATTATTTAGAATACAAGTGATGTATGTCCATTGAAGTATTTTTAGAGATATTTAGTCTGAAAGTTGTACAGGTTGATTAATATAAAACTAAGTAATTTTAAAGGCTTATAATTTTCCTTTGGAAAGAAATAAAAATTGAGTTTTGTGATCTCAAGAATCTGGAAAAATCAATATTGATATCCATACCATCCATTATGACCAAGGTAAGGGATTAAGTATATATATATGTTGCAGATTTTCGCGGATATAAGTATGAATAAGAAAGTTATCTTGGGTTTTCCGTGTCTTGGATTCAAGTTTGGCCTCTGGCCACTGATTCCGATGTTTCGGCATGATCCCACATGCCATTATCAAGGAATGATAAGTTTGAGTCACAAGTTTAGGTCTTATATAATTAAACACAGAGTTTTTGCTGTGGTCCGTTTCCGAAGATGTACACCCATCCAAGGTTTAGTTCTTCGGAAATGGACCACACTGAAAACTAATTACATAAGAACTAAACCTTGGATGGGTGTATGTGTTCGGAAACGGATCACAGCGAAAACTCTGTGTGTTTAATTATATAAGACCTAAACCTGTGACTTGAACTTATCATTCCTTGATAATGGCATGTGGGATTGTGCCGAAACGTCGGAATCAGTGGCCAGAGGCTGAACTTGAATCCAAGATGCAGAAAACCCAAGAAAACTTTCTTATTCATATATATATATATATTTAATTTATACACTCAGGCTGATCATCTAAATTATTTTTTGAAGAGAAAAATTTAATAATAGCTTACAGGTTAAAAAGTAGTGTTAAATCTCATCATAAAGTCTTTTTGATTTAGAAGCAACCCAATGCTGTGCTGTGGACGAAGATTCACTGATATTAGGGTTATGGTATTATAAAAGAAAGACAACATTTTATTACAAAAAATAGTGAATTTTGAAATTCCAAAGGAAAAGATTTAATTTGAAAGTTTATCAGTCAGCCAACATAGGGATCCAGAATCAAGCTACAGGATCACCAACTGCCAGTACAACAGCTAGTTGGAATCAATAAATAATACATATCGAAACTATAATTTTCAAGAAATCAAAAACTTAATATAATAAATTTGGGAATTTTTAACATTATGAGGTTTTATTAATAAGAATTAAATGAATCGTGAATTCTTCTTACCTCATACTTCTGTTTTTTTTTAAACACAGTAGTATGAGGTAAGAACAATTCACAATTCATTTAATTCTTATTAAATCAAAAACTAACTATAACAAATATAACTAACTACTTATTTATTATGAGTGTATAAATTTGCATACAATATCATAATATGTATTTAACTTGGAATTTGAATATCTCAAAATTTTTGCAAAAGGAGTTAGTCATGTTGACTTATAAACACCTATATGGATTCATATAATAAAGTTGGGAATTTTTACATTGAGATTTTCTTAATGGTGGCTTATTACTAGGAATGGATTTTTATGCGCTAAAAAACTTTAAAATATTTTATTTTTTATATAGTAAAACAGGGCGAAAATATGTTGTAAAAATGCAAAAGTATTTTGTTTATTACTACAAAATTTTAAAACATTTATTATAAAAATCACTCATCATTCATGTTGAGACCCTGGTGGATTAAAACAACTCACTGTTGCAGTGAACTATGAAAACTTTCTCCAAGTTTTCCACCACAAAGCGACATCGGTTGTCTCGGAACAATGCATGATACATGGAGAAGGGCCGTTCAACATCACAGGAAGATAGTCTTGCATATTTCATCAAAGAAATGTCACTGACACACATTTTCCCCAATGTCTACTTGCCCTTCCAAAAACTTTGGCAATTTTACACATACTATGAAATCCATCATTTTATTCGAACACAGTTTTTATATTTCTGTTTAATAGCTTCTACTTTGGGACCTTTGAGTGAATTAATTTTTTTCTTAATGTCATTCACCTCATTAATTGACTCAGTCAATAAGATGGTAAAGTAAAGTGATCCCACAAACAGGCCCGGAGGCCCTAGGGGTAGTAGGAGGTTAAGGCTCCCACTTTTTCTAGACAATCGGCATTTTATGTCAGCCCTGCGTGACGGCCGCCTTTACCCCCAGAACAAGCGCCTGGTACTCATTTCCGTTAGAGGCTGAGTCGACCCCAGGGCCATAGTGCCGCCAGAGAGTTTTTGGGTCAGTTTAAAAATCCTGACCCCAATGGGACTTGAACCCTTGACCCTCTGGCTTGTAGCTCAGTGCCTTAACCACTACGCTACGGCGTGCCCCCCAATAAGATGGTTGATGCTCTAATTTTTTTAGACACAAGAAACCCAAATTTGCAGATATGTAAGATAATTCATTTTTTAATGTATTGTTCTTAAGTAAATTCTGAAGAATTTCAATTGATGAAGCATCATCCTTATTTAGCTCATCTACCACTGATTTAAAATTTCAAAATTGTTATTCTTCTTCTTCCTTCCAAGTATTAGGCCAAGGCCTGTTATGATCCTATAGAAAATTTTCCCTCCAGCGTTTCATAGGACGGCCCAGTGAACTTCGTCCTCTTGGTATATAATTATAAACAGCTTTGGGGATCCGATTTGAACTCATTCTTTCAAGATGGTGTTTCCAATTTAGTTGGTACTGTTTAATACAGGGTGGACCGCTCGAATGGACCTAATTTCAATTGCTTGTTACTGGCAAACGGTTGAAGATAGAAACTTAAAACAACGTTCATAGTACAGAAAAACTCACCAAGTTTCGAATCCTGTCGGTAGATGGCACAAAGATACGTTTCTCGTTCTTAGATTTAATTGTTTGTGAAAATGGCGACTCCGCAGATGAAAGCGCAAGCTGTTTTGTGGTATGCGGAGTTTAAATCAATCATTAGAGTTCAAAGGGAGTTCCGGCGTGTGTTTAAACCGTGATGCTCCAACTGCTAGAAGCATAAAGAAGTGGCGTGATACATTATTAGCTACAGGATCTGTGTTGAAGAAGCATGGTGGTGGTCGCAGAGCATCCGATGAAATGGTAGCAAATGTTCAAGCCGCATTTGAGCGAAGCCCCCGGAAGTCATTAAGAAGAGCTTCGCGGGAACTTCAAATACCAAAATCGACATTACAAACGGATTGTCCACAAACGCCTCAAACTGCACGCATATAAAGTGCAGTTAGTGCAACGTCTGGAGCCGAATGACATGCCGAAACGAGTGGAATTCGCCAATACGATGCTGGACCGTCTCGGCGCTGATCCTGACTTCATGACCAAGATTTTCTTCTCGGACGAAGCCACTTTCCATTTGTCAGGCAAGGTAAACCGGCATAATGTGCGGATCTGGGGATCGGAGAATCCTCACGCTATTCAAGAGCATGTTCGTGATAGTCCGAAGATGAATGTTTGGTACAGTTTGTCACATAATAAGGTCATTGGACCGTTTTTCTTCGCCGAGAAAACTGTTCGTGGTACCACATATCTTGACATGCTGGAGCAGTTCTTCTTTCCACAAATTGAACAACTGCAGCCTAACATCGTTTTCCAGCAAGATGGTGCTCCTCCCCACTGGTCCAATGAAGTTCGTACGACTTTGGACAACATTTTCCCTGGCCGTTGGATTGGTAGGGGAGGACCAATCGCGTGGCCCCCGAGATCTCCCGATTTAACACCACTGGATTTCTTTCTCTGGGGCTATGTCAAAGATAAAGTTTACACCACCCCAGTCAAAGACCTTCGTGATCTTCGTGAGCGCATCATAGAGGCTATTGAGAACATTCCAGAAGACATACTCCAACGTACTTGGCAAGAAATTGTTCATCGCTTTGATATCGTCACAGTGACTGCTGGGGCTCATATAGAGATGTGGTGATCTGGATATCAAAACTTGGTGAGTTTTTCTGTAATATGAACGTTGTTTTAAGTTTCTATCTTCAACCGTTTGCCAGTAACAAGCAATTGAAATTAGGTCCATTCGAGCGGTCCACCCTGTATATTCCAAAATTGGCATAGTCTTCAATTCTTTTAAGCTATCTGTGTTCCTTTTCTGATCCCATCTGGTGTAACCCACTGTTCTGCGCATGAATCTCATTTCACAAGCCGTTATTCTGCTTTCATGTTGTCTTTTTAGTGTCCATGCTTCACTACCATAGGTCAACACTGGTCTAGCCAAAGTGTTATATAAACGTAATCTGGTGTTTTTTTTTTGTACAAGGGATGGTTTCATAACTTGATTAATAATTCCTAAATTTTTATTATAACTAGTAATGTTTTCAGGGATATCCTTTTCATCCCAGATAGAGAGATAATATCCAAAATATTTAAATTGATTAGATCTCTCTAAAATTTTATTCTGGAGACAGATTTTACTTTGTATGGGGTCCTTCCCATGAAATGCCATAATTTTAGTTTTGTTAATTGATATCATCATCATCATCATCATAGTACATTCACGAATTTAGGCCATTTGTTGACCTGTTTCGGCCTCAAGAGAAACACCATCCAGAAGTCTTTTGAGTGGACGTCCTGTTAATTGATATTCCCATATTAAATTTGGCACCTATCTTTTTGCGTAATATACTACTGATTCTAACAATGTCCCCCAAAGAGTAACTATGGGTCTAGGTGGAAGTGCAAGATCTGGATTTATTGCTCTGAACAAGTCAATTCTTATTAAATTAATATTGAGAAGCTAAAGCTATTACTATGATAGAAATAAGTAAATTAATTAACACACTTAAATTATTGTAAATCAATGGTAAAGAGAAATTTTTGCCTGAACCAGATCATAGTAATAGCTTTAGCTTCTCAATATTAATTTAGGGTTAGATTCCTGGTTCAGGCAAAAAAATTTCTCTTTACCATTGATTTACAATAATTTAAGTGTGTTCATTAATTAACATATTTCTATCATAATAATATCTTTAGCTTCTCAATATTAATTTAATAAATAATGCTATAGCTGTGTGGAGTCCCTTCATGTCTTCTTCAGGTAGAAGCCATTCATTGTGTATTTGTGAATGATGATTCATTGCAATTGAATGTGGGACCAGTAGAGTAAGGTAAAGGAAGGATTTCTGCTTGGATTGGAATGAAGCCTGAATTAGCTCAGTGGACAGAGCATCAGCACGGAAAGCTAAAGGTTCGGGGTTCGATTCCTGGTTCAGGCAAAAATGTTTCTCTTTATCATTGATTTACAAGTCAATTCTTGTTGGAGCTTTAACAGACACATTTTTCCCGATTGAAATTAATTTGTCCACTTCAGGATACAATGTACGTACCAGCTCACATACTCTGTGTAAACCATGTACTATACAAGTTACATGTATTATGTTAGGGAAGCTTACAGAAAGGCCATCTGCTTTCTTTTTTTCATATACGGGGCAGCAATTGTAAGTAATAGTAAAACATTATCAACAACAAAGAGTATAAACATATCTTAAACACTGCTAAATTAAATGGTTTTGATAAAGAATTAATTATAAATAAGTTGAAGAAATTCAAACACAAAAAAAGACTTAATGAATATACCACTCTACAAAATTGCAAAGAAAAGAAAAAATACAAGAAAATTACTTACCATCCTGAAATGCATTGAAAATTTCAAAAAAAATTTGACAAATACATTTTTTTGGCACCAATAAATAAATTTAGTCTGGGTAATCTTCTAAGTACCAATAAAAAAGTCAATGTCCCAGACAGTAAGAAATCTGGAATTTATCAAATAAGTTGTGAAGATTGCAATAAAGTTTATATTGGAAAAACAAAAAGGAATTTAGAAACTCTATAAACATCTAAGTCAGACTGAGAAAGATTCTGCCAGATTGAATATAATCCCAGAACAAGAATGGATCCAACATGAAAACTTTGGAAAAATGAGGAAATTGAAGGAAAAGAGAACAATGAAGAAGAAATAAAAGTGGAAAATATTGATGTAATAGACATAAATGAATTAGAAATGGCTTTGAAAACCACTAAGAATAGGAAAGCAACAGGATTAGATAATATAAATATGGAGTTAGTCAAATATAGTGGAATATTGTGTAAACTACGAATACTTCATCTAATTAATATATGTTGGCAGACCTATGGGATTCCAACCACTTGGAAAACAGCAGTTGTGAAGAATATATTCAAAAGAGGAGACCGGAGAAATTGCGAGAATTACAGAGGGATTAGCTTAATGAATACTGGCTACAAGATATATACGAAAATAGTAAATAATAGATTGAGAAACATAACAGAAGTAATAATAAATGAAAATAAAAGTGGATTCAGAAAGGGAAACGTCATGTATAGACAATGTCTTTACACTGAAACAACTCATAGAAAAGAGAAGAGAACATAACTTAGAAACTCACATAGGATTTATAGATTTGGATAAGGCCTTCGATCGAGTAAACAGACAAAAATTATGGGAAATATTACGAATGAAAGGATACCCGCTGTGCCATGTTGAAACAATAAAGAAATTATATGAAGACACAAATATAATTATAGATACTGGATTCAAAAGAACTGATACAATCAAAACAAATACTGGATTATGACAAGGATGTAGTTTATCACCCACTTTGTTAATATATATATATATATATATATATATATATATATATATATATACACGATATTTTATATAAATGGAAAGTTTTAGTGAATCCAGGAATAAGAATGGATAATAAAGTGTGCATAAATAATCTTCTATTTGCTGACGATGTAATCATAATACAGAAAAATGAAGACGGCTTACAGAAATCAATGCATGCATTAAATGAAATATGTAAATTATACGATCTAAAGATTTCTGTAAGGAAAACGAAGACCATGGCTTTTAGAGGAAGAGATCCAGTGAGATCCAAAATTATTTTAGATAGAACAGGTGTCTAGTTTCAAATATTTGGGCTGTGATGTTAGCTACTACAATGTGGAAAGAGATATTGACTCCAAAATAAATAAATTTCAGATGGTGTGTGGAACAATACAGAGAACATTCAAAAATAAAATTAGAAAAGAAACCAAAATAAAAATGTATAATATTATGGCAGTTCCCACAATATTGTATGGATGTGAAACTTGGGCTCCAGTGAAAAAACAGAAGGATAGAATACAGACGGCAGAGATGAGGTTCCTAAGACAAGTAAAAGGATGTTGTACAAGACTTGATACAATAAGAAATGAGGATATAAGAGAAGAATTGAAAGTACAGCCTTTATTGGATAAAGTCACGAATTACAGACAGAAATGGATTGATCACATGGATGGAATGAGTAAGGAGAGATATCCATTGTTAGCAAGAAATTATCAAGCAAGAGGAAGACGTGATGTTGGAAGACCTAGAAGATGTTGGGCTGATGCATCATGAAGTCGGAACGTGCAATTGCCTAATCCCTGGAGTGATGATGATGATGAGAAACTCGGACAAAAGAACATTTCAGAAATATTAAAAATTGTGAAATTGAAAAATCTGCAATTGCTGCACATAGTTTATTTGAACATCATAAAATCGGAAGAGAAGCTAAACTTTTAAAACAAGTAGAGAAGCGTTTGGAATTGACAGTTTGGGAGAAAATATACATTCAGAAAAATAAAGATAGATCAATGAATTTTGATATCCCTAACGGAATTACTTCGATTTCGAAGTTCATAAATTCAACCATAGATGGCAACAATAGAACAGTTGACGGCCAAAGAATTTCGTCAGTCGGAGTATGGTTGAGGATGAACATGACTGTGTTTGAAACTGCAGTATCATGAAAGCATGAATCCTATGAGGTGAGTTGTTTAAACAAAATGTCCGATGAATTTTAAATTTCACCCTGTTTGGCCATAACAACTGGAGAGGATTCATTGAATAAGGTGGGATATGTATTGTTACATGGATTCATATATTGAGATGTATCTGCTAATAGAAAACAACCCTTGTAAACTATTTCATTATTTTCTAGTACACCTATCACAATATTTCCTGCTTTCCTACCACTAGAGTCCGGTGATGCTTAACCATATTTTTTTTTATTTTTTAAAGTTCTGCTTCTGGATCTTTCCTACCATTTCTTCATAACACGCAGGGACTAAAAATTTTCTTAATGTCGATTTATTTCTGGTGTTTCAAAATTAGGGGTATTTTGTAAGAAAATGTTTAAACACTAGACTTTTAACTTATATAGAGGAATAATCACATGCAAGAAAGAGTTTTGCATAAATCTGCCTATAATTCGGAACTTTTTGAAACTGGGGTCTGTGTAGAGGAAAGTACTTCATCTAAAAGACTTTATCTGGAGTTTTACAAAACAAAGGAAAGCGGAAAGTTGATATTTACTACCTGATAAAAATGCGTGCAAAGAATTTGAGATCATTGTTTCGTTATTTAACAAGATTTGACATATTTTTGAAAAGAATAGAATTGTACCATTGCTTCGAAGTTGAATTAAAAATTGTACTACTCTTAATTATATATGTTTAGTGATGACCATTTCTTACCTTCAATATTAATGGTGATTTGTTCTTGGACATGTTTGAAAAACCAATTGTTTTATCGGTCAGCTTGTCTAATATTGTCGTGGACTTTTTGCATTATAATACCCTATTCACTTGAATTATGCACCGGTACTGTTCAAACTGTTGTAACCAAGTGCAAGGCTAATCCAAGCACTGACGGAAAAACTTTTCTGTGAAGAGGGCCGAACATCATAAGTGAGGGCTGCCCCTCTGTGAGATTGGAAAACCCAAGCATGTAGAGTCAAGGTCATGTTATGATGCAATACTTTATGAACAAAATCCATGTACATTGTGTTTTCATGAATTTGATAAAATATATATTATTTTTATTAAAATTAAAAATTATAACAAAAAAGAAAATAACAAATTAATGCTTTGAATATATAAAAAAAGTTTTTAATAATATGGTATAGGCCTATTTTCGGAGAGAAAAATAAACTGTGAAAAATTGTCGAAAAATTGACAAAATATGTATTTTCAACAGAATTTTTAAAAATATTTATTTACATAGAAATAAATCGAAAATGTGTTTTTATGTTAAATAAAATTTGGTATATCTGTTCTGAAAGTCTCATCTAGAACAATGAACTCAATTTGAGATCTCTATCTCCAAGCAAGAAACATATTTATTTACATAAAAATCTGTTCCCTACTTATTACCTATATGGGTTCAAGTTAAATATGGGTATATTTTTATTCTTCTTCTTCCTTCCAAGTATTAGGCCAAGGCCTGTTTAAGATCCTATAGAAAATTTTCCCTCCCGCGTTTCATAGGACGGTCCAGTGATCTTCGTCCTCTTGGTATATAATTATAAACAGCTTTGGGGATCCGATTTGAACTCATTCTTTCATGATGTTTCCAAGTTAGTTGGTACTGTTTAATGTATTCCAAAATTGGCGTAGTCTTCAATTTTTTAAGATATCGATGTTCCTTTTCCAATTCCATCTGGTGTAACCCGCTGTTCTGCGCATGAATCTCCTTTCACAAGCCGTTATTCTGCTTTCATGTTGTCTTTTTAGTGTCCATGCTTCACTACCATAGGTCAACACTGGTCTAGCCAAAGTGTTATATAAACGTAATATGGTGTTTTTTTTGTACAAGGGATGGTTTCATAACTTGATTAATAATTCCCAAACTTTTATTATAACTAGTAATTTTTTCAGGGATATCCTTTTTATTCTAGAGACAGATTTTACTTTGTGTGGGGTCCTTCCCATGAAATGCCATAACTTTAGTTTTGTTAATTGATATTTCCATATTAAATTTGGCACCTATTTTTTGTAAATTATAAATTGATTGTTGCAAATCATTTTCAGAAAGTGCCAGAAGAGCTAAATCGTCTGCAAAAAGAATAGCATCGAGTTTGAGGTTCCTATTGATGGGTATATATCCCTGTTGTGTTTTTCTCCAATCATTTATCATTTTATTCATATATATAATGAAAAGCACCAGTGAAAGTCCACATCCCTGTCTTTCTCCAGTGTTGATCTTTTCCCAAGAAGATAATTTGCCATCTTGTTTAACAGAGATTTCATTATCTTTATAGATGTTGAAGATATTAGTAATATATTGTTGTGGAACGTTATCATCAGCTAAAATTTGTAGTAACACATTTCTGTCTACTTTGTCAAAAGCCTTTATGAAGTCAATGAAGGCGATACGAGTTTCTATATTGAATTCCTTGTGCATTTCTAATACTAGTTTTAGAGTGAAGAATCCATCTGTACAAGATCTACCCTTTCTGAATCCATTCTGCTCTTCTCCAATTATATTTTCATAATTTTTTTTCAATTTATTCTTAACTATATTAAGATAAATTTTATATCCAGAGTTCAACAAGCTAATTCCACGATAGTTATCTTTGATTTGGCAACTTCCTTTTTTGAAGATTGGGTATATTTTTATTGACCTCAATATACCTGTTCCCTTTCCATCCTAGACTTGTACAGAGTAATCTGTCATTCTCTGCAGCACTCAAAGTCAGCACTTGTTGCCAATGAATGAAGCCCACTACAATTACATGCTATAAGTCGTTCATTCTCTTTTCTTCCCTGTAAGATGGTAAGCAATATGAATTTAGGTAGAATTTATTTATCACTACCTCATATTGTTGTTGAACAATATGAGGTGAGTGATACAAAATTCTACCTAAATGAATATACCTCATAGTGTGAATTCCTAAAATAAGTAAGCAATATGAATACTTAATTTTAATAGTCAACTCTAAGTATTCTAGAGAATGTAAGAGATTTGGACAACTGCACATGCTGTTATCTCCTGTTACCTATCTGCAACAATGGTTGCCCAAATATAACTTTTAAATTTCTTCTTCTTAAACATAATTTGTAGAATTTTCATCCTGCTTATTTCCAAAATCACTCCTCGGAGGAAGACATATTGGATGTGCATTCACTGTCTATCCATCTCTTGGCTGATCTTACTCTTGTTCTTCTCCCATCCATTGGTCTATCTTGTTCAGCTCTTTTTGCAAGTCGGTTTTCTTCCATTCTTCCTATATGACCCTTCCAATATTTTTGTCTATCTATAATCAATTTGGTTATGTCTTGAATATGACATTTGTCCGTAATTTCTGTGTTGTGTATTTATCAAATAATGTTTTCCCCTGAATAGTTCTTAAGATTTTCATTTCACAGTGCTCATTATTTCTTTAGTTTTTGTTGTATCAGTCCTAGTTTCTGCTCCATATACGATAACTGGTCAAATATATTTTTGTATATGTGGGTTTCACTTTCTATTAACATATGTTTGTTGTGCCAAATTAAATCTTCCATATAGAGGCCGTTCCATCAAGGTTGAAGCATGGCCTCAGATGCGCAGAAGACCAGTTTCATCCCCTTGACTCCGGGTAGTCTATGGTACAGGCATACACATTCAATTCCAAAATAGTGTACTGTCAGTCTAAAAGATATTAGTTTTCGTCACCTTACTTCTAAAACCTCGTAAGTCTATTCATAGTTAAATATGGGAAATAACATTATGAGGATCTTAATTCGTAAATTGAGTCATTTTTAACATCTTACCTCATATTTTATGTTTCTTCAAACACGGGAACTAGTTTTCGAGAGAAGGATCTCTCTCATTTTCAACTGACATTATGCCAAAAAAAATTGGCATTGCAGTCCGAGGATAGAAAAAGACAGGTTTTACAGGATAGGATCACAACGTTACCTCATGGATACAAAGGTACAAAATTTAACACAACTTAAAATTGTAACACATGTTTATTTACAAAATAAAGTGTACATTCATGTAAGAAATGGCAGTGTTGTTTTTGCAACATTATAATTCTGCACTCCTAACCTAAATCTCCTCTAGCTCGCAAATGGCACATGTCTAATGAAGCCATAGCAGAGATTTCCTCGTCCCTAAATATAAAGGATATTTGAAAACTTTGCTCCACCATGCAGGATGCCCGTTGTTTCATCAATGTCCCATTCGATTCATGTATGGGAACCATGGTAAAAAAATGGTGTTGCAAGGTGTTATATTGCGCCTGCAACCATTGATCCCCAAGCTCTGCATTGTGCCTGTACATTTTAGGATTAAACGTGCTTGGCCACGGTGTAAAACCTACCTTCCACAATGTTAATTGTTTTTGTTTTTCCGTTCCTTTTACCGTAAAATAGGTAAAGGGAGAAGGAGTAAAGCTGTCCATTGAATCGGGGTACAACACATCACCCTCCAAGTTGGTTTCAACGTCGTATTCTATAATGTCAGATGCCCCTATAATTTCAATTTTATCCAAATTTTTACATTTGGTTATGCTCCTAGATTCCACTGTCGATTTGCTGCTGATTGCAGTGTTGTCCTCTTCCTCATCCACCACCCCGTAGGCGTAATTTAATGCTTCCCATTTTCTACCTTCCTCCATATTTGCAGCAGCTAATAATTCGTATGTGTGCGAGTGAAGATCGTTGAGAACGTACCCTTGATACATTTTATACCTATTCATTAGGTTACAGTGTATGTTTGACGAAATGCCGTAAATGCTTACAGTTTCAAAATCGTCAGTATGTGGCAACTTTACCATTTGGTTTTTTTTTTGTTGCTGTGTATTAAATCACTATATTTTATGCCTTGAATAGTATTTTTATTGGATAACATATAACCTGTGGTTACAAAATTCTTTGGCATGTAATGTATTATTTTACTTTGTTGCACAAATTAAGCCAAATCGGTGGGCATGTTACCTCTTATTTGCAGTTCGTCTGTCAAAATTATAAACTTGCTAATTTTAACATGGGGCTTGTGTATACAATACCCTAAACTGCACGGGAGCACGGATTTAATTACCATTATCATTTCATCGTCCAGCATGGGTAGCAAAGCCAACGTTATGGACAACATGCTAATTGATGTGTCTATTTCCTCCAACGACTGCTGCACAAAGGTAAATGTAACATGTGTAAGGCAATGGACGCACTCTCTCCAGGCTGAGTCCCTTGTTGTCCAGAATTTCCTGTACCACCGCTGCTACCAGCTGCGGCACGTGCAACATGTACAGTGTCTTCACCATCTAGTTCATCTTGCTCTTGCCAGGTGGAGGGTGGTGTCTCGTACGGGTTGCTTAAAGTATGACTTCGTTTGCAGGACGTCCCACCCGTATGCTACATTACAATGTCCTATAAATAAATAACACCCAATCAGCAAATTGTTTGGGGGATATGTACATGGGTGGATTAAAGGGTTCACGAAATTCATATATTACCTATCTATTGCACAATGCATCCCTCATCTTTCGGGCTTAAATAACCTTTACCCAACTTGGCGTGATTTCCTGTCATAATGACTGGAGTGCGACACAAATCTTGTTTGTTCATGTATTTTTACCAACTTGTATTGCCGCTCCTGCCAGTATGTTTTTCATACCATCGCAAGTGGCTTCCGTTACAAAGGGTTCTTCCAAAAGAATTAAGGATTTATTAAAAAAAAATTTCATTGCTAAATTCGGACAAGCTGTTGCCGTAGAGGCATAACCTGTGATAAAATGGGATGCAATGCTTTGAGCTATAAAACTCTTTCCGGAAGTTGAGGGTCCGAGGAGGAATAAACAGTTAATCTTTGTTTCTTTGCAATTAAGTACTTTCTCAAGGTTGCGCACAAAATCAGAAGAAACAATATTATTTCTAATAAACAACTGATCAATTGCATATCTGCTGTGGCTTGACCCATTTTCACTACACACTAACAAATATCCAAACCTGTCCTCTCTCTTGCTATACAATCTATGTTTAATGTAACTGGATATGCAGGTATTTATGTCACTAATTAGTACATAGTTTTGTGAATATTTATTTAACAAAAAATCCCATTCATTGGGTTTACATCTATCCAGCAACGCCGTATAAGACGTTGCTTTATATTTATAAATTAAATTATTTAAAAAGTCGGAACCTTTTACATGTGCCCACTCTGACTCCTCTGATGTCTTCTTCGAAGTGCGTCCCGTTACTGTGGTCTCCAGAATGGCTATGCTCAGGTGACGTCGGGTATACTTTTTTCTTGGACAAAAGTTCCAAAAATCGTCGAGATTGCGCTTCGGTGAGGACTGATGGGCACCACTCGCACCAGTTCTTTGTAGTCTCCTAATTTCTCACAATTTTTCCATTTTAATTGAGTATGAGAGCCGTAAAACAACTGCGTCGCCCTCACGACGTTCAAATGTTGTATCACCGGTAACAAATATACCAGCTAGCAGTATGTAGAGGTCGTCCACCGGCAATTCGTTACTATTCAAAGTTTGGACAAGCCAGGCAAATGGTGTAGACAGCGCAGACATGATACTGATTTTGTGTCAAAAATCAGTCTGTTTATATAGGCGAGCTGAAAATTGGGAAGATTGCCCATACATCAAAAGATCCCTGAGATTGCCAAGGTTACCTCGTGAACGACCATTTTCACGAAGAAAATTCAAGCCCGTTTCACGACTCCAACAGGTCGCGAAACCGGCCTGTTTCCAATATATGACATCAAACCATATTTAGTGTTGGTATACGTAAAATTAGTTTATTAAATAGTATGCATGTAAAATTGTTTTCTTTGATTCAAAAATGGCAAAGAATTCGTATTCGCCATATAACTGACTTTTTCCCTACCTTCTTTAACAGTTTCTGTTCATGGTATTTAAGTTTACGAACCATTTCTAAAACCTACTTTTTCTTTACGTCATAAACCTATGGTCATAAACGTTCTACGACATAGAGAACGAATACAATATATGATAACAACAAAAAAGAGAAACCAACCACAGGTAAGGATGTAACACAAGTATCATCAGCTACAGAAAAACACGAGGACAATCGTCTCTCACATAAAGAGAAATCATCCTCACACACCAACACAACAGATAACACACGTGAAGAGCCACCAAGATCTGGACCTTCTTGTGTAAAAAATCAACAATAATATTCCAAAGAAAGAAACCAGGCCACCGCCTGTAACACTCAGGTCACACTGACCTAGTCAAAATTTACAGGGCACTAAAAAAGTTAGTGAAAAAAGACCTTAAAGTTGTTAGTACACATGAAGGTCTAAGATATTACACCAGCACACAGGAAGACCACAGTGTAGTAATAAAGTACTTCGACTCGATTGGAAGGCAATACTACACCTTCCAATTGAAAAAAGATCTTCCCCTAAGGGTCATGCTCAAACGGCTGCCCTCGAATGTTGATACAGAGGATATAAAAACCGAATTAACTGAATTGGACTTTGAAGTTAAAGGCATCAAGCAAGTGACAAAAAAACTAGAGGACGGGTCCATATATAAGTACCCATTGTACATTGTTGAACTTGTCAACAATGAAAGATCCAAAGAGATCTATCACCTGGAAAAACTTTACTGCACTGTGGTCTCATTTGAACCATATAGACCACGCTTTGGCCTGAAGCAATGCTTTAAATGCCAGAGATTCAACCATACCTTTGCAGGGTGCAACCTGACTCCTAGATGCGTTATATGCGCCAAGGAACAGTCACAAACAATGCCCAGTTTGTGAGGAAGCACGAATCGACACTAGCAAACTCAAATATGCAAATTGCGGAGAATCAGGACACCCTGCATCCTTCAGGAAATGCCCTAAATTTGAAGAGGCTCAACAGACCTACCTCAGAAATAGGGAACCAAAACAAAATAAGACAGTAACTGCACGCACTTTTACTAGTAAGAAAATCAATCCCCAAACCTCCTTCAGTGCTGCAGTAAACTCTGGCAAAAACCAAGCCCCGAAAACCAGCATACAAGAACGCATTGCTTCAGTTCAGGCACCAGCGGTAACTCCTAATTTACAAAGCGTCACACCCATGCTAAGTATGAGGGCGGATCGGAAAGTAACGCACAATAATTTTTTAAAAAAAAGTTTAATAGTAAAAAAAAGGAAAAAAATCATAAATGAACTTACATCTTTTACCTACTTTTCGACATAGTCACCAACTTTCTCAACACATTTTTCCCATCGTGTTACCAGTTTCAATATGCCCTGTTCGTAGAAGTCCGTTTGGTTGGAGTGTAGCCATCTGCGCACTGCTGATTTCACTTCCACATCTGTCTCAAAGCGTTTGCTGGCCAGGAATTTCTTCATGGGACCAAACAGATGAAAGTCCGATGGTGCAAGATCCGGACTGTATGGTGGATGCTGGAGCACCTCCCAACCAAATTCGGCGATTTTCTGTCGAACGACAGCAGCAACATGGGGGGCGAGCATTGTCATGAAGAAGTTTAACGTTAATGTTGTGACGTTTGTCACGAATGGCACGACGCAACTTCACCAAAGTTTTAATGTAGGCCGCAGCATTCACAGTGGTCCAGTGTTCAGCAAAGTCCACCAATAAATCACCATGCATATCCCAGAACACTTGTCACAAGCACTTTCCTGGCAGATTGAGTCACTTTGAATTTTTTCTTTACTGGGGAACCAGCATGTTTCCACTCCATTGATGCCTGCTTTGTTTCGGGCGTGTAGTGGTACGCCCACGACTCATCACCTGTGACGATTCCTTCCAGAAAGTCATGTCCTTGTGCGGTGTACCGCGTTAAGTGGTCCAAGCTTGCCATCATTCGCTGGCCCTTGTGGTCGTCTGTCAGGTTCTTAGGCACCCAGCGAGCACTAACTTTACGGAATTTCAAATTTTCATGAACAATATCGTACACCGCACCATAGGAAATGTTGAACTTCTGCGATAAGGCTCGCAGTTGCACACGCCGGTCGTTCAGAATTGCCGCCTCAATGCCTCTGACATTCTGCGGGATTGCTGCTGTTGTCGGCCGGCCGGAGCGTGGCGAATCACTAAGGTTCACGCGTCCCTCTTGGAAGAACGTGCACCACCTGGAGACATTGCTACGGTCCATACAATCATCCCCATACACGCCACGCATGTCCCTGTGAATTTCACTGGGTTTATGCCCTTTGGCCCACAAAAATCGAACAACACTTCTCTGTTTCTCACAGGTGGACGACTGTAGCATGCGCGCCATCTTTGTTGCATAGTTCAAGCTTCTCTCGCAAGAGGTGCACCTGAGAAAAAATACCATCTGTAGTGAAAACTTCAAACTATATCTCTGTGAAATTTCAACATTCTAGCTGCAATACCAAGGCAGAAAAAAATTATTGTGCGTTACTTTCCGATCCGCCCTCGTACTATTAAAAATCCCATGGAACGAATGATGTTCCTCAGCGAAATGTGGTCGATATGTTTTAGCGATGCATAGACACGCTCAGGGACAATTTCTTAATGTCATGGCATTGCCTCACAGGTCCATGAATTGGAAATTGTACTTTATACACACAACATAGACATACTTTCAATCAGCGAGACGCATCTGAAACCAAAGGATAAATTCCGACTCGCTGATTACTACACTTATCGCACAGATCGCCTAAACGCCCCCCTTGGTGGCACTGCAATCTGCATCCGAAAATCCATAGCCCACAGACACATGTAATTTCAGTTGTTTAAAATGGCCGGTTCTATATATATAATAACATTATTTACAAACAGTTCAGTGAAACAATGATGAGTAAACCACTATCAGGAACTCGTGGACAGATCACAAGGCACACACACAACAACACACGCGTCTGTAATTCACAAGCACGAGTAGAATCCCCTCGATGGCCTCTTCCGCTTCCCCCTTGCTTCCGCCCGTGCTGCCAACCTTCCCACTCCCGCCTTCAGCTGCCACTTGGTGGGCAGTTACCTGCACTCCTGGGCTCTAGCCTGCCATCTATCGAGCGGTCACGCGTACTCGCTGTTACAGGAGAAAACTGGGAATTTATTAGTAATTTATTGTTGGCAGGAGTCATTATTGAAAGACGTAACCTATAACTCTGTTCTGTAAATATTGCACGTGCGCACCCCAGGCCGACGCAAATGGAAGAGCATGTAAGAAAATATAGTTCTCTTTATAACACTTGAAATAAAGAAAATAAAAGTATTATCTAGCACATGTATATATAATTTATATTGAAAATTTTAAAATTGTAATTAATCATATGAACATTGTTATATTGTTACGCATGCAGAATACATTGTGCTACATTAGTTCTTTGAGGTTGTGATAACAGAATTTACAGGTGAGTCAGCATAGGGCATATATTTTGCTCGTAATGAAATTTTAAATAAGATTTGTTGACATCATGGAAAAGGCATAAAGAACGGATTAGGTAAGCACATAGACCAATATACTATCTGCTCTTAAAGTGATCCTCGTCAAAACAAAACCATGTGACCTGCTCGCTTTTCATTGGTTATTGACACCGACATACAATGTAGAAGCAATAAGTATACGGAAAAGTAGTTACCTCCATTAAATTAAAAATACATCGTCTGAAAATACTTGTTATTCTTCTTAAATGACAATAATAATATTCAAAACACAGAAAATATTCTAAAATATATCTAGTCAATAATGACAACTTAAAATAGTTCAGTACATATGGATGATGTATTGGAGTCATGCTTTAGTCAACAACATGGCTGAAAGTGTTGAGTCTTCTGTTGCCATCTAAAATTGTAAAACAAAGTCTGGCAAACCTTTGACTAGTGGTAAAAAAAAACTTATTTTAAATGTATTTCACAACTTTAGTGAAAAGTATGTAGAACTTCGAGGAAAAGTTATAGTGAATTTAACATGTGAGGTTACCGGTGTGTCATGTGTAAGTATAATAGTGCTCGGAAAGAAAAAAACACATAGTAAGGTTGTAACTCCCAGTAAAAAAAGGAAGTGTGTGCAATATGCTTTCGATAAGTGTGATGAATTTGTGGCAAATGCAATTTGAGTTAGAGTGCATAATTTATTTTTCAAAAATGAATTATATACTTCACACATGTGCTCCCCTTCAATATGACAGTAATTGTGGAGCATTTGTTTATGTTAGGATCATTCTAACAGCGGATAAGGTATATATAATTTTTAGTCATAAATAAATAAAGAAGAAATGTAAGTTCCTAATTATTGGTACAATTTTACCTTATTTCCTATAATATACAATGATGCCTAAAATCAATGTTTATATTGATGACAGTTCCGTTCACATTTAAGTCATATGGCAGGTGAAGTGGCAGCATGGTTATCACAATAGATAATGGTGGTGAAGTAATATCTTATGCAAGTTTGTATGCATTACGACTGGAACTTAGCACAGAACTCATGTCGTTAACAATTTGATTTTAGAACAATCAGAATAGGTTTATTAATTTATTATTGTACAGATGTTTTTTTTATATATATTGTATACTGTATTGCATAAAATGTGTGAGAGAAGTGTAGAGTAAGCCAAATGTATGTTTGTGGAAGAGCTCATAATGCATTTTCTTAATTTGAAATGAATAAATATAATTTAACACATTTCTTTACATTTCATTCTCCATCATTTCCCATTCCATTTTCCCTGTAATATAAATGCATATGTATAAATATATTTATATATATGTATATATATATATATATATATATATATATATATATATATATATATATAATGGAAATAATAAAAAAAAGTGGCTGGTTACATGTAATTTCATAATTCGACGTTTGGGGGCGCTGTTGTACAATTTAATTTCAAATTTGGCAAACAGATGGCGCTGTTTTTCATCTACCTGCTTCATAGTTTCTGACACCAGATGGCGCTGTTTTTCATCTACCTGTTTCGTAATTTCTGACACCAGAGGTGCTGTAGTAGTATAGTTCTTCTTCTTTTTCCGTTTAGTACCAGTACATGATATTAGATGTCACTAGGCTACTTCTACACTAGCGCCGCTTGTGGCACATACGCAAAACTCACTCACCGTGGCATCCCGTTATAATAATAATCCCTGTGAATGACCAACATTTGCATTTAATTCCAAATCATATTTTAAGAAATAAATGTTCAATCACTTCATTTTGTTAGATTCCGATGGGTCAGTTTAGTGTACATCAGATTAATTTATAGTTTACTAAATAGTATGTATGTAATTTATTTTATTAGGTTATGCAGGGACAGGTTTGTATACATTAGTTTTTGTAAACACATTTGGAAATTTATTATGAACGTTGGTCATTTTGATTTTCCATATATGTGGTGCCATCTGGCGACAATTCCATAAACATATGCGCTGTAACGTATGCGCTCCATGCTGAACCAGCATCACGCCGAGCGAAACGCGAATTCGCGTCACGTCGGGCGCGACACGCTGTATAATAAACCGTAGCATAAGTTCAAGCCACAATAACTTTTTCTGTACATCTCTGTACTCCTTCATGCTCATATTGTAAAAAACATGTATAGATCTCGATGATTTGCAACAAAACTGTCTAACTTTCGTCGTTAAAATTGGAAAGTTATAAAACAAGTACTGTATTTCCGACATTTTGTTAACAAATCTTAGTTTGTTTTTAGCAATTACACCAATGAGTATGGGTAATATCTTCTATATTCTTTGTTTGCACTGGCAAATTGCGTCCTGGATTCAAGAGATTCCAAAACACGTCGCGACATGTCAGCGCAATTTTTTTTGCGCAATATATAATATTATGAATACACACGAATACAAAGAGAAAATAATAGAGATTCTGACACCAGATACATACAAACCTATCAAGCGAGACCCTACATCCGTATTCTTCGTAAAACCAACAATCTTATCAAGCAATCGTCCTTGCCAAAAGAAATTAAGAAGAAATTACGCGTATCCGAAGCTCAACCTCCAAGACTCTATGGTCTTCCAAAAATACACAAGAACAACATTCCACTCCGGCCAATTGTCAGTGCCATCGGTTCCCCGACCTACTTACTGGCAAAGCATCTTACAGGACTTCTGAAACCACTCCTTGGAAAAACGGACAGCTACATCAGAGACTCGACACATTTCATTGAGAGACTACGGAATATAAACGTAACATCTCAAGATATACTGGTTAGCTTCGATGTGGTTTCCCTTTTCACCATGGTGCCGGTAAATGAGACCATGGACTACATTAGACAAATTTTCACAGAAGAAATATCCAATTTATTCAGGCATGTACTAACTACTACTTACTTCCAATGGAACAACAGCTACTATGAACAGACAAATTACGCGTATCCGAAGCTCAACCTCCAAGACTCTATGGTCTTCCAAAAATACACAAGAACAACATTCCACTCCGGCCAATTGTCAGTGCCATCGGTTCCCCGACCTACTTACTGGCAAAGCATCTTACAGGACTTCTGAAACCACTCCTTGGAAAAACGGACAGCTACATCAGAGACTCGACACATTTCATTGAGAGACTACGGAATATAAACGTAACATCTCAAGATATACTGGTTAGCTTCGATGTGGTTTCCCTTTTCACCATGGTGCCGGTAAATGAGACCATGGACTACATTAGACAAATTTTCACAGAAGAAATATCCAATTTATTCAGGCATGTACTAACTACTACTTACTTCCAATGGAACAACAGCTACTATGAACAGACCAACGGAGTAGCCATGGGCAGTCCTCTAAGCCCAGTAGTAGCGAATTTTTTCATGGAGAAATTCGAAGAAGCACTAAAAACAGCTCCCAAGTCTCCAGAACATTGGTTTCGCTATGTTGATGACACATTCGTAGTATGGAGACATGGCAGTGAAGAATTGGAACGTTTCCTTCAACACCTTAACAGCAGACACAACAAAATACAGTTCACAATGGAAAAAGAAGATAATGGAAGACTTCCTTTCCTGGATGTTCAAATAATAAGGACTGGCAATGGGGAAATTCAACATACAGTTTACAGAAAACCTACACACACAGACCGATATCTGCACAAAGACTCTAACCACCACCCAAGACAAAAGCGAGGTGTCATTAAGACACTGTTCGACAGAGCGACTAAGTTATGCCAACCACAACACCTTAAACAAGAACAACACCATCTGTTCAATTGTTTTCAGAAAAATGGCTACACATCCAAGGAAATAAGACAAACCATACATCCACGAAGACAGCACGTCAGAATGGATAACACACCCTCAACCAGCATAGCCTACTTACCATATGTACAAAGAGTCACAGATCGTATCGGAAAACTCCTACGAAAATACAACATAAAAAACAGTTTACAGACCTACAAGAAAAATAGAAGACTGCCTTCGCTCAGCTAAGGATCCTCGGCCACCTCTCTCCACTTGCGGCGTATATCGACTTCCTTCTTTCGTGTGGTAAATCATATATAGGGACCACGAAACGAAGTATAGCCACCCGTTTATCAGAAAATAAAAGAAACTGCAGACAAGGAGGAATGGATAAATCAGCTGTAGCAGAACATGCCATTATGAATGGACACCAGATTCTATTCGACGATACACAAGTTTTAGCCACAACTTCCTACTATTTCCCTAGATTATACCGAGAGGCTATAGAAATATACAAGCATAAGGGAAATATTAACAGAAAAGAGGAAGGTATCAAACTGTCTAAGGCCTGGTTTCATACACTAGAAAATAAATGCATTAACACCAGTGACAACAAGGAGACGACCATTAGCCAATCAGCAAGAGCCACGCCCACTCACCCTGCACCCTCCACTAATACAACGTCCTCTACGTCCACAGCGCTCACTCTCAGTAGATCTTCCGACCAGGAAACACGCCTAGAAGCACTCACCACTGAAGATGCCCTCCGCAGTTGAGGGCGAACGTCTGGTATCAACACCAACTATGGACCACGGCCACATAACCCGGAATCACTCAACATTATAATTTTAGTTTTAGTTCATATTTGCATACATTGGTCTTAAACTTATAAACTATAAAAAATAACTACTCTAAACATTGAATTTGTCCTTCTTTTCTAATGCAGATTAGCTTGAATTTCAATTGGTTATATTTTAAGGTTTCTTGGTCTTAAACTTAAAAAACCAGCACAAATTGACCGACTTTTTGTCTCATTTAGGTGTAAGAACAATTCTTTATAATCAAAATTAATATTGAGCAATTCCATATGTGACTGACTGACATTTACAATACACTTTTGCAGCAAAATGGTTGCATAAATATTACAATTGATTCAAATTAGGAGTGTTATCTATGTGATATGATAGAGGAATAGTGTGTGGTTAAGACTGTACTTAAATATACAACTTTTGAAGAAAAACAGTGCTATTTATTATCTATCAAAGTATGTGTGACTGACTGACATAAATGTCAACTCATCATGCAGCTTAACATATTCATCTGCATCATTCTCTGAAGTGTGATTCCTAATTCAATTTTCCAAAATACCGTTTGGAGGACACATTTCAAGTTACATTCTTGTTATGCCAACACTAGGGCCTAACTGCCATAATACTAAAATACTATAAAAAGCCGATAAAGGGTAGACACATATACATGTGTATTATACCAAAAAGTAGGGCATAAATATTCACCTTTTAAATGCGGATTGAAGACTCAATCAAAATATACATAAGAGTTTTATAGATAAAAAAAACTAGGGAAAAATTATTATAAAATGACTATTTCACATCAATATATTTTTCAATCAATGAAGACACACTTACGAAATCTTATATAATATGAAAAACAACTTGTTAGTTTCAACCAAATAGGAAACTCTTACGAAAACTTATATAACCCAAACACATTAGGATAAGAAGTTAAAAACACCTTATATAACTTGGCCATGAAATAACTAAGAATATTACTACAGATGGGGCAAGAAAATAGGGTTTCCATTAGTTTTAGGGGATGGTGAAAGGTAAAGATAATAATATAAAAGCCCGGATTTTTAGTGGAAAAAGTCAGAACGGCGGCGGGACCGAACGCGGTCCCCCGGCAGGGGAGGCAGCTCTACATTGGTAATATAAATCTTTTTATCATTCTTTAATGGTCATTTTTTCAGACATAGAATTAATTAAAGGACCAAATGGTCCAAAGAACTTAGAATAATGAACAAAGTTGAATATTTTATAATGATTATTTTCTCTCTCTGAATTTTAACACTTGAGTATTTTGTCGTTGATAATATGGCGATTTCAGCTGACTTTAATAAATTGTTTTATATGTTGTTGATCTAATATTTCTTTATGTTTGGTTTTATTTTAATAAATAATGTTATTTTATTGTTTACTGTGTTCTAAAATGTTTAACTGTGGAATTCATCCTCCAAAACCAAGGCCAATCGCTCGGGCCAAAGACCACTTAAACAATAGTGATCTTCACGCTATCGCTACGGCGGGGCTTAACTGACCCTGAGCGTAACAATCTGGTGAACCAGCGGTGGGATATTCGTGAACATAATGTTCTATTATATTTACGGATAAAGAAACGAACCTTAGACCCCAAAATTAACCTTCAATTCGTATACAGTAAAAATCTATATTTTTTTTTTCAATCGGGAAGATAAGAGTCACATTGGTACTAATGAATAAACTATGTCTTTTAAAACAGAGGAGAAACCAGAAATTTTTCAACTTTGGGACATTATTAATAACTGGCTTCAGGTTATTTTATTTTTTTCTTCAAATGTTGGGCATAATTAATGGTTTTTGTCAATGGGTAATTTTTTTTATATATACGGCAAATTTTGGTGTTGTTAATGTTTTTTTCCTCATAGAGATGTTTTTTTTCTTACAGTCAGACATCTATATATTTTTCTCTAGGTTATGTTATGTGTATTATTTTCAGAACTTGATTTTTTATTTAGGATACACATAGAGTTTTGGTTATAGATAATTTTGATGATTTTGACAAAGTTTTTTTTCAGTCAGATGATATTTTTTTTTTGTTTGTTAACCTAGGTTATGATATTTTTTTTCAGAATATTTGTAGAGTGTAGTAATGAAATTGATTTAATATTTTTTTTTTGTGGTAATTAAGGCAATATCTCATTCACTATTAATAATTGTACGTTGATAATGACATATTTTATTATTTCGTCTATCTGGAAGGCGTGGCAGGATAAAATGTATACATAAATCATTTCTGAAAGCATCACCACGAGAGATAAGCCCAAGGGATCATAGGTTGCTTTTACACGCCATTAGATTGAATTTTTTTCTTATTGCGAAAAGGGTAATAAATTTGAGCAAACAAGATGGCGGACACATCCTACATTTACGCCACTAATGCACTAAATACTTTTTGTACTATGTAAACATTTATTTTTTTTATTTATTCACGTAAAACACGATCTTGGATATCTTACTGAATCATGGATAGAGGTAGGGTACGAAAAATTAATTTATGGTTTATTAACTAGGTAATTTGTTTGTTAGGATAAAGAAATGGGAAGTTGGCTGACGTCTATTATTAAGTTTGCTTGCAGAGTGGCAACGATGACTACAGAGCCATCTAACGGAGGCTATATTAACCATTACAGCCACTCCGTATGAAACTAACCCTAATCCATCTCAACCAATTAAAATTCTAATTATATTCGGGCTAATAATCAAAAATATTATTGACATTACAAATAAAAGGACAAGAAAAATAAATCGATTAATATTTAAGTCCCCATGTAGCAAGTCGTGCATCCACACTGGGACCTTTTCACTAATACTAGTTAGGTAATTAATCTTGGCCCACGTAAGGCTCAAGGAACCGCATTATAACTTGCAAAGAAATGAGTGATTTATATTGGGAAAATAAATAAGTTAAATCTAATAATAGGACTATAAATAATTTAATTACAAAATGATAACCGAAAACTAGCAGGAAAATAGTTAGGGAATTGGAATACATAAAAATCAGAGGATTGGAAATAAAGTAATAACAGTGGTAAAATAAAGTAACATATTCCCCCTACCGGAGGTCTTGAGGTATTGGGACGTTAGGGCTCCCAATATTTCTAGACAATCGGCACCTAATGTCAGCCGGGTTATCAGCCCTGCGTGACGGCCGCCCCTTCCCCAGAACAAGCGTCTGGTACTCATTTCAGTTAGAGGCTGAATCGACTCCCGGGCCATAGTGCCACCAGAAGGTTTGGATCAGGTTAAAAATCCTAAACCCACCGGGACTTGAACCCGCGACTTTTCGGCTTGTAGCGCAGTGCTTTAACCACTATGCTAGTAGAATAAATAATCATACGAAGTATATCAAAGTAATTTTAAACACTATTAGAGTTAAACCACCTACCGTGCGACCATGACAAGGCAGGGCATGAGCAAATAATACCGATTTCGTTGCTGAAATTGTTATCCTAGGATATTTTATGGTAAAGACGAGCACCTTATAATATGTAGGAACGTTTTTCAGTTAAAAATCGAGATTTAGACAAAAAACAGAGAGAACTACTAACTGAGTGGTTTAAAATTAATAATAATAATAAACACAGTATCATAATAATAAGAATAATAATTAAAATAAACCTAGTAAATAATATTGTGGCAAGCACAGTGGCAAGGCCCACCCTAGCTATACACTGGCGATACAGGAAATAGTATTTTTTTTCCGAATAATAAAATATGGACTCACCATAGTGGAGGAATGCGAAAAACAGCCATCTTGAGAACAATTTCTTTTGAGAACTTAAACACGTTCTGCCTTTACATGCACGAAGACTGAGTGTCTATTAGGAGGTCACATAACAGTAGATTTTAGCAAGGCTCTGGAATGTGATTATTTTGGGAGGTGAAAGTTAGATTATCCACATAAATAAGAACTCCAAACAGACTGCATTAGGAATATGAACAAAATTTATACTATTTGCATTTACAGGGAAATAAATATTATTTTTTCTTGACTTCAGAAAGCGGACTTAAAATAAAGGAGTGATAAAAATGAGTAACCACTTAAAGACCCATGACATTTCAGGAAATAAAAGTGGCATGTATTAGCAATCAGAGGGATTCTAGATTTGAAAACCCAGAGTATGGAAAAGGGGCATGGAAAATTTAGGATGAAATAAACGAGAACTCGATCAAAGAGGGGAATGGAGATTTAGCGCAATAAAGCAAAGCAGGCACCACACACCTCCCTAAAGTAAATAACATTCGACTCATGGAAGGGAAGACGACCGAACTTCAGGTTAAATAATAGCTTAAAATAATTTTTTGGTTAACCTCTCATGCGGTGTTGAGAGATTTACAACAATTCCGGCGGGCGCATCCTGTGAAGGGCTCGACTACAGTATGAGGCGTTTCTAAATCATAAGTCAAGTTTAAATCTTGAGTAAAGTCATAGAGGCTAGCGCAATTAAGGAAGGACTCGCTTGATCCGTAATTCAGATTAAGGTTTCGGAAACGGAAAGAATGGAAATTCTGAATAAATAAGAGAGAGCTCGAACAGAAGAGGGGAATGGAGACTTGGCACAATCGTAGAACTCCGCTAGTGAGAAATACGGAGTAGAGGCAGAAACAAGATGCTTGCAGAAGTGAATAAAAAGGATAGACTTATTCCCATAAAAATGTTTCTTTAGGCTTTATCATTATTTTTGGTGGAAATTAGGATACTTGACAAACAGTGAGATGTTTTATCCGATCTAGTAGAAAGTGAAAGTTCAAATGGGAACCCAGGGGTTACACAAAATACTATTACTGAGTATGACACAACAAATAATACACTCTACCGGCAATGGTTCCTGCTGGAATGGACTGGCTTGGAAAAGATTGAAGTGTCTAAAGACGTCTAGACTCTGACCTGCAGGCTCGTTCCATGTCAGTTAGGACTACTGACCAGTCGAGAAGTAGACACACACACACACACACACACACACACACACATGGGATATGACATATTACGATAATAGATGAAAACTAGATCGCTTAAGACTCTTCATATTTAGGCCTACGAGGGATAATAAGAGGATAGGCTACAACTTAGGTCAATCTTGGCTAGGTAACTTTAGACATACACACACAGAGATAAAACATTTACCTAATCGCACACAGAGATACAAGTTGGGAAGGACTAAGGACCCTTTTGGAGAGGCTTTTGCCCTCGACAATTTGGCGAGTTGCCTGAACACTTCGCCAAGGAGCTAGGGAGAAAGCTAGGCAGGTGCAAGTCGGAAGGTGGGACACCCCCGTTATGACATGATCTAGAGAGAGAGAGAGAACTCCAAAATGATCTTGGGGCACTGGCCATAAAACCTTGCCGGCTTGGCACTGACGTTAGGGACCATATGGAACAGCATCGTTTAGGAAGAGATAGGCATCCGAGAAACTAGAGCACTAAGCAAAACGGGCAGAGAGACCCACGAGAAACAGAAGCAATCACGGGCAGAGGGACCCACAGAAACAGTAGTGATACCCGGGTTTAGGGAGTGATGAGGGCAATAGTAGGATCACCATCAGAAGAGAATCGTATCAAATCCACTCCGATGATGAGGCCGTCGTCCGATGAGCTCAAGAAGGCTCTCCCTAAGATTAACGTCGAAATCGAGATTCTAAGGCAGCAGGATGAGAGGGGTGGGGTTAGGAATGACTCGAGTCACTGTCGACCAGGAGTGGAACTAGCTGTCCTCTCCCTTGAGGCCGAGCCCGAACAATAGTCGAGTCACCAAGTTGGGAGGCAGCCCATTCCTGGTCCTCAAGGTCGCGCCCGACGAATTGGCTAACCCACCCCAAGGATACAAAACGTAGGGAAATTCTGGAGCGACAGAATTAGAGGGTGTGTCAGGAAGGAACCGAGTCACTGTTGACGAGGATGGAAGCATCCCGGCCTCCGCCTCGTGGTCGTGCAAGGTAATAACCGAGTCACCGATGTCGGAGGTCGAGCCCATTCCTGGTCTTCATGGTCGTTGCGCGGTGAATTCGCTGGCTCACCTGGCTTTATTTGCAAGAAATTAGGAATACACGAAGCACGAAAAGAAATAGCCAGGGGTCTATCCAGAGTCGATAATGATGCCAGGAAAACCGCGATGAGAAAGCCGTACGCACACATAGAATATGGTCATAACGAAGAGACAACGAATACTAGTCAGGGATATCAGAAACGTTGGGACACTAGAGAAGAATACAAAAGGAAACACACATACATACGATTGTGCGATCGACGAGTAGAGCCAAGAGAGACAGATTGACCTAAGTAGGGATATTACATACCAAGAGAGGTTAAACGCATAAGGTAGTACATAAAGGGAGATCACAGGAATTAGAAGTTAAACACATAAGGATAGTACAAGAAATTAGAGGTTAAACACTTAGGGAAGTGATGAAATTAGAGGTTAAACTCGTAAGGAGTACACGAAATTAGAGGTTAAACACATAGGTTGTACATGAAATTAGAGGTTAAGCTCATAAGGAGTACACGAAATTAGAGGTTAAACACATAGGGTAATACAAGAAATTAGAAGTTAAACACATAAGGATAGTACAAGAAATTAGAGGTTAAACACATGGGGTTGTACACGAACTTAGAGGTTAAAACCATAGGTAAGATAGGGAATAAGTCTACACGTATGAGACCAGGAACTAACTCAAAAACGTATATGGAAATTAAGAGGAAAATAAAGAGGTAGGAGATGACAAAAGGGAGAGGTTAAACCCATGGGTAAAATGGGGACCCAAGACACGGAATAAAGTCCACGCATAATCAGGAGTAATGTAAAAAGTTAAATACAGAAATTCAAGAGGACGAATGAGATATTGCCGAACGAACGAATTAGGAAGGACTTAAGGAAACAACACCACTTAGATTTTTTATTGAGTTAACTATGTAGGCTGTAGAACGGGAAATCGACAGATATGTTAGAAACGAGAGAATTTAAGATGCAAAGACGCATCCCGGATAGAAGAAAGGAAATGCTCTCAAAATCAGGACCTCACGAGGGAATGATATACGGAATTCAGGTTACAAGTCGTACTAAGTAGTATTTACATCTTAAAGCCCTAGCGATTTATGTGTAGGCGAGCACACTCGATCGAACCCAGGACTCTAGAGAGGGAAAAGCAAAATTAAAATTTTAACCAAGCAATGGAAAGTTTTGAAAACAAGCGGTAAAATACGGTAAGATACTGAACATTTTTTGAAACCCGTGAAACCTGAATTGCAATAAGGGCGTAAATGATTCATGAGAATCATATTTCCAGAAACATAAGAGCATTCCCTTTTGCAAATTGAGGCTAGCTATAAGGGACAGATAGGGACATGGGTGCACGTAATAAACAAAAACTAAATGATACAATGTAGATAACAATGAGACCTAAAGCCAGGACGTCTAGTAAGCAGGGTTCGGAATATAGTATCGGAGATAAGATGGCTGAACAATGAAGCATCTAAGCGATGAGGGTAAAATGACCATTTTATGACAAGGAGTGATAAAAAAAATTGCGGACCCATGTAGAGCGGGATATCCTCCAAACCAGTAATCGATGTTTAAAGTATCCTCCCAGGTTCTAACTAATGCCCTAAGATTTCAGAAAAAAAAAGGAAAAACTACCAGCTTCTCGCCTGGACCTGCGGCCACCACCACGACACTTCATGATGGGAGCAAGATTAAGAGGGCCAGACTCACGGCGCACCCTGTACATCTGAGGACGAGAACCGCAGCATAGAGCTGCCAGGACCAACTACCTCCTGTACACCTGAGGACGAGAGCCACAGCATAGTGCTGCCAGGACCAACTACACATCTCGTGACGGAGCATAAGATGGGTGAATGTCCAGACTCGCAACCAGCTAAAGCAAACACCTCACGAGCAGTAAAGAACAAACCCAGGCAATTATAAAAAATAATAACTATCTCCAACGTCATCATTGGCCTAACATCCTTCATTCCAAATGTTTCCTATAGATGAATCAAGAAAACAAACTCCACGTCAAGATTAATTCCTATCAAACCCTTCACAAGCTCTCCTTGGACCTAACTGGGGTTTGTTTAAAGAAACTAGGCATAACCAAATCAAAGGCCTACCTGGACCAACGGCAGCTGAAAATGATCCACGAACTCGATCATTAGAACATCGCACCCTCCATCGAGGCAAGCAGACACGAACCCTGACCTCCAAGCTAGCCACAGCAGACACAGCAGTTCTGATATTTTTTTTAAAATTAGAACTTTCGAAGTGAAAAACAAAAAAAGAAACGCAATTTTGTTAAGTGCGTCGGATGTGAATTAAAGTGATAGTGCGTCGTTTCAAAAGAAACCACAAGAAGGTTTAAACAAGGAAGAAGGACGGAGATGAGAAGCCATTTTTAGTGAAAATGTTTTTATAGTGTCGATATTTTTTTCTTTCAAGCCAGGAAGACATGTTATATTGTAATTTTTTTAGAAGAAGTATAGTGTTCTCACTAAGTAAACAGATCTTACCGATATTACGACACAATTAAGGGTATCCGGGGCAATTAGCAAGATAAAGACGATCTAACCTCTTAGACTGAGAACAAAATACTTCCAGGTTACAGATGAAATCGCCAATTGAGGACGTCAGTTCCACTCCCACTTAAAGTCAAGTTAATAAGATAATGTCAAGACAAACCCCCGAGAGGTGAGAGATATCCTGTAAGGAAAAAAAAGACTTTCGGTTTTTCAACCCTACAGTCTTATTTAGGGGGGGGGGAAATGTTATGCCAACACTAGGGCCTAACTGCCATAATAATAAAATACTATAAAAAGCCGATAAAGGATAGACACATATACATGTGTATTATACCAAAAAGTAGGGCATAAATATTCACCTTTTAAATGCGGATTGAAGACTCAATCAAAATATACATAAGAGTTTTATAGATAAAAAACTAAGGAAAAATTATTATAAAATGACTATTTCACATCAATATATTTTTCAATCAATGAAGACACACTTACGAAATCTTATATAATATGAAAAACAACTTGTTAGTTTCAACCAAATAGGAAACTCTTACGAAAACTTATATAACCCAAACACATTAGGATAAGAAGTTAAAAACACCTTATATAACTTGGCCATGAAATAACTAAGAATATTACTACAGATGGGGCAAGAAAATAGGGTTTCCATTAGTTTTAGGGGATGGTGAAAGGTAAAGATAATAATATAAAAGCCCGGATTTTTAGTGGAAAAAGTCAGAACGGCGGCGGGACCGAACGCGGTCCCCCGGCAGGGGAGGCAGCTCTACATTGGTAATATAAATCTTTTTATCATTCTTTAATGGTCATTTTTTCAGACATAGAATTAATTAAAGGACCAAATGGTCCAAAGAACTTAGAATAATGAACAAAGTTGAATATTTTATAATGATTATTTTCTCTCTCTGAATTTTAACACTTGAGTATTTTGTCGTTGATAATATGGCTATTTCAGCTGACTTTAATAAATTGTTTTATATGTTGTTGATCTAATATTTCTTTATGTTTGGTTTTATTTTAATAAATAATGTTATTTTATTGTTTACTGTGTTCTAAAATGTTTAACTGTGGAATTCATCCTCCAAAACCAAGGCCAATCGCTCGGGCCAAAGACCACTTAAACAATAGTGATCTTCACGCTATCGCTACGGCGGGGCTTAACTGACCCTGAGCGTAACAATTCTCAATAAAAACGAAACAGAAATCACAATTAAGACCAGAGTTATAACCTAATATGTGATGTGTGACTGACTGACTACATTCTGTGACTGACTGACACATCTGAATTTTATTAAGACTTTAATATTGTTGAGCTGCAAATATCATACAAATATTACAAAATAATATAAAATTATAATAGATAAGTCCACTGCTGTGGTCACGCAGCGGGCCCGGGTTCGATCCCCGGTCGGGACAGTTTTTCTGGATGAGGTTTTTATCGGGGTTTTTCCTCACCTGTAAGACAAATGTCAGGAAAACTTTAAGGCCCAAACAGTCCCCAAAACCATATGGCCATCATCATCCTTACCATCATCATCTTCATCATCCTTCAACGGTGTAAGCAACGGGAAGCTATCACATCTACAGTTCCCTAGTAAAGCTGCAAGCATAGCGTGAAAATGCTATGATTGCAGTGAAAGACCTGCCCTCGGGCAGAATTACTATGGATGGATAATAGATAAAAAGCGATAATATGGAAATGAATAAAGAACTTCACTCCTTTTATCATGTATAGGAAATGTACAATTTGATATGCTGTAAAAATATTAAATAAATACTGTAATATATTTAACTTGGTTACCAATAATCATTTTAAATTTCACAAAATAAAGAAAATATTAATTTCTTAACAACAAAGGTCCTTCTCTGTAGTTAAATATGTCTAATATGAGTATAATTTTATTACATCCATATTAACTGATTAAAATTTATCTGATGCTGTTAATAGATTGAACCATTGAAATACATAAAAATGCCGATATGGAATTTGCAGTGTTCATTCCAGAACACTAAAATTTCATCTGTAAAAAAGTATATCATCGAAAAAATTACTCCTGCGCCAATTTCAAAATTTTCACATCAGTATGACATTTTCATGGAATTACTCTACATTTAAATCCTTCCGCTGACTGCCTTTTAGCTCAAATTGTCACATAAGAAGGGCCAGTAATTATTTTACGAAACAGCTCAGCCGAACAGTCTGCCAGATTTCCTAAACCATGTTTATGTTAATACACAGCGGAGTCCAGCAAGCAACTGACTGCATCATGCGTATTAGCAATATAAATGAGGGGACAAAAAGTCAGTCAGTCACGGGACTCCAGCGGGAAAAATAATTACTTTACAAGAAAATGTCTTCAATACATTTTTGTTAGTTGTGTACCGATAACATAGAATCCAAGAGGAAATTTTAATCCATCAATTATTATGTTGCATACAGTAATTTTTATCCGTTTTCTGTGACTGACTGACCATAACTTACAGTTAACAACTATAGGACACATTTAAGATATATAGAATATTAGAATGCAATTGATATTGTTTCATTTACGACCAAGGAGGACCAAAGCATGGTTTAAAAAAGATTTTGTGAAATAAAACGAATTCATACGACCAAATCATTAAACAAGAAATTGGTAAAATTTTGCATATTTTTTCAGGTTTGGAATATGACTAGTTCTACCGCTATTATTAGATTAAAATAATACACATTTGAAACATTTTCTTACAGAATTATAAAATTTGATATTTACAGATATATATTACATCAACAAAATTATTCCTGCGTCAGTTTCAAAATTTTCACCTCGGTATGACATTTTCATGGAATCGCTCTATTCTAATTTGTCTTAATTAGAAGACTGGATATGAGGTGAGGTATAAAACATTTAATTTGAGTCTTAAATTAAACCTCATAATGATTTTTTGCTATGAAAGTTCAATATTCTAATGAGTAGCCTATTTACCTTGCATGTAAAATTGTTTTAAATTGCACTACATCTATCATCATTAATTTTTATTGAAAAATATCAATGGGCAATTTATGTCGGCCATCTTCACAAATAAAAAAGTCTCATGCAAGAACTGATAAACTAAGTGAATTCCTCAACAAGTCCAATTTTGCTGTTTATGGAATATTTGTTTTGTTAAATTGTAGAAACTCAATTTCTCATGCCAGCTTATTTATATTATCACATATGTTAGACCACAGTGAAAATAGTGTTTTTTTATTGCAGGTTTCAGGTAAATCCCCACTTCCAACAGTCAGATTTTGCTGATTTTTTGAGAATACCTTCATTTTTTTATTTTAATAGTATATTTTGTTGTGAATAATTGAAAATTGCAACTGCTAGAGTGGTTTTTAAATGTTTCATGTAGACCCAGTTGTCCAAACTCAACCTTACTTTTTTAAATTGATTATTATATACCAAGTTTGGTTCTGATAAAACAAAAATATCAGCTGATAGAGCATTAATGAATAAATATATATATATATATATATATATGTGTGTGTGTGTGTGTGTGAATGGAGAAACTACTTAATAGTGAGCTACATGATGTGTATAGGAAGCCAGATATAATAAGAACAGTTAAGTCTCATAGACTGTGATGGGCAGGACATGTGGCACGAATGGGGATGACAAAGGTGCATAGAAGCTTCTTGTAGGAAAACCAGAGGGAAAACACCCAGTTGGTAGACCAAGAATGAGGTGGGAGAATAACATTATCCATGATTTGAGGAAAATGGATTATACAGGGGATGATTGGAAAATGTTAGCTCAGGATAGGCATGTATGGAGAGTTTAGTCCGCACGACAATGAACCTATGGGTTTGATAGAGCCAGTGAGTTAGTTATATATATATACATATATATATAAGCCCTTGAGTATTAACATGGGCCATGTTTGTCACATTTTGAGAAAACTGAAATTTTCTTTTATATACTGGTTTAAATAACTTATTAATTATTATAAATAGTATAAATAATAAAACAAATTTCTTTATTTCTATGAACAATTGGTAACACTATAAAATCCAATTATAAACATATAAATACTCTTGAGCTATCAATAGATGTGCTCACTTGTAAATAAACCAAAGTGGACATGGTCCATTTTAATATTCAAGGGCTCATTTATAAATTTTGGTCATGGTCATTTTTGGTATCCAGTGGATAGGAACAGTGAAAATCTGTAAACATTTTTCAAAAACATTTTCACATAAATATCCTCAATAGCTTCTTTTCTATTGTAATTTGCTAAAATGTATAAAGAACATTCTGGCAATAAAAGATGCATGGGAAGACCGACAAAGAAGTGCGAGGAGGATATTGAAGGGGATATGAAGGAAATGGGTGTGGGAATGTGGAGAAAACTTACACAGGATACAAGAGAGTGGGGTACAAGTTATTATACAGCAGGATCTGGTACTTCAAGGACTTTAATGTCACAGGAAGACGAAGAAGATCTTTACAAATATTATATTTTAATGTTTTTATTATTCATTTCATACATCTCAATGATGGATAAATTATATTTGAAGAGAAAAATTATATGCTCAAACTGGGGTTTGAACCCAGGACCTTTTGCACTCTAGGCAAATGCTCTACCAACTGAGCTATCTGAGAAACCCCAATCTAAATGCAAATTCTTCTCTTATATATGCTGTAATTCTCGTGCACCAAATGCTGTGAAGCCGTTTCTTCTATCTTGCAAATGGTGGCTTCTTTATTAAGAAGATCTTTAATTTGGAATTTTACATTACATTATAAAGTCAGTATGGATTCTTTCGATGTTTTTATTATTCATTTCATACATCTCAATGATGGATAATTTATTTTTGAAGAGAAAATTTATATTCTCAGACTGGGGTTTGAACCCAGGACTTTCACATTCTAGGTGAATGCTCTACCAACTGAGCTATCTGAGAAACTCGTATCTAAACGCACATTTTTCTCTTATATACGTTGTTAATTGTTTAGATGGAGTTTGTCAGATAGCTCAGTTGATAGAGCATTCACCTAGAGTGCGAAAGGTCCTGGCTTCAAACCCAAGTCTGAGCATATCATTTTTCTCTCCAAATATATTATATTTTAATCTGAGATCCAAACAATCTGAATGATGTCATAATAACATCACTAATAAAATAACTTTACCTGCTATGGGTTCTGCATTGGATGGATATATGGTATTAATCTGGTCTATTTTCAATTGACACGTCACTTTAGCAGACCACTTTGCATAGATGATATATTCTTGTATTGCGCACAGAGAGGAGAGTAGGATGAATGTATGCATTTGTTTGTCTAGTGTAGTACAAAGTGTGTTGTATGAGGCCCTATTATGAAGCGAAGGGATACGGTAAAACACAGTGCTGGCACATGGCCCACTCCTATTGCCTGAATAGTGTAATTGGCATCACACTATCATATAAAGCTAGAGGTTTCAGGTTCAAATCCCAGTTCAGGCGTTAATTTTTATTTTCAAATAATAATTTGTTCATCATTGCGAATGTTGTATTTAAATTATAACATTGAAATATTAAGCTTTATTGCTATAATATTTGTGTAAAAATTCTCATAAAAACATCTTCTTGATTTAGAAGCCACCACATGGTGTTGGGAACAATGGCTCCCTGCCTTGGGCAATAAAAGAATTGTATATGAGACAAAAAAAAATGTTTGTTGGATGTCTGAATAATGTAATTGGTAGCACATAAGCATATAAAGCTAGAGGTCTCAGATTCAAATCCCAGTTAAAGCATTAATTTTTCTTTTCAAATAATAAAGGACAGTGTGCTGATGGAGTTATTTTTCTTCATAGCTCTACAAACCAACAAATGACTGGTTTCCCTCACAACAGACTTTCATTGCAGAGTTTGCATTTTCTGCCCAAACAAGTCCAAAACTAATGAAAATGAGTTGATGACATTTTTGGTATAATTTTAAAGCAATTAATTTTATAAGAATGAATCTCTGTTGTCTTTGGTACAAGTTGAAAGTAATTACTTTGATTGCTATAATTAAAATGGCTAAACTTTACAACCTGTGACGGGACTCTTTTAATTCCTTCATAAACTCCTGTAAAATTTTATTCTTAGGGTTTCATTTTTCAAATTATTTCCATCATTTACAATGATTTTTACATTTTTCTAACGATCATTTTAATATATTTTTCTATGATATTTAACTACATACATAGCATGAAGACATGGCAGCCATATTGATTTTAACAAATATTCTATGCAACAACAAAGATGTGTTCCAGTGCAGCCAATGTAGAGTGTGCACTAATTAACTGTACACATTACTTCAGAATTTCAGAACTTACTATTTATTTTTGGGCATTGCATTCTTTCAGAAGTTAGAGTGCTTAAATTGCTTTTAGGTTTGTTAAGTATCGTGTATATGTTGGCCTACATCCCGTGATTCCACAGTGTAAACTGCTTCATGTTTATTGACGCATGAGCATGGTGTATGATTGGAACTTAGACAAATTTTTCACATCACATATTGTAAGGTATTTCCATTAAAACTGTACCAAAAATACCACAAACTCACCCTACAATACTTTGGACTTACCTGGATTTGGACACAATCTCCACCATTGTCCTCTATGATTACCTTTCATTTTCCAGTTATTCAGTCCCAAACTTGCCTCAGTGTTATCCATCCATCTTTACCATGGTCATCCTCTCTGCCTTCATCCCTTCATCAAATATCATTTTTGGAAGTATTGTACTGTGTGTCCAACCACCTTAGTCTTAGCAATTTGACAAAACTCACAATATTGCTGTTGGGATTGAATGCCTAAATTATGTGTAATGATGAGTCTAATGAAGTAGAATGATGAGTAATTAGATAAAGTTGTGTATAATATTTTATAGATAAGGAATAGTAGATTGTTCTATAATTAGGAATAAAAAGTTATGCAGGTTGGTATGTTATCAGGGGTAAAGCAGAATTTTAATATTATCCATCCATCCATAGTAATTCTGCCCGAAGGCAGGTCCTTCATTGCAATCATAGTATTTTCATGCTATGCTTGCAGCTTTACTAGGGAATTGTAGGTGTGGTAGCTTCCCGTTGCTTTCCACACCGGTGAAGGATGGTGATAATGATAAGGATGATGATAATGGCCATATGATTTCGGGGACCGTTTGGGCCTTAAAGTTTTCCTGACATTTGTCTTACAGGTGAGGAAAAACCCTGATAAAAACCTCACCCAGAAAAACTGCCCCGACCGGGGATCGAACCCGGGCCCGCTGCGTGACAAGGTAGCACGCTACCTCGAGACTTTA
Source organism: Diploptera punctata (assembly GCA_030220185.1). Classification (NCBI taxonomy): domain Eukaryota; kingdom Metazoa; phylum Arthropoda; class Insecta; order Blattodea; family Blaberidae; genus Diploptera; species Diploptera punctata. The sequence goes on from JASPKZ010009790.1 coordinate 3,605,785, forward strand.
ATATTATAATAAATATAAAAGTTATTTTATAATTCTTTTAATATTTAAATATAACTTAAATAAATAAACTCATCTAAATAATTCATTGTTGGTTATTGTTGAATAAAAATGTCTTAGTAACAAGTAAAGAAATTGTACTACATAACGGTTTTTGTAAATAATGCTTTTAAATTTTGTTTTAAGTCATTGTTGTCAAATTATAAATCCTTCTGTTATAACTGTAATAAGGACACCTGCTTAACTTCATATTCTTAAATGAAAGTAAACTAAACTCTGATTGGATGTTAAAACAATTAACTTTCTTATTTAACAAATCAAATTAAACCTTATATTTAAAGAACTATTAACCAATAGAATTTACGAGTAAATATAACATAATGTGATGTAATAATGTTCTTTAAAATTATAAAAGAATTACACTATTCATTATGCATACAACTTTCAACAAAGATAGAAGAAGAAGAGATCTCCTGATAAAATGTAATATTTAATACAAAAAGAATAATTGATTTAAAGAAAATAATTTAATTTTAATTGATGGTGAAGAATAATACCATCTACATTTACTTAATCTGCTGGGAAATTAAGAAGTGAATAAATTTGCAATTAAGGTAGAATTTTTTATCACTCACCTCATATTGTTCTTCTTATTTGACTATAAGGTGAGGTGAGTGATAAAAAATTCTACCTTAATGAATATACTTCATGTGAGAATTCCTAAAATAAGTAAATTTGCAATTATTTCTACAAGAAACATTTTTTTAGTAATTTTGAAGTGCTTTCCTATCCAGTGTACCAACTTCCGACCCTAAGAAGAGAATCTGGCTCTACCGAAAATCAAACCCAACCTGAACCAGTAATTCTTTTTCGGGACACAAAATCCTTCTTCAAAATGTTACTACATTTGGCATGAAGAGAGTTACTTCTTCAGGGGTTCACATTATTTTTCATTAATTTTCCTTGTGCTATAATACAAAATCATTTCTATACAAATTTTGTTGTTTACTTTTCAAATTGTCAGTTATCTCTTGCACATAGTTGTATTATATACTAATTACAGTGATAGCCAAAGGAATGATGTACGTAGAATATAAAGCGTTTTCAATAAAGCCATATATGAGCCAACAATTGACTATTACAAAGATAAATACCAATTAGATAGTATAACTGTCACAGGATTGATGATCGGGGCAAGAGGTACTATACCAGGATTCTTAGCTACATTTTGGAATTTCTTAGATTTGGACAGAGTGTATCTTTCTAAAATTGCCATCACTGCCATTAGAGGATCAATTTAAATTTTAAGAAACCATCTTTACAAAATATTTACTTTATAGTATGTATACTTCAATTACAATTTGAAAATTTTTAAATGTATTTACAAAATGTATTTCATCAATTTTGAAAATTAATTGTCTGTATCACTTTGTCCTTGAGGCAATCCTCTAATGAGGAAAGTTGTATATAATAATAAAATGAAGATTATGTCTTTATGAAAACTTCTGTTACACTTCACTTAATTATATTATTTTTGGTCTGGACATCTTACCTCAATATTAATGTTGATTTGTTCTTGGACATGTTTCAAAACAATTCTCTGTTTTATCTTCAGCTTTCCCAGACTGGGAAAGCTGAAGATAAAACAGAGAATTGTTTTGAAACATGTCCAAGAACAAATCAACATTAATATTGAGGTAAGATGTCCAGACCAAAAATAATATAATTAAAATAACCTCAAAATATAACTTCCTAAAATTAAATATTATATTACTTCACTTAATATTTATATTCATGAGATCTATAAATTATTGATAATATAAAAAACACTAATAATTAACTGCACAATGAATCTTCTTTATTATAATTAAGAATCATCAATCAAGTTTATAAAGATGATATACTTTGTTCTGTAGAGAACATTATATTCATTTTCATCATAAGATACTGCAACAACTATTATCCTGTAAAAGAAATTTAAAAAAAATTAGAACATATTATTCCATTTAATACAATGAATCAGAAAAAAAAATGTTTACATTTCACCTCATAAAACTCTGTGATTTTGATAGGACTGGTTTCTGGAGCCATTCCTCCTATTCTCAACCAAAACTCAGACATTGAAATTTTGTCATTACCATCAACTTCCAAACTGCCATTTTATGTCAATTTGATCAACTTTGAGATTAAATTTTCCTCGCTAGGAACTTCTATATTTATTCTTATGAGCATGTATCTTTTCCCAAACTGTTAATTCCAAAGGTTTCTCTAAATGATTAAAAAATTTAGTTTCTTTTCTAATTTAATTTTGTGATTCTCTAGCAAGTGAAAGAAGAAGAATGAAAATGACATACATATCAATGCTGGCAGAGGATAGTGTCATAGTTCTCTACAAATGAACCTAATAGTTTTTTGACAATAACTTATCCAGATTTAGGTTAAAATGCTTATAACTCACCTCATATCCAGTCTTGTAATTATACCAGTTTCAAAGCTTAGGCAGCTTCATCTTCAGCAATTTCTTCTTGACATAACACCAGTCGACAAGAAATTACTGAAGATAAAGCTGCCTAAGCTTCGAAGCCGGTATAATTAGAACACTGGATATGAGGTGAGGTATAAAGCAGTTTAATTTAAATCTTAAATTAAACCTCATAGTGATTTTTCCCATAAAAGTTCAATAGTTTCTCCTTTTAACAATTATTTATGAACTGCAGCTAATTTCTTTTTCACAAAAAAGAAAATGTATAATTTAGAAAAAAAATTATTGTACATTTTCTTGTTCACTTAAAAACATATTTTTTATTTAGATTTTAGTTTTTTTGAACAATTCTGTTAGCTCTAGGAACAGAGCCCAATCCAGAGGCATTAACTACTATGGCATGAATCCAGGGAGTATTGTAGTTGGTAAGATAGTTTTGAATGTGGTAAAAATAAATAAATTAATTAATTAATTTAAAAAAATTACAATTTAAGGCAAGTGTGAGTATTTTTATTAATTTTAAAAATATTTTTATAACTTTACTACCAACTTTTATAAGATTCATGATATGTTCCGTTGAGGTATTATTCAAAATTAAAGTATAAAATTATGGAATATTCACCTAAAAGGTCCGTCTCCTCAACTTTATTAGTTATTTAACTGTAGCGCTTTCGGGACTAGTCCCATCATTGGCAGGATTCAAAACTGGTGTTTAACTGAAGATCTGGTAGAGTGGGTTACACTTACTGGGTTCATTTTCATTTATCAGATGGTCGTTGTTGTGAACTGCTTTCAAAATTTCCATCTCCTTGAGTACGTTTATCTTTGCTTGGATTATTTTCTCTGTGCTATACTGTTAGGGTGTTTTCAATATTTAACATGTGATGTCTTTCATGGACTATTTAACTCATGCCCCAAATGGGAGTCAATGACCAATCACGTTTCAATGATTTCTGTTTTACAACCAATCAGAGTCGTGTTTCACCAAATATTTATCAGTGTTATAATTACCATATTAAAGAAAGCTCCTCCTTACAATATTGCGTTCCTTTGGCAATAAATAGTATGATCTGGTTGCAGTGATAAACAAATGAAGCAGTAGAAGCGTACCTATCGTTTCTCATTTGTTTTCAAACATCGCCGTTTACATTAAATATATAAATATTTTGAAATAACTATAGTTAAATAATGATTTGTGAGTAAACAGCTTAATTTTATTCGTTAAATAGTCCTAACAAATGCCACTCATGATTTCCAAATTCTCTAGATAAATTCACTCCTCACTTCGTGAGTCGTGAATTTATCGATAATTTGGAAATCACTCGTGGCATTACTTATGATAACGTGTTTTGCATAACTAGATTTTCCTTCTGCGTGAATAAAGTCTTGAAAATGTTCTTTAAATCTGATGTTCTGCTTGTTCTACCTATATAAAATTTGTAGCAGTCCTTACATGTAAATTTATATACTCCTTTGCTGTTGAAAATGTTATTGCTTATTATGTTGTTTAATTTGTTATTAGTTCTGTATGCTATTTTTTTACGTTTTTCCTTTAGTGTATTGGCTAATTTTGACGTTTCTTTTCCTGTATATGTAAGTGTTATCCATGTTTTCTTGTTGTTATCAGATTCTCTTTCAAGTTTAGTTATGTTAGATATATTGTTCCTTCTTTTTTGTTTATTTACGAGTTTATGATTTGTTCATTATAGCCATTGGTTTTTGCCATATATTTAATGTAGTTGAGTTCTTGAATATAATTGTCTTTGCTTAATGGAAGTTTTAACATTCTATTGATTAAGCTGTTAAATGTACTTATTTTTTGTTGAAAAGGATGTGTAGATTTTTTGTTTATGGCTAGAGCATTGTTTGTAGGTTTCTGGTAGATGCCGATTTCTAGTTTATTGTTGCATGGATTTTTTGTTATAGACAAATCTAAGTAGTTTATACTATTATTAACTTGTTTTTCCTCGGTGAAGGTGATTTTTTCATGAATTTTATTTAGGAATGAAAATGGGGATATAATTGCAGATTCCAGGAATATATTAAATAGATGGAAAAGTTACTTTAATCAGCTATTAAATGTACATACAGAACAGGACATTGAGGAGGATAATTTACAGACAGTAGAAATGCTAGTCGCAGAGCCAAGTACATTAGAGGTTGAAATGGCAATAGAAAAATTGAAGATGTATAAAGCATCAGGTTCAGATGAGATCCCAGCAGAACTGATAAAATCAGGGGGACAAAAGTTGATGGACAAGATATGCCGGTTGCTTAGTACGATTTGTGAAAAATAAGCTCTTACAGATGAATGGATTGAAAATCATACATTTTATAAGAACGGAGATAAAACTGATTGCAACAACTATAGGGGCATCTCATTACTTTCAACTTCGTACAAAATTCTAACTAAGCAGACTTACTCCTACATTGATGACATTCTAGGAGATTATCAATATGGATTTAGAAGAAACAGGTCTACAACAGATCAGATTTTTACCATAAGACAGATTTTAGAAACGAAATGGGAACATAATGGCACTGTACATCAACTATAAATAGACTTTAAAAAGCAATAGGATTAAGTTAAGAGGGAGAAGTTATACAGTATTCTCTTGCAGTTCGGAATTACTAAAAAGTTAGTTAGACTTATACGAATGTGTGTAAATGGCACAAAGAGTAGGGTGCGTGTACGCAAACAGTTTTCGGATACTTTTGAAATCCACAATGGGTTGAAGCAAGGAGATGCACTCTCTCCTCTACTATTTAATTTTGTACTAGAGGATGTCAACAATAATATAGGGGAAGGAGAAGGCTACAACTCAATGGTATTAATAAGCTGTTAGTTTATGCTGATGATGTAGTACTATTGGGCGATAGCTAGGAGATACTAAAGGACAACACGCACACACTATTGAGTAATATTAGGAAATTGGGACTGGAAGTAAATATCAATAAAAGTAAATATATGGTCACACATAGAAATACATTATATAATGGAAATGTTGCTACTGACAAATGAGGGAAATTTTGAGGAAGTGGCTGAATTCAAATACCTAGGAACAATAATCACAAACAGAAATGAGATGCACAGAGAAATTAAACATGGGCCTAATTCTGGAAATGCGTGCTATTATGCATTGTAGAGACTCTTGATGCCCCCACCTCCTTTCAAAAAACGTTAAACTAAAAATATATAAAGCTATTTTTCTTCCAGTTCTATATATGGATGCGAAACATGGACTCTTACATTAAGGGAGGAAAGGAGATTACGAGTAGTTGAGAATAAAGTTCTTAGGAAAGTTTTTAGACCAAAGAGAGATGAACAGACAGATGAATGGAGAAGACTACATAACAATGAACTACATGGTCTTTATAGGAAGCCAGACATAATGAGAACAGTTATGTCTCGTAGACTGTGATGGGCAGGACATGTTGCACGTATGGGGAATGAAAGACTTGCATGGAAGCTTCTTGTAGGAAAGCCAGAGGAAAAGCGCCCAGTTGGTAGACCAAGAATGAGGTGGGAGAATAACATTAACTATGATTTGAGGGAAGTAGATTATACAGGGAATGATTGGAAAGCATTAGCTCAGGATAGGGATGTATGGAGAGCTTTTGTCTGTGTGGCCATAAACCTACGGGTTCGATAGTGCCAGTGAGTAAGTAAGTAATATTTCTTTTTCTTTTCTATTTTTGTTGTTATATAGTACTAGTATGTCATCAACATATCATACTATCAGTTTTATGTTAAATTTGCGTATTAGTTCCTGAAAATGTTTATTTTCCAGTTCTTGTAGGAATATTTCGGCCATTTTCCAGATGTAGGACTCCCCATTGGGATCCCGTCTTCTTGAATAAAAAGTTTGTTGTTAAATTGGAAGTAATTTTGTTTTATTGTTGTTGTTATTAATTTATTTAACTGATTAATATAGTTTTCTTCAAGTTTACTGTCTGTTATTTTATGTCTTATTATGTTTGCTGTTTAATTTATCGAGATATTTGTGTAAAGGTTGTGGAGTTTCTTTTATGACTTTAGCTGCTTCATATCTAACATAATCTTTGTTAAATTTGAAGAGAAAAATTTTCGCCTAGACCGGGACTCGAACCCGGGACCCTTGGCTTTCCGTGCCAAGTGCTTTACCAACTGAGCTACCGAGGCGAGTTACGATCTAGATGCAAATTTTTCTCTTATATACGTTGTAATTCCCTATTGCCAAATGCTTTTGAAACCATTGTTTCTATCTTTGCAAATGGCGGCTTCTTAGTTAAGAAGACATTTATTGGGAATTTAACATTACTTTAAATGCTAGTAAGGCTTCTAATGATGTTTTTATTATTGATTTAACATTTCTCAATGAAAGATAAATTAAATTTGAAGAGAAAAATTTTCGCCTAGACCGGGACTCGAACCCGGGACCCTTGGCTTTCCGGGCCAAGTGCTCTACCAACTGAGCTACCGAGGCGAGTTATGATCTAGACGCAAATTTTTCTCTTATATACGTTGTAATTTTTCTCTTCAAATTTAATTTATCTTTCATTGAGAAATGTTAAATTAATAATAAAAACATCATAATCTTTGTTATTAACATCAAGTTTATTTATTGTAATTTCACTTTCAATAATTAAATTTTGTTGTGTTCTTTTTACATTATGTGTAGGAAAATTGAATTTATATCCCATTTCTATTAAATCTGTTTCCTGTTTATTGAACTTTATTTTTGTAAGGTTTGCAATACTTTTATCCTCAAAATTGTTTGATTTGTTGTTATGTTTTAAATTTGTATTGTGTTGCATGGCTTTTAATTTAGTTTACTTGTTTATTGTTTCATAACAGTATTAATATTTTCGTGTATTTGGTTTACTATGATTGTCCAACATTTACCGAATAGCATAGCGGCCTCTTGTGTGTAGTAATATAGCTGATTGTTAATGTTTTGTTTCTTTATGTATAAGAATCTGATCTCATTTTTTACCCATTGATTTCAGCTTGTTTTTGTATTTTTGTTGCTGTATTATTTCTGTTTTTATTTTAACTTTAGCAACACAATACAAATTTAAAAGCTCCATTAACAAACACTAAAGATAAACAAACTCTTAAGAACATCTCTAAAATAAAAACAAAATTTAGGAGCAATAATGTAATACACACAAAAGCCGACACGGGCAATACAATAGTTATTATGGAAAAGGAAGGATACATCAATAAAACCATACAATTTATAAAAAAAAAAATTTTTTTTAAAATTGAAAAGGATTCTACAAGAAAGCATAACAAACAAATAAAGGAAGCATTAAAATCGTGCCCTCTAATTACAACACAATCAATAACAAACATAATAAATACAAAAACAACAAATGGATAAATAATACTTCCTCACCACCAGGAATGAAAGCTCTTCCAAAAATCCATAAAGACAACATTCCCATAAGACCAGTTGTTAATTGCATGAATGCCCCTAACTATAAAATTTCTAAATTAGTAGCTCAGAAAATGAAAAATATTGTCAGACTTAAAAATCGTTATACAATATTAAGAAATCATTTGAACTAGCAGACGAACTACATAATTTAGAAAACAATAGAAATGCTAAAATGACGTTATTCGACATAAAAAACCTTTACACAAATATCCCGATAAATAAAACAGCAAACACGATAAGACAAAAACTAATAGACAGTAAACTTGAAGAAAACTATATTAATAAGTTAAATAAATTAATAACAACAACAATAAAACAAAATTACCTCCAATTTAACAACAAACTTTTTATTCAAGAAGACAGGATCCCAATGGGGAGTCCTAATCTGGAAAATGGCCGAAATCTTCCTACAAGAACTGGAAAATAAACATTATGAGGAACTAATATGCAAATTTAACATAAAACTGATAGTATGATATGTTGATGACATACTAGTAATATACAACAACGAAAATAGAAAAGAAAAAGAAATATTACAAGCCTTAAATAAAATTCATGAAAAAATCACCTTCACCGAGGAAAAAGAAGCTAATAATAGTATAAACTACTTAGATTTGTCTATAACAAAAAATCCACGCAACAATAAACTAGAAATCGGCATCTACCAGAAACCTACAAACAATGCTCTTGCCATAAACAAAAAATCTACACACCCTTTTCAACAAAAAATAAGTACATTTAACAGCTTAATCAATAGAATGTTAAAACTTCCATTAAGCAAAGACAATTATATTCAAGAACTCAACTACATTAAATATATGGCAAAAACCAATGGCAATTCAATCTTAAGTACTCTTCACAAAGAGTTTAAAACATTAATCGGTTACAAAAACATTAACAAAGGAAGATCATTTATTTTCATTTCATTATTTTCAATCATTATATTTAACAAATCATAAACTCGTAAATAAACAAAAAAAGAAAGAACAATATATCTAACATAACTAAACTTGAAAGAGAATCTGATAACAACAAGAAAACATGGATAACACTTACATATACAGGAAAAGAAATGTCAAAATTAGCCAATACACTAAAGAAAGCCGATAAAAACGTAAAAAATAGCATACGGAACTAATAACAAATTAAACATAATAAGCAATAAAATTTTCAACAGCAAAGGAGTATATAAATTGACATGTAAGGACTGCTACAAATTTTATATAGGTAGAAGAAGCAGAAGTTTCAACATCAGATTTAAAGAACATTTTCGAGATTTTATTCATGCAGAAGGAATATCAAGCTATGCAAAACACGTTATCCATGAAAGACATCACATGTTAAATATTGAAAACACCCTAACAGTATAGCACAGAGAAAATAATCCAGCAAAGATAAATGTACTCGAGTAGATAAAAGTTTTGATAGCAGTTCGCAACAACGACCATCTGATAAATGAAAACGAACCCAGTACGTGTAACCCCCTCTACCAGATCTTCAGTGAAACACCAGTTTTTTTAATCTTCCCGAAAGCGCTACAGTTAAATAACTAATAAAGTTGAGGAGATGGATCTTTTAGGTGAATATTCCATAATTTTATACTTTAACTTTATTACCGGTATGTCTATTAATTGTCTAGAAATAATGGTAAGATGTGCCGTTGGATTTTTTTTTTCAGGGAAACGTAGTATAAATTGTAGTTAAGCCACTGGCCCTATCATCAACAAAATTTTGAATACTTATACCTGAATAATGTATGGTGTTCAAATTTACCAGAAACATATTTATCAATTCAAAGTATTAGGAAGGTCCTATATCAACACTTTTACAGGAAGTACTTACGATAAAAAATAGAAATGCACCATTTATGCAATGCTAGGCATTAGAGGGTTAACATGAAATTTGATAAAATTGTATAAATGCAGTTAAGAGTCACTGACCTGTATAATCTTCCTAGTTTAAGAGATGTTAGAGTGTATAGAACCCCTTGACCATTTACAATTCGTACTCGAAATGGCTTTCCTGTAAAAGAACAACATAGAAACAATTACTAACTATGTATCTTCATCCAAGAGATTGGCTGATATTTATGGGAGGAAAAACATATGAAGGATGTTGAAAGAAGGAAAATAGATTGGAGTGAAGTTAAGGAGAGGAAGATGTGGAATGATCAGTATTGAGGAAGGCTTTTGTCCAAAAGTTGATCCCCCTGCAAACAGGATCATAAGGAAAGGTAAAGAATAAAATATTTTAATTTTATTAATAGATGCTTAAGAAAAATATTAAAAATCAAATAGCTAGAAATAATGAAATTAAACATAGGCTCAATTCTGGAAATGAATGCTATTATGCATTGCAGAGACTTTTGATGTCCCAACTCCTTTCAAAAAACGTTAAACTGAAAATATATAAAACTATTATTCTACCAGTTATATTATATGGGTGCGAAACATGGACTCTTACTTTAAGGGAGGAAAGGAGATTACGGGTATTTGAGAATAAAGTTCTTAGGAAAATTTTTGGACCAAAGAGAGATGAACAGACAGGTGAATGGAGAAGACTACATAACAATGAACTACATGGTCTTTATAGGAAGCCAGATATAATAAGAACAATTAAGTCTCATAGACTGCGATGGGCAGGACATGTTGCGCATATGGGGAATAAAAGACGTGCATGGAAACTTCTTGTAGGAAAGCCAGAAGGAAAACGCCCAGTTGGTAGACCAAGAATGAGGTGGGAGAACAACATTAACTATGATTTGAGGGAAGTAGAATATACAGGGAATGATTGGAAAGTATTGGCTCAGAATAGGGATGTATGGAGAGCTTATGTCTGCGCAGCCATGAACCTACGGGTTCGATAGTGCCAGTGAGTAAGTAAGTAAGTAAGTAAGTATAGCTAGAAATAATATCATATAAAAAACAGACCAAAAGTAAATAAAAATAATGAAACTAGATCTGGATGTGACATACATTACGGAAATATAATGGAACAGTTGAAAAAGTGGTGTTAGAATTGAATTCTCAGTGTCAAAATGGAAGAGGAAGGCCAAAACAAACAAGAATTGTACAGGACAAAATTACAAGGAAAGGGATAACTTAGATAGATGTAAAGAAAATAAGATAATGGGATCCTAGAGACACTTTGTGGTTGCCCTATGATCCAGGCTAGGAGGTGATGGCGGTGATGAATATGATATATCTTCATGGATTTTTCTTTTTATGAACTGTAACATTTTTAAATTAAAAAAAATATTTATATGCATAGGAGCTTTTGAAATTATTTTATCTTATAATAAAATTCCTCTTTACTCTCTTATAATAGCATTAATTAGTTTTACCCAGTCAGTCAGAATAACATATTATTAATGTGTTTTCTAATGACCTTGAAATTCCTGTATTTGGGTTCAAATTTTTCCTAAGCCACTAGATTATCATATTTAAATTTATCAATTCCAGATTGATTTGGATGACCATTTCCTTGTTTATTTAAAAAGGTAAAAATTGCAACATAGCCTAAGCTTAGGATTTTTAGGTGCAATTTTCATGGTATCATGCCTTGGTGCAGAGTTGCAGAATGCTTGTTGAACTGAGACTCCATTGAGGAAAAAAGTTGCTCATGGAATTTGGCCAGTATGAGACCAGTGCCCACCCAGCATCATGAGGAATTTAGTAGCTACAATAAACAGTGATTTCTGTTAAGAACACCAGCTATAATGGCTTGGAGACCCATCATTCTGACCAAATGTCATCCCTCTAGTAAAAGGAGGACGATTATTAGAGCTAGGAATTTTAGGTGCTGCACCTTAATTTTATTTTGTTACTACAATGCTAAAATTAGCTTGTCTTGCAAAGAAAACATCAAATAAATGCCCCTAAATGTGTTTTAGTTGCACCTTTTTTCAATGCTAGGACTTTTTTGCACCTTTTTATCAATGCAAGCACATTTTGCACTTTTTTAAACCTCTTTTGTCTCTTAGCAGCATTGTATTCCCAAAATAATGTGTATTTTTTTTTACATTTCTTCAAATACACTTTCAAGGGTTGGTAACGATGTGTGGTATCATGTTATCAGTCCACATCACATTAATTCCACTTTAGTGCAGTCCCATTAGGCTGTTTCTTTTAAATTAGTTTGCACCTTCTTGCACCACAATTATGCGAAAGCTATTGTTTAAGCAAGAGAGATTGTCGAGTGCATAAACAAATGTTTCAGTTCAAAATAATATTTGACTTGTGCGGTCTGCTGTTTTTCTGAGTGACCAGTATACAGTATGCCAAAACCAAATGTGAACTCCTACAAACTACGTGATTTTGTAAAACAGTATAGTGCAATTTGGAATTCAGAGTGACAGATCTGTTATGAGGTGCATTCTTTGTGATATTTCAATAACAATTGATGAAAAACACCAACAAAATCGTGTTACGCAGCATACAGGTAGTGCAAAACACAAAAAATAAGAAACTACAAAGCAGTAAATGTGTATTGTGACAACAGTTTATTGGCGAAGTGCTACCTTCTTCTAGTTTAATAAATAAAAAAGATTTAATGATACAGCAAAGACATTTGTGGCATGTGGTATTCCTCTTTCCAAACTTAACAACCATATTATGAAAGCATATTTGGAGAAATATACTGGGAAGTCTATCCCAGATGAAAACCATACCTTCAACCTCTGTATGAAGAAAAATTAAAACAGATCAGTCAAGTAGAAGGTGAAAACCAGTATATTTTACATTGGACGAAACCACTGATAGTTGAAATATTAAACTTTTTTAGATATGTTCTAAACATTTGAGTTGATGAATAATATCTGCTTTAACAGTTTTCTGGACTTGTCCTACTCAGACTTTTTAATATATGACAACATACTGAATTTTATGTCGTGAGTTACTTGATGTAACTGGTTTTGGTACTCTTTAATGATAATTCACATGGGAAATTTGCACCTTCTATTTTAAAAAATTGCACCTTTTTCTGCATCTTTTTCACCAAAATTTTGCACCTAAAATTCTAGCTCTAATGATTATCCACCTTTGTAATTGATATATTTGGGTGTGAGGGTAGCTGGTAGCCATGGGCCTTCTAAGACTATAGTGCCATGCAGATTGTTTAAAATAACTATAATAATTTTTTATCTGAATCTCAATTAATATAAATATGTTTTTATTATTCATTTCATATATCTCAATGATGGATAAATCATATTTGAAGAGAAAAATTATTCGCTCAGACTGGGACTCAAACCCAGGACCTTTGGATTTTGAGTCTCAGTCTGAGCGTATAATTTTCCTCTTCAAATATAATATAGATATACCTGTTTCATTTTCTTTTATTCTAAATCTTGTTGGCAAATGTTGACCATCTTCACCATAGACAATAAGCTGCATCAGCTCTTGGTGGGGTTGTATATCTTTATTTTCTGGATTTAACACAACATGACTGATGGTTTGAGTAAGAAGTGCTCCATCTTCACATTTACACCAGGCTCATCGCAGAACTGAACACAGTTCCTGTAGCATCAAATAGAAATCAAATATTATATAATAATGCAACATACAATTGGAACCTTTTAAATCTATTTTCACAAATTTTACTCATAAGAATGCATGAATTATGGATCAAAATTTCATTTCTACTGCAACATTATGGCACATTGTAGAAGGAAGTTAGGAGTTTTGTGCAGATTCTATAATATCTACAAAGGCATAGCCCAGTATTGAGCCTTAGCTCCCCTTGTAAGGAGTTACTAGACCAAGTTAATTTAGTTAATCTTGATGCTATATTTTATATTAACATTTTCCAGAATTGGACATAGTTTTTATTTTAGAAAGAAAAATTAGCACTTGGACTGGGAATCAAATCCTGGATCTCTGAATCTGCACATCAGTATGATAACAATTACACCATCTGAACTCCGATATGAACACCAACAATTCTTTCCACTTATACAACTCTCTTTCATCAGAAAGCCGGTAGCCATCGCTACCAACAATGCCATCTGACAACTTCTGTTTAAAGTATTTTTATTAAGAATTTATACATTGCTTTTAAGCAGTAAAGCTTTATATTTTGATGTTATATATTAAATTAACATTTTCCAGATTTGGACATAGTTTATAAGTGACTCTGAATATAGTTCATAAGTGACTCTGAATATCGATGTGCTAACATATATTTCCACTTATACAGTTCTCTTATGTCCAAAGGCAGATAGCTAGGGCTATTAACAACGCTATCAGAAGACTTCTGTTCAAAGTATTTTTAGTAAGAATATTCTTAATTTTAAGCGGTAAAGCTTAATATTTTGATCTTATATTTAATTCAACATGTTCTAGATGTTAATTTTCTTTTAAAAAATAAATTTGCCAGTTAATTTTTCTTTTAAAAAAATTAATTTGTCCACATTAATTTTTCACAGGACAGAAGAAATTAAGAAATTTTAACAAATACAGGTATTCGACAAGGGTGTAGTATATCACCCACCCTTTTTAATATATACAGGGTGTAACATAACTCAATGGAAATACAGGATCTGGAATCTACAGTGATCTGTTCGCAACGTATATTTAACTTGGCAAAGAGTGTGTCCCTTTTGATGGAGAGATAGAAGCCATTCGAACAGCACTTTTCCACCTCACATCCTTCTCTAATGTTGTTATACTATCAGATTCACAAGCAGCAATTAGTGCAATTGCAAACTATTTAACAGCGGCTTATAGCAAAGAAGTTGTAGAGTGCAGGAAATTCATCAACAGCCTTATTTGCTTCCAAAAGCGAGTTGCACTACAATGGATACCATCACACTGTGGGATCGCAGGAAATGAAGCTGCAGATCTTCTTGCAAAATGAGGCACTCAAATTCTACAAGCACCCATGAAAGAAATTCCTTACCATAGATCTGCCACTGCTATCCACGCCAAATTAAAATCTGAATACCATCTGGCATTGTTAGAAAGGATCAAAGAAAGCCAATGGAGAAATAAAATTGTTTCTGAAGTACCAGATTGGCCACGAAAAGAAGCTGTCGCAAAATTTCGGATTGCAACAGGACATGACTGTCTCGCTACCCACCTTCATTGTCTGGGAATATTGAACAATCCTCTCTGTATGCTGTGTAAGACTGGTGCCAATATGGATTCTGCCCACCTACTCCACTGTTCTGCACTAACAACTGCTACACTCCATCAACGCTACTGGGAGGCAAGAGGGGAAAATGATCTCACTGCAAACCTCCTAATATTACATTATTCTATTTATATTTTTATAGTGTTTTTATGTTATTGTTTCTATTGTGTATAGTTATTATAAATATGTTAATAAGGTCTGTCATTTGGGTGAATGATCTGCATTTCAAGTGCCCTGCATTAAATAAATAAAATAACATAACTCAATGGCAAAATTTCAGGAATGAGTTCCTCATATGGAGAGAATAAAAAAAGTGCATTGCAACATGGGTCTGGAAATTGATAATTACAGAGTTATTCAAACTTTTATGAATGTTAGGTTATTAAGGTTTACAGTAGTTATTGACAGTCTGTTTTCTGTTGATTGTAGGCTGCTGTGATGTACACAAATGAAGAATATGCCTGTATGCATTTCATTTATGGTTTGGCAGATGGTAATGCTTTGAGGGCGCGTCGTTTGTATCAGGAACGACACCCAATGCGGAGAATGCCAGATCGTAAGACTTTTGAAGGAATCCATCGCCGCTTATGCGAATACGGGAGTTTTTCACGCCCACCAAGGACCGGGGGACGGCCAACAGTTGTAAGGCCTGAACAGGAGGAGGCTGTTTTCAAAATTGTAGACGAAAATCCTGGTATAAGCACAAGGGGCTTAGGACTGCATACCTATTTGTCGCACATGTCGGTATGGAGACTACTAAGGGAACAACAATTGTATCCATATCATCAACAACGTGTACAAGCCCTGTCTCCTGCGGATTATCCTGCACGGGTATTGTTCTGCTAGTGGTTCCTCCAACAGTGCGGTGTGAATCCTTACGTTGGAGCTGTCGTGTTGTTCACGGATGAGGCAATATTCACAAGGAATGAAATCCAGAATTTGCACAACCAACACGTGTGGGCAGACACGAATCCCAATGCAACAATCGCAACACATCACCAACAGAGATTCTCATATAACATTTGGGCAGGCACTGTTGGTGATAGTTTATTGGGACCCTACGTTCTTCCGAACAGGCTCAATGGACGTGAATACACACGTTTCTGGCGCAATCAATTACCTCGTTACTTGGAAGACATACCACTAGCATCCCGACGGCTGATGTTCTTCATGCACGATGGTGCTCCTGCACATTTCAGTCTGTCTGCTTGCAGGTACCTTAATTGAACATTTGGTCTCCGCTGGATTGGTAGAGGAGGACCAATTTCTTGGCCACCGCGATCTCCGAATTTAAACCCCTTGGACTTTTATCTTTGGGGACACCTCAAGTCTTTGGTGTATTCAAGCCCTGTGGATGCTGTAATAACTCTCCGTGCACGTATTCTGGCGCCCTGTCAGACAATACGCACTACACCAGTCATTTTTATCGTGTTGGAGACTCAATGCGAAGAAGAGCAGCTGCCTGTGTTGAGGCACAAGGAGGTCACTTTGAACACTTCATCTGACAGAACAGAGCGCTCCAACAAGTCCCTTGCATTTTTGTCGCCATGTACTAACATTCATAAAAGTTCGAATAACTCTGTAATTATCAATTTCCGGACCCATGTTGTAATACACTTTTTTATTCTCTCCATATGAGGAACTCATTCCTGAAATTTTGCCGTTGAGTTATGTTACACCCTGTATATATTAATGACAAAGCTGGAAAAAAATTGTTAAAAAGGAATAAGAACAAATAATAACTAACTAACTAACTAACTAACTCACTGGCACTATCGAACCCGAAGGTTCATGGCCGCGCGGACATAAGCTCTCCATACATCCCTATCCTGAGCTAATGCTTTCCAATCATTCCCTGTATAATCTACTTCCCTCAAATCATAGTTAATGTTGTTCTCCCACCTCATTCTTGGTCTACCAACTGGGCGTTTTCCCTCTGGCTTTCCTACAAGAAGTTTCCATGCACGTCTTTCATTCCCCATACGCGCAACATGTCCTGCCCATCGCAGTCTACGAGACTTAACTGTTCTTATTATATCTGGCTTCCTATAAAGATCATGTAGTTCATTGTTATGTAGTCTTCTCCATTCACCTGTCTGTTCATCTCTCTTTGATCCAAAAATTTTCCTAAGAACTTTATTCTCAAATACTCGTAATCTCCTTTCCTCCCTTAAAGTAAGAGTCCAGGTTTCGCATCCATATAATATAACTGGTAGAATAATAGTTTTATATATTTTCAGCTTAACGTTTTTTGAAAGGAGTTGGGACATCAAAAGTCTCTGCAATGCATAATAGCATGCATTTCCAGAATTGAGCCTATGTTTAATTTCTTTTTGCATCTCATTCCTATTTGTGATTATTGTTCCTAGGTATTTGAATTCAGCCACTTCCTCAAAATTTCCCTCATTTGTCATTAGCTGTCCACTTCCATTATATACTGAATTTCTACGTGTGACCATATATTTAGTTTTACTGATATTTATTTCCAGTCCTAATTTCTTAGTGTTACTCAATAGTGTGTGCGTGTTGGCCTTTAGTATCTCCTCGCTATCGGCCAGTAGTACTACATCATCAGCATAAACTAACAGCTTATTAATACCATTGAGTTGTAAGCCTTCCTCATTCTCTAAAGATTTAATGGCATGCTCTAGTACAAAATTAAATAGTAAAGGAGATAGTGCATCTCCTTGCTTCAACCCATTCTGGATTTCAAAAGTGTCTGAAAACTGTTTGCCTACACGCACCCTACTCTTTGAGCCATTTAGACACATTCGTATAAGTCTAACTAACTTTTTAGGAATTCCGAACTCCAGCAGGATACTATATAACTTCTCCCTCTTAATTGAATCATATGCTTTTTTGAAGTCTACATATAGTTGATGTACATTACCATTATATTCCCATTTCTTCTCTAAAATCTGTCTTAAACTGAAAATCTGATCTGTTGTAGACCTGTTTCTTCTAAATGCACATTGATGATCTCCTAGAATGTCATCAATACAGGGAGTAAGTCTGCTTACTAATATATTTGTTAGAATTTTGTACGAAGTTGAAAGTAATGAGATGCCCCTGTAGTTGTTGCAATCTGTTTTATCTCCTTTCTTATAAATTGGTATGATAATTGATTCCTTCCATTCATCTGGAAGAGCTTCTTTTTCCCAAATCTTACTAAGCAACCAGTGTATCTTGTCCATCAATTTTTCTCCCCCTGATTTTATCAGTTCTGCTGGGATCTCATCTGAACCTGATGCTTTATACATCTTCAATTTTTCAATCGCCATTTCAACCTCTAATGCACTTGGCTCTGTGACTAGCATTTCTGCTGTCTGTAAATTATCCTCCTCAATGTCCTGTTCTGTATGTACATTTAATAGCTGATTAAAGTAACCTTTCCATCTATTTAATATACTCCTAGAATCTGCAATCATATCCCCATTTTCATTCCGAATTATGTTTGTTCTAGCCTGAAACCCTTTCTTCTCTATACTAATTCCCTGATATAATTCTCTAATGTTCCTATTTTTTGCATTCATTTCAAGATCATTAATCTTCTCTCTCAAATATTCCCTCTTTTTACTCTTTAGTAACTTGGTGGTTTCCCGTCTAACACTACCCAATTGCTCTAAATTTACCTCATTTGGCTCGTGTAACCATTTCATTTTTGCTAGCTTTCTTTTCTTTACAATGTCGACACATTCCTCATCAAACCATTTCTTGTTTTGCCTCTTTTTTAAACAACCAATGCTTTCTGATGCTGACAATTTAATAGTATCTCTTATAGCCTCCCATTCTTTTTATATCAGTTTCTTCTTCGTTTGCCACATTGTCACCTGAAGATTCCAGTACTTCAAATCTATTAGCAATTTTGATTTGTATTCTTGTCGCATTTCATCATTTTTCAAGTTTTTTAATTCATATTTTACAGAATCATCATTAGCGTTCCGTTCCTCTCATAAGCGATAGCCGTTGTCTGATTTTCACTCTGACCAGATGATGATCCGAATTGCAGTCTGTCCCTCTAACTGATCTAACATCAATGATGCTACTGTGCCAGCGTTTATCCACTAATACATGATCTATCTGGTTCCAAGTTTCTCCATCTGGGGACGTCCAGGTGTATTTATGAATATCCTTATGCTGAAATGTTGTGCTCTTAACAATGAGATTCTTCGATGTGGCAAATGTGACTAATCTAACGCCATTGTCGTTACTATCTTCATGAAGACTGAATTTGCCTATTGTTGGTTTGAATATATCTTCCCGCCCCCACTTTTGCATTAAAATCTCCTAAGACAATTTTCATATGATATCGTGAAAGGCTATCAAATAAGCATTCTAATTCTTCATAGAACTCATCCTTGATCTTGTCATCTTTATCTTCTGTGGGGGCATGTACATTTACAATTATAAAATCATGTCGTTTACCCTTTAGAATTATGTATGATATCCTATCACTAACAAACTTAATATCTCGGATAGCGGATAGGATCCTCCTTCTGACTAAAAAACCCGTTCCAAATGCAGGTCTTTCTGCACCCCCGTAGTATAACGCAAAGCTTCCTGATTCCTGACTACCTTCTCCTGGCCACCTAACTTCCTGTAAAGCGACTATATCCAAGGGCGATTTATCCAATTCCCGCGTTAATATCTCTAGTGCCCCCGCTATTGTATAAAGTCCTAACATTCCATGTTCCTAGGAACATGTCCCTGTGTTTGAGCCTTTGGCATGGGTTCCCTGAAGTAGTCCCCGCCCGGAGAACCGAATGGGGGACTATTTGACCTCCGGAAAATTTTACCCCAGATGAACCCATGTCCGCATTTCTTGACTGTTGTATTTTTACGGTGAAAGATCGTCAGTCTTTCGCCCAAGGTACTTTTTTCGTCTGGCTTATCACCTTCGACCAGTCCAGCATGGGTAACCCTATCGGCAGCAATGCTACCGCCGGCATAGCTCTCAGGATCATTTAAGCACGCAAGCCACTCCACCACGACAAGGTAAAGATACCATGGAGAGGAAGAACAAATAATACAACAAATATTTAAATTAATATCGGGAAGTAAACATTATGAGGTTATATCATTAATAATGAATAGAGAACATATTTTAATCGACTCACCTCATACATTTTCAAACTTCTTTGATACCGACGGTTTCAGACAATATCATGTCCTTCATCAGTCATGGCGTCCATTGATGAAATTCCGTGATTGTTGATTTCTTTAGTGACATCACCTCTTGTGCTGCCATCTTTCGTTGGGATTATAAACTTTGTAATTAAATTTTTATCCACCGGAATATCGAAATTCATAGATCGATATTTATTCTTCTGAATGAATATCATTTCCCAAATTGTCAATTCCAACGGTTTATCCAACTGTTTTAAAAGTTTCGCTTCTTTTTCAATTTTATGATGTTCTAGTAAACTATGTGCATCAATTGCTGATTTTTCAATTTCACAATTTTTAATATTTCTAAAATGTTCTTTAGTGCGTGTTTCTAAATTCCTTTTTGTTTTTCCTATGTATACTTTGCTACAATCATTACAATTAATTTGATAAATTCCAGATTTCTTACTGTCTGGGATGTTGATTTTTTTATTGGTATTTAAAAGTTTTTCCAGACTAAATTTATTTATTGGTGCCAAAGTAATGTTGTATTTGTCAAATATTTTTTTAAATTTCTCATGTACTATTGGATGGTAAGTAATTTTCTTGAAATTCTTCTTTTCGTTACTGAAACCGTCGGTATCAAAGAAGTTTGTAAATGTATGAGGTGAGTCGATTAAAATATGTTCTCCATTCATTATTAATACAACAAATGTTAATATTTTACTATATTCTGATGTTATTATAATGCAAAATACAGAAAACGATTAGCAATTCTTTCTCCACTGTTTAAATGAAATAAGTAATGAGTACAATTTTAAAATATCAATAGAGAAAACAAAATGAATGGTCTTTTTAGGTAAGTCGCCCATAAGGTTGAAAATAATAATAGAAAATAAATCTTTATCACAAGTGTTAAATTTTAATTATCTAGGTTGTGAATTGTCTTCTGGATATGGCATTGCCCAAGATACCATATCATTGTAAACCAAAGGAATTAAGGGATGTAGGAAGAGATGAAAGGAATCATTGTGAATTTGGAACAGGTGAATCGCATACACCTTGAAGTGAAGATGATGATGAATTTTTCTTTTCAAAAAATAAATTTGTCTATGTCATGTATTCACGTAGACTTTCACGGCTGGAGTTGCTATGATGATCTTGATGAAGATTCGGGCTGTAGGCCATGGTCGTGAGGCTTGTAGGGGAACTACAAGCCTCATGACCATGGCCTACAGCCCGAAAATCTTCAAGATCATCATTGTCTATGTCAATTTTTCTTTTCAAAAAAATTAATTTGTCTAGGACTGGAACATGTTAAACTAAATATAACATCAAAAAAGTAATATACATTAATTTTATATAATAAAAAAAATATACTTTAAACCTATCTCGAACTAAAATTCCAGGTCTATGTACTGAGTTAGGCTTTCAGGGCTGGTATTTGTATTACAGTTAAATGACATCTTTTCACAGTAGTTTGCTGTGGTCATGAGGCTTGAAATTCTGTGACATTTCAACAGAATTCTCAAGGCTTGGCAAGTCTCAAACCAATCCTTGAGGATGCTGGATGCAGTCTTTGACAAAGTGTCAGGAAATCTCAAGCCTCATAACCATGACCAATTAGGTTGTAAGAATTTTCATGTATGATCCAAGTCTATGCTTTTGTTGTTCTTCTCAGTGAAAATACCAATTAAAGAGAATCAATGATATATGTGAGATCATTAGTTTATAAGGATGTGATAGTTACCTAGATTCAAAATCTCTCTCATAGCCAGTTGGACATGGTGTTTCCAGACATCGATATGAACCTTTAATATTTATACATGTCTGGTCCACATTACAAACATGGGGAGAAGTTGTACATTCATCAATATCTGAAAATTATAATCCAAATACATTTATTAATCATAACATAAATACTGATATATATGTAAGTAACTATAATGTTAATATTATTCGTTTTTAAACATCTTAATGATGGACAAATTATATTTGAAAATAAAAATATACGCCTAGACTGGGGTTTGAACCCAGGACCTTTGACTTTCTATGTCAATGCTCTTCCATCTGAGCCACCTAAGCCTCCAATCTAAACACGTATTTTTCTCTTACACATAGTTAATTCCCTAACCCCAAATGCTACGAGACGTTGCTACGATTTTTGCAAATGGCGGCTTCTTTATTAAGAAGACTTTTTATTGGGAATTTAAACATTACTTATAATGCCATTTGCAAAAATTGTAGCAACGGCTCGTAGCATTTGGGGTTAGGAAATTAACTATATGTAAGAGAAAAATACGCGTTTAGATTGGAGGCCTAGGTGGCTCAGATGGAAGAGCATTGACATAGAAAGTCAAAGGTCCTGGGTTCAGACCCTAGTCTAGACGTATATTTTTCTTTTCAAATATCATTCATAGTAATTCTGCCCAAAGGCAGGTCCTTCACTGCAATCATAGCATTTTCATGCTATGCTTGCAGCTTTACTAGGGAATTGTAGGTGTGGTAGCTTCCCATTGCTTTCCACACCGGTGAAGGATGGTAATGATGATGATGATAATGATAAGGATGATGATGATGGCCATATGATTTCGGGGACCGTTTGGGCCTTAAAGTTTTCCTGACATTTGTCTTACAGGTGAGGAAAAACCCCGATAAAAACCTCACCCAGAAAAATGGCCCTGACCAGGGATCGAACCCGGGCACGCTGCGTGACAAGGCAGCATGCTACCTCGAGACCACAGCGGTGGACTTTTCAAATATAAGTAACTATAAATTTATCTTAATTTAAAAACAGTTAATTAGTTTTATTTAAGTAAAATTTTATCACCTCACCTCATATTCTTCTTCTTCTTAGACCGGTTTTAGAATCTTCTTTGGTTCCATCCTCTGTATTTTTATGATCATGACTGTTAAGTTGTCTTGATGAAGAAGAATATGAGGTGATACGATACCATTTTGTTTAATTAACCATTAATAATGATAACATTTTACTTAAATAAATAATACTTACAGTGTTAATTCCTAAAATGTTAAGGTTTTAAAATTAAACCATAAAATACCTCTTTTGTTTTCTGTAAAGTGTACGTTGTTTATTAAGGGCCGAATGCAAATACATTAGTCTCTGGTAAGCTGAGTTTTCCGTGAGCATGTGCAAAGTTTGAATTAGTGAATCGTTGACTGGTCATGCATGAAAATAGTTTTTTTTTCGTAATATTGGCAAGAAATTACCCAGAATTCTCAGTGATAAATTCCACTTCCATTATTTTCGTCTGCTAGAGGAATGCATCTACGCTTGCGTCCCGCAAATAAAACCATATACGATGACGTCTGCATCGTGCAATATTACGCCAATTCTCCTGTTCTTCCAGTTGAATTCTTTGGTAGACTGAATCAAATTCCTCTTCTCAGCGTATACCGAAAACATGATCGAAGTCTTCAAGTTCTAACATCTTGGATAAAGCAGCAAGGTTTCAAAGTACATCGGTTCCCATCGGGTTGCTCATGTTTTGTTCTCTGTAAAGTCACCTCGCCAGGAAGCTTAGGAATTTCGACAATTATTATCGCATGAACAGACTTTTGAGTATGCAAAAAACGTCTTTGGATGCAACTTTCTCAGCAGAGAATGACTTTTACAGTCTAATGCGTTCGTAGATACGACCTTAAGTCTTTTCAGAAAAAAATCAAAGGTATAGACCATAAATACATACCTTTGTGAAAAACACACTAATATGTTCTACATAAATATACTATATGAAAATTGCAAATCAGGAAATTAACATTACTCTGATTAAAAGTTGAGAACTTATTATTTTCCAATCATTCCCTGTATAATTGACTTTACTCAAATCATTGTAATGTTATTCTGCCACCACATTCTTGGCTTATCTACAGGATACTTTTCCTCTAGTTTACCTACTAAAAATTGCCATGTCCTCTTTCATTCCTAATTGTGTCACATGTCCTGCTCATCACAGTCAAGAGATTTAACTGTTCTTATTACATATGGTTTTTCATAAAGGTTATATAGTTCACTGTTACAAACTTTCCTTCATTCACCTGTCTGTTCATCTCTACTTGGCCAAAAAATTTTCCTAAGCGCTTTATTCTCAAATACTTATAATCTTTTCTCCTCTCTTAAAGTAAGAGATAATTTTTTTCATCCATATAACTGGAAGAATCACTGTTTTATATATATTTTGGTTTTTTGAGAGAAGTTCTACTTCAGTGGAAGCCATGCCTGTGTTCCTTTACACTCATATACAGGGTGGACCGCTCGAATGGACCTAATTTCAATTGCTTGTTACTGGCAAACGGTTGAAGATAGAAACTTAAAACAACGTTCATATTACAGAAAAACTCACCAAGTTTTGATATCCAGATCACCACATCTCTATATGAGCCCCAGCAGTCACTGTGACGATATCAAAGCGATGAACAATTTCTTGCCAAGTACGTTGGAGTATGTCTTCTGGAATGTTCTCAATAGCCTCTATGATGCGCTCACGAAGGTCTTTGACTGGGGTGGTGTAAACTTTATCTTTGACATAGCCCCAGAGAAAGAAATCCAGTGGTGTTAAATCGGGAGATCTCGGGGGCCACGCGATTGGTCCTCCCCTACCAATCCAACGGCCAGGGAAAATGTTGTCCAAAGTCGTACGAACTTCATTGGACCAGTGGGGAGGAGCACCATCTTGCTGGAAAACGATGTTAGGCTGCAGTTGTTCAATTTGTGGAAAGAAGAACTGCTCCAGCATGTCAAGATATGTGGTACCACGAACAGTTTTCTCGGCGAAGAAAAACGGTCCAATGACCTTATTATGTGACAAACTGCACCAAACATTCATCTTCGGACTATCACGAACATGCTCTTGAATAGCGTGAGGATTCTCCGATCCCCAGATCCGCACATTATGCCGGTTTACCTTGCCTGACAAATGGAAAGTGGCTTCGTCCGAGAAGAAAATCTTGGTCATGAAGTCAGGATCAGCGCCGAGACGGTCCAGCATCGTATTGGCGAATTCCACTCGTTTCGGCATGTCATTCGGCTCCAGACGTTGCACTAACTGCACTTTATATGCGTGCAGTTTGAGGCGTTTGTGGACAATCCGTTGTAATGTCGATTTTGGTATTTGAAGTTCCCGCGAAGCTCTTCTTAATGACTTCCGGGGGCTTCGCTCAAATGCGGCTTGAACATTTGCTACCATTTCATCGGATGCTCTGCGACCACCACCATGCTTCTTCAACACAGATCCTGTAGCTAATAATGTATCACGCCACTTCTTTATGCTTCTAGCAGTTGGAGCATCACGGTTAAACACACGCCGGAACTCCCTTTGAACTCTAATGATTGATTTAAACTCCGCATACCACAAAACAGCTTGCGCTTTCATCTGCGGAGTCGCCATTTTCACAAACAATTAAATCTAAGAACGAGAAACGTATCTTTGTGCCATCTACCGACAGGATTCGAAACTTGGTGAGTTTTTCTGTACTATGAACGTTGTTTTAAGTTTCTATCTTCAACCGTTTGCCAGTAACAAGCAATTGAAATTAGGTCCATTCGAGCGGTCCACCCTGTATTTATGGTGAAAGATCATCATTCTTAATTATATTATTTTTAGTCTGGACATCTTACCTCAATATTAATATTGAGGTAAGATGTCCAGACTAAAAATAATATAATTAAAATAACCTCAAAATATAACTTCCTAAAATTAAATATTAATATCATCATTCTTGTCCAAGGTATCTATTTTAGTTTGGTTATTGCCCCTTTGACCTGTCTGGATGGGTGAATTTTCTGGTTGCAGTGCCATAGCTTGCAGGTCATTTGAGCATACAAGCTACTTCATCACAAATTAGATTATAAATCCTTAAGGACTGTAGTATAGAGCCTGAAGCATTTAAAGTGTTGTGGATGGCACTGGAATGTAACTTTTGTCTCTATTATTTGTCATTGTCCATGTTTCTGAAGAATATGTTTAAAATATAGATTATACCTAATTCTATTAATTAGGGAGATTAAAGGACTGAACTAATGATATTAAGAACTTTCTTGCTAGATTTTAAATTAAAAATGTTAGCCTTAAAACCTCTCTCTCTCTCTTTACCTTAGTTTAAGTACCATATAGGTACTTTAACATGCCCCCGAGACACCTGGGCCTTACAGGAATACAGTCTGTTGGGAGATGATTTTATAATTTTCGATTAAACACAATTTTTTGATCACACGAGTATGTGGAGGATCTTCCTGGATGAGTGATTAGCTCAATGCCAGGGCTACCTCTGAGACAACATGAACATTTGACTTAAGACACACCATTCACTCAGCAATTCACACTAAACAATGAAAATAGGATGTAAACGATTAATATGGGTTCAGGGACCTTTAAGTTTCCCACATTTGTCTTAAAGGTGAAGAAAAACCCTAAAAAAAACCTCATTCAATAAATTTGTCCTGTTCACTGATTAAATTCGGGTCTGCTGTGTACAAGACAATGAGATCACAGTGGTGGACAATCTTAAAATCCAACTTAAGTAATTAGGTTAGATTTTAATTACATTTTAAGATTGTTCACTTTTAAACTTAAAAAGCTATCATACATTCCTAACCTTACAGTTAGAGTGACACAATATTCCTAATTAACATCTTATTATTAAAATTCATCGGAGAACATTTTGTTTAAACAACTCACCTCATAGGATTCATGCTTCCATGATATCGCAGTTTCAAACACAGTCGTGTTCATCCTCAGCCATAACTCCGACTGATGCAATTCTTCGGCCGTCAACTGTTCTATTGTTGCCATCTTCAGTGCTGCCATCTATGGTTGAATTTATGAACTTCAAAATCAAAGTAATTTCATTAGGGATATCAAAATTCATTGATCTATCTTTATTTTTCTGAATGTATATTTTCTCCCAAACTGTCAATTCCAAAGGCTTCTCTACTTGTTTTAAAAGTTTAGCTTCTCTTCCAATTTTATGATGTTTTAATAAACTATGTGCAGCAATTGCAGATTTTTCAATTTCACAATTTTTAATATTTCTGAAATGTTCTTTTGTCTGAGTTTCTAAATTCCTTTTTGTTTTTCCTATATAAACTTTATTACAATCTTCACAACTTATTTGATAAATTCCAGATTTCTTACTGTCTAGGACATTGACTTTTTTTATTGGTACTTAGAAGATTACCCAGACTAAATTTATTTATTGGTGCCAAAGAAATGTTGTATTTGTCAAAAAAAAAATTGTGAAATTGAAAAATCTGCAATTGCTGCACATAGTTTATTAGAACATCATAAAATTGGAAGAGAAGCTAAACTTTTAAAACAAGTAGAGAAGCCTTTGGAATTGACAGTTTGGGAGAAAATATACATTCAGAAAAATAAAGATAGATCAATGAATTTTGATATCCCTAACGAAATTACTTTGATTTCGAAGTTCATAAATTCAACCATAGATGGCAGCACTGAAGTTGGCGACAATAGAACAGTTGACGGCTGAAGAATTTCGTCAGTCAGAGTTATGGCTGAGGATGAACACGACTGTGTTTGAAACCGCAGTATCATGGAAGCATGAATCCTATGAGGTGAGTTGTTTAAACAAAATGTTCTCCGATGAATTTTAATGATTATACCTCATAATGTTTACTTCCCAACATTAATTTAATATAACATCTTATTAATTATATTGTTACCTTTGCAAAGTCCATTAACTGGCTCAAATCCTTCAGGACAATTCCATGTGTCCTCTATGGTAATATAAGGTTGCGGTGGAGGTGCTTCATTATCATCATGATAATAAGTGTTCTGCCTGTAACTTGTCTGGAGGCTGTGGACACCATTACTATTTGTTTTATCTGTATTTGGATTTAGATACTCATTCCAGTAGTGTAAACCTGCAATATTATAATTATGATACACTTTCAGTTAATATATATACATGGGTTAATTAGATAGGTTTGTGTTTAATAGTGAGTGGAGAACATATTTTTAATGACTCACTTCATATATTTTCAAATTTCTTTGATACCGGCAGTTTCAGACAATATCTTGTCCCTCTTCAGTCATGGAAGCCATGACTGACAAGATATTGCCGGTATCAAAGAAATTTGAAAATATATGAGGTGAGTCGTTAAAAATATGTTCTCCACTCACTATTAATGATATAACCTCATAATGTTTACTTCCCAATATTAATTTAAATATAGGTTTGTGTTTAATTTAACATTTTCCAGTCCTCAACAGAATTTTATTTTAGGATGAAAAATTAATGCTTGAACCCCAGATCTCTGAATATATGCATCAGCATGATAACCGTTACACCATTCGAGCTCTGATACGAACGTCAACAATTCTTTTTGAGAATTATATAAGAGGAAAGAATTGATGACATTTGTATCGGAGCTCGAATGGTTTAATAGTTATCATGCTGATGTCTATAGTGAGAGATTCAGGGTTCGAGTCCTGGTTTGAGCATTAATATTTCTTTCCAAAATGAAATTCTGTCCAGGTGGACTTCTGAATAGAAGTTATCAGAGGGTGTTGTTGGTAGCGCGGGCTATCGGCCTTCAAATGATAGGGAATTGTATAAGAGGAAAGAATTGTTGACGTTCTTATCAGAGCTCAAATAGTGTAATGGTAATCATGCTGATGCATATAGTCAGAGATCCAGGGTTTGAGTCACAGTTCAAGCATTAATTTTTCTTTCCAAAATGTAATTAGATTGTTGTTAGGAAGTAATATAATGAATTAATTTTTGAAGAGGAAAATTAATTGATCATTCATTATAAGTCTATAAATTTATGTAAAGCATCAGTAAATGAATCAGATTTTACACCTCACTTCATATTTTGTTTCCTCTAGAACACTAGTTTTGAGGAAAGTTTTTCACCCTCAACTGGCATATGCCAGTTGAACTAACCCTGGAGAGTCAGTTGCAGTGTTATAGTAGTTATGTTCCTTGTCTCTAATTCTGAGAATCGTGGGTTTAAACCTAGTCCAGATTGATGGATTTTTAGAATAAATAAATTCCAAGGGACAAGTCCTCTGGGAGGTGCTTCAAGATTTCAGACCTAAATTGGTGCCTCTGATCAAATTTAACTGACTTTCCCCATCCAAGTAATATCTTAGTTACAACAAGATTTGATCTTGTTGTTCATTCAATCCAAATGTTATTAGTTTAGTAAAAGTAAAGTAAAGTAAAGTAAAGTGATCCCACAACAGGCCTCAGGAGGCCCTTGGGGTAGTAGGAGGTTAAGGCTCCCACTTTTTCTAGACAATCGGCACTTTTTATGTCAGCTGGGTTGTCAGCCCTGCGTGACGGCCGCCTTTACCCCAGAACAAGCATCTGGTACTCATTTCAGTTAGAGGCTGAGTCGACCCCAGGGCCATAGTGCCGCCAGAGGGTTTGGGTCAGTTTAAAAATTTTGACCCCAATGGGACTTGAACCCTCGACCCTCCGGCTTGTAGCTCAGTGCCTTAACCACTACGCTACGGCGTGCCCCATTAGTTTAGTAAAACAAACAGAAAAACCTAAAGAGCTCATGTTTGGGAAAAATCCACATTAAGAAAAATAAGAAAGAGAAATTAATTAATTTTTTAATTCCTGGGGAAGTTGATTTGATTGGGAGGTTCATCGGTCCACCAACAGATAGAGTAAGAAGCAGTGCTCCTGGACGAAAGAACATTGGTCATGTAAATACTGAAGATGTAACCACTAAGATTATGAAACCGGTCTAATTAGAAGATAGGATATGAGGCGAGGTAAAAAGAATTTTATTTTAAATTTTTAATTAAACCTGATAGTGTGTAACCACTAAGATTATGAAACCGGTCTAATTAGAAGATAGGATATGAGGCGAGGTAAAAAGAATTTTATTTTAAATTTTTAATTAAACCTGATAGTGATATTTCCTATAATACAGTGAGATCAGTTTAGTAGTGGAAGGCAGATGCGGGGATTTCACTATACACTCCTGATGCACTCGCAGCAGGGAATAGACAGTGTAGAATCGCGATGATACAACCACACACATTTTCGTAACTATTTTACTAATTGTCGTACTTACCAACTTTATTGAAGCAGGTGTTGGAACTGTTCACCTTAGTTGTCCATACATTTTTGACACCTCTTTATAAAATTTGTTGTACATATTATGGACTATTGAATGTGATGGAATTTTTACACCTGGGAATCGTGTTTCAAAACGTCTTCGTTCTTGGCTGGCAGACTGAGTTAATAAATATTGTTCATAAATAAATACACGTTCAGTAGAAAAATTATTAGCCATTATACTCATACACACGTGATTCACTTTACACCTATGTTTTATAAGATACAAATTTTAAAATTGAAATAACTTATACACATTAATTCAGTTTACATTATACACACATCATTCAGTTCACAAGGAAAAGCGATCAAGCACCTTATCTACTCAAGGTACACTATCTGACTGTGGCCGTGAACTCGTAAACTGCTGAGTCAGTGCACATTTCAGGTCCTATGCCTGCACGTGTAAGCCTTTGTTACCGCACAGCACAAACCCCGCATCTGCCTTCCACTACTAAACTGATCTCACTGTAGTTCAAAGCAGCATATGATACCCATTTACCACAGAGACAGATGATTCTAATACTTGAGATAGAATACTAAGTTCCAGTACCTGAACATGTTCTGCCATCTTCCATTAAAACATAACCTCTTGGACATAAGCACTTGTAACTTCCTTTCACATTGCGACACTGATGTGAACAAATAGAGGGATTTTCTGCACACTCATTTATGTCTGTAATGTAAAAAAACCATATATATTAGAAAAGTGAATTATAGGGATATCATTTCTTTCAACTCTGTGATCAATATGCAAAAACAATGCTTAACACATTCAGTACCGTAAACCAGTTAAGGCGTTTAAAGAGATTATCGTGTATGTGGCCGTCGGCCAGTTAACTCATTTTAGAGTGGGTGCAAACAAACTGCGTTTATATTCGGTGCCTAAATATTGTGTTGGCTTAGTATGTCTTGGAGATCATAGATAGCATGTAAATGTACATTTTATAATCCCGTTTGACACGTTTAACCTTGGTGAATCCCCTTTTATTTTTAAAACAAACAACACATGGAATTCGTTCACCCAAGCTTGACTCCAGGCTCCAATGCAGTTGTATATGTTTCTCGTTATCGCGCTGTTTGTGCATGAGTGAAACCATGGCGAAAGAAAAATATCTCACTGAAGAAGAATTAGTGAATATTTTGTATAATGATGATTCAGGTGATGAACTGATTCCTGAATTAGAAGATTCACAAAGTGAAAGTGAAGATGAACTTCCATTTCCTGAAATTGATATGCCGATACCATGTGATGTCAATCACCCAAGTTATTTCACCATCAAATCCTACTAGGATATCTCCTTTAGGTATGTACAAAATTTGAATTTTCTAGGACTAATAGTTTGTGAATAATGGTCAATTTTCTGAAGTGCCACAAAAAGGGTAGATGGGGTATTTAAATGGCTGGCCTGTGGGTTTAAATGCTCTGCTCAGTGCCTGGTACTGAATGTGTTAATAATTAAAACAAACTCCATTAAACAATAGGTTTAGAAGAGTATCAAATTATCAGGCAAGCCTCACACCTGAACGTGTCAATCACAGAGATGGATGATCATTCAGTTAGTTAGGGGTGACATTTCATCAGCATTTCAACTCTGTTAGCCATTATAGCTGCTTTTGTCAACCTGAGTTGCTCTTTATCATAGTTACAGAGCTTGAGCTGGGGTGGGATGCAGCGGGTTGGCATTCAGGTTCTTTTTGAAATGCAGATCTTTTCCTTACTTCTGAGCTAGAAAGTCACCATTACCAGAATTATATTTAAACACAATTTTCTTCTTCTTTCTCTCATGGTTTAGGCTGAATGATCCGTTCCAGCATCATTCCATCTCTGTCTTGGTCATCTAGGATCTCATTTGTCCTCTTGGTTTATATGACAGAATTATTTTTGATATTCTCCTATCGTCCATTCTTTCCAAATGTTCCTTCCATTTGTATCTATATATCTATTCTTTTTATTTATTGCAAATATATTAAATTTATTTCTAATTTCTTGGTTTTTTTATGTAATATGGTTTTGTATATTCCAATAATGATCTAAAAAACTCTCATTTCTGCTATAATCCTTTTTCCTTATTGTCCAGGACTCGCTGCCATATGTTAAAGCCGGCGCTGCCATTACTTTACAGAACTTTGTTTTAGTGTCTATTCATGTTGTTTTTAGTGTTCGTATTATTTTATATATATATAATTTATTTGTTATATCTAGATCCAAATTATAAGTAGTGTCACAACCCAAATTATTAAAACTTTGGACTTGTTCCAGAGCTTATCATCTAATATTTTTTTTCTCTTGCTGGGTATTTATTCTGGAATGCCATGATCTTAGTTTTAGAAGTAGAAATTTTAAAATTATATTCCTTTGTGATCTTATGCAATAAGTAAATTGACTTTTTGAAGTTTATCCTCTGAATCCCGTTCACATGATTTTTATTTCAAAATTTTCTATTAACATAACAAAATTGTGATTAGGTGATCTGTGTATTACTGAAATATCATTAGAATATTACTTGTATATATATATATAGTAAATCTGAACTTCTAATACTTATATAGTCATTTATTAATTTTGCTTGTACCTTATTATGCTTCAGATGACTTATACTTCCCTGCACCCATTTCTCAGTTGCACCGCAGCCGGTTTTATTGCAAATAATAGCCACAGTTTTTTTTATATTGTTTGCATCATATCTGAATTGTCCAACAGTTAAAAGGAAAACAAAATATATTGCAGGGACTAATGATTTATCATCAAAATAAGAGTTATAGATGTAGGCCTATTATTTGTAAAGGTTCATTTCAGGCATATAGGATAACAAATTGTAGACGAGTGTATACTAATCAATAGGAAAAGGTAAATCTTAAGAAAAATTTATAGCCCTATTTATGATAAGGAAGTCTGGAGAATCAGGACCAACTCGGAATTACAAGTATTATATAAAGACGCAAATATTGTCACTGATATAAAAATCAGATGATTAGAGTGACTGGACCATCTCATCAGGATGGACAATAATAGGATTCCTAAAATATTATTAGATGCCAAACCAGGTGGTAAAAGAAGAGTTGGAAGACCCAAATGACTGCGGTTGGATGATGTCATGGATGACCTTGTGAAGACATGAATTAAGAGATGGAGACAGAGAGCTTTGGAAAGAGAAGATATGATGGCAATTCTTAAGGCTAAACTAAAAGGTCTGTAGGACCACAGATGATGATAATGATTTTAAGCAGATTATTAGTAGAATGTATAAATTCAATAAGTTTTCATTGTTCCAGTTTCTTTTCATCCCACCTCAAGCACTGCTAGTTATTCAAATTCCTCATGATCTTGGGAAGTCGCGAGTTACATACATGTAAGAAATACCTTGAGAAAATTTTTCTCCACGGGGTCTCGAGCCACCTGTATAATTAGACTGCTCGGCCTTGATACAAGACACACAAAGTAATTGCTGAGCCATGATGTAGGACAAACTAATATATATTTTAACAAAAATTAATGGAAACTGATACTATGAGATAATTATCAGTGAACATAAATATGAATTGGAAACTTCACACTTCATGCCTGCCATGCAGGCTCAAGTGGTAGCAGGCAGGTTTGATACCTGGTGGGGTTGAAAATTTTAATTGTTAAATTCATTTAATTGCAAAATTTTCAATCTCAGGGCCAGTGGTGGTGTACAGTTTTTATTTGCTAGATTGTGCACGAAATTCCTACATTAAATTGCAAACCTCTCTACAGTACATATGTTGAGAAGGCATGTGGTGCTGTTGATATTGATTTGTCTGTCAGATGGGAACGTTATGCCTGGTGGCACCCTTTGTGGTTTACAACAGGAGTAGGGGAGTAGGCTATGTGCTGGCACTGGGTTTCACTTTCTACCTTCCCTTCATCTCTTACACAGTACACTTTACACTACACAAACACATAAACATACCTTTTAATTTCTAAATGTGTTGGAGAAAATGTTTCTATATCTCACCTCATAAAGTCATTTTACCTTCATCTTCAGTCAAACTCCAACTGTTAGACGGAACTTTTAGGTGAGATATAAAAACATTTTCAACTCATTTATAAATTTAAAATACCTCAGTGTTACTTTTCACTTTAATTTTGATTAAAAGCATAAACATACAGTCATCCTACACTCCTATCTGTACACAGTACAAGAATAGATTATCTATGTAAAGTGGTGCATAAATTGAAAATAGACCACATTAACACCATCTATCTGCCCAGTGTGGAACTCAAAGCGTGAACAGTGCAGTGGATGGCATTAGAACACACACTTCACCTCATAAAATATACTTTTCTCAAAATCGGAGGTAGCGGCTCATTGTTTAATTTAGGATCACATAATTGAAAAAGAAAATGAACTATTAAAACATTTAAAAAACCAAAGAAATTAACTATGTTAAAAGACATACATTCAGAAGGACAAGGGCAATACTGTGAATTTTGAAGATTTGAGCTAGAAAGATTTGATCTTGAAGTTCATTCAACACATAAGGGACAAAAAGCTGCTGTTAATGACTCAATTTAAACAGTTGGAGTATAAATTAATGAGTAATTTTTACATCTTACCTCATATTTCATGTTTCTTTAAACACAGGAACTAGTTTTCAAGAGAAAAATCTCTCATTTTCAACCGAAATTATAACTACCGGCTTTTCATTGGAATTTCCATCAATAACGTTGCCATCTGGTGTTGGTTTGATGAACTTCGAGATGAGGTCACATTCATCAGGAATCTCGAAATTCATGGATCTAAATTTGTTCTTCTTCTCTAAAACTGTCAATTCTAAAGATTTTTCCAAATGTTTTAAAAGTTGGGCCTCTTTTTCAATTTTATGATTCTCCAACAAACTATGTGCTAGAGTGTAACTAATGATGAAAGCAAAGGCTTTTAAATCATGTCAGGCAAGAAAAGCATATTTTACGGGGTGAGATGTGATGTTTCCAATTTATATTTATAATCTATTTAAGTAATAGGTAAAGTGATCCTAATATACACTTTAGGAGGCCCTTGGGTAATAGGAGGTTAAGGCTCCTACTTTTCTACACAATTGGCACTTGATGCCAGCCCTGAGTGATGGCCACCATTCCCCCAGAACAAACATCTGGTACGCAAATCTGTTAGTGGCTGAGTAGACCCCAGGGCCATGGTGCCACCAGAGGATTCTGGGTCAGTTTAAAAATCCTGACCTCACCTGGACTCAAACCTTTGATCTACTGGGTTGTAGCATATTGCCTTAAACACTATGCTATTGCGAGCCCTCCTATTACAGTAATACTTATTGATTTTATTTGCAAACTATAGCAGACCTAGACATCTTTTTCCAATGCCCTTAGATTTGTATCCTGGATGGCAGAAGCATCGATAAGAACCAAACAGGTTCTCACATATCTGTGTGTAATGACATCTGTTAGTCTGCCTTTCTTGACATTCATCAATATCTGAAAACAGAAAAGAAAATTAAGTTATACATGTTCTGAAAATTGAATGTTGCCCACTTTCATTATCTGCAGATATGGTTTTTTTAATTGTTTTTGGAAACTTGTCTCCAACCCAAATATTACTTTGGTTTCATTTCACTCTATCAAGAGAGTCATAATTAAATAATATATCAATAAACTTAGAGAAGAATACTCCACCAAAACATCTGGAAAGGAAGGAAAATTTACAACATTACTACATTAGAAAGAAAATCTGCAGTGGCAACATTCAGTATACTAATAGGACATTTATTTATAAACAGGTTTACAATGTAATAAAACATCTTCCTGTGCCTAATGCTTTTAAAATTTTTATCTTCTTTCTCCATTCTTCTCTATCTTCCCATTCCAGTTCTTCCAGACCTAGCTCCCTCATACCTCTTCTTACATCATCCATCCATTTAAATCTAGGTCGACCTCTCTTTCCTTACCCAGGTGCGATTCATTCCAAAGCTTGTCTGGGTAATCTTTCTCTGGCATCCTACGTATATGACCATACCATTCTAGTTATCTGTATCTCACAAAATCTAATATTGAATTTTGGACTTTCATTTGTTGTCTGTTAACAGGACATGCTGTTTAAATAAACACCTAAACAGATTTTGCATAGCAAATTCACCAAAATGTTCTTTTTGCAATTTAAATGAAGATATATCCAGCTTTTGTAGAAGAGACCAGCCTTCCTGCTAAATACTGGAATGCAAGAGAGTGAATGATTTCATTTGTTAAATGCTCGACATTGGATACCAACCAACCGACATTATTTTTTTGATAATTCGGTACTGGAATGTGCTTGCTCTGGTTCCATAGTTTGCTGGTTGAAACTCATTCAGGGTCGATCGACCACTTTTAAGGCCATAAAAATCCAGTATGGCTTCCTTCAGAAGGGTAATAAAGGCCTGGATCTTGTGTTACAAAACACAGAAGAATATCAAGCCTAAAATAAGAGGTTTTTTTTAGCAGAATTTAACTGCCATTCCATGACCATATTTTAATTGCAATGCTAATGATCTGATATGTTAGTTAAAAATAAATATAAATTAAATTAATTTAATCTTAATATTTTAATTTAACCTTCTAAAAATACAGATTAACATTACAAATAAAATAATAATTAAAAATAAATTACCAAAATAATTTAATAAAAAAATTGATTTCCTAGCTAATCTTATTAAAATACAGATCCAAAGTAGAGCATTGTTATATGAAATATTAAGTAATTAACTTTTATGAAGGGGCAGGCCATAGTGTAGTGGTTAAGGCACTGTGCTACAAGCCAGAAGGTCGAGGGTTCAAGTTCCGGTGGGGTCAAGATTTTTAAACTGATCCAAACCTTCCGGCAGCACTATGGTCCTGGGGTCAACTCAGCCTCTAACAGAAATGAGTACCAGACGCTTGTTCTGGTGTAAAGGCGGCCGTCACACAGGGCCAACAACCTGGCTGACATTAAGTGCCGATTGTCCAGAAAAAGTGGGAGCCTTAACCTTCTACTACCCCAAGGGCCTCCTGAGGCCTGTAGTGGGATCATTTTACCTTTACTTTTAACTTTTATGACCAATGTCTTATCTTACAAGATTAGTCAAGATTGTAAAGTTATTAATTTAATATGAAATATAGAATCAAATAAAAAAAGAATAGACTCTTACGGAAATACTTTCCAATATGTGACAAGAAAAAAATTTCTGAATTCCAACCATACACCATGCGCATGTGCCAACAGATGCGAAGAGGTTTACACTATGGAATAACAGGATGCAGCCAACATAACATAATATTTGAATTTGCGTTGCCAACCAACCTAGAAGCTAACCTAACATGTGAAAGACCAACCTAAAAGCTAACCTAATGCAATTTAAGTACTCTAACCTGTGAAGGAATGCATGTTGATTTTATTTAGTGCAAGTTAATTAGTACAGACTCTATGTTGGCTTCACTGGAACACAGAATATTCATTAAAATCAATATGGTTGAAAAGTCTTCATGTAGTTCAATATGTGAAAAAAATATATTTAAATAATCATTAGAAAACATGTAAAAATCATTGTAAATGGTGGGAAATAATTTGAGAAATGAAACCCTAAAATATGGCCAATCCAGTTGCTTTCATGAGAACATTTAGTAATGTAGATTATCCCCCGAAGGTGTTACTGGCACCTCGCAGGGTAAGATGATTGAAGGGGCTGCCTTTTTAAGGTTCATCATCATAACCTCCCATTATATCAGCCCTAGTGGGAGGGTTGCCTCTTCTGCTCTTCTCAGACCGTTGAGGGCTTTCTCCTTGTTACCCCGGAGATGGGTCCTTATATTTCGCCAAAATTATTGCTAAATTAGAAACAGCATAGAAGGAGAAATGTTGGATGTCCACACAGAAGATGGTCTGAACAATTTTAACAATTCTAGCTTTCATGAAACGGAACGAGCCAACAGGCTTAATACCTGGATGATGATGATGATGATGAAACCCTAAGAATAAAATTTGACAAGAGTTTATGAAGTAATTTAAAAAGCCATGTCACATGTTGGAAAGTTTAGCTGACTCTTGCTTTAAGACAGAAGAAATTATGAAAATTTGAGAATAAAGTGCTTAGGAAAATTGGTGGACCGAGTGAACAGACAAGTGAATGGAGGAAGCTATATAACAGTGAGCTATATGATCTTTATGGGAAATCTGTTTTAATAAGATCAAGTAAGTCTCATAGACTGCAATGTGCAGGAAATGTGGTGTATGAAAAAAAAAAAGAGGTATGGATTAGGAAATGAAAGAGGGCAACTAGAGAGAAAGCTCCCAACTAGAATAAGATGGGAGAATAACAATTAGCATGATTTGAGGGAAGGAATGACTGAAAAAATATTAGCTCAGAATAGCTTATGTCCATGTGGTCATGAACCTTTGGGTTTAGTAGTGCTAGTGAGTTAGTTATATTTTTCAAGCATATACCTCTGCAATGCTGATGTGTTTCATCACTTATAAAGCCTTCTGGGCACTGGTCTCTGTCGAACTTCCTTGCAATAACTGTAGACGTTATGTAAGTCATCTCTTGCATGTCTGGATCATATTCCATATCAATGTCTCTTGTTGACAGTTTCTCAACAAGGTATCTGCATCATACAACATGTTTAACTGTGGCTAAAGTTCTTATATAGATATCAGAAAATAAGACAACAATTAATAGCAGACAAATATTGCTTAAAGATAATTTGGATGGTGTTATGCATATACTGGCCCAGTTCTGTGCCATTATGTAAGTTTTGAGAAAAATATGTTTAAAGTTTAAGTCAATTATATTATTTTTAGTCTGATCATCTTACCTCAATATTAATGTTGATTTGTTCTCGGACATGTTTCAAAGCAATTCTGTTTTATCCAGTAATATTGAGGTAAGATGATCAGACTAAAAATAATATAATTAAAATAACCTCAAAATATCACTTCCTAAAATTAAATATTAAGGGCCGCATGCAAATACATTAGTCTCTACTCAAATTACTTCCAATCACTGGTGAGCTGACTCACCGTGAGCAAGTGCAAAGATCGAATCAGCTACCCACTAACTGGTCATGCATGTAAGTCGTCGTTTTCGTAATATTGGCAAGAAATTACCCAGAATTCTCAGCGATAAAACCACTTCCATTATTTTTGTCTGCTAGAGGAATGCATTTACGCTTGCATCCCGCAAATAATACCATATACAAAGACGTCTGCATTGCGCAATATTACGCCAATTCTCCTGTTCTTCCAGTTGAATTCTTTGGTAGACTCTATCAAATTCCTCTTCTCTGCATATACCGAAAACATGATCGAAGTCTTCAAGGTCCGACATCTTGGATAAAGCAGCAAGGTACGCGGCAATGTTTCAAACTACATCGGTTCCCTTTGGGATTCTCACGATTCGTTTCTCTCTTAAGTCACCTCGTCAGGTAGCTTGCGAATTTCAACAATTATTATCACATGAACAGATTTCTGAGTAAGCAAAATCGTATTAGGATACAACTTTCTCAGCAGAGAACGTCTTTTATGATCTAATGCGTTCATAGATTCAGGCCTAAGTCAATTAAAGTAAAAGTAAAGTAAAGTGATCCCACAACAGGCCTCAGGAGGCCCTTGGGGTAGTAGGAGGTTAAGGCTCCCACTTTTTCTAGACAATCGGCACTTTGATGTCAGCCGGGTTGTCAGCCCTGCGTGACGGCCGCCTTTACCCCAGAACAAGCGTCTGGTACTCATTTCCGTTAGAGGCTGAGTCGACCCCAGGGCCATAGTGCCGCCAGAGGGTTTGGATCAGTTTAAAAATCCTGACCCCAATGGGACTTGAACCCTCGACCCTCCGGCTTGTAGCTCAGAGCCTTAACCACTACGCTACGGCGTGCCCCCGCCTAAGTCAATTATCACTATTTATTGTAGCTCCAAACTAACAATACTGGATATTGCAAGTTATTTTCCTTGTTTAACAGTTATGCATTATCAATCTAAGAGTAGGAACATTTGCCGCTTGGCTGCATTATGCAAAATTTAGATTAACATTTATTAAGACCTGGTTTCATAGCTGTTTGTTGCAAAATGTAGAATATCTGATAGGACTGATGGTGTTTATATTTTTCTTTAATAATGAGGCTATATTTAAAGATTTGGCACTAAAAGTGTGCGTACACTTACTTCATGAACCAGTGCAACAGACGGCATCAAAATATCAATTTTTTAAAATGACATTTAGCTGCTTGATGCATAACATCATCCATTTTTGAGTCAGACATAAACACCTCACCCCATAATTTGCTTCCAAACACTAGTAGTAAATGAAGTATGAGGTGAGTGAAATAATAAAAAATAAACAATACTAGTAGTAAAAGCCTAAATCAGTCCATTAATTGGATGATATTATGCATCAACCGGCTAAGAGCCATTTTTAAAAAGTTGAGATTTTGATGTCATCTGTTTCACTGGCTCATGAAGTCAAATCTTTAAACATAGCCTTATTAGTAAAGAAAAATGTAAAGCTACCAGTCCTATTAGAAATTCTACATTTTGCAACACATGGCTACGAAACCAGATCTTCATAAATACCAATCAAAATTTTGCATCATGCAGCTAAGCGCCATATGCTCCCATTCTTAGATTGTTAATACATATCTGTCAAAGAAGGAAAATAACTTGCAATATCCATTAATTGTTAGTTTGATGCTACAATAAATAGTGAATATTGACTTAAACTTTAACCCTTTGCCCCGTATAGCGTAGTAAAACGTACTGAATGTGCTTTGTCGCTGCCCCGCATAACGTACCAAAGCGTAGTAGACTGTAATAGGGCTGTATTTCAACTTGTATTTATTTTCTTGGAAAATTTTATTATTTTTGTCATAGTTTGGTATCTGTGGAATGCATTAAAAGTGGCAACAAGGCTTGCTTTGTACATTTTCGTAAATTTCTTAACGGTATTTTCTTTGTGTACCGAACCCTTTTTTGAAAACCTCTATCGGTTCATCTGTAACCATTGTTAACGAAAGCAAAAATTCAGGTCTTAGGAAAACTATTTCTAGTTTCAATCCACTGTGCAGTGAAGACATTGTGGCCGCGATTGATGAAGAAATTGATTATTAAAGTGATGGTTGGAACGCTAAGTAGAGGGGTAGCTTAGCGCAAGATTGTTATATAGAGCAAGCGTGTGACTGTGAACAAGATTTCCAAGCGTCAACTGCCGAGCCTAGAGATAACCAAGGAAAGAATATTATTACTCTTTTAATAAAATTGGTCCTCAGAATTAAAAAAAAAAAACTTTTTATCGTTTACTTATGTTGTACATAGTTTGGAGGCTGGAACAAACGAAAGATTTTTTTTCCCACTATTCAGGCCTATAGATAGTAATTTCAATGTCCTGATTTCAGAAGAAAATAATATGCCGCAAAAATTGAGAGGAAACAAATAAATAAAACTAAAATGGGTGAAAACATATCTAAATGAAATTAAAGCTTAAGTTGGAATTTTAATACTTTTGATATATATTTTTATTGTCAGAAATATAGTACAATGTATGACTTCAATTAGTACGTAATTAATGTGGTGTTTTCAACCAATAATGCTGATATATTCATGGACAGTATAAAGAGGATTTAATGTCAATGCTGATTTATTTATTTTTAAATTTTGAAACAAGAAAATACTCTATACCGTCTTCAAGACTATTGAATATATTCACAGATACCATCTTATATCTATTTTGAGTTATAGTAAATTTGCATTAATTGGAGACTATTTTTTGATGATATTTGTGTATGTCCTATTTTAAGACAAGCAATGACTCTTAAGCGATTCGAAAAACATCACAGTATCTCCATTTGAGTGATGTTATGGGAAGAATATTACGAAATAATATTGAAAGTGCGCCACGCACTGAACATCATACATGTGTTAGGGCTGATTGTAAGAGGTCTTATAAATTTATATCACAGTGAGAGAGGAGTGCAAATTAAAAATTAGTGTTAATTTAAAGAGTTTAAATTTTAATTTAGGTACAGTGATTTTTAAGTAGGGCCCATAGTGATATATGTGTAACTATATGAATATAACAATAAATATTGTATATTATGCAATTGAGAAGAGCAGCTAGACCACCAAAATGGTGAGTACTCTTACTAAATTAAATATTTAATAATTTAGCTATTAGCGAGTTTAAAAAAATATTCAAATTCAGTAATTACTGCGAAAAATTTAATTGGAGACCAAAATTATAATAAATTATTTTTAAAAGTATAAAACTCATATTTTGTCGGTATATTATATTAAAATTATCACGGCATATGGGGGAATTGTTTCTTCAGATATAAAATATATAAATAGAGAGAGTAATAAGAAAATAAATTGGCAAATAAA
This sequence comes from Diploptera punctata, assembly GCA_030220185.1. NCBI lineage: Eukaryota > Metazoa > Arthropoda > Insecta > Blattodea > Blaberidae > Diploptera > Diploptera punctata. The sequence goes on from JASPKZ010009790.1 coordinate 3,648,402, forward strand.
GTTGTAAGTAAATTTAATAAATTTCAACAAATATACTTTATCCGTATTCGAACATTGGAATTGCTTATGTAATCAATGATACTACTTTCTCTGTGTGTACATTGTTTTATTTATTCAATATATGATATTTTTTTAAACATTGGCATAATACTTTCAACTGGAATTTAAAATTTAGAAATTGCCTAATTAACACGGTTTCTTAATATATTGATTTTAAAAATATATGTTATGGATATTGTAAACAATACCATCTCCATAAAATGTTGATTTAAGATTAGTTTAATATATATATATATATATTGTATCTTTACACATTTGCTTAAATATTTCATGAAGAAATTCGTAATTACAAAACAACCAGATTCTGATGTAATTTGTTTCACATTATTTTCAAAGAATTATTCCACATATGCCACTCTTCAATTAAAATAGTCGAGAAGACATTTAAAATTTAAATACCCCAAAATGAATATGTCTCTCCACAGCTAACTAGTAGAAATCATTGAGCGGGGCAAAGGGTAAAACATATTCACTTGAAACTTACATAATGACACATAGCCAGTTGATGCATGATGCCATCCAATTATAAAGTTATTTACTTACGGCATGATTCCTTGATCATTTTCATAAGATACAGTGTTGTTCCAGGAGTATGGTAGTTTACGTCCATCAACATTGAGGTTATTGGTGGAATATGCATACAGTGAATTAGGACTCGTCTGCACATAATCCTCTAAGAACAGAAAAAAGTATTAAACATTCATTGAACATACCAACACTGTAATTAAAACATTTTGTCTGTTCATTCTTACCTCTTATAGCTGACGATGGGGCTAAGAAGCCTTGAAACATATGTTCGACAAAAACAACTATAAGAGGTAAGAATGAACAGACAAAATGTTTTAATTATTAAACAAATCTCTTAATGTTAGTTCCTATTGATCCAGTCTCGCTTGTCTGACCTCTTGTTTTCTTCAACCCTTATGGTATTAGAGTATTTGAGGCCAAAGGGTTCATTTCTGTTTTTCCTATATCTCTTTCTTTTAACCTCGCGGACACTCACCTTGAATGCCCACATAAGCTGCATGTTTAAATGCAGTCCCATTGCAACTTATAGCATAAGTATACAATGGATTTGTGTCATCAGCTATGGCTGGATACACTTAATGAAGAAGAAGAAGAAGAAGTATTTTGAAATACCAACACTGTATTTATTTGAATATAAGATTAAATTCTACTCTCTCTAAATTTTAAATTCGAAAAATTAGTGCTGTCTGAAATTAAAAATATATATATATATATATATATATATATATATATGTGCAAATTAAGAGATTGAATTGGAAATATACATCTCATATTTTATTTTTTAACCCAAATATATTTTGATGAAGAATCATCATTGTTCGCAGCTAGCATTTGATTTAAGTTATTTTCAGTTAAGAAAGGCAATTCTTTGCTGAAACATGTTTAGGTGAAAAAAAAAACAAATATGAGGTAAGGTATACATTTCCCATTCAAGCTCTTAATAAAAAGAAACTCATAGTGTTTTTTGACGTTATATTTTAAATTAACACTTTCCAGAATTGAATAGTTTTATTTTTCTTTCTAAAAATAATATCACAGTGTTATTTCCTCTGCTGTTACACATTACAGGGACTCCTATGATCCCAACTTCTCTAAAAAAATATTAAACTAAAAACATACAAAATGTTGATTCTTCCAGTTATACTTTTTGGATGTGAAACATAGTCTCTTATTTAAATAGTGGAAAAAAGATTATGAGTTATATTTAAATTAATATTGGGAAGTAAACATTATGAGGTTATATCATTAATAGTGAGTGGAGAACATTTTTAATCGACTCACCTCATACATTTTCAAACTTCTTTGATACCGACGGTTTCAGACAATATCATGTCCTTCTTCAGCCATGGCTCCACTGATGAAATTCCGTGATTGTTGATTTTTTTAGTGACATCACCTCTTGTGCTGCCATCTTTCGTTGGGATTATAAACTTTGTAATTAAATTTTTATCCACCGGAATATCGAAATGCATAGATCGATATTTATTCTTCTGAATGAATATCATTTCCCAAATTGTCAATTCCAACGGTTTATCCAATTGTTTCAAAAGTTTGGCTTCTTCAATTTTATGATGTTCTAGTAAACTATGTGCAGCAATTGCTGATTTTTCAATTTCACAATTTTTAATATTTCTAAAAAACAAATTAATTGTAATGATTGTAGCAAAGTATACATAGGAAAAACAAAAAGGAATTTGGAAACACGCACTAAAGAACATTTTAGAAATATTAAAAATTGTGAAATTGAAAAATCAGCAATTGCTGCACATAGTTTACTAGAACATCATAAAATTGAAAAAGAAGCCAAACTTTTGAAACAATTGGATAAACCGTTGGAATTGACAATTTGGGAAATGATATTCATTCAGAAGAATAAATATTGATCTATGCATTTCGATACTCTGGTGGATAAAAATTTAATTACAAAGTTTATAATCCCAACGAAAGATCGCAGCACTAGAGGTATGTCACTAAAGAAATCAACAATCACGGAATTTCATCAGTGGAAGCCATAACTGAAGAAGGACATGATATTGTCTGAAACCGTCGATATCAAAGAAGTTTGAAAATGTATGAGGTGAGTCGATTAAAATATGTTCTCCACTCACTATTAAAATTATGAGTATTTGAGGATAAAGTGATTAGTAATACTTTTAGACCAATGAGAGATGAGATGAACAGGTGAATGGAAAAAGCTTTAATGACTTGTAATAAAAGATAATTTTTCTATATATATGGAGGTTAATTCTACTGCACTAGTCTGTCACATTAGAATAACAGTAGGTAGTTCTGAATATCTATATTCTGTTGGGGAGTATTTTAACAATGAGCTACATGATCTTTATGGGAAACCAAATGTAATAAGTACAATTAAGTCTCATAAAATTTGATGGGCCAGCTCTGCAATACAAATGGGTAATGAAAGAGGAGTGAGGAAACTTCTAATAAGAAATGTAGAAGGAAAGCACTCAGTAGGTTGGCCAAGAATGAAGTGGGAGGATAACATTAACTATTTTATGAGGAAGATGAATTATACAGGGAATGATTGGAAAACATTAGCTCAGGTTAGGGATGTATAAAGAGTTTATGTCATTGTGGCCATGAACCTCCAGTTTGATAGTGCCAGTGAGATAGTTAGGAATATTAGTCATTCAAAATATCTCTGCAGGCAGAAGAATTATGAAGCTCTGTTTGTTGCTACACGTGACGTCATATAAGACAGTGTACACTGTCAGCTCCCACGTCCCGTTCCCCTCTGCACTCATAGATAGCAGTGTCACGTGTTCTATTCCTGCATAAACATGACTGCAGTGCCCTCCGTCAACAACTGCGCATACTCCTTAAACTGGTAATAATAAATAAGGTGAATCTGGAGTCATCTTATCTCATAAATTGTTGTGTTCTATTTGAACACGTTTTTGATATGCCATGCATACCATCATCAGCTTTCCCAGACTGTTGAATTCTATGTTGTTAGTTCTGAATGTTGATTCCCACTCCATCTTTTGGCTGACTGAAGAACTTGTAAATCAAATCTTTTTCCCTGGGAATTTCAAAATTCATAATATTATTTTTGTTCTTCTGGATGTAAATCTTCTTCCAAACGGTGAGCTCTCTTGTATTTTCCAACTGTTTTAGTAAATGTAAAATACAATAGGAAGAACATTAAGGGTCGTATCCATGAATGCATTAGACCGTAAAAGTTGTTCTCTGCTGGGAAAGTTTCATCCAAAGACGTTTTTGCATACTCAAAAGTCCTTTCATGCGATAATAATAAATGGTCGAAATTCCTAAGCTACCTGGCGAGGTGACTTTGCAGAGAACGAATCGTGAACAACCCGATGGGAACCGATGTACTTTGAAACCTTGCTGCAAAGATGGCGGACATTGAAGACTCCGATCCTGTTTTTGGTATACGTGGAGAAGAGGAATTTGATAGAGTCTACCAAAGAATTCAACTGGAAGAACAGGAGAATCGGCATAATATCGCGCGATGCAGACATCGTCGTATATGGTTTTATTTGCGAGATGCAAGCGTAAATGCATTCCTCTAGCAGACAAAAATAACAGAAGTGGTTTTATCACTGAGAATTCTGGGTAACTTCTTGCCAATATTACAAAAAAAACTACTTTCATGCATGACCAGTCAGTGACTCGCTAATTCGAACTTAGCACGTGCTCATGGAAAACTCAACTCACCAGACTAATGTATTTGCGTGTGGCCCTAAGAGGTTTGTTTAATAATTAAAATATTTTGTCTGTTCATTCTTACCTCTTATAGTTGTTTTTGTTGAACATGTTTTAATAATTCAAAGTTAAAATTGGGAAACACATTATGAGGTTCTTAATTAATAAATTAATGAGTCATTTTAACATCTTACCTCATATTTCATGTTTTTCAAACACGGTAACTATAGTTTTCAAATGATCTTGTCATTCATTTTCAACCGCCATTATGACTACCGGATATTCGTTGGAATCTCCCTCTATAACGTTGCCATCTGGTGTTGATTTGACGAACTTTGAGATATCGTTGCCATCTGGTGTTGATTCGATGAACTTCGAGATGAGGTCACGTTCATCCGGAATGTCGAAATTCATAGATTTAAATTTGTTCTTCTGTATAAATATTTTCTCCCAAACTGTCAAATCCAAAGGTTTTTCCAAATGTTTTAGAAGTTTAGCTTCTTTTTCAATTCTATGACCTTCCAACAAAACTATGTGCTGCAATAGCTGATTTTTCAATTTCACCATTTTTAATATTTCTAGTGTTCCTTTGTGCGAGGTGTCCAAATTTCTTTTTGTTTTCCTATGTATACTTTATTGCAATATCGACAATCAATTTGATAAAATTCCAGATTTTTTATTATCTGGGGGTTGTTCATTTTCTTATTGGTTATTAATAAGTTACCAAATGTCAGAGGCCTACAGAGGATATGATATTGGTTCAGATCATACCTAGTAGAAGCAAGAATAAGAATAAGATTTCCACCAAGATGGTGGTAAAAAAGAAGAAACAAACAAAGAGCATAGAACAAAAGTACAAGGTAAAATTATTTTATGATGACAGCATTAAATGGTTATATTCAAGAAGAATTCAGCAATATATGGCTACAACTCCAGAAAGTAATGATGTCGAAGAAGAATGAAAAAACATTTAAAAATGATAATTCAAAATGCAGCTCAATGAAACTTTAGGAAAAGTAAAAAAATACAACAAAGAAGAAATAGAACTCTAAAAATCTGGGATGATCAAATAAAACAATTGATTGAAGAAAAAATGCAGCTTATAAAAATATTTGAACCACAAAGAAAGTAGAAAATGGAAATAGAATTCAAACGCTGTAGAGCTATTGTTAAGAGGGAATAAGAAAGAGACCATAGGAAAACACATGTTTAAATTTTGTTACACATTTAGAATCAGATTTGCATAAGCCCCAACCTAATGCTTCAACCTAATCTAAAAGATAAAACATTTGAAAATAAAGATATTAAGAATCTACCAAAATTAATTGCGGCAAGAGTAACAAAGAAGATTTTTTCAATTATTATAAAAGTCTTTGGACTGACAATAGCTATGAAGATACAATTTTCCGAAATAATAATGAGACGGATTCCATAATATCATTGGAAGAATTGAACAATAGTTTAAAGAAATTAAAAAATGGGAAGGCAAACTGGCACAGATGGCTTGGAATTCCGAATTGTACAAATATGCAGGCAAAACAGTTCCATGAAAGACTGTTTGTCCTTCTTTAATAATGTATTCAAAAATGCAGATATACCACAAGAATGGAAGACAAGCATTGTTATACCCCTGTTCAAGAAAGGAGACAAAGGAAAAATGGACAACTATAGGGGATCAGTTTGTTAAACACATGCTACAAAATTTATGCCAGACATTTTAAATGGAAAATTGAAAAGTTCAGTGAAACATTCCTTATGGAATGTCAAAATGGATTTAGGAATAAGGACGATCTTGTATTGATTCAGCATTTCTGTTAAACTATTGCTTGAAAAAAGAAGAGAATTCAACTTAGAAACACATTTTGCTTTCATAGATTTTGAAAAAGCATTCGACACAGTCAAGAGATCAAAACTCTTAAATATATTGGAAGACAGAAATATACCAAATTACTTCGGCAGAACATACAAAAATATTTACAAAGACAACACCATAAAGATTAAATTAAAATAACAGATTTTCTGAAGAAGGATTATAAATCGTGGTGTGAGACAAGGCTGCCCCCTATCCCCAACACTGTTGTCAATTTATATCAATGAAGTAATATGTTGCTGGAACAAAACATATAAATTTGGAATAAGAATATCAGAAAATAGAAAATTAAACACCCTACTGTTTGCAGATGACCAAATAATAATAGCAAATTCCGAAGATAATCTACAGAAAGGTCTGTATGAACTTAACAAAATTACAGAAGAATATGGATTAAAGATATCTACAGAAAAAAAAACAAAAATTATGGCATTTCAATGTGTAGATCCTGTCAGAAGTAAAATTGTACTGGACAATAAAATTTTGGAGCAGGTGAATAATTTTACATATCTAGGATGCAATATCTCATATGAAGAAGAAAAGGATGTAAATGCAAAAATATCTAAATTTTTAAGAATTTTAGGGTTAATAAATTCTATCTTCAAGCCACAGTTAGTCCAAAAGCATTCAAGACTGAAAGTGTATAAAACCACTGGCTCTTCCAACTCTTTTGTATGGTAGCGAAGTATGGACGTTGAAACAGAAGGATATACAGAGACTTAGATCTGCTGAAATGAGATATCTTCGGAGGACTGCAAGGATACACACTACTAGATCACAAAAAAATGAAGACATCTTAGAAGAATTACACATGGAATCTTTAGAAACAAAATTTCTGATTATAAGTCAAGATGGATACAACATGTTCATCGAATGGAAGATCACAGAATACCCAAACTAATGTTAAGATATCAACCTGCAGGAAGAAGAAGAACAGGCCGTCCACTCAAAAGACTTCTGGATGGTGTTTCTCTTGAGGCCGAAACAGGTCAACAAATGGCCTAAATTCGTGAATGTACTATGATGATGATGATGGCTAAATTTATTTATCGGTGCCATGTAATATTGAATTTCTTGAAAATTTTTTGAAATTTGTTATGTATTCCAGGATGATAAGTGATTTTCTTAAATTGTTTTCTTTCTTTGAATCAGATTGCAGGGTAGTGTATTCTTTTAATCTTTTTGTTGTCTGAATTTCTTCAATTTAGTTATAATTATCTCCTTTCCAAAACCATTTAAATTAGCTATGTCCAAAATGTGATTGTATTCTTTCTTAAAATCCTCTTCATTTAGTGGAACATTCAATAATCTATATATCAAACTGTTGAAAATTGCACTAAATGAAGAGGATTTTAAGAAAGAATACAATCACATTTTGGACATAGCTAATTTAAATGGTTTTGGAAAGGAAATAATTATAACTAAATTGAAGAAATTCAGACAACAAAAAAGATTAAAAGAATACACTACCCTGCAATCTGATTCAAAGAAAGGAAAACAATTTAAGAAAATCACTTATCATCCTGGAATACATAACAAATTTCAAAAAATTTTCAAGAAATTCAATATTACATTGGCACCGATAAATAAATTTAGCCTTGGTAACTTATTAATAACCAATAAGAAATGAACACCCCAGATAGTAAAAAATCTGGAATTTATCAAATTGATTGTCGAGATTGCAATAAAGTATACATAGGAAAAACAAAAAGAAATTTGGACACTCGCACAAAGGAACACTTTAGAAATATTAAAAATGGTGAAATTGAAAAATCAGCTATTGCAGCACATAGTTTGTTGGAAGGTCATAGAATTGAAAAAGAAGCTAAACTTCTAAAACATTTGGAAAAACCTTTGGATTTGACAGTTTGGGAGAAAATATTTATACAGAAGAACAAATTTAAATCTATGAATTTCGACATTCCGGACGAACATGACCTCATCTCGAAGTTCATCGAATCAACACCAGATGGCAACGATATCTCGAAGTTCGTCAAATCAACACCAGATGGCAACGTTATAGAGGGAGATTCCAACGAACATCCGGTAGTCATAATGGCAGTTGAAAATGAATGACAAGATCATTTGAAAACTATAGTTACCGTGTTTGAAAAACATGAAATATGAGGTAAGATGTTAAAATGACTCATTTAATTTATTAATTAAGAATGTTTTAATAATTTTGTGTTTATATCGATTTTATGCTTCTCTGATAAAATGTGAGCAGCTACTGCAGATTTTTCTGTTTCTCAACAATTTTTTATGTTTCTAATGCGTTCTTTCATTCTAATGGTCGAATAATCAGGCTTGTTGCATATCATCAGAGGCAGATGAAATGGAATGGCACAAAATTGATGACATGAGTATGGAGAAGTTTTTGACAGGGAAAAAATGGGAGAAACCCTAAGAGAAACCTAATTCACAAACACCATATGGGGTGACCAAGATGCAAACTCAGAATCCTGAGATGGAGAGGTATCCACTTGTGCTACGAAGCTGCCATTATGGATAGTGTTATTGTAAATAATTTTTATTTACCAACATTTTTATAAAGCAGTTAAATGAATTAAAATTTTAAATAACACACATACTTTTGATTTGCCATCCATGTCATCATCAGCCTGTTCAGACTGTTGAATTTTATGTTGTTGGCCTGGATGTTGATTCTCACTCCATCTTTTGGTTGATTTACATCCAAAAGAATAAAAATAGGATTATGAATTGTGAAATTCATGGGGAAAAGGATTTGATTTAAAAGTTCTTTGGTCAACCAAAAGATGGAATGAGAATTGACATCCAGGGCTGTCAACATAAAATTCAACATCTGGACAAGCTTATGATTAGGGCAAGGCAATTAATGATTTTGCATCTTTTTCTTATGAAGGTTGAAACATTGCTTGCACATATGAAAATGTACGGCATTAAAAAACTGATTAAATAAAAGCAATTCGTTAGGGCATTTTTTTGCATTTTCTTAACTTTTTTAGGGATAGGTCATTTTTTGGCAATTTTTATGTCATTTTGGGCATTTTTTACACTTTTCCAGAAGGCTGTGACATTATTTGTATTTGATGAAAGATTTTTATTATAATTCAGTATTTTTCCTTGTCAATACAATTTCTTGGAATTAAGTAGTTGTTTTGCTAACTACTACCTCTATTTTTCAAGGTATGTGCATAATGAACTTACCCACTTCTAGGAATTTTATTCAATTTCTTAGAGCTTATGCTAGTTTCTACCCTTATTCTGATTGTTAACTGTAATTCAAAATTGCTGTAAAAGTGCACTATGTAGTTGAAATGGATTTTCTGCAATAAAAGGTACTATAATATGTATGTTTTAAATACTTTTCTTTTAATATTTTGATGTTAAGTTAAATTTTATGTAATTCAGTAATCAAGTGAGTACTTAATCTAATAAATAGTATTTTATTGGTAATTCTTAACTTTTTATTTGTCTTTTTTAAATTTTATTTTATTGGTCATTTTTTGCAATTTTTAGGTCATAAATGCATTTTTTATTTTGCATTTTTTACCAATTTATAGGTCATTAAATGCCTTGCCCTACTTATGATGATATGGACAGCATATTGAAACATGTCAGGTAAAACACAACCATTTATGAAGTAAGAAGACCAGATTCACCTTATTTATGAAGAAGAACCTCATAATGTTACTTCCTACTGTAATTTATGAATTTGCACATACCTTCAAAAGGTTCTATGGAGATTGATGCCTCCGGTTGAACAAGAGGCACCTCGCCGTTAACTTCAATATCCACTTGAAGGACCCCAGTGTCATCAATGCCATGTCCAACATGCCTCACAATTAACTCTTGACCTTAAATAATTAAAAAAAAAGTTTATATACTTTAATGCATTATGGTCCTAAACAGCAGTTTTTCCACTAATGCTATGGTAAATGTATATTATGTAGTTTTGTGTTGACAAGTAAGTTTAACTAGAATTTACCACCCAAGAGATAAATGTTAACTTACATCCCTAGGATGCTGACTGCAAGAAAAAGAATTTATAATGACAAACAATAGAATTTGAATGGATCAGTGGACCCATTAACTGATATAAATTAATACTCCGTATAAAATTAAAACCATAATTTTTTTTTCTATCCATAACAAATTTATTTAAAAGTTAGTAACACATTTTAAAATATAGCATTAAAGCAAACACAATTATCATTTTCATTAGAATAAAAATATAAATATTTTCAGACCTGTTTTATATTATAATATAAACAACTTCTGTTGCTTAGCAACAAACAATACTATAACAAGCAATTGTCTGTGAATGGACAAGTTGACACAATAATTGAAATAAATTAATATAAAATTAAAATAATAAAAGAAAAATTAATGCCTGAACCTGGGACCTATAACTCTATATGTTAGTGCATTATCAACTACGCTAATTCCCGATGAGCAAAGTTTGATCTCCAAGTTCATAAAATTGACACCAGATGGCAGCGAGGAAGATGGTGTAATGACAAAATTTCAACAGTTGGAGTTTGACTGAAGGTGAAATGACCTTTGAAACCAGTATTGTGAAAACACACAACTTTATGAGGTGAGAGATAAAAGCATTTTCTCCAACTCATTTATAAATAGCATGAAATGCTCATAAAGGCTTGCATCTTATACTTTGATATTTGTTTTATTTCTTACCTGTTGCAAATTCTATTTGTGATTGTTGTCTGAAATTTCCATTCGTGAGAGTATAGCCATTATTAGCTTCATCGACTTCATAAGCTGTGTTCCAAGATACAGGAGAAAGTATGAACGGCAGATATGGGAACCAACGAGCCTATAAAAGTAAAATAACCAATGATGCCAGAATCTTGGCAGTATTTCATTTAACTTGATGACTGTAGAGTTATTTAAAGTACCTGTTTTTTAATGATGTCTTTAACTCTTGCTGATACTGTACGTCTGGGTCCTCGATCTGAAATATTTGCTGCTATCACATCTTCTGGCAGATTTTCACCATTGAGACTACCTTTTACTCGCAGAGAAGCTGCTTGTGGAACATCACCACAACTTCTTGGTATACATTTTTCTATCTGAAAAACAAAACCATTGATTTTTTTTATCTTGGCAGGAGCAGTCTTAATCTTATGAAGTGACATTTTGTTTGAAGTATAATTAAAGTATAATGAATGAATTGAACTGAAACAAGTGATTAATAAAATATCAAAACAATGCATATCGTAACAAACATGAATAAATAAAATGTGTAATTATATAGGATATTTGGAAAATATGATTTATAAAATGGTGATATATCTGGTTACATTATATACAAGTATTTGAGAATAAAGTGCTTAGGACAATTTTTGTACTAATGAGAGGTGAATGGAGAAAATTCCATAATCTTTGTAAGAAACCAGATCAAATAAGAACAATTAAGTCTCTTAGATTGTGATAGACAGGACATGGGGCATGAATGGGGAATGAAAGAATATACTCCTGGTGCGACAGGCCTAGAAAGCCCTTAGCCTACCATCCGACTGCTAGCCTCACATCCACATGTGTCAATCACAGAGGAAGATGATCATCAGCCAGTGTAGGGGTGACATGTGGTCAGCATGTTGGGTCCCCCAGCTGTTATAGCTGATTTTCTCAACCTGGAGCCGCTACTTATTGCAGCTACCCAAATGCCTCACGATGCTGGGTGGGCACCGGTCCCAAACTGGCCGAAATACCATGAGGAAATTTCTTCCCCCATGGAGACTCGAACCAGCGCAAGTACCGCAACTCTGCGCCAAGGCTTCCTGCCTTAACCACTTGGCTACAGCGCGGGATGAAATGAAAGAAGGGTATGGAAACTAGGAAAAGCAAAAGGAAAGCACCCAGTAGGTAGGCCAAAATGTGGTAAGAAAGTAACATCCACAGAGTATTACACCCAGAGGAGAAACTCATACAGTAACACCTAAAAAATTTGCAAGGAACTTCAATGAACAAAGGGGTGGTTAGCACTTTTAGATCATAGTAACAGAATATGTAACAAACAAAACAAATGCAAGGCACACGGCATGTTTACAGAGCACTTGGGAATATGGGAAATTGGCCATTTTGTAAATTGAATTTCAATACATATATTGTACAAAAAGAGATAAATGGGATTTAAATATTGAGCTCCAGGCTGCAAGAATTTATATGGGAAAGGAAAAAGTTTTTTTTTTTTTGCTTCCCTAGAGAACATAAATAGTAAACATTTGTATTATATCTACTAATTCATAATTTTACTGCCAGATGGTGCTGAATTTCATATTAGTGCCACAGCAATATTAGATGTCAGTGGGATATTTCTACACTAGTACCGCTTGTGGCATGTACACAAAACTTGCTTACTTTCCTATCTATATTATAGTCTATGGTAACATTAATCATGATTTGAGGGAGTTATGGATGGAGATTTTGAAACAAGCAAAAATTTCAGTAGCAGTTTCTGGACGGAGAATTTCTGGCGACATGTTAACTTTTATATTATAATTTCTATTTGAAATATTTAAAGGAAGTGACACACTGAGATTTATTTTAATTAATGAGTTATAATTTCTAATTTATATATTGTAGGAAATAACACTATGAAGTTTATTTTAATTAAATTTGAGTTGTGTTTTTGACTCATCTCATATTTCTTGATTTTTTATGCAGACCTAGGTTTTGTTACTAACTTTGCGACATTTTTGCTGCCACACAACTGCCGTCTTGCAGTTGTCCCTCCTGTGCAGAAATCACTTTGCAGGAGGGATAACTGCAAGACGGCAGTTGTGTGGCATCGAGAATGTCGCAAAGTATAGCGACGAAACCTAGGTCTTTATAAAATTCAAGAAACATGAGATGATTAAAAAACACAACTCAAATTTAATTATAATTTCTAATGATGTTTTTATTATTAATTTAACATTTCTCAATGAAAGATAAATTAAATTTGAAGAGAAAAATTTTTCGCCTAGACCGGGACTCGAACCCGGGACCCTTGGCTTTCCGGGCCAAGTGCTCTACCAACTGAGCTACCGAGGCGAGTTACGATCTAGACGCAAATTTTTCTCTTATATACGTTGTAATTCCCTATCGCCAAATGCTTTTGAAACCATTGTTTCTATCTTTGCAAATGGCGGCTTCTTAGTTAAGAAGACATTTATTGGAAATTTAACATTACTTTAAATTTTTCTCTTCAAATTTAATTTATCTTTCATTGAGAAATGTTAAATTAATAATAAAAACATCATTAGAGGCCTTACTGGCTTTTAAAGTAATGTTAAATTTCCAATAAATGTCTTCTTAACTAAGAAGCCGCCATTTGCAAAGATAGAAACAATGGTTTCAAAAGCATTTGGCGATAGGGAATTACAACGTATATAAGAGAAAAATTTGCGTCTAGATCGTAACTCGCCTCGGTAGCTCAGTTGGTAGAGCACTTGGCCCGGAAAGCCAAGGGTCCCGGGTTCGAGTCCCGGTCTAGGCGAAAATTTTTCTCTTCAAATTTAATTTATAATTTCTAAATTGATTATTTTTAATTGAGGCACTTAGAATAATAATGGCAGATCCCAACCAAAGTTAATTTTGGGATAAATGTAATTTTTACGCTGAGAATGTATTTGTTTTGACTATGGACAAATTTTAAAGGTGGAGAGCTTTGGCATATTCCAATTCATCTGATACTTCATCACATGAAAGGTAGTTGGCAGCTTTGCATGGTCATGATTCTATCTCAAAATTCGATGTCGATTGGGATGTGCTGTTATTATTCTGAGTGCCTCAATTGTATAATTTTTATAAATGTACCTATACTATTAAAATAGATAATGTTACCTCTATAGGTTGAGTATGATAAATCTCTATACAGGGGTTGGAACAGAGGGGCACATCTCCACAAACAAACACACATTTGGATGGTAACACCAGCTATATTGACTATAATGTGTTAGTATTCTGGAAGAGTTACAAACCAATGAAATGTATTGTGAAATTATAATAGGAAATAACATAATGAGGTTCATCTTAATAAATAAGTTGAGTCTGTTGTCATCTTACCTCATATTCGTAGAGATCATCAGTCTGTACAAACTGAAGATAAAACAGAGGTGTTTTAAAATGTATCCTAAAAAAATTAATTGAATATGAAGTAAGATGACAACAGACTCAACTTCTTTACAATGAAATGTAGCTTGACCTTGAAAATATTTTCAGTATTTGGCAATTTACAGGATTTTTATTCTGCTCATGACAGTTAAACTTAAAAATATATAAAAAAAACTCACAGCAACTTTGAAATATTCTAACCTAGTGGAGTTACTCAATTTTCATTGGTAGCATGATAATCAAAAAGAATCTCAATTGTTTGTAACCTGGGGCCTGTTCTAATGTACAATATCTAGATACCTGCACTACAATAGCCTCTTCATTACCTGTAAATTTTCTCCTCTACAGGGTGCTCCTTTAAACTGCGGAGGTGGGTTAGTGCATGCTCTGAATCGCCGCTTGCTTCCATGGCCACATGTGACTGAGCAAGATGACCACTCTGTCCAGGAAGACCATTGTCCATTCACTGTAAGTCATATATAATTACTCTTTTCTTTAGCACTTACACTGCAGTTCTATTACATTTTAATGTACAACACTGTGTCACTGGGGCATGCCATAGCATAGTGGTTAAGCCACTGCGCTACAAGCCAGAAGGTCGAGGGTTCGAGTCACGGTGGGGTCGCAATTTTTTAACTGACCCAAACCATCTGGCAGCACTATGGTCCTGGGGTCGACTCAGCCTCTAACGGAAATGAGTACCAGACACTTGTTTGGGTAAAAGCGGCCGTCATGCAGGGCTGACTACCCGGCTGACATCAAGTGCTGATTGTCCAGAAAAAGTGGGAGCCTTAACCTCCTACTACCCCAAGGGCCTCCTGAGACCTGTGTTGTAGTGGGACCACTTAAAGCACTGTGTCACAGATCCAATTGAGAAAATATTTTTATTGTAATTTATCAAAAATATAAGGTTACTGTTCTCATCCCTATCATATGTCACAATTTGAATTTAAATATAAATTCATAAAACATTTTGTGAGTTTTACTGAACCCAGAAACAATAGGGCTTTGGTATGCAATAACAGAACCTTCTTTTCGTGTCTACATTTTTTAAGATTTTTTAATTTGTGATTGTTTATGTGGTCTAGGAAATAAGTTTTTATATCATTAATATTTAAAGGAAGTGACACTATGAGGTTTAAGATTTAAATTAAATTCTTTATACCTCATTTTTTCTATAAAAGTTCAAAACTATGAGATTTATTTAAATTGATAATAGTCATAATTGTAGATATTTGAAGACAAGTTTCGACACTTCTTTGTGTAATTTTCAGTCTGTCTAACTGCTGAATTGGTGGTTGGTGATCCTGTAGGTTGCTCCCTCTGTTGGCTGACTGTTGAACTTACAAATTAAATCTTTTTCTCCGGGAATTTCCAAATTCATGATTTTCCTTTTATTTTTCTGGATGTAAATTTTCTCCCAAATTGTGAGTTCCTTAGATTTATCTATTTCAATAGTTTATTGAAATTTATTTGTTTATTATTGGAGCAGATAAATCTAATAGATAATAAATAAGGTGAATCTGTTTCAGTATTTAGGAAAAATTGTACCCCGAAGTGTTTATTCCTAAAAAAGTAAAATATTTCAATATGCTTGCATATTGAAATATGTCCAAAAGAACACAACAATTTATGAGGTAAGATGAACAGACTCACCTTTATTAAGTTATGTAGATAGGAAATAACACTATGAAGTTTTTTAATACTGTTTATTTTTTATTATTTTACTCACCTCATACTTCATAATTCATAGCAGACCCAGGGTTTCTTCACATCTTTTGTGACATTCTCAATGCTGTGTCACATTCACAACTGATTACAAGATTAAAAGAACACCTCAGAAATGTTAAAAATGGAGAAACCGAAAAATCTGCAATAGCTGCACATGCCTGGTCAGAAAAACATAGAATAGAAACGAAAACAAAATTACTTAAACAATTGGAAAATCCGAAGGAACTCACAATTTGGGAAAAAATTTACATGTGCAAGAATGAAAATACAACTATGAATTTTGAAATACCCGGTTATAAGGAGAGAGGACTGATTTGGAAATTCTTTGGTCAGCCACCAGATGGCGCGGAGGTCAGTCTGCAGGATAGAAGGCCGTTGGACGTCAGTTGTGAACGTGACACAGCATTGAGAATGTCACAAAAGATGTGAAGAAACCCTGGGTCTGCTATGAATTATGAAGTATGAGGTGAGTGAAATAATAAAAAATAAACAAGACTCACCTTATTTTAATTTAATTGAAGCACAAGTCTATTTGCCTTTAGAATTATATTGATTTAATCAGATAATCAATTTAGAATAAAGGACGAATAACTTTCATGAATAGACTTCCCATCTCACATGCTGTGATTCAAGCTGAAATATTTTGTTGGAGAAATCTGATGTAAAATCTGCTGACATGAGCAAAGACTCTCAAGTGTGTTAAAGTTAGAAAACTTTTGAATAAATTTGTTAATATTGAATGAATATTCATGAGGGTTATAGGCATATATCAGATTGTTGCGTCTTCTAATCATAACATTGTTTTAATATCTATAGAAGGCATACCTGGACATTTATAGGAATTGCATTCTTTACTTTCTCTGTCAGTTCCTGAGCATCCTTTGCCACCAAATGCTGGAGGTGGATTGTTGCATCTTCTATATCTGATCTGCGTTCCATTATTGCATGTAGCCGAACATGGGCTCCAGATTGACCAGTCTGACCTATTATAAATATTGACATTATCCTTGTAAGATATTTGTATTTCATTGTGGATCATCTAAATTGGATTAATGACATTTATTAGAATTGATTTGTCTATTTCTTACCATTTACCATTTACTGGACAAGTCATTTGATTGCAATATTCCTGCTGGCCATCAGATCCTAAACAAGGCTTCCCTCCATAAGCTGGTACAGGATTATTACATTTACGATAACGTCTTCTGGTGCCACGTCCACAAGAGACAGAACAAGATGTCCAATCAGTCCATTCACTCCATGCTCCATCAACCTAAGTGTAACAATAACCGAGAATTGAATAAAATTTTATCATATGTAATGCCACAAGTGATTCCCAATTTATCTAGAGAATTTGGAAATCAAGAGTGGCATTTGTTAGGACTATTCAATGAATAAAATTATGCTGTTTACTCACAAATCATTATTTAAATATAGTTATTTTAAAATATTTATATATTTAATGTAAACGGCAATGTTTGAAAACAAATGAGAAATGTTATGTTTCACTTGTTTATCACTGCAACCAAATCATATTATTTATTGCCAAAGGATTGCAATATTGTAAGAATGCACTCTAGTGGAGAAAAAATGAAACACATTAATCTGTATATTAATTAATTTCTGATGTGCTATGATGTAAATATGTCAATTATATTTTTCTGGAACATTATTACCTGGGAAAAAATATGTTTAAGAAAGTGCGAACAGTGGTTTCCTTTTTTTTTTTTTTTATGGTATAATCAATTGCTACAAATGTTTTATATATTATCTCCTGCAACCACAATAAGGTTATATTCGTGCAATATATATATATATATATATATACAATCTGGTGGCCACATGCAGTCACTACAAAATAATGCTATGACCTATTCAGAATGTTAAAAAGGAGGAGCTTGATTTTACAGTGATAAAATTAAACTGATAAAATTAAGGTGGAAAAGACTGTGATTGGTTGTAAATAAAAACTCATTGAAATGTGATTGGTCATTGACTCCCATTTGGGGCATGAGTTAAATAGTCATCATCATCATGTTAGGTGCTACAGCATATTGCAGGCCTTGACCACCCAAACTATGCACCTCCATCCATCTCAGTCCTCCGCCTTCCTTCTCCATCTCTGGACTCCCATAGTCATCTTAAATTTTTCAGTCCGGCTTGCTTAGTTTGGGGATTCTCAACAATGAGCCTCATGCCCAATCCCCAACCTGGAGTACCAGGCTATCTCTTTTGTCTGGGTTATTGCCCTCAACCTGTCTGGCTTGGGAGGCCCTAGCAGTAGCACAGCTCTTGGGATCATTTAACCATGCAAGCCCAAACACTGCAACAAAGTAGAGATATCTTTGGGGAGAATTTTATCACCCCATCTCATATTCTTCTTTCTCTTCTTAGACCAGTTTTAAATAGAGATAAATTTGTGTCTGCTCTCGGATTGTCTGAGTAATACAATTAGTTAGTGTGCCAGTGTGTAAACCTGGAGATCTTGGGTTCTAATCCCAGATCAGACATACATTTTTCTATGCTTTTCTTATTCATTTCATACATCTCAATGATGGATAAATTATATTTGAAGAGAAAAATTATACGCCCAGACTGAGACTCAAACCCAGGACCTTGGGCATTCTGGGCCAATGCTCTACTGACTGAGCTACCTGGCGAGTTACAATCTAAATGCAAATTTTTCTCTTATATACGTTGTAAATTCCCACGCACCATGCTATGAAACCTTTCTTTCTATCTTTTGCAAATGGCGACTTCTTTATTAAGAAGACATTTATTTGGGAATTTTTATATTACATTATAATGCCAGTACACATTCTTTCGATGTTTTTATCATTCATTTCATACATCTCAATGATGGATAAATTATATTTGAAGGGAAAAATTATATGCCATTTATATCATTGGGATGTATAAAATGAATAATAAAAACATTGAAAGAAGCTGTACTGGCATTAGAATGTAATTTAAAAATTCCCAAATAAATATCTTCTTAATAAAGAAGCCGCCATTTGCAAAAGATAGAAACAAAGAAAGCATTTGGTGTGCGGGAATTTACAACGTATATAAGAGAAAATTTGCATTTAGATTGTAACTTGCCCCGGTAGCTCAGTTGGTAGGGCATTGGCCCAGAAAGCCAAAGGTCTTTGGGTTCAAGTCTCAGTCTGGGCATATAATTTTTCTCTTCAAATATAATACTTTTTCTCCTTACTTGAATCATAGAATGTGTTTACAGACTTACTGGACATTCAGACATGTGGCAGCTTTGCATTTCTTTTGATTCTCCTTGACAGTTGGTCTCATCTACAATTGTTTCTGCATCTTCACCACACACTCGTATCCTGTACTGTTCTCCCAGTCCACACGTGACAGTGCAATCACTCCAACTAGACCAGCTGCCCCACTCAGCTGGAACTACAATAAAAAGAAATATATTATTTGTTTTATGTACTATTTTTATTCTTTGCATACCTACGAATGATACAAAATAATTTTTTAACCAATTTCAATGTTGGTGCTGTAGTGTTTATGCTCATTATAGGTTCCAAAACTCTTTTTAAATTCAAATTGAAAGGAAAAATATTGATTTATTGTTTGATATGATAGGATTAAAATGTGAAATGAAGAAAAGAGGGCTGCAACAGAAAAAAAAATATTATAAAGAAAATGAAACACTTTTCAACATTGTACCCCTAATAGATGTTTTTGATTTGAAGAAAATATCCAAATTTTCACAAAAAAAAAAACGTACATAAAACAGTATTAATATTAGTAATTAAAATAGATTTCTAATAATGGTATATAAAACAAAGAAATTAAAAAAAATATAAGAAAATTACTAGAAGATTTCAAATTTAGAATTCAAATATTATAAACATGAAAATTTGTGATGAAAAAGGTTATCAATATAGTATTTGGAAGAGGAAATGAAGGGGATCTCAAGGGTTAGAATTAAAAAAAGAAGTGGTTGAAGAAACAGTTTAAATATGGAATGAAAGCTAGGAATTGTGAAATGATATAAAATATGTTAAAACTCTTCACTAGATTCTGTTCCCTATTTTAAATGCAGACTTGTATCTTTCTCTGGTAATGTTTTTGATCAGTGTCCTGATTTTTAAGAACTGTAAATGATTTGTATTATATTATAACATATTTTTTATGGAAAGATAGGAAGGTCTAGAATCAGGCGAAAGCTGTCACTAAAAATTCATGTTATGTAGAAAGCTCTTAAAAATCCATGACTATATCTACTTACCCATTCACCTCAGAAGACAAAGTCTGTCCTGTGTTTTATGGCTATTACTTCAGAACAGGAGTAAAGCTCAATGAATCAATGTGTATTTCTACAATATTTTGTACTCATAGTTCTTATTCTTCCTTCCAAGTATTAGGCCAAGGCCTGTTACGATCCTATAGAAAATTTTCCCTCCAGCGTTTCATAGGACGGCCCAGAGAATTTCGTCCTCTTTGTATATAATTATAAACAGCTTTGGGGATCCGATTTGGACGTATTCTTTCAAGATGGTGTTTCCAATTTAGTTGGTACTGTTTAATATATTCCAAACTTGGCATAGTCTTCAATTCTTTTAAGATATCAGTGTTCCTTTTCCAATCCCATCTGGTGTAAACCGCTGTTCTGTGCATGAATCTCATTTCACAAGCTTTATTCTGTTTTCATGTTGTCTTTTTAGTGTCCATGCTTCACTAGCATAGGTCAACACTGGTCTAGCCAAAGTGTTACATAAACATAATCTGGTGCTTTTTTGTACAAGGGATGGTTTCATAACTTGATTAATAATTCCCAAACTTTTATTACAACTAGTAATTTTTTCAGGGATATCCTTTTCATTCCAGATAGAAAGATAATATCCAAGATATTTAAATTGATTAGATCTCTCTAAAATTTTATTGTGGAGACAGATTTTGCTTTGTATGGGGTCCTTACCATAAAATGCCATAATTTTAGTTTTGTTAATTGATATTTCCATATTAAATTTGGCAGCCAGTTTTTGTAAATTATAAATTGATCATTGCAAATCATTTTCGGAAAGTGCCAGAAGAGCTAAATCGTCTGCAAAAAGAACAGCTTCGAATTTGAGGTTCCTAATGATGGGTATATATCCCCGTTGTGTTTTCCTCCATTCGTTTATTATTTTATTCATATATGTAATGAAAAGCACCAGTGAAAGTCCGCATCCCTGTCTTACTCCAGTGTTAATCTTTTTCCAAGAAGATAATTTGCCATCATTTTGTATTCATAGTTAAATATGGGAAATAACATTATGAGGTTCTTAATTCAATGAATGAATGAGTAATTTCTTATCTTAACTCATAGTTTATGTTTTCTTAAACACGGGAACTGCAGTTTTCAAGAGGAACATCCCTCCCATTTTCTACCAACATTATGACTACTGGATTCTCGTTTGAGTACATAGGCTAAACAAAAAGGAATTTGGACACTTGCACAAAGGAACACTTTAGAAATATAGTAGTAGTAGTAGTATTCAAATGTTCTGAAGTTCTTGATTTGTCATCATTCGCTTGCGGCCTTCCCAATAATATTCAGCGATTTGGAATGGTGTTCCAACTAGTTTCTGAAGATCAGCGCAGAACATCAAGTGATCCTTGTTCATTATCGTATTTGTGCCCTTGCATACTATGCAGTGTGGAGAGTCTAGTAGCTTAATTCTATGTAGACGTGCTGCCAAGCAATCATGACCAGTTTCAAGACGAAATGATGCAACTGCAATTGATCAGGGGCTGTTTGGTATTGTATCTGGTTCTAGTAATGTCTTCCATATCTGTGAAACTTTAGAAATATTAAAAATGGTGAAATTGAAAAATCAGCTATTGCAGCACATAGTTTGTTGGAGAGTCATAAAATTAAAAAAAGAGGCCAAACTTCTAAAACATTTGGAAAAACCTTTAGAATTGACAGTTTGGGAGAAGATATACTCGTATGTTCAGAAGAACAAATTTAGATCCATGAATTTTAAAATTCCCGATGAAGGGACCTGATCTCGAAGTTCATCAAATCAACACCAGATGGCAACATTATAGATGAAGATTTCAATGAAAATCCGGTAGTCATAATGTTGGTTGAACACAGGAGGAATGCTCCTCTTGAAAACTGCAGTTCCTGTGTTTAAGAAAACAAACTATGAGGTAAGATAAGAAATGACTCATTCATTCATTGAATATTTTGTGTATTGCTTGAGAGAGCATTCTTCAGTTAATATGTCACTTCTGATAGACTTGTGGTTTTCCATGCTAAACCTCTAGTCCTGAGGATTACAGGTTCAAATCCAGCTGGTATCATTGTATATTTAAGGACATAAAGATCCTGAGTGGAAGGAAAATAAAGCTGTGGGCCCCATGTTATAGATTTACAGTACATAAAAGAACCTCAAGCCTCTGTACAAAATTTGTTGGATCTTTGCATCCAGATTAAAATTACAAGCTAATAACATAAGCTGTTTTAGTGAATTATTAAATAAATTCTAACTTTAGTGTTAATATTTATAACTAGTACAAAATTAACCTTGCTTTTCACCCTAGAGTGTAGAGCAGTCATTCCCAAAATTGTCTATATCAACACCCAGGTGTCGAATTTGACCTACAAGGGGTTCATATCAGCAAAAACAAAAGTGAGTAGCACTGTGTCAGCTGTCAAAAACTCATTTGATGTTGATGATAAAAATTCAATATTAGAAACGCAGGGGTCCACCCAAAATAGTAAAAATTGGCATGTGGCCTATAAGACCTCTGGTGTAGAGTTTTGAAAATAGAGAAAAACTCAACATGGTCATACTTTTCAAATTTTAATAATGAAATTTTCAGATATTTAAATCTGAAGTGAATGTGTTAAGAAATAAGCAAAAATATAATACAGTAAAAGCTCCTTATTCACATTTTCATTATATGCAGGTTAAAAATTTGCGACACAGTTCCTGTATTCGCGGCTAAAAAATTCTTTATTCGCAGATCCAGTCAGTATATTAGAAGGATTAGTATCTTTTATTAACCATGGCAACTTTTTTTACTGCAGGCTCATGCCAAGGCAGCTTTTATACAAGGAGCGATTCAAACCAAATGGCCAAATTAATATCAAAGAAAAACAAGCTTTATTGTCACTAAGTATAAAGCCACTGCCGCCATAATTCACATGCCGCTATGCCCATTATAAATGCTGCCCATGCCACGATTAGTGTCTTATTGTTTCAACTTGTCATTTGTTGCAATAATTTTGATTGAATAACACATGTCTCTTCTGCTTTGTTGCCAATTTATAATTTAGAGTAAAAGGAAAAAAAAATTAATTCCAAAACGGAAAAAAGTAGCTTAGCTGCTTAAAGTAAAAATAGAAATGTTTGACTATTATAAAACACTAGGGCCTAACTGCAATAATAATAACATAATATAAAAGCAATAAGGGATAGACACATATACATGTGTATTATATCAGGAAATAAGGAAAAATGATCCACACGGAAAAACATATTAGTTCATACGCATATAATATAAAAAAAAACGCTAGTAAAAAGGCATATCTCTATATCCTGGATCTCTATATCCTGGATCAAAACCATGTCAAAAGATTCCAGAATTGTTTGGTCAAGAAAGATGACCACATTAGATAAAGTGAAGTGGAACAAGCTTTCCATTGTGACATAGATGAAGACATTAAACTAGTTCATGATCTTTCCACACCCAAATTTCCCCAATTAGAAACTTGAAATGTATCATATAAATATTCGCGATTTTTACCGAAGGCAGAAGGGCAAGCGGGACCGATGGCGGTCCCCTCAGCGGGGCCCAGCGGGACGGTGGCATCTACATTGGTAATATGACACTTTTTATAATTCTCTGGTCATTTTAAGACTTAGAATCAAATATGGGACCAAATGGTCCTAGTAACTTAGAATAGCTAACAAAGTTGAATATTTTAACATGATTGGTTTCTCTCTCTAGCACTTTAATAATTTGAATATTTTTTACGTTTGACAATGTGGCGATTTCAGCTGTTTTAAATAACTTGTTTTATATGTTATGGTTTCAATATCTCTTTATGTTTGAATTTATTTTAATAAATTATGTTAATTTTTCGTTTACTGTGATTTAATATGTTTAATTGTAGAACTCTTCCTCCAAAACCAAGGCCAACCGCTCGGGCCTAAGACCACTTAAACAATAGGGAACTTAACGCTATCATTACGCAGGGGCTTAACAGACGCGAGCGCGTAGCATTCTGGATGACTGGCTGGTGGTATATTCGTGAAAACAATGTTCTATTATTATTTTCACGGATAAAGAAACGAACCTTAGACCACAAAATTAACCTTCAATTCGTACACAGTAAAAATCTATATTTTTTTTTTCTTTCAATCGGAGTCACATCGGTACTAATGAATAAACTATGTCTTTTAAAAACAGAGAGAAACCAGAAAATCTTCAACTTTGGGACATTATTATTATTTAACTGGCTTTAGGTTATTTTATTTTGTTTTTTTTTTTATCTAATTTTAGGATGTTTATGGACAATGGGTAAAGTTTGAATATATCGCTGTTTTTAGGTTATATTTTAGGTATTGATGTATTTTTTCAACAAATGTTTTATTTTTCTAGGCATAATTAAGGCTTTTTTTTTACAATGGGTAAACTTTTGGACATATACGACAATTTTGGTGTTGTTGATAATTTTTTTAGGTGTTATTTTTTTAATAGGCAGACATTTATATGTACATTAATTTTTTTCTAGGCTCTGTTATATGTTATGTTCATTTTAGAACTTGATTTTTTTGATACATATAAGGTTTATGAATTAATTTGGTGTTGTTTCAGTCAGAGGATATTTTTTGTTGTTGTTAACCTAGGTTATGATATTTCTTTTTTGAATATTTGTAGAGGTTGTAATGAAAGTGATTTAGTTTTTTGTTTATTGTGTGTTAATTTAGGCAATATCTCATCCAATGTTGTACGTGTATAATGACAATATTTTATTATTTCGTCTATCGGTAAGACGTGGCACGATCATATGTACACATAAATCATTTCTGAAAGCATCACCACGAGAGATAAGCCCAAGGGATCATAGGTTGCTTTACACGCCACTAGATTGGGATTTTTTTTGTCATAGTGAATTTTTTTTTATATTTAGAAAGGGTAATAAATATAAGCAAACAAGATGGCGGACACCTCTTATACTTACGCCACTAATGCACTGAATACGTTTTGTACTATGTAAACATTCATTTTTTTATACATATTCACGTAAAACACGATCTTGGATATCCTACTAAATCATGGATAGAGGTAGGATACGGAAAATTAATTATTGGTTTATTAACTAGGTAGCTTGTTTTGTTAGGGAAAAATGGAAGTGGCCGACGTATAGTTTTTCTTCAATTGGCAACAGAGGCATCTAACGGAGACTATATTAAACATTACAGCCATCCCGTAGGAAACTAACTCTATCCACCTCAGTCAAATAAAATTCTACTTATAATCGGGCTAAGAATCAAGAAATAATATTGACATAAATACAAGAAAAGATAAATCGATTGATATTTAAGTCCCCATGTAGCAACTCGTGCATCCACGCTGGGACCCTTGCACCAATGCTAGTTAGGTAATTATTCTTGGCCCACGTAAGGCTCAAGGAACCGCATTATGACTTGCAAAAAATGAATAATTTATATTGGGAAAATAAATTAACAATTATTCTAATAATAAGACTATAAAAAATTTAATTAAAAAAAAGAATAGCCAAAAACTAGCAGGAAAATAGTTAGGGAGTTGGAAAACCTAAAAATCAGAGGATGTGGAAATAGAGTAATAACCGTGAAAAATGAAGTAACATTTAAAGTAACATATTCCCCTACCGGAGATCTTGAGGTAACGGAAATGTTAGGGCTCCCAATATTTTTTAGACAATCAGCACTTAATGTCAGCCGGGTTATCAGCCCCGCGTGACGGGCGCCCTTTCCCCAGAATAAGAGTCTGGTACTCATTTCAGTTAGAGGCTGAATCGACCCCAGGGCCATAGTGCCGCTAGAAGTTTTAGATCAGGTTAAAAACCCTAAAACACACCGGGACTTGAACCCCCGACTTTTCGGCTTGTAGCGCAGTGTTTCAACCACTATGCTAGTAGAAATAAATACTCATACTAAATATATCAAAGAAATTTGAAACACGATTAAAGTTATAACCGTCTGCCGTGCGACATTGACAAGGCAAGGCATGAGGCAAATAATACCGATTTGTCACTGGAAATGATTCTAGGATTTTTATGGTAATGGCGAGCACCGTATTATATTTAGGAACGTTTTCAGTTAAAAATCGAGAGGTAGGGCATAAAACAAAAAAAACTACTAACTGAGTGATTTAAAATTAATAATAATAAAACACACACTATAATAATAATCATCACACGAAGTTCGGGTACAGATCATACATTCATAATGCGAGATAATGGAAGAGATTGGATGACAAATAAAAATAATAATAATATTAGGGAACGTTCAAGAAAATAGAAGTTTTCTGAATAATAAATATGAACTCACCAGCGTGGAAAATTGGAAAATCGCCATCTTGAGAACTATATTAAATTGAAACACGACCTTCATTTACATGCACGAAGACTGAGTGTCATTTAGGAGGTCAAATAGCTGTAAACTTTCAGCTGAGCTCTGGAATGTGTTTATTTTGGGTGAAAGTTTAGATTATCCACATAGATAAGAATTCCAACACCAACTGTATGAGGAATATGAACAAAATTTATACTATGTGCATTTACAGGGAAATAAATATTATTTTTTCTAGACATCAGAAAACGTACTTTAAATAAAGACCCATGACATTAACAGAAAATAAAGTGGCATATATAGGCAATCAAAGGGATTTTAGATTTGAAAACCGAGAGAATGAACAAAGGGCATGAAGACTTAGGAGAAATAAACGAGAACTCGAGCATAGAGGGGAATGGAGAATTAACACAATCACAAAAATGATAACGCACCTAATTAGGGATGTAGATTCTAGTTCCGAAACCAAGAGTATGAGAAAGAGGCATGGGAACCTTAGGGGGAATTATAGAGAAATCGAACAAAGCGGGGAATGGATATTTAGCGCAATATAATACCAAGTAGGGACCACCCACCTCCCCAAAAGGGAAATAACATTAGACTCATGGAAAGGAAGACGACCAAACTTCAGGTTAAATAATAACTTAAAATAATTTTTTATCAACCTCTCATGCGGTGTTGAGAGATTTACAACAATGCCGGCGGGCGCATTCTGTGAAAATTTCGACTACAATGTGAGACGTTTCTAAATCATGAGTCAAGTAAATCAAAAGTAAAGTCAAGGAGGCTAGCGCAATTAAGGGAGGACTCGCTTGGTCCGTAATTCAGATTAAGGTTTCGGAAACGGAAGGAATAGAAATTCTGGAATAAATGAGAGAGTGCTCGAACAGGAAAGGGGGAATGGAGATTGGGCATAATCATAGAGCTCCGCTAGTGAGGATTACGGAGGGGAGGTAGAAACAAGATGCTTACAGAAGTGATAACAGAAGGATAGACTGATGCTTACAGAAGTGTTAAAATAAGGATAGACTGATGCTTACAGAAGTGAAGAAATAAGGATAGACTTATTCCCAGAAATATTTTCTTTTCGGCTGTATCATGGTTGTTTTTTTTGGGGTGAAAATTAGGATACTTGACAAACAACATCGACGAATAACCCTCAAGGATAGGATGCTAGAGACTAGTTATGATATCCACGTGAGATTAATAGGACGTAACCAGGGAAATCAAACTATTAATATTAATG
This sequence comes from Diploptera punctata, assembly GCA_030220185.1. Lineage (NCBI taxonomy): Eukaryota > Metazoa > Arthropoda > Insecta > Blattodea > Blaberidae > Diploptera > Diploptera punctata. The sequence goes on from JASPKZ010009790.1 coordinate 3,676,213, forward strand.
AAGATCCTAAAACTTAGTAATAAACATAATAATAATAAACCACCAGGAAAGTAAATAATGATAATAATAATAAAGATAATGATAATAATAAAACACAGTAAATTTATAACTAACAATAATAATAATAATAATAATAATAATAACGATAATAATAATAATTCACGGTAAATTAATAAACCACAATAATAATAATAATAATAATAATAATAATAATAATAATAATAATAATAATAATAATAATAATAATAATAATAATAATAATAATAATAATAATAATAATAATAATAATAATGAAATAAGAGCGAACTACCAGAAATAAGACTTATGTTTATGCATAAAATGAAAGATAACGGAAGAGGGACATGGGAACTTAGGAAAATTTATAAACTTTTTGAAATACAGAAATGATCGAAAACAAATTAATTTATTCCCATAGCAATTTAGAAGATGGAGGTTAGGATACTTCACCGATAGTTGGGTGTCTTAATTGATCTAGTGGAAGGTATTATCATATAAATTTGGAATTTCAAGGGCTACACTGAATAATATTTCTAAAGGAAATTACACAACAATTATTATACTCAGCTGATCATGACGCTTGACTGAGGTGCCTGCAGGAGGAAACAGAGAAAGAATCTGCGGCCGGGATCTCTCCCTCTGTATACCTTGATAGCATGTCAGTTAGGACTAGTAACCAGTCGAGTAGTAAACACACACACGTATGGGATATGACATATTACGATAATAGATGAAAACTAGATTGCTTAAGACTCTTCATATTTAGGCCTACGAGGGATGATAAATGGATAGGCTACAACTTAGGTCAATCTAGGCTAGGTAACGTGAGAAATACACACACAGAGATGAAACTTTTACATAATCGCACACAGGGATACAAATTGGGAAGGACTAAGGACCCTTTTGGAGAGGTTTGGCCTCGAAAATTTGGCGAGTTGCCTGAACACTTCACCAACGTACTAGGAAGAAAGCTAAGGGACGTTAGGGACCATGCGGAACAAACATTGTTAAAGAGATACGAGTTGGGAAGGACTAAGGACCCTTTTGGAGAGGCTTTTGCCCTCGACAATTTGGCGAGTTGCCTGAACACTTCGCCAACATGCTAGGAAGAATACGAGTTGGGAAGGACTAAGGACCCTTTTGGAGAGGCTTCTGCCCTCGACAATTTGGCGAGTTGCTTGAACACTTCGCCAACGTGCTAGATAGATAGGCATCCGAGGAACTAGAAACAAAATGAAAGTACAATACAATTACGGGCAAAGAGACCCAAGAGAAACATTAATGATACCCGGGTTTAGGGATTGATGAGGACAACAGAGGAACCCCATCAAAGAGATTAGGATAAAATCCACTTTTCCGATGAGGCGGCGTCCATGAGTCCAAGAAGGCTCTCCCTAAAGTTAACGCGAAATCGAGAATTCTGAGGCAACAGAATTAGAGAATCAGGATGGAAGCGGTACAGGGGAATAAGGACCCTGTTGATAAGATTGGGATTTCTCCTGCTCTCCTCTTAGGGCAGATGCTCGTCGAAAAACGGGACCCGGGGATGAGAATAGGAACCCAATCTCTGTCAATTTTGGCAGATGCCTGCCCCTCCCGCTTGCCAACAAGGTAGACGGAACTAGGGACCCTGTTGATAAGGTTGGGATTTCTCCTACCTTCGTCTTAAGGCAGATGCCCCTCGAAAGTCGGGACCCGAAGACGAGGATGGGGACCGAACACTATCAATTTTGGCGACTGCCCGAACGCCGGTCTAAAAAGTCAGAAATACAAGGATCGATGGTCAGGGACCATCCAGAGTCAATAATGATGCCAGGGAAACAAAAAAGAGGCCACCGGTGGTTAGAGAAAAGCAGAATACTAAAGGAAACCGAGATGAGAAAGCCGTACGCACACATAGAATATGGTCATAACGAAGGAACAACGAATAATAGTCAGGGACGTCAGAAACGTTGAGACACTAGAAGAAAAATACTAAGGGAAACACACATACACACTATTGTGCGATCAACGAGTAGAGCCAAGAAAGACAGATTGACCTAAGTAGGGAAGTTACACACATACGGTAATACATAATAGGAGATCTCGGAAAATTAGAGGTTAAACACATAAGGTAGTACATGAAGGGAGATCACAGAAATTAGAGGTTAAACACATAAGGTAGTACATGAAGGGAGATCGCAGAAATTAGAGGTTAAACACATAAGGTAGTACATGAAGGGAGATCACAGAAATTAGAGGTTAAACACATAAGGTAGTACATGAAGGAAGATCACAGAGATTAGAGGTTAAACACATAGGGTAATACCAGAAATTAGAAGTTAAACGCATAAGGTTGTTCATGAAATTAGAGGTTAAATCCATAGGTAAGATAGGGAATAAGTCTACACGTATGAGACCAGGAACTAACTCAATAACGTAAATGGAAATTAAGAGGAAAATAAGGAGGTAAGAGGAGATAAAGGGAGAGGTTAAACCCATAGGTAAGATGGGGACCCAAGACACGGAATAAAGTCTACGCATAATCAGGAATAATGAAAAAAATTAAATAAAGAAATTCAAGAGAACAGATGAGATATTGCAGAACGAATCAGGAAAGGCTTAAGGAAATATTGCCAAAAGAATTAGGAAGGATTTAAGGGAACAACACATTTAGTTTTTATTATTAAGTTAACTCTGTAGGCTATAACACGGGAATTCGACAGATAAATTAGAAACGAGAGTATTTAAGATGCAAAGACGCCTTTTTATTAAGTTAACTCTGTAGGCTGTAATACGGGAAATCGACAGACGGATTAGAAGCGAGAATTTAAGATGCAAGACGCATCCCGGATTGAAGAAAGGAAATGCTCTCACAATCAGGACCTCGCGAGGGAATGATATACGGAATTCAGGTTACATTATTGTACAAAGTAGTATTTACATCTTAAAGCCCTAGCGATTTATGTGTAGGCGAGCACACTCGATCGAACCCAGGACTCTAAAGGAGGAAAAGCAAAATTTGAAAGTTTATCCAAACAGTGGAAAGTTTGAAAACTAGCGGTAAAATACGGTGAGATACGGACAATTTTTTTTGAACCTAGTAAAACCTGAATTGCAATAAGGGCGTAAATGATTCGTGAGAAATCATAAGGCCAGTAACATAAGAGCATTTCTTTTTGCAACTTGAGACTAGCTATAAAGGACATATAGGAACATGGGTGCACCAAACTAAACAATACATGTAGATAACAAGGAGATCTAAAGCCAGGACGTCTAATACAATATAGTATCGGAGATATGATGGCTGAAAATGAAGCCTCTAAGCAATGAAGATAAATTAAAATGACCAGGAGTGATAAAGAGAATGCGGACCCATGTAGTACGGGATAAGCACCAAACCCATAATCAATGTTTATGTTCTCCTCCCAAGTTTTAACAATTGCCATAAGGTTGCAGTTTCACGCCTGGACCTGCGGCCACCACCACGACACCACAAGATTGGGAGGCAGATTAAGTAGGGCCAGACTCACGGCGCATCCTATACATCTGAGGACGAGGGCAGCATAACGCTGCAAGGACCAACCACACCCTGTACATCTAAGGACGCAGGGCAGCTGCCAGGACCATCTACACATCTCGTGTCGGAGCATAAGATGAGTGAATGTCCAGACTTGCAATCAGCTAAGGCAAACACCTTATTAGCAGTAAAGAACAAACCCAGGGATTATAAAAAAAAATAATAATAACTTTCTCCAACGCCAACCTTGGTCTAACCTCCTTCATTCCAAATTTTTCCTATAGAAGAGTCAAGAAAACGCACTCTACATCAAGATTAATTCCTATCAAACCTTTCACAAGTACTCCTTGGACCTAACTGGGTTTTGTCAAAAAACTAGGCATGACTAAATCAAAGGCCTACCTGGACCTACGGCAGCTGAAAATGAACCACGAACTCAAGCATTAGAACATCGCATCCTCCATCGAGGCCAGCAGACACGAACCCTGACCTCCAAGTTAGCCACAGCAGACATCGCAGTTCGGATAAATTTTTTTTTATAATTTTTTAACAGTGATCCGGTTCATGAAAAGAAACCGTCGAAGTGCATAACAAAAAGTAACGAAATGTGATTAAGTGCGTCTGGAAATGAATAACAGTGAAAGTGCGTCGGTTCAAAAGAAACCACAGAAGGTTTAAACAAGGAAGAAGAACGAAGACTAGAAGAATTTTAGTGAAAATATTTTTTTTTATATAATCGATATTTTTTTGTTGTTTTTTTTTCAGCAATAAACATTATTTTTTTTGTGGATACGTGCACAGGCATATTGTATTAAAGCCGCGAAGGCTTGCTGTATTGTGATTTTTGTTTTTGAAGTATAGTGTTCTCACTAAGTAAACGGATCTTACCGATATTTCGACGCAATGAAAGGTATCCGGGGCAATTTCCAAGTAAAAGACGATCTAACCTCTTAGGATGAGAACAAAATACTTGCAGGACAGATGGAATCGCCAATTGACGACGTCAGTTCCACTCCCACCTAAGGTTAAGTTAATAAGATAAATGTCAGGACCTAACCCTGAGAGGGAAGAGATATCCTGTAAGGAAAAAAGACTTTCGGTTTTTCAACCCTACAGTCTTATTTAGGGGGGGGAAGGATTATTATAAAACACTAGGGACTAACTGCAATAATAATAACAGAATATAAGGAAGCGATAAAGGATAGACACAGATACATGTGTATTATATCAGAAAATAAGGAAAAATGATACACCACAAAAAAAACATATTAATTCATACGCATATAATATAAAAACAACGCTAGTAAAAAAGGCATATCTCTATATCCTGGATCTCTATATCCGGATCAAAACCATGTCAAAAGATTCCAGAATTGTATGGTCAAGAAAGATGACCACATTAGATAAAGTGAAAGTAGAACAAGCTTTCCATTGTGACATAGATGAAGACATTAAAACTAGTTCATGATCTTTCCACACCCAAATTTCCCCGATTAGAAACTTGAAATGTATCATATAAATGTTCGCGATTTTTTTACCGAAGGCAGAAGGGCAGCGGGACCGATGGCGGTCCCCTCAGCGGGGCCCAGCGGGACGGTGGCGTCTACATTGGTAATATGACTCTTTATTATAATTCTCTGGTCATTTTAAGACTTAGAATCAAATATGGGACCAAATGGTCCAAGGAACTTCATTCAAATAACTAACAAAGTTGAATATTTTAACATGGTTGTTTTCTCAATCTTTGAATTCAGCACTTTAATGTTTTGAATATTGTTTACGTTTGACAATGTGGCGATTTCAGCTGACTTTAATAACAGTGTTTTAGATGTTTGATTTAATATTTCTTTATGTTTGGTATTTATTTTAATAAATAATGTTAATTTTTCGTTTACTGTGATTTAATATGTTTAATTGTAGAACTCTTCCTCCAAAACCAAGGCCAACCGCTCGGGCCTAAGACCACTTAAACAATAGGGAACTTAACGCTATCATTACGCAGGGGCTTAACAGACGCGCGCGCGTAACATTGACTATTTATGTGTTGGTGAGTCATTTGCATCCATATCATGCTATTTCAGTGTTGATGAAACAACTGTATGATTCATCAAGAAATCTGAAGATAAAATAAGGATTCTATTGCTGAATTCACAGCTAAATATCAATCTGAATTGAAAAACCTTATAAAAGCGGTAAAACAGGAAAAAATTACTAAGGCTTACAGAAATAATTAATAGAAATTGTTCAAAATCTCTCATTAATTGATTTTATTTTGATAAAATTTTATTTTATTTCGGAACCATGGAATGTTTCCCCTATATACCCATACAAATTACCATTCCATATTTGCAGTTTCTGTATTTGCAGCATATTTGCAGAACATATCTCCCGCGAATGAGGAGCTTTGACTGTATTATTAAATCATTTTTATTTAGGTATAATTTTATCACTCGCCTCATATTCTTCTTCTTCTTCTTAAAAATAAATAAATAAATAAATAATAATAATAATTAATAAATAATATTAATAATTAATAAATAGTATCTCATAATGTTAATTCCTAAAAAAGTAATTATTAGATCATTTAAGAAATTACCTTCAACATTGACTTGAAACTGAAGTTCTTTAGCTCCAGCAGAATTCTCAGCCACACAAGAATAATTTCCAGTGTTCTTAATCAAGGCATGCATCAAATGGAGCTGCTTGCCATCTGATGATATGTGAACATTACTACCAACTTGTTTTTCTATTGAATTTCCTTCCTGTGAAGAGACCAGTTTTGTCACATATCAAAAAACATTAACCACAGTCGTTATTATCCACTAACTCTGAATTACAAAGTCATGAAGCTTACTTTATACCATGTAATTTTTGGTTGTGGTGATCCAGTTATTGGACACTTTAAAACCAGCCGTCTGTGCAATTGTACAGTTAAATTTGACTTGTCAGGAACATCAGGCGGAGCTTCTGGTGGTTCTGTAAGTTAATATACAAAATTAAATGTGATTACAAGACATACAAATTAACACTTTGAGTCTGACAGTGGTACTAATACCACAGCATTTAAATGGCACTGAAGCTGGAGAAAATTAAATTCCACAGCATGCCTGTGCCAGCAGATGTACAGGGGTGTTTTTTGAACCAGAAAAACATCCCTGTAAATCTGCTGGCACAGGCATGCTGAGGGATTTAATTTTCTCTGACGTCAGTGTCATTTAAATGCCATGGTACTAGTATCACTGCAGGACTCAAAGTGTTAAGAAGACATAATATGTTGTATTACTAACTTTTAATCTTTTTAATATTTATATCATTTCATATGTCCCTCACCATAACCAAATCATAAAAGGCATCTTGCCATGGCTCAGAACTGTGGGATGCATCTCTGTGGGGGAAGAGATTTATATACAGCGGAAATGCTAATCCCAGGACCATTGCATTAGAGGTTGAAATGGCAATAAAAAATTGAAGATGTATAAAGCATCAGGTTCAGATGGGATCCCAGCAGAACTGATAAAATCACGAGGAGAAAAATTGATGGAGAAGATACATCAGTTACTTGTATGAGATGGGAAAAAGAAGCTCTTCCAAATGAATGGAAAGAATCAATTATCGTACCAATTTATAAGAAAGGAGATAAAACTACAGGAGTATCTCATTACTTTTAACTTTGTACAAAGTCCTAACAAAGATATTAGTAAGCAGACTTACTCCCTATATTGATGACACACTAGGAGATCATCAATGTGGATTTAGGAGAAACAGGTCTACAACAAATCAAATTTTTAGTAAAAGACAGATTTTAGAAAAGAAATACGAATATAAAGGCACTGTGCATCAACTGTATGTAGACTTAAAAAAAGACATATAATTTAGTTAAGAGGGAGAAGTTATATAGTATCTTGCTAGAATTTGGAATTCCTAAAAAGTTAATTAGACTTTTTTTTAAATACAATAGGAAGTAACATTAAGAGGTTTGTTTAATAATTAAAACATTTTGTCTGTTCATTATTACCTCATGTAAGAGTTGTTTTTGTTTAAATAAACTAATAAAAACTAATAAAAATGAAAAGATTCATGATGGCAAAAAATCAGGAATATATCAAATAAAATGTGAAGACTAGCGTAGTGGTTAAGGCACTGCGCTACAAGCCGGAAGGTCGAGGGTTCAAGTCCCGTTGGGGTCAGGATTTTTAAACTGACCCAAACCTTCTGGCGGCACTATGGCCCTGGGGTCGACTCAGCCTCTAATGGAAATGAGTACCAGACGCCTGTTCTGGGGGTAAAGGCGGCCGTCACGCAGGGCTGACAACCCGGCTGACATAAAGTGCCAATTGTCTAGAAAAAGTGGGAGCCTTAACCTCCTACTACCCAAAGGGCCTCCTGAGGCCTGTTGTGGGATCACTTTACTTACTGTGATAAGATATACATAGGGAAAACAAAAAGAAATTTAACCATTAGAACTAAAGAACACATAAGGAATGTAAAAAAAGGGGAAGTAGAAAAATCTGCAGTGGCTGCTCATGTTTGGTCAGAAAAATACAAAATAGATGTAAACACAAAATTATTAAAACAGAAAACAAAAATGAACTCACCATATGGGAAAAAATCTATATACAGAAGAACAAGGAAAGAATTATGAACTCTGAAATTCCTGCAGAAAGGAACCTCATTAGTAAATTCATTGGACCAGAGGCAAAGAGAGCAGGAATCAAGAATCAGGGCTGACAACATGAGAAAATTCAGTCTGTAATCACTGACGATGGGGCTAAGAAGATCTGAAACATATGTTTTATGACAAAAACAACTCTTAAGAGGTAAGAATGAACAGATAAAATATTTTAATTATTTAATTAGACTTATTTGAGTGTGTCTAAATGGCACAAAGAATAGGGCATGTGTAGGCAAACAGTTTTTAGATACTTTTGAAATTCACAATGGGTTAAAACAGGGAGATGCGCTATCTCCTTTACTATTCAATTTCATACTAGAACATGCCTTCAAATCTTCAGAAGATGTAGAAGGTATACAACTCAAAAGTGTTAATGGTTTATACTGATTATGTAGTGTTATTAGATGATAGTGAGGAGATACTAAGGGCCAACATGCACACTCTATTGAGTAACACTAAAAAAATGGGACTGGAAGTAAACATCAATATAACTAAATATATGATCACATATAGAAATACATGCATTTAGAAGAAACAGGTCTACAACAGATCAGATTTTTAGTATAAGACAGATTTTAGAAAAGAAATGGGAATATAATGGTACTGTACATCAACTATATGTAGACTTCAAAAAAGCATATGATTCAATTAAGAGGGAGAAGTTATATAGTATCCTGCTGGAGTTTGGAATTCCTAAAAAGTTAGTTAGACTTATATGAATGTGTCTAAATGGCTCAACGAGTAGGGTGCGTGTAGACAAACAGTTTTCAGACAATTTTGAAATCCAGAATGGGTTAAAGCAAGGAGATGCACTATCTCCTCTACTATTTAATTTTGTACTAGAGCATGCCATTAAATCTTTAGAGAATGAGGAAGGCTTACAACTCAATGGTATTGGTAAGCTGTTAGTTTATGCTGATGATGTAGTACTACTGGCCGATAGCGAGGAGATACTAAAGGCCAACACGCACACACTATTGAGTAACACTAAGAAATTAGGACTGGAAGTAAATATCAGTAAAACTAAATATATGGTCACACGTAGAAATACATTATATAATGGAAATGGACAGCTAATGACAAATGAGGGAAATTTTGAGGAATTGGCTGAATTCAAATACCTAGGAACAATAATCACAAATAGGAATGAGATGCACAAAGAAATTAAACATAGGCTCAATTCTGGAAATGCATGCTATTATGCATTGCAGAGACTTTTGATGTCCCAACTCCTTCAAAAAACGTTAAGCTGAAAATATATAAAAACTATTGTTCTACCAGTTATATTATATGGGTGCGAAACATGGACTCTTACTTTAAGGGAAGAAAGGAGATTACGAGTATTTGAGAATAAAGTTCTTAGGAAAATTTTGGACCAAAGAGAGATGAACAGACAGGTGAATGGAGAAGACTACATAACAATGAACTACATGGTCTTTATAGGAAGCCAGATATAATAAGAACAGTTAAGTCCCGTAGACTGCGATGGGCAGGACATGTTGCACATATGGGAAATGAAAGACGTGCATGGAAACTTCTTGTAGGAAAGCCAGAAGGAAAACGCCCAGTTGGTAGACCAAAAATGAGGTGGGAGAACAACATTAACTATGATTTGAGGGAAGTAGATTATACAGGGAATGATTGGAAAGCATTAGCTCAGGCTAGGGATGTATGGAGAGCTTATGTCCGTGCGGTCATGAACCTACGGGTTCGATAGTGCCAGTGAGTAAGTAAGTAAGTATAGAAATACATTATATAATGGAAATGGATAGTTAATGATAAATGAGAGAAATTTTGAAGAAGTAGCTGAAATCAAATATCTAAGAACAATAAGTACAAACAGGAATGAGGTGCGGAAAGAAATTAAACATAGGCTCAATCTGGAATAGCATGCTATTATGCATTACAAGGACTATAGTTGACCCAACTTCTCTCAAAAAACAAGAATGAGAATGAATTGGGAGAATAAAATTAATCCTTATTTTGAGGGAGGTAAATTATACTGGGTAGTTATTAAAAAACATTAGCTTAGGATAGGGATGTATGGAGAGCTTATATCTCCAGAATCAATAGTGTCAGTAAATTAATTATTTTACTTAGTGAAGAATTAAATTATAATAAACAAAATAATAAAAAAAATGATTTCCATCCATCCATAGTAATTCTGCCTAAGGGCAAGTCTTTCACTGCAATCATAGCATTTCCATGCTATGCTATGCAGCTTTACTAGGGAATTATAGGTGTGGTGGCTTCCCGTTGCTTTCCACACCAGTGAAGGATGATGATGATGATGATATAACGATAAGGATGATGATGGCCGGATGATTTTCGGGGACCATTGGGCCCTAAGCTTCCTGACATTTGTCTTATAGGTGAGGAAAAACCCCGAAAAAACCTCACCCAGGAGCTTGTCCCATCCGGAATTGAACCCGGGCCCACTGCATGACAAGGCAGAATGTTACCTCGAGAGCTGTTTAATAATATGGAATTGTTTTGAACCATAATTTCAATAAGTTAAGTTATTACTTTATAGGGAGATGAGCACAGAATAAATATTCGAGGAAAGACAATTTTAAGAAGAATATGTGGGCTTGTTAATAACAGAGAAAACTGGAGAATAAGAACAAATAAATGAAGAAGATTTAATCATAGCAATCGAGATACAAAACCAAAAATTATTCAATATAACTACCCTATGAAAGAACACTAAATGAGAAACCAGAAGGAAAAAGAAATAAAGGAAGACCATGGGAAATGGATAGATGAATGGTGGGAGTTAGAAGAAGAAGAAAGGAAACAGAAGGTAGAGATAATTGGACAGGCTTATGTAATGCAGCAAAGCTTCTTTAAAGACTATAGGTGCCACAGTGTATATATGTTTGTGTACTCTTTAAAAGTTATATATAATTAAAATTGAAAATCTCTTCTTCTTTTTTAAGGTATGAGCCATTAACCAATCTGATTTCACAGGCTTCTCAACCTTTAAGAATTAAATGAATCGTGATTTCTTCTTACCTCATACTTCTATGTTTTTTTAAAACACAGCACTGCAGTATCGGCAACCCATTGTCAATCGTGAAAACAGCTGACGATGGTGACAATGGGTCGCCGATAATGCAGTGCTATGTTTAAAAAAACATAGAAGTATGAGGTAAGAAGAAATCACAATTCATTTAATTCTTATTAATTGAACCTCATAATGTAAAAATTCCCAAATTTAATATATAAATTCTCAACCTTTATTTCCATGATCACCCCAGATTTTGAGTGCCTTCTGGTTATAGATTCAAATTGTTGAATCAATAATTTAAATAAATATACAAAATATAAAACTAACCTTCTATATCTACTGTGAATGACTGTTCTTTGTCTCCAGCCATATTGCTAGCAAGGCAGAAGTACTTTCCACCATGTTTAGTGGATACATTTGGAATTACCTGTAATAATCAAATACTGTTATGAATTTAAACAAGTAATGATAATAATTAGCATCACAATTCAAATCTGAGTATGAAAGGGTTGAAAAATTTTGCTAAAGAAGTTATTTTCTCGAGGCTTGAATACTTTTTTATGTGCCATAAATCTATAACACAGAATCCACAGAGAATACCTTGAAAAACGCCTCTAAGAAGAAGGGAATGTAGCAGCGAATTAAACGCTACTGTGATGTCATTTATAATGACTATAATTGGTTGTCAATTACATAATCTGATGTAGATGAATAATATTACCAATTATATTTGAAGAGAAAAATTTTCGCCTAGACCGAGACTCGAACCCGGGACTTTTGGCTTTCTGGGCCAAATGCTCTATCAACTGAGCTACTGAGGCGAGTTGCAATCTAGACGCAAATTTTTCTCTCATATACGTTTTGATTCCCTTGTGCCAAATGCTTTGAAACCTTTGCTTCTATCTTTGCAAATGGTGGCTTCTTAGTTAAGAAGACATTTATTGGTAATTTAACACTACTTTATAAAGCTAGTAGGGCTTCTATTGATGTTTCCATTATTAATTTAACACTTCTCACTGAAGGATAAAGAGAAAAATTTGCATCTAGATCACAATTCGCCTTGGTAGCTCAGTTGGTAGAGCATTTGACCCGGAAAGCCAAAAGTCCTGGGTTTGAGTCTCGGTCTAGGTGAAAATTATTCTCTTCAAATATAATTTATCCTTCAGCGAGAAGTTTTAAATTAATAATAAAAACATCAATATTACCAATATCTTAAATTAGCTGACGTGGCAATATGTGACTCAAATGGTGGATCACCGATTTATAAACTGAACAGGATGCAGATGTTCGTAATATGAATAATAATATGTAGGCAACAGGCACCTAAGTTCCGTGCATGGCAGAATCTTGTACATAAAAAATATAATTCACATATATTGAGAAATAATATAAATGAAAGACACATAATTTGCATCAACATTCATATTGATGCGAATACAACCTAAATGACTTATCAAGACTTACAAGTGTTCTATTGTGGTCCTTGAGTGTGATATGAGGCCACTTTTCTGTAGTGACAGGCATTGCTCCTTTGTACCATGCAATGTGTGGGTGTGGATAGCCTCCAGTAACATTACATTGCAACACTAGAGTATCACCACTTGTTACTTTTATGTTGTTCAGCTCCCCCATGTCAGCCATGACAGGTGGCACTATAATACAAATTAACACATCTTCATTATAAACAAAAGTGTATACTATGATATATTATATGTATATACTAGCAGTCATAAATATTGTCTCTTTAAGTAATGTCGGATTTTTAAATAAAATTTTATTTGGAATGTTTTTTTGACAAGAAATTAAACTACTCTTCAAAGTTTTTTTTTTGTTCAATGCCTCCTTGTTGTCATTTTGACATTCTGGTATTCTCTCCTAGCATGGCATTATTGTAACCCACTTCTGAGGTTGGGGTGCCTTGAAGGCGGAGTTATGCTGCCCCAATGATATATATGATAGGTGATGATGATGGTAATGATGCACCAGGAGAGGCCTTAATCCTAAACTATGGATTGCATGCAAATACATTAGTCTCTACTCAAATTACTTCCAATCACTGGTGAGCTGACTCACCGTGAGCAAGTGCAAAGATCGAATTAGCTACCCACTAACTGGTCATGCATGAAAGTTGTCGTTTTTGTAATATTGGCAAGAAATTACCCAGAATTCTCAGCAATAAAACCACTTCCGTTATTTTCGTCTGCTAGAGGAACGCATTTACGCTTGCGTCCTGCAAATAATATCATATACAATGACGTCTGCATCATGCAATATTATGCCGATTCTCCTGTTCTTCCAGTTGAATTCTTTGGTAGACTCTATCAAATTCCTCTTCTCCGTGTATACCAAAAACCCGATCGAAGTCTTCAAGGTTTGACATATTGGATAAGGCAGCAAGGTAAGCGGTGAGATTTCAAACTACATCGGTTACCATCGGTTCCCATCGGTTCCCTTCGGAATTCTCATGATTCGTTTCTATCTTAAGTTACCTCATCAGGTAGCTTACGAATTTCAACAATTATTATCACATGAACAGATTTCTGAGTAAGCAAAATCGTATTAGGATACAACTTTCTCAGCAGAGAACGCCTTTTACGGTCTAATGCGTTCATAGATTCGACCCTTAATGAATATGTTAATGATGATGATGATGGCCAGATGATGTTCGGGGACCGTTTGGGTAGATACCATCAAAATCTATAGTCTTGAGCCATGTTTCAACGAGGTTTATTATCCTGCGATAGTACTAGTCTCTGGTTTTTGATGTAAAGAATTCATTGAGACCCATTTCTACGGCTTAAGTATTTTCAATGTTTTTGAAATTTCACACAAGCAATGGGCCTGGATCGAAACAGGTGGTAATCTGAAGGTACAAAATCAGGGTTATATGCTGGGTGTGGTAACAGTTTGATTTCTGCCAATTCTTGAATTTTTGTCATGGTTGGTTGTGCAGTTTGGGGTCCAGTCATGTTTGAATCTGCAATCCTCAAACTTCCATGAACTCATTCCAATTGTTGAGAATGAAGATACACATCGACTGTACAACTGTTTGGAACAAACTCCCAGTGAATCACACCTTCAAAATTCCACCTGAATCACACCTTCAAAATTCCACCAGACATACATCATCAGAATATAAACTGACATTACTTATGAGTAGAGATCCGCGAAAGTGGTTTTATTTTTAGGGAAAATTTGTTTTAAAATTTCAAGATTTCAATGTTATTGGGAATTTGTCGGTGTTATTCTTAAAAAAAATGTAAATTTGAGTAGAACTTAAAGTGACCATATTACCTCTATGTGTGAACTGTGTTGCAACCATTTCCCTTTGCAAGAGTGCATGGAGGAAGCAGATATGGTGCCATCAGATATGGCAGTTAAAATGAAGATGGACTCCGAAAACAGTGTTTAAAAATGCATTATGAAAATTTTGCGAATAGAACAAAAAATATCTCCACAGTTCGTTGAAAATTTTAAATTTCGGTGTTGCATTATCGTAAGATTTTGCATTATTTCGCGATTCATAAATGCTTTTTTGAGGTTATGGGAAGTGAAATTAAGAAATGGAGCAAGAAAATGACAAAATTAGAGCATTTTGCGCTATCGCAACTCGCGAATTTCACGGATCTCTACTTATGAGACAACCTAATATTTACGCCCTGAGAATGTTAAAAGATTTCATGGGACCCATAACTTTATTAGCACCTAGTAGTTAGGTTAGTATCTCAACTGCAAAGTTTTGGGTTCGACTCCTAGTTTATTTACACATAAACAGTAATCCCCACTATCAAAGAGAGAAAAACAAATTATCTTAACATTTTTATTTCTACTCAATTTTACTTCTCATTAATAAATTACATTATGAAGTAACAAAATGAGTTTCTTCCAGACTCTGAGTCTGGAAAAGCTGATGATGGTACCATGAAATACTGAAACATGTTCAAATAGAACACAACAAGTTATGAGGTAAGATGTTTCCGGATTCACCTTATTTAATTCCTCCTTATCCCTAAATTTTAGATCATCTTTTTGAGCACCCTATATGTACTTTCAAAATTAAAGTAATGAAATCATAAGTAAATTTATCTAAAAAAATTCAAACTTCAGGAAGGAACTGATCCCATACACAGAAAATTTCTTCTCCCATGGAGACTCAAATCTGTGTGTTTTACATCAAGCCAGGATGTCTTCATACCCAGACCTTACACTCAAAGAAAAATGCCTATGGTATAGCTGGGAGTTAAATGTAAGACCATTCAGAAGCCAATCAGATACACTAATTACACTGCTCAAAAAAATTAGGGGATATTGTAGAATAACCTATTAAGACTATGTTTTTAGGAACAGTATTTGATGCAATCACTTTCTATTACTCCAAAAGAATGTAAACAAGAGTTTGAAGTCATTACATAACCTTTGTACTACACCAGATGTCAAAGAGATCCTGATTAGGAATATGGCAAACAAACAAAGCAACATTAACATGGGTGAAAATGTTTCTTAGGTATGGTGTATGGTCTCCTCGAACGGCCAGCATTGCCTCACACCTGTGTGGCATTGATGCAATGAGGTTAGCAATGAGTTCTTGGGGGATACGTGGCCACTCTTCCATAAGAGCAATGTGCAGCTCTGGAACAGTTGTGGGAGGTGCTGGTCTGCCTGCAATGCGCCTGCCTAATGCATCCCACACATGCTCAATCGTATTTAAGTCCGGGGAGGAAGCTGGCCATTGCATACGCTCGATACCCTCCACTTCCAGCATGTCGTCCACCAAGCCAGCTCTGTGGGGTCGTGCATTATCGTCCATAAAAAGAAAAGAATCACCTATGGCACCAGCATAAGGCACGACAAAAGGTCGGAGAATCTCATCTCTATACCTTACCGCAGTCAAAGTATCACCTTGGATGACGTAGAGGTCCGTACGTCCACCACTACTGACTCCTGCCCATACCATCAATCCACCGCCACCATATGGGGATCTTTCACGTACAAAAGCTGGATTGTTTCGTGTCCCTTTTTCCCTCCAGATGAATACACGCCGACTATCACATTCCATGTTGAATCGCGACTCATCAGAAAAAAGAACTGATCACCATTCGGCATGCCTCCACCCACGATGTTCCTCCGCCCAGTTTCTGCGATCTCTACGGTAGTTGTGGAATTAACCTGGTACACACCATGGGCCTACGGGCATAGAGACCACTTCCATGCAGTCGATTACGGACAGTTTGAGTTGACACCCTGCGTCCTGTTGCTGTTTGAAGTGTATTTCGCAGTTGAGTTGCATTCTGCTGTCTATTCCGCCGGGCTGTTAACAAGAGGTAACGGTCATCCCTTGCAGTTGTTGCCCATGGTCGACCTTGTCCGGCTCTTCTGTGAACAGTATCTGTTCTTTGAAAACGATTCCAAAGTCTGGAAATCATGCTTTGAGACACCCCAATGGCTTATGCCACCTCTTGTTGTGTCTGTCCAGCTTCCATCCTTCCTATGGCCCTCCAAGCCATTGGTTCAGGTAAATCACGCTGTCGAGGGATTACTGTCCCTAAGGCAAGTCATTCACTAACTGAAAACTGGACTGGATTTAAAAATAGCAACAAAACATTCACCCCCACACCACCCTTTTACATCAACAGTACAGACACTGCCCTCTGGTGTGGTACCGAGGTTACGTAACAACTTCAAACTCTTGTTTACATTATCTTAGAGTAATAGAAACTGATTGCATCTAATAATATTCCAAAAAACATAGTCTTAATAGGTTAATCTACAATATCCCCTAATTTTTTTGAGCAGTGTATTACACCATGGTGTAATCTAGTCTACTATCATACATACCCACATGGGGACAAGGGTGCTTCCTAGTGGGAGTTACTTCACCAAGCATATCTTGTTATGCTTATTTCTCTTCAGATGTCAATGAGTGACATATGGTTAGCACATAGTCTCAAAGGCCATCTACTAGGCAACTAAGGTATTACTTGGATGGAAAAGGCCGATAATTTTGATGAGAGGCACTAATTTTGATTGGAGGTTCTTTTATTTTTTTCCCCTTGGCAAAATAGATCTAGAAGAACCTTGGCATACCAATCATTCTAATCTTTGCTTAGTTCCTTAAAATAATTCATCAAAATAAATATAAAATTACTAATTAATTTGAGTTGTATTTTGACTCACCTCACATTTCTTGATTTTTCTGCAGACTTAAGTTTCTTCACTGCCTTTGTGACATTTTCAATGCAACACCATGATCACAACTGCCGTCCTGCGGTTTCTATCTTGTAAATTGACTTCTGCACTCTCTGTTGGCTGACCGATGAACTTCCAAATCAATCCCCTCTCATTTTCACCAGGTATTTAAAAATTTCTAGTTTTATTTTTATTCTTGCATATGTAAATTTTCTCCCAAATTGTGAGTTCCTTTGATTTTTCCAAATGTTTAAGTAATTTTGCCTTGGTTTCAATTCTGTGTTTTTCTGACCAAGCATGTGCAGCTATTGCAGATTTTTCTATTTCTCCATTCTTAACATTTCTAAGGTGTTGCTTTAATCTTGTATTTAAATTCCTTTTTATTTTCCCTATATAGATCTTTTCACAATCCTTACATTCAATTTGATAAATTCCTGATTTATTACAAAAAGATCTACATAGGGAAAACAAAAAGGAATTTAAATACAAGATTAAAGGAACACCTTAGAAATGTTAAGAATGAAGGAATAAGAAAACTTGCAATAGCTGCACATGCTTGGTCAGAAAAACACAGAATTGAAATCAAGGCAAAATTACTTAATATTGTTTATTTTTTATTATTTCACTCACCTCATACTTCATAATTCATAGCAGACCCTGGGTTTCTTCACATATTTTGTGACATTCTCAATGCTGCATCACGTTCACAACTGACGTCCAACGGCCTTCTATCCTGCAGACTGACCTCCGCGCCATCTGGTGGCCGACCGAAGAATTTCCAAATCAGTCCTCTTTCTTTATAACCGGGTATTTCAAAATTCATAGTTGTATTTTCATTCTTGCATATGTAAATTTTTTCCCAAATTGTGAGTTCCTTCGGTTTTTCCAATTGTTTAAGTAATTTTGTTTTGGTTTCTATTCTATGTTTTTCTGACCAGCCATGTGCAGCTATTGCAGATTTTTCGGTTTCTCCATTTTTAACATTTCTGAGGTGTTCTTTTAATCTTGTATTTAGATTCCTTTTTGTTTTTCCTATGTATATCTTTTCACAATCTTTACAATTAATTTGATAAATTCCCGATTTTTTGCAGTCTTCAATCTTTTCATTTTTGTTGGTTTTTATTAAATTACCTAAGCTGTAATCATTTTTCGGTGCTAATTTAATGTTGAATTTGTTGAAAATTTTTTGAAACTTGTCAAATACGAAAGGATGGCATGTGAACTTCTTAAATTTTTTGCCTATATTTTTATCTGTCTGAAGAGTACTTTCATTGATGACTTTTTGTTCTTTTAATTTATTTATTTTCTTGTGTATCATTTTCTTTTGAAAACCATTATCCTTAGCAATTTTTATGATGTGTTCTTTCTCTTTATTGTAATTTTCTTTGCTCATGGGGACATTCACAAGTCTGTGTGTTAAACTATTAAATACTGCCTGTTTGTGTGAAAAATGGTTAAATCCAGTAGCTTTTATATAATTGTCGATGTGAGTTTCTTTTCTGTAGATTCCAAATTCTATTTTCTTTTTTTCTTCATTCCTAATCAATTTAAGGTCTAAAATGGTATTTCATGATTATTTTCTATTTCCATTGTAAATTTGATTGTTTTATTTTGAATATTTAACAGTTTAATGGCATCTTCTAATTGTTTCTCTTTTACTATTGCTATGATATCATCTACGTATCTTCTCCAAAATTTAAAACATCAAAGGATGTGCTTTGGTTACATGACATTCAAAGTTTCCCATAAACATGTCTGCTAAGAATGGTGATAATGGATTTCCCATTGCGAGTCCTGATTTTGTGTCTAAAGTATTTCCTCTAAAGGTGAAGAACATTTGATTTAAGCATAATTTTGTTAGTTTTATGTATTCTTTAACGCTATCATCATCTAATTTGTTTTCTTTCAACTATTTTCTAAAATTTTCAAAGTTGTGTCAGTCGGTATGTTTGTGAATAATGAAGTAACATCAAATGAGACCAATCTTTCTGAAGGTTCTATTTCTACATTTTCTAATTTCTCAACTAATTGGTAAGAATTTTCTACTGCTAAATTTTCAAATTTTTCCATACCTTTAAATTTATTTTAAGCCATTTGGATATGTTATATGTCGGTGAGTTGATATTGTTGATGATAGGTCTCATTTTCTTTCCGTCTTTGTGGATTTTAGGAAGACCATGAATGTTGGGGTTTCTGGGATTTGGTATTTTTATTTTAAACTTTTTCTTTTGTGTCATAATTTATTAATTGATTTTAGGCTGGTTTCAACTTCTTTAATTGTTTTTGCGAGAGGATTTGTTTTAATTTCTTCATATTCTTCCCCCTTTAATAAATTCTCCATCCTATCATTATAATCTTCTTTATCCAAAATTACAAAATTATTCCCTTTGTCTGACTTTGAAAAAAGAACATTTTTATTATTAATGTTTCTTACTTTCTTCATATTTGTTTTGCATATGTTTTTTATTTTTGTGTTTTTAATTTTTTCAATAACTTCCCCACATTCTTTTCTGATTATTGTTTGTTCTTCAAAATTCATGTCATCTATAGCAATTTCAACATCAGCTATGTAATCTTCTAAATTATTAATTATTACCGATTAATTGAGAAATTAGAAAATGTAGAAATAGAAAGATTGGTCTCATTTGATGTTACTTCATTATTCACAAACATACCGACTGACACAACTTTGAAAATTTTAGAAAAATGGTTGAAAGAAAACAAATTAGATGATGATAGCGTTAAAGAATACATAAAACTAACAAAATTATGCTTAAATCAAATGTTCTTCACCTTTAGAGGAAAATTAATTTAGACAAAAATCAGGTGGACTCGCAAATTGGGAAATCCATTATCCACCATTTCTTAGCAGGACATGTTGATGGGAAACTTTGAATGTCATGTAACCCAAAGCACATCCTTTGATGTTTAAATTTTGGAGAAGAGAGATACGTAGATTGATATATTAGCAATAGAATAAAAAGAAAACCAATTAGAAGAAGAAGATGCCATTAAAATGTTTAAATATTCAAAATAAAACAATCAAATTTACAATGGAAATAGAAAATAATCATGAAATACCATGTTTTGACCTTAAATTGATTAGGAATGAAGAAAAAAAAGAAATAGAATTTGCGAATCTACAGAAAAAAAAGAAGATACGAAACTCACATCGACCATTATATAAAAGCTACTGGATTTAACCATTTTTTCACAAAAACAGGCAAGTATTTAATAGTTTTAACACACAGGACTTGTGAATGTCCCCATGAGCAAAGAACATTACAATAAAGAGAAAGAACACATCATAAAAAATTGCTAAGGATACTGTTTTCAAAAGAAAATGATACACAAGAAAATAAATAAATTCAAAAAGAACAAAAAGTCATCAATGAAAGTACTCTTCAGACAGATAAAAATATAGGCAAAAAATTTAAGAAGTTCACATACCATCCTTTCGTATTTGACAAGTTTCAAAAAATTTTCAACAAATTCAAAATTAAATTAGGCACCGAAAAATGATTACAGCTTAGGTAATTTAATAAAAACCAACAAAAATGAAAAGATTGAAGACTGCAAAAAATCGGGAATTTATCAAATTAATTGTAAAGATTGTGATAAAAAGATATACATAGGAAAAACAAAAAGGAATCTAAATACAAGATTAAAAGAACACCTCAGAAATGTTAAAAATGGGAGAAGAAACCGAAAAATCTGCAATAGCTGCACATGGCTGGTCAGAAAAACATAGAATAGAAACCAAAACAAAAATTACTTAAACAATTGGAAAAACCGAAGGAACTCACAATTTGGGAAAAAATTTACATATGCAAGAATGAAAATACAACTATGAATTTTGAAATTACCCGCGTTATAAAGAAAGAGGACTGATTTGGAAATTCTTCGGTCGGCCACCAGATGGCGCGGAGGTCAGTCTGCAGGATAGAAGGCCATTGGACGTCAGTTGTGAACGTGACGCAGCATTGAGAATGTCACAAAATATATGAAGAAACCCAGGGTCTGCTATGAATTATGAAGTATGAGGTGAGTGAAATAATAAAAAATAAACAATATTAAAAAACCTCATAGTGTTATTTCCTATCTACATAACTTAATAAAATTACTTAAATTTGGAAAAATCAAAGGAACTCACAATTTTGGGAGAAAATTTACATATGCAAGAATAAAAAGAAAACTATAAATTTTGAAATACCTGATGAAAATGAGAGGGGATTGATTTAGAAGTTCATTGGTCAGCCAAACAGAGAGCGCAGAAGTCAATTTACAAGATAGAAACCACAGGATGGCAGTTGTGATCGTGGTGTTGTTGCATTGAAAATGTCACAAAGGCAAGAAGAAGAAACTTAAGTCTGCCATAAAAATCAAGAAATATGAGGTGAGTCAAAATACAACTCAAATTAATTAAAAATAAACCTCATAGTGTTATTTCCTACCTACATAATATAATAAAATTACTATTTAACATATACTAATCATATTTAATCATCATTAGAACCATTAACTAGGGTGACATGTTGTCAGCATGTCGGTCCCTCAGCCATTATAGCTGGTTTTCTGAACCTGGAGCCACTACCTAAATTTCTCACGATGCTGGTTGGGCCCTGATCCCGAACTGACCAAAATTGCACGAGAAATTTTTTTTCCCCTTGGGACTCGAACCAGCACAAGTCTTGTAGCTCTGCTTATGATAGACACACACACACATACAGTCATATACATGCTTACTACATAACACACATATATATTATATATATATATATATATATATATATGACATGAAAAGAAAAATAAATGTATAAATGTCTCTGTACGTTTAGCGCTCTAACATCTGTATTCTTATATATGTAGTATTCTCAATTTACACGAGAGGGTAGTAGGATATTGTTCTATATATATAAATCTTAAAAATCATAATAGCTGCTCTTTGCAATGATGGTAAATTAATGGATTTCTGATATAAAATGAAATAATTATTTAATAACATGTACTATGAATGGTTACCCAGAACACTCAGCTGGAAATTCTTGCTTACGTTGCCAGCATTATTTTGCACCACACATGTATAGTTGCCAGCGTGCTCTTGACGGCTATTCTTTATATGTAACATCTGGCCTGGAGCCTTCAAGTCTTTAATCTCCAGAGGCACACTATTTTTCATCCAGTGAATGTCATATGTAGAGGTTCCAATTACTGGACATTTTATGATATTGGTGACCCTTCAAGTGATTCTATAACATTTTTATCTTCTTTATGAACTGCTAGTTTTGGTGCCACTGAAAATACATTAATTCAAAATAAACAAATATTAGAGTTGCATATTTAAAATATATAATATATAATATATAATAATAATAATAGGCTAGGATTTTTTATAATTAAATTTAAGATAACATGATATTGATGATGATAATAATGATGACAATGATGCCAGGGAGTTAGAATAAATTCTTGAAAAAATGTTGGGACTAAAGAGAGACTAATAGACAAATAAATGGAGAAAACTGCATAACAGTGTGCTACATGATCTTTATGGATAATCAGAATTAATAAGAACAAAAATCTGGAAAGAGTAAATTCATTTACTTTACCTTGGATATACATTAACAATTTTGGATGAAGTAGACATAGCAAATAAAATTATTAATTTTAATAAAACCATGGGAATAATAAATTCAGTAATGGAACTTTCGAGTCCAGAGAGATACAAAACCTTAGCAAGACCTACACTTTGCTACAGTAGTGAGGCGTGGACTTTGAGGAAAGGAGAAGAGAGCAGGATAAATTCTAGTGAAATGAGATTCATGAGATATACAGCAGGATATACCAAATGGGATCACAAATGCAATGAGGATATCTTGAAGGAACTACATTTAGAACCAGTCATTGAATACATACATAGATTAAAATTCATCGGAGAACATTTTGTTTTAAACAACTCACCTCATAGGATTCATGCTTCCATGATACCACGGTTTCAAACAGTCATGTTCATCTTCAGCCGTAACTCTGACTGACGAAATTCTTCGGCTGTCGATTGTTCTATTGTTGCCATCTTCAATGCTGCCATCTATGGTTGAATTTATGAACTTCGAAATCAAAACAATTTTGTTAGGGATATCAAAATTCATTGATCTATCTTTATTTTTCTGAATTTATATTTTTCCCAAACTGTCAATTGCAAAGGCTTCTCTACTTGTTTTAAAAGTTTAGCTTTTCTTCCAATTTTATGATGTTCTAATAAACTATGTGCAGCAATTGCAGATTTTTCAATTTCACAATTTTTAATATTTCTGAAATGTTCTTTTGTCCGAAAAATTGTGAAATTGAAAAATCTGCAATTGCTGCACATAGTTTATTAGAACATCATAAAATTGGAAGAGAAGCTAAACTTTTAAAACTAGTAGAGAAGCCTTTGCAATTGACAATTTGGGAAAAAATATACATTCAGAAAAATAAAGATAGATCAATGAATTTTGATATCCCTAACGAAATTACTTTGATTTCGAAGTTCATAAATTCAACCATAGATGACAGCACTGGAAGATGGCGACAATTGAACAGTTGGCAGTCAAAGAATTTTGTCAGTCGGAGTTATGGCTGAAGATGAACACGACTGTGTTTGAAACTGCAGTGTCATGAAAGCATGAATCCTATGAGGTTAGTTGTTTAAACAAAATGTTCTCCAATGATGTTTTTATTATTAATTTAACATTTCTCAATGAAAGATAAATTAAATTTGAAGAGAAAAATTTTCGCCTAGACCGGGACTCGAACCCGGGACCCTTGGCTTTCCGGGCCAAGTGCTCTACCAACTGAGCTACCGAGGCGCGAGTTACGATCTAGATGCAAATTTTCTCTTATATACTTTGTAATTCCCTATCGCCAAATGCTTTTGAAACCATTGTTTCTATCTTTGCAAATGGCGGCTTCTTAGTTAAGAAGACATTTATTGGAAATTTAACATTACTTTAAAAGCCAGTAAGGCCTCTAATGATGTTTTTATTATTAATTTAACATTTCTCAATGAAAGATAAATTAAATTTGAAGAGAAAAATTTTCGCCTAGACCGGGACTCGAACCCGGGACCCTTGGCTTTCCGGGCCAAGTGCTCTACCAACTGAGCTACCGAGGCGAGTTACGATCTAGATGCAAATTTTTCTCTTATATACATTGTAATTCCCTATCGCCAAATGCTTTTGAAACCATTGTTTCTATCTTTGCAAATGGCGGCTTCTTAGTTAAGAAGACATTTATTGGAAATTTAACATTACTTTAAAAGCCAGTAAGGCCTCTAATGATGTTTTTATTATTAATTTAACATTTCTCAATGAAAGATAAATTAAATTTGAAGAGAAAAATTTTCGCCTAGACCGGGACTCGAACCCGGGACCCTTGGCTTTCCGGGCCAAGTGCTCTACCAACTGAGCTACCGAGGCGGAGTTACGATCTAGACGCAAATTTTTCTCTTATATACGTTGTAATTCCCTCGCGCCAAATGCTTTTGAAACCTTTGCTTCTATCTTTGCAAATGGCGACTTCTTAGTTAAGAAGACATTTATAGGGAATTTAACACTACTTTATAAAGCCAATAGGGCTTCTATTGACGATTTTATTATTAATTTAACACTTCTCATTGAAGGATAAATTATATTTGAAGAGAAAATTTTTTGCATAGACTGAGACTCCAAACCCGGGACCCTTGGCTTTCCGGGCCAAGTGCTCTACCAACTGAGCTACCGAGGCGAGTTGCAATCTAGATGCAAATTTTTCTCTTATATACGTTGTAATTCCCTATCACCAAATGCTTTTGAAACCATGTTTCTATCTTTGCAAATGGCGGCTTCTTAGTTAAGAAGACATTTATTGGAAATTTAACATTACTTTAAAAGCCAGTAAGGCCTCTAATGATGTTTTTATTATTAATTTAACATTTCTCAATGAAAGATAAATTAAATTTGAAGAGATAGAAACAATGGTTTCAAAAGCATTTGGCGATAGGGAATTACAACGTATATAAGAGAAAAATTTGCATCTAGATCATAACTCGCCTCGGTAGCTCAGTTGGTAGAGCACTTGGCCCGGAAAGCCAAGGGTCCCGGGTTCGAGTCCCGGTCTAGGCGAAAATTTTTCTCTTCAAATTTAATTTATCTTTCATTGAGAAATGTTAAATTAATAATAAAAACATCATTAGAGGCCTTACTGGCTTTTAAAGTAATGCTAAATTTCCAATAAATGTCTTCTTAACTAAGAAGCCGCCATTTGCAAAGATAGAAACAATGGTTTCAAAAGCATTTGGCGATAGGGAATTACAACGTATATAAGAGAAAAATTTGTGTCTAGATCGTAACTCGCCTCGGTAGCTCAGTTGGTAGAGCACTTGGCCCGGAAAGCCAAGGGTCCCGGGTTCGAGTCCCGGTCTAGGCGAAAATTTTTCTCTTCAAATTTAAAATGTTCTCCGATGAATTTTAATGATTATACCTCATAATGTTTACTTCCCAACATTAATTTAACATACATAGATACCAGAATAATAAATTGGATGAATCATTTGCGATGAATGAGTCCAGATAAAGTTCCCAAGGCCATGCTTTGTTATTGTCCAACAGGGAAGAGATCTCTGGGCCGTCCAAGGAAACACTGGATACAAAATTCATCAGTGAGATCATAATTGACCTATAGGCCCAAGACTTGGTTGGATGAAGAAGAAGAAGAAAATAAGAACAGTTAAATTTTATAAACTGCAATGGACAAGGAATGTGGTACGAATGGAAATGAAAAAGGTGCATGGAAATTTCTTGTAGGAAAACCAGAGGCTAATCACCCAGTAGGTAGACCAAAAATTGGTAGAAGGATAATATTAAGCATGATATAAGATACAGAAAATTATTGGAAAATAATATCTCATGATAGGGATGTATGTCTGCATAGCCATAAACCCCTGAGTTTGATAGTGTCAGTGAGTTAGTTAGTTATACTTGGGAGGCAAGCTGTAGTGTAGTCGGTCAAGGCAATAAGATACAAGTCAGAAGATTGGGGGTTCGAGACCTGTTGGGGGTCAAGATTTTTAAACTAGTCTAAACTATCTAGTGGCACCATTACTCACCTTCAGACAAAAATGAGTACCAGATATTTGTTCACCATTACTCACCTTCAAACAAAAATGAGTAGCAGATATTTGTTCACCATTACTCACCTTCAAACAAAAATGAGTACCAGATATTTGTTCAAAGGGTAAAGGCAGTTATTATGCAAGGCTGACAACCTGGCTGACATCTTGAGCTGATTGTTTAGAAAGGTGGGAGCATAACCTCTTCCTACCCCAAAGGTCCTCCTAAGGCCTGTAGTGAGATCACTTTAGTTTTTCTTCTTCTCCATGGATTGAACTGCAAAAGGTTTGTTTTGGTGTCATGTAGAAAACTCTCCATTGTGCTCTTGGCCATCCCACAGATCTATACACCTTCTGGCTTATATGTGAATAACTATTTTTGATCCTTTCTTTGAATGTGGTCGAACAAATTTTGTTTGTTAATTTTGTTAAGTTGAATATGTCAAGCTCATTCCTAATATCTTTGCTATATTTTTTATCTTGTAAAGTATATCCAGTTACATGTCTCAGGAAAACTCATTTCTGCAAATTCTATTTTTTTAGTTGATTTTTAGTCAAAGTCCAATTTTTCAGAGTCATATAATGGCACAGGAATAGCCATAACCTTGTAAAATTTTAATTTTATTTCTTTCCTCATGTTTACAATTTCTAATTGTTCCACACAATATCTGAATTTATTCATTTTAATAAATAAGTTTGGTCTGCCGTCATCATATCTCATATTTGGTTGTTTCTTGAAAAACGTGTTTCAAAGCATATTTGCTCCATCTTCATTGGTACAGACTGATGATTTTTAAATTGTCGACCCTGGATATCGACACCTGTTCCCTCCTTTTGTGATCCAAAGAACTTGTGTATTCAATTTTTCTCCTTGGGAATGATGGCAGACCAAACTTATTTATTAAGTAGAACCTCATAATATTACTTCCTATTGTATTTCCATATTTTTTACTAAATTTATTTTTGACATCCCTTTAGTTTTTATATAACAAAATAATAATAATTTACCTTGAACTTTTAGACGATAATTCTTCTCAGCAACTCCCACTATATTTGAAGCTAGACATGTGTATTTGCCAGCGTCAGTTACTCTAGCATTTTGTATTAACAAAGTGTGGTGTTCGACTGATGTCCTTTCCCCAATATTGTTGCTAGTTAAGACGCTTGTAGCATTCTCCAAGAGGTGCCCATTATGCAACCATGTTACGTCTGGTGTAGGATGTCCTCTTGTTGTACATATCATGGATGCATTATCACCGACTCTCACTTTGATCTCTTCAATCAGGTGCTTTTGATGCATAACAGGTGGCTCTAAAAATTACAACAATATTATTTAAGTAAGATAAGCATTGTGAATGTCTTTTAACTAATAAGTTGAGTAGGTCTCAAGGTAGAGTTAAAGAGTATACTTATAAACAAAATTCTCGCATACTCAGCTAAAATAATTAATGCAAACCCCCCTTCTGCATATGCTCTAATTGGTTTGGAAATCTCTAATCTCAGATTTAAATTCTTTCTTGTTTAATTATTTACCATCTCCTCTACAATTCAATTTTGTACTAGAGCATGTCATCAGATCTTTAGAGGATGTGAAAGGCCTGCAACTCAATGGTTGTTAATAAGCTGTTAGTTTATGCTGACTATTTAACTCATGCCCCAAATGGGAGTCAATGACCAATCATATTTCAATGATTTCTGTTTTACAACCAATCAGAGTCGTGTTTCACGAAACATTTATCAGTGTTATAATTACCATATTAAAGAAAGCTCCTACTTTTTAATATTCTGAACAGGTCTGACCATTATTTTGCAGTGACAGAGCCTATGAGAAATACGGCTACCAGATTGTATATATAGTGCATGTATGTCAACACATGCCGCATGCGGGACTTAATATAAAAACATTTGTAGCAATTGATTATACCACCAAAAAAAGAAACCACTGTTTGCACTTTCTTAAATGTATTTTTTCCCAGATAATAATCTAGAAAAATATAATTGTCATATTTACATCAGAAATGAATTAATATACAGTTTGATATTTCACGTTTTCTCCACTAGAGAGCATTCTTACAATATTGCATCCCTTTGACAATAAATAGTATGATCTGGTTGCAGTGATAAACAAAAGAAGCAGATGAAGCATACCTATCGTTTCTCATTTGTTTTCAAACATCGCCGTTTACATTAAATATATAAATATTTTAAAATAACTATAGTTAAATAATGATTTGTGAGTAAACAGCTTAATTTTATTCGTTAAATAGTCCTAACAAATGCCACTCTTGATTTCCAAATTCTCTCGATAAATTCCACGACTCACTTCGTGAGTCGTGAATTTATCGATAATTTGGAAATCACTCGTGGCATTACTTATGATAATGTATTATTAGGTGATAGCAAGGATATACTAAGGGCCAAAATGCACATTCTGGTAACACTAAGAAATTGGGACTGGAAGTAAACACCAATAAAACTAAATATATGGTTACATAGAAGCACATTGTGTAATGCAAATGGACAGTTAATGACAAGCGAGGGAAATTTTGTAGAAGTGGCTGAATTCAAATACCTAGGAATAATCATTATAAGTAGAAATGAAATGCACAAAGAAATTAAACATAGGTTCAATTATAGTATTTTTAGTCTGAACATCTTACCTCAATATTAATGTTGAGGTAAGATGTTCAGACTAAAAATAATATAATC
Source organism: Diploptera punctata (assembly GCA_030220185.1). Lineage (NCBI taxonomy): Eukaryota > Metazoa > Arthropoda > Insecta > Blattodea > Blaberidae > Diploptera > Diploptera punctata. The sequence goes on from JASPKZ010009790.1 coordinate 3,705,434, forward strand.
AAAATAACCTCAAAATATAACTTCCTAAAATTAAATATTAATTATAGGTTCAATTCTTGAAATGCATGCTATTATGCATTACAGGGACTATTGTCGTCCCAATTTCTCCAAAATAACATTAAACTGAAAATATATAAACTGTAATTCTCCCAGTTACATATTATATGAAAGTGAAAGATGGACTCTTATTTGAAGGGAGAAGAAAAGATTTCAAGTGTTTGAGAATAAAGTTCTTAGGATAATTTTTGGACCGAAGAGAGATGAACAGACAGGCAAATGGAAATGACTACATAATAGTGAGCTATATGATCTTTATGGGAAACCACATATAATAAGAATTGTTAAGTTTTGTAGCTACGATTGGCAGGACATGTTGAATGAATGGGGAATGAAAGAGTGACATGGGAACTCCTTGTAAGAAAACCAGAGGAAAAGTGCCTAGTCGGTAGGTAAAGAATGAGGTGGAAGAATAAAATTGACCATTATTTTAGGGAAGTAAATTATATAGGGGATGATTGGAAAACATTAGCTCAGGATAGGGATGTATGGAAAGTTTGTCTGCATGACCATGGACCTATGGGTTTGATAGTGCTAGTGGGTTAGTTAAATAATTATTTACAATTTAAAATTAAACTCCATGGTGTGACAGGCCTAGAAGGACATGGCCTTTTAGCCAACTGCTGGCTTCACATCCAGATGTGTTAATTACAGAGGTTTTCGCCAGTATAGGGGTGACATGTATTCAGAATGTTAGATCCCCCAGCTGTTACAGTTGGTTTTTTCAAATTGGAGCAACTACTTATTGTAGCTATCTAAATTCCTCATAATGCTGGTTGTGCACTTGTCTCATACACTGGTTGAAACTCCGTGTGAAAATATTTTCCTCCATGGGGTCTTGCATCCCAAAGCCCTATGCTAAAGTCTGATACATTCAGATATGGCATAGAACTTATATAATATCAAATTTTAGAAGATGAAATGTTTTATACCTACCATACACTGTAACGTTAAAGTTCTTTTCCTTTGTTGCTGCTTGATTGGATCCTATGCATGTGTATATGCCAGCGTCATTTGGTTGAGATTTTGAAATTTCAAGAATTCTTTGATCTTGTGAAAGTATTATATTATTTGTCCTGTTAATAAAGAAATGAAAGAGTTAATATTATTTATTTAGTTTAAAATTGACAAGAGAAGTATCAATGAATACCATATGGAAATCCATCCTGAACACCTCACCAGTACATTTCCCAAACTATGCAATTGCCATTATCATCTTCATATCACAATTAGAAGTCTCTTCATTCTCGTCTATCCTTTGCTTTATCCAGCTAAAACCTACTCCTATTTTTCTAATGTCATTTTTTACATCATAAATCTATCATGTTTTTGGTCTTCCAGTGGTCTTGCATTTAATCTCTTTAGAATTTTCTGTCGGCCTTGTGGTCTAGTGGTTATATTCCTTGCCTGTAGTGCTAAAGGTTGCAGGTTGATGGATTTTTAGGATGGCAAAATCCAAGATAAAAGTCCTCCAGGAGGACTTTAAGCTATGGGTCATGACTTTCCAGATTTTCAGGCTCATAAAAGAAAATTAAGCCCTCACATTGCCTCACAGCAGAATTTAATTGATCTTCACCATCTAAATATTACCTTAGATTCCAATTCTTTGAAAATTGTACTAACCACATGTCATTCAGTTGCATTTATAGGGAAATAAGTATAGCTGAATTATATTAAATTAATGTTGGGAAGTAAACATTATGAGGTATAATCATTGAAATTCATCGGAGAACATTTTTTGATATTTCACCTCATAAATTTCATGTTTTTCATGATACTGCAGTTTCAAATGATATCATGTCCATCTTGAGCCATAACTCCGACTGATGAAATTCTTCAGCTGTCAACTCTTCTATTGTCACCATCTTCAGCGCTGCCATCTATGGTCGAATTTATGAACTTCGAAATCAAATTTTGTTCATTAGGAATATTTATTTTTCTGAATGTATATTTTCTCCCAAACTGTCAATTCCACTTGTTTTGAAAGTTTTGCTTCTCTTCCAATTTTATGAAAATAAAATAGACATATATCAGTTTTATGAAAATAAAGTTAATAAAATTGGAAGAGATGTAAAACTTCTAAAACAAGTGGATAAACCTTTAGAATTGACAGTTTTGGAGAAGATATACATTCAGAAAAATAAATATAGATCAATGAATTTTGATATTCCTAATGAACAAAATTTGATTTCAAAGTTCATAAATTCAACCATAGATGGCAGCACTGAAGATGGTGACAATAGAAGAGTTGGCAGCCGAAGAATTTCATCAGTCAGAGTTATGACTGAAGATGGACGTGATATCGTCTGTGAAACTGCAGTATTGTGAAAAACATTAAATTGATAAGGTGAGTTGTCAAAAAATGTTCTCCAATGAATTTCCGATTCCGATTGAGGGTCTTTCCACTTTTTCAGCAGTTGCCCTTTTACCAGCCGGCTGCTGGCCCTTCACATCCACATGTGTCAATCACAGAGGTAGATGATCAACAGCCAGTGTAGGGGTGACATGTGGTTAGCATGTCGAGTCCCCCAGCCGTTATAGCTGGTTCCTCAACCTGGAGCCGCTACTTATTGTAGCTACCCAATTGCCTCACGATGCTGGGTGGGCACCGGTCCCATACTGGCCGAAATACCATGAGAAAATTTCTTCCCCCATGGAGACTCGAACCAGCGCAAGTCCCGTAGCTCTGCGCCAAGGCTTCCTACCTTAACCGCTCGGCTACGGCGTGGGACTCAATGAATTTCAATAACTAAATTAGTCTGTTAAGGAACTCCTCATTAGGGCAGCACCATGTCTTGAGGGGGACGAATAGAAATCAACCAATCATTGAAATTTCCTATGAAATAGAAATATATAAAAAATCAACTGTGAGTTTTAACTGGAAGGTCCTGAAATCGATGCTGAAAAATGCTGGTGATACCAGCAGTAGTGGACATCCCCGAATGAAAGAGGATAGTGTAGCCAAAGAAGAATATTAGCTGAAGTTGTAGTTTTAAGTATTACGTGATATGTTACATACAGGGCTGTCCAAATTGAATGTTATATGCTTCTTAAATTTATTTTCTCCATATATTGCAATCTGTTTTGGGACTTTCCAGATAAAATTCTCAGTTGATTTTTAGTATATAATCTTATCATTATATCAGTGGACTGTATTGGTGAGGTTTCAATGTGGGTTTCTATATATTGACACTTCCCTTGTTAGTACATTAGACAAACTATAATTTTGTTTAGTTTTAGGCATAGCAAATTAATGACACAAACTAAAATATAATAATAATAATAATAATAATAATAAATAATAATAATAACTTTATTTAAGCTAGTAGAGTTAAGGCCATAAGACCTTCTCTTGCTCTCAGCCACCGAGTAATAAAATATTACAAAGTTTAATATACTTAACATAATTTAAAACATTATTAAAGTGTAGTCTAAACAATGCACATTATTAATCTAATTTAATATTATTACTAAAAAAAGTAATAAAATAATATAAAGCAAGATAAGATATTTTAAAAATTTAAGATATACAAGTTATAATTATTTATTTATTTGACTTTATAAACACACAATGTGTACATTAAATTTAATTTAGCTTTTTACCAGTCTTTAATTACAGTGTTTAGTGGTAGAGTCCTGTTTTTACACTTCGCTAGATGATATTTGGGATATGGATTGTTGCATAATTTACAGACGCAGTCCTCCTTGGGTTCATGGTACATGTTGTTCAGGCATATATTCCCATGAAATCCATGGGCTGCAAAACGTGTGTACAGGTGTCGAAGTTCAAAGTTCCGTTACTTCCAGGTTTCTGTTTTCATTGCGTCTGTTTCCATAATTTCTGTCGGTATCTTGGCGGCTTTGTTCTGTCTCTCCTCGATGACGATTCTGTATGCTTGTGTTTCCGGTAGTCTGAAGCAGTGTCTGATTATCTTTGATGAAGAAGGATTCCTGGGCTATTGTATAGGCATAACTATTTCTTGTATATTTTGTATATTTTGAGAAACCTTGATTTAACGTTCTCCAGTTTCTTAAGATTTTTCACCGTCAAGTAATTCCATATTAGCTAGATTCCATATGTTGCGGCCGGCATTACTTTAAGGTTGAAGAGTTTCATTGCAGTTGAGAGAGTTATAATTATTTACATCCTAGATTATATTTGTATATGTAAGTATTCAAAGTGCTGAATATAATCCAGGTAACATTTTTATTATGCTGACTTTAAATTATCAATAAATTTAAATTTAAAATAAATATAATGATTGATAGTCCCAGCATGACTTGGAAATGAGTTTTATTATCTAGCCATAGGAATCATGAAAGTTTCAGAGTACAGACATGTCCTGTACTGTGGTATCGAAAGAAAAAATGTCTTTTGTGATCTTGTGCCTAAATTGTGATGAGCAATGAAAAATGATATGATATGAAAATGCATGACAAGTAGAGTCAGGATTTTAATGCAATACAAGATAAGATTGCAATACATATAGTATATATTATTTAACTGTTTGTGTGTGAAACAAAACAACAAAAGACGGTCATAAGTCTAACTTCTCATTATGTTATGTTTCAACCTTATCTTTTAGTACATAAAAATCATGACTCTAATGATAAATAACTTGGTAACTGTGCATTCAAAATTTTTAAAAGAAATCCACAACTTGATTTTAAACAAGAACATACTCAATATAAGATAATCTAAATAAACCATTACAAAATAATATTTTGCTGAGGATGGAACTTGTTCCAAAAGGCCTACAGTGTTTTAAAAATTTAAACAGTTGAAACTGAAACTTAACAGGTATTCAAGTTTATAATTTTACATTATGGTTGGTGTCTAGTCCTGCATCGAACATTGAAGTCATTAACAATTTTGTCTCCAATATTTTGAAGTTTTGGAAGTTTCCTGTTTGAATCCATCCATCCATCCATAGTAATTATGCCCAAGGGCAGGTCTTTCACTGCAATCATAGCATTTTCATGCCATGCTTGCAACTTTACTAGGGAATTATAGGTGTGGTAGCTTCCCGTTGCTTTCCCACACCGGTGAAGGATGATGATGATGGTGATAATGATAAGGATGATAATGATGGCCATATGATTTCAGGAACCGTTTGGGCCTTAAAGTTTTCCTGACATTTGTCTTATAGGTGAGGAAAAACTCCGATAAAAACCTCACCCAGAAAAACTGCCCCGACCGGGGATCGAACACGGGCCCGCTGAGTGACAAGGCAGCATGCTACCTCGAGACCACAGCAGTGGACATTCCGTTTGATGGCTGTTTGATTGTTTAGGTGTTTGTCATCATCCATTTCTTCCTCTGGGTGGTTGCATAGAACACATATTGATGTAGACAATATATTGATCTTGTGCAGGTGTTTTGCAAGGTCGTTATGACCTGTTGTTAATCTAAATCGAGTGACTGATATCTTCAGTGGAAGTTCTGATATGTAGTTGGTGTTGTTAAAGAGACATTCCCATTTATTTTCTTTTGAGAATGATTTACATTTGTTGTTATATATGTCCTTGGTTTTTTATTTTATGTGACATTTAGCCAAAATGTAAGATACATTTTCGGTCTAGGCAAAAATTTTTCTCTTCAAATGTAAGATACAGGTTTAGGTCTTGATGATTGTATTATCAGGGAATCTTTATTCAGAAGGAGATCAGCTGCTTCGTTGACCAATGATGGAATTTGGAAATATACATTTTACCTTATATTGTATTTTCTCTCACCTGGAATGTTTCAAAGTTACTGGTGAGAAAATATAATATTGAAGTGAGATGAATATTTCCAGATCAATCTCTTGATGTAATGAATTGATAATAAAATTAAGAAACTGAATATAACTTAATAGTGAGTGGAGAACATATTTTTATCGACTCACCTCATACATTTTAAAATTTCTTTGATACCGACGGTTTCAGACAATATCATGTCCCTCTTCAGTCATGATATTGTCTGAAACTGTCGGTATCAAAGAAATTTGAAAATGTATGAGGTGAGTCGATAAAAATATGTTCTCCACTCACTATTAATGATATAACCTCATAATGTTTACTTCCCAAATAATAATTTAAATATGAATATAACTTACTTGAGATTTATGTCTACTCCATCTTTTGACCATTTAATATAAGGATTAGGCTGACCAGTAATTGGACATTGAAGTAAGATGGGTTCTCCCTTCACAGCTTCATGTAATTCTTCAATAGGGCCTTCCAAATCTGGAGGTACTAAAAATAAATTAATAAATTATATATAATTATAAGAACAAAAAGTGAATTAGGTTCAGAAGAAATTGATTTTTGGAGGCTTTCAACTGGAATTTCTAGGAGAAATATAATAAGAAACATTATAATTAAACAATATAAGAATGTTTAAACTTCAATTGGTGGATATCATAAAACAATAAAAAGTTAATTATTTTTTTATTCTGTGCCCCAGGTTGTCATTTCGACATTTCTGGTATTCTCTCCTAGTACTGACATAATTGTAACCCACTTCTGAGGTAGGGGCACCTGGAAGGCGGGGTTATGGCTGCCCTGATGATATGATGGATGATGATGATGGTGATGATAGTGGTGCGCCAAGAGAGTCCTTAATCTTAAATTTAATCTAAAGTGAATATGAATGATGATTATGATGGCCATATGATGTTCGGGGACCATTTGTGCCTTAAAGTTTCCCGACATTTGTCTTACAAGTGAGGAAAAACTCTCCAAAAAATCTCACCCAGGAAAAATTGTCTTGACCACGAATCAAACCCGGGCCTGCTGCGTGACAAGGCAGCAAGCTACCGTGGTGGTTAAAATGGTATGATCATATAAAAAGAATGACAAAAGACAAATCTAAGAAAAAATATTAGAATGGGTGCCTAATGGCTACAGAAGAAAAAAAAGATGGCCAAAATTAACATAGATTGATGGTGTTTTAAGCAGCTTGAGGGAAAAAAGGATTGGGCAAAGACATGGAATAACAGGGAAATGTGGAGGGGAATACCAATAGATTGAGCACAGGAAGATGTTATGAAACATTTTAAAACCTGTTAAATAAAAATAAATATTTAATCATACATAGATGCATGTGTGTTAAATTATTGGAGGCCATAATTTGCTATAGGATTCCATCTATGGAGACAGGATGGGGAAACTATAGTGAGTAGACCAGCCTCATGGTCTTCTGTCAGAATTTTTTATTACAGTTCATGAGATCCGTAGTTCAATTCCTAGTCAGACTGCAGGATTTTTTCTTAAAAGGAATTAATCTTGTGGTCACCCATAGTCTGCAATTTAGGTTACGTTTAGAATTATGGACTCTCCTGGTACTTGGTTATCAATCACCCGTCATATCATTGGTTTAATGTAAATCTGCCTTTGAGACTACCCAACCTCAGAAGTGAGTTACAATTTTGCCAATGCAAGGAGAGAATGCTGTCAGTCGTGGTGGACTAGTGGTTATATTCCTTATCTCTAATCCTGAGGGTCGCTGTTCAAACCCTGCTGAGGTCAATAGTTTTTTTAGGATGGAAAAATCCAAGAAGCAAGTCCTCCAGGAGGGACTTGAAGCCGTGGATCCCAAGTCTGAAGATTTTCAGACTTGTAAAGGAACTGTAAGTTTGAATAAAAAGGCCTCTGTGCAAAATTTACCGACTTCTTCATTCTAGTAATACCTTAGTTGCTACTAGATGTCTCATTGGGTCATAATGTTGACTGCATACAATTCATGACATTTCTAGGGAAATATCTACAACAAATTTATAATGGCATAATGTTGATTTGTTCTTGAAACATGTTTCAAAACAATTCTGTTTTGTCGTCAGCTTGTCCAGACTGGTTTTATTTATGTTGCATTATGTTGCGCAACCTGGATGTCGATGTCAGCTCCATCCTGTGGTTGGCCAAAGAACCTCCAAACAAGGTCACACTCCATCGGTATATCAAAATTCATAACTCTGTTTTTGTTCTTCTGAATATAATTTTTTTTTTAGTACCAAAAACAGAGTTATGAATTTTGATATACCAATGGAGCATGACCTTGTTTGGAGGTTCTTTGGCCAATCACAGGATGGAGCTGACATCGACATCCAGGTTGTGCAACATAATGCAACATAAATAAAACCAGTCTGGACAAGCTGACGATAAAACAGAATTGTTTTGAAACATGTTCAAGAACAAATCAACATTAATATTGAGGTAAGATGATCAGACTAAAAATAATATAATTAGTTATGCTTGTTTGCCCATAGATGTCATGAATGGTATGCAGTCAACATACTGACTTAATTAGACATCTAGCAGGCAATTAAGGTATTACTAGATGATGAGGTCGGTAAATTTTGCTTAGAGGCCTTTTTATTCAGGCTTAAGAATCTTTTATGAACCTGAAAATTTTCAGACTCACGACCCACAGCTTAAAGTCCCTCCCGGAGGACTTGCTCCATGGATTTTTACATCCTAAAAATCCATCGATCCCAGCTGGGTTTGAACCTGTGACCATCAGGACCAGAGGCAAGGAGCATAACCACTAGTCCACCCTGGCCAATTCTAGGGAAATAAAGGCAAATTACTGAAGCAACTAGATAAATCTAAGGAACTCACAATTTGGGAGAAAATTTACATCCACAAAAATAGAAAGAAAATAATGAATTTTGAAATACCCGAGGAAAAAAATTGATTTGTAAGTTCATTGGTCAGCCAAAAGAGGGAGCAGAAATCAACCTACAGGATCACCAACCACGAATTCAACAGTTAGAAAGAATTGACAATGATGCTTAAAGCACCGATACCCAGGGTATTCAAGAAAACTAAAAATATGAAGTGAGTCTTACATATCTAACTCATATTATTTAAAATAAACATCATAATGTCACTTCCTTTAAATATTAAAAATAGGATAACTACATTAATTTGGTCTAGTAACACCTAACAAAGGAGAGGCTAAGGCCCAAAATTGGGCTGTTATGCCATTGTAGATATAGGAGAGAATGCCATAAATGTTGTAAGACAACCAGGTGGCATTGGAATAAATTAATTATAGTCATTTAATAAAATTTTGTAATACATTAATTTATCATACTCACTTAATACACTGAGTCTGAAGTCGCGATCTTTGCGACCAGCTCTGTTGCTGACTGAACACTGGTAGTTACCAGAATCATGAGGTCTGACATTAGGAATGATGAGGATTTGCTTGTTTGGAGATAACATCACTCCTGGTGCAGTATGTGGTGTAACTGGTATGTTGTTCTTCTTCCATGATACCTGTTATACACAAACCAATTCGTTAGATAGTTAGATTTCATTATAATTCCATTGTACATGCCGAGAAGGTCCAGCCAGCTGCTTGCCTCTAGTTTGTGTTAATTACAGAAGTGGACAATTATCCTACCAGTATAGGGGGTGACATATGGTCAGCTTATTGAATCCCCCAGCCTTTATAATTGGTTTTCTGAACCTGGAGCCTCTACTTTATTCTTACTTACTTACTCACTGGCACTATTGAACCCATAGGTCCATGGCTGCACGGACATAAGCTCTCCATACATCCCTATCCTGAACTAATGCTTTCCAATCATTCCCTGTATAATCTACTTCCCACCTCATTCTTGGTCTACCAACTGGGCATTTTCCCTCTGGCTTCCCTACAAGAAGCTTCCATGCACGTCTTTCATTCCCCATATGCGCAAAATGTCCTGCCCATCGCAGTCTATGAGACTTAACTGTTCTTATTATATCTGGCTTCCTATAAAGACCGTGTAGTTCATTGTTATGTAGTCTTCTCCATCCACCTGAACCGAAAGTGCCTTTTGCGGTTCAGTTATCATCTTCGTGCTCCTTCCCGCTTACGAACATTTGTGAAGCCTGCCAATGTTTCCTGTGTTCCGTGTGGTTACCCCTTCCTTCTTTACCCTTTCCATTGCGCATCTTGGTAGCGCACATCCCTTCTCCTGGCGAACCTGATATATGCTCGGCAATCTCAGTGGACTTGAGCAGTCAGTCGATCGGCCTAACAAGTGGCGTTTGGGTTCTTTACGAGTGGATTCAGTGTTGGAATCCTACTCTGGTGTACCATGCAAAGGGTGAAGTTAGCATGGTAATGCAGAAGATAAGCATGTGGATTGTAAACCGAAGAATGGTTGGATTTAATTTAATCTAAGTCAGCATGGAAGAAGGATTTCCGATTCTGCTTAGAGACGTATGAGTGTGATTGTTGGAATGGTATGTCGTTATCTTATTATGTTTTGTTTATTATTGGGGTTTGATTGATTGTTCCAAGATATAGTTCTGTTATTTATATTACTTTATTTTTTTTATAATAATCCACACTTATTTTGTATTAAAAACCAATATTTTATGTTACGCCCCTTGTTCTTATTTAAAGAATAGCCATTGTTCTCTATCCCATAACGAAATTAGTTCAGTCCATGCAAATTATAATCAGTGTTATATTCATATGCATGTTCAAGTGGAAAAAGAAAGATGAATGGTTAGCCGCCTTCTATGGGCCCGAGGCAGGCTGTTTTTGTTGTAAATAACTTCGTTGAATGTTTGGAACCCTTTACTAAGTACAGCAGTATCATAACCCAGCGATCCCGGAAGGTAGCAGTAACGTATTCGTATTCGTACTCTTTCTCTCTCTCTACGTACAAAATGATTAAGCAGCACTTGGTTGGTTCTACCAAGTCGCTACAAAATGGTAGCAGACCGTGGTTAAGGGTTTTTTTGGGTTTAATTGCGCCCAAATGGTAACAAAGTGTTTACTTTGTATTTTTCATATTGAAAGATATGCTGTACTTATGTTGAAGTTATTAAGTACTGGTTTACGTGTTTTGTTGTACATTACGTAAACATTGATTCATCTTTCTTCGTTCCAAAACAGAGACTGATTTATGCAAGTAATACTACGTTCGCTTATTGTTGTTTACATCTTGTGTCTATCATACTTTATAAACATGCCTAGCTGGGTGGATGTAATATCCAGAGATAAGCTCGTTTGTGAATTAGGCCTGCTAGGTATAGAGGTTGAAGGTGATGTAAACACATTACGTCAGCGGCTTAAAAATTACATGAATTCTCTCTCCCAGCCTGAACAAATATTAATAAAGCGTAAGTTCATTGTAGATGGTGCAACCCAAGAAGATTATTTGGCAGAACAACACAAGAGCATGAGTGATCGTAGACTTAGTTCTATTAAAGATTTATCTAGTGGAACTGTTTCTAACATTTCTTCTTTTATGGAAGAGAATAATCAACGGCTTTTCCGAGAGTTGATTAGAAAAGTTGATCTCTGCGATGGTGAAAATAAAGAATCGTTAGTGGTCTTCCTCATCAAAATTAATTCGATTTTTGAATTGAAATTGGTTTCCGATGAGTATTTTGTAAACTCGATTTTGAGTTGCATCGGAGGAATTTTATTGAATATCTGGAGTGAAGTTGTTAAATTGAGATTCTCTTGGATGGAAAGTTTAGAACATGTGAAGTGTTCATTGTTGCCTCCTAGATTGTTGGAAGACTTTTGGATTAAATTTGTGTCACGTCGATTCCAAATGCCTAAGGAATCTTTGTTGGAGTTTATCTCCAATGTGCAAGGAGCTTCACTTGTGTTGAATCCTTCATTTTCGGAAGAGAAGTTAATTGATCTTATTCTGCAAAATATGTCCCCGGCTACTAGACAGCATTTGGTATTTACTACAAAACCTCGAAATATAGCCGAAATGTGTCTCTTAGCCAGAAAAGTGGCGGATTTCGAAATTGCTGAAAAACAGAGGGACTTTAGTGAAAGAAGTAAAGCTGACAATTTAAATAAATCTAATACTTCGGCGAATCGTCCTTCTGGGTATTCAAAAAAGAATCTACAGTGTTGGAAATGTCAGTGGTATGGGCATTTGTCCAGAGAATGTCAATCTTAGTTTACGTAGTTTGTTTATATATGTATATATTTTCGTTTGGGATAGTAGAATGTATTACTGATGAGCAACGCATCGGAAAACTTATGTTCAAATGGTCTGAACCCTATGTTGTAAAACGCTTGCTAACACCAGTAACTCTGGAGTTAGAAAACGTCAGTGGCCATGTCAAATTGTGTAACGCTACGAGTAATTCCAAGTTTGTTTTTTTTTTTTTTTTTTTTGAATGAAAAAAGTGGAATGTCAAAGCTATACTTTGTATTACGACACATGTTAAATTAAGCATATCTATGGTTCTGCTTTCCTGTTTTCGCCTGTTCTTTGTTTCAGTTTGTATGCTTACCTTTCCTTAAACATTGGCAGTTCTACAGTCTATATGCCTGGAGTGTTCGGCAGTCGAGCGCTTGGAGGATCCGGCCGACCCCCGAGTGCCCAGCTGACCGACATAGTGGCTTTGGAACTATGGATTCCTGGAAAGCGGTGGAACGGGATTGCGATCCGGCAATCCGAGGATTATCGTCACCCGAGTCTTCACCTGGAACGCCGCAATGTTGTGCTATGGCGGCTGAATCAAATTGGAGTCTATTTTTCAGCGCTGGAATAGTCTACATGAAAGCAGGTGTGGTGATCGTGATATTGGGGACGATGGAAGATTTGCTTTGAAGTTACCGCTGGAATCCAATAGTGCTTATGTTCCCCTCCCAACGTGGGATTGCTTCTCTGGACTTTATTTGGAAGTCTATGGACTTTTTCTTTTTACCCGGAGGGTGTAGCGGGAGCTATTGAACCGAAAGTGCCTTTTGCGGTTTCAGTTATCATCTTCGTGCTCCTTCCCGCTTACGAACATTTGTGAAGCCTGCCAATGTTTCCTGTGTTCCGTGTGGTTACCCCTTCCTTCTTTACCCTTTCCATTGCGCATCTTGGTAGCGCACATCCCTTCTCCTGGCGAACCTGATATATGCTCGGCAATCTCAGTGGACTTGAGCAGTCAGTCGATCGGCCTAACAAGTGGCGTTTGGGTTCTTTACGAGTGGATTCAGTGTTGGAATCCTACTCTGGTGTACCATAGGTCCATGGCTGCACGGAATAGGGGGTGACATATGGTCAGCTTATTGAATCCCCCAGCCTTTATAATTGGTTTTCTGAACCTGGAGCCTCTACTTTATTCTTACTTACTTACTCACTGGCACTATTGAACCCATAGGTCCATGGCTGCACGGACATAAGCTCTCCATACATCCCTATCCTGAACTAATGCTTTCCAATCATTCCCTGTATAATCTACTTCCCACCTCATTCTTGGTCTACCAACTGGGCATTTTCCCTCTGGCTTCCCTACAAGAAGCTTCCATGCACGTCTTTCATTCCCCATATGCGCAAAATGTCCTGCCCATCGCAGTCTATGAGACTTAACTGTTCTTATTATATCTGGCTTCCTATAAAGACCGTGTAGTTCATTGTTATGTAGTCTTCTCCATCCACCTGTCTGTTCATCTCTCTTTGCTCCAAAAATTTTCTTAAGAACTTTATTCTCAAAAACTCGTAATCTCATTTCCTCCCTTAAGAGTCCATGTTTCGCACCTCTCTACTTTATTCTAGCTATTTAAATTATTCATGATGCTGGGTGGGCAATGATCCCATACAGAGTGAAATTCCATGAGTATATTTTTTCCCCATGGATACTTGAATCAATATCTCCCGAAGCTCTACACCAAAGCATGATGCCTTAGACCACTTAGCCTCAGTGCAGGACTAGATTTTAATTGCTATTGGAAAGTATTTAAATGACATCATCACTACAAGTAAAGTGAATAATAACTCAATAATTGAGTTGGATAAAATGTTTTTATATCTCATGTCATAAAGTTCTGTGTTTTCACGATACCAGTTTCAAAGGCCTTTTGCCTTTATCTTCAGTCAAACTCTAACTGTTGAAATTTTGCTGTTACCACTAAGTTCCAAATTGCCATCTGGTGCCAATTTTATGAACTTGGAGATTAAATTTCCGAGTTCATAAAATCATCACTAGATGACAGTTCAGAAGATGGTGGTAATGGCAAAATTTCAACAGTTGGAGTTTGACTGAAGATGAAAGTCTTTGAAACTGATATCATGTAAACACTGAACTTTATGACATGAGATGTAAAAATATTTTATCCAACTCAATTGTACTTCATAGTGATTTTGATTAAATGAATAATACATAATACAAAACTAAATAATACAACGTACATAAGAGAAAAATTTGCGTCTAGATCGTAACTCGCCTCGGTAGCTCAGTTGGTAGAGCACTTGGCCCGGAAAGCCAAGGGTCCCGGGTTCGAGTCCCGGTCTAGGCGAAAATTTTTCTCTTCAAATATAATTTATCCTTCAATGAGAAGTGTTAAATTAATAATAAAATCGTCAATAGAAGCCCTACTGGCTATAAAGTAGTGTTAAATTCCCAATAAATGTCTTCTTAACTAAGAAGCCGCCATTTGCAAGATAGAAGCTATGGTTTCAAGCATTTGGCGTTAGGGAATTACAACGTACATAAGAGAAAAATTTGCGTCTAGATCGTAACTCGCCTCGGTAGCTCAGTTGGTAGAGCACTTGGCCCGGAAAGCCAAGGGTCCCGGGTTCGAGTCCCGGTCTAGGCGAAAATTTTTCTCTTCAAATATAAATAATACATAGTTTGTCCTGCACCATATATGAGTGATTTTAAGACACTGTACCTTGGTATAGAGCTACGAGACTTGCATTGGTTTGAATCCCCATAGGGGAAGACATTTTCTCATGGAATTTCAGTCTGTATGGGGCTGGTGAGCATTGTGAGAAATTTGGGAGCTACAATTAGTAGCAGCCAGATTGAGAAATCCAGCTATAACAGCTGGTGGACTCAAAATACTAACCATGTGTCACCCCTATACTGGTAGAATGATCATCCACCTATGAATGATACATGTAATTGTGAGGCTAGCAGCCAGTTGTTAGGCCAAGGGCCTTCTAGGCCTGTTGCAGCATGGAGTTAAAAATCATGAGGAATTTGGTTAGTTACAATAAGTACTGGCTCCAGTTGAGAAGTCAGCTATAATGGCTAGGGGTTCTGTCATGCTGGCTGGAAGATTGTCCACCTCTATGATAAACGCGTGTATGTGAGGGAGCACCTTTATGATAGACCAAGGGCCTTTAGACCTGTCGCACTATGGAATTTTTACTTTATTTTTTTATTATTATTTCCTGTGTGAATCAAACAAGACAAAATTATATTTAAATTAATATTGAGAAGTAAACATTGTGAGGTTATATCATTAATAGTGAGTGGAGAACATATTTTTAATGACTCACCTCATATAATTTCAAATTTCTTTGATACCTGCGGTTTCAGACAATATCTTGTCCCTCTTCAGTCATGGCTTCCACTGAGGTGATGTCCTTAGAGAAATCAACAACCATAGAATTTCATCAGTGGAAGCCATGACTGAAGAGGGACAAGATATTGTCTGAAACCGCCGATATCAAAGAAATTTTAAATTATATGAGGCGAATCATTAAAAATATGTTCTCCACTCACTATTAAAGACAAAATGATTTTGTTTATCTGTTTATTTGCACATGCCATTACTGATAACGGAAACATATAACTTACTCTTGGTTCAGGATTCCCAGAAACATTACATTCAAATTTCGCTTCTGAGCCTGCTACCACTGTTTTCTCATGATTGTAGTTAATCTCTTCAAAGTTAGGTGTCAAGAGAACATTGAGTTTAATTTCAGCATTGGTTTGACCAGCTGGGTTTGTTGCAATGCACAGGTATGTTCCATTATCTGAAGCATGAGTTTCTTCTATAAACAGTGTTCTTCCTCCATCTTGAAGTGAAAAGTGAACTTGGTCTGATCTTTCATTTTTTATAAGATTTAAAGGTTGGCCATCCTGAAATGAGAAAAACAGAAAATAATTTAAAATTTCTATTTGTCTCCCTACACTATAATATGGGGCACATTGTAACATTGGTTAAGGCAATGTTCTACACCCAAAGGCTGTGAGTTCAATTCTTAATGGCATCACAATTTTTATACTGACAAAAACTTTCTGGCAGCACCATGCCCTGGGATCGACTTGGTCTCTAATGGAAGATGCTTGTTCTGGGGTAAAGTTGGATGTCACACAGGGCTGCTATCTCATACCAATTTTTTTTGCAAAGGCCAGAGACTTAACTTCCTACTATCTCAAGGGTCTCCTAAAGTCTGTGTGAGATCACTTTACTTTACTTATCATCATAATCATCATCTTCACTTCAGGGTGTAGGCACTGAATTGCCTGTTCTGTCTTCAAGTACTTTCCGGTCATCTTCTTCTAGTTCTACCCACTGATCTGTTTCCATAACTTTATAACTAGGGTTGCCAGAATTCTGGACCCAAAAATACGGACATATTTATTTTTCCCGTTATCAGACAAGTAATTTTTTATAATATGATGGTCTTGCAGAAGATTTCCGGGCTGTTGGCCGTGGTCTTGAGGCTTGTAGTTCCCCAATGTTTCGCCAGAGACTGCGTCCGGCATCCTCAAGGGTTGTCTTGAGATGCAGTCTCTGGCGAAACGTTGGGGAACTACAAGCCTCAAGACCACGGCCAACATCCCAGAAATCTTCTGCAAGATCATCATAGTAACTCCGGCCGTGAAAGCCTAAGTCAATTTTTTGTAAGTTTATGAAAGTTGGTTGATACTATCCAATTAATATTGTTATAACCACTAATGCAAAACTAATTAGAAAACAACAATAAAATATTTCAAACTGGAAGCCTAATTTAGTAACTTATTTTAACACATGGTATCAATTAATATTAAAATTTCGCATCGTTAACATATTTTTCTAATGAATGTACCTGATTTAAAAAAAAAGTGTTTTCTTTGATGAAGTCGTAGAAATCTGCACTTGAATAATTTGAATGAACCTTAATTTGCAGCAAGGTCTTTACCTTATTCACCTGGAGCCTATTACTTTCAGGTGTCCAAATACTTTTGCATCAAAGAAAACACTCTTTCTACAGGAGCAGAAGTACCTGTAAGACAGTAAATAAATTCCAAGATTTTCTCAAAATTCATTATGTTTGTACCACTTGCTTTCAGTTTTTTATTTAAAGTTCAACCCAAAGACTTACACCATTCGGTTTTGTGTCCTCACCATTTTCTTTCATTTTCTTAAGTTTAAGATTTACAATCACTATTTCATCAAATAGTTTGTCAATGTTTTACAGCAAGAATTTCAATAGAAACAATTGAATTTATAAACTCAGCTGATTTTTCAACACTGTTCCACTCTAATTCATATGACGAACCTATTTCAATCGAAGAAAACTGCACAGCGCCATCAAAACTACCCTCCCACAGTTCAAGATATGAAATGCACTGATCATAAAACTTCACAATACTTTCTTCAAAATCTTCCTGCATCATGTCACCTTCATGGACCAGTGTAGTCAACTTCTGTTTAGCTGCCTGAGGGATGAGCCTGTGTTTTCTCCTATACATGAGCCTCTCTTTCAATTCCTGATACTTTAAATAGACCTCGGTGGCAGAAATATCACTTCTTTCCATCTCAAGCACAGTAACATTGAAAAGTTGCAAAGAAGCATGAACAAACAACAAGTACACTTCACTGGAAGAATCTTGGAAAAAGTTCCTTTTATTATTCTTGGGCACGCACTGCTACTCTGAGAGAGGAAGAATGAATTCAGACCATCGTAAATTGACAAGATTCTGTGGACTGCTGGTAAAAGGCTGAGAAATCTGGTATTGGTATGACAGAGTACTTTCTTGTATTCTACACCGGCAAATTCACAGAAGCCCTTCAACTGAGCTACCCTCGCAGCTGTAGATATAGAAGTATTTATAGATTTTCACAACAATAACTTGCATATCAATAGGTAATTGATCTGCAACTTTCTGGACACAATTATGAGCAATGTGTGCACCACAACCAATACGTAGCACTTTCCTTCCTAGTTCATTCTGCAGTTTACTGAAAACATTTGTTTTCCCTTGCCTTTTGACACCTCCAAAATTTGTGTTTGTGTTATCAGCACAATATGATACTATTATGTCCTTGAGATTATTGTTCTGTAAAGTTTTCATAACATGCTCTGATAATATTTCTGAAGTTTCACCACTAACATCATCAAATTCTAACAAGCTGATTTTAACCCCAATAGTTGGAATGAAATATCTCACTAGTACAGGAACTATCTTCAAATCTAACCTATTGGAAGCATCTATGGTTATGGTAACGAAATTAGTAGCTTGAAGTTATGTTTGAACATTCTTATTCACAAATGGGGCTATTACATTAACTGCTATTACCTCACTTTTTGTTTATCCACAAGTAAACTTCTTATCATACAATTTATTAATTAATTTCGACTCAAATCACCCGAATTGAAGCTCAAACCATGCTGCAGGGAATGATAAACAAATGTTGCCTCTCGAGCAACCCACTGTAAATCTTTAGGCTTTGCAACTTTATTCTTAAAAAATATATCCACTGTCTTGCTTACACTAGAAGCATTAACAGCTTTACAATGCTTCTGACTTCCCACGTGCTTATTTATGTCTCTACGGCCACCAAATGTAATTGAAAATTGTGAGTTACAAACTGAACACATAACTTCATCTTCATTCCCAATCTGATTATTTCGTTTTAGGAAAGGATATTCCATTTCTAAGTCACTTGAAAAAAACACATTCCCTCTTCGGCATTTGAGTAATTTGAATATGCAGTTAAAATAGGAAAATCCACGCCGTTACACCACACAAAGAACACCAGGCAAATGACCTAGCGAAGCACAGGCAAGGAGCATAATCAACACGTTGCAGAGTTATTAGAATACTGATTAGGGTGGTATAGCCGGAGCAAGGAGCATAGACAACACGTTGCAAGGTTATTAGAATACTGTTTAGGGCGATATTGCCGGTGACTAGCTTCATAGTGATGCCATCTATTAACAGATATTGAAACTGTGTAATCATTTGACTTTTTTCTTTACTAAACAAGAAAATACGGATATTTCTTCATATTTTAAAAAGTATGATACGGACACAGAAACTGCCCCTAAAATACAAGCTGTCCATACAAAATAAGGATGTCTGGCAACCCTATTTATAACCAAATATTTGTTTAGTTAATCTTATAGTTGGAATTCTTTCTAGATGTTCTTTCACTGTTGTTTGTAGTATTTTTCCTCTCATATTTCTTCATTTTTTATGTGATCTAGTTTTGTACAACTTCGTAACTCCTCACAAGAATTTCATTTCTGAAGTATATATATATATATATATATATATATATATATCTTTATTTCTTGTTTTTTGTTGTTTTGTCCACGTTTCACTTCCATTGTATATGACTGGCACAGTTATAACTTGATAAAAGTTTAATTTTGTACTCTTCAAATTTTATTTTTAAAAGTTTGATTAATTGTTCCACAGATTCTCTGACATTTGTCTAATTTTATATCTATATCATAATCTTTCTCATATCCAATGTCATACTAGTAAAATTCATGGTAAGTTTCCGTTGAGGTGTTAATTCACAGTAATATAATGTATGATTAAAAACTATAAAATAGTCACCTTGTAGGTCTGTCCCGAAAGGCCTACAGAGTTTTAAAACAACTTAAGTTGAGGAGACGGACCTACAAGGTGACTATTTTATAGTTTTTAATCATACATTATATTACTCCAATATCATATCCTAAATAATTAAAGTGGTTTACTTGTTCTATAATTTGATTTTATGAGGCAGAAAAGTTTGTACGAGGGTCATACTGAAAGTCGTGAGCAACCCATTGTTAAAATTTAAATTTCAACAATGTAACAAAAACAACTGCAGGATCGTAGTCTACAGACTTTATATCACAACATTACCGTTTTGTGGCGTCATAGCTTCTATCATGTGACCACATGCAGTGTTTCCAAAATGGCAGACATGAATGTTTCGTTTCGACAGCGCGCTGTCATTGAATTCCTTGTTAAAGAGGAACAATCTGCTGTTGATATTCACCAAAGACTTCAATGTGCTTACGGAGATGCCTGCATGGGTGCCAGCAGTGTTAGGAGATGGGTGAAACATTTTAAAGATGAGAACACGAGTATCAAAGATGAGCCTCGTAGCGGTCACCCACGCTCTGCCTCCACGGATTGCATCAAGGAAAGAATTGATGCGCTCATTAGAGACGACAGGCGTATCACAGTTAATGAAATCGCTACAAAACTTGCAGTAGGACACAGTGCAGTGCAAGAAATGATTCACAGCTTAGGTTACCGAAAAGTTAGTGCCTGTAGGGTTCCACCTTTATTGAGTGAAGACCACAAACTTCAGAGAAGAACCATCACCCATAACCTTCTTCAGAGATTTCGAAATGAAGGTGATGATTTTTTGACGAGTATTGTGACAGGTGACGAAAGCTGGTTTCATCGCTACGAGCCTGAAACAAAATGCCAGAGTATGGAATGGCACCACTTGAATTCGCCATCAAAGAAAAAAGCGAAGACAGTGCAATCTGTTGGGAAAGTTATGGGCAGCGTCTTCTGGGATGCGCAAGGTTGCATTCTGGTTAAATTTCTTGAACCTGGGCAAACCATAAATGCTGCCCGCTATATCCAGACACTTGTGAAGCTCCGTCGTGCAATGCACGACAAATGCCCTGGAAGGAAGATCATTCTGCAACACGATAACGCGCGTCCTCATACTGCTCGTGCCACTGTGGAGAAGATCAGGACATTTGGGTGGGAAACTCTTCCACATCCTCCCTATAGTCCCAATTTGGCACCCTCCGACTACCATCTTTTCGGTTCTGTGAAGGAGCAGATGAGAGGCCAACGCTACGAGACGCTGGAGGATATTCGGAAAGCAGTGCGTCAGTGTCTTCGAGCAGCTGGAACAGACTTCTATCATAAGGGAATTTTACAAAATGTGTGCAAAGAAATGGAGACTATTATATTTGAAGAGAAAAATTTTCGCCTAGAAAATATAATTTATCCTTCTATGAGAAGTGTTAAATTAATAATAAAAATCGTCAAATGGAGACTATGTTGAAAAGTAGCACAAAGGTCTGTAGATTAACATGGTGTACTTGGTTTGTCTAAAATAAATATTATGATTGTTTAAAAAAATGTTGCTCATGACTTTCAGTATAACCCTCATATTATTCTCCCATTCATTAAGTTAATATTTGGCTTAACAAACGTATGTAGCCTATCTTTGTTATTGTTTACCACCATTTAATAGCATCTCTTGAAGAAATTATTGAACTTACAACATTAGTAGTCTCATGATCCCAAAGGCCAATCAGTCAAATATTTATCAATTACTATTAGCAGTACAGCAATGAGTAACAATGAAATACCTGAAATGTATGTTAACGTAACCTAATGAACGAATCCACTGTACCTGATTCTGGAATTAAATTACAGATATTAATCTTTATTCATTTGGTCAGTAGAACAATTGAGGCACATGCCTCTGGCCAGTTTCAGAAAATAAAATTGTGGAATTTCCAATTGTATTAAAAATTCATAATAAATATACTTAGTTACTCATTACTTGAAGGGGTTTTAACAAAACAAGGTTCAACTATAAAATTCTATTTATAGCTAATTTTGATATATAATTATTAAATTTATTAATATTATGATTGTATTGACATTTTTTAATAACTATTTCAGATCACTGTTCAGGTCATTATTAATTATTTAGTGAATATTTTTGGGCAATTAACGTATATAACATATTACCCTAAGTACTGCAGGGCCAGAGCTAAAAAAAAAAAAAACATTGGTGCACTAAAAAGTCGCTTTTTGGCCACTTAAATACCTCACACTGCCTAAACAGTAACAAATATTAATTACTTATTTTAGGAATTCTCACTATGAGGTATATTCATTAAGGTAGAATATACCAAATTAATGTACACAGAATTGAATAAGAATTACATTAATATTTTTATTACTCACCTCATATCCTTTTTCTTTTAGACTGCAGTTTCGGAGCTATATCTCCATCATCAGTAGCCTCTCATCGTCCGGTGTTATGTCGTTTCTTGGCGGTTTTCTTCTTCCTTCTATTGTTGGACCGATGAACCTCTGAAAATCAAAATTTGCGGGAAGTTTCGAAATTCATGATTTTATCTTTCTTGTTTTTTTTTTGGATATGGATTTTTACCCAGACCGTGAGTTCTTGCTGTTTATCTGTGTGCTTGATTAGGCTAGCTTTTGTATCAATTAAATGTTTTTCAGACCAAGCATGAGCTGCTTCAGCTGACTTGTCCACTTCACCCTTTTTGACATTTCTGAGATATTCTTTCAATCTAGTTTTTAAATTACTTTTTGTTTTTCCTATATAGATTTTGTCACAATCCTTGCATTTGATCTGATATATTCCTGATTTGTTTTTTTTTTTTTAATTTTTGGCTCCGAAGAATGAATACAGCCTAAATAAGATATTGAGGTAAGATGATCAGACTGAAAATAATTTAATTAACTAAATAAGATAATTAAAACCAACAAAAATGAAAAAAATTGAAGAAGAAAACAAATCAGGAATATTAAAATATTATAATGATATTGTGAAAAGAAAAATTAATGTCTGAACCAGGAATCGAACCGTGGACCTCTAGTTCTCCAGACTAGTGTGCAGCCCACTACACCATTCCAGACCTGGCATAAGCATTAACAATTCTTTCCACATATACAAATCTATAATTCTCGTTTCGTCCGCTGTCAGGTAGGTATCACAACCATCGCCAACGGCCGGCTTCATTTAGAAGTATCTATATTTGAGAATTTTACACCACCACTTTTATAAGCAGTAAACGATGTTATTTAACATTTTCCAGTACTGTTATTTTAATATAGTTCCAATAATGGATCATATTATAATGATATTGTGAAAAGAAAAATTAATGTCTGAACCAGGAATCGAACCGTGGACCTCTAGTTCTCCAGACTAGTGTGCAGCCCACTACACCATTCCAGACCTGGCGGGCTGCACACTAGTCTGGAGAACTAGAGGTCCACGATTTGATTCCTGGTTCAGACATTAATTTTTCTTTTCACAATATCATTATAATATTATAATATGATCCATTATTGGAACTGTGTTAAAATAACAGTATTGGAAAATGTTAAATAACATTGTTTACTGCTTATAAAAGTGGTGGTGTTAAATTCCCAAATATAGATACTTCTAAATGAAGCCGACCATTGGCGATGGTTGTGACACCTACCTGACAGCGGACGAAACGAGAATTATAGATTTGTATATGTGGAAAGAATGTTTAATGCTTGTGCCAGATATGGAATGGTGTAGTGGGCTGCACACTGGTCTGGAGAACTAGAGGTCCACAGTTCGATTCATTGTTCAGACATTAATTTTTCTTTTCACAATATCATTATAATATTATAATATGATCCATTATTGGAACTGTGTTAAAATAATAGTATTGGAAAACGTTAAATAAAATCAGAAATATATCAGATCAAATGCAAGGATTGTGACAAAATCTATATAGGAAAGACAAAAAGAAATTTAAAATCTAGATTAAAAGAACATCTCAGAAATGTCAAAATGGGTGAAGTGGACAAGTCAGCTATAGCAGCCCATGCTTGGTCTGAAAAACATTTAATTGATACAAAAGCTAGCCTAATCAAACACACAGATAAACAGAAAGAACTCACGGTCTGGGAAAAAATCCACATCCAAAAAAAAAACAAGAAAGATAAACTCATGAATTTCGAAACTCCCGCAAATTTTGATTAGATCCAGAGGTTCATTGGTCCAACGATAGAAGGAAGAAGAAAACTGCCAAGAAATGACATAACATCAGTTGATGAGAGGCTACTGATGATGGAGATATAGCTCTGAAACTGCAATCTAGAAGAAAAAGGATATGAGGTGAAGTAATAAAATATTAATTTAATTCTTAAATTAAACCTCATAGTGTTTTTTTTTTCCTGTGAAAGTTAAATACATACAGAATTGAATATTCCAAAAAATTCTACAAAATGTCCATCACAGCATGTCTATATTTTATGGATAACTCACAATAACCATTTTGTCTTTCAGCTCATTGAGTCAAGAAGATCGGGATAAATTTAGATTCCCAGGGAATGCCAGGTAACCACCATGGGGTATCTAAAAATAGTTACAATATAAATTTATGATTTTTCTTTTACTTATTCAACTAAACATAAAAACACATTTAATTTATTTAGGTATAGCAGCACATGCTGGGTATTAGCTAGTAATTGATAAAATGTACCAGAACTCGATCTTCATCTAAAATTTCTAAATACCTTTTGGATTTTTATCCATCTTCAGCTTTCTATTGATTGTTGTTTCTGGTATGATTATTCTGTAGAGGAGATTTTAATCAATTGATATATTATCATTAGTAGGTTTTTGTTTCTGGTTTCTTTTAGAATTTCTATTTCTTCAAAAATACTTATTTTATAATTCCTGTCTTCTCTGTGTATTATATGTCTCAGTACTTGACTAATGTTCCCATATTATAAATCATATACTGTAAACCATTAATTTTGTCAAGCAATAGAAAGCATGAAATATGATCTCTCTATTTTGAAATAATTTGGATAAGAACATTTATTTATCAGATATTCCAGCTTTTGTATTTGTTTTAATAATCTTTTATAATTTACCTTGAACCATTGAATTTTTGGAGGTGGAACTGCATCTTTTGCAGGACAGGCTATAACAACTGAATCTCCTTCTACAACCTCTTGCCTGGTTTCCTCTGAGTCTGTCATAGATGGCGGAACTGAAACACATTGATCATATTAAAAAGAAAAGAATATAACTTATATTTATTGTATTTGTCACCATATAAGACATATTATTTCCTTTGAAAATAGATCTGAAAAACAGGTTGCGTCTTGTATACTGATAATTTGGAAATTTTTTCTGGCGTGAGTTGCTATTCCTTTTTTGCTTCCTTGTAGTATATACGCCATGGTGTGACAGGCCTAGAAAGCCATTAGCCTACCAGCCGGCTGCTGGCCTCATATCCACTTATCTTAATCACAGAGATGAACAAACATATAGCATGTACAGGGGTGACATGTGATTAGAATATCAGGTTCCCCAGCAAGTGCATTTAGGGTCGTATGCAAATGCATTAGTCTCTACTCAAATTACTTCCAATCACTGGTGAGCTGAGATCGAATTAACGGCCGCCTTACCGGTCATGCATGAATGTTGACGTTTTCGTAATATTGGCAACGAATTACCCAGAATTCTCAGCGATAAAACCACTTCCGTTATTTTCGTCTGCTATAGAGGAATGCATTTATGCTTGCATCCCGCAAATATTACCGTATACAAACACGTCTGCAATGCGCAATATTACGCCGATTCTCCTGTTCTTCCAGTTGAATTCTTTGGTAGACTCTATCAAATTCCTCTTCTCCACGTATACCGAAAACATGATCGAAGTCTTCAAGGTCTGACATCTTGGATAAGTTTCAAACCACATCGGTTACCATCGGATTTTCACATAAGTTTATATCTTGAGCTACGATCTTAAGGTACCTTGTCAGGTAGCTTACAATTATTACCGCATGAATAGATTTCTGAGTAAGAAAAATGTGTTTGGATAAAACTTTATCAGCAGAGAACGCCTTTTACTGTCTAATGCGTTCAAACATTCGACCCTTAAGGGTTACCAAAATGTACAAAAAAATGTTTAGTCTTCTTCAGGTTGGTAAGAAAAATGTGTTTGGATAAAACTTTATCAGCAGAGAACGCCTTTTACTGTCTAATGCGTTCAAACATTCGACCCTTAAGGGTTACCAAAATGTACAAAAAATGTTTAGTCTTCTTCAGGTTGAAGCTAAGCATATGAATAGTCACCAAGTTAAAAAGTTCATGGTTATTTTAACAGATGGTGCAAAAAGCCACTCAGTGTGCAGAAATTCTCGTATTCAGTGTGCAACAATAAGGGCATAGACCCCAAGAATCCTCATGAGTAGTATACAGCATGATTAACCATGATTTGAGAAAAGTAAATAATATAGGGAATGACTGGAAAACATTACTTCAGGATATGGATATATGGAGAGCTTATGTCTGTGTGGCCATGATCCTCCAGGTTTGATAGTTCCAGTGAGTTTGTTTTACAGGAGGGGCTAATAATAAACTACAGTGAATGGTAATGATTCTACTTACTCATTATTTCAACCAGGAAATGTCTCTCATCACTGCCTTTTGTATTTTCTGCTACACATGTATAGATTCCTGTTGTTTCTATATCAGCTGAATTGATTACTAAAGTGCCATCTTCCAATACAATTAGTTGCTCTGAAATTAATTATTAAATTTTGAGTATTTTATGACAGAACATTGGTAAACAAAAGAGGAAGGGAATACAAACAATTGAGATTCCATAACATAAATTCAAACAGGCTTTAGTATTTCACCACCATTCCTGGTGGTATAGCCCATTAAGACCTAGGACTTTCTCAACAACTTGTTTTTGCCATTTGTCCCTTGTTAACACCACCCATTTCCAATTTTGAAACCCGAACCTATCTAGCTTATCATCTCTACATCATTATGATGTTTTTGTCTAGTGTGCTGCATTTAACACTTAGCAGTCTTGCTCTCTAATACTTTGAGATCTTAGAATCTTTGACAGCGATGCAGTTGTTCAGATGGGCTTCGTTCATTTCTTCATCTGGACGATTGCATAAAATGCATTTCAGTGAAAGCAGAACATTGATATTGTGAAGGTGTTTTGCCAGACATTCTAAAATGTGCTACTTCTGTTTTCGTTGGTAAGTCTGGTATCTCAATATTTTTTTGTTAAGCATCCCAATTTTTTTGTTTCTGGCTATTATTTGAAGTCTATTGTCATTCATAATTTTAGATTTCAACTTCTGTGGCATTTCACTGTGGAGTTGGTTTAGATCTAGGCAAATTGTTCAGTACGAGATTTTTTTTTGGCAAGGAAATCAATTGTTTCATTACTAGCAATTCCACAGTGGGAGGATAGCCATTGAAAGGTAACTTCTTTATCACAGTTTCGCAGTTCAGAAATAATATCATAGTATTTTTTTGCAGTCAAAATTTTTTGGCCAATGTGATTTATTATCAACTTAATTTTTTTTTGGAATTTTATAAAGTTCTTCCAATTCAGAATTAGTTCTTATTCTCCTTTCATTATTAATTACAGCTCCAAACATATTTTGGGGTACTTTGACTTAGTATATGACAGGAAATATGGGATTTTATGTGAAAGAGAAAAACAATTCATAAATCAGATTTTTATGTTTCCTATCATGTGTTACATTAGAATTGGGCCGCATGCAAATACATTAGTCTCTACTCAAATTACTTCCAATCACTGGTGAGCTGACTCACCGTGAGCAAGTGCAAAGATCAAATTAGCTACCCACAAACTGGTCATGCATGAAAGTCATCGTTTTCGTAATATTGGCAAGAAATTACCCAGAATTCTCAGCGATAAAACCACTTCCGTTATTTTCATCTGCTATAGAGGAATGCATTTATGCTTGCATCCCGCAAATAATACTGTATACAACGACGTCTGCATCGTGCAATATTACGTCAATTCTCCTGTTCTTCCAGTTGAATTCTTTGGTAGACTCTATCACATTCCTCTTCTCCGCATATACCGAAAACATGATCGAAGTCTTCAAGGTCCGACATCTTGGATAAAGCAGCAAGGTACGTGGCAAGGTTTCAAACTACATCTGTTACCATCAGTTCCCTTCGGGATTCTCACGATAAGTTTCTATCTTAAGTTACCTCGTCAGGTAGCTTACGAATTTCAACAATTATTAGATTTTATTAGAAGTAAAGATCTGACCAACAAGTGGAATATGGAAGAAATGACACATGATAAGTTTATAAATCATTGAATACTATCAAGTATTAGGGCTTCTAGCCTGTTCCATCTCAGGTGAGCTGGTCTCTCCATTGCTTCTTTGGCCTTCCAAGATTTCTCCTCCTGTTAGGTCTATAGACAAACAATTTTTCAGGCATCCATGATACATGCTCATACCACTTATCTCAGTTTCAGTGGTGGCTGTGATGTGCAATTCTCTTCAGATATCAACATTCCATTTATGATCAAAAATAGAGTAGCCCGCTATAGGTCTTAGCAGTCTCATTTCAACTGGTTCTTTTCTTCGGAGTTGATTCGATGTCAAAGTCCACATTTCTAATCCTTATAATAGAGTTTGAACTTTCATTGTTTTATAGAATTTCAAAATTGTCTCTGGTCTGAATTTTCTTTGTAGTTAAAATTCATTGGAGAACATATTGTTTAAACAACTCACCTCATAGGATTTATGCTTCCATGATATCGCGATTTCAAACATAATCATGTTCATCGTCAGCCATAACTCCGACTGATGAAATTCTTCGGCCGTCAACTATTCTATTGTCGCCATCTTCAGTGCTGCCATCTATGGTTGAATTTATGAACTTCGAAATCAATGTAATTTCGTTAGGGATATCAAAATTCATTGATCTATTTTTGTTTCTCTGAATGTATATTTTTTCCCAAACTGTCAATTCCAAAGGTTTCTCTACTTGTTTTAAAAGTTTAGCTTCTCTTCCAATTTTATGATGTTCTAATAAACTATGTGCAGCAATTGCAGATTTTTCAATTTCACAATTTTTAATATTTCTGAAATGTTCTTTTGTCCGAATTTCCAAATTCCTTTTTGTTTTTCCTATATAAACTTTATTGCAATCTTCACAATTTATTTGATAAATTCCAGATTTCTTACTGTCTGGAACATTGACTTTTTTATTGGTACTTAGAAGATTACCCAGACTAAATTTATTTATTGGTGCCAAAGAAATGGTTGTATTTGTCAAAAATTTTTTGAAATTTCCTATGCATTTCAGGATGGTAAGTAATTTTCTTGTATTTTTTCTTTTCTTTGCAATTTTGTAGAGTAGTATATTCATTAAGTCTTTTATTGTGTTTGAATTTCTTCAACTTATTTATAATTAATTCTTTATCAAAACCATTTAATCTAGCAGTGTTTAAGATATGTTTAAACTCTTTATTGAAATTTTCTTCGTTTAATGGTACATTTGTCAATCTGTAAATTAAGCTATTGAATATTGCATGCTTATACATTGAATCATCAGGCTTCAATCACATTGCTCATAAGCATGCAATATTCAATAGCTTAATTTACAGATTGACAAATGTACCATTAAACGAAGAAAATTTCAATAAAGAGTTTAAACATATCTTAAACACTGCTAGATTAAATGGTTTTGATAAAGAATTAATTATAAATAAGTTGAAGAAATTCAAACACAATAAAAGACTTAATGAATATACTACTCTACAAAATTGCAAAGAAAAGAAAAAATACAAGAAAATTACTTACCATCCTGAAATGCATAGGAAATTTCAAAAAATTTTTGACAAATACAACATTTCTTTGGCACCAATAAATAAATTTAGTCTGGGTAATCTTCTAAGTACCAATAAAAAAGTCAATGTTCCAGACAGTAAGAAATCTGGAATTTATCAAATAAATTGTGAAGATTGCAATAAAGTTTATATAGGAAAAACAAAAAGGAATTTGGAAATTCGGACAAAAGAACATTTCAGAAATATTAAAAATTGTGAAATTGAAAAATCTGCAATTGCTGCACATAGTTTATTAGAACATCATAAAATTGGAAGAGAAGCTAAACTTTTAAAACAAGTAGAGAAACCTTTGGAATTGACAGTTTGGGAAAAAATATACATTCAGAAAAACAAAAATAGATCAATGAATTTTGATATCCCTAACGAAATTACATTGATTTCGAAGTTCATAAATTCAACCATAGATGGCAGCACTGAAGATGGTGACAATAGAATAGTTGACGGCCGAAGAATTTCATCAGTCGGAGTTATGGCTGACGATGAACATGATTATGTTTGAAATCACGATATCATGGAAGCATAAATCCTATGAGGTGAGTTGTTTAAACAATATGTTCTCCGATGAATTTTAATGATTATACCTCATAATGTTTACTTCCCAACATTAATTAAATATATTTCTTAGTAGTGTTGATTTTGGCTAATTTTATGTCAACATCCCTGGAGTTTATGTACAACCACATTTAGGCAGTATGCAGGAATGTAAATATAAAAGTTAAAAGTAAACAAAATATGAAATAAGACAAATCAGTAATTGTAAATACTATTTTAAAAATACTAGAAAATAGGCGAAGTTGCATTTCACTAACAGGACCTACAAAGCTGTTATTGACCAATATAATTAATTTCAGTTTTATGACTGTGATTGCATCAAGTTACCTTACTAACAGAAATTACACAGGCCTGTGAAGATTTTGCAGCATGGGATATTTTAATGCTAATAAGTCAAGTCAAATACCCTGATAATGGAAATGTTAATAGTTTTTGCACTTCACGTACAGATTTTGCACAATTCTATTTTTAACATAACAATGAGAGTGTGCGGTCCTTCACTTATAAGTGAATATACATGCTGATTAAATGTGTAAACACCTAAAATATAATATAATTTTATAATATAATCACTGGTTTGAATCATACTAGTTTGTCATTGTGTTTAACTGAGGCTAGGTTCATTCTATGGTTCTCTTCTGGTTACATTACACAGTTACCAGCAAAAAACTGCGGAAGCAAAAAGCCGCCAGCACATGGGCCAGATTTTCAATTCCAATACCACCAACAACATTACAAGAGAGTAGTACCAGCACTTCTTGCACATCCAGCACAGAAGATGAATTTAATTTGTCCCTAGTATCAAAAGACTACAATCCACACCCTAGTAATTAATAAAAATTAAACGATTTGGTATGTGATTTGGTTTTACTGAAGAAAAAAAAGTTAACTTTTAGACTCAAGATTTAAAGAAGACTATATTTTAGCTACTGATACAACTTTCTATTGGTATAGACATTGTGAAGAATAATTTAAAAAGTATTTCGTAATCAGGTGAAATAGTGTACTTT
Source organism: Diploptera punctata (assembly GCA_030220185.1). Classification (NCBI taxonomy): domain Eukaryota; kingdom Metazoa; phylum Arthropoda; class Insecta; order Blattodea; family Blaberidae; genus Diploptera; species Diploptera punctata. Next base: position 3,736,437 of record JASPKZ010009790.1, read on the forward strand.
TGTTATTCCTGGTCACCTAGGAACAGTTCATGAACTGGCAGATTGGCATATATTTATTATTCTAGCATCCATCCATCCATAGTAATTCTGCCCGAAGGCAGGTCCTTCACTGCAATCATAGCATTTTCATGCTATGCTTGCAGCTTTACTAGGGAATTGTGTAGGTGCGGTAGCTTCCCGTTGCTTTCCACACCAGTGAAGGATGATGATGATAATGATAATGGTAAGGATGATAATGATAAGGATGATGGCCATATGATTTCGGGGACCGTTTGGGCCTTAAAGTTTTCCTGACATTTGTCTTACAGGTGAGGAAAAACCCCGATAAAAACCTCACCCAGAAAAACTGCCCCGACCGGGGATCGAACCCGGGCCCGCTGCGTGACAAGGCAGCACGCTACCTCGAGACCACAGCGGTGGACTTATTCTAGCATAAGGAATCTAAAGAGTGTTCTTCTATATAATGGGAATATATTATGCTTTAGTTCCAATAGAAGAAATAAAATAAAATGAACAAAAGTGGTACGTGTACTGTGACCTTAAGGTATGTGGTATTTTATTGGGGCACCAAGCAGGGTACACAAAATTTCCATGTTTTACGTATGAATGGGACTCTAGAACCAGGGAAAGGCACTGGAAAGTACTAATTGGTCAAAAAGAAAATGTAATAAATCACCCATTAGTTGATTCTGAAAAAAAAAAATATTATTACCTCCTTTGGACATAAAACTAGGATTAATGAAGCAATTTGTTAAAGTTTTGGACAAAAATGTCCTTGTTACCAATACATTGCTAAAAAATTCTGTTACTGTCGGAGGCTAAAGTGAACGAAGATATTTTGATGGTCACAGATTCGCAAACTTATTAGGGATGTTACTTTAAAAAAAAACTGCATGTCTGACATGAAACTACAAGCTTGGGAATCATACAAGGACATCATCGAGATGTTTCTGGGTAATGTTAAAGATGATAAATTTCAGGAAATTGTAAAAATCATGCTCAAAAAGTTCAGGGTACTTGAAGTTACATTTCCTCCACTCTCATCTTCAACATTTCCCAGAGAATTTAGGAGCACTAAGTGAAGAATGTTGTGAGACATTCCATCAAGACATAAAAGAGATGGGGACAAGGTACCATGGTCGATAGGATGTCTCCATGGACGTAGTCACAAGTGGATTAAGGGGGGTGCAATTATTTTTTTCGACCGTATACGTTCCGGGTATAAACGAATGAATCAAAAATACAAAATATTACCTTTATTTTTTATACTAATCTCAATATATTTCGGAAGAAAACTACAACACCATTGAAGAGGAAATGTGAAGAATAATAGTGAAATAATTTCAGAATTTTTAGGCTTGGCAAATTAAATTTGTTGTCAAGATTGCTTCTTAATTGTTATTCTTAACTGTATTGAAACTATTAGCTATATTTTAGGTATTAACAAAGTACAACTATACTAATACAGTAAACTACACACACAGTTCAACTAACCTTTTCGTTCGAGAAAAAAAATTTAAGTGCGTTTTGTTCGAATTTTTCAATATAATTTTTAATAAGTTTTTTTTTTTGTTGTGCAGACTGAGCATACACAAGCAATTTTCTGTCATTGTTCAGTGGCACCATCTCTTCACACTTCTTAGGGTGCTAAAAGTGCATTCAATCGACGCCGTAGTGCATGGTAAAGACAAGCATATTACAATTGCTTTTTTGATGGATGGGAATAAATCACACTCCTGTACGATGTTAACGAAATCACCTTTAATCTTGTCACTTCGTTTCATCCACATACATTGCCATAGTTCAATTTCGGTGGCCTAACTCTTGATTCTACAATACTCTGAAATTTTGCTCATTGTTGCTTGGACATTTTTCAGAGATTTTTTAGGTTCTTAGAGTGCAGCATTTGAAGTTCAAAAGCAGGAACCTGTTAGGCTGCAGCCTGCATGAGTGGGTTCCTGGGATACTGGGTGTTTGCTTGGCTGGTCGGGAGGTGGTGGCGTGTGTTGGTTTGTGGTCCTGCATCTCCAACACTTAGTCTAGTCTAGTCTATAATCCAGTCTAGTCTCCAAATCTGTCTGACAAAGCTGTGTGAAAGGAGTTGAAATAGGGATTTAAGATGACCACATTAAAGTAATTTTCGGGATTATGTTGTGGATTAGCTTGATATGTCTGTTTATTGGATATTCTTGGCAGTGTGATTTCCACACCTAGCTCAGAAACAATAGTCTCCATCTCTTTCATGATGCCTTCAGAGATCTCAACACCTTTTTTGCGATGATATATTACTGGTACCATGCTTTTAATGCTTTCAACATGGGCCGTTATTTTAATTAAATTTATAGCCACGGCTTGCAGCGAATTAATGACATGTTCCAAATAATTAGAATATTTTGCTATCAGGTGCAAACAAAAGATGAAAGTACTTCTACTTGCAGCAACGTGCAACTGTTTAGCTTATTTTTGGCCTGGTGCATTTTCTTCTACAGCAATCATTTTCAGGCTGTTCATCAATTCCAAAAAGTGTTTCTTAAATATCCCAATACTTTTATTCTTTTGTAACCAACGTGTTTTGCAGAGTATGGGGATGATTCGGACGTGCTGTCTTCTCAACGGCGACTCTCGAAAAAAGTTTATAATATCTATAATTGTAGCTATCGTGTTTCTCACCTTGGTTACACTATTCAAATCATTTACCACAAGATTGAGTTTGTGGCTCGCGCAGTGGAAGTAAATACCTTTGGGAAAAAACTCTCGCAGACATTTCTGCATCCTGTTGTCTTTCTCTGCCATTGTTGAGCAGCCGTCATAGCCCTGGTCGACACATTTGTGCAGGTCAATGTCTATCTCTTTTTAAAAAAAAGCTCAATTTCTGCAACAACTGATTGGGCGTCCAAAAACTCTTCTCGGTTTTATTCAGTTTCTCATAAAAAATCCGCACACCAATGGACAATTGCTCCTTTCCAGAAATGTCACAGCTTTCATTAGCTAAAATACTGTAAGTGCTGGCATTTTTTTTACATCATCCGCAATACATACTTTTATTTATCCCAAAGCCGCATAAAATTCAATCAATTAATTCATTTTGAATTTGTGGAGAAATTCTTAGCATTTTAATGATGTTTTAAGCTGATATCACCGGCATCAATTCTCCACTGTATCAAATCCCTGAAAATGCCTTCGCTCAGTGTTTTACCCCTTAAAGGCAAGCCACAGAAGATAGTGGTATCCAAAATGGAAGACAAATATTTCAAGTTATCCACCACAATCTTTTCATAAGCAGAAATAAGAAGACCAGGGCATCCACTCAAAAGACTTTTGAATGGTGTTTCTCTTGAGGCCGAAACAGGTCAACAAATGGCCTAAATTTGTGATTGTACTATGATGATGATGATCTTTTTATAATCACTTACGAGGTTTTGGCTAGGAAACTCGATAATTTAACACTAATTAAACAAATGCAAGAGAAATCAATAATTTCAATTATTGAATCTCCTAGGGAACTTGAAAAAACAAAATAATTGATATGTAGTCATTAAATTCTCACAGTATAAATAATAATTTTATTGTTATAACAACCAGAACTTGGACAAGAGTTTTAAAAAATTTATAAATTAGAAAATATTCCAAATTTTATTACACTTAGATCCTCTTAATTTCGTTTGGTCTTAACAACTCTAATCAGTCTGCATACTTCTTTATGTTAAGGGACTGGTTCAAATCTCATGTGGGCTATTTTTTTATTTCCTAATTTTATTTTTATTTTTCTTCTATGAAGTTATTTTGTTAAGTGCAGTGTTTATGGTTATACAAGTTAACAGTGGCAATTTGAGTGACTAAATTCTAAACTATCCGGGGAAAAATGATATTAAAATGACACAACTACAACTTGTGTAGGTACTTACCAAATAATTTTCTTATATCCATTTTTTAAGCATACACGCACGAATATGCATACTTCAACGTTAAAGCATGAGTCTAGCACCTTCGAGTAAATAATATGTCGATTTGATAATTATTTGAGCCTATCGAACGTACCAGAAAATACGAGACACAGTCATAGTGATCCTTTGACCAATCATGATAAGTGGGCATTGACCAATAGAAGGCTGTAAAAAGGCATTCATTATAAACATGTGCGGCCAATGAAGAGTCAAGGTCAGGCAAATTTCTACAAGTGTCTAGGCATTGGAAAACAAACTCAGGTACTCAGCTGAAATTCGAGAAGTGAATGCTGGTGTTCTGGCAATGCTTATGTCCACTGGGACAGGTACTTGATAAATTGATATATTACATTGATTGGGTTTGGCGGGCGTAGTATTATAATTTTTTTACATCTATTTTTAACTTGTACACCTACTTTCGGATAGAAGAAAATCTCATTCTATCTAGTGTTAATTGGTCGAAAGTCAAGGGGGGTGCAGGCTTGTACCCACCTCGCTATGCCCATGGATGTCTTCAAGATGCCGACTACCATTGGTGTTTAGTAAAGGAAAATCCTTGGCAGGGGCACAAACGCCAATCAACTCACCATTAATTTCTTGCTAAGCGGAGGAGAAAATTAAGATCTTAAGGCATATTAGTAGTTTTTATTTATTTTAATCTGTTTTAAGTGCACAATTGATATTGTATTAAGCCTCTGTAGTTATTATAGCAATTGAAAGGATTATATATAATGCAAAAATTAATACATATTTAATTTCAACATGACAAAAAACCTTATGTGATATGAGAAAACTGTTAATATATTTGAAATCAGCACATCAAAATTAGGTTTAGAGACCTGTTAAACCATGTGCCGTAGAAAAAAGTTAAATTTGCAAGTCTGTGTTATAAATAACAGTAAAGATGTAGATAGATAAAATTTACCATCTTCTGCAGTAATTGCTAATCCATCTCGTCTCCAGCTGATATGTGGGTTTGGAATACCATGTGCATTGCAAGGCAACGAATAATCATCTCCTTCCATAAGTTTAATTTGTGTTGGGAAATCTTCTTCGATGTTTGGTGGCACTGTAAATTAACATAGAAACATTATAAAATTATTATTTAATTTTAGGAAGTTATATTTTGAGGTTATTTTAATTATATTATTTTTAGTCTTATTGATCATCTTACCTCAATAAGACTAAAAATAATATAATTATAAAATTATGTTGGCATTAATACATTTGTCTCAATATAAATCTGTATCAAAAGTAGGTTGGATTGAACTGGTGAATATAAACTTGTGGTCATGAAGATAGTCTTCACGTTACCATATTTTTTGGACCACAAAAATGCACTTTTTTCTTTAAAAACACTGTCTAAATTTAACTGCATCTTATCTATCAAAGGTCAATTACTTATTTTTAAACAGTATATATTGAAAGGTCAGCTGCGGTGGGCTATGGTTATGTTCCTTGCCTCTGGTACCGAGGGTTGATAGTTAAAACTCGACCAGGGTTGATGGATTTTTGAAGATGGAAAAATCCAAGGAGCAAGTCCTCCAGGAGGGACTTCAAAGCCATGGATCCCGAGTCTGAAATTATCAGGCTGAATAAAGAGATCTGACCTTCGTCATCCTAGTAAAACATTAGCTACCATCTAGATGTCTCATTGGATTGATATGTTGGCCGCATACCATTCATGACATCTTTAGGGAAATAAGCATAACTAATTATATCTGATGAGAAAAATATACGCTCAGATTGGGGTTTGAATCCAGGACTTTTTCAAACCAAGTCTCAGTGTATATTTTCTCTTGAAATATAATTTGTCCTTCAGTGAGAAGTATTAAATTAATAATAAAAACATTGAAGCATAGCTAAATTAAATTGGTCTAGTAACTCCTCACAAAGGAGAGGCTAAGGCCCAATATTGGACTGTTATGCCATTGTAGACAGATATAATGACAGAGACATATTTTTATTAGCAAAACTGATACAAAGTTACAATATGAGGTAATTTATTAAAAGACTGAAGAGAAGTCAAAATTGCTGAAACAACTGGAAAAACCAAAACAACTCATAGTATGGGGGGAAAAAAATCTACATACATGAAAATTGAGACAAAGTAATGAATTTTGAAGTTTGCAAGGGCAAAGATTTAATCATGAGATTTGTCTAACCATCACCAGATGAAAAAAATATTCCAAGACTTTTAACAGTCAGTACAGCAACTGAGAATGGCAAAGATGTTTGTCGAAACATGTTTTGGTGGAAAACAAAATATGAATCATCATCATCTGCATTCATGGATTAGGTCTGTTGACCCGTTCCGACTTCAGCCCATCTCTTTTTAGGTCTGCCCACATCTCGGGTGCCTTTTGGTTTGTATTTTGTTATTTGTTTTGGATATATTCAGAAACTCTTTTTATACTTTTTCTTGCTGTGGTCGTCATAAGATTTTCCGGCTTTTCTTCTGCTGAAGTTTATGAGTAAGTTATTTTTTACTAGTAGAGGTTACCAGCCTCTAGCTAAATCTCTCTTCCTGGAGGGCAGGGAACTGCAATTTCGGAGTGTTCATCTCCTAGAGAAGTTGCCTTCACTACGGCTTTAGGGACTTCTCTTCTCCCCACATAACCCTGTGGACGGGGCCCTACCCAGGTACTACCCACTGAGCGAGTGGGACCTGGAGCTCACAAAAGGGCAGGGGCACCTATTCCCTGGAGTGGACTACCTCTTTCAAGGGTTCCACTCTGTTACCCATACAAAATATGAATAAAGGTGTATACTTCCGATTCAGTCTCTTTTCTGTCCAAAGGTCATTCTGAGAGGTAGCAAAATTTGTTTTTCATGCCAATATAATGCTACAAGGATATAAATGATTTTTAAGGAATATTTATTGACAGAGAAAGCAGCTTTTCTACCCCATTCACTTGTTTTTTGTTATGTTTGCAGTAGAAAGTGTACCATACATTTTTTAAGATGCAGTAATCAATTTTTTTAGTGACACTTGCAGTGATCAAACTTTTAGCAATAGAGTAAATTTTTATGCAGTGCCATCTGTAAAGAAAATATTCTCATACAGTATTGTATTTAAATTATTCTTAATTTTCATTATAGGGGCACATCGTACCTTGATTGATTAAGGCAATTTATGTTACAACCCATAAGGTTGGGGGTTTGAATCCCAGTATGTTCAGGATTTTTAAAATTGCCTAAACCCTCTGATGGCACCATGGCCCTCAGACTAACAGAAATATGTTCTGGGGGTAAAGGCACCCATCATGCGGGGCTGACTACCCTGCTGACATCTAGTGCCAATTATGTAGAGAGATGGGAACCTTAACCTCCTACTAACCTAAGAGCCTCCCAAGATCTGTATAGTGGGATCACTTTACTTTTTTGCATTAATTTTAATTATAAGAATAATGCACATCTTATGGTTAAAAAAAATTGTACTAGTAACAATGTTATAAAAAACAAAGTTAAGGGAATAATTATTTTAGAATTGTAAGTTTGTTTCTTAAAATATAATTTTTGCTTTTGCTATATTGTAGACCTATCAGCAGGAATACATTATAAAAGTCTGTCACGCAGGAACTGCATAAACTAAACGAATTCCTCACCAAGTCAAATTTATGGTCAAATTTTGCTGGTTTACAGAATATGTATTTCTTTTGTTAAATTGGAGAAACTCATTTTCTGATCTCAGCTTATTTAATTTTTTTTTTGTGAATGAGTTGGAGAAAATGTTTTTTATATCTCACCTCATAAAGTTTTGTATTTTCATGATACTGGTTTCAAAGTAAATTTTATTTTGTTGGAGTTTGACTGAAGATGGAAGTAAAATTTGCTTCTGAAACTGGTATCGTGAAAACATGCAACTTTATGAGGTGAGATATAAAAAACATTTTCTGCAACTCATTCATAAATTGTAAATACCTCATAGTGTTACCCCTCCTAATTTATTGGGAATTGATCGTAGAATGGCGTAGGCAAATAGAAAGTATCATTCTGGTCGAATGATTCTGCATTTTGACTTTGATAATTTAAAAGTGTTGAACTGCAGTGAAAATAAAGCAATTTTTAATTTAAGATTTCAGGTAAACCCCCACTTCTAATAGCCAGATTTCCCTAATTTTTGGTTAACACATTCCTTGTTTTATTTCAATAGCATATATTGAATTTCATTGTGAAACATAAAAAATTATGACTGCTAGAGCGATTTTTAAATTTTTGTTTCAGGTAAACTCCTACACTTAAATGTCCAATTCTGCTGATTAACAAACTCAACCCTACTTTTTTTTAACTGACTGATATAGGTCTGTTATAAATTAAAACACAGGGGAAAAAATTATGTTAAAACAGCCAAAATGATTCTTTTACATATTCTTTGAAATTGTCAAAGGAATAATATAAAATTCAAGTTAAAAGTGAAAAATTAACAATTATGAACAAAATGTATAAATAATAGATATAAATATAAAGAAAAAATTACACAGTATTATTTACTTGCCGTGCACGACAAGGTAGAATATTTTCTGTATTATTCCAGCTGGATTTTCTACATCACACACATACACTCCAGACATGTTGGGTTGAATGTTGCTGAGCTCCAAAATACCATCTTCATTTATACTGTTGAGCAGAAAACATCAGATAAAATTACCATGACAAATAGACAGGTTAAGTTACAGGGTGCAAATAATTCTCATTAGCAGAAATTTTACCATTCTGACAAATTGTCCCATGAAAAGGCTATCAAGAAACATTATACAGTATTATCCCTCTTCTACACTTTTCAAGAGACTATGGGGAAAATAGTGTAAAATTGAGAGAAATGAAGATGAACTCAAAAATGTTGACCCCCATACTCTGCATCTATTCCAGAACATGAAAAAAAAAACAGATGGGGATAATATACTATTCGCTAAATTCATGTAATGTGCGTTTTGAACAATTGTAAACTTACCTTTTTTTTATATAGCAATCCAGCATGAACTGTCCCATTTTTCAGTCATTTGTAATTGTTCACTGATTAGAGGTTTCATTTTAAAGATCACATCATATTTTAAAGATTTTTCTTGTCATTAAAGGAAAATGTAAAGAATTAAAACATAATCTAAATTCATGTTAACATGATAGGGAACTTTTTGTCGAATCTAAGTGCTTACTTAATTTGCAGATTTGGTAACATCACAACTTTTTTTGCAGGCTTTGTTTTGCCGCGACTCATAATCAGATGGTGTTGACATATCTCAATATGCTTAATTGATTCAAAGAACATGCACTCGTTCTTTATCGATTGTGCAGAAGCGATATATTTATCATTGATGCCAGTTTCTAAGCAAGCTTCGTTGGCTCGATGAACAATACACTCATTCTTTATTGATTGTACAGAAGCGATATAAGAGTTCTAATCAAGTTTTGTTGGCCCAGTGAACATGCACTTGTTCTTTATTGATTGTACACAAAAGAGATAAATGATGATAAATGAATGCTAGGTAGTGCAAAGAGCATGAGCATCACCACACATCACTTTGGCGTGAACAACAGTTGTGACGAATTGTATTATTTCCATTTCTCCATCTTTGATTTTTAAGGTGAAGATCCACTGATGTGATATAAATTACAGGAAAAGCAAATTATAGAAGTGTAAAATCGGGGATTTTAATACATTGTGAATACAGGAAAACTGAAGAGGCTTTTAAAAAAATGTTGTAAAATGATGGAAAATGTTAAATTCTCTTAAGTAAAGTGATCCCACAACAGGCCCGGAGGCCTTTGGGGTAGTAGGAGGTTAAGGCTCCCACTTTTTCTAGACAATCGGCACTTTATGTCAGCCGGGTTGTCAGCCCTGCGTGACAGCCGCCTTTACCCCCAGAACAAGCGTCTGGTACTCATTTCCGTTAGAGGCTGAGTCGACCCCAGGGCCATAGTGCCGCCAGAGGGTTTGGGTCAGTTTAAAAATCCTGACCCCAACGGGACTTGAACCCTCGACCCTCCGTCTTGTAGCTCAGTGCCTTAACCACTACGCTATGGCGTGCCCCCGTTAAATTCTCTTGGTAGATCTAAAAGCTTGGGACTTATGCCTGCTAGATAAAAATAAAATATGTACATAAGAAAACATCTAAAAAAAAAATGCTATGATCATCTTTGACTTATAGACCTGGTACCTACCTTATGTGTGAGTCTTCAGTAATTTCCTTGCCATTCCTTTGCCATACAATAAAAGGTGTGGGATAGCCTGACACAAAGCAGTTGAGTGAAACAGACTGGCTTACATTTACTACGTGAATTTCATCTTGAGCTGGATAGATGCTCGGAGGTACTGGAAACAAAATCTTTGTTTTAATCATTATGTCCTGTGCTGTAGCCAAGTGGTTTAAGGCATCATGACTTGGTGCAGAGCTACAGGTGTTGTTGGTTTGAGTTTCAATGGGGGGGGGAGAAATTTTATCTTGGAATTTTGATCAATATGGAATTGAGTTCCCATGGGGGAAAAAAAAAATTATCTTGGAATTTTGATCAATATGGGATTGAGGCCCACTCAGCATTGTGAGGAATTTGAGTAGCTACAATAAGTAGTGGCTCTTGATTGAGAAAACTACCTATAATGGCTGGGGGATTTTGACACAATGTTGACATTTGTGTTTTTATATACACAGATGACACAGTTAATTGTCTTTTGTGTTTTTGAGGGTCATATTACGAGTTTTATGAGTTGAATAGGAATAGAAAATTTGTTAAGAGTTAAATTAAAATGTTTACAAAAAACAAGAAAGAAAAACTTATAAATTTTGAAATTCCCGGGGATTTTGATTTCATCCAGAGGTTCATTGCTCCAACAACAGAGGGAGGAAGAAGCAGTTCTCCTGAACGACATAACATCAGTCGACGAGAAATTACTGAAGATGAAGCTGCCTAAGCTTTGAAACCAGTATAATTAGAAGACTGGATATGAGATGAGGTATAAAGCATTTTAATTTAAATCTTAAATTAAACCTCATAGCGATTTTCCTATAAAACTTCAAGAAAATTTGTTTTTGTTCACATTGGTGTGCATAATCAGTCAGAAATTATTTGATTATCTGGGAAGTAATTTGATTATCTGTTTTCGGAAAACAAAATGTGAATTAATTTAATACAATCAATTAAGATTGCAATTTAGATATATTCCAATTCAAATTACATCCCTCTTAAAAATAAAACTTTATATGTACGGACCCACTATACATTTATAAACTTATACATCATACTAAAGGAATATTTATAAATTTACCTCTCCCTGATACCGATTATTATATTCAATTCAATTAATTTCTTTTGTTTTGGAAATTATTTAATTATCTCTTTTCGAAAATCATAATGAGTTATTTTGGTTTTGATCGTTGCATTCAATTCAATTAATTTCTTGGTGATTCTATGTTTGCTAGAATACTTTTAATTATTTTCCCATTCACTTTATATCAGAGTGAGCCACAGCGAAGCATGGTCAGGTTTAGCTAGTAACAATTAAATTATAAAAATAAATAAAAACTTAATTTTACCTAAGACTGCCAAAGATACATCCATTGTAGCAGATCCTGCATCATTCACAGCTTCACACATATATGTTCCAGTACTGCCAAAATTAGCCACAAACCTGAAGAAAAAAAAAAAAAAAGGAAATGTAACCTATATTAGTAACAGCAGTTCCTATCACCTCCTTTTGTGAAAGCATGCTGTCAGACTCTGTTCTTTGTTAAATTCTTAACTTCATTCCAGTTTTTCATTTGTTCAATTTATGTTAATATCTGTTGTGGCATGTAATTTTTAGGGTCGAATGTTTGAACGCATTAGACAGTAAAAGGCGTTCTCTGCTGAGAAAGTTTTATCCAAATACATTTTGCTTACTCAGAAATCTATTCATGCGATAATAATTGTAAGCTACCTGACGAGGTACCTTAAGATCATAGCTCAAGATAGAAACTTATCGTGAAAATCCCGAAGGGAACCGATGGGAACCGATGTAGTTTGAAACCTTTGCAGCTTTATCCAAGATGTCGGACCTTGAAGACTTCGATCATGTTTTCGGTATACGTGGAGAAGAGGAATTTGATAGAGTCTACCAAAGAATTCAACTGGAAGAACAGGAGAATCGGCGTAATATTGCACGATGCAGACGTCATTGTATACGGTATTATTTGCGGGATGCAAGCGTAAATGCGTTCCTCTATAGCAGCCGAAAATAACGGAAGTGGTTTTATCGCTGAGAATTCTGGGTAATTCATTGCCAATATTACGAAAACGTCAACTTTCATGCATGACCAGTAAGTCGGCCGTTAATTCGATCTTTGCACTTGCTGACGGTGAGTCAGCTCACCAGTGATTGGAAGTAATTTGAGTAGAGACTAATGTATTTGCTTATGACCCTTAGTCTTCCTTTTTCCTAGGCAATCCCTGGGAATTCCATTCCAGATCTCTTTGGAACATTGACTAGTTCTCTTCTGAGAAAATGTCCAATCCATTTCCGAATTCAAATACATTAGTCTCTACTCAAATTACTTCCAATCACCAGTGAGCTGACTTTCCGTGAGCAAGTGCAAAGATCGAATTAGCAACCCACTAACTGGCCATGCATGAAAGTCGTCATTTTCGTAATATTGGCAAGAAATTACCCAAAATTCTCAGCGATAAAACCACTTCCATTATTTTCGTCTGCTAGAGGAACGCATTTACACTTACGTCCCGCAAATAATACCGTATACGATGATGTCTGCATCACGCGATATTACGCCGATTCTCCTATTCTTCCAGTTGAATTCTTTGGTAGACTCTATCAAATTTCTCTTCTCCGCAAATACCGAAAACATGATCGAAGTCTTCAAGGTCTGACATCGTGGATAAAGCAGCAAGGTACACGGCAAGGTTTCAAACTACATCGGTTACCATCAGTTCCCATCAGGTTGCTCACGATTCGTTCTCTGCAAAGTCACCTCACCATGTAGCTTAGGAATTTCAACAATTATTATCGCATGAACAGATTTTTGAGTATGCAAAAACATCTTTGGATGCAACTTTCTCAGCAGAGAACAACTTTTACGGTCTAATGCGTTCATAGATACGACCCTACATCTCCTTCCAAATTTATTTTGTAACTTTTCTTCCACAATATTTCATTGATTATGATTTTTAGCCACCAGATTCCTAAAATAAATCACAGGCATCTATTTATATATATCTGGAATTTTTTATATAATGTGTTGTTCTTTTCAAAGTTTCACACCCATTTAACAATGTGCTTTTCACATTGCTATTAAATAATCTCTATTTTGCTCTAATTGAGATTTGTTTGGATCTTCACATGGGCATGAATTGTGAGAATACAGTTTTTGGTTTTCTAATTCCGGCCATAATATCTTCCTCTGAGCCTCCTTTTTAATACCATACTGCCTAAATATTAAATCCAGCTACCTCCTTTATTTCTGCAGCAAAGAGATACAAACATATATTATATATTCATTATTTAATCTTACAATATTATATCAAAGTTTTTATTATGAAGTTATGTAATTCTCCTGTTATACTGCTAATACAACATTTTACATCAAATACAATAATATTTTTAGGACATGAATGGGGCATAAAGTTAATTTAGACAATTTTAAGTCAGTGTGAGACACTGGTGATTAACAGTTAATTCCCTCTCTTTAGTATCCTCTGTACAGAGCGGGGGGGAAAAAAAAAAAAAACTAGCGATAGAAGTCAAACACAAAATATTTATTTTTCTTCCTTATATATGATTCTATATCATGAGAGGCAGCACAACGTTGGTCACACTGCAATTTCATGGCTTCTATAATAAGTAGTCATTTTAAAGAGAATATTTAATTTATAGCAGTAATACTTTTTTATTTTGATATTAAAAGTTAAATTTTGACATTTAGCAATGATGGCCAAATATGACATGAAAAGAAAAATGAATGCCTGAACTGGGATTTGAACTTGAGACACATACCAACCAGTTCACTCAGGCATCTTAGCACAAACATTTATTTTTGTTTTATATATATATATATATATATATATATATATATACAGAGTGTTTCAGAATAAATTGCAGACTTCTAGGGGTTGTAGAGGAGACTTAGCAGATAAGGTTTTGTTTAGAAACCCATGTCCAGAAATGTATAATTTTGATGTAAAATAGGTTTAAAGATCAAAACACAATGGGTTGATATTGTGTGTCTTGTGTTTCAGAATAGGTATTACAGACTTCTAGAGGTTATACTATAAGTATGGTTCCATGTGGCAACCCTTTTGTTTGTTGTACAAAGTGTACCTGTGATGCATGTTTTCATACACACGGCCCACAATAATTTCTGCTGCAACCAGAATTCATGCAAGAGGATCTTCCTCCGACTCAATAGGTGTAGTACAACCTCTAGAAGTCTGTAATACTTATTCTGAAACACAAGACATACAATATCAGCCCGTTATGTGTCAATCTTCAAATTTATTTCACATCAAAATGGTATGTTTCTGGACATGGGTTCCTTATCAAAACTTTATCTACTGAGTCACTTCTACAACCCCTAGACGTCTGTAAAACTTATTCTGAAACATTCTGTGTATATATAAAATACAAGTATTCATATAATTCAATTTTAAGAAATAGAGATGAAATTTTTAAGAAGCATAATTGGAAAAAACAGAAGAGATAGAATACAGAACACCAAAGAAAGAAATTTTGAAATCAGATAAAATACAAGATGAAATGGAAAATATTAGAATAAGATGGTATGGGCACATTAAAGAATTAATACGAAAAGAATACAAGCACCGGAATTTAGATTAGGAAGGAAGAGACCAAGAGGTCAACCAGATATAGATACGAAGACAAATTAAGAAGAATGTTGAGAAAAGAGAAGTTGAATGGATGGAAATGATAGAATAACCAAGATAGCGAGTCTTTTGTCCAAAACATGATCCCCAGAATGTAGACATAAGACTAGATGAAGAAGAAGAATTAATAGAGAAAATTTATATGCCCAGACTGAGATTTTTCTCTTCAAATATGTTTTTATCCATTGTTGAGATGTATGAAATTAATAAAAATCTTAAGAAGAATTAAATTTGCATTGGATGTAAAGTTACCTGATAGTAGCATTATTATTGAGATACATAATCTTGTCTTCATATGAACTTAGAGGAGCTTCATCTTTATACCATGAAATAACAGCAACAGGAACAGCTTCTACTTCACATGTTAAAGTAATGAGTGCCCTTCAACAGCATCTACAAATTCTTCTCCAGGTGTGATAAAAGGTGGCACTGTAAACAATCAATCATCAACTAGACGACTTTTATATAAAAGGAACAAAGGGCTATTTTAATAATGTCTTTGATATAACCACACATGTGCACTAGAGCACACTTTTAGGGAGCAGATTTTTATGTGCTAAATGTTAAGATTCCAACATAGTTTTGATGCGAGATTTTAAATTTAACATTTTCCATTGCTGGACATTATTATTTTGAAAAGAAAAATTAATGGTTGAACCATGACTTGAATCCTGGACTTCTTGTTTTCTGTACGAGTATGCTATCCATTACACTATTCAAGCCATGATACAAAGTTAACATTTCTTTAATATTTAATTTTAGGAAGTGAAATTTTGGAAATGCATGTTATTATGCATTACAGAGACTCTTGACTTCCCAACTCCTTTCAAAAAACGTTAAACTGAAAATATATAAAACTATTATTCTACCAGTTATATTATATGGATGCGAAACATGGACTCTTACTTTAAGGCAGGAAAGGAGATTATGAGTATTTGAGAATAAAGTTCGTAGGAAAATTTTTGGACCAAAGAGAGATGAACAGATAGGTGAATGGAGAAGACTGAATAACAGTGAATTACATGGTCTATATAGGAAGCCAGATATAATGAGAACAGTCAAGTCTCATAGACTGCGATGGGCAGGACATGTGGCACGAATGGGGAATGAAAGACATGCATGGAAGATTCTTGTAGGAAAACCAGACGGAAAACGCCCAGTTGGTAGACCAAGAATGAGGTGGGAGAATAACATTAACTATGATTTGAGGGAAGTAGATTATACATGGGATGATTGGAAAACATTGGCTCAGGATAGGGATATATGGAGAGCTTATGTCCATGCAGCCATGAACCTATGGGTTCGATAGTGCCAGTGAGTTAGTTAGTTAGTTAGATATTTTGAGGTTATTTTAATTATATTATTTTTAGTCTGATCATCTTACCTCAATATTAATGTTGATTTGTTCTTGGACATGTTTCAAAACAAGTCTGTTTTGGACAAGCTGACGATAAAACAGAATTGTTTTGAAACATGTCCAAGAACAAATCAACATTAATATTGAGGTAAGATGATCAGACTAAAAATAATATAACATTTCTTTATTCATATACAGTTCTTAAATCGTCTGAAGGAAGATAGACATAGCTATCAATGGCCGACGACCAGCTTCTATTGAAATATTTTTAATGAGAATTTTACACTACCTTTTTAAGCACTGAAGCTTAATATTTTGATGTGAGGTTTTAAAATATTAAAAATATTAGAAAAAAAATTAAAATATTAAGCTGTACTGCTTAAAAAGGTAGTGTAAAATTCCCATTAAAAATATTTCAATAGAAGCTGGCTGTCGGCCATTGATAGCTATGTCTATCTGCCTTCAGATGATTTAAGAAGTGTATCTGAATAAAGAAATGTTAACGTTTGTATCATTGCTTGAATAATGTAATGGATAGCAAACTCATATGAAGAATGAGAGGTCCAGGGTTCAAGTCATGGTTCAAACATTAATTTTTCTTTAAAAAAATTCCGACATAGTATAATGAATACTAACAAGGGAACTGTCAACCATTGCATGCCGAAACCTACATTGAAATTTCTCCCAGAGAAGCATTGTGATCTACAAAGGCCATGTTCAAAAAAAAGTTTTGCCTTTTTAACTGCAAAGCACAAAAATTGAAGCAATAAAATATAATATCCATTAAGCTATCTAGGCTCCTGATATAGACATTGAATTCAAATGCCAGTTTAGGCAATAACTTTTTTCTTAAAATATGGTTGGTTGGTATCTAATGTTGAGCACTTGATAATGAGATCATTCGCTCTCTTGCACTCCAATATTTAGCAGAAAAGCTGGTCTCTTCTACAAAAGCTGGACAAGGAGTACAATAAACTAGTTGTAACCGTTTAGTAGTAGACACCACATGTGTGGTTACGTCACCCATAGAGAGAAAGTAGGTATAGGAAGGAAGGAGAAAGGATACTCTAATACCATCAGGGTCGAAAGAAACAAGAGGTCAGTCAAGGGAGACTGGATAGAAAAGTTGAAAGAGGGAATTGGTATGGGAAGAAGTAATACCAATTTGGTCAAAAAAAAGAAAAACTCAACAAGCTGACCAGTGCTTATTGGTGAGTAGCCCTTCCCTTTTGTTCATCATGCATAAGCATGATTACTAACAGCTGCACCACGAGAAGATGAGGGATTGGACACTGGGTTACTGTCCAGGTCAGTTCTTTTAAGCCTTCGATGGAAGGAATTAAAGGGTCTCCTCCCTGTTAAAGACAGTAGCTTATCTTTTAACATAAGTGACATATTTATTATTTACAGATATTATCAATCAATATAAAAAATGTAACTAGCATAAATATGGCAAAATTAAAGTAGGCTATATCCAAGTTACTACTGCTGTATCACATGTTGTTTCAAATAAAGTTTACCCTATTTTTTAAAAAGTGGCATAGAGATGTGGCGATCCCACCGCCAAATGGATTTCCACTACAAGCACCCACCCTAGTATTGGTGGGGAAAACCATAACCATTGAGTTTGGAAGGAAATGCCAGTACTTGGCCTCTAGAACCGAGGAAGGCAGTTGGCAACCCCATCACTGGAATCAGAAGCTGTGGGCTAATAACCTGCACTTCTTAAAATCCACTATTAATGAAACCAAAAATGAAAACTAAGCTGTCAAGACACAAAGGTGAATGATGTCATGGATTTGACAAAAACTAAGGTCTGGTGACATGGTTTCACAAATGAGCTATGCTTCTCAGAGGAGTGACAGAAATTACTGCTACTACTAATTATTAAAGAGAAATAATTTTGTGTGAAGCAGAATTTGAACTAAAATCCTTTTTCTCACAACTTTAATTAGTGAACTTCTTATTACAGTTTCTTCAAATTCTTAATTAATGAACTTCTTATTACAGTATCTTCAAATTCTTGATTTGGAGCATTAAAGGGATCTCTAGTTTTACACACTGGCATACTAACCATCGTGCTATCCAGACATCCCTGTTCAAATACAAATTTTCCTCAAAGAAGGATGCCTGGATAGCACAATGATTATTACTCCATTGTATAAAACTAGAGCTCTTGGTTCAAATCCCAGTTCAGGCAAAAATGTTTCTCTTTAAAAAATAATTTATTGATCAAACTAGGTATATAAATTTACATATAATATCATAAAGTTTACCCTGTATAAACAAAGCCATGGCTCTCTTTGCCTCTCCTGCTGGATTTATGGCAGTACATTCGTAGGTTCCAGTATCTGCTACATTTGCCGATGTTATAACTAGAGAGTTATCTTCATCATTTTTATATCTGAAAAAAAAAATATTAATCATAACATACATCTTATTGTACATTGGGAACTTAACAGAGAGTAAAATATAAGTATACAGAAATTCATCTCTATATATAAAATTAAGTGTGAGTCTGTTTGTACTTTATGGACTCAAAAACTACTTGACTGATTTGAATGGGGTTTTCACTATCATGTACAGAATTTTTCTGGAACAATTAATGTATATAACATAGCTTGAACTTTTATAGGAATAAATCACTATGAGGTTTAATTTAAGATAAATTAAAATGTTTCATACCTCTCCTCATAATTAATCTTCTAAGTAGATCGCGATTTCAGGGTCTTGGTGACCCCACCTCAGTACACTTATACCGACTGACATTATGTTGATTGGAAGATTAAAAAAAAATTTTTTTTTATCTTTTGATCAACATAACGTCAGTCAGTATAAGTGTACTGAGATTGGTGTTACGAAGACCCTGAAATCGCTATCTACTTAGAAGATTAATTATGAGGAGAGGTATGAAACATTTTAATTTATCTTATATAACATAGTACAGTAAAACCAGAATGTGAATAATGCGGAAATCTGTCCAATGTGAACAAATTTATTGGTCCCAGCGAAATAATAGTCATTTTACGTGTATTTATTTAGCATAAAACGGAATCTGTCCAATGCAGAAACGGAAGGATATTTCTACACAATTCATGAAAAAAATGTAATAAAGTGGAAAGACAGACTTAGAAATAAAT
The DNA here is from genome assembly GCA_030220185.1 of Diploptera punctata. Lineage (NCBI taxonomy): Eukaryota > Metazoa > Arthropoda > Insecta > Blattodea > Blaberidae > Diploptera > Diploptera punctata. The sequence goes on from JASPKZ010009790.1 coordinate 3,755,747, forward strand.
TAGTTTCCACTTCAATGAATTCTGTTAGGCCAAAAAAAAAACAATAAGGAATGATTCCTGCCACTGGGTGAATTAGAGATTCTACCTGTACCTGAAATTTTCTTTTGGGCTCACACTCTTTTGCAAAATACAGATACCTGTCTCACAAATTACCATTGCATTGTAAAATCTTAAATATTAGTTTAAGTTCTGAGACCGATCTTTCACAGGTAGCGTTCTGAATTTACAGAATAAAAATGGCTAAAACATATGTATCATTCTCATTAAACCAAAAAGTGAAATTGATTGAAGATAAATCTCTAAATTTCCAGATCGATGCTCCAAATTCAAGCACTAACTCTTGCTAAATCCCTAGGGAATAACGATTTCAAGGCATCTTCAGGTTGGCTGGATAGTTTTAAAAAACGACACAATGTAGTGTGGAATGAAATTTGCAGGAAATCAAAGGATGTGGACAAAAGTGTAGTTACTGAGCGGAAACAGAAACTGCATACTTTAATTTCAGGATAGGCATAAGAGACACTTTTAACGCTGATGAAACAGGGCTGTTTTTTTTGCACGTTACCATAGAAATCGCTCGAACATACTATACTTCACTTTTCAATGGCAGTGGAACTACAATTAAGCCGGGTGGAAGCCTTGGCGCAGAGCTACGGGACTTGCGCTGGTTCGAGTCTCCATGGGGGAAGAAATTTTCTCATGGTATTTCGGCCAGTATGGGACCGGTGCCCACCCAGCATCGTGAGGCAATGGGTAGCTACAATAAGTAGCGGCTCCAGGTTGAGGAACCAGCTATAACGGCTGGGGGACTCGACATGCTAACCACATGTCACCCCTACACTGGCTGTTGATCATCTACCTCTGTGATTGACACATGTGGATGTGAAGGGCCAGCAGCCGGCTGGTAAAAGGGCAACTGCTGAAAAGTGGAAAGACCCTCAATCGGAATCGGAAGAAATTTTTGAACCAAAGACATGCATGGAAGCTTCTTATAGGAAAACCAGAGGGAAATGCCCAGTTGGTAGACCAGGAATGAGGTGGGAGGATAACATTAACTATGATTCGAGGGAAGTAGATTATACAGGGAATGATTGGAAAACATTAGCTCAGGATAGGGGTGTATGGAGAGCTTATGTCCATGCAACTATGAATCTACAGGTTCAATAGTGCCAGTGAGTTAGTTAGTTGAGTTAGTTAACATATTATAGGGCCAGGGTTTAAAAAAAAAAAGTGCATCAGTATACTAAAAAGGTCGCTTTTTGAACATTTAAAATGGCTTACGCTGCCTAAACCTTAACAAATACAGTATATCAAAATAATGTACACAAAACTGAATATTTAGAAAAATTCTACAAAAAAGTCCGTAACAGCTTATGTCTATCTTTTATGGACAACTCACAATAACCATTTTTGTCTTTCAGCTCATTGATGCCAAGAAGATAGGGATAAGTAGATTCCTGGGCAATACCGGATTCTCTATCATAAGAGGCAGCGGGCATTGCTTGCAATGCCATAGTCCATTAATGCTCTAGCAGCCCAATTTTTGTTTTATCAAAATCAAACTTGGCATGTATCAATTAATTAAAATGTCAGGATAAGTAAATTCCTGGGTATTCAGCTAGTTAACTATAAAAATGAATAAATTTAACTACTTTGTGCTGTTGGTACATGCTGATGTTTAGTATTATTAGGCAATAGAGAGAAAGTAAAGAGAATAAATACTGGAAGGATACCAAGACAAACACTAAAATTTAGATAGGGAGGGAAGAGATCAAGAGGTTGCTTGAGATATATAGAGGAAGTACAAGTTAGGAAGAATATCGAAAAAGAGGAGTTGAATGGATGGAAATGATGAAGAGGAGACATAGAATGACCAAAATAGATGATGGCTTTTGTCCAAAACTCAGCCCACAGAATGGGGACATGAGACTACATGCAAAAGAAGAAGTGAGGAAATCCTAAAAGCCAATACAATCAACACTAAGAAATGGGGGCAGAAGTAAATATAATATAATATTTCAATGTTTTTAAAATAAATTTTAACATTCGTAATGATGGACAATTAGGGAGGCCAAAGCTTGAATTTGAGCCAATCAGCCATTGGATGAATGGATGGAATGATGAACAATTATTATTTTGAAAAGAAAAATTAATGCCTGAATCAGGATTGAACCCAACACCTCTAAACGTTAGCATGCTACCAACTGCACTATTTAGGCATCCCAATGCAAATGTCAATTTTTCTTATTCATATACTATTCAAAAAAGAGTTTAGTATATGGATAAGAAAAATTAGCGTTTGCAATGGGGTGCCTGAATAGTGCAGTTGGTAGCACACTAACTTATAAAATTAGAGGTCTCAGGATCAAATCCCAATTCAGGCATTAATTTTTTTTCAATAATAATAATATCAATAATGATCTATTATTTAAACTGGCCGAGTTAAGACCACAAGGTCTTTTCTTCCACCGAACCAGTGAAAAATATTAAATACAGAAAAAAATTACGTAAGATCATGACACATACAATCATAAGTAAATCTTCTTCTTCTTAAACATAATTTGTAGGATTTTCATCCTGTTTATTTCCAAAATCACTCCTCGGAGGAAGACGTATTGGATGTGCATTCACTGTCTATCCATCTCTTGGCTGGTCTTCCTCTTGTTCTTCTCCCGTCCATTGGTCTATCTTCTTTAGCTCTTTTTGCAAGTCGGTTTTCTTCCATTCTTTCTATATGACCCTTCCAATATTTTCGTCTATCTATAATAAATTTGGTTATGTCTTGAATATGACATTTGTCCCTAATTTCTGTGTTGTGTATTTTATCAAATAATGTTTTCCCCTGAATAGTTCTTAAGATTTTCATTTCACATGTGCTTATTATTTGTTTAGTTTTTGTTGTATCAGCCCTAGTTTCTGCTCCATATACGATAACTGGTCGAACTATCGTTTTGTATATGCGGGTTTTGCTTTCTATTGACATATGTTTGTTGCGCCAAATTAAATCTTTCATATATCCTGATATTTGTGCTGCTTTATCAGCTTGTTTCTTTACTTCTTTTATTAAATTTTTAGTGTTTGTTATTAATACACCTAAATAATTAAATTCTGATACTTGTTCTATAATTTTTCTTTCCACTTCTAATTTGCATCTTACTGGTTCTTTTGATATTGTTAAGCATTTTGTCTTATTCGTGTTAATTTCCATATTGTATTTTCTGGCATTTATATTAAATTGATGTAAAGATCTTTGTAAATTATCTTCAGATTCTGAAAGGAGAACGACATCATCTGCGTAACATATTAAGTGAAATCTAGTATTTCCCATTTTATAACCCAAACGTGGTGGTATGTTTTCAATAATTTTATCCGTTATAATATTAAATAAGAATGGACTTAAAGAGTCACCTTGCCTGATGCCCTTTGTGAGCGTTATTTCTTCAGTTTGCTGTTCTTTTACTTTGATTACTGTTTTGCAGTGTGTGTTAATTGATATTATTGCTCTAATCATTTCATTAGGAATTTCATTCTCTCTCAAGATATGTACAACATCTTCAAGCTGTACTCTATCAAAAGCTTTCTTCATATCTATGAAACATAAGAATACTGGTTTATTGAATTGCCATGATTTTTCCACAATTTGTCTATGTAAATTGCATCTAATGTGGATCTATTTTCCGAATTCCTTGTTGTTGTTCTTAATATGGATTAATGCATTTAATTTATTGTTTAATATTTGTGTGAATACTTTTAGAGAACTATTGAGTAATGTAATTCCATGATAATTTTCTGGTTTAGTTTTATTACCCTTTTTAAATATTGGGATAGTTATACTCGATTTCCATTCTAGTGGGGTGGTACCACTTATTTTGGAATAACTTCTATAGTTCATTTATCAGTTGTATTCCCCCATATTTCAACATTTCATTTGTTATCGTATCAGGACCTGCAGCCTTTTGATTTTTCAATCTTCGTACTGTGTCAGTTACTTCATCTATTGTTATTTCAATTAATTCATCTTGATTTTGATATTCATAAACATCCTGATTATTTTCTTCTTGTTTATATAGTTCCTGGAAATAATTATTCCATTCTTGCATTGTCAATTTGTTTGTTTGTATACTATCCCTAATTTCCATTTTATTTCTTCTTAATGTTCCCATATTTTTCATTAGCCTCCATATATGTATCATATTCCATATCTTTGGAATATTTTCCCCAATAATCTTGCTTAATTTTTCTAATTTTAGCATTTGCTATATTGTGTTTTGTTGTGTATGTTTTCCAAGATTCAGGGGTTTTATTTTTCAAAAATTATAAATATGATTCCTTTTTCTTTTTGGCTATTTCCTTAATTTCAGGTACAAACCATGGAGTATTCTTCTTATTGCTGTTTACATATACTTGTATTTGTATAAATTAAACTAAAATTAAAATGAATCAAGTCAATATTATTAAAGAAGCAAAATATCAGAACTTTCAATTAATCTGTGGAGAGACCAATTACAAAAGAAAGAGATTTACATTTCTTTTAAAGGAAGCTAATGTTCAGCAGACCCTGATTTTTTTATGGTAAGCAGTTTGAATCTAGCAGTTAGATACAGTACAGGAATTAGAATAATAGGAGCTTCTGTGTTGTGGGATGTGATATAGGAGATTTTGGTTCTAGTACTCAAATTGTGATTGGAGGATAGGAGATGGAAGCATGAGGAGAAGAAGAAGCTTGGTAAAGAAGTATATATAAATTTTAATAACAGAATAAGAGAATGTATTTTCCTACGATGCTGGAGATAAAGCCAGCATAGTTCCTGAAAGTATGTAGAAATATGGTCTCATTTATGAATATCAAAAATATAAATCTGGGATGCATATATGATTATGTTGCAATTTATGTGCTAGTCCATCACTAATGTCTCTCAGTAAGATGCCACAATAATTAAAATGTGGCAACACTAGAGTTTGCACTATATTTTTTTAATCAATCGGAAGAAAATTTATGAATCTTTTTGAAGAATGCATTATTGAAAATACTTTTTTGTTTTTACATTCTCTTTAATTGAATCTTCTAATCTAGATTAGAGTCAAGGTAGGAACCCAAAAATTTAACAGATGACAAATAAGGTATTGTTTTTTTATCAAACATGATGGCCGACAGATTGATATTGTTAAAGTCTGCTGTAGTCTTGGTTTTCACAACACATCACGCGCGGCAGAAAGTTAAGTGCAACCATTTTGAGGTCATCACACTCCACACACAACATAACAAATTCTTTGATCCTTTATCTATCAAGTGATGAATTATATTTTGGATGTAGATGATAGATATGTACCTGCCATACCAAACTGTATCCCCTAATTTTGTTATCATCAGTTTTCTGAATTGCCTCCCACTATGCATGCAAATTTAAAGACGTATCCACATCAAAATGTTAAACTAAAAATATATAAAATTGGTATAGCTTGTGGCATGAATGGTGAATGGAAGATGGGCATAGACTTATTGTAAGAAAACCAGAGAGAAAGTGCTCAGTAGATAGACCAAGAATGAGGTGGAAGAATTGCATTAACCAAGATTTGAAGGGATGAGTTATACAGAGAATGGATTTGAAGATATTAGCCCAGTATAGGGATGTATGGAGAACCTATGTCTGCACAGTCATGAACCTTCAGATTTGATATTGACTGTGATTTAGTTAATATGTTATATTCCAAAAAAAGTAAATGCTTCCCAAAGAATAATCTAGGAGTTAAACTATTATTTTTTTTCAAAATTTGTAGGAAGTAACACTATGAGGTATTAATAATAATTAAATTGAGTACAAACTGAAGATGGAAGATTATTAGTTTCTTTGAAACCGATCTTAAAAGAAGACTACATATGAAGTGAGGTGTAGTTTTAATAATATGTACGAAGTAACTTAGAAAGTTTCCGGATACTGGCAAAATTTTAAAGATAATATAAAACTTATCATTACATCTTCTCAAAGTACTCTTCCTAAGTATCTATGCATCGTTATATCCTCCTGAACAACAACTGGAAGCATTGGCGCCTGTCACTTTCATCCAGTGCACAGAGCTCCCCTTAGTATGCTGCAACCTTATCTTCAAGTGTTGAAAACCGCTTCCCACGCAATCGAGCCTTCACCGTAGGGAACAAAAATAAGTCTCACGGTGCCATTTTCGGACTGTAAGGAGGATGGGTCAACAGCTGCACAGGAGTCCCCCTCAGAAAATCATTTGTCAGATGGGCAGTGTGGGCAGAGGCATTGTTGTGGTGCATCAGGATGCCCCGCAGTTCAGTTCTTGGGCGCTTTCCCGCAATTTTTGGAATACCTGTGGGAAGGTAACTGTGGTGTATAACTGTGCAGTCATTGTCCTTTAATGTTCAAGCGGCATTGTTGCCATATGACCACCTGTAGCAAAGAAAATGAGCACCATTTTCTATCCAACACTTTTTGGTCTCATCGCTTTGACTGATCGATCATCATCAGGAAAGACCCATACCGACGACTGATGGTTTTTATCTGGATCATATTGGTAAATCCAGGTCTCGTCACTTGTAATGATCTCAGAAATGCCGCGAGAGATCCCATTGTTGAATCTCCGAAGCATTTCACGGCACCATTCCACTCGAGTGATCTTTTGACCTTCAGTGAGTCTATGTGGCACCCAACGATATGACACCTTGCTGACCCTAAGATAGATACGCAGAATTTTTGCAACACTCCCCGATGCAATCCTCAGGAATGCCTCAATATCTTTATAAGTCATACGGGAGTCTTCTCGCATCATATTCCCCACAGCATCGATGTTTTTCCATAGTCACTACCATCGAAGGGCCTCCCACTCCTCTCTTCATCTTCAAGAGAGGTTCTGTCCCTCTTAAACTCCGAAAACCAATTGGAAACAGTGGCACTGGAAGGAACAAGGTCCCCAAAATTCTGTGTAGGCCTTTCAAGCGATTGCGCCTGGTTTAAGCTCCTTTTAAAATCGTAGAAAATCATTGCTCGAAAATTTTCTCGCTGTGGTTCCATGTTGCAGTCTGATAGTACCTGTCACCCCCTACCATTTGACCCACAGCTTCTAAGAGATGAGGGGTGCGGGCGGGCGGAAAATATGTCAGCTGACTAACTAAGGACCTCCCAATACACTGCTGGCACTGTTATCTTTCTATCGTAAACGGTACAGTCAGGTCCGGAAACTTTCTGAGTTACCCTCGTAATTATTATTTTTCTCTTTAAAAAATTTATTATTTTGATCTTTAGTTAAATTTTTAATTACATCATATGGTTAAGTGGGATTGGCATTTCATCTTTCTTCCAGGTGACCATGGGATCTGGAACCCCAAGAGCAGGACATGGTAAAACTGCTTCTTCGCCTGCTCGGACTTTGAATTCCACTTTAGCAGCTGGAGGAAAACTTGGCGATTCTGAAATAAACGTAAGTAAATATACAATCTACTTCACAATCTCGATCATAAATAACAGCATTTTTTTAAATATAGCCAAAAATAGTATTGAAAGATTCTGGGCTATAAGGTCATGGTCCATAACTGGTGTTTCTCCCAGAAGTTTCTCCCTCGACTATGGAGGGCATCTTCAGTGGCGAGTTCATGTAGGTGTTGTTCCCTGGTCGGAAGCTCAGCTGTGTATAAGCAGTAGACTGCTGAAACTCCATATTTATACTTGTGCTGATCCCCAAATGGTTGAATGAAGTCGAAGCTGATAGGATAGTCGTTGTTAATCTATCATCTAATTCGTTTGGTTCTGTCTCTTCATTATTTAATAGGCTTATACACCTGTTATTTAAAATTGCTTAAAGCCTGGTATCACATGCTAAATAACAGGTGTATAAGACTACTTAATAACAAAGAGACAGAATTAAACCAATCAGATGATAGATTGACAACAACTACCCAATCAGCTTTGACTTCTTTCAGTCATTCAGTGAAATTTATATTTAGTAGAGCACAAATATAAATACTGGTTATTGGTAGCACTGTCTATCTGGATGAACTGAGAATTGTATGTGAGGAAAGAAATGTTAGTATTTGTATTATAGCTTGAATGGTGTAATGGATTGCATACTGGTGCATAGAATGAGAGTACCAGGTTTCAAGCCCGGTTTAAGCATACATTTTTCATTTTCAAAATAATATTGTCCAATATTGGAAAATATTAAATTTAAAATATTACATTGAAATATTAAGCTTTACTGCTTAAAAGGTAGTGTAAAATTCTCATAAAAATACTTCTTTAATAGAAGCTGGTCATTGGCTATTGGTAGTGTCATCTATCTGCCTTTGGATGATCTGAGAATTGTATATGAGGAAAGAAATGTTAATGTTTGTATCTTAGCTCGCTTACTCATGCATAGAACGAGAGGAGCAGGGTTCAAGTCCTGGTTCAAGCATTAACTTTTCTTTTCAAAATATAAATACTAAGTTCCAGCAGTCTACCACTCATATACAACTGAGCTCCTGACAGGGAACAACACCTATAAGAACTCGCCACTGAAGATGTCCTCTGTAGTCAAGGGAGAACGTCTGGGATGAAATGACACCAGTTATGGACCATGCTTCATAGCCCAAAATCTTCTAATACTATGACTACAGGCCATGAAAACCTGCATTCTACTTAGTCAAAAATAATTTCTAATATGTTACAGCATAAACATAATATTGAAATTAATATACTGAGGCTTGAACTTTTATAGGAACAAATCACTATGAGGATTAATTTAAGATAAATTCAAATGTTTCATACCTCTCCTCATATTAATTTGAGGAGAGGTATGAAACATTTGAATTTATCTCACACTGAGGCTTGCTGTTCACATGCAATAGTTAATAAGACTAAAATGAAAAAAGTCTGTCTAAACTGAGATTTGAATGCAAGATCTCCAGCTTTATGTGCTACCACACTACCCATTGTGTTACTTAGGTCCCAGATTGATTCCTGGAGAGACCACAGGATTTTTCTTTTAGGGAATTATTCCTGTTCATAGATAAATATGAGAAATAACATTATGAGGTTCTTAATTCAATTAATCAGTCATTTCTTATCTTACCTTATAGTTTATGTTTTCTTAAATATGGGAACTGCAGTTTTCATGACTTCTGGATTTTCTTTGGAATTGGCAATGTTATAGATAGGGATTCAAATGAAAATCTGGTAGTCATAATGTCGGTTGAAAATGGGAGGGATGTTCCTCTTGAAAACTGCAGTTCCTATGTTTAAGAAAACATAAACTATGAGGTAAGATAAGAAATAATTAATTCATTCATTGAATTATTCCTGTGGTTGCCATGATCTGGAATTAAGGTTAAGTTTAGATTTGAACTCTCCTAGTGCTTTGTTATCATTTATCACTTATCATATCATCCGGGTAATATAACTCCACCTTCTAAGAGCTCCAACCTTGAAATGGGTTACAATTCTGCTACTGACAGGAGAGAATGCTAGAAATGTCATAACTAAGACATTGGACAAAAAAAATTCCTATCTACACATGACTGATAATGCTGAAGATGCTTGCTGAAACATGTTCCAGGTGAGAAAACAAATAAATCCATTATGCAGGAATTATGTAAACTAAGCAAATTCTTCAGCAAATCAAATTTATGATCTGATTTTGCTGGTTTATGGAATATATCTTTCTTTTGTTAACCCTTAAATTGGAGAAACTAATTTTTTTATGCCAAATTATTTAAATGTGTTGGACTGCAGTGAAATAAACCATGCATAACCATGTATTATTACTATTGCATATTATTTGACACAAATTTATATAATTTCTACTGATTCATTTTTCTATAACTTTATTAAAAATGTCAAATTAATTAAACCAATGTATGTTATGGTTACATTGTCAATTTAAGGATTAATTAAATCTTATTATATACAGATACATTGTGATGAAGCAAGCATGGCGGCTAGTAGAGCTGTTTTTTAATTTTGTATTTCAAGTAAACCCTTATTTCTAATGATCAGGTTTTGCTGAGTTTTGGAGAATACCTTCCTTGGTTTATTTCAATAGTACATACCCTGAGTTCCATTGCTAAAAATAAAAAAAAAATTCTGACTGCTAGACAAATTTTTAAATTTTCTATGCAGGTGAATTCCTATGCCTAACAGTCCAATTTTGCAGGGTAATAAACTTATTATTAATATTGAGGTAAGATGTCCAGACTAAAAATAATATAATTAAAATAACCTCAAAATATAACTTCCTAAAATTAAATATTAATAAACTTAACCTTATGTCTTTTTTTTTAATTAATTGCTATATGCCAAGTTTGGTTATGATGATACAAAAATTGTGGCCGCTAGAGCATTAACATATTAATATACAGAAACACACATCTACAGAGTGATTCAGAAATATGGCTATACGTTTGATCGCATTTTGTGACAAAAATATTATAATTAAAGGAAATATGATGTTATCATTGGAAAGGGAATCCTTCAAATTACAACAATAGAACAAAACAAAACAAATCACTTCTCACATGCAGCTTGGCGGGTTGATTTTTGTGGGCTAGTGTCAAATGCCTCCACAATTCTCTTCGTTGTTTCTGCATCTGTGCTAATGCGAGGCCTTCCAGGAGGTTTGATTTTCTGCATCCTTCCCATTTCCAGCAGTCGTTTTTTCAACTTCCCCCACAGTCAATGGCTGCAATGCTAAGTTAAACTCACATCTTGCGGCCTCACTATCGTTAGCATATGTTATTGCCCATGCAGCAATTGTAATTTGCTGTTGCATATTTAATGCCATTTTGACTAATGATGTAAGTTCTACACTGTTTTGTTTTATTCCATTGTTGTAATTTGAATAATTGCCTTTCCAACAGTACTTTCATATTTCCTGTAATGGTAATATTTTCACCACACAATGCGATCAAACATATAGCCATTTTTATGATTCACCCCTTATATTGTCATGGGATCGTCTTCATATAGTTTTGGCATAAATAATCCACACAGATGATCATATAATACTTCACAATAACTTTATTTAATTATATAAACTCTCAGTAATAGGTCACTCACAATTTGCACTAATAATTGTTCTTGTTTTAATGTTATCTATCATAATAATTATCATCAGTTTCTAACAAATCCACTTGCTACTATTTACTTTTCTTTTACTTCTCACTATATTGCTGCCATTTTGCAAATGACTGATTTTCTGCCCATGACCACAGATTATATAGGACAGGTAGGGAAACTTCTAGGCCCTCAGTTGAGACACTTCCAATATGAAAATTTCTGGCTATAGATTTTTCCCAAAAGGGGAAGTAGAGGCTTGTAGAAATCTCTGGAAGGTAAATCTAGACATTTTGATGATCTGTACGGTCTTTTAACTCATGAGTCACCGACTTGCAAATCTATGTGTACCAATGTGAGACCACTATTCTTGCCTTTTCCCGCAAAATTCAAATGCCATTAGTACAACATGTCACAATATATATATAAATTTTTGTTGTGGTAATTTTTTTATGTTTCCTAGATAGGATCAGTGAAGATCTATAAAAAAAATTTTAAAAATATTTTCAAAAGTTTTACTCCTTTAGAATATGCTAATATGAGATGAGATATATATTACCAACTAAATCTCTTGATAAATTACCTCATAGTGTTACTTTTGTTTGTCTAGAAAAAATTATGTTTTAAATTTTTCTTTTATTTTTGCCTACCTAGTACATGTAGAGTTGTTGCCACACTGACCGATCCTCCAATATTGGTAGCAATGCATTCGTAAGTCCCTTCATGTTCTTGTGTAGTGTAGGAAATGACAAGTGATCCATTGGAGAAGACTGTTATGCCTTCCCATTGCATTTGCTCTTCATCTAATATTTCACCATCTTTGTACCATGATATGACTGCTGGAGGATTGCTCAAAACAACCTGACATGGCAGCTCAACCAACATTCCTCGCTTCACTGTTGCCATGGGGTGGTTACCATTCTTATTGTTCAAAACAGGTTTCACTGCAAAAATAATTTAAATATGGATTGACAGAGATGGCTGGAAATGTTTAATAGTAATTAACTCAAGTGATTGGAAACAATGTAAGGAAAAAGAAGAATAAGAAGAAAAGCCTTGGCTAGAGGTGAATGAAAGTCATGGTAATGACCAAGGCCAAAAATGCAGTGTAGTGCTATTAACTAACTCACTTGCACTATCAAACCCATAGGTTCATGGCCATGCAGACACAATCTCTCCATACACCTGTATCCTGAGCTAATGTTTTCTAATCATCCCCTGTATAATCTACTTACCTCAAATCATGGTTAATGTTATTCTCCCACTCTATTCTTGGTTTACCATTATTATTGTTGTTGTTATTATTATTATTGTTGTTGTTGTTATTATTATTATTATTATTATTATTATTATTATTATTTATTATTATTATTATTATTATTATTATTATTATTATTATTATTAGTGGACTAGTGGTTATGCTCCTTGCCTCTGGTCCCGAGGGTTGCGGGTTCAAACCCGGCCGGGGTCTATGGATTTTTTAGGATGGAAAAATCCAAGGAGCAAGTCCTCCGGGAAGGACTTTAAGCCATGGGTCCTGAGTCTGAAGATTTTCAAGCTTGTAAAAGATCCTTAAGCCTGAATGAAAAGGCCTCTAAGCAAAATTTACCGAATTTTCCCGTCCTAGTACTACCTTGGTTTCCTAGATGTCAGTATGAGGCGGAACGCTGACCACGGACCACTCAAATGACATCTATATGAAAACAAGTCTAACTAAATTAGTATGGTTCAAATTCTTCCCTGTAGGGGGAGAGCGCCTAAATCTCTGTTAAGGGAAACATGGGCTTACAAGATTACAAGAAGATTATTATTATCATCCTTTTTAAGATCTGAGTCTTCAGTCCCATTCCAAGACTAGAGACTTTGTATTTGCCATCTCTATCTTGCAGGTGGACAACTTACATCCCATATTCCAATTGGATTAGAGAAAAAAGCTTGCCAAGTTGATGACCAAAGAGTATTCTTTTTATAATATGTTCAAGCTACTTTTCTTGATATTCTTTTATCTATAATGTCAGTTATATCACTTCTAATTTGACTCAGATGTCTTCATTTCTTTTCTTAACTCTCAATGTCATCCCCACTAAAGACCTAAGAAATTTTATTTCTATTTTTTATATTCTGGTTTTGTCTTTTTTTTAATATCCTGGTATCACTACCATATAATCAACTGGTTTAGAAACAATATTTTGGAATCATAATTTTATTTAAAAATAGGATGTAGTGTCACTATTATTATTGTTATTATAGAAGATAATTACCAATGCCAGTTATATGAACTTGTGCCTCATGTTCAGCGTGTCCAAATATGTTTGTTACTTTACAAATGTAGGAGCCTTCATCATCTTTGCCAGCATCTGTAAAAATACATATATGTTCATTGAAATACATAAAAGTATAAAACCAATATAATTATAAGAGAAGGAATTTGATTTATCATTTAACAGAACCTGACTTTCAGTGGTGGCTGTTCAGGTGGAGAAAATGAAGCACCACTTCATCTGTTTCTATACCATTTTTAAATTAGTATTTTTAATTATTAATTTGTCTTATTTTGTATTTTGTTCACATTTATCTTGTACAATTGAATTCCTACTCACTGTCTGCCATTGGCTTCAATTGCTATGCTTGGAGTGCTGGTGGAATGGGAGGTAAATTCACATGGAGAGTGAAAGATGAAGTTATAATTTTTGTGCCTTGAATATAGCTGCAATGTGTACAGTTTCCATTACAGTGAAGAGGAAGCCAGGATTAACCAAGGTTCTTTTGCAAAGCTTTCAAAAGTATTGCAATCTTTAGCATCAACCAAAGTTTCAATCCCCTTTTAGGGCCGCATGCAAATATATTAGTCTCTGGTGAGCTGAGTTTTCCATGAGAACGTGCAAAGTTCGAATTAGCAAGTCACTGACTGGTCATGCATGAAAGTAGTTTTTTTCGTAATATTGGCAAGAAATTACCCATAATTCTCAGCGATAAAACCACTTCTGTTATTTTCGTCTACTAGAGGAACACATTTACGCTTGCATCCCACAAATAATACCGTATACGACGACGTCTGCATCGCGTGATATTATGCCGATTTTCCTCTTCTTCCAGTTGAATTCTTTGGTAGACTATCAAATTCCTCTTCTCTGTGTATACCAAAAACATGATCGAAATCTTCAAGATCCGACATCTTAGAAAAGCAGCAAGGTTTCAAAGTACATCGGTTACCATCGGTTCCCATCGGGTTGCTAACAATTCGTTCTCTGCAAAGTCATCTCACCAGGTAGCTTAGGAATTTCGACAATTATTATCACATGAACAGATTTTTGAGTATGCAAAAACATCTTTGGATGCAACTTTCTCAGCAAGGAACGACTTTTATGGTCTAATGCGTTCATAGATACGACCCTTAGTCTCTTGAGCTGGTACAATGACATTTTTAAAGAAAGTACTGTAAAGTCAGGCCATGGAGGTTGTAATATCCCTTGGCTCAGAATTTTTTTTCATTATTCGTTTCAGTATGTGAAAAAAAATGCTGAACAGATTGGTTGTAGTATCAGAGTGCAAGTTGCTGTTTAATAATTTAAGAATAAAATTTGTAAATTAATATTTTAATAGGAAAGAAAACATCATCATGACAAAGAAATGAATGTGTGTAATAGAAATTATATGGGGAAAACCATCTAGCTTACTTTTCACTTAATTTTATGAGAATTTTTCTTATGAGAAATTGAGTACAGTTCCACTGATAATTCATGTCATGAGCTGTCACTACTGACTTTAAAAATTATGTTTTAATTTTTTTACAAAATGAAGGATACTGGAAGCATTAAGTTAATTTGGGAACATTGTAGCACGTGAAAAAAATTAAACATATTTCTGAAAGATGAAATACTCACGTGTGATTACTAAATTTCCATGCTGTGTAATTTGAGTACTGTTTTGATTCAATTGTTTTCCATCTTTTCTAATCCATGATATATTTGGTGTTGGAGGTCCAATTGCAATGCAGGGTAAAGTGCCATTGTTGTATATTTCTATTTGAATATCTATAAAATTATTTTGAAAAAAAAAATTAATTACAGAATATGTAATTGTGAACTATTCTATGAAAATAATATTAAAAAATTATATTTACAAATACATTATTAGTTTTTGAATTAGTACATCATATAATTTCCTGGTATTTTTATTAAGAAAAAGAAATGAATAATAAAATGCCAAAGCAATAAACTTCAATTTTCTTATATTTCACAAGTTTTTATTATAAGATTATGAGGCAGTTCACAATTTATATAAGTGAGTCAAAAATAATTTTTTTCATCTCTCTTCATAAAACTCCATGATTCTCATAGGACCAGTTTCAGTAGCTGTTGCTTCTATATAAAAAAGTTATATTCAACTCACTTATAGAAATTAAGAATCATTAATGTTCAAAATGCCATTTTTAAAAGATTGGATAACCACTGTAAAGTGTATATGTTGAAAATATTATACAAAAAATAACTAACAATTCTGTTTACATAATCTAAAATGCTGATTGTATGGTATCATTGCTCTTTACTCAAGTACTGCAGTGTATTTTGAATAAAAAGATTAGATGTCGCCATCGTAACAAATTAATGCTTGTATAACTCTAGGAATCTGGTGCCATAGGAACAGTTTAAGGTATGGTGCCTGGGTGCAGAGTTATGGAACTTGTACTGGTTCAAGTCCCCATGGGGGAAGAAATCTTCTTATGAAATTTTGGCCAATGTGGAATTGGTACCTACCCAGCATTGCGAGGAATTTGGGTAGCTACAATAAGTACCAGCTTCAGGTTGATGAAACTATATTAACAGCTGGGAGACCGACACTCTGACCACATATCACCCCTACACTGGTTGGATGATCAACTAAATCTGTGTTCAACATATGTGGATCAGAGGCTAGCAGCTAAATGGTAGACCAGGGGCCTTCTAGGCCTGCCACACAATGGAGATTTTTTTATAATTCTAGAATTTGCACATGCTATTAATCATTATAGGAACTCTTTATGGTCTCTTTTTTTTTAAGGGAGTAGAAAAGATTACGAGTATTTGAGAATAAAATCCTTATGAACTTTTTTTACCAAAGAGAGATAAACAGACAGGTGAACGAAGAAAAACTAAATAACAGAGCCATATAATCTTCATGGAAAAACAAATGTAATAAGAACAGTTAAGCCTTGAAGTATGTTTAATAAACTAATGATCGTCTTGGTGATAAAATTGTAAAACATGTAGTCCATGTACCCATTTCACCAATTAAAAATTATAATTATAACTAAATACTTAGTCTTGAAAATGACAGCTTCGCTGTTGAAACATGTTGACTCTTTTAATTTTTAATTGGTGAAATGGGTACATTGACTACATGTTTTACTTGAAGTATATGAAGGTTAGGGCATTTGGCACAAATAGGAATAAAAGAGGGGCATGGAAACTTGCACGAGAACAAGTGAGAAAGCACCCAGTACAGCGAAATGAGAAAATAACATTAAGTATTATCTGAGAGAGATGAATTGTACAGAGAATGGTTGAAAAATATTAGCTCAGGATAAGGATGTATGGAGATCTATGTCTGTGGAGCCATGAACCTCTGGTTTGATAGCGCCAGTAAGTTATTTAATTTGTTATACCTTTAGGAATTTGTATCATCTGTGGAGGGGCTCCCACATTGAGCAGAATTACATGTTGACTGATTCCTAATTTATTTTCTGCTATACATGTGTATTCCCCACTGTCTGTTGCTTCAGCATTGTTGATAGTTAAAGTTCCGTCTGGTCCACCTAAAATGTAAAATATAGTGTTATCTTCGTTAATTCTATAGACTTGTACCTTGTGTCAGTTATATGAAATTAATATAAATGGATTGCGCACAAATGTGCAAAGGTGATAACACGACTAACTATCACTAACACTTTAACTTTGTCTTGCGTAATCACAAATTGTTTTTGTTCTTTGTGTACATGTTTCGATGTGATATCTTTCACATTTCTGTTCACATACTTTGCATATGCATGACATCTTCGGGTCATGGAATGTTTTATCCCTACACATTAGGTGATGGAATCCATGCACGCTTAGTCTTGTGATGACGTGTCGTATCTGGAAATTTGCTTCTGTCCAGTTCCTGTCTATTATCGCTCCAGTGCTGAAGAATTCCTGCCATACTTCCTCTCTTTTCCTGCATAGTCTTTGTAGCGCATGTTCATAGGGTTCCGTGGTTGGTAGTAGGAATGCTGTTTTCAAGTCCTCGATAAGGAAAGTCTCCCTTGCCAGTAGGTACATTAGATGGCTTCTTGTCGTTTTTGATACTCCTATTGCTCTTTTTATGTATGTAGCTTTAGCTTTTTCCAGTGTGTTCAGATTAGCTTCTGTAAGATGTGGCCATAAGATTTCTATCCCATAAGTTATTATTGTGAGGATCTTTGCATTGAATAGTTTCATCGCTGATTCCAGGCTTAGAGTTTGTATATTGCATATATCATTTATTGCCATTATTGCTTGCATTGATCTTTCTGCTTAGTGTTTTGTGAAGCTTCTTTCACTGGGTTGTAAAGTAATGCCTAGATATTTAAACTCCTTTACTATTTTGATGTTATCTTTGTCCATTTTTATTTCTGTTGTGGCAGGGATCTTTCCTCCAATTCTGAACACCATCATTTCTGTTTTTTCTTTGTTTATATAGAAGCTGTGGGTTTTACACCATTCTTTCATAGTTGTTATGGCGTTATGAAGTTTACTTATATCTGTTGATCCGATTACGATGTCGTCTGTGTATGCATATATGAAAATTTCTTCTCCTAGTTCTTCTATTTTCCTTACCAGTTCTTCGGCTGCCATTATGAATAGCAGTTGTGTCAGTGATATAAGACCAAACTTATTATCACTGGAAGCGGATTACTTACAATATTCAGATATTGATATCAATATGTTTTAATTGTTATTATCAGTAAAAAATGGGATTACAAATTTAATTTTTTTAATTGAATAAAACTCTAAAATATGAATGATTTGTAGTATACATAAAAATGATATCTTACCTTGTATTTTGAACTAGAAAAAATATATTCAGTATCCTTTGACCATCGAAGTATTGGAGTGGGTGAACCTTTAGCAATACACTTAAATGTTGTAGGAAAACCAATCCTTGCTAGTACTGTATTACTTTCAGCACTTATTGTTGGAGGTTCCATATATTCACCTATAGATACTCCAATGTCTGGAACAGAAAATTGAAGAACTAAAAATTTGCTTTGTAGCTGAGCATTGGGCTGTTTTCAAGGAATAAAGAATTACTCATCTCAATACTCATTTTGAAATGATACTCCGATGGCATAAAAATAAAATCCGTCACACAGCATTTAAGCATTAAGTTGATTTTATGGTTCAGTTTTGTTGGTTTACAGAATATGTCTTTCTTTTTAATTAAATTGTTTATATCCAGTGGCCACAACAGCGATTTTTAAATTATAGCTTTCAAGTAAATCCCCCTCACTTCTAATGTTTGGATTTTGCCAATTTTCATAGAATACCCTTCCAATGTTATTTCAATGCCATATACCAAGTTTTATTACGAAAACTCTAAAATTGTGGCTGCTAGAGCAATTTTTAAATATTTGCTTCAATTAAATCTATTCCAAATGACCCGATTTTATGTTTCTTTTTTTTTTAAACCCTCAGGGGTCCCCATCTAGGGGATATGTGGATGGCGACCACAAGGTGCCCAAGCTGAGCAAAACATTGCTTCCATTTACTTGTGTTTTGCTCCTTTTATTTTTAACTGATCTGGTATTTCTTCCTTTTCTAGTACCAGATCCCTCTTTTTACTTTCCTATCCAGTCTCCCTTGCCTGACCTCTGATTTCTTCGACCCTGATGGTATTAGAGTATTCAAGGCCGAAGGGTTCATTTCTGTCTTTCCTATATCTCTTTCCTTTAATCTCATGGACACTCACCTTGAATGCCCATATAAGCTGCATGTTCAAGTGCAGCCCCATTGCATCTTATAGCATAAGTAAGCAGTGTATTTGTGTTGTCAGCTATGGCTGGGTACACGTAATGAAGATGAATGAATGGTTAATGAACTTGATCAACTTATAATTAATTGATTGCTATATGCCAAGTTTAGTTCCAAAAAACAAATATTGCAGCTGCTAGTCTTAACAGGTATAAATATATATTGATGTTTTTATTATTCATTTCATACATCTCAGTGATTGATAAATCATATTTGAAGAGAAAAATTATACACTCAGACCAGGATTCAAACCCAGGACCTTTGGGTCTCTAGACCAATGGTCCTGGGTTTGAGTTCTGGTCTGAGTATATAATTTTTTCTTCAAATATGATAAATATATATATTTGACCTGGTAATTTTTGAGTATATTAAGTAGGATTGATGAAGCAAATTTTGCAACTACTACCTCAAAGTATTGGAGGCATGCCATTGCATAGTTGGTTAAGGCTGTATTTTACAAACTGAAAAGCTGAGGGTTTGAGTCCCAGTGGAGTCAGATTTTTTTAAATTGACCCAAACCTTCTGGCAGCATCATGGTCCTGGGATGTACTCAGTCTCTAATGGAAATGAGTACTAAACACTTGTTCAATGGTAAAGGTTACCTTCACACAGGCCTGATAACCCGGATGACATCAAATGCCGATTGTTTAAAAAAGTGGGAGCCTTAACCTCCTACACCAAGGGCTTCCTAAGGCCTGTAGTGGGACCATTTTACCTTCATCTCAAAGAACTGTTCTTAGTTTCTAAGTTCTTCAAGTAGGCATGCTTCAATTGAAATATTTCTGGGAGTTTCTCTTCTCTACTAGAATTTCGAGAGTATCTTTTGATTCTCTTTCAGCACTGAAAACAATATTTCCTCTGAAGACATACTTGCAGAAATTGAATATGCTGGCTTATTAAACTTCTGATTTTTTAAAATTTGACACTAAAAGATCTGCTCGCCTTCAATTCTCGCTTTGATCTTTCAAGTAGGCATTCAATAGTTTTGCAAGTTCATTCATATTTTGTTTTTTATAATCTCTCTATTTAACCTTCATTCCTGTATCTATCTCTTTGTCCGTGCTTCCCACTTTGGAATAAGGATGCTCCCTATTATTAGTTAGTTATTTAATCAGGCTAATTTATTTATACTTATTTCCCTACAGATCTCAATGAGTGACATGTGGTTAGCATATCATCTCAAAGAGACATCTAGTAGACAATGAAGTTATAACTTTGATGGGAAAGCCAATTAAATTTTACTCAGAGGATCTAATTTTAGGCTTGAGGTTCTTTTATGAGCCTGAAAATCTTCAGATTTGGGACCCATGGCTTATAGTCTCTTTCCGGAGGAGTTTCCCTTGGAATTTTCCATTCTAAAAATCCATCAACCCTGGTCAGGTTTGAATCTGTGACCCTCGGAACCAGAGGCAAGGAACTTAATTCCTAGACCACTGAGGCTGATCGCCCTTGTATAGTAGGCTAAAATGCAAGCAAAATCCGAAATGAGCCTTGGTTATAGCAGAAAAAAACACATACAGCATTTAACAAATATAGGTGTGCATATAAGTGTCTGACACTACTCAACACTTACAGGAGTATATTTGCTTTGGTTCACTCATCAAACAATGAGAGAAGATCTACATTCATAAAAAAATAGGATTATGAATTTTGAAATTCCTAGGAATAAAGATTTGATTTACAAATTATTCTTCAGTCAGCCAAAAGATAATCAGAATCCAGAGCCAATAACATAGAATTTAACAGTCTTGAAAAGCTGATGGTCCCGCGCCGTAGCCTAGTGGTTAAGGCAGGAAACCTTGGTGCAGAGCTATGGGACTCGCGCTGGTTCGAGTCTCCATGGGGGAAGAAATTTTCTGATGGTATTTCGGCCAGTATGGGACCGGTGCCCACCCAGCATGTGAGGCATTTGGGTAGCTACAATAAGTAGCGGCTCCAGGTTGAGAAAACCAGCTATAACGGCTGGGGGACTCGACATGCTGACCACGTGTCACCCCTACACTGGCTGATTATCATCTACCTCTGTGATTGACACAAGTGGATGTGAGGCCACCAGCCGGCTGGTAGGCTAAGGGCCTTGTAGGCCTGTCGCGCCAGGAGAGAGAAAAGCTGATGATGGCATATCAAAACATGTTCAAATAAAACACAATAATTTATGAGATAATATGATTCCGGATTCACATTATTTATTAAGAACCTCATAATGTTGCTTCCTATTATAATTTATTAATTGTAATTACTTACTAAGATCATTATCATTCTCAGCCACACAGTCATATTTGCCTGCATCTGAACTCTCAGCATTTTCTATGTACAAGTCCAAGCGTCTATAATGTTGTTTTAATTGTAAATTACTTCCATTTCCCTAGGCAAAAACAGATTATCAATTAGTCATTTAACTTATTTCATTTCAAATATTAGTACATTGTATATGAAATAAAACAGTTTATTTTAGTAGTAATTCTGCTAAAAGATTCAGCAATCAATCTGGAATAGTTGCATATGCTTGGTCAGAAAAACACAGAATCGAAACTAAGGCAAAATTACTTAAACAGTTAGAAAAATCTTAGGAATTCATAATTTGGGAGAAAATTTACATATGCAAGAATAAAAAGAAAACCACGAATTTTGAAATTCCCAGTGAAAGGGAAAAAAATTTGATTTGGAAGTTCATCGGTCAGCCAACAGAGGATGCAAAAATCAATTTGCAGGAGGGACAACCGCAAAAAAAAAAACAGTTGTGGTGCATTGAGAATCTTGCACAGATAGCAATGAAACCAGTCTGCATAAAAATCAAGAATTATGAGGTGAGTCAAAAAATACAACTCAAATATAATTTTAAAAATCTGGTATTGACAAATTGGTCTGTGACAATTGCAAAGGGGTTTATATTGGTCAAACTGGCCACAATTTTGAGATTAGATATAAGGAACATGTTGCCGTGTATAAGAATGGTCATCTAAAAAATCACATTTTGTTAAAAATTTGGTTAATTCAAGCCATTCTTTATGCGCCAACAATTGTTATAGTTACTTATTTTAGGAATTCTCACTATGAGGTATATTCTACCTTAATTGTTATAGTGTTTTGCATGTGTGTGATAAGAGTTCCTGGATGTGTGTCTTGGAACAACTTGAAATTTTAAAAGATAAAAATGGTTTTGCACTGTTGAATGAACAGATTAACTTTGTTTTTTTGCCCTTATTATGTATTTTTGTGAGTGACTTATCTGTGGTTGAAGTTACATGACATCACCTTTAGATAGAGTATCCATCCATAGTAATTCTGCCCGAAGGCAAGTCCTTCACTGCAATCATAGTATTTTCATGCTATGCTTGCAGCTTTACTAGGGAATTGTAGGTGTGGTAGCTTCCCATTGCTTTCCACACTGGTGAAGGATGATGATGATGATGATAATGATAAGGATGATGATGATGATGGCCATATGATTTTGGGGACCGTTTGGGCCTTAAAGTTTTTCCTGACATTTGTCTTACAGGTGAGGAAAAACCCCGATAAAAACCTCACCCAGAAAAACTGCCCCGACCGGGGATTAAACCTGGGCCCACTGCGTGACAAGGGCAGCATGCTACCTCGAGACCACAGTGGTGGACAGATACAGTATATATATATATAATATGAATTTGAAATATTCACGACTCACCTAATATTTGTGAATTTCTTGAAAACCAAGGTCGCATCGAAATCTTGGTCTTCAAGAAATTTACAAATATGAGGTGAGTCATGAATATTGCAATTCATACTAAAATATACCTCATGGTGACATTTTCTTTATAGTATATTGTGATACAAGTGAGGTAAGCACTTGTTACTGATCGAGAAAAAGTTTGATAAAAACGAGGCACCTGCGCCGAGTTTTTTCAATTTTCGAGATCTGTTACGTGCTTACCTCATGTGTATTGCATACTATTTTTTGGTCGATGTGACTAATTTTTATTAAATATAGTAATAAATTAATTAAAATATTGGTTAGATGTAAATGACTTCTATGAGAAAGAAACATTTGGTGATCATTGCTATGTAGCTTTTCATTTGTTTTATTATAAGCGAGGATTGTTGGCTGTGGAGACATTTTTATATGTAGTACCGTGATTAGAATCTGTTTGATAATTTTATTATGGAAGGAGCATAGTAGATGATAGAGTAATTGAAGAAGCCTGGAGAGTGGGATGTTCTGCATTAATTCCGGAAAAGTCTAAAGAAAGGTACGAGTTAGTGTACAAAACATTCAAGAAATGTTTTATTTTACTTACCGAACGTGTGCTTTTTGAGTCCATATCAGCATTGCGATTTCTTTTGTTTGCATAGCAACCAGGTTAGATGTGGGAACGTTGAGTTACTTCCAGTAACAATAATATTGGTAAGTATAAGAAATTAGTCACATTGACCAAAAAATATTAAACAGTATATATATATATATATATATATATATATATATATATATAGTTTGAGCTTGTTTTTTTTCTTTTTAATAATGTTTTTACTTTGATGTGATCATCCTGATGATGCCTTGTTTAAAGGCAAAACACATATTGGGGTCAATTTATCACTTTTTTCCGGTATCTGTGGTTTTTATTGGACATATTTACACCCAAATTGATTGCTGACTCTTATAGCAGAATTTCTACAATGATAAATTGTTTTATTTTACATATAATGGATTTCTGCAAAGTTACAACTGACTCCATTAATTATAGTACATTGTATTTTTAATGTCTCAGTTTTCTTAACAATCATTACATTAATCAGATTTACACCTCATTTGTATAATATCCATGACTGTTTTCAAAGACATTATACAAAATACCAGGTAAGCTGTAAAATCTGATTCATTAAATGATTGTTACTTCCTAAAACTATAATTTATTAAATTTTCTTCTTAGGTTGTCTATTAGTGAGCAAATGCATGATTATTTTATACATGCCTCTTTTAAGACCTGTCCATTCTTTTTCCATATAAATGTTGGTTCAGGAATTCCAGTAGCTTGACAAGAGAGGTTGACTGAATTTCCTTGTTGAAACTCAAATTTCTCAGGAGCAACAGCCACGTGAATTGGTTCTTTTACAGCAAGATAGACATGTCCTTCATTTTTACCACCTGTATAAACAGATTAAGGAAATTTAACTTATCTCTCATTGTTTACTTTATTATAAATTAAATTTGATTTTTGGATATTTTGTACATTACGTCGTTAAATTGTTCAGTAGCCTGAATTATATTGAAGAAATGATGTATGGCAAAAAGTTTAAGTCCCAGCAATTAAACTTAAAAAGCTAACAAAAATAACTCTGTTAATATTATTCGTTTTTAAGCATCTTAATGATGGACAAATTATATTTGAAAAGAAAAATATACGCCTAAACTGGGGTTTGAACCCAGGACCTTTGACTCTCTATGTCAGTGCTCTTCCATCTGAGCTACCTAGGCCTTCAATCTAAATGCGTATTTTTCTCTTACACATAGTTAATTCCCTAACCCCAAATACTACGAGCCGTTGCTATGGTTTTTGCAAATGGCAGCTTCTTTATTAAGAAGACTTTTTATTGGGAATTTAAACATTACCTATAAAGCCAGTAGTGCTTCTTTCAATGTTAATATTATTCGTTTTTAAACATCTTAATGATGGACAAATTATATTTGAAAAAGAAAAATATACGCCTAGACTGGGGTTTGAACCCAGGACCTTTGACTCTCTATGTCAGTGTTCTTCCATCTGAGCTACCTAGGCCTCCAATCTAAATGCGTATTTTTCTCTTACACATAGTTAATTCCCTAACCACAAATACTACGAGCCATTGCTATGATTTTTGCAAATGGCGGCTTCTTTATTAAGAAGACTTTTTATTCGGAGCACTACTGGCTTTATAAGTAATGTTTAAATTCCCAATAAAAAGTCTTCTTAATAAAGAAGCCGCCATTTGCAAAAATTGTAGCAACGGCTTGTAGTATTTGGGGTTAGGGAATTAACTATGTGTAAGAGAAAAATACACGTTTAGATTGGAGGCCTAGGTAGCTCAGATGGAAGAGCATTGACATAGAGAGTCAAAGGTCCTGGGTTTAAACCCCAATCTAGGCGTATATTTTTCTTTTCAAATATAAAAATAACTCTCCTACTCATAACTTTATATTTGTCCTTTATGTCTAACATAGTTTACTAATTAGGTAATTTAGCTGCCTCAAGTATAACTGTTACAGGTTCACCATTCAAAGTTTCTTCATAATTACCAAGTCAGGCAATATTAAAACCTAACCAAAATGTGACCTCACTAATATAATCTATGATGGACAAAAATGACAAATGTAAGGTATGTATTCTTATGCCACCCAATGCTTCGGGTTCTGTGCTGGGCGGATAGATGGTATTAATGTGGTTTATTTTCAATTTATGCACCAATTCGGCAGATCACATTATGTAGATAATGTATTCTTGTATTATTTGCAGAGAGGAGTGCCAGAATGAGTGTATGTATTTTTGTTTGTGTAGTGTAAATTGTGTCACATGAGGCATGATGATTAAGAGAAGGGAGAAGGTGAAATCCAGTGCCGGGATGTAGCCTGCTATTATCAAAAAGCACCAGGGGCCAGCAGGCTTAACATCCTCATCCTATGGAAGAATTGCTATCAACAGTACCACATGCCTTCTTAATATATGTATTGCAGAGAGGTTTGCAATTTAATGCAGGATTTTGGTGCATAATCTAGCGATTAAAAATTGCACACCACCATCTCTCCTAGCCCCAAAATTGAAAATTTTGCAATTAAATTAGTTTAAAAATTAAAGTTTTTAACCCTGCCAGATATTGAACCCAGGCCTACAGGTTTAGTTATTTTTGTTAATGTTCTAATTTAAGAATAATATGACGTGAAATTCAAATATTATTATTTATACATTGGAAGTGAAATGGTTTGTGCTATATCCAACATAGTGTGCAGTACATGGTTCAAAATTAGGATAGTTTCTTGTTTAGAAAACCTGAATAAATGGGGCTTCAAACCCCTCAATCCTGCCCCCAACTCCTCAAAAAACCACAAAAAAAAACGTGTAAATATTAAGTCTGATGTCTGTCTGTACCCATACATTTCTATGTGGGACAAGAGTGCTCTCTTGCAAGAATTATCAACTTTTATAAGATTCATGATGTGTTCCGTTCAGGTGTTATTCAAAATTAAAATATAAAATTATGGAATATTCACCTGAAAGGTGAGCTGCTTTCATGATTTCCATCTCTTCGAATACGTTTATTTTCGCTGGATTATTTTCTCTGTGTATACTGTTAGGATGTTTTCAATATTTAACATGCGATGCCCTTCTTGGATAATGTGTTTTGCATAGCTTGATTTTCCTTCTGTGTGAATAAAGTCTCGAAAATGTTGTTTAAATCTGATGTTAAAACTTCTGTTTGTTCTTCCTATATAAAATTTGTTGCATTCCTCCCTTACATGTCAATTTATATACTCCTTTGCTGTTGAAAATGTTATTTTCTTCAATGTTATTGTTTATTATGTTGTTTAATTTATTAGTTCTGTATGCACTAAAGAAAGCCGACAAAAACGTAAAAATAGAGGTTTTTATCGGGGTTTTTCCTCACCTGTAAGACAAATGTCAGGAAAACTTTAAGGCCCAAACGGTCCCCGAAATCATATGGCCATTGCAATCATCATCAATCATATTCATCTTAGATTAAGCTTAGGATTAGGGACTCTCCTGGTGTACCACTATCATCATCACCCATCATATCATCAGGGCCCCAACTTCAGAAGTGGGTTACAAGAACGCCATGCCAGGAGAGAACACCAGGAATGTTGAAAGACAACTTGGGGCATTTGCAAAAAAAAAAATGAAAATATTCAAACAAACAAAAAATCATAGTACACTGAACTGCAATGGAAATTATTCACTGTAACTAACTGAATAATTTAGCAAAGTATTGTACAAAATAACCTGGCTTTATTTAGAAGTATCCAGATTCTGCAATAACAACATAATAAGTTATGTAGATAGGAAATAACACTATGAGGTTTTTTAATATTGTTTATTTTTTATTATTTCACTCACCTCATACTTCATAATTCATAGCAGACCCTGGGTTTCTTCACATCCTTTGTGACATTCTCAATGCTGCGTCACGTTCACAACTGACGTCCAACGGCATTCTATCCTGCAGACTGACCTCTGCGCCATCTGGTGGCCGACCGAAGAATTTCCAAATCACATCCTCTTTCTTTATAACGGGTATTTCAAAATTCATAGTGTGATTTCATTCTTGCATATGTAAATTTTTTCCAAATTGTGAGGTTCCTTCGGTTTTTCCAATTGTTTAAGTAATTTTGTTTTGGTTTCTATTCTATTTTTTTGACCAGGCATGTGCAGCTATTGCAGGTTTTTCGTTTCTCCATTTTTAAAATTTCTGAGGTGTTTTTTAATCTTGTATTTAGATTCCTTTTTGTTTTTCCTATGTATATCTTTTCACAATCTTTACAATTAATTTGATAAATTCCCGGGACATATAACATATCCCAAATGGCTTAACAATAAAATTTAAAGGTATGGAAAAAAATTTGAAAATTTAGCATGTAGAAAATTCTTACCAATTAGTTGAGAAATTAGAAAATGTTAGAAATAGAACCTTCCGAAAGATTGGTCTCATCTGATGTTACTTCATTATTCACAAACATCCCGACTGACACAACTTTGAAAATTTTAGAAAAATGGTTGAATGAAAACAAATTAGATGATGATAGCGTTAAAGAATACATAAAACATAACAAAATTATGCTTAAATCAAATGGTTCTTCACATTTAGAGGAAAATACTTTAGACAAAAATCAGGACTCGCAATGGGAAATCCATTATCACCATTCTTAGCAGACATGTTTTATGGGGAACTTTGAATGTCATGTAACCAAAGCACATCCTTTGATGTTTAAATTTTGGAGAAAGATATGTAGATGATATCATAGCAATAGTAAAAGAGAAACAATTAGAAGATGCCATTAAACTGTTAAATATTCAAAATAAAAACTATCAAATTTACAATGGAAATAGAAAATAATCATTGAAATACCATTTTTAGACCTTAAATTGATTAGGAATGAAGAAAAACAAGAAAAATCGAATTTGGAATCTACAGAAAAGAAAACTCACATCGACAATTATATAAAAGCTACTGGATTTAACCATTTTTCACACAAACAGGCAGTATTTAATAGTTTAACACACAGACTTGTGAATGTCCCCATGAGCAAAGAAAATTACAATAAAGAGAAAGAACACATCATAAAAATTGCTAAGGATAATGGTTTTCAAAAGAAGATGATACACAAGAAAATAAATAAATTCAAAGAACAAAAAGTCATCAATGAAAGTACTCTTCAGACAGATAAAAATATAGGCAAAAAATTCAAGAAGTTCACATACCATCCTTTGGTATTTGACAAGTTTCAAAAAATTTTCAACAAATTCAACATTAAATTAGCACCTAAAAATGATTACAGCTTAGGTAATTTAATAAAAACCAACAAAAATGAAAAGATTGAAGACTGCACAAAAATCGGAAATTTATCAAATTAATTGTAAAGATTGTGAAAAGATATACATAGGAAAACAAAAGGAATCTAAATACAAGATTAAAAGAACACCTCAGAAATGTTAAAAATGGAGAAACCGAAAAATCTGCAATAGCTGCACATGCCTGGTCAGAAAAACATAGAATAGAAACCAAAACAAAATTACTTAAACAATTGGAAAAACCGAAGGAACTCACAATTTGGGAAAAAATTTACATATGCAAGAATGAAAATACAACTATGAATTTTGAAATACCCGGTTATAAAGAAAGAGGACTGATTTGGAAATTCTTCGGTCGGCCACCAGATGGCGCGGAGGTCAGTCTGCAGGATAGAAGGCCGTTGGACGTCAGTTGTGAACGTGACGCAGCATTGAGAATGTCACAAAGGATGTGAAGAAACCCAGGGTCTGCTATGAATTATGAAGTATGAGGTGAGTGAAATAATAAAAAATAAACAATAACAACATAATAGTTACCTTTATTTTGAGCTATGCATGAGTACCAACCCGTCCTCAGGTGTTACTGAATTCACAATTAGAGTTCCATTTGGAAGAACCATTGTTTTTTCATTGTTGTGTATTGGGTGAATGCTGTCTAAAAGAAAAATAATGCTGTTATTCTACATGGCTTTAATTAGAATTTATTGTTTTGCATATATCAGTTCACATTATTTACAAATATGGAGAGTAATATTAATTATTAATGCATTTGAAAACCAACTATTAAGATCTAATCTACCACATTTTCAAAACTTATCAGATTTTCCTAGATTTGAAACTTGGCACGTCTCTATAATAAATGTAACTAATTTTTTTTTGTGAAGAAAATATGGATCAACTAATGAATAAGGTGGTACGTGAAAAATAAAGTTCAGTGAAGAACATGTAATGATAATCTAATATATAAAATTGAATGTTTGTTTTTTTGTTCGTACTTTATGCGCAGCCATACCATTGATCCAATTGTGATGGGGTTTTTTGCAAAATGTTCAGGAGATTCCCAGGATGAACATAGGCTATAAGAGAGTTGAGATACTCAACTCCTACACCCTTAAAAACACCCTCTCCCTTTGTAGTGAAAAACATGAAAAATTCCCTTTTTTTACTTTTAAATGGTTTATGCTGCCTAATATACACAAAATTATTGTACACAGAATTGAATATCTCAAAAAACTCTACAGAAAAAGTCCATGACAACATATGTTTATATTTTAAGGATAACTCAAAATAACCATTTTTGTCTTTCATTGATGCCAAGAAGATTGGGATAAGTAGATTCTTGGGCAAGCATAGCAGCGCACGGCGGGTATTCTTTAATAGATAACTCAAAATAACGAATTTTGTCTTTCAGCTCATTTATGCCAAGTACATTGGGATGCGTAGATTCCTGGGCAATGCCGGTAATCAGCACGGGGTATCTAAAAATCATAATGATAATAATGAAAATCAAATAAAACTAAGTTTTATTTTTATTTAATTAATAGATATGGATTTTCATTGATTAAATAATGATTAAACAATTGATTAAATAATGATATAAATTTATATTTATTTTTCCTTTTACTTATTCAACTAAATGCAAAAAACACATTCCCATTTATTTAAGTGTAGCAGCACATGCCGGTATTAGCTAGTAAAACATAAAAAATATTATCAACTTCATAAAATCCTAGAGATAAATTGAATTAGACATGCATACAGGATGGAGGAGTACAAACTGGTTAAAAATAATAGACACACAAAACAAAAGTAGACCATAGTACATATGGGAGAATAATGTGCAAACAGACTTTAAACTTTTTAAGTTTTACAGAACATTAAAATAAGAAAAATTTTGAATTTGGGTGAAATACGAATTGAAATGGAAGATAGTAAAATAAGATGGTATGGCCATGTTAAAAGAATGAATACTGGAAATATACCAAGAAAAGCACTGTATATAGATTAGGA
The DNA here is from genome assembly GCA_030220185.1 of Diploptera punctata. NCBI lineage: Eukaryota > Metazoa > Arthropoda > Insecta > Blattodea > Blaberidae > Diploptera > Diploptera punctata. The sequence continues at coordinate 3,786,362 of JASPKZ010009790.1, forward strand.
GGGAAGAGGTTAGCCAAGATGTAAATGGGAAGAACAAATAGAGAAGAACGTCAAGAAAAGAGGAATTGAATGGATGGAAATGATGGAAGAAGAGATACGTAATGACCAAAGCTTTTGTCCAAAAATTGACCCTATCATGGACTTGTAAGACATTTTAGATATAAATTATTAACTTTCCAAAGTAGAATTAATATATATATAAGATACTGATCAGACCGGTCCTGACATATGCTTCAGAAACATGGACCTTAACCCATTGAAGACACGTTTAAATCGCCTGGTACGTTCACTGGAAACCCATTTAAATCCCCTCAGCGCTGCACTGGGTTTTAAATCAGAATACCCAGATCATGCGTTCTGCGTCTCAGAACTTATGAATTTCAGATAATTTGTTTACCCCTGTTTTTTCTTGTAGTATTTTGTACTTTTAAGAATTGCAAAGGAATGTGGCCTGCTTACAACCCTCTTTTGTGTAATTTAACCGTTATTTATTGTTAGTTTGAAGGCTGTGAAAGTTGACAAACCTTTCAAAAACTGTCCTTTACTAACATTTCTTGGTCATTAAATTAATTAAGTAACATGAATCATATGCTCTAACAGGAACTGTAAAAATAGAAGAAGTACATACAGTATTTATAAAAATAAATGAAATTAAATATAAAAAGCATAGACCTAATACTGACTCACTGGCACTATCGAACCGTAGGTTCATGGCCGCACGGACATAAGCTCTCCATACATCCCATCCTGAGTAATGCTTTCCATTCATTCCCTGTATAATCTACTTCCCTCACATCATAGTTAATGTTGTTCTCCCACCTCATTCTTGGTCTTACCAACTGCGCGTTTTCCTTCTGCTTTCCTACAAGAAGTTTCCATGCCACGTCTTTTCATTCCCCATACGGGCCAACTAGTCTGCCCATCGAAGTCTACGGACTAACTGTTCTTATTATATTGGCTCCTATAAAGACCCTGGTAGTTCATTGTTATGTAGTCTTCTCCATTCACCTGTTTGTTCATCTCTCTTTGGTCCAAAAAATTTTCCTAAGAACTTTATTCTCAATACTCGTATCTCCTTTCCTCCCTTAAAGTAAAGAGTCCATGTTTCGCACCCATATAATATAACTGGTAGAATAATAGTTTTATATATTTTCAGCTTAACATTTTTTGAAAGGAGTTGGGACATCAAAAGTCTCTTGCAATGCATAATAGCATGCATTTCCAGAATTGAGCCTATGTTTAATTTCTTTGTGCATCTCATTCCTATTTGTGATTATTGTTCTTAGGTATTTGAATTCATGCCATTCCTTCAAATTCCCTCATTTGTCATTAGCTGTCCATTTCCATTATATAATGTATTTCTACGTGTGACCATATATTTAGTTTTACTGATTATCAAATCATAGAAAGTTCTTCTCCAATTATCGATAATGTAAAAAGCAATTTTTTCTGTATTGTATTCTAGAATACATTTAGCCTTTGTGGAATTTTTCTTTCTTGTATCTGCCTTTGTTCTTCCATTGCTTCTTACTGGTGACAATGATGTCGGCATTTCGTGTTTGGATGTAATAATAAACGTATTTCCTATCTTTCCACTTCAATGCAGGAAGTCTACGACTAGATAATTTACTCTCCTTTTTTTTTTATTTTTTTTAATTTGATGTTCACTAAATCCATAGGTATGTTTCTTCTGTTGATTTACGTCCCTAATATGTCTCTTGTTAGATTTTACTGTCCCTAATATGTCTCTCGTCTATTGAGCTCTAAAAAATAAATTAGGAGAACTCAAGTTGTCTAATTGTAATGTGTAACCTTTGTCTATGAAACAGAATTTTGCTAATTCTAGGACTACACCTCTAATTTACAGTAAAATCTGAATTTTCTGGTTCATCACGTTCAGTGTTTATTTGGATCATATCCCGAAGAGTCTCGCACAATTTCTAATTTTTATTCCAAATCGCGCCGTTTTTATCCAATTAGAAATTTGAAACTGGTCGTAGCCAGTCTAATTCGTAATTTCGTAAGAGATTTTTCAAGTGAAATGTCTTCACTTTGAACATACAAGGACAGAAATGTTGTAATTCAAATACTCTACAGCAGGTCTAATTTTGTAAATTCTGTCATCTCTAATTACGGATTAATTGTCTTTGAAGTGAAGAAACATCGAAATTAGGAATATAAACTTTTGAAAGGCAGAGTTTTGCTGTAAATGGGCATTTATAAAAATTGTTTATTGTTCCAGAACCGTTTTATGTTAGGTTTTCTATCTGACTTATAGTGTAAAATAGGCCTTCACTTCATCAGGGGTTATTTCTAAAAAGTTATATTACCAGCCATGATATTCGAAAATAAAACATTGAAACTACATATATATATTACCGTCATAAGTACCTAAAAAGTAAATTATTCTATAAATTATTTCTATAATAAACTCTACAATATACTAGTCCTACATATATGCTTTATATAAACCTGTAAAACATTTTACAGACAGCGAACAGAAAACTTTAATCAGTAAAGAGAGTGCCAACTTCTTATAGTGGTGGGATTTAACACAATAACGAGTGTAGGTCGTTGTTGAGCTGTTTGGTCTTTCTACCTGCTCACGAGGGAGACTCGTTAAAAGTCTCCAATGGGTTAAACAAGAAGGACAGAAATAGATTAAATATCTTTGAGAAGAAAATTTTGAGAACTATATATAGACCAATTAGAGTGAACAATGAATGGAGAATTATTATGAGTTAGTTATTTTGACTCACCTCATACTTTTTTTTATATTCAGCAGATTTAGATTCGTCGCATCTATGCGACATTCTCGATGCATTCTAACTGTACAAATATTAAATGAATGGAGAGTTTGATTTAATTGTGAACTATATGAACTATTTGGATAGCCTAATATAACTGCATTCATAAAAATGGGCTGCTTGAGATGGCTGGGACATTTAATAAGAATGGAGGAATCAAGGCTAGCTAGTAAAGTTCTCCGATCTGAACCAGAAGAATGCAGATGGAGAGGAAGACCGAAAGTCAGGTGTGAGGACAATGTAATGGAAGATGCTAGAGCTAATGGAGTAAGAAATTGGATGGATGTGGCAAGGAATAGGGATGAATGGTAGAGACTTCTTTGGATAGCCAGAATCCTTGACGGGTTGTCAAGCTAAAGATGATGATGTAGTAACTTACCTGGTTGAGGAAGAACTGAAGATTCTAGAGATGATCTTGCCCAGGTTAAATTATAACGTAATTGACTACGAACTGTGCAGTCCAAAGCAGCTTCTTTACTTGGTGCAGATACGACTTGTGGTGGAATATCTATTTGTGGTGCTGGACCTAATAAAATGTAAATTTTGATGTTATAATATGAATTTTAACAGTCACATTGATGGTGAATTATTATTTTGAAAAGAAAAATTAACATATTTTGTATTATAACCTTTTGTATTATAAAATCAAAATATTAAGCTTTACTGCTATAATGGTAATGTAAATTCTCATTAAAAATGTCTTCTTGAATTTAGAAGCCATCAAATGACACTGGTAGTAACAGTTATTTACCTCGGATGAAAAAGAGAATAATATATGTAGGAAAAAAATTAGCATTTGCATCGGATGAAAAAGAGAATAATATATGTAGGAAAAAAATTAGCATTTGCATCGGGATCCTGAATGATGCAACAGTACCATACCAGCATATAAAACTAGGTGACTTGGGATTGAATTCCAATTAAGGCATTAATTTTCCTTTTCAAAATAAAAATGTGAACTATTTAAATTTACATTTACGAGGGTCATACTGAAAGTCATGAGCAACATTTTTTTAAACAATCATAATATTTATTTTAGACAAACCAAATACACCATGTTAATCTACAGCCTTTGTGCTACTTTTTCAACATGGGTCTTCCATTTCTTTGACCCATTTTATCCAGCGTTCTACAAGCTTGAAAATTCCCTTATGATAGAGTCCCGTTCAAGCTGCTCGAAGGCACTGACGCACTGCTTTCCGAATATCTCCAGCGTCTCGTAGCGTTGGCCTCGTCTATCTGCTCCTTCACAGAACCGAAAAGATGGTAGTCTGGAGGGTGCCAAATCGGGATATAGGGAGGGATGTGAAAGCGTTCCCACCCAAATGTCCTGATCTTCTCCACAGTGGGCAGAGCGAGTGACACGACGGATACACAAAGTGTCTGGTTCTAGCGGGGGAAGGATTTATGGTTTGTCAGGTTCAAGAAATTCAACCAGAATGCAACCTGGCGCATCCCAGAAGACGCTGCCCATACCTTTCCCAACAGATTGCACTGTCTTTCGCTTTTTTTCTTGATGGCGAATTCAAGTGGTGCCTTCCATACTCTGGCGTTTTGTTTCAGGCTCATAGAAAATAACCAGCTTTCGTCACCTGTCACAATACTCGTCAAAAAATCATTACCTTCATTTCGAAATCTGTGAAGAAGGTTATGGGTGATGGTTCTTCTCTGAAGTTTGTGGTCTTCACTCAATAAACGTGGAACCCAACGGGCACTAACTTTTCAGTAACCTAAGCTGTGAATCATTTCTTGCACTGCACTGTGTCCTACTGCAAGTTTTGTAGCGATTTCATTCACTGTGATACGCCTGTCGCCTCTAATGAGCGCATCAACTCTTTCCTTGTTGCAATCCGTGGAGGCAGAGCGTGGGCGACCACTACGAGGCTCATCTTTGATACTCGTGTTCCCATCTTTAAAATGTTTCACCTATCTCCTAACACTGCTGGCACCCATGCAGGCATCTCCGTAAGCACATGGAAGTCTTTGGTGAATATCAACAGCACATTGTTCCTCTTTAACAAGGAATTCAATTACAGTGCGCTGTCGAAACAAAACATTGATGTCTGCCATTTTGGAAACACTGTGTGTGGTCACATGATAGAAGCTATGACACCACAAAACGGCAATGTTGTGGTATAAAGTCTGTAGATTACGATCCTGCAGTTGTTTTTGTTACATTGTTGAAATTTGAATTTTAACAATGGGTTGCTCACGACTTTCAGTATGACCCTCGTATAAATATTCTTGCTTCCAGGTGCCCCAACCTTAGAAGAGGGTTACAATTATGCCAATGCTTAGAGAGAACACCATGAATGTCAAAATGACAACCTGAAGCATTGAATAAAAAATAATAATAATGACAAAAAATAATAACTGTTTTTATACCTAAATATAATGGTTATGCAACATTTATTTTATATGATAAACAAATTAATTTAATCATACATAAATTAAAAGGGTCTACCCATACTATATTGAGACATAATCTATTTTCACAAAAATGTTATTATCAACATTATTATTATTATTATTATTATTATTATTATTATTATTATTGTCGTTGTTGTTGTTATTATTATTAAGATTTTTTATTCAATGCTTCAGATTGTCATTTTGACATTCATAGTGTTCTTTCCTAGTATTGGCATAATAGTAACCCACTTCTGAGGTTGGGGCAACTGGAAGGCAGAGTTACACTGCCCTGATGATATGGTGGGTGGTGGTGATGATGATGATAGTTGTGCGCCAGGAGTGTCCTTAATCCTAAACTTAATCTAAGGTGAATATGAATGATGAATGTTATGATGGCCATATGATGTTCAGGCACCATTTGGACCTTACAGTTTCCTGACATTTGTCTTACAGGTGAGGAAACCCCCCCCCCTTCCCAAAAAAACTCTCATCTAAGAAACTTGTTGCAACTGAGACTTGAACTCAGGCCCACTACATGACAAGGCAGCATGCTACCTCGAGGCCACAGCGGTGGATTTATTATAATCATTATTTTAGATCTAGACTGCTAGTAATTAATCACTTTCCATTTCACAAAACTGGAGGCATGCTATTGGGTAGCTGGTTAAGAGTAAAGACTAGAAACTGGAAGGACATGGTTCAATTTCCAATGGGATCACTATTTTTAAATTGGCCTAAATCTTCTGCTGGCACCATGGCCCTGGGTTAACTCAGTCTCTAATTGAAACTGTTAACAGACTTATGCTCTCTCTGGGCATGAAGGTGGCTTCTTGCAGGGCTCACAAAGCAGCTGACATCTCATTCCGATTGTTTAGTAAGATAGGAATCTTAACCTGCTACTACCTCTAGGGCTTCCTAAGGCCTGTAATGGGCTTGGGTTCTTCTTCTTCTCCTTTCTTAGCACCATAGTTTATCAGTTTGACCTTAGCTTCCTTTAAGACAAATGTCCATTCTTGTCTATTCATTGCCTTACTTCTCCATCTCTTAACTCCCATCAATCTCAAGTCCTCTTCCACATCATCCATATATCGTAGCCTTAGTCTTCCTCTTTTTCTCCTTCCTTCTGGTTTGTCTTCCAAAATGTTTTGTCTATTCCTATGTTTTCCATTCTCAAAACATGATCCAACTATTCCAATGTACACATCTTCACAGCAGCTACTATATCTAATGAATTTAATAATCTATGTAACTAGTGGTTTATTTTAATTCTCCACAGTCCATCCTCACATGTTGATCCATATCTTAAAATCTTCCGCTCCCAATTCCGGAGATGTCCTTCTATTGTACTTGTTAAAGTCCATGATTCCAATCCAAACAACACTATAGGCCTTATCATTGTCTTATAAAGTTGAATTTTGTGGCGCTGTTAAATATACTTTTTCTTTAATATGCTTTGAAATGCATAATATGAATTATTTGCAGTATTTATTCTTGACTTTATTTCCATTTTCTATCTCATTTAGATTATTCAGTTGTGTACCTAAATGTTAAAAAAATTTAACTGTATATTTTTGTCCATTTATAATAACCTGTTCATTTTGTTTTAAAATTTCTTCTTTATTATTCATATATTTTGTTTTCTTTGTATTTATTTGTAGGCCAATTTAACTAGTTATTTCACATTTTATTAACTGTTTCATTGATATATTTTATAGATTTATAGATGTCCACATCATCAACAAAAGTGGGGCCTGCGTTCAGTGACTTTTAATGGACGGATAAAACTGATTGTTGCCTCCAGTTTTAAGAAACCTCATATGCACATAGGTAGAATTATTAGGTACACAGACCCTAACTGGCTTACAATATTTTGGAAATGCACAATTCAGTTATAATAAATTATTGTGTTTCTTGAATATATGCATACAAATTTGTTCTATTTATATTATTATCAAAGGCATTCGTATATTCTTATATTCATTGTTTATTTTCAGGCCTCCCAACACAATTATTGAGATTTCACTGTATTTCTTTAGAATGATAGTGAATATTAGTCTCATGTTCATACAGTGCATATGAAACATAGAAAGGAACACTTTTTCCCTTTGTATTTTTCAATTGAATACTGGTACATAATATGCAAATTGCAGTGTTGGTAATTCTTCTTGTGTAATATTAATAAAAACTTATTTTTCATGCCTTCTCTTTTTTATTTAATTTGCCTTTAAACATGCCATGGATCAAAAACATAATATGAAAGGAAAAAAAATGTCCTGTCCCACACCAAGTGGTGACATCAATGCCTTGGTGGAGAGCTATGGGACTTACATTGGTTCAAGTCCATATGGGGTAACAAATTTTCTTGTAGAATTTTAGTCAGTATGAGACTGGGGTTTGAACCCAAGACCTTTCACTTTCTATGCAAATGCTCTACCAACTGAGCTACCTGAGAAACTCCAATCTAAACACAAATTTTTCTCTTATATACACTGTTAATTTCTGAGCCCCAAATGTTATGAAATATTGCTTCGATCTTGCAAATGGCAAGTTCATTATTTAAGAAGACTTTTTATTGCGAATTTTAAATCCAGTATGGCCTCTTTCGATGTTTTGTTATTATTTCATATATTTCTATGATGGATAAATTATATAGCATTAGGTGCTCGGGAATTAACAGTGTATATAAGAGAAAAATTTGCTTTTAGATTGGAGTTTCTCAGATAGCTCAGTTGATAGAGCATTCACATAGAAAGTGAAATGCCCTGTGTTCAAACCCCAGTCTCAGCATATATTTTTCTCTTCAAATATAATTTGTCCATCATTAATAATAATAATAATAATAATAATACTTTATTTATTCTGGCAGAGTTAAGGCCATAAGGCCCTCTCTTCCACTCAACCAGCACAAATACAAATAAATATTCGACAAATATAGATATACACTATACTAATTATAAACAGTTAAAGATACAATAAATGTAGCATGTACAAACAACATTTTATAGGGTAATAACAATAATGATACGATAATAATAATAATAATAATAATAATATAAATATGATACATTATACGGGAAACACCAATTAATATATATATCTTACACTGGATAATAATGAAGTCGAGTTTAGAGCAAATATAAATTTAGATTTCTTTTAAAAGATGCCAATGTCCAGCAGCCCCTTATTTCTTGTGGTAGGGAATTCCAGTTGCGAGAAGTGGATATGGTATATGACATGGAGTGATGTGATGTATTATGTTGCGGTATATTAAGTAAGAGACTATGTTGTGATCTTGTGTTTAAGTTATGGTTTGAGGATAGATACTGGAAACGGGATGATAAATAATTGGGAATCGAGGTATGTAGGATCTTAAATAGGAGAATTAGACAGTGTGATTTTCTTCTCTCTTTTAGATGTAGCCATGACAATTCGTGGAATAATGGAGAAATGTGATCGTATTTTCGAACATTAAATATGAGATACAGTAAAACCTGTCTTAGCCGAAATCTTTATAAGAAGGAAACCTGTAGAGACAGAAAAAATCTCCAGAATGGTACGATTTTATATGTAAAATCGTCCTGTATAAGTCGGAAAACTTCGTAATGCAGAAAAATAATTGTTTTTAAGGTACCAATAGTTAATTTTTATCTTAGTAAGATGGAAAATGATTCTTAAACACGTTCTAATTACAGTATTAATGACCACACGTGAAAATTCTGCATATGACGCTTTCTGAATTATATCTTTTACCTTCTTGTGTTGCCATTGTATTGCGGGAGGATACCCTTGCTTATGTGTGACAGCAGGTAATCCCTCGCTTTTCTTTGCCTGCTTACATTACCTGCGAGGGAATTGGGACACTCTTCAGTCTTCCTGTAGTTGAGTTCCTTCTTGCTTTTGTGTAATAAAGTTGTTTTGTATTGCTGTGCAAATTGAGCTGTGTTAGATACACTATTTTGTCTATATTTCAGTCAATACATTATGTCTTTAAAGTGTGACATAAAACCCTTACTCTGCATGGGAAAATTCAAGCTTGTAATTTGGAACCCTTTATAAGAAGGAAAACTGCCAAGATGGAAATATATTTAAGGAACCGTCATGTTCCTTCATAGACAGGTTTTACTGTATATGGAATGAATAATAAAAACATCAAAAGAGGCCTACTAACTGACTCACTGGCACTATCAAACCAGTATGTTCATGGCCACAAGGACATAAGCTCTCCATACATCCCTATCCTGAGCTAACGTTTTCCTATCATCCCCTGTATAATCTACTTCCCTCAAATCATAGTTAATGTTATTCTCCCATCTCATTCTTGGTCTACTGACTGGGCATTTCCCCTCTAGTTTTCCTACAAGAAGCTTCCATGCACGTCTTTCATTCCCCATTCATGTCACATGTCCTGCCCATCGCAGTCTATGAGACTTAACTGTTCTTATTATATCTGGCTTCCTATAAAGACCATGTAGTTCACTGTTATGTAGTCTTCTCCATTCACCTGTCTGTTCATCTCTCTTTGGTCCAAAAATTTTCCTAAGAACTTCATTCTCAAATACTCGCAATCTCCTTTCCTCCCTTAAAGTAAGAGTCCATGTTTTGCATCCATATAATATGACTGGTAGAATAATAGTCTCTGTAATGCATAATAGCACGCATTTCCAGAATTGAGCCTATGTTTAATTTCTTTGTGCATCTCATTCCTATTTGTGATTATTGTTCCTAGGTATTCCTCCCTCATTTGTCATTAGCTGTCCATTTTTATTATATATTTCTATGTGTGACCATATATTTAGTTTTATTGATATTATCGAAAGAGGCATACAGGCTTTATAATGTAATGTAAAATTCCCAATAAAAGGTCTTCTTAATAAATAAGCTGCCATTTATAAGATCGAAACAATGGTTTCGTAGCATTTGGTGCTAGGGAATTAACAGTGTATATAAGAGAAAAATTTGCATTTAGATTGGAGTTCTCAGTTAGTAGAGCATTCGCATAGAAAATGAAAGGTCCTGGGTCAAACCGTAGCCTAAGCGTATATTTTTCTCTTCAAATATAATTATATGCCTATTATTTAACATGTGATACCAGGCTTTTTTTAGCCAGTTTTATACTTTCACAGTTTTAAACCATTTGGGGATGAGCACAAGCATAAAAGAGGTAGGAAACATTTGATTTTATCACAAGTATAAATACTTGGTTCCAGCAGTCTGCCGCTCGTACACAGCCGAGCTTCCAACCAAGGAACAACTGGAAGAACTCGCCACTAAAGATGCCTTCCGTACCCAAGGGAGAAAAACCAGTTATGGACCACACCTTATAGCCTGAAATATTCTAATACCATGACTACCGGCTGTGAAAGCCTGCATTCTACACATTTTATTGTATTTACTACAAAAAATTCATACTTAAAATACGTGCATTTATATTACTTCCACTCTGTATATCTGATTCGTTTCTTAATAAAATTGCCTCTTAGTGATACTTCCTATTAATTTTGATGAAGTATACCTGTGATTGTCAACCATGTTCCTCTTTTTGTACTTCCAGCTACATTGTTAGCAAAACAAGAATAGTTGCCCTCTGATCCAACAGTTGGGTTCTGTACAACCCATGTCAGCTCTGTTGTCTGTCTGTAAGTAATATAATTAACATTATTCAACATGTCGTGGGATCAATAAATATGTTATACTTTTTTTTTAAGAAAAATTGTTAGAACTGGAAATCGAACTCCTGATCTCCAACTGTGTATACTGCTGTGTAGTCCATTACACCATTCAAGACATAATACAAATGTTACAATATAAGCAGTAACATTAATCATTTTTTTCATATCTTAGAGATGGACATTCATCCTGCCTATATAGAGTTAAAAGAACTAAGGCTAGGATTTGTATATAATTACATATTCTTTCCCTTTGCTTTATACATGGGCAAAATTAATAAATGTCCACGAATTAGAAACTTGCTTAACATCTATGAAAATGTATCATTACATATTTTTACATATTTTAAAGACTTTTTATGTAAATTTACATATTATGCCTCTTAGTTTAAAAAAAAATATTTTCATACATGGAAAATAATTTAAAATAATGTTTGTTTACATTAAAAAACTCAGATACCTGATTGTACACTGAAACTGTTTTTTTCCAACCTATACAAAAGCTGCTGAGAAACGGTCAAAGAAGAATTCCATTTACTAAACACAAAAACATAGATATAGTAAGACTCTGAAGACTCGAGTATATGGTTCCACAATATCTTTTTTAAAACCTGAGCAATCTACTCTGCTTATGAATGAAATAGTAGAAATATATAGGGGGCACACCATAATATAGTTGGTTAAGGCAATATCCTACAATTATATTTGAAGAGAAGTGTTAAATTAATAATAAAAACATCAATATCCTACAAGCTTGAAAATTGTGGATCGAGACCCGATGGGGTCAGAATTTTTAAACTGCATAATCTCTGGCGGCATCATGACCCTGAGGTCAACTCATACTATGTTGTGGGAGTAAAATAATGGCTATCACACAAGGCTGAAATCTCTTGCCAATTGTCTAGAAAGATGGGAGCCTTAACCTCCCTATGCTCCTAAGACCTGTAGTGGGATCACTATATAATAGAAACATGACAGTACCCTTCTTACCATGTTGTCAAATATTTAATTGTCCCATTCCTTCAAATTTGGCCTATTTTAAAGTTAATGTTTATTATAAATTTACATAAAATTAAATTTTAATGTATTTAATATTACATATTTTAAGGAAAAAATAAGTGCCAATTACAATTTAAAAATTTCAAAAAATAAAACTAAAATTTTAGCATTTAAAGGACATGATACCTTAAGAGCAAAAATAGTAATTGATAATAAAATTTTAGAGCAGGTGAACAGTTTTAAATATCTAGGTTTCAATTTATCATATGTTAAAATTGAAGATATTAATGACAAAATAAATAAATTTAATCTAATGTGTGGCACTATTAAAATAACCCTTAAAAACACAAGAAAAGAAACAAAAATTAAATTTTATAAAGTAATGGCTGTTTCTGTATTGATGTATGGATCAGAATGTTGGACGATCATTAAAAGATAAGAACAAAGATTAGAAGCAGCTGAGATGCGATTTTTAAGAAATATAGCAGGATATACTCTGCTGGATAAGAAAAGAAATGAAGATATAAGAAAGGAACTAAATATTTTCAAGCTTACAGACCGAATAATTAAATATAGGAATGACTGGAAAGAACATATTGATAGAATGCCAAAAGGAAGATTTCCAAAATTATTGCTAAATTATAAACCACATGGAAGGAGAAATGTTGGTTGCCCCCACAAAAGATGGTCTGAACAATTTTGACAATTCTAGCTTTCATGAAACTGGAACGAGCCAACAGGCTTAATCCCTGGATGATGATGATGATTTTAAGGAATTTTTATATAATGTTATTACATAAATATGTTCATATTTTGCATGTTAATATTACATAAAAATTATAGCTTTAATCATAATATGTGGTCAACGTATTGGGTTCTCCAGGCATTATAGCTGGTTTACTCAGCCTTGAGCCACTACTTACAGTAGCTACCAAAATTCCTCATGGTGCTGGATGGACACCAGTCCATACTGGCTGAAATTCCATGAGAAAATTTCTTTCCCCATGGAGTCTCGAACCAGCATACAATCCATAGCTGTGCACCAAGGCATGCACTGGAGAACAAAACATTCTAAAAATATCCTTGAACAACCTGTGAAAGCTTAGAAGTAGAGTTCTGTTCTATCTTGTATAATTTGATTTTTCCTGGCAAAATACATAAGTTTGTTCATTTATTGTAGATAAAAAAAAATTATAAATTGAAAATATTTGTTTTAAAAATTCTCCAAACTATTTTTTTTTGTTAAATTACAGAATATCCTTTGTGTGTATGTGTCTATATAAAATGAAAAAAAAAAAAAAAACTTACAGGTACTTAACTCGAGTTGTAAGTGGTACTCCATCTTTGAACCACGTAGTGTGGAAAGGGACAAGTGATTCAATGTGGCATCGCAACGTAACAGGTTTGTTAAGCCAACCTGTGACCTCTGGTCTCATATTCACTACTGGAGGCTCTGTGAACAGACACTTCATTTTAGTTTTTTTTAATGTATAAATTATAATGTGGAAATTACAAATAATGATTTATTTTATGAACTTTATTCATAATAGAACAAATATCACATTTCCAATATTTAGGATGTGATATAACTTATAGAGAAAATAAAGATATAGAAAATAAAGTAAATAAATTCCAGACTATTTGTGGAACCATAAAAAGAACCAAGGAAAGATACGAAACTTAAATTATATAAAACAATGGCTGTTCCTTTGTTGTTGTATGGAAATGAAAATTGGATAATGAAATCAAGGGATAAAAGCAGGATACAGACTGCGGAAATGCTGTTTTTATGTAATGAAAGGATGCACAAGAGTGGATAGAATAAGGAATGAAACTATACGAGAAGAATTAAATATATATATAATTGAAGATAAAATCAGCGAAAATAATAAGAAATGGACAGAACACTTAATGAGAATGAACAACGAAAGAATACCAAAAAGAACCTTCCTGTATAATCCCAGAGGAACAAGAGATGTTGGCCGACCATGTGGAAGATGGACTCCACTTTTAACTTCGCTGGAACAGGCTGCATAGCCTAAACCTTGTAGTAGAAGAAGAAGAGAACTTTATTCATAAATTGTCATCTTTGTTTATTTATTTTTATTTATTTATTATTTACCCTGGTAGAGTTCAGGCCATGTGGTCTTCTCTTCCATTCACAAGGACAAACATTTGTTACATTAAAATTCAGCAATCTCAATAATATTATATACCAAACAGTTATTTAGCTAAACTGAACAATAATAAAAGTAAGATCTAATAATAGTAAAGTTAATTTAGTATTTAAAGGAAGTATTGAGATATCTAGGCATAACCCTACAAACAACAGGGAACTTGTTCAGATACCATATACAGGAAAGGACAGTGGAAGCCACGAAAGCAATATATAGAATAAAGAATATTGCATACTTATCACTAAAGACAGCCACTAGACTTTTTGACATGACAATATCCCCAATAATCACATATGGACTTGAATTAATATGGGGAAAATTGACAATCAGTAACTTAGAATGCATTGAGAAAGTGAAGGCACAGTTCCTAAAATGTGCCCTCAGAGTGGGAAAATATGCGCCATCAAGGCTAGCATATGAGCTGGCCAAGAAAACTTTTTACATAGAAGATCTGAGACTCAGCCTACCATCTACCAGAGCCAACAAACTTCTAGAATGGAGAATAATGAAAAGAGCAGAAATAGATATCGACTTCTATGGGACGACTGCAATGATCAACTGCAACTGGACCAAAGAGAATCAGGAGCAGAGGCACACCATTACAAGACTAGCCCTACATGGCTTCCACCACAAAATATGTAAGAACATGACATTCCATACCACAAATGACGAATGTGTGTGAATTGTGCAGGTAGAAATGCAACCAATATCACATCACTGAGTGCCGTGAAAGAACAAAATTGATCTCCGATTATAGCAAAGAATAATACCCATTCAGATGAATTTTCATCTTTATAAAAAAAGGAAGTAACAGCATGAGGTTTATTTTAATTAAAATAATATTCATGGCTCACCTCAAATTTGTAGACTTCTTGCAGACCATGGTTTCGATACTCTATGTGTCATTATCAATGCTTCCTAACTTTAACTAAAAGTTATAAGAAAGAATTGATAATGACGCACAGAATGTCAAAACCAAGGTCTGCAAGAAAGCTACAAATATGAGGTAAGTCGTAAATATTATAACTCAATTTAAGTAAAGTTAATGTTAATTAAAATTAAACAAAATTACTTAAACAATTGGAAAAACTGAAGGAACTCACAATTTGGGAAAAAAATTACATACGCAAGAATGAAAATACAACTATGAATTTTGAAATACCCGGTTATAAAGAAAGAGGACTGATTTGGAAATTCTTCGGTCGGCCACCAGATGGCGCGGAGGTCAGTCTGCAGGATAGAAGGCCGTTGGACGTCAGTTGTGAACATGACGCAGCATTGAGAATGTCACAAAAGATGTGAAGAAACCCAGGGTCTGCTATGAATTATGAAGTATGAGGTGAGTGAAATAATAAAAAATAAACAATATTAAAAAACCTCATAGTGTTATTTCCTATCTACATAACTTAATAAAATTAAACTATTAAAGTATATACATAAAGGAAGAACAGCTCCTATCTACTATGAATAAAAAAATACTGGTCACTATATTGTAGTGTAATCAATTCAAATTTAGCAAACTTCAGTGGATTTTAAGCTTTGAAACTTATTGTTGTTTTTATTATTAATTTAATACTCGCCCCGATAGCTCAGTTGGTAGAGCATTGGTACAGTAAACCAAAGGTTCTGTGTTCGGGTCCCGGTCTGAGCAAAAATGTTTCTCTTCAAAATTAAATTTGATGCTTATGTTAATAGTGATTATGCTTGAATTAAAACAGAGTGGAGTGAGGTAGGTGTGGCATGGAGGGTTATCCAGTCCAACAAGCGAGAAGTTGTATTACTTTCCTGCAGTTTAAATGAGAGATGTGGTGCTGGATTATAGTTAAAAGTGGCAAATAATTTTTTGACATGGCCTTGGTACATCGAATGGGAGGAATATAAAGTAGGTTTCAGCATGCAATGATTGACAGTTCCCTTGTTAGTTAAAGCAAATCTAAATAATCATACAAATATTACCACAATAAAAATCATCATCGTCATTGTCCTTTGAAGTATTAGGCCCAGTGGCCCGTTACGGTCTCCCGCCATCTCCGAAAAGGTCGGCCCACAGATCTTCTGCCTCGAGGAATGTAGTGAAGAATTTGTTTTGGTATTCTGTGACGATCCATGCGCTCAATATGGGCTAGCCAATTGTTTCTATATTCTTGGAGGTATTCAGATATAGGTATGATGTTTAACTCTCTGGCTATTGTTGAATTTCTTTGGTGGTCTAAAGAGTAGTGAAGTGCATTCAATAATCTCTCCTACTTAAATCCCAACCTCACCTTCACGTGGTGCAACCTGTTTATAACAAACGAGGCTCTGGGGACCGAGTCACAGCGGTATAACTGTTACATCAGGATTGGATTAAATGCTAATCCTCCTTCATGCCTGTCTAGAGGCTTTAGGTGGCAGCCCCACCACTGGACTTACTACTTTTCGGCTAGCAACCGACTGGTAGGAAATCAACTTGCTTTCAAGTCTCCAAAGATTCAAAACCGGAAGGATATACATGTTGACAACCACAATAAAAATGTGTTCATTAATTCAATATAATAAAAAATAACCAGACAAATTGTCTGGAAATTTAATTTAGCTTGACAACATGTTTAGTTTTATGAAACTAAAATATTTTTATGGTAATAATTTTAAGTATCTGAATAATTTTAAAATGTAAGATTATGAATAGCCAACAATAAATTAAATAGTTTATATTAGTGCTATAAATAAATAAACAATTAAAAAACTTACTTTACCTGGATTTTGTCCGGTTATAGCAGTCGGTGATATCCTTTTTATAGGAAAACCATCTTTATGAAATCCTTCAATCTGCAAATATATAAGCGTTTGATAGGACATTGTAAAAAATTAATATTAAGCAGGACTGTATTTTAGACAGGAAATTATAATATACAAATATGGTATTAGGTGTGAGGTTAACCTACAGTTTTTACTAAATTACACATTTTATTGCTTCATAAATACAAATTGTGAATTTAAAGAATTAAACTACTGTAGCATTGGTCAAAATATCTTTCATATTAGCTTTTCTTTTTATCAGATTTGAGAAGCATCATAGGTTTTGTTCATTAGTACCATTAGATTTGAGAATGAGTTTTGATATTTTTATTTAAATGTATGATTCAGACTAAAGGACAAATCTGGTCGGGTCAATAGATTTTTAGGGTGGAAAATTCAAGGGACAAATCCTCTTGGGTCCAAGTATAAAGATTTTCAGGCTTGTAAAACGATATCTGTGCAAAATTTTAACTGACTTTCATCCATCCAAGTAATAACTTAGTTAGAATCAAATGAATCGTGAATTCTTCTTACCTCATACATCTATGTTTTTTTAAACACAGAACTCTAGTATTGGGAATGATGTATTTCCTGATACTGCAGTTCTGTATTTAAAAAAGCATAGATGTATGAAGTAAGAAGAATTCACACCAACTGCCATCTTGTGGTTGTCCCTCCTGCAAATTGATTTCTGCGCCCTCTGTTGGCTGACCGATGAACTTCCAAATCAAATTTTTTTCTTTCTCACTGGGAACCTCGAAATTCATGGTTTTCTTTTTATTCTTGCATATGCAAATTTTCTCCCAAATTGTGAGTTCCTTACATTTTTTCTAACTGTTTAAGTAATTTTGCTTTAGTTTCAATTCTGTGTTTTTCTGACCATGCATGTGCAGCTATTGCAGATTTTTCTATTTCTCCATTTTGAACATTTCTAAGGTGTTCTTTCAATCTTGTATTTAAAATTAAACAAAAAGGAATTTAAATACAAGATTGAAAGAACACCTTAGAATTGTTAAAAATGGAGAAATGGAAAAATCTGCAATAGCTTCACATGCATGGTCAGAAAAACACAGAATTGAAACTAAGGCAAAATTACTTAACAGTTAGAAAAATCTAAGGAACTCACAATTTGGGAGAAAATTTACATCTGCAATAATAAAAAGAAAACCATGAATTTCAAGGTTCGTGGTGAGAAAGAAAAAAAAATTCATTTGGAATTTCATTGGTCAGCCGACAGAGGGCGCAGAAATCAATGTGCAGGAGTGACAACTGCAAGACGGCTATTGTGTGGCATCGAGAAAGTCGCTAAGTTAGCGACGAAACCTAGGTCTGCATAAAAATCAAGAAATATGAGGCGAGTCAAAATTCACAACTCAAATATAATTAAAACAAATCTCATAGGGCCGCATGCAAATACATTAGTCTCTACTCATATTACTTCCAATCACTGGTGAACTGACTCACCATGAGCAATTGCTGAGATCGAATTAACGGCCGACTTACCGGTCACGCATGAAAGTTGACGTTTTCGTAATATTGGCAACGAATTACCCAGAATTCTCAGCGATAAAACCACTTCCGTTATTTTCGTCTGCTATAGAGGAACGCATTTACGCTTGCATCCCACAAATAATACCGTATACAACGGCGTCTGTGTCGTGCAATATTACGCCGATTCTCCTGGTCTTCCAGTTGAATTCTTTGGTAGACTCTATCAAATTCCTCTTCTCCGCGTATACCGAAAACATGATCGAAGTCTTCAAGGTCCGACATCTTGGATAAAGCTGCAAAGGTTTCAAACTACATCGGTTCCCTTCGGGATTTTCACGATAAGTTTCTATCTTGAGCTATGATCTTAAGGTACCTCGTCAGGTAGCTTACAATTATTATCGCATGAATAGATTTCTGAGTAAGCAAAATGTATTTGGATAAAACTTTCTCAGCAGAGAACGTCTTTTACTGTCTAATGCGTTCAAACATTTGACCCATAGTGTTATTTCCTACATATATTCAATAAAGCATAACTAAATTAGCTTGGTTAAGAAGCTCTGCTGGGGAGCACCCGTGTCCTCACATGGGATGTATGGGGTATATACATACATACACTGTAATCAAACTGACTCTTGTTTACAGAAAATAATGACTTTAGTTTACTTGTACCTCCCACAAATTTATAAAAATGGATAGAAATGTTTTAAAAATGAGCTCCTCGATTATCCTTATATGAATTCTGCTTTAGAGCCTCTTGATCTTTTTTTTTAAACTTACCACAAGATAAAAGTAGTCACCAGGTGGCACAAATTCAGGTACTTGAAATAGTGCAGGATTGCCAGGTACAGGGAGTAGCAAGTACTGCTGAAATTCATCTCCGTTGAAGTCCACTAATTTGAGAGTTGTAAGATTATGCACAATATTTGGGTGAGTTGGTTGAACCAGAATTGAATTCCTCTCACCTGCAAACAAAAATATACACTAAAACATTATCTTATCAATTACATTTCTTGGGAATTTTAAAACTTATATTCTAAGCAATCTATCTCTATTGATATTTTTAGGAAATAACACTATGAGGTTTTATTTAACAAATAAATAAGTTGAGGCTCATGTCATCCTACCTCATATTGGTTTTTTTTTGTAGGACATGTTTCAGAGCATCTTTGCACTATCTTCAGCTTATACAAACTCTATTTTATTTAACTCTACTTTATTTAACAATCAATAAATTTTGACACAATAAGTTTAAAAAAAAAATTACAACAAATTCAAATCAAATTGGCACCAAAATATGATTTTAGCCTTAGTAAACTAATGAAAATGAACAAAAATGAAGAACATAACATAACTAACTATTGTAATCAAAGAGAAAAATTTTTAATTATATTATTTTTAGTCTGATCATCTTACCTCAATATTAATGTTGATTTGTTCTTGAACATGTTTCAAAACAATTCTGTTTTATCGTCAGCTTGTCCAGAATTGTTTTGAAACATGTTCAAGAACAAATCAACATTAATATTGAGGTAAGATGATCAGACTAAAAATAATATAATTAAAATAACCTCAAAATATCACTTCCTAAATTTAAATATTATTAGAAAAAATTTTGCCTGAACCTTCCAGCTTACCGTACTGATGCTCTGATCATTGAGCTAATTCAGGCCACATTCCCATCCAAGCATAAATCCTCCCTTCTACCTTACTCTCTTGGTCATACATTCAGTGCAATGAATCATCATTCACAAATACATAATGAATGGCTTCTACCTTAAGAAGACATGAAGGGACTCCACACAGCTATAGCATTATTTATTAAATTAATGTTAAGAAGCTAAAGCTATTACTATGATTGAAATAAGTAAATTAATGTACATAACTAAACTATTGTAATCAATGGTAAAGAGAAAAATATTTGTTTTTATTATTAATTTAACACATCTCATTGAAGGATAAATTAAATTTGAAGAGAAAAATTTTAAAAAGTAATGTTTAAATTTCCAATAAAGTCTTCTTAATCAAGAAGCCACCATTTGCAAAGATTAAGCTACAACTTCAAGCATTTGGTGCACGGGAATTACAATGTATATAAGAGAAAGATTTGTGTCTAGATTGGACCTTGCCTCAGTAGCTCAGTTGGTAAGAGCATTGGTACAGTAAACCAAAGGTCCCAGGTTCAGGTCCCAGTCTGGGCAAAAATTTTTCTCTTCAAATTTAAGAAAAATGTTTGCCTGAACCGGGAATTGAACCCCGAACCTTCAGCTTTCCGTGCTGACACTCTGGCCACTGAGTTAATTCAGACTAGCTTTAGCTTCTTAACATTAATTTAACAAATGAAGAAATTAATGAAGATAAAAAATCAGGAATTTATCAAATAAAATGTGGGGATTACGAAAAATCTACATAGGAAAAAACAAAAAGAAACTTTAACATCAGAATGAAAAACACATTAGAAATGTAAAAAATTATTATTAAAATTTGTGTAAATTATATAACAACAATTAGACCATAAATTTAATTTGCTGAAGAATTTGGTTTGTTTACACAGTTTCTGCATGACATTTTAGGTATTCAAACTACTTTAACTAATTTTTGTTATTCTGTTAAAAATTAAAGTATGAAATTATGAAATATTTACTTAAATGGTCTGTCTCCTCAACTTTATTAGTTATTTATCTGTAGCACTTTCGGGACTTTCACTTCAGTGAAACACCAGTTTTGAATTCTGCTGATGATAGGACTAGTCCCAAAAGCACTACAGATAAATAACTAATAAAGTTGAGGAGAGGGGCCATTTAGGTAAATATTTCATAATTTTATACTTTAATTTTGAATAATATCTCAACGGAACATATCATGAATCTTATAAAAGTTGACTACTTCTGTTAGTTTTAGTACTCCCATTGAATTTCTAATGAGTTTAATTCTAATGTTGTCCTTTTTTTGTCTTATTTTACTTTGAATAATAATAATTTGTATGTTATACCTTTGAGTGGTCTGTGGTATGTCTCCTCCATTTTGTTGGTTGGAATAGCAGAAAATCCAAAGATAAAATCAATGTTGCTGCGACCAGTTGACCTGACCGAATGTTCTGAATCACTGCCTACATTTACTGTCCACCTTCCTGGTTCTGGATCTATGATATTAACAGCCATGATGTTGGGTAGATTAAGAACAGTGGTGAGTTGGGGTGGTCCAAATACTGCTTTTCCACTTGGGTCCAATATGTCAATCTGAGGATTCTGACCAGACACTGACACAGTGATTTCATGCAGAGTTTCATCTACAGACACGTTAAGTTTATCTCTTGAAGGTCCAGGTTTATCCA
This sequence comes from Diploptera punctata, assembly GCA_030220185.1. NCBI lineage: Eukaryota > Metazoa > Arthropoda > Insecta > Blattodea > Blaberidae > Diploptera > Diploptera punctata. Next base: position 3,808,023 of record JASPKZ010009790.1, read on the forward strand.
CTGATAGCAGATTCACTTTACGTGAGTCCAAAGATGTCCTTACAAACTGCAGCACCTGGAAATGTACAAATGTAAGACATATATTAATTAAATCCGAGGCTTGTTGTGAGAATTGAAAGCAACTCTAGAGTACTTTGCTAGTCCAGAGAGATACCAGAGTACGGTTATACAAAATCTTAGCAAGACCCACACTTAGCTATGGCAGTGATGCATGGACTTTGAGGAAAGGAGAAGAGAGCAGGATAACTTCTAGCGAAATGAGATTCATGAGATATACAGCAAGTTATACCAAATGGGATCACAAACGCAATGATGATATCTTGAAGGAACTATGTTTAGAATTAGTCATTGAATACATGCACATATACTAGAACAACTGAGTGAATCATTTGCGATGAATGAGTTCAGATAGAATTCCCAAGGCCATGCTTCGTTATTGTCCAACAGGGAAGAGATCTCTGGGCCGTCCAAGGAAACGCTGGATACAAAATTCATAGGTGAGATCATAACAAGCCTATAGGCCTAAGACTTGGTTGGATGAAAAAGAAGAAGATTAATTAAATCTTAATGCATTGTGTACCAGTTTTAAATGTTCTGTTTAAATCCCAGTTCCTGAATGTTTTTAAATCTAAACTACAAAAATGCATGAGAACTTTAAAAAATCATATATTCACTTACCATTGATAGATTTAGTCGGATGCAGAGGACTAGTTGTTATGCTCCTTGCCTCTAGTTCTGAGGGTTGTGGGTTCAAACCTGGCCAGGGTCAATGGATTTTTTTAGGACAGAAAATCTAAGGAGCAAGTCCTCCGGGAGGGACTTTAGCCATGAGACCTGATTCTGAAGATTTTCCGGCTCGTAAAAGATCCATAAGCCTGAATAAAGAGACTTCTAAACAAATTTACTGACCTTTATTATCATAGTAATACCTTAGTGGTCTGTTAGATGTATCATTGGGTTGGTGTGTTGACTGCATGCCATCCATGACATCTACAAGCAAATAAGGTAACTAAAAAATTAAAACTTAGTCTAATAACTTCATACAAAAGAGAGGCTATGGCTCAACAATGGGCTAAGCCATTATAGCCATTATAGATAGAGATAGATAGATTGATTGAATGATGGAATGTTATCAAATTTGCAGGGAAGATGCTAGAGAAATCCTAGTAAGACTTTACCATGCCATAAAAATCTGCAGTTCTCTACATCTACAGTGACCTTAGTCTCTTCTTTGTTAAGAGTTACTAGAACAAGATAATTTAGTTACGCTTATTTCCCAAAGATGTTATGAATGGTATGTAGTCAACATACCAACCCAATGAGACATCTAGCCGGCAACTAAGGTATTACTAGGATGATGAAGGTCAGTAAATTTGTTTAGAGGTCTCTTTATTCAGGCTTAAGGTTCTTTTATGAGTCTGAAAATCTTCAAACTCGGGACCCATGGCTTAAAGTCCCTCTCTGAAGACTTGCTCCTTGGATTTTTCCAACCTAAACAAATATATCTACTCTGGCTGGGTTTGAAGCCACAACCCTTGAGACCAGAGGCAAGGAACTAACCATTAGCCCACTGTGGTCGACACATGTAAAGTCATATGGCATTATTATTTTTTTTATTGGTACTATGATTTGGTGAATATGATTGAATAAGCACTGCCAATGAAATTCCAACCAGGATTTGCTTTGATGACTGAGAAAAACCAGGGAAAACTTCAGTCAAGTGGGTTGTCAGTGGTGTTTGAACCCAGAACCTCCTGAATATGGGTATCAAATCGTACCACTTAACCTACTGTCTCAATAAACACGATTTAAGCAATAATATAATTAAATTATAAATAACATGAAGGTACCTTCTCAACATCAGTTTTATTGAGGCTATAAATCTGTCCAGAACTAGTGGCTGCAATCTTCTCAAACACTTGATATTCAACCCGCTTCTTGTCTCCACAGTCACCAGTCATCACAAACACAATCTGTAACATTTTATTTTCTCCAGAATATTAAAATAATGATAATTATATTGTCTATATATCTTTGACTGAGTAACACTAAGAAATTGGGTCTGGAAGAAAACCCAATAAAACTAAATATATGTTTACATATGGAAATACAATAATAAAGGAAATGAACAATTAATTGACAATTGAGGGAAATTTTGAAGAAATTACTAAATTAGCATTAATTACAAACAGGAATGAGGTGCAGAAAGAAATTATACAAAGGCTCAATTCTGGAAATACATCCTATTATGCATTACAAGGACTCTTGTCATCCAACTTCTCTCAAAAAAGTTAAACTGAAAATATATAAAACTATTATTCTCCCAGTTATAGTATATGGATGCAAAACATGGACTCTTACTTTAAGGGAGGAGATAAGATTAGAAGTATTTGAGAATAAAGTTCGTAGGAGATTTTTTTGGACCAAAGAGAGATTAACAAACATGTGTACAAAAAAGACTACTAACAATGAGCTACATGATCTTTATGTGAAACCAGATATATTAACAATCAAGTATTGCACCCACTGCAATGGGGAGGAAATGTGGCAAGAATTGAGAATAAAAGATGGGTATGGAAACTCCTTGTAGTAAAACTAAAGGGAAATCACCCAGTAGGTATTTATTATTGATTTCGTACATCTCAATGATGGATAAATCATATTTGAAGAGAAAAATTATACGCTCAGACCGGGACTTGAACCCGGGACCCTTGGTTCTCTAGACCAAGTGCTCTACCAACTGAGCTACCTGAGCAAGTACCGATCTAAACGCAAATCTTTCTCTACCAGTAGGTAGATGAATGAGGTGGGAGAATAACATTAACCATGATTTGAGGGAGGTAAATTTTACAGGAATGATTGGAAAACTTTAGATCAGGATATAGATGTATGGACAGCTTGTGTTTGTGCAGCCATGTACCTACAGGATTGATAGTGCCAGTGAGTTAGTTATTTATACCTCTTTGACTAGGATTTGAAGCAGTTATAATTTTTTTTTCATGAAGTATGAGTTGTTATTTAACTTTTACTGGAATTAATCACTATGAGTTTTAATTTATGATAAAATCAAATATGTTTCCTACCTCTCCTCATATAAATCTTCTAAGTAGATCATGATTTCGAGACCATAATGGTCTCATCTTCAGTACAATCTTGGTGACTGATGTTATGTCGATCGGAAGAAACATTTCTTCCCTCTGTTGGTGTACTGATGAACCTCTGGATCAGGCCAGGATTTGCGGGAATTTCGAAGTTCATACATTTTTCTTTGTTTTTCTGAATGTGGATTTTTTTCCCAAACCGTGAGTTCCTTTTGTTTATCTATTTGTTTAATTAGACTGGATTTTGATTCAATTAAATGTTTTTCGGACTTTTCCACTTCTCCATTTTTGACATTTCTAAGATGTTCTTTTACGCTTGGTTTCAAATTTCTTTTTGTTTTTCTAATATAAATTTTGTCACAATCCCTGCATTTGATATGATAAATTCCTGATTTGTTTTGTTCTTCAATACTTTAATTTTTATTGGTTTTAATTATCCTATTAAGGCTATATTCGTTCTTCGGTGCCAATCTTTTTGAAAATTTTTTGAGACTTATGGTGTTTCAGTGGATGGTAAGTGAATTTCTTGAATTTTATTTTTTCTGTTTATTTTATAAGTGTGCTTTCATTAATTAATTTTTGTCTTTTAAATTTATTTATTTTCTTGTATACCATATTTCTTCATAACCATTATATATTGTAACATTAATAACGAATATTGGACAGCTCTGATTCAGTTAGCAATTTGTTACAGCATTATAGGTTGAGGTGGAACTTCAAAAACAAATCTATTACCTTACATTTGAAGAGAAAAATTATACACTCAGACTGGGGTTTGAACCCAGGACTTTTGGCTTTCTAGGCCAATGCTCTACCACTGAGCTACTTGAGAAACTCCAATCTAAATGAAATTTTTTTTCTTATACACTATTAATTCCCGATTGCCGAATACTTTGAGCATTTGCTCATGAGAAGTGTTAAATTAATAATAAAAACATCAAAATCTATTACCACTTATATTATTCCTGACCATGCAGACATAAGCTCTCCATAATCCCAATCCTGAGCTAATGTTTTTTAAAATCTAAGGACATATTACATCTAAGATCTTTTACTGTATTTAGTAGACTACGAATTTCTATTGTTGTATTTGTCATACTTATGTGTATGCATAAAGAAGTTTGATGACAGGCCTAGAAGACCCTTAGCTTACATGCCACATGTGCTATTTACATTGGTGGATAGTCATCCAGCAAGTGTAAAGAGTGGTGCTATAGCTGATTTTCTCAACCAGGAACTGCTACTTATTGTAGCTAGCCAAATTCCTCATGATGCAAGGAGAGGGCACTGGTCCCATACTGGTCAAAATTCCACGAGAAAATTTCTTCCCACATCGGGACTCAAACCGGCACATGTCCCATAGCTCTGTGCCAAAGCATGATGCTTTAGATCACTCAGCTACAGCACAGGACCATCTATATGCATAATATTTTTTTTAAACTTTGGTTAGATGTCAGAATAAGAAGAGAATTTCGAAGTTAGAGGTCCATTATGTTGATATACCTGACTTTGTTTCCTCTGAATCAGACTAAGAACATCATTTAATAAGTGGAAATCCTTGGCGCTGGCATCAGTGAATACATAGATGAAGGAATTTGGTAAACTTGATTCCAGTGCTAGTAGTATTGCTTTTAATGCCATCTCTGGACAGTCTCCTCCACCGTGCACACTCACGCTTTGCAGACTTACACGGAATGCATTTTGATCTGTTGTGACGGTTACTGGTCCAACCTCTGTAATAAAAACAATTGTTCTAGCATTTATTTCCTCTTAACTCATCATTTTATTCATGTTTCTGCTACTTTTAATTTAATTTAAATGATATATTTTATTTTTACAATAAAATTATTTACAATAAAATCTTGTAGTGAGATCACATATTTAGGAATTAAAATAAATAAAAATGGGAGTTATGAAGAGGAAATAAGAAATAGAAATAATAAAGGAACATTTGCAATAGTTATTTATGTGAGATAAAAATATAAGTAATAAAAATAAAATGAATATATATCATACAATTGTTAAAAACATCATTACTTATGGAGCAGAACTTTGGCCATTAACAGCAAAAACAAATAAGTATCTTTTGACAACGTGAACCGAAAGTGCGATTTTCGGTTCGCTACTGCAGTGCCGTTATCCTCCCTGAACAGTAAGATTCGTGAACTATGCCAATATCCTTTCTCTATGCATCTACCCCCACTCTCCTTTTTGCCTCTCCTGTTGCGCTGTTTGTGCTGCGCATCTCCCCTTCTACCTCGGAACGCTCAAATATGCAATGCACATCAAGAACATTATCATTCGATCGGAACTTTGAGTTGAGACAACGTCGTCTGGAGCCGCGAGTGGCGTGGTTTAAGTTTTGGTCCTGAGGACCGGGGAAAGACTACCCTGGCTTGGACCGTGGTATGAATGTTGTGTGAGGTATGATATAGTTTTGTGATGTTAAGGATTATTATTTATTTTCTTTTTGTTGAAGAATGATCAAGTATTTACATTTGTTATATTTTTCATCCACTTCAGACGTCTTGTTTATATTAAACATCATTTTTATATATATCTTGGTTAATGTTCAAGTTATTTATGTGCATGCTGCTGTTTGATATATTCCCGTACTGAAACTTACTTATTTAGGAGATCATTCTAGCTTCCTTTATTCTCCGTCTAGCTTTCATGATTAATAACAATAATGATATATTCAGTTTAAATCAGAATCATAAACTACTAGTGTTTTGAGATCTATTGTTGATTCATGTTTAAGTGTTTAGGAAAGAAAGATGAATCAATCTTTGCCTCCTATGGGCCCGGGCAAAGGTTTTTGATTAATAACCTCGGATGTTATGAACTCTACGCTAGTATATACAACGGAAACAAAAGACGATCCAAAAGAAAACTGCACAAATGATAGCAGTCAGAGTGGTTATATATTATATATCACACCGTACAAACGGAAATGGATTTTATACGAAGGGCAGCAAGAATTTCAAGAAGAGAAAAAATTAGGAATTCAGTTATAAGAGAGAAAATGAAGATTGAAGACACTATTTTAGATTATATTAAAACTCAGCAATTAAGATGGTACGGACATGTCCAGCGAATGGAAGAGGATCAACTACCAAAATCTGTTTTGGAATGGAAACCTGAGGGAAGACAAGGCAGAGGAAGACCTAAAACCTCCTGGAGTCAGGGAATATGTTTATACATGAAGGAGAAACATCTACAATCAGGAGATTGGATGGACTGATAAAATTGGCTATTAGGAATCGGACAATGTCAAAGACTCAAAGACATTAATCAACCGATGATCTATCTATCTATCATATTTTATTTTTATGTTTTTATTTAACCCATTTGCTTCAGGTTTAAAAGCTCAATGCATTTCCCCAAAAACTGGATTTAAGTTAGCGTAAATTATATTGTCTATTTTCAAACATTCAAAACAAACAAAAGATAACGGTACTTGAGATTACAATAAGGTTGAAGATCAAAACACATTCCTCTACTATTCATAAATGTTAGCAAAAGATTACCTTACCAACGGATGTACAAAATATTGCAATAACAGCAGAGTTAAGTGAGTGTACCTCGTCTTCTGAGTTGAAGGCCATTTAACTGCCGGCAAGTCTACCTTGTCTTTTGAGGCGAATGGGTTAAATTAAGATGGGAAAAACCAGGACAAGTCCTGTGGGAGGGACTTCAGCTATGGGTCCTGAGTCTGAAAAATTTTGGGCTCGTAAAAAAGAACTTTCAAGCAGAGCCCTTGAGCAAAATTTAATCAGCCTTTCCCATTCAAGTAATATCTTAGTTGCCTACTAGATGTCTCTTTGAAGCAATGTACTAACCACATGTCATTCGCTGATATATTTTTTTAGTAATAAGTGGTAACTAAATCAGCTCGGTTAAGTAAATCCCAATAAAACACTTAATCATTATCAAGGATCAGAGCTCCAAAATGAATGGAGAACATTTTCTCATCACTGAAAATTGGACCCTCATTTCCAGAAGATGAAAAATCTCCCAAAATTGTAATGATAATAATGTTTTGTTGATTCTGGCAGAGTTAAGGCCATAAGGCCTTCTCTTCCACTCAACCAGCACAAATTGCAAGTACATATTTGACAATATACATTACATATACACTATACTAATTATAAAGATTTAAAAATATATTAATTGTTGCAATGGAAATTTCATGTACAAACAACATTTTATATGATGATGATGATGATAATAACAATAATAATACTTATAATAATAATAATAATAATAATTATTATTATTATTATTATTATTATAGTATAAATATGATAAATTATGCGAGAAACACCAATTAATATATGTATCTTACACTGGGTAATGATGAAGTCGAGGTTAGAGCAAATATAAATTTAGATTTCTTTTAAAAGATGCCAATGTCCGGCAGCTCCTCATTTCTTGTGGTTGGGAATGCCAGAAGACTTATGGAGTGAATCCTCATGTTGTCTTGCCATTGTAAACAGTGACAATAACAACAGAACCTCTACTAGGTCACTTGAACTCTAGTTCATAATCTAGGTGCAGAAGGGAAGAAACTTTACATTTCATTGTTATGTCAAATTTTGTGTGGAGTTCACCATTTTACACCATCCTGTCCCTTAAAAGAAGAGAGGAGTCTTAAAACTTTGGAAAGAGGGGGAATGAAATGTCTTATGAGAGACAGTTAGGTCCTTTATGGTGTCTAATGCCATGGAGTAGTAATAGTCTTAATAGTAGATTCATAAAAATATTAATTTAATTATTTTATTTCAGATATTTGTCATCACATGAGCAAGTATTTTGCTGAAATTTGAAGCTGTAATTAAAGAAATCTGTTGCAGCAATGTCTGTTATATGATTGGTGAGTCAGTTACTATTTTCTTTATTGTATTTTGAAACTGAAAGTATGTTTGAGATTATTAAGATTTAAAAGCATATAAATGAATATTTCCACTGAACGTTTTAAACAGTGGCAGATATTCAGTTGAAGCTAGTGAAACACCATTTCACTTTTAGCAAATTCCAAACGAATGAACTTATTGAGGCTATTCTCATGAAAATATTTTTGATAAGTTATTACAGATCTTCACCGATCTTATCTAGTAGACACCGAAAATAATCATTACCAAAATTTATATATATATATATATAATAATAATAATAATAATAGCTTTATTTTACCTGGCAGAGTATATATATATACATACTCCGTGTCCCATTCAAACCTCCCAAATTTTAATTAATCACAACTCTCAAAGTATGCAGAATTATGAAATGAGGTTGGTATTAAAATAAAGAGAAACTGAAAGAATTTTTGTTTTCATTGTTGCAGTTAATTCATCTGTTGCATGTTGGACAATAATGACATAAAACAAAATGGCCACCACGTTCGCCAGACATCACTCCACTGGACTTCTTCCTCTGGGGGTATGTAAAAGACCGTGTGTTTGTGACTCCAGTACAAGATCTTCATGATTTACAAACCCGTATTCTTGACACAATTGCAACAGTATCAATGGACATGTTGGACTGAACTTGGCATAAAATCGAATACAGACTTGATATTGTTCGTGCTACTAATGGTGCACATATAGAGGTGTTTTAGTGTGTGGCAATGAAAATTCTTTGAGTTTCTGTTTCGTTTAATACTGGCCTCATTTCATAATTCTGCATATTTTGTTAGTTATGATTAAATAAAACGTGGGAAGTTTGAATGGACACTCTATATATCTTTATATATAAAATTCCAGCTTGTGTGTGTTCGTGCTTGCAAAACTCAAAAAGTAGTTGGTCAATTGACTTGAAATTTTGACACAATGTTGTATTCAAATACGCACATGTTTTTATAGTAAAATTAAATTTTGATACAATGTTGCATTCAAATACACATGTGTTTGAGTTTAAATAACTTCAATTTACAATATGCCTTACGTTTGCTTTGATTATCAATAGTGTGCAAGGGCAATCTTTGCAAGTGTATGGTTTGAATTTAGAAAAGGATTGCTTCTCTCATGAGAAATTATATGTCACATACTTGGGAGTTGGTAAATCATCTGATCTTTATGTTTATGCAGAAAATGGATAAACAAAAAAATGTAGTCAATCCACTATGTTTACAATAAAAAAAAATTCTGTGGAAAAATAAAAAATTGGTTTTCTTAGTTTCATTTCAATCCACATAACCACAGCAATGCAAGGCAGGGTATTTAATTGAATGTTGTGTTTTTTCGGTGATTCTATGCTTGCCAGAATACTTTTATTTACTTCCCCATTCCTTTCATTTCAGATTGAGCTACAGCGAAGTGTGGCTGGGTTTAGCTAATGTCTGTTAATGCTTTAGCAGCTGCAATTTTTGTTACTCTGGAACCAAACTTGATATTTAACAATTAATTGAGGCGTTGACATGGGAAAAGTAGTATGTCATAAAATGCAAATTTTACAGGGGAAGCAAAAAAAAACAATTTTGATACTTTTAAATTTAAATATGTATCTTGTAAACCTAATATGGATATGTTGTAATTATTTTGCAGATAAAATGTCTTGTTTAGTAGTGTCAAAATTATAGTAAAATTAATGTAGAGAAATTTGTTTTTTGCTTCTCCTGTAAAATTTGCTTTTTATGACTTACTACCTTTCCCATGTCAACACCTCAATTAAAAATATAAGATTGAGCAAAATTGGACCATTAGGTGTAGGAGTTTACTTGAAATGAAAATTTAAAAATTGCTCTAGCAGTTCTGTGGGATGGACATCTTTTAAAATAGTATTTTTAATTATTGATTTGTCGTATTTTGTTCACCTTTTTCTTGTGCATTCATAATCCTGCATACTGCCTGCCATTAGCTTGAATTGCAGGACTTGGAGTGGGTGTAATGAGGCATGTGGAGGGTAAAACGAATATATAGTTTTCTACTTAAAGAGCCGCATGCAAATACATTAGTCTCTACTCAAATTACTTCCAATCACTAGTGAGCTGACTCACCGTGAGCAAGTGCAAAGATCGAATTAGCTACCCACTAACTGGTCATGCATGAAAGTCGTTGTTTTTGTAATATTGGCAAGAAATTACCCAGAATTCTCAGCAATAAAACAACTTCCGTTATTTTAATCTGCTAGAGGCATGCATTTATGCTTGGGTCCCGCAAATAATACCGTATACAACGACGTCTGCGTCGCACAATATTACGCCGATTCTCCTGTTCTTCCAGTTGAATTCTTTGGTAGACTCTATCAAATTCCTCTTCTCCGCGTATACCGAAAACAAGATCGAAGTCTTCAAGGTCCGACATCTTGGATAAAGCAGCAAGGTTTCAAAGTACATCGGTTACCATCAGTTCCTATCAGGATTCTCAAGATTTGTTTCTCTCCTAAGTCACCTCGCCAAGTAGCTTAGGAATTTCAACAATTATTATTGCATGAACAGATTTTTGAGTACGCAAAAACGTATTTGGATACAACTTTCTCAGGAGAGAAAGACTTTTACGGTCTAATGCGTTCAAAGATTCGAGCCTAGGCTGTACATTGGTTACCATGACAACAAAAAAGAAACCAGGATTAATCAAAGTCCTGTGAAGCTAATAAGCAGCTCACTAAATCAGGGCAATCTGTAGTATCAACCATGGTTTCAATCCCCCTTCTAAACTTCTTGACCTAATTTGTTGATATTTTTAAAGAAAGTGTGGTACCGTAAAGTTCAAGCCACAGAGGTTGTAACATCTTATAATATTATTTTCTCAGTCTCTACTTCTGTATTATGATTTGTTAATGTTTAATAGATAGATCATTGGTTGATTAATGTCTTTGACATCGTCCGATTCCTAATAGCCAATTTTGTCGGTCGATCCAATCTCCTGGTTGTAGATGTTTCTCCTTCGATATTCCCTGACTCCAGGAGGTTTTAGGGCTTCCTCTGCCTCGTCTTCACTCAGGTTTACATTCCAAAACACATTTTGGTAGCCGATCCTCTTCCATTCGCTGGACATGTCCATACCATCTTAATTGCTGAGTTTTAATATTTTCAATCTTCATTTTCTCCCTTATAACTGAGTTTACAATTTTTTCTCTTCTTGAAATTCTTGCTGCCCTTTGTATAAAATCCATTTCCGTTGTCAAAAGATACTTATTTGTTTTTGTTGTTAATGGCCAAAGTTCTGCTCCATAAGTAATGATGCTTTTAACAATTGTAATATTTAATATGTTTCAAAATTATTTATAATTAATCTTTTTAACTGCCGATATTCCTTTGGCTATTATATGATTTACTTCTTGCTTAGCTGAAACTAATCAAACTCCTTTAGATTTTGCTGAAGGTAGATTGGAATTGGTATATGAAACAATTGTGAGCAGAGTGAGTGTAATATCAGATTGCATGTTGTTATTAAATAAGTTTTACATTAAGTCTATTACTTACTTACTTACTTACTCACTGGCACTATCGAACCCGTAGGTTCATGGCCGCGCGGACATAAGCTCTCCATACATCCCTATCCTGAGCCAATACTTTCCAATCATTCCCTGTATATTCTACTTCCCTCAAATCATAGTTAATGTTGTTCTCCCACCTCATTCTTGGTCTACCAACTGGGCATTTTCCTTCTGGCTTTCCTACAAGAAGTTTCCATGCACGTCTTTCATTCCCCATACGTGCAACATGTCCTGCCCATCGCAGTCTATGAGACTTAATTGTTCTTATTATATCTGGCTTCCTATAAAGACCATGTAGTTCATTGTTATGTAGTCTTCTCCATTCACCTCTCTGTTCATCTCTCTTTGGTCCAACAATTTTCCTAAGAACTTTATTCTCAAATACTCGTAATCTCCTTTCCTCCCTTAAAGTAAGAGTCCATGTTTCGCACCCATATAATATAACTGGTAGAATAATAGTTTTATATATTTTCATAAGTAATGCCACGAGTGATTTCCAAATTATCGATAAATTCACGACTCACGAAGTGAGGAGTGAATTTATCTAGAGAATTTGGAAATCAAGAGTGGCATTTGTTAGGACTATTTAACGAATAAAATTAAGCTGTTTACTCACAAATCATTATTTAACTATAGTTATTTTAAAATATTTATATATTTAATGTAAACGGCGATGTTTGAAAACAAATGAGAAACGATAGGTACGCTTCTACTGCTTCTTTTGTTTATCACTGCAACCAGATCATACTATTTATTGCCAAAGGAACGCAATATTGTAAGGAGGAGCTTTCTTTAATATGGTAATTATAACACTGATAAATATTTGGTGAAACACGACTCTGATTGGTTGTAAAACAGAAATCATTGAAACGTGATTGGTCATTGACTCCCATTTGGGGCATGAGTTAAATAGTCAGTTTAACGTTTTTTGAAAGGAGTTGGGACATCAAGAGTCTCTGCAATGCATAATAGCACGCATTTCCAGAATTGAGCCTATGTTTAATTTCTTTGTGCATCTCATTCCTATTTGTGATTATTGTTCCTAGGTATTTGAATTCAGCCACTTCCTCAAAATTTCCCTCATTTGTCATTTTGAACGACCCTTTCAATTATATAATGTATTTCTACGTGCGACCATATATTTAGTTTTATTGATATTTTCTTCCAGTCCTAATTCCTTAGTGTTACTCAATAGTGTGTGCGTGTTATCCCTTAGTACCTCCTAGCTATCGGCCAGTAGTACTACATCATCAGCATAAACTAACAGCTTATCAATACCATTGAGTTGTAAGCCTTCCTCATTCTCTAAAGATTTAATGGCATGCTCTAGTACAAAATTAAATAGTAGAGGAGATAGTGCATCTCCTTGCTTCAACCCATTCTGGATTTCAAAAGTGTCTGAAAACTGTTTGCCTACACGCACCCTACTCTTTGAGCCATTTAGACACATTTGTATAAGTCTAACTAACTTTTTTAGGAATTTTAGGAATAAATTCCGAACTCCATTCAGGATACTATAATCCCTTCTTCTCCCTCTTAATTGAATCATATGCTTTTTTGAAGTCTACATATAGTTGATGTACAGTACCATTATATTCCCATTTCTTTTCTAAAATCTGTCTTATACATTAAGTCCATTAATTAATATAATTAAAAGAGAGATGAACAGACAGGGAAATGGGGAAAACTCCTTAACAGGTGAGCTACATTATCATTTTTATTCAGGCTTGCAGTTCTTTTATGAACCAGAAAATCTTCAGACTCTGGACCCACAACTTAAGAGTCCCTCCTGGAGGATTTGTTCCCTGGATTTTTCTATCCTAAAAATCCATCGACCCCAGCCACGTTTGAACCCATGACCCTCGGGACTAGAGGCAAGGAACATAACCACTAGACTGTCCAACTTCAGTTGTATTAACTGACAAATATACTGTACTATTAATGATTAATTTTTCATTATATATCTATTTTTTTACAAATCTCTTTTTCTTGGTATCTTTGGGGGACCACATCATAATATGGTTCTCTGATGTGAGACAGTATTATAATGACCATGATTTGGCACAGACCTTCATTGTTACTAATGGAACTATTAACAGATGACTCTATTTTCACTCTCTCTTTCATCTCTAATCCCAGTTCTAAATTATTTTGTTTGCTTTGATGTGTGCTTGTTCTATTGATAAATACATTTAATTATGTTATATTAATATATGAAACAACTGTTAATGCAATTTAAAACAAGAAGGTTGATAATAAGGGAAGGTTGCCCATATTGTATCACTTTCAGTTTTATTGTTTATTTTTAATATTTACTTTAAATTTTCCCTATATGATTTTCAGTTCATCATCAATTTATAATGTTTCACAGCTGATAATATTTTAGCAAATTCCGAATGAATGAAGCTATTGAGATTGTTCTCATGAAAAGATTTTTGAAAGTTTTTTATATACGTTCATTGATCCTACCATTGATCCACTGAAAATATCCAGGATAAAAATATTGGGGTGATTAATATTTTTTTACTTTTTGCATTCCATTCCATTCTGCACAATTTTTTTTTCTTCTGTTATAAGAAGTAATTTAAAGTTTATTTTGTTGAAATTTAAAATGAGGAACCCATGCCACATTGAGCTGAAACAAGTATATCATGTTGTTATGTATTTATACATATATACACCGTGTTCCAAAATGATGGGCAGGGTTTCAAAGTTGTTTAATTTCCCTTACATGATACATGTAAGAGCAAAACTTACATGGAATTAAAAAGAAAATCTTCGAGTTTTCATAACATACTTTATAAGTGTTCGATGTGAGCACCTTTCATTACTTGGCACAAATCTAGCCGATAGTCAAATTCCTCCCAAACCTTGGTCAGCATATTTGGTGTAATGGATTCAACAGCAGCAACATCCTTCTTCTCAAGTCAGGAAGGTCGATGGGAAGTGGTGGTACGTACACATGGTCCTTCACATACCCCCACAGGAAGAAATCACAAGGTGTGAGGTTGGGAGATCGTTGAGGCCATTGGGAATAAACCATGTCATCTGGACTGGCGCGTCCTATCCATCGTCGGGAAACATTATCATTCAACCACTGTTCACATCATTAAGAAAATTAGGTGTCTGTCTTTACAATCGATGGATACTCTTATCTGTCAGAGGATCAATTCCAAATTGCCGTCGGAAAGCTTGCTACACTGCAACAATGGAACCAGATCTCGCAAATTGCAACACACAGAATGACTTCTGTACTGGAGTCACATTTTCACAAATTTAATGCTGTGACATAATGACAAGAAACAAATTACTGCATACTGGATGTGAAACTTTTATAGCTTTTCTTTCATTATAGCAAATAATCATGCATCCAATTTTGTTTGTAAAGCTATACCAACTACTTAAAACACCGTCCATCATTTTGGAACACGGTGTATATATATATATATATATATATATATATATATATATTGAAAAGAAAATATCAATAAAAAGTGTTAATGATTTATGATGTCAACAATTAATTTCATTAAAACAGCTGTATTTAAAGAATTTTTATTTATTTCTCTTGTTTATGACAATAGACAAATCAATTAAAATTACTCTTGCTGTAAGTAATTTTTTTTAATATTTACAAATTTACGTTCAGTGCAGTATGGTTAATGTTAATTTATTGTAATGAAATTTAATACATAATCAAATACATTGGGCCAAAAGAAAAAAAAAATTAGAGGGCGTGCATTGAAATCAGACAAAATTTTAATTCCACCCCTCTAAATAATTACCCCCTAATATATGTTTGTTAACACCTTAGTGGTCACTGTTTATTTATTTTTTTAACCAAACTCAGCATGCAGCAAAAATTAAGAAAAGGAAGTTCTAGTTTGTTAACCAGTGAAGTTAGGAAGGGAATTAACCAGAAGCAAAAAAAAAAAATTAAAAAATCACTCTAGCATCTGCAATTTTTCATGTCAAAACTCAGTATACAACATTGGAATAAAAGGAGAAAGGCATGCTTTAAAGATAACCAAAATCTTATCTTTAGAAGTAAAGGTTTATCTGAAACCTAAAATTTAAAAATCACTAACAGCCACCATCCTTTTTTTCTACACTACATACAATTTAACAGACAAAAAAAAATTATATTCTATAAATAAGCAAAATGGGACCATAAAATCGACTTGCAGAAATTTGCTTAGTTTAGGGAATTCCTGCATTATAGACTTTTTTATTTATTTATGATGTTTTATAAGCATACTTTTACCTTTTAACATACATTTTTCACAATCTGAAAATTGCCAGTACGATTTAGGAAGCTGCACAATTACTATTATTCCCTATTAAGGAAAAATATATAAAACCTATGATGATGCATACAATGTACCTGCAAATTTGAACCTCAAACTGTTTCATGTAAGCTATTTGATTGTCATGTACTTTTTTTCTAGTATGGTAAGACTTGATATGAGTTATTTCTATTTTCTATAGATACAGTAAAACTTGTTTAATCCGGAACGTGAATAATGCGGAAATCTGTCCAACTTGAACAAATTTATTGGTCCCGGCGAAATAATAGTAATTTTACGTGTATTTATTTTGCATAAAACGGTATCTGTAAAACGCGGAAACGGAAGGATATTTCTACACAATTCATGAAAAAAATATAAAGCGGAAAGTGTTTATTTAACCATCAGCAGTTCTTTTTTTTTACCGAAGGCAGGTGCCAAGACGGCTTTTATAAATAGTGATTCTAACCAAATGGACAAATAAATATCAAAACAAAACAAACCTAATTGTCACTGACCTTAAAGTTCATTGTTAAAAGCTGTTTTCGTATTTCACATTCCGATATGTACTTTGCCTCCATCGCCACGAACTGTATATTATTGTTTCAACATGTTCGTTGCAATAATTATGATTGAATAACACGTGTCTCTTGTGCTTTGTTCCCAGTTTATAATGTCGAGTAAAAGGAAAGAAAAATAAGCACCGAAGAAAAAAAAAAATGTTGCCGCTTAAAGTAAAATATAAATGCTTGACCGTTTATGTATGTTGGCGAGTCGTTTGCGTCTATATCACGCAACTTCAATGTTAATGAATCAAGAAATCCGAAGACAAAATAAGAAATTATTTCGTAGAATTCACAGCTGAATATCAATCTTAATTGAAATATCTTTTAAAAGCGGCAAAAGAGGAAAAAAATACAAAGTTCTTTAAGTCCTTGTCTAAACCTGACAGTAATAATTAATAGAAATTGTTCAAAATCTCTCATTAATTTATATTATTTTGATAATTTTTATTTAATTCTGTAACCTTGGAATGTAGCCCCTCTATACCCATACAAATTACCATTCCATATTCGCGGCATATTTGCGGAACATATCCCCCGCGAATAAGGAGCTTTTACTGTATAGATTCTACCTGTATAGATTCGGCCTCATTGCACACTCGTTATGCGAAACACAGATACCTGTCTTGTAAATAACAATTGCGCTGTAAAATCTTATATTAGTTAAGTTCTGAGACCGATCTTTCACAGGTAGCGTTCTGAATTTACGGAATGAAGATGGCTGAAACATATGTATTATTCTCATTAAGCGAAAAAGTGAAAGTGATTGAAGATAAATCTCCAAACATTTCCGGACTGAAAGTCAAGTTCTACTCTTGTTAAATACCTAAGGGAATAACAATTCAAGGAATCTTCAGGTTGGCTGGACAGTTTTAAAAGACGACACAATGTAGTGTGAAATGAAATTTGCGGGGAATCAAAGGATGTGGATGAAAGTGTAGTTCGTGAGCGAAAACCGAAACTGCATACCTGAATTTCAGGATACGCACCTAAGAGACATTTTTAAGGCTAACGAAATGGACTCTTTTTTTTTTTTTTTTTTTTACGTTACCGTCGGAATCGCTCATACATACTATACTTCACTTTTCAACGGCAGCGGAACTACAATTAATCCAAGATACATAAAATGACATATACAGTACTCTATAATGTAAGATAATTAATAAGTTTTAGTTTTTATAATGCGGAGTTTTGTCCAATGTGGTAAAAAAAATGATCCCATGCGATTCTGCTTTGAGCAAGTTTTACTGTATTAATTTTAGCTGCTCACACATATAGTAATGGAAGTTAGGCAAAACTCCTTTTTTAATTTGGGTGCTTATATAGAGGAATCTAATATAAATATTAATTATTTAAAACAATAAACGTTGTATCTGTAATGGCAGTCGTCCTCAACAAATTTAAAATTAAATTTGAAGAGAAATATTCTCGCGGAGACCGAGACTCGAACTCGGGACCTTTGGTTTTCCGTACTAAATACTCTACCAACTGAGCTACCCGGGGCGAGTTCCAATCTAGACGCAATCTTTTCTCTTATTTACGTTGTAATTCCTGCACACCAAATGTTTGAAGCCTTGGCTTCTACCTATGCAAATGGTGGCTTCTTATTTAAGAAGGCATTTTTGTGGGAATTTAAACACTACTTTTTAAAAGCCAGTAGGGCTTCTATTGATGTTTTCATTATTAATTTAACACTTCTCATTGAAGGATAAATTAAATTTGAAGAGAAATGTTTTGCCCAGACCGAGACTCAAACCCGCAAATTTGCATCTTGATTGGAACTCGCCCCGGTAGCTCAATTGGTAGAGCATTTAGTACGGAAAACCAAAGGTCCCGGGTTCGAGTCTCGGTCTGGGTGAACATTTTTCTCTTCAAATTAATAATGAAAACATCAAATTTAAAATTGTTTAAAGTAATCAGCTGGGCCTTTCGGTAATTGTTCTGTTAGATACTGATTGTGTTTTATGAGTGTGTTAAATAGTGGGTTGATCTGGCAGGGTGTGTTCTCATTTAGCATGTTATGATTTCTTGTTTCTTTCAATATTTCTATTTCCTCAGGGATGTTTATCTTCCACTTATATTCTCTGTGTATTATTGAAAATGTGTTGTCAATAGTGTTGAATAATATGATGCTTTAGGCATTCCTTGTTAAAATATGTTTGCAATAGTTATATGTAAAGTTAATTTTAGGTTAAAATTATTTTTGTACATTTTGGAACAATAGGCCCAGTTTTATTTATTTTTTTGTATTTTGATGGATGGAGTATTTCCTATTTGGAGGTTTAATGCCCCTTCTATCAATTTTTTGATTTGTTATTAATATTTACTATTATTTGAATATTAAT
Source organism: Diploptera punctata (assembly GCA_030220185.1). NCBI lineage: Eukaryota > Metazoa > Arthropoda > Insecta > Blattodea > Blaberidae > Diploptera > Diploptera punctata. The sequence continues at coordinate 3,826,757 of JASPKZ010009790.1, forward strand.
TTTTTTTTTTTTGCTCAGCCCCAGGTTGTCTTTCGACATTCCTGGTGTTCTCTCCTGGGATGGCGTACTTGTAACCCACTTCTGAGGTTAGGGAGCCTGGAAGGCGGGATTATGTTGCCCCGATGATATGAGGGTGATGATGATAGTGATGCGCCAACAGAGTCCCTAATCCTAAGCTTAAACTAAGATGAATATGAACGATGATGATTGCAATGGCCATATGATTTTGGGGACCATTTGGGCCTTAAAGTTTTCTTGACATTTGTCTTACTGGTGAGGAAAACCCCCGATAAAAACCTCACCCAGAAAAACTGTCCCGACCGGGGATCGAACTCGGGCCTGCTGCGTAACAAGGCAGCACGCTACCCCGAGACCACAGCGGTGGACAATAATAATTTTAAAATAGTGAATGTACATTCATTGCTGGATCTAAACTTAGTAGATATTTAGGACTCAAATTATACAATGAATTAACTAGATTCAATTCTGAGCTATGCAAAATAAATAGAGATAGATTAAATAAAACAATTATATTAATGTTTTAAAATCTGAAGGCGTCCAAATAAAACTAAACAGATTTAGACAGATTTGTGGAACTATAAAAGAACATTAAAACACATTGTACAAAAACAAAAATTATTAAAACTTTATAAAGTAATTGCATTGCCTTTGTTATTATACAGAAGCGAATAATGGTCCTTAACATCAGATCAGTTAAGACAAATTAAATCATCAGAAATGAGATTTTTTGAGATTATAAATTATTAGACCATGAAATGACCATAGATAATAGAGAAGAATTAAATACAGAATCAGTTATATCTATAGTTAAAAAATAATGAACAGACTGGAGAGATCACATCCAACTAATCCCAGATACGAGGATATCGAAAGCTGTTCTACACTATAATCCAGAGGGAAGAAGAATGTTAGGCTAACCATTGAAGAGATGGTGTGAACAACTACTTTGAGACGGAACAGGCCAGAAGGTCTAATCTTTGATGCCGGCGATGATGATGATGATGATGATGATGATGAATTAAATTAACTATTTATAGTAGATGTTAAAGTAAACAGATTAAGATGGGCAGGGCATATGCAGAGGATGACTAAAAATGAAATAGTTAGAAGAATTATAGATGGTAAACCAGAAGGAAAATGGAGAACTGGAAAACTGAATTTGAGATTGATGGATGGAGTACTACAGGATGTCAAATCTTTAAATGGTGGACAGTTGCCAGAGATAGAGAAACCTTGAGAAAAATTCTGAAGGAAGCCTTGACCCACTCAGGGTCGTTGTGCTAATGATGATGATTTAAATGTTTTAAAATGATAAATAAGTAGTAGCCTCTTTTGGTTTATGTTACAGTATTTCCTATTTCCTAGACTGGTAAAGTTTCAGACATGAAAATAACACTGATGATCTTTATATTTTTTTTCAATTTGATACTAATCTATCCTATATTTTGTTATTTTATTGTACTTCGTATTAATTAATTTGTTACGTGTCAGAGTGCATTTTCTATGTTGAAACTTGCTCTTAAGTTGGGTGGAAATCATAAAGGTATAAGTTACATTTAGATCATTAAGAGAAAAAAATAGTTTTTGCACAATAGTGCATTTTGTCGTACTTACAGCAATGGCGACCATGATTGAAAGTTCAACTTCCTACATTTTGGGGTTGCCAACCTAAATAACTATACTGTAACTAGCTGGCCCGGCGAACGTCGTATCGCCTTTAAATATTTTTACGTTAATTTTTCCGATGTTTTAATAGTTATCTGCTATTCGGGGCGCAAAAAAATCCAACAAATCAAAGATCATAAAAATCGGTCCAGCCGTTCTTGAGTTATAAATAGTGTAACTAATCCGACATTGTTTTATAACTATATATATGGAATGATAAGAAAAATAAATGCCTGGACGGGATTCGAACCCGGATCTCTGAGTCTGTACCTCAGCGTGATATCCATTACACTACCAGGCGAATCCAATTCAAAACACTTATTTTTCTTATATATGTATTATACTCTCCATTAGACTCAGAGATCCGGGTTCGAATCCCGTCCAGGCATTTATTTTTCTTATCATTCCATATTAAGCTTGCATTGCTCAATGTTAAACATTTAATTATAACATATATATATATATAAAGTCCCGGCCACGCGTTGCTGTGGCTAAGGTATACGTTAAATTATGTTGTAGTAAACTAAGTGAGATATACAAATCAGAAAGTTTTTGTTTTACACAATTTTTTTAGTTCTGGTACGTTAACTACACCCGGTATAAATATGGGTGGTGGTTTATGTATAAGTGGTTTTGTTGATTGAGATGAATTTATGTTGTCTGCATTCTCAGTATCATCCATAAGTGTATCATAAGGATTATATACATTTATTGATGGAATATTTTGAGGAGGCTTGTTGATTTCATTATACTTTCTTTTTTTTCTACGAACTTGTTGGCAATTTGGATTCTTATCATCATCAAGAAGTCTCTGTATAGTAATATCATCTTGTGATATATTATAGTCATCTTGTTTTTCATTTAATTGGGGCATGGAGATTGTTTCTGTAATATTAGGCATATTATTATAACTAACAGACTTACTTACAGTTCTGTTATTCCGTTCCTTAGGACCTTCATATGTTTTTAAATTGACATTCTTCTTAAATGTAAGATTTATGTCACATAGGACTATATCAATTTGCGGAAATTCACTTGATATCTTATCATTCATGGTCTCTAGAACTGATTCGCCATATTGTTCATTGTCCCTTCTCGATCCAGTTAAATTTAAATTAAGTTGCTGTCTTTCAGCCAGATTACTTAAAACTAATACTTACACACGAAATTAATATTATTATCAATATATTAAAAATAAAATAAACACAAACACACTTAAATTATGAAATAATCAATATTTGTAATTCAATTGAAATTCGCGGTTGCAACAAAAAGCACAGCCACCTGGTTAAATAATAAACCAATTACCTTACACCGTCATCTGTTAGAATCGTATGGAACTCACAGATAATTATAACTCTTTTTTAAATAATAAACAAATAAATTGCAATAAAAAATAATGCGACTATAAGTTTAGTTATAAACAACCGTAGGTCTCAAGTTGGATCAAACAGCACACAGTGTGCAAAATTTCATTAAAATCGGTTCAGTATTTTAGGATTCCATCGCGGACAAACAACATGACACGTAATTTTTTATATATTAAGATAAAAATAACTATACTATAATATTACATATTAAAAAACTCACGTGTGGGAAATAAAATCACTGTCCTCTGTGTATATTACATATAATGTATATACAAAAACATATCCAAAAGATATTGTTAATATACATTATAGGAAACAAATCACTGCATTTTAAATTAACTGAACTTTATTTGAAACAATATAAAACAATAAATATGTACTTGCCGCCATGTTATCACTAATTGGTCTCATGGCCTCCTGTAGTTTTAACTAATAAGCATTGCCCACACTGTTAACGTTAGTCAGTTATTTATAATGAATGCAAATATTTCCAACAAATATGTTATTATTTTACTGTTATTTATTATTTTGAAAACATCATTGTGCAAAAAATAATGTACAACACATGTTTGTGAAGTGTTTACACTTCCCAGCCTCACATTGTAATATATAATTAAACATTTGCTACATGATCAAACCAAAGAAAACAGTTGTATTCATCCATCATCATACAGCAGTAGTTGATAGTATACATTTGCACCTCTGTACCATTCTAAAGTAGGATCCAATAACTACATTTAACTAAATTTTTTAAAAAAATCACTTATATTGTTATTGTTTTCACCCATTCGATTAGTATTATGTTATATCCTTTTTTTAGCTATAGCTTTATAATGTGCATTTTCTGTATAAATTAAATTATATAACTGAACTGCACCCAAGCATGAGTACTTGCTCATTAGGGCATTAATATTATGTATGTATTCTGACAAGAGAATTGTCAACCATTGAATGCTGAAATATATTTTGAAATTTCTCCCAGTGAAGCATTGTAATGTACTCGTACTAAGGCCAAGTCCAAAATAAAAAAAAAAAATCTGCCGCTTTTACCTGCCAGGCACAGAAAACCAGTGCTAAATCACTCATTTAAACTATAGGAAGTAATATGACTCCCAAGTTGGTCGATTAGATAACCCTGAGAACCTGCCATCTGCCGCATCCTGCCTCACTCCACTCTGCTCTAACTCATGCAGGGACGTATATCTGCTTAACACAATCAGTTGCTATTGCTGAATTCTAGCTTCGATTTCTGTGCCTTGCAGTTAAAAAGTCTCAATTTTTTTGGGACATGACCTTCCCACAAATAAATAGTATAAGTTTCTGATATCTTCCTCCTTCTTTAACTCTTCTCCTTGCAAAAAAAAATAATAGAGATGAAACTTTTTCCTTATAATAATATTCATTTTTACCTTTTTTTTAGAGCAGCTTATAATTTATTCTAGCTATAGAATATTTTTTTGGGTAAATTGTATGGGAATTTCTTTGAAGCTTTAGTTTTTAATCTAATATTATTATTATTATTATTATTATATTATTATTATTATTATTATTATTATTATTATTATTATTATTATTATTAGTGCCTTGGTACATCAAATCACTTCTTTGGGAGAAATTTCAAGGTAGGTTTTGACATGCAATGGTTAGCAGTTCCCTTGTGAATATAATTTATTCTTATTTATATATTTAAAACATTAAGATAGTTTAAACATAATTAACTCATTAACTTTTTCAAGAGATCTTCATAATTTTAGTTATTTATTTTAAACATTTAATATATAATAATTGTAACTACTTACTTGGATCGTGGAAAGGGACTAACACATAGTTGTGTATAGGGTTGTCTGGTCGTTCCGACATGGCAGCCATTATTCTTTCAGCCCCTTTCCTTACTTGCATTAAATCATCATGCATTGAACCTGTTATATCAAAAACAATTGCCAAAGTTGTTCCATTCTGAATTGGGTTCACTTCCTCTTCTTCATGTTCGTCTATTTTTGTTACTTGAGTTGTAATTTCATTTGTTTCTTCATTGATTTGATTTGGTATTTCATTCTTATCTTCATTAGTTTGAGTTGGTATTTCATTTCTTAATTCAAATTGCGTTAAAACTTCGTTTTCATCTTGTTCATCTTCATCTCCATACTCCTCTTCTCTGTCAATGTCTCCTCTTCTGATATTTATTGGCTCCACATCAGAAATATCATCTTCTTCTGGTACTGACTGACTTTTATTCTTGACTTCTCCTATAGTTGGAAGCTTATTGAAGAAAATTTCTTCAATGTGATCTGCTAGAGTTTTGTTGTTTTTATTAGTATGATTTGAAAAATCATACACTTCAAATAAGTTGTTTAACGATTGTGGTTGATCATTTAAAGTATTATTTAAATCAAATGCAGTGTCATGTCTTTGCTCTTTGTAATTGTCATCTTCAGGTGAAATATTAAAAATTCTATAAAAAGTTTCCTCACTGCCACTTGCATGCCCATTTTGTAATTGGATATCTAAAATTGGAGAATCTGCCTGTTGCAAATCTATTATTGATATATTTTCATTTACTATTTCATTTTCCTCATTTACAAGCAAATTAAAGCTATTATCTTCAAAAGATTGTTTAAAGATATCTTCTTCATCAAATTGATCCGATCCTACTGTTAAATTACTATTTAGAAATAATGAATTGTTGACATTTTCTGGAATTTCACTGTCTTCATTGAAAGATGTAGAATTTATTTCGTGTTTTACATTTTCTGGGCTTAAGTTTTCGTGAGTTCGAAGCTTTATTGGAGCACTAGAATTAAAGTTACCACTACTTTCAAAATCATTTTCGGTTTTTATTTAAAATACCACTGTTCTGTAATAAATCGTTTGTTTCGTCAAAACTCGTAATATTTATGAAATCATTAAATAGTTCTTCCGTTGAAGACACATTGTCGGCCTGTAAATTTGTAAAATTTACGTCACTGGGTTCGATTGATGTACTCGGAAACGGAAAATCTATTATATCCGTATTGTCAATTATTTGTCCCGAACCCGTCTCACTGAACTCAAAATTGTCCGCCTTTGTTAAGTGAACACTATGAGATAAAACGACAATCACTATTGGGAGAAGTAGAATAATATGTTCGGATTGAAAAAGTCCCATCCTGGAGGATGGCTCTTGCAACACTGAAGACTTGCTATCTACATCTGCCCTTCCCCAGCCATCTCGATTCCTTGACACTTGCTCGTAGATAAATAATATTCTTTGTTTTTGTTTTGTCTCCTCACACCCCTTCCATCTGCTTTTTATGAATATGGCATGCGCATCAACTCAAAGCATCGTCTGTTTAAGGGTCACCGAATGAAGAACGAAAAAAAATTAATTAAAGCATCTTGTCAGATTGTGACGTAATTATCGTTAATAATGAAAGCTAATAATCTGTCCTGCTTGGGTTAACAAAGATTCCTTTGTCCAGGATCAAGAAAAACTCTCAGTTTCATAAATGATAAGAACATTATTTGAAAATTAATACACTAATCTTAGAAACTAAATACAGTTCCCTTAAAAGTATATATAATTACTCTTTCTTATGTCTGCCTTTGCCCAAACAACTTTTATTTTTCAAATTAACATTAATGTATATTTTATATAAATTTTAGAACCTACAGAATTTTCTTTGATTTTTTAATAAATACGATATATTAATGGATGCGAAACATGGAAAGAATTTTCCAAAATAATTACCCGAAAAATGTATTCTCTAGCTAAAGTAAGGGACGAGAAAATATTACGAATATTTGAGAATAAAGGTCTTAGGAAAATGTTTGGACCGAAGATAGATGAAGAGACAGGCGAATGGAGAAGACTACATAACAGTGAGCTACATAATCTTTATAGGAAACCAAATATAATAAGAACAGTAAGTCTCGTAGATTGCGATGGGCAGGGCATGTGGCACGAATGGGGAATGAAAGAGGGATATGGAAGCTTCTTGTAGGAAAATCAGATGGAAAACGCCCAGTTGGTAGACCAAGAAAGAAATGGGAGAATAATTTCAACCATGATTTGAGGGAAATAAATTAATACAGGGGATGATTGGAAAACATTAGCTCAGTATAGGGATGTGTGGAGAGCTTATTTTCCGCGCGGCCATAAACCTACGGGTTCGCTAGTGCCAGTGAGTTAGTTAGTTCAGTTATGATATATTAATATAGTGTAGCGAGATTACTTAATTGTTTTATTTTTACAGCACAGGAATTTTTTTCATTTTATTGTTCATATTTTTAATTATATTATTTTGAAATTAATTAGTATTTTTTTAAATTTAAATTTCACATTACAAAGTAGAGTAAAATTGTTAAGAACTGAAGAACCTAATATTATTGGAGGCGACTATATTTACTATTCAATTCGTGGTTTCGTGCATAAAAAAATTATTATTTACAGCTAAGTAGGTGGTATTTTGAAGAAAAAATCGCTGTATATTCATATCATAAATCAGAAATATTTGTTTTTATAGCCTTTTTATTTTGTGAGCGTATCTTGAAAATATACATTTTTTTGTAGGCCTATATGGACGCAACGTGGAAATTCCCTTTATATCAGTGTACCGCGAAAATTAATTAAATAAAGTATGTTCGTTCTATAAGCGCATCGTGAAAATGAAGAGACAGTTCTTTTTGTTCTGTAAGTGCACCATGAAAAATTGAGGTGCCCACATGCTTAACTGCCTATAGTAAACTTTGCTCTATATTCTATGATTTTTGTGCTTAATCTTCATGATGAACTTATTTAGGTTTATGTCGTTTGAGCCTGTTCCTGTGATATCTCAAGATGTGGTTGATTACTCCATCTTAATGTTGGTCTTCCTTTATCTCGACGTCCGTTAGGTTGATACTGCAATGCTAATTTAGGAAAGCGAGATGTGTATATTATTTGGACATGTTGTAATCAATTGCTTATGTAATTCTGAATGTCTTCAACTATATTTTGAACTTTTAATTTATCGCGTATATCTGTGTTTCTTTGCTTGTCAATTTTTGTCAAACCTGGAAGTGGACGTAAAAATCTCATCTATGCCGCTTGCAATTTTGATTCAATTTAGAATTTAGTATCCAATTTTCGCTGCTGTATTTCAGTCCTGATTTTGCAGTTAAATCTCAATTTGGTTGTGCTTGACATTTCCATCCATAGTAATTCTGCCCGAGGGCAGGTCCTTCACTGCAATCATAGCATTTTCATGCTTTACTAGGGAATTGTAGGTGTGGTAGCTTCCCGTTGCTTTCCACACAGGTGAAGGATGATGACGTTGATGATGATGATAATAATGATAAGGATGATGATGATGGCTATATGATTTCGGGGACCGTTTGGGCCTTAAAGTTTTCCTGGAATTTGTCTTACAGGGAGGAAAAGCCCCGATAAAAACCTCACCCAGAAAAACTGCCCCGACCGGGGATCGAACCCGTGTCCACTGCGTGACAAGGCAGCACACTACCTCGAGACCACAGCGGTGGACACCATATATATATATATATATATATATATATGGAATGATAAGAAAAATAAATGCCTGGACGGGATTCGAACCCGGATCTCTGAGTCTGTACCTCAGCGTGATATCCATTACACTACCAGGCGAATCCAATTCAAACACTTATTTTTCTTATATATGTATTATACTCTCCATTATTACTAGATGTCGCGAGAACTCGGTCTTCACCGCCATCTAGCAGCTGACTATAACAAGTAAGCATATATATCATCATCATAGTACATTCACGAATTTAGGCCAAATGTCTGTCCAGAGACTAAAAGGTAACAGCCCTACCACTGGACTACTTAGCGTCGGGTTCAGTAACCTGTCCTAAGGGACTTCAAAACTACTTTCAAGTCTCAACATGAAAAAATCCAGAAGGATTGAAATATATATATATATATATATATATATATATATATATATATATATATATATATATACAGTAAGTCCACCGCTGTGGTCTCGAGGTAGCGTGCTGCCTTATTACGCAGCGGGCCCGGGTTGATCCCCGGTCGGAGCAGTTTTTCTGGGTGAGGTTTTATCGGGGTTTTTCCTCACCTGTAAGACAAATGTCAGAAAAACTTTAAGGCCCAAACGGTCCCCGAAATCATATGACCATCATCATCATCATTACCATTATCACCATCATCCTTCACAGGTGTGGAAAACAACGGGAAGCTACCACACCTACACAATTCCCTAGTAAAGCTGCAAGCATAGCATGAAAATGCTATGATTGCAGTGAAGGACCTGCCTTCGGGCAGAATTACTATGGATGGATATACAGTAAAACCTGTCTATGAAGGAACATGACGGTTCCTTAAATATTTTTTAGTCTTGGCAGTTTTTCTTCTTATAAAGGGTTCCCAAATTACAAGCAAGGTGTTTAGAGTAATATAGTATCTGCACCACAAATATAGTGAATAAAAAGTAAAAAAAAGAGAGATTATTCACATTTTTAGTTAATTTCACTCCTTCATAGCCAAAGGATCGCAGTATTGTAAGAATGCACCCTAGTGGAGAAATTTATAACCAACTTTATAGGTATTAATAAATTTCTGATGTCCTATGATATAAATATGTCAATTATATTTTTCTGCAAAGTCATTTCCTGGAAAATAATTCGTTTAAGAAAGTGAAAACAGTGGGTTCTTTTTTTTTTTGTGGTATAATCAATTGTTACAATATTTTTATATTATCTCCCGCATGCGATATCTGCTGACATTCATGCACTATATATATATAATCTGGTAGCCATATTTCTTAGAGAGTCAGTCACTGAAAAATAATGCTGTGACCTATTCAGAATGTTAAAAAGGAGGAGCTTTCTTTAATATGATAAACTTCAGTTGATAAATTCGAGGCGAAACACGACTGTGATTGCTTGTAAATAAAAAATCATTGAAATGTGATTGGTCAATGACTCCCATTTGGGGCATGAGTTAAATAGTCGATAATAATAATACTACTAATAGTACTAATAATAATAATAATAATAATAATAATAATAATAATAATAATCCGTAACAGCTATAGTAGGGTTTATGACCCGTGCCACCTTGATGTTACTTCAATTTGGCCCGCTAAACAAATAAATTTGGGCGGCTCTGCGTTCTAACCTTTCAGAGAAGGCATGGAAACTTCATGTATGAAAAACAGAGGGAAAGCGCCCTGTAGGTAGGCCAAAAATGAGGTGGGAGAATAATGTTAACCCTGATTTGAAGGAGGTAAATTATACAGCGAATGATTGGAAAATACTAGCTCAGGATGGAAGAGTATGGAGAGTTTATTTTCGCGTGACGATTAACGTCCGGGTTCAATACCAGTGAATTAGTTACTTATTTAATACCGGTATATGAGCAATTTCATATGTGACTGACTGACATTTACAATACACTTTTGCAGCAAAATGGTTGCATAAATATTACAATTGATTGAAATTAGGGGTGTTATCTACATGATTTGATAGGGTCAAAGTGTGTGATTAAGACTGTACATAAATACACAACTTCTGAAAAATACAATGTTATTTATTATCTATCAAAATATGTGTGACTGACTGACATAAATGTCAACTCATCATGCAGCTTAACTTGTTCATCTGCATCATTCTCTGAAGTGTAATTCCTAATTTAATTATCCAAAATACCGTTTGGAGGGCACATTTCAAGTTACATTCTCAATAAAAAAAGAAACAAAAATCACAATTAAGACCGGAGTTATAATCTAATTTGTGACGTGTGACTGACTGAATCCATTCTGTGACAGACTGACATATTTGACTTTTATTAAGAATTTAATATTGTGGAGCTGCAAATATTATACAAATAATATTAAATTATAATAGATAAAAAGCTATAATACGGAGATACTACACATATTTTATATGTATAGGAAATGTATAATTTGATATGCTGTAAAAATATTAAATAGTGTACGAAATATATTTAACTTGGTTGCCACGTACCATTTTAAATTTCACAAAATAAAGAAAATATTAACTTCTTAATAGCAAAGGGCCTTCTCTATAGTTAATTATGCCTAATATGCATATAATTTTATTGCATCCATATTAATTGATTACAATTTATCTGATGCTGTATTTAATATTTTTGATGCTGTTATTAGATTGGATCATTGAACTAAATAAAAAATACCAATATGGAATTTGCAGTGTTCGTTCCAGAATACTAAAATTAACTTTCACACATCTCAACTTTAAAGACAAAAAAATTAACGAGAAAGTACAGTATACAAATTATTAAAATTTTTATTTAAATGTAGAAAATGCTGTTATAATTCTTTCAAAACAACTGATTATAAATTATATTGCTGACATGGGTTATATTTTTAAACTAAACAATTGAAATAAATCTTTTACAATGCGCGAAATCTTACTTTATGACTGACGTGTCTGTTCCCTGCTAGCGCACATATTACAGCGTTGTCATACGTATTTTCACTGTTGATTTCCATTAATGCTACACCCAATAATAATGTTCCTAGTTATACGCCACGCCAATTGTATTTTTTTTTACAAGTAACTTCATATGATTTAAAACTGTTGTTGCAATTAACATGCAAGACTCTGTTTCACAAAGTGCAATGCAAGCAAAGGAACTGTGGCAACATAACATTGTGAATCCTCGAAATAATACGACACACATGGCATGTGAAAGGTCAAACTAATGCGAGAACCTTTCAAGTACAAGATCGCCCACACGCATCCACCATTTTCTAACATGTAAGATCCCGCGCACTTGTTTTTAATTGCGGTACAGCACAATATACTCTAGTGACTCACTAATAACATACTTATTGAAGAATAGTATAATGCGGAATTATTAACATACGGCTTCAACACGTTCATATGGTGAACTCCATGAGTTGCCGGGATAGCTGCAAGATGTTGAAATAGCTTTTCTAAAAATTTCTTCCCTTCTTCTATCGCATTTTGTGTCACCTCCTGAACTATTATTTGTTTAGTTTTATTACTATATGCCATGCGTCACATAACACTAGAACATGGTATTTATTCTGTACTTCTCTGTCATCTTCCATCTAAACTAGGCAACAGCAGTTAATATTGATATATGCTTATTGCTCCAATGAACTACCTGGATATCAATTTGTTCTCTGTAGGTATAATTTTCTGAGAAATCAACAAGTATAGCTGCTTCAATTACTGCAACGTTTACCCGAACATATTTAAATGCTTCCGCTGACTGCCTTTTAGCTCAAATTGACACAGAAGTAGGGCCTGTAATTATTTTATGGAACAGCTGAACCGAACAGTTTACCAAATTTTCTAAACCACGTTTATGTTAATCCTCAGCGGAGTGCAGCAAGCAACTGACTACGCCATGCGTATTAGCAATATAAATGAGAGGACGAAAAGTCAGTCAGTCAGTCACGGGACTCTAGCGGGAACAATAATGGCATTTACCGATAACGTAAAATCCAGGAGGAAATTTAATCCATCAATTATCATGTTGTCCCGCGCCGTAGCCGAGCGGTTAAGGTAGGAAGCCTTGGCGCAGAGCTACGGGACTTGCGCTGGTTCGAGTCTCCATGGGGGAAGAAATTTTCTCATGGTATTTCGGCCAGTATGGGACCGGTGCCCACCCAGCATCGTGAGGCAATTGGGTAGCTACAATAAGTAGCGGCTCCAGGTTGAGGAACCAGCTATAACGGCTGGGGGACTCGACATGCTAACCACATGTCGCCCCTACACTGGCTGTTGATCATCTACCTCTGTGATTGACACATGTGGATGTGAAGGGCCAGCATCCGGCTGGTAAAAGGGCAACCGTTGAAAAGTGGAAAGACCCTCAATCGGAATTATCATGTTGTGTACAGTAATATTTATACGTTTTCCGTGATTGACTGACCATAGCTTACAGTTAACAATTATAGGACACATTTAAGGTATCTAAACATTAGAATGCAATCGGTATTATTACATTTACGACTAAGAAGGACCAATGTATGGTTTAACAAAGGAGTTTGTGAAATAAAACGAATTAATACGACCAAATCATTAAACAAAAAATTGATAAAATTCTGTGTGTTTTTACAGGTTTGAAATATGCCTAGTTCTTCCACTAATATTTGATTAAAATAATACACATTTGAAACATTATATTATCGAATCAGAAAATTTGTTCTTTAAAGATACAGTACATATTATGTCATCAAAATTATTCCTGCGTCAGTTTCAAAATTTTCACCTCGGTATGACATTTTCATGGAATCGCCCATATATTTCTCTCGGACTTAATTTCTGTGTTATTAACCTGTATCTTTTTTTTATCCTATTTATGAAGGGTTTAACCGACCTAAGTCCAACTTTCATACTCACACAATGCCTCACAATCCATGGAAAATTCCAACAGTACCTACATAGAATTGGAAAAAGCAGTTTCACCGAAGTGTCCATGCTCAGAAGACGACCAAATAGCTATCCTACACCATTTATTTACTTCACTGCAAGCTACAAGAAAATAGACCAGCGCCAAATGAAGAACCCCAATATAGTGCTACGAAAAGCTATCAAAATACCACGAACAATCCAGTTCATAATGACGTATTCAAGACTCTGGAATAAACATTATAAATTAATGGACCAAAGTGAATAACTCAAACACTGTGTAACGAAGGACCAAATTTCCATATTTGCCAAATTGCTTTTGTAGACTAAATATCCTGCGATATACCCGCAAGGTAAAACGAAAGTTATACGAATTTGTTTAAAAAATAATAAAAAAACATGAATGTTATATCAATTCATAGATTATTATTTAGGTGTAGCCATTAATTTGTGTGTTTCTATTGTGTATTTGTAATATATTTTTAAACAAAGCCAATATAATATTAAAAAAATCATGGCAAATCATGTTCGGGGACTGTTTGGGGCTTAAAGTTTTCCGACATTTATCTTATGGCGAGGAAAAAAGAAAGAAAAAACTCATCGAAAAAACTTGTCCCGACCGGGGACCGAACATGGGACCGCTACATCTCGATATCCCGAGACTATAGTGATGGACTATATTAATTGTTTGAAAAAGAAATATTGTCGAGAAGGTATGCGTACAGAAGTTTATTTTATTTTATTTATTTTTATTTTTTATAGTGAAGTCCATCGGCGAGTCATAATGGTAACGTCTTTGCATCAGGCGCAATGGGCCCAGTTCGATCCCCGGTCGGGACACTTTTCCTGGTAAAGTTTTTTTAGTATTTTTTCATCAACTGTAAGACAATATCAGGAAATTTTAAGCCCCAAATATCCCCAAAAAAATCTTGCCATCATTTTCGCCTTATTTAGTTTGAATATTTGAGTGAATATGTCATTCTTAAATGTTCGTGTTATCTCGGTAGTGGCCTTGGTATTGAGATTATCACTCATACAGAGAGGGCTTCCATGTCCTTGTTTGGTCAGAAAAGTATGTGTGTAAATGAGAGTTTATATTCTTCTCTGGACGAATCCTATACTTGTAAGACCGGTCTGGCGATGGGCAAATAAAAGTACCTATAAAGGGGGGGGGGAGATTAAACTAAGGTAAATAAAGAGAAATATATAATACTATTATATTACCAACCACCATTATTATTCTATAATTATTACAGTTAGATATTAATTCAAACAAAAATAATTTCTATATTGCAATTAAATGTCAAATTAAAATCAAAATTGCAATCTACAGAAATGGTTTTTAAGAAGATCTGCAAGATGCTCTAAGTTAGATAGGATCGGAAACAGTATTATCTGAGAAAAAAATGAATTTTAACGAAACAATTATACAATTTGTGGGAAATAAACAATTACAATGCATTGTACACGTGAATAAGATGAATGCAGATAGATTGGTAGTTAGAGAATTTGGAATGGATTTCAAATCGGAGGAAAATAAGAGGGAGACCTAAGAAGACATGGATAGAGGGAATTATGAATTTGATTAAGGATGGTTACTGAAAGGATAGAGATGAATGGAGGAAGAAAATCAAAACGTAATATTGGGCACAGAAAAATGCATACTTTTAAAACTTGTTAAAAAAGCATTAGTAGCTTACTGTCATTTCCACTTAGATCATAAACATTAAATTGTACAATTTAATCTGTTTTAAAGTCTTTAAGAAGTGTTTCAAAACGTTTAGTAAGTCGGATAAGGAATTTTTCCTTGTCAGAAATATTGAGTGAGTTAAGAAATTCTCTGATATCGGACGCAGCTGCGTCGCCAAAAATCATTCTGCCAATAAAGTCGATGTTCATCCAGAGAGTTTCTCTTAATGCTTGCAGGGCTTGCATATCTTCGTCACACCAGCCATTGCTTGCCACTGTAACATCTGAAATAAAGCAATCATACGTGTAAGTTAATTCACGCAGCTGTTAATAAAAAATAAATTATTCAGAACCAAATGATAATAATAATAATAATAATATAATATTAATAATAATAATAATAATAATAATAATAATAATTATTATTATTATTATTATTATTATTATTATTATAATTACTATTATTATTATTGGGGATTCTTTACAACATGTGACGCGAAAAAAGTTCCAATCGTACACCATGCGCATGCGCCAACAAACGCAAAGCGGTTTACACTATGGAATCACGGGATGCACATATACACGATATTTAACTAACCTAAAAGCCAACCTAATGCAATTTAAGTACTCTAACTTGTGAAAGACCAATCTAAAAGCTAACCTAACGCAATTTAAGCACTCTAACCTGTGAAAGAATGCAACGCTCAAAAATAAATAGTAAGTTCTGAAATTCTGAAGTATATGTGTACAGTTATTTAGTATATACTCTATGTTGGCTGCACTCGAACACGTCTTGTTGTTGATTAGCATATTCGTTAAAATCAATATGGCTGTCATGTCTTCATGCTATGTAGTTAAATATCATAGAAAAATATATTGAAATAAAGTCCCAATCATACACCACGCGCATGCGCCAACAAACGCGAAGCGGTTTACACTATGGAAACACGGGATTCACATATACATGATATTTAACTAACCTAAAGCTAACTTAATGCAATTTAAGTACTCTAACCTGTGAAAGATCAACCGAAAAGCTAATCTAACGCAATTTAAGTACTCTAACCTGTGAAAGACCAACCTAAAAGCTAATCTAACTAAAAATAAATTCTGAAGTAGGCCTATATGTCTACAGTTAATTAGTACATACTCTATGTTGGCTGCACTGGAACATGTCTTGTTACATTGAATATTCGTTAAAATCAATATGGCTGCCAAGTCTTCATGTTATGTAAGGTAGTTAAATATCATAGAAAAATATATTGAAATAATCATTAGAAAAAATGTAAAAATCATTGTAAGTGGTGGGAAATAATTTGAAAAATGGAACCCTAAAAATAACATTTGACAGGAGTTTATGAAGGAATTAAAAATGTGCGTCACATGTTGTAAATAATAGTAATTTCTTTATTGGGAATTTCTCTACAATACAGTAGTTTTCCTACAGCCTATTGTAAATTTTACTCCTCCGTAAACTCCTATTCTCTGCATCACCTTCTGTTAATCCTCTCGACACCATACTCCTATGCACTCCTTGAACTCACTGTTCTTTAGGTCTCCCCTTTCTTCTTTTGTCTTCCTCTTCAAAATTTAATATCATCTTAGGTATCCTGTCATCTGACATCCTCTTTACATGGCCAAATCATTTCAATCTTCTTTCTTCAATAACTTGTAGGATATCTTTTTGAACTTCCATTATTTCTCTGACTTTAGTATTTCTAAATCTGCCTTATCATCTGGGAATATTAAAGAATCCTCTCTGCATGCTGTGCAGGAGGACTGGTGCCAATATGGATTCTGCTAACCTACTCCACTGCCCTACATTAACAATTGCTACACTCAATAAATGATACTGGGAGGCAAGAGGAAAAATTGTCTCACTCCAACCCCCCTAATGTATTTGTTAATATTATTTTGTTTCTACTTTATAGTGTTTCTGATATTGTTTATATTGTATATAAGAGTGAATGAACTGAATTTCAAGTGACCTGCATTAAATAAGTAATTATAATAGCGTCTTATTATCTATAACAAAAACATAATAATACAACATTATTTTAATTTATTGTGAAATTACAAAAGGAAGTAACATTTTGAGGTTCTTAATAAATATGTTTAGTCTTTTTCATCTTGCCTCATATTCGTTATTTCTTTTAGGATGCTTTTCAGAACACATATGTTTTATCTTCAGCTTGTCATTCTGATATTTCAGACAAGCTGAAGATAAAATATAGATGCTTCGAAACGAGTCCGTAAATAAATCAACAAACATGAGGTAAGATGAAAAAAGACTCAACTTATTTAATATTGTTTTAATTTATTTGTAAATATAATGGAATGCATTGATTTTTTGCTTCTATAAAATTCGAAAAAAAGTGAAGATGGCTCCTTTTCAAAAGAACCGATTAATTTGTAGGAATTCTCTCTCTCTCTCTCTCTCTCTCTCTCTCTCTCTCTCTCTCTCTCTCTCTCTCTCTCTCTCTTTGTTTTTTATTTATTTTTCCCCCTTGAGATGCACTATCTGTTGACGCCTCAGGTTAGCTGCCTTGAGTGGTTAGCGAGATATGTCAGTGTTGGCTAACCTGAGTCTTGTCATGGTTTGAACTGCGTTGTGGACTCATCATTCTTGCTCTGTGTGTAGCTTGTAGAGAGCGGTCGTGTTTTGTGGTGCTCCTCGGCTCAATAGAGGTTTAGCATCCACAAGAGTTTTAAAATAGCTGTTAGTGAGAATTAAGGCTAAGAGATTAATAGCCGCACATTATAAGGTGTTCGTAAGTGAAATATAAGTGTGATGCTTCGGCGTGAGTAATTGAAACGAGAGGACTGAACACGGACGTGATCACGTGGTGATCGTAATGTATGTAATTAGTTATATTGTTGAAATATAGTCTTATTTTCACATATCTAATCCCTTGTGTCACAATAAATAAAATCCTAAATATACAGTCCACTTCAGAGAGAAGAACCTTATAACTACTTACAGGTTTAGAAATAAGGTTCCGTGAACAATTAACCTGTATGTGTAGTAAGTATATATTAATTGCTACATATTATTGGTCCTCCGGGCCGGATATAACAGTCGCCTTGTGAAAAGTCGTAATATTGTGACACAAAAAGTATTACTTACATGAAGAACTATATTGCACAAAGAACAGTGAAAGCGTTACCACGTGGTGTTGCCGTGATAAACTAGTGGACCGCGACCCCCTTGCAGAACTTCGAGCTTCGAGAAGTCTAGTTCCAGTGCAAGGAACTTCGAGTGAGCTATCCTTTGATATCAACGGTGCTGTGACCTTCTAGTAGCGTGGTGGCACATTCTAGAGTACCACAGATGTCTGGTCGATTGGAAATCATAGTAGAGGCCTGAAAGATAAGTTACTATTGCATGCTTGCATCTCCTATCTTAGAGTTGATATCCCAACTCACTCCATAAACCTAGACTTGAAATTTAGAGAACAAATTGACTAATTTAATCTGAATTAGTATTGAGTCGAGCTGACATTATATTTCAAATTGCCATTTTATTTGTGTGATTTATATATATTTTAATTGTTTAATAAAATATTTGCCGTGTTATATTGTTCGGTAATTAGTTATTGATCAAAATGTCATTTGAAAGTGAGACAAAGGCTATCCAAAAGCGAGGCATTCTTAAAAGAAGCCTTACTAATTTGGAAAATTATATTAATAGTGAAACCATTTCCCTAAACACATCAGTAGCTAGACAAAATAAACTAGGAGATATTTGGGAACAGTTTGAGGCAGTTAAGAATTTCTTAGAACTTGAAGCAGATTCAAAGCCAGGTCAGGATCATGCAAGGGATCATGAGGATTTTGAAAATAAATATTATGAGTTGTGTGGCAAGGTCCAGGATTTAATAGAAAGTCTTCAAAAACCCACAGATAGTCATGGGTTTGATGATTCACGTGCATCTAGTAGATCGAGTTGGTTGTGTTTTAAGTTACCGGCTATTCAGATTCCCCATTTCCAAGGGAGAATTGACTGAATACCTCTCGTTTAAGAATACTTTTGAGTCCCTTGTGATTAACAATACTAACTTAGATAATGTTCAAAGGCTTCATTATTTATTATCATCGCTTGAAGGCGAACCTAGGCAATTACTCAGTAATTTAGCGATAACTGTAGGCAATTTTTGTACGGCCTGGAAGTTAATTCAGCAAAGGTACGACAACAGACGCATGATATTGTCTCAGCATGTTAAGTGCTTACTCAGCTTACCTTCTTGTAGTACAGGTACTGCTGCAGAGTATAGGAAAGTACTTAACCAAGTAAAAGGCAATATTAATGCCATAGAGAATCTTCAGAGTGATGTTCTGTTATCAGATCTAATGTTGCAGGAAATTATATCGAGTAAAATGAAAGGTATTCATAGGTCAGAGTGGGAAGCTAAACATGGTGCTACGGATATCCCTAGCTTAGTCGATTTTATGGAATTTTTGGAGAGAAAAGCTCAAACCTTGGAGCTCAGTGAATGTAAAAACATTGTAGTAAATGAGAAACCAGATGTAAAGCCTAAAGTCAATTCTTTCCATATTGCTAATGACAACAAATCAAGATATTGCCATAATTGCAAATCAAATAAACATAATTTACCAGATTGTGAGGAATTCAACCAATTAACAGTGGATGAAAGAGTACATTTAGTTGGTCAGATTAGATTATGTTATAATTGCTTTTCAAAAGGGCATACAGCGAGATTTTGTAAAGAGAAACCTTGTTCCAAATATCAACGCAAACACAATACTCTAATACATTTTGAAAGAAAGCCTAATGTTGAGCATCCAGCTATTGTGTCTCCCACTGCTATGAAGATAACCTCCGGGCTAGGCTCAAACGTACTTCTTAGCACTGCCTGTGTTAATGTGAAAGATAAATTAGGGCGGTTAGTTAAGGTTAGAGCGTTACTGGACTCTGCCAGCCAGTTATCTTTTATGACTACAAATCTGTTGAGCAAGTTAGGTCTTGCAACCCAATCGTGCAAACTTCCTATTGTAGGTATTGGAGACTCAGATGTCTCTCCAGTCAGTCTTACTTGTAAGGTGCAATTGTTGTCCAGAGTGTCTAACTATAGGTTGAACTTGAATTGTGCTGTCGTAGATAATATCACATCTCAATGTCCTGCCACCGAGATTGATCATTCAAACTGGAATATTCCGTCTAACATTGTGTTGAGTGATCCAAACTTTAATAAACCTGCCACGATTGAACTTCCTCTCGGCGCAGACGTGTACCATGATATTGTTTGTTCTGAGACTTTGAGAAGGAAGGGATACCCCACGTTGATCAAAACAGAGTTTGGTTGCATATTTTCAGGTGCCTTTCCTGAACTTTGTATTAAGAAAAGAGTAGATCCTCGTTCGGTAAACTTTGTGAAACTTGATTCTCTGGATAAAAAACTGGAAAGGTTCTGGCAGCTAGAAGAACTGCAAAACCCTGTTCTTAGTCCAGAAGAGAAAGCGTGTGAACAACATTTCGTTGAAAACGTCCAAAGAGATGAATCTGGTCGTTTTATTGTGAAGTTACCTATACGTCTTGATGTTCCTTCGGTCGCTGAATCTAAGCATACTGCTATTAAGAGATTTAAGCACATTGAGAGTAAGCTTGATAAACATTCTCAATTAAAAGAACACTATGTCGGATTTATGAAGAGAGTACAGCGATCTAGGACACATGGAGCTTGCACCACCCTTAGAAGGAAACAAGAGTACTTTCTACTTACCGCATCATTGCGTAATTAAAGAGGCTAGTACAACGACCAAATTACGAGTAGTTTTCGATGGAAGTTGCGAATCTTCTAATGGAGTTTCCTTGAATTCTACGCTCATGGTTGGACCGTCTATACAACCAGAACTGTTGTCTACTGTCATGAGGTTTCGTACTTATCAGGTTGCGCTATCTGCCGACATAGCAAAAATGTATCGTTGCATATTGGTGCACCCCGACGACAGGGACTTGCAACGCATCATCTGGCGTGAGTCACCTGATGAGGCTTTAAGGGAGTATCGTCTTACTACAGTGACCTATGGCACTGCTCCAGCGTCGTTTCTAGCAACAAGATGTTTGCTTGAATTATCTAAGCAATGTAAGGAATCACATCCTATCGCTTCTGATGCCATACAGTCTTGTTTTTATATGGATGATTTCATTTGTGGTTCGGATACCGTGGAAGGTGCACAAGAATTACAAGGTAAAGTATCTTCTGTGCTAGATAGTGCCCAATTTCATTTAAGAAAATGGACGTCAAATTGTCCAAACGCTCTTGTTAATGTTCCAGAAGAAGACAGAGAAACTCTAACCCCTTGTAATCTTACTAAAGAGGAAGTAGTCAAAACTTTAGGTATCATATGGCATCCTTCTTCTGATGAATTCCAAATTCAGATCAAGATCAATCCAGATCAAGGAAGGATCACCAAGAGAAACATTCTTTCCACTGTAGCTTCAATATTTGATCCGCTTGGTCTCTTGGGGCGTGTGATAGTGAAGTGTAAACTCATCATCCAAGCTCTTTGGCAGTTAAAGGTAGAATGGGATGAGCTATTGGAATAATCTTCTTCTATAGTACAACATTGGTTGGAAATCTGTAATGATTTGTGTGTGTTAAATAAGATTCATGTTCCTAGAAATGTAATGCCCTTTGTTAATGCAAAATGTGTGGAAATACATGGCTTCTGTGATGCTTCAGAATCTGCATACGGCGCCTGTATTTATATTCGTAATGTATCTCAAAACAATCAAGTATCAGTGCATTTGTTGTGTTCTAAGTCCAGAGTTGCACCATTGAAGCAACAGACTATTGCTCGTTTGGAACTCTGCGCCGCGTCGTTACTTGCTAATTTGATGTCCAAGGTCATTGAGTCTTTAAAACTTTCTGTACCATTTGCTACGTATTATTGGACTGACAGTACAATAGTCCTGTGTTGGTTACAAAAAACCCCATCTACTTGGAAAACCTTCGTTGCAAACAGAGTTTCCGAAATACAGTCTCTAACTAGGAGCACAGAATGGAGACACGTATCTACTCTGTGTAATCCTGCTGATCATTTATCAAGAGGTGTCAATCCTTCAGAATTGTCATCTTTGAATGGTTGGTGGAAGGGACCTGAATGGCTCCATGAAGTCGCTCCGACTTATACTGATTTCGTTAACAATGAATCGCCACCTAGAGTGGACTCAGAATTGAAGACACAAATTCGGGTACTGATGTCTAAGGTACAAGTGCCTGAATTTGAGAAGTATTCTTCATTTCTCAAACTAAAACGAGTATATGGATATGTACTGAGATTTATCCATAATACTCGTAATAGAGAGAAATTATATTCCGGTTCCTTGTCTTCAATCGAGTTGAAACAAACGGAACTAATGGTGGTGAATCGCATTCAAGCCATTGAATACAAGAGGGAAATCCACGAGTTAACTTCCAAGAAACAAGTAGATTCTTCAAGTGACTTGAGATCACTTAACTCATTCCTGGATAAAAAATGGACTTCTCAGAGTTGGTGGCCGTCTTGAGAATTCTCAGTTGACATTTGATGAGAAGCATCCAATCATATTACCAGCTAAAAATGTTGTGACTAAACTGTTAGTGAAGCATGAACATGAGATGTTACTTCACTCCGGTGCTCAAGCAGTTCTGTGTTCACTGCGCACCCGTTATTGGATACCTCGTGGCAGAAATACTATTCGTGGGGTAATTAAGTCCTGCTACAAATGTTTCAGAGTTAAACCACCCCGAACTAGTCAGATGATGGGACAACTTCCTGAGTATAGAGTAGAGCAAAGTCTTCCCTTTGTTAAGGTAGGTTTGGACTACGGAGGTCCAATTGTAATAAAGGGAGACAACCCAAGATCTAAGGTGAAATTCAAGGCTTACATAGCACTTTTTGTATGTTTAGTAACTAAGGCTATCCATTTAGAAGTTGTCAGGAGCCTTACTACTGAGGACTTCATTGCTGCCCTCTATAGATTTGTTGCCCGCAGAGGACGCCCTTGTCTCATATTGAGTGATAATGGTTCAAATTTTGTTGGGGCCAATAACGAGTTAATAAATTTTGTAAAGAAACATGCGAATGTTATTACCGAGAACATAGCAAATATGAACATTGAATGGAGATTTATTCCTCCTTCTAGTCCCCATTTTGGTGGACTTTGGGAGGCAGGAATAAAATCGGTTAAATCCCTTATGAAAAAGACTATAGGTAAAACTATTCTTAGTTTTGAAGAATTGTGTACTTTGTTGTGTCAGATCGAGTCTGTACTAAATTCTAGACCTATCTGCACGCCCAGTGAATCCCATGAAGAAATGTACCTAACTCCAAGTCACTTCCTGGTAGGTAGACTATTAACTAGTACTATTTCTCCTGATATAGCCAACTGTCCCCTTTCCTACGATGCAAGGTGGAAGATAGTTCAGGCTCTCTACAGGTCCTTCTGGCAACAGTGGTCCAGACAATACCTGCAGTCGCTTCAGCAAAGGAGGAAATGGATGTCTGCCGGAAGATGGTGCCCAGCTGTCGGCGATCTTGTGATCCTTCGGGACGACAACTTACCACCTCTGGTGTGGAAAACTGGTTTGATCCAACAGCTTCACCCTGAGATCGACGGTGTGGTACGAGTGGTACCATTAGGACTAAAACTGGATTATTTCGACGAGCCATTGTGAAACTTGTCCCCTTAACCAGTTGTATTGAGAGATTCACCGATGTGTTAAATCGTGAAATCTCTCAAAGGGGGGAGTATGTTGACGCCTCAGGTTAGCTGCCTTGAGTGGTTAGCGAGATATGTCAGTGTTGGCTAACCTGAGTCTTGTCATGGTTTGAACTGCGTTGTGGACTCATCATTCTTGCTGTGTGTGTAGCTCGTAGAGAGCGGTCGTGTTTTGTGGTGCTCCTCGGCTCAATAGAGGTTTAGCATCCACAAGAGTTTTAAAATAGCTGTTAGTGAGAATTAAGGCTAAGAGATTAATAGCCGCACATTATAAGGTGTTCGTAAGTGAAATATAAGTGTGATGCTTCGGCGTGAGTAATTGAAACGAGAGGACTGAACACGACGTGATTCACGTGGTGATCGTAATGTATGTGATTACTTATATTGTTGAAATATAGTCTTATTTTCACATATCTAATCCCTTGTGTCACAATAAATAAAATCCTAAATATACAGTCCACTTCAGAGAGAAGAAACCTTATAACTACTTACAGGTTTATAAATAAGGTTCCGTAAACAATTAACCTGTATGTGTAGTAAGTATATATTAATTGCTACACTATCTCTTATGTAAACAATAAAAGTTTTAGCAAATTCCGAAGGAAAGTTGTTCTCATGAAAAGGTTTGTGAATTTTTTAACCATAAAATTTGTAATGTATCCTATAGGATATATCTTCTTTCTTCTTCTTCGGCTTTCCCCCACTTATAGGTTTGCCGACTTCAGTTTCCATTTTTCTCTATCATTCCAATATCCCTCTTCCAAATTCCTATCATCCATTATAGTTCTGACGTAGGTTTTCCATTTCCATCTTGGTCTGCCACGTTTATTTCTTCCAGGGGGTGACCATTGGTATATATTTTTTGGCCATCTTTTTATTTTCCATTCTTTGTACATGGCCATACCATTTAAGCGTTTGATTTTCAATCCTCTTAACAACAGATGTGGTGACATTCATTTCTCTCCAAAGGAATTCATTTCTTATTTTATCCTGTCTTGTTTTTTGGAGGCTTCTTCTAAAATAATCAAATTCAACTGTTCTAATTTTATTCTTTTGTAATTCCGTCAAAGACCAAGTTTCACTTCCATATGACAAAATATTCTGTATTATGCTCTTATAAATTTTCATTTTAGTTTCCTTTGTAATATTTTTATTCCAAATTATTCCATGTAATGTCTTAGTTGTATTTTTTGCCATTGCAATTTTAGTCTGTACATCTCTCTCACAGGTACCTAAACTTGTAATTATTGACCCAAGATATTTAAAAAAATTCACACTTTTTTATTTTCCCTGTTTCAAGTATGAGGTCATCCACATCCTTTCCCAAACACATATATTCTGTTTTCTGTAAATTTATATTCAGTCCCCATTTTTTATATTCTTCCATTAGTTTATTTATCATATATTTCATATTATCTTCATCCCCTGCAAAAATTATTTGATCATCTGCAAACAACAATGAATGCAGTACTTTTCCTCCTATAGGAATACCCATTTCAGAACATTTTTTATACCACAAGTTAAGAGCCTGGTCTAAATAAATGTTAAAAAGAATTGGTGACAAACTGCATCCCTGCTTAAGGCCTTTATTCACTGTGAATTCCTCTGTTAAAGTATTCTGTATTTTTACTTTAGCTTTTGTATTACTATAGATCCTCCTAACAATATTAATCCATTTATCACAGATATTCAGATTTCTCATTGCCGTCCATAACAATTGTCGAGGTACACTTATCATATGCCATCTCTAAATCAATAAAGGTCATATGTAGTTCTTTATTTTTTGCTAGGATTTTCTCTTGTAATTGTCTAATACGAAAATATTATCAATACACGATCTTCCACTCCGGAATCCACATTGTTCTTCTCTTAAGTTATATTTTATCTCCTTAAGTTTAAAATTTATAATTTTACTAAAACTCCTAGCTGTTGAAGGTATAACGCTTATACCTCTATAATTGGAACACAGTTTTTTATCACCTTTTTTAAAAATAGGAGTAATGTACGATAAATTCCAGTCTTCTGGGATATCGTCTCCAATTTCAATTTTATTAAAAAGTTTAGTTAAAAATATTACTAAAATATCTCCTCCATGTTTTTAGGACTTCCGTCTGAATATTTTCCTGGTCCTGGTGCTCTCCCATTTTTTGCCTCTTTCAAAGCTCTTTTTACTTCATCCTCTGTTATCTCTGGAGTGTCAAATTTATATTCTACATCCGTATCTGGAAGTTGAAACTCATTTCTATTTTCTTGAAGTAAACCTTTATAATGTTGGCATCCATTCTGCCTATAGGATATATCGATTGATTTAATTTACTTAATATAAAACGGAACAAAACGAACGAGAAGAAATCGCTTAAATGTGTATCGAATTATACATATACATAACAACAAGAGTTATGCATGATTGCTGTCCGCACATTTAAATAACTGACACGAGAAATTATTCGTTTGCCAATTTAAGAATTAACATATCTTTACCGAACTTATCTGGTAGACACCGAAAATGACGCGCGCCCATCTCTGATAACGTTCCAGCGGCCACAACTTTTATTTTATCAGAACCGAACTTGGCATATATCAATCAGTTTAAAAAATAAGGTTGAGTTCGTTAACCAGCAAAATCGGTGTAGGAGTTCACCTGAAAATAAAATTTAAAACCCGCTCTAGCGGTTGCAATTCTCGATGTTTCGCAATGAAACTCAGCATATGCTATTAAAATAAACAGATAAAGGTATTCTCAAAAAATCAGCGAAATCCGATCTTTATATGTGAGGGTTTAATTTGAAACCATAAATTAAAAATTCGCTGTAGCAATCGCCATGTTTACTTCTTCGCAATGTATACTATACAATTAAATTAACTCTTAAACTGGCAGAGTATCCTGTAAAATACATTAGTTTAATTTATTTAATATATAATAATATATAATAAAGTAATGGAAAAATTAGAAGGTGGCATTAAGAACAGAATAAAGAAAGGTAGAGCAATATCAGCAATGTTAATGGTGTCCTATGGAACAAACATATAATCAGAAAAAATAAATTACAAATATATAATTCAATAGTGAGAAGTATTGTCACATATGGAGCTGAAGCATGAAAATTCAACAAAAACTTGGAACAAAAACTTATGTCGATGAAAATGGATTTCTTGAGGAGAGCAGAAAAGACGTTCAAAATTGTAGGGGAAAAAAGTCATATGGGGAAAAAAATTAAATATTCAATAGTGTATTAGCTATAAGCAGTTAAATTGGTTTGGGCACGTAGGACGAATGCAAGAAGAAAGGTTACGCAGAAGAAAAAAAAAACATTGGAATTGAGTCCACATGGAAGAAGAAAGAAAGGAAGGCCTTGAAACTCATGGGTGAAAGAAATATGAACGAGAACAAGAGGATTGGAGGATATGGAGTGGATGGATTGGGACGAGTGGTGAAGGAAAAAACTTTAGGCTCAGAGAAAGATGTGTAAACATTGAAAATCTGTGTAATTAAAAAAATGAAAAATGAATCAGTAGATATTATTTAAATTGGTGTATAATTATAACAAAATAAAAGAAAATAGGTAATTTACCTATTTTGCATGTTTTGTTTTCACTGCAGTTGGATACTATTAAATAGAAATTGAGTTTCTCCAATTCAACACAATGGTATATTCTACACTGTCTAGATGATCGTCTACCTCTGTGATTAACACATGTGGATGTGAGGCCAGCAGCCAATGGGTCAGCCAAGGGCCTTCTAGGCCTGTCTGCACTTGGAGGTTGGAGGTTGTTTTATATTACAATGCTAGGTTGGGAGGGGTTTTTACAGAAGCGAGGACATTATTAAAAACCCAGCGATAGCGAGGTTTTTAATTTCCGAGATTCTGTGAAACACTTCACAAACGTGCATTGTACATTATTTTTTGCGCCATGGTGTTTTCAAAATAACAAATAACTTAATAATAAAATAATAACATTTTTGTTGAAATATTTGCGTTCATTATAAACAACTGACTAATGTTAACAGTCTGGCCAATGTTTATACGGTAAATACCGGAAATAATTTAGTTGAAACTACAGCAGGCCTTGAAACCAATCAGGAATAAAATGGCGGTAATTACGAATTTATTATTTTATATTGTTTTAAATTAAGTTCAGTTCATTTAAGATGCAGTGATTTGTTTCATATAGTGTATATTAACACTACCTTTTGGATATATTTTTGTATATACATTGTACGTAGTATACATAAAGGGCAGTGGTTTTACTTCCCGCACTAGGTAGGTAATTTATAATATTACAGTATAGTTATTTAGTTTTTTATAGGTTGGCAAACTCGAAATTTCAATCATGGTCGCCATTGCGACAGAAGTCACTATCGTGCAAACAAATATATATATATATATATATATATATATATGTACACCACCTGTGATCTCGAGGTAGCGTGCTGCCTTGTCACGCAGCGGGCTCGGGTTCGATTCCTGGTCGGGACAGGCCCCTGGGTGAGGTTTTTTCGGGGTTTTTCATCATCTGTAAGACAAATGTGAGGAAGCCCTTAAGGCCCAATGGTCCCCGAAAATCATCCGGCTATCAGCATCATCATCCTTCACCGGTGTGGAAAGCAATGAGAAGCTACCACACCTATAATTCCCTAGTAAAACTGCAAAGCATAGCATGAAACTCCTATAATTGCAGTGAAAAACTTTAGTGATGCCGCATTTTGACTACTGTGACGTTCTACTAACTGACATAAGTGACGGGTTGTCGGACAAACTGCAGCGTGTCCATAATATGTGTATCAGATTCATATTTAATGTTCGAAAATACGATCACATTTCTCCATTATTCCACGAATTGTCATGGCTACATCTAAAAGAGAGAAGAAAATCGCACTGTCTAATTCTCCTATTTAAGATCCTACATACCTCGATTCCCAATTATTTATCATCCCGTTTCCAGTATCTATCCTCAAACCATAACTTAAACACAAGATCACAACATAGTCTCTTACTTAATATACCGCAACATAGGACATCACATCGCTCCATGTCATATACCATCTCCACTTCTCGCAACTGGAATTCCCTACCACAAGAAATAAGGGGCTGCCGGACATTGACACCTTTTAAAAGAAATCTAAATTTATATTTGCTCTAAACTTGACTTCATTATTATCCAGTGTAAGATATATATATATTAATTGGTGTTTCCCGTATAATGTATCATATTATATTATTATTATTATTATTATTATTATTATTATTATTATTATTATTACTATTATTATTATTATCGTATCATTATTGTTATTACCCTATGAAATGTTGTTTGTACATGACATTTACATTGCTACATTTATTGTATCTTTAACTGTTTATAATTAGTACAGTGTATATCTATATTTGTCGAATATTTATTTGTATTTGTGCTGGTTGAGTGGAAGAGAGGGCCTTATGGCCTTAACTCTGCCAGAATAAATAAAGTATTATTATTATTATATTATTATATTAAAAACCTGCCCTCGGGCAGAATTACTATGTATGGATATATATATATATATATATATATATATATATATATAGGCCCTACATATATTCCATAAACCATCAAAATCG
Organism: Diploptera punctata; assembly: GCA_030220185.1. NCBI lineage: Eukaryota > Metazoa > Arthropoda > Insecta > Blattodea > Blaberidae > Diploptera > Diploptera punctata. Next base: position 3,856,219 of record JASPKZ010009790.1, read on the forward strand.
GACCATTAATTCGACTTGGTGAGGAATTCGCTTAGTTTAAGCAGTTCTGCGTGAAATACATTTGAAACGTTTCCGGGCATGGGTTCCTTATCAAGACTTTATCTACTAAGTCCCCTCTACAACCCCTAGAAGTTGTAATACTTATGGTGAATCACCCTGTACGTGAGTAAACATGAAGGCAATTGGCTCTAGCGGGAACAAGTGTTATCACATTCGCCAATATGACGCTAGCAGTCTTTTGTTCTTTGATATTCACAAGTGGCATGGTGGCATAGAATATCCAACTAAATCTTAATATATAAAAATTACGTGTCACGTTGTTTGTCCGCGATGGAATCCTAAACAACTGAACCGATTTTAATAAAATTTTGCACACTGTGTGCTGTTTGATCCATCTTGAGACCAACGGTTGTTTATAACTAAATTTATAGTCGCATTATTTTTTATTGCAAATTATTTGTTTATTATTTAACAAAAAGTTATAATTATCTATGAGTTCCATACGATTCTAACAGATGACGGTGTAAGGTAATCGGTTTATCATTTAACAAAGAGAGATCCAGGTGGCTGTGCTTTTTGTTGCAACCGCGAATTTCAATTGAATTACAAATATTGATTATTTCATAATTTAAGTGTGTTCAGTGTTTATCTTATTTTCAATATATTGATAATAATATTAATTTCGTGTGTAAGTATTAGTTTTAAGTAATCTGGCTGAAAGACAGCAACTTAATTTAAATTTAACTGGGCCGAGAAAGAACATTGAACAATATGGCGAGTCAATTCCAGAGACCATGAATGGTAAGATATCAAGTGAATTTCCGCAAATTGGTAAACGCCTATGTGACATAAATCTTACATTTAAGAAGAATGTCAATTTAAAAACATATGAAGGTTATGAAGGTCCTAAGGAACGAAATAACAGAACTGTAAGTAAGTATGTTAGTTATAATAATATGCCTAATATTACAGAAACAATCTCCATGCCTCAATTAAATGAAAAACAAGATGACTATAATATATCACAAGATGATATTACTATACAGAGACTTCTTGATGATGATGAGAATCCAAACTGCCAACAAGTTCGTAGAAAAAAAAAACGAAAGTATAATGAAATCAGCAAGCCTCCTCAAAATATTCCATCAATAAATGTATATAATCCTTATGATACACTTATGGATGATACTGAGAATGCAGACAACATAAATTCATCTCAATCAACAAAACCATACGGAAAAATTAACGTAAAAATAGTTAAAGGCGATACGAAGTTCGTCGGGCCATCTAGTATTATAATATAAATTAAAAGCAATAGTATATTACGAACAAGAATAGGAGGCAGTGTTTTACGTATGAGTTGAAATGTGTATTACAATAATTTTTAACAAATACGTAAAACTCTTCCATCACACTTTACTTTATACTGCATTGTATTTCTTGGCTTATATTAAATTAATAACATTGTGTAAATAAGATATCAGATGTACTATTAATGATGCTCACTTCAGGACCGCGATATAGAATATCATATCAAATATATTTGCAGTGATGTAGTGGGACAATTTACTTACAATCGTCCGTTGAATTACACTGGTCAACATGATTTTTGTCTCATTGTACCGAAATCAAGATTTCGATACAGGGATTACTTCATACTGCGCAAACTATACATCATCGCGTCTCCATTTTCGTGTGTGATCTTTGTGAACAGTGCCAAATGCTCCCCTACCTACCCCTTCCCTTTCTAGTAGGCGCCGTGTGCTACGCGCATTCTCCCCTCTCCTTGTGAACTCTCATAAAAAGCTGCGTTTATCTACATCGGATCATCATCTGTTGAGTGATCGTCGGAGACTGGTCAGTGTAGCTCAGAAGAGCTAGTTTGGTTTGTTATTCCTGTAGGCCAGGGTGGGGCCGCAAGGACTAGATACCCCAACCCTAGGCTGGACTAGTGTGAGTGTAATGTACGTATGTTTGTTTATATTATTTTTTTGTACAGATGATCAAGGACAGTATTATTTTCTTTGTTAAACTAATTATTTATTCATTTATTTTCAATGTTATATCTGACTATTTTTTTTGACTCGCATTAAAACTTTAGTTGTGTATTTTAAGTACCTTTTTGCCTATTCATTTAGTAGCTAGCATATGTCAGATATAAAAGTAAAATTTCCAAAGTTTACTCAAGCGTGTGTGAGTTCCTCTTTCCTTAAAGCTTCCACGATTATAGCTTGTAGCTCACTGCACTTTACATGTTTGAAAATGTATTAAAGAAAGTTGAATTAATCTTTGCCTTTTATGGGCCCGGGCAAAGATATCTCAATTTGAGCAATCTATGTTTTCTATTCAAAATAGTTATCAACAATAACGGTTTGATCCAGCACCAATACGGTGCAAGGTACTGCACATCATGAGTACCAATAGTTGTACTTAATGCAGTTTTTATAGTGTTTTCAAATATGTAAGTTATTCGGAATTTCTCCACACCCACAGTCTTTTATTTCAATTCCAATTAATGGATTTAAATAATTATTTTATTTAAAAAACTTTTTTTCGTCCATTTGTCGAGTGAGCGATGAGCACGGGAAACACTTTCATCAGGAGATTTCAGCTATGGAAAAGAGATATAAAGGCAAATGGAATCCTAATATGCTGGCCTCCACAGGCGAAATATGAGTCCGAATGTTCGAATATTGTGTAGTTACGAATATAGAAAATATGAAAGTGTTTGAAATTATAAATTCCTGTCTCTCGGAAACCTTGTGTGATGGAGAAAAAACCGATATCATATTTGAATTCAGGAGAAAAAATACTATCAGAATCACATATTTTTCTTTCTGAGACAAAAAAAAAGTTTATTTTTTGTTGCTCAGTGTTATTTCTGATTCGGAAAAAGAGTGATTAATATATTTTAATTGAAATATTATATTGAGGTGATATATTAAATATATACTAACAATTCTCTTGACGTCAAGTTAATTACTATTGGCGGCGCGTGACGTTAATTTTTTCCCCTCAGAAAACCATGGACCCAATGATGTATGTGACCTGTTTTCTGTATATTGAAAGACTTATACTAATATGTCATAAAATATTGTAGGGGTAAACAACCCATATTTAAAGATGGTGGATCTGAAATTGCTGCTTCGCGATCACGTAGGCCTATATATGTATATAAGGAAAGAATATATCAATGTTTGCACTTGGTGCCTGAGTGGGGAAGATGGTATCTCACTAACGTATAAGGTTAGAGGTCTTTGGTCCAAATCTCAGTCCAGACATTATTTTTTCTTTTCAATGCTAAATGTCAAAAACTTAATTATAACATGGAAATAAAATACCGTTACTGCTATAAAGTAAAACATTATCATTAAAAATGCTTTCTTATTATGGAAGCCATAAGATGGCCTGCGAGTGATGACCCGCTGCCTCTTTATTGAGAATTGTATATAAGGAAATAAAAGATAAAAGTATAAAGTTAGAGGTCCCGGGTTTAAATCCTGGTTCAGGCGTTAATTTTTATTTTCATGAAGGCATATATATATATATATATATATAGAGAGAGAGAGAGAGAGAGAGAGAGAGAGAATATTTTTAAAATTGTTTATATTAAAATCAGTCACTTCACATACATTTTAGTTTTTATGTTGGCAAAAGTTGCGTATGGTAAAGGTTTTTTTAATATTGTTCATTTCCATACACATTTTAATATCGTGAACATTTCAATTTCGACATAGTATGAAATTAAATAATTTCCTGATTGGGTCATTAGTTAGAATGGAAAATAGAATAGTCTGAAAGCTTTTCATTGAACATGGTTTAGTGAATAGGTGGTAAACGAAAGGCAAGAAAACCGAGACATAAAGCGCACTGTCAACTATTGCATACCGAAACCTACCTTGAAACTTCTCCCAGAAACGCGTTGTAATATACCAAGACCGTGTAACAAAAATATCTGCCAATTTTAACTGCAAGGCGCTGAAATCCAGCGTCAAATATCCCATTTAAACTACAGGGATATAATACAACTCCTGACTTGGTAAGTTAGATAACCCGCGCCGCGTCCCGCTACTCTCCACTCCTCTCTATTCATGCAAGGACGTCCGTCTGTTTCGCACAGTGAGTTGCAATTGGTGGATTCTGTCTATGATTTTTGTGCCTTGCAGTTAAAAATCACTTTTTTTTACGTAGCCTTGGTACATCACAACTCTTCTCTGGGAGAAATTTCAAGGTATATCGGCATGCATTGGTTGACAGTTCCGTTGTTAGATGGTGGAGTATGACGTAAGAAGAATAAATGTTAGCAGATGGAGACTTAAGGGTTCGAAAGGGGAGAAATCCCCTTATTATCCTCAATTAACACAAATACAGTATTACATGTGTCCGTTAATGGGGTTCAAATTCCTTATAGTGAGACAGTAAAAATCTAGGAGTATTTATGGGTAAAAATTTAATTTGGAATAAACAAATAAATAACATTTGCAAAACTATCTTCTCAATAATACACTCATTAAATCGTATAAGAAATTGTTTACCGTTTGCTCTAAAGAAAATGTTGGTAGAATCACTTGCAATGCCCCATTTTGATTATTGTGATACTCTTTTTACTGACCTAAATACTGTTCTTACCCAAATACTTCAACGTGTTCATAATTCTTGCATACGTTTTATTTGTAGTGTACACAGATTTGATCACGTTATACCATCTCTGGAACAATTGTCATGGCTTCGTCTACAAGATCGTAGAACTATCCATTGCCTATGCCTTCTCTATAAAATATTATACGCATCATTACCTTATTATTTAACACACCGCTTCGCTAGACTCTCTGATACACATAAATTAGATACCCGATCTCTTGAGCACGTTATCCTTTATATCCCTCCTCATCATACTACCTAATTATTCGAAATATTTTATAGTTTCTCTTGCTAGAACATGGAATTCTCTTCCACCCTATGTCAGAGACTGCCAAACTTTACCGTCTTTCAGAAACAAATTGAAAATAAAATTATTAACAGAAACAACTCACTAATATTACTTTTTAAAAAATTAATAATTTATTTTCTCATTATTTAATAAAAATAGTTTTAAGATTTGTCAATATATTTACCTAATGCCTTGTATAATAAGCGATAGATTAATTCATTATAGTTTATTACTTTCTTTGTATTTTTTTCTTTTTTATGTATAGTAGATTCGAGCTGTTATTCCTTTCTGTATAGATTCTATCAATTTATTTTTAATTGTATTTAATTTTATTGTATTATTAGACAATATTTTCATTATTATTCAATTTGACAGATAATTAATTGTTTAGTATGTACTATTATTGTAATTTTTTGTATTTATATGTAACATATGTTTGACCTGGTGAATGGAAGAGAAGGCTACATGGCCTTAACTCCACCAGGCTAATAAATATATTCCATTCTATTCTAAATGGAATATTATTATAAAAAAAGGTCTGTAACACAATAGAATAATAGTGCATACTTTTTACATAAAAATTCTAAGTTGTTATGAAACTTGAGAACACCTTGTATACAATACAGCATTAGATATGCATGATAGTAATTTTCCTATAATGATAAAGTATTTGTGATACTATGTATTACAAAGTTAGTGTGAAAGCATTTATTATGTGTCATTATCTTATTAGTTAGCCGTTTCAACTGATAGTGGGCATTGACGCCCCAATGTCAGCAATGAATTTTTGCGGTCCTTGAAAGAAATAATGATAGAGTAAAATACCTATTTTGTGAATTCGAATTTGAATATGGTGATAAAGTCGACTTGGATAACATGTAAACTACGTTGCTAAGGAAATTTCCAGCTAAACTTTACAACATGTGACAAAATTTTTTAACTTACTTCATAAAATCCTATCAAATTTTATTCTTAGGGTTTCATTTTTTTCAAATTATTTCCCACCATTTACAATGATTTTTATATGTTGTCTAACGATTACTTGAATATATTTTTTTCACGATACTGAACGACATGAAGACATGAAAACCATATTGATTTCAACGAATCTTCTGTGTTCCAGTGCAGCCAACATAGAGTCTGTACTAATTAACTTATACTAAATCAAATCAGCGTGTATTATTTCACAGATTAGAATACTTAACCATTTAATTGGCAACTTATCCTATAGGATACATCAGTTGGTTTGATGTATTTAGAGTTATTAATGAAACAGAAGAAAACGAACGAGTAGTATTAACTTAAATGTGTGTCGAATTACTCAATAAACCTAATAATAACGGTTATGCGTGATTTTGTTTTGAGTACGGTCCGTCACATTTAAATAGCTGACACGTGAAATTAGTGTATTGCCAATTAATGGGTTATATTGCATTAGGTTAGCTTTTAGATTGGTCTTTCACAGATTAGAGTACTTAAATTGCGTTAGGTTAGTTTTTAGATTCGTTGGCAACGCGAGTTCAAATATTGTATATATGTTGGCTGCATCGCGTGATTCCATAGTGTTAAACCGCTTCGCGTCTGTTGGCGCAAGCGCATGGTGTATGGTGGAACTTAAAAAAAAACATTTTCTTGTCACATGTTGTAAAATATTTCTAAATTTCCATTATACACAGTTTCCGATTTAGAAGTATAACTAACTTGCATTATTCATTATACCAAATCATTATTTTTATGTCGTGTAAATAAATATAATTTTTGAAGGATTTTTCCACTAATCCATGTTTGTTTCCTACAATCTTAATAAGATCCTCCACAAATCTCTAACCTCTGCATCATATTCATTCATTCCTCCATTGTTCATGCTAATTTTAACTCCGTTCATCCGTTGCTTCTTAAGTCTTCTTTCTCGTTTCTTTCTACCCTCCGCCATCCACTCCAGCATCATCTTCGGTATGCTATATGTCTTCATCTTTCAAACATATCCAAACCATTTGAGTATATATTCTTCAATCACATCAATCGTATTTTTTTTACGGAGTCCACCGCTGTGATCTCGAGGTAGCTTGTTGGCTTCTCACGCAGCGGGCCCGAGTTAAAATCTCCGTCGGGGGGACAAGTTTCCTGGGTGAGGTTTTTTCAGGGTTTTTCCTTGCTTGTAAGACAAATGTCAGGAAACTTTAAGGCCCAAACGGCCCCCGAACATCGTATGGCCATCATAAATCTCCATCATTCATATTTGCCTTAAATGTTTATGATTAAGGACTCTCCTGGCGCACCACTTTCATCAGATCAGTCATCACTAAAGCTAGGATTTGTATGTAATTACATATTCTTTCTCTTTGCTCATACGCAGCTAAAAATTATAAATGTCCACGAATTAGGAACTTTCTTATCAAATATCAAAAGTTATCATTACATATTTTACATATTTCATCATAATTACATATTTTTACATATTTTAATATTTTTTATGTAAAACTATATATTCTGTCCGTTAATTTAAAATAATGTTTTTTTTTCGTAAGCGGAATAAAATTTAAAACTATCTGTATGACAGTATTTTATTCCCACTAGAAACTCAGGTACATGTACACTGAAACGAATTTTGCAAGTTATCAAAAAGCTACAAAAAAGAGGTCAAGGAAGAATTCCATTCAATTATTGACACCATAAATGTAGCTATACAAAGACACTGTGACTTGGGTAGGATACCACATTGAAGATCTCTTTTAAATTACCACAGACCCATCTGTTTTATGAATGAAATAGTAGAAACATAACAGTTTCTCATTCACCATGTGTTAACAATTGTGTTTCCTTCCCTCATCTCTGCTCTTCTATCCCTTGGAATAGAATACAACCTGTTTTAAAAATGTTTGTTTCGTTGTAATATGAGTATAAAAAATTATAATTTTGTACTGCATTTATAAAATTGTTTGTTGATGGAATAGAGATTGAGTCCATGTAGAAAAAACTTAAAAAAAATAGCACAGGAATAATTGTCATTGTCTCTCACACATCGAATCCAGGATCGATTCAAGTTAATTTTCTGGATAGGGTTTTATCTGCGTCCCTCCCAATTCTAATATAAATATCAGGTAATTTAGGCCACTTGTATTTGCTATCCCACTCATCTAAACATATTCTTTTCGTTTACTGATATCCCCATAACAAATTATCATAAAATAAAAACAAGAGGTAATCAACATTTCTTAAAATTGAAATTATGCACAAATAATTTGTCGTTAAGATACAATGAGATATTCTAAATATTATCATATCAAGCTTAACATATATTTTATTTATTTAATTAATTAGATTTTACACCATAGCTGTTTGATCTCTAACAAGTACTGAAAGTTGTGAAACTTCTTAAACTTCTTATACATCCATTCAAACATTTCCGTCCTTTTCTGTTCCTACCTCTTTTCCCCTCTCATAATAAAAAGTAACATTGCGATGCTTTCTATTTTTCTTCCACAAGACTTTTAGTTCCAGTGTCTTCATCAGTATTATTTTGACTGTCACAGTGTTTCATTGAATTTCGTCTGATGGCTCCTGTAGCATCAAAATTATCGTCTAAGTTAAAATCGTGGGTTAAAATAGATGATTCGTTCACTACTGATGGAGATGTGGTTCTGTGCCAGACTTGTAATAACCAGATAGTTGTTCAATGATATCTCAACTTGAACAACATGTTCACAGTGCTCTGCATGCTAAAAACGAAGGATTACAAACATCTATAAAGCAAGTGCTTTTATCCTTCTATCTCAAATGCAACAGTCTTCAAATGTAAGGAGTGAATTCTTCCATGACATGTGTAATGCTGTGGTTGCCGCAAATATTCCTTGGTACAAACTCCAGGTACCTAAATATCGTGCATTTTTAGAGAAGTATTGTGGGAGGCAGATTCCTAACGATTCTACGCTCCGAAAACACTACATGCATTTGTGTTACGATGAAGCAATGACATATGTGCGAAGTGATGTAGGCAACAACTATATATGGATTGCTGTCGATGAAACAATGGATGGAAAAGGTCGCTATATTGCCAATCTTGTGATTGGTAAGCTGGATGGAAAAGAATCCCCCCACACCTTTCCTGATTTATTCGAAAACGTTGGAGCATGCAAATCACGCAACAGTGGCTCGTTTTGTGAACGATGGACTTAAAGTGTTCAAGAAGATAAAGTCTTTGTCCTTTATTGTGATGCTGCGGCGTACATGCTAAAGGCGGGAACTGCTCTACGTGTTTTTACCAAAATATGATCTATTTGATCTATCTCGCATATGGACTTCAACGTGTTGCCGATGAAGTGCGAAGTAACTATCCACAAATCAATTATTTCAAACATTAAGAAAGTGTTTGTTAAGACCCCCCAACGTGTGTTACACTATAGAGAACAATTACCAAATGTGAAATTGCCCCCTGAACCTGTCCTCGCTAGATGGGGACGTGGATTGAGGCTGCCTGCTTTTATAGTGACTATTTTAAAGAAGTGAAGTCTGTAATAGACTCGTTTCCAAGTAAATCAGCAGTTTCTATCAGAAATTAGAAACTTGTGGCATGACTTTGAAGGAATCACTGGACACTGTCGGGGACGTTAAATCTAAGTTAAGGGTTGTTCAAGGAAATGTTTGAATAAACATAATGAAGAAATTTGAATCTGTTATGGAAAGAAACCCTGGCTTCTCGACATTGACTACAGTGTGTAAGATCCTCAACGGGGAAGAAGAGAATCCTCCAGATGACATCTCTCCTGAAAAATTCAATCTGCTTAAATTTGCACCAGAAACTTCCTGTAATCTGGAAAGAACATTTTCTGTTTATAAAAACAATCTCTGACCGATGACACTCCATGACAATGGAAAATTTGGATATGTGTCTCATAGTTCATTGCAAATTAAAGTGAAGTGAGTAGATAGTTTCTGTATTCGCTGTAGGGGCTAAAGATTGGTTAAAGAGTGATTACGAAAACGTATAATTATAATATAACTAAAAATACATTTTGCAACATGTTTTTTTATTTATCCACTTTATTAATTGTTGCATTTTCAAAAAATAAATAAATTTAATACTGTTGATTTATTAAATCAACATGCTTAATTAATAATTGTCCCACATTTTACTTTTTATTAATAAAATCAGGAATCAATAACTTAATATTTGGTATAAATTTACATAGAAACTTAAATTTTAATGTATTTAAAATTACATATTTTAAGAATTTTTTATGTAATATTACATATTTCACCAAATATTATTACATAAATATGTACATATTTTGCATGTTAATATTACATAAAAATCCTAGCTCTAGTCATCACTCATCATACCATCCGGGCAGCATAACCCCGCCTTCCAGGCGCTCCAACCTCAGAGGTGGCCACTGCCAGGAGAGAACACCAGAAATGTCGAAATGACAACATGGCGCATTAAATATAAGTAATTAATGTATTTTTACGTCCATTATTTATCTAATATTGTAGAATTTACTTTATCCAATCTGGATTTGTTTTGCAGCCCTTCTCCAAAAGTTAATTTCAACAGCTAACAATCTGTGAGCTTGTTTAAATAAATAGTATACTTATAGTGCAGCTATTATGTGTAATATAAAGACTCTCTAGTATACTTAATAATTAATATGTGGATTCTGGTGCAAATGCACTTTACAGTTATTCCAAGTCAAATAGCAAAAACGCACAAATTATTATATACAATTAAAGTATGTGAATAATGATCGGCATCGGGGTCGAAGAACTAAGTTTTTTGCCTCTGGTCTCTCGAGTCGTGGATTAAAACCCGGCCGGGTTCGATGCATTTTTAGGATTGAGAAACCCAAGGGACAAGTCCTCCGGGAGGAACTTTAGGCCGTGGGTACCGAACCGTAGGTTTATGGCCGCGCAGACATAAGCTCTCCACACATCCCTATCCTGACCTAATATTTTGCAATCATCTCTTGTATAATCTAATTTTCCTCAAATGATGGTTAATATTTTTCTCCCACCTCATTCTTGTGTACGGTGCGTTATATATATATATATATATATTCCAGCTTTCGTGATTAATAACAATAATGATACATTCAGTTTAAAATCAGAATCATAAACTACTCTAGTGTTTTGAGATCTATTGTTGATTCATGTTTAAGTGTTTAGGAAAGAAAGATGCATCAATCTTTGCCTCCTATGGGCCCGGGCAAAGGTTTTTGATTAATAACCTCGGATGTTATGAACTCTACGCTAGTATATACAACGGAAACAAAAGACGATCCAAAAGAAAACTGCACAAATGGTAGCAGTCAGAGTGGTTATATATATATATATATATATTATCGTCTTTTGTTTCCGTTGTATATACTAGCGTAGAGTTCATAACATCCGAGGTTATTAATCAAAAACCTTTGCCCGGGCCCATAGGAGGCAAAGATTGATTCATCTTTCTGTCCTAAACACTTAAACATGAATCAACAATAGATCTCAAAACACTAGAGTAGTTTATGATTCTGATTTTAAACTGAATGTATCATTATTGTTATTAATCACGAAAGCTGGAATGATCTCCTAAATAAGTAAGTTTCAGTACAGGAATATCAAACAGCAGCATGCACATAAATAACTTGAACATTAACCAGGATATATATAAAAATGATGTTTAATATAAACAAGACGTCTGAAGTGGATGAAAAATATAACAAATGTAAATATTTGATCATTCTTCAACAAAAAGAAAATAAATAATAATCCTTAACATCACAAAACTATATCATACCTCACACAACATTCATACCACGGTCCAAGCCAGGGTAGTCTTTCCCCGGTCCTCAGGACCAAAACTTAAACCACACCACTCGCGGCTCCAGACGACGTTGTCTCAACTCAAAGTTCCGATCGAATGATAATGTTCTTGATGCGCATAGCGTATTTGAGCGTTCCGAGGCAGAAGGGGAGATGCGCAGCACAAACAGCGCAACAGGAGAGGCAAAAAGGACAGTGGGGGTAGATGCATAGAGAAAGGATATTGGCATAGTTCACGAATCTTTATGTTCAGGGAGGATAACGGCACTGCAGTAGCGAACCGAAAATCGCACTTTCGGTTCACTTGGTCTACAACTGGTTTTCCTACAAGAAGCTTCCATGCACCTCTTTCATTCCCCATTCATGCCACATGTCCTGCTCATCGCAGTCTAAGAGACTTAACTGTTTTATTATATATGGCTTCCTATAAAGACCATGCAGTTCACTGTTATGTAGTTTTCTCCATTCGTCTGTCTTTACATCTCTCTTTGGTCCAACATTTTTCCTAAGGACTTTATTCTCAAATACTCGTAATCTTCTTTCCGCCCTTAAATAATATATATGCAGTATATTATTTATGGATAAAAAACTAAATTAATAGCGTACACTTCATTTTAAAAGCTATCTTTTCTTAGTTGCCGACTCCCGCCATACTCGAGAAGTTTTAAGACATATTTTCAGGAGTTTTTTTTCCTCAGTTAGGCCTACTGCTCGAGCGAAAATTAGGAATATAGAGCGTTGGGAGGCCCATGCCTAAACTTTACTCAATTAAGCCAAAGGAAGGGATTTTAAATAGTATATCATGATACCCTTTTAAAGGGACATTTTATTTTGTAAGTATGGAGTTTGCGAAACGACGTCGCAGGCCGAATATAAAGATTATGACTATTTGAGATTAAAATTCTTAGAAGAATTTTTGGGCCGAGAATACGTTAGAGACATGTGAATGGAGAATACTACAAATAGTGAGCTCCATGATCTTTACGGAAACCAGATGAAATAACAATTTACTCTCATAGACTGCGAGGATATGTAGCACGAATAGAGAATGAAAGAGTTGCTTGAAAAATTGTAGGAAACACAGAGGGAAATCGCCCACTAAGTAATCAAAAATGATGTGGAAAAACATCATTAATCTTGATTTGAGGAAATTAAAATAAATTATACAGCGGATGATTGGGAGACATTTGCGACATTTGCTAAGTAGGGATGAATCGGGAGCACCGTCATGAAGTTCCGGGTTTGATAGTGCCAATGAGTTAGTTAATAATGAAAAAATAGTTCAGTGACAAATATTACTAAGCAAATACTTTATAATCATTAGGTGTATTCGTTATTCTGTGCGTATTTCAATTCTATATCCATATATGTTTTTAAACTAGGTGAATATTATAAGGATGATTACGATAGATGGTGTACAAAAAAAAGTTCACCCAGAAAACTTGTCCCAACCGGGATCGAACATTGATCAAGACCACAGCCATCTCAATTATTTAAAGACAAAAAAGTGTTTTATTGTCGAGAATTTGAATATACAAAAGTCAGTGTAGAAATAGTACAGAGTATTTACCAATCACCAGGATTATTTTAATTAATTATTAGTTAGGTAATTATTAAGAAACAATGCATGACGAACTTATAGCAGTTATAAATATTTACAGTCTAACAGATATAACTACTTATACATTGTCTTAACTTTAAAAAGCTAACAAATATAACTGAACATAACTGTATATTTGTTTTTGTTTTTTTTTGTCTAGCTTAGGTTATTGCTTTGGTCACATATCGGTTAATTTTTAAAATTATTTATTCGTGTTAAACTTAAAATTTAAATTTTTATATTGGATAGTTGTGATCAATTATAACTCATAAAACGCCATTCATCGTTTCCTCGTAATTTATTACCAATCACTGATTATTTAAATTATTACCAGTCACCATAAATTATTATTATAGCCGGGTGCAACGATGTTGGTTAGAAATTAACAACCATAAACTTTTGACTTAATGATCATTAAGTATGTTTTCTGCTGCACGAACGAACACTTAATAGCTATTAAAATTAGCTTAACAGCTGTAAACCTTAACCTTGTTTTATATTTAACAAGCGTTAATTAACATAAAATGAAAGTCTTTGTTGTAATTCCGAAGATGAGCTATTATATCTACTTCCATACCAAACAATATTTATCTTAATATCTCATATCTCAAGAAATTTGCCGTTTGATCTTTCTTCTTTACAGACTCCATATCCTCCATTCTCCATGCACATTGCACAAAAATGAAATATATAACAATAATGTAACCCTCTGATAAGGATTTTGTTTTCCTTGCGAAAGCAGTGCTTATTAGATTAAGCTCGCACCGTACGATTCTGTACTTTCTTACAATGTAGTTTAAGAAACAGTGAACAGAAATGTGGAATAAAAGACGTCAATAATGAAGTTGTTCGTTCAGGTTCATGTTGAGATTCATATGAGAGGTTCAGAGCAAAAGTAGATGTAGTTCAAACATTGAAAATCCTAGTTATATATGAATTTGGGTTCAAAATGTCAATAATTCTTCAGAGCAATGGTGAACCAAGTTTTGATTTTTTTTCACTGTAAAAATAAATGTTTAATTCTTCATCTGCAATTACATGTAGGCCCCTATTACTTTAACTTTATAACAGTTTTTCTCAAAATAGTAAAATATGGACTTGGTCCATCTTTACTCTGAACCCCTCAAATATAGCTTTTCTTGACGCACTGAACATCTTAGGCCATATGGCTCTATTTATTTAATTTGTTTGTAATATTATTATATTTTGTATATCGCTGAAGAAAGCTGCCATACGTGGGATCGAAGGCAGGACAAAACTAAACTAATGGATGGGCATTATATTTAACATACCAGATTGGCCGAGAAGGAAGCGGTCACGCAGTTTCGACTAAACACTGGACATGATCTTCTGAGAAAACACACAGTTTCGGAATATCACCTACTCCTATAATGCATGATATCTACGTATGTGATTGCTGAACAATAGCGTGTTTTGTTATCTAATCCAAGGGACTTATAACAATATGACATCATCCCTGTATCATATATTGAGGTAATAAATATTTTTGGACATTGAAAGCAAGAGACAGTCAGTGAGATTTATAAATGTCAATCACATACTTAAATCTCATACACTATAATTGTGTTCTTTGCCACGAAGAAAAAGAGATGGACACACATCACCAAGGGCGCTCACTGCTCAGCGCTTAAATCTACACAAGAAACAGATATATATAGGGAAGTTCCGGAACCTGATAATTAACTATTTATATTTTTGTATGTCAAGTTATATTTGGGGTTTCTTTGTCTTTGGACTGTACCCGACCAAGAGCTCCCTGCTCATGCGGATATATTTAAAATGTATGTATGTATGTATGTATGTATGTATGTATGTATGTATGTATGTATGTATGTATGTATGTATGTATGTATGTATGTATGTATGTATGTATGTATGTATGTATGTATGTATGTATGTATGTATGTATGTATGTATGTATGTATGTATGTATGTATGTATGTATGTATGTATGTATGTATGTATGTATGTATGTATGTATGTATGTATGTATGTATGTATGTATGTATGTATGTATGTATGTATGTATGTATGTATGTATGTATGTATGTATGCATGTATGCATGTATGCATGCATGCATGCATGCATGCATGTGTGCATGTATGCATGTATGCATGTATGCATGTATGCATGTATGCATGTATGCATGTATGCATGTATGCATGTATGCATGTATGCATGTATGCATGTATGCATGTGTGCATGTGTGCATGTGTGCATGTGTGCATGTGTGCATGTGTGCATGTGTGCATGTGTGCATGTGTGCATGTGTGCATGTGTGCATGTGTGCATGTATGCGTGTATGCATGTATGTGTGTATACAGAAATTGATTATTTACGCAGAAGTGCAAGAAAGTCAAAATTAGAACATGTCACAAATAAGAAAATTAGAAACATTATAGAAGCAGAAGAGAGCATAATTGAAAGAATTGAGGAGAAGGAATTAAAATGGTTAGGACATATTTCAAGAATGGAAGATGAGCGATGGCCAAAACTATTATATCAATGGCAATCGAGCAGAAAGAAGAAAAGAGGGAGACCAAAGTTAACATGGAAAGAAAGCATGAAGATAGTAATGCAAGCAAGTGGGCTAAGCATTGAAGATACCCAAGATCGTAAGCTTTGTAGATTTGGCACGGGAAGACGGCAGCAGCTATAAAAAACCCGAAGATAGGTAGATATACTTACACTATGAGTAAATAAATAATAATAAATATTTCCGAAATTGTGTTTGTAAAACCTTACAACCATTAAGTAATAGTTTAAATTAATGTTCGTTGCACACGACCATTAGAATTTAATTTATTCGAACAAAAATAATTTCTGGTTACATGAATTTGTAGGCACACTCCTCCTACTTTGATTATAAAGGTGGAATTTTATAATACACCTTTTCGATATATTTAAGAAGTATTTATAAAAATGTAATATATTTCAAGAAGAACAATGCGCCTGTTTCATCAATATTTTCATCCAAAACTGATAAAATCGAGTTCAGATTTTCGTCGAATTCAGACGAATCTAAGTTCTTATCGAAGATCATTCTTACACCAAGTACCAGAATCTTCCATAAAAAAGCTTTAAGTGATTCTGCGGCTTGCGTATCTTGGTTACACCAGCCTTTTCTTTGCACTGTAACATCTGTAATCAGGAGAACATATGTGTAAGTTTATTAACATAACTGTAAGAAAAAAATTAAAACCACTATGGCAATAGTGAATAGATAACCCACATCTACAATGGCGTAGTACAGCCCAATGTTAGGCCTTAGTCTCTCCTTCGTTAGGAGTTATTAGACAAAGTTAATTTAGTTACGCTTATTTCCCAAAGATGGCATGAATGGTATTACTATTTAATTTTGTACTAGAGCATGCCATTAAATCTTTAGAGAATTAGGAAGGCTTACAACTCAATGGTATTAATAAGCTGTTAGTTTATGCTGATGATGTAGTACTATTGGCCGATAGCGAGGAGATGCTAAAGGACAACACGCACACACTATTGAGTAACACTAAGGAATTAGGACTGGAAGTAAATATCAATAAAACTAAATATATGGTCACACGTAGAAATACATTATATAATGGAAATGGACAGCTAATGACAAATGAGGGAAATTTTGAGGAAGTGACTGAATTCAAATACTTAGGAACAAAAATCACAAATAGGAATGAGATGCACAAAGAAATTAAACATAGGCTCAATTCTGGAAATGCGTGCTATTATGCATTGCAGAGACTCTTGATGTCCCAATTCCTTTCAAAAAACGTTAAACTGAAAATATATAAAACTATTATTCTACCAGTTATATTATATGGGTGCGAAACTTGGACTCTTACTTTAAGGGAGGAAAGGAGATTACAAGTATTTGAGAATAAAGTACTTAGGAAAATTGTTGGACCAAAGAGAGATGAACAGAGAGGTGAATGGAGAAGACTACATAACAACGAACTACATGGTCTTTATAGGAAGCCAGATATAATAAGAACAGTTAAGTCTCGTAGACTGCGATGGGCAGGACATGTTGCACGTATGGGGAGTGAAAGACTTGCATGGAAGCTTCTTGTAGGAAAGCCAGAGGAAAAACGCCCAGTTGGTAGACCAAGAATGAGGTGGGAGAATAACATTAAGTATGATTTGAAGGAAGTAAATTATACAGGGAATGATTGGAAAGCATTAGCTCAGGATAGGGATGTATGGAGAGCTTATGTCCGTGCGGCCATGAACCTACGGGTTCGATAGTGCCAGTGAGTAAGTAAGTAAGTCATGAATGGTATGTAGTCAACATACCGACTCAATGAGACATCTAATAGGCAACTAAGATATTACTAATAGGATGAAGGAGATCGGTAGATTTTGCTTAGAGGTCTCTTTATTCAAGCTTAAGTATATTTTATAAGCCTGAATATCTTCAGACTAGGGTCCCATGGCTTGAAGTCCCTCCCGGAGGACTAACTCCTTGGATTTTCCATCCTAAAATATCCATCGGCCACGGCCGGATTTGAACCCGTGATCCTGGGACTAGATTCTGAAAATATCAGCGAAATCGGGATAGAAGTGGGGGTTTACCTGAAATCCAAAACTAAAAATTGACTCCAAAAACCGCTGTTTGTTTCGTCAATATTTTATAATATATACCATACAATGGAAAGCAACGGGAAACCACCACACCTATAATTCCTTAGTAAAGCTGCAAAAGCATAGCATGGAAATGCTATGATTGCAGTGAAAGACTGCCCCCGGACAAGAATTACTATGGATGGATATACCATACATTTTTTCGATCCTCGGTCGGGACGATTTTCCTGTATGAGTTCCCCCCCCGGGTTCTTTCCTCACTGTAAGACATGTCCGGAAACTTTAAGGCCCAAACAGGCCCCGAACACTATCTGACCGTCAATATCACACTATCATATTCGCTTCATTTAGAGTAAGTTTGGAAATTAAAGCCTCTCTGGCGCACCATACCATCATCATCACCTTTTATACGTATATTCGGGACACGTAAGTGCTCATACGGAGACGATTGCTTCGGGCTTTCCAGCCGATTTTGGCTGGATTACAACATCCCTGGAGCGTTTTTCTCTTCATGAACAGACTAATTAACTTATGCAGTTAATTTTCCCTGGATGGACTACCATATACATTGTGCGAGATTCCTTCGCCTAGAATAGCGAGGCTCATTCTGCACTGGCTTCTCGGCAGCGCAGTTCTTACGTCGTATTCTTGTGTGACAATAATCTACTCTTTATACCCAATATCAATTGTTAGGCAAACACATCTTTTTAATTAATAATGAAAAAAAATAATAAAAATCTTACTATTCCTATCCTAGGTTTTGATCCACAAAACCCATCTCGATAGGCACGAAGGAATTAGCTGCCAAGAAAGCTAATAGGCTACAATATGCACCAGACTGGACGGTGCACGTCACCGACGCCTTCCAGGCACCCAACCTCAGAAATGGGTACTAGTACGCCAATGTCAAGAGAGAATACCAGAAATGTCGTAATGACAACCTGGTGACATTGATAAAAATTGTATTATAACTAATTCACTGGTTCTATCGAAACCATAGATTCATGGCCGTGCGGGCATAAGTTCTCCATGCATCCCAATCGTGAACTAATGTTTTCCGATCATCAGCTGTATAGTCAGTCTACTTCCCTCAAATCATGGTTAATGGTATTCTCCCAAATCATTTTTGGTCTATTAACTGGGCGTTTTCCTTTTGGTTTTCCTACAAGAAGCTTCCATGCACCTCTTCTGGTGACATTGATAAAATTATATTATATTATAGTCCACCACTGTGATCTCGAGATATTGTACTGCCTTGTCACGCAGCGGTCCCGGCTTCGATTCCTGGTCGGGACAAGCTTCTTGGGTGAGGTCTTTTTTCAGGATTTTCCTCACCTGTAAGACAAATATCATGGAGCTTTGATGCCCAAAAAGGTTCCCGAACATCATCTGCTCATTATCATCATAATCATAATAATCATCCTTCACCGGTGTGGAAAGCAACGGGAAACTTACCCACCTATAATTCTCCAGTAAAGCTGCAAAGCGTAGCATGAAAATGCTATGATTGCAGGGAAGGAACCTAGGGGCAGAACAGGAGAGACGAGGAGAGGGAGAGAGGAGAGGAGAGGAGAGGAGAGGAGAGGAGAGGAGGAGAAAGAGGAGAGGAGAGGAGAGGAGAGGAGAGGAGAGGAGAGGAGAGGAGAGGAGAGGAGAGGAGAGGAGAGGAGAGGAGAGGAGAGGAGGAGGAGAGGAGAGGAGAGGAGAGGAGAGGGGAGAGAGAGGAGAGAGAGGAGATGAGAGTAGAGAGATTAGAGGAGAGGAGAGGAGAGTAGAGTAGGGAGAGATGATATTATATTATAGTATATTATATATATTATATTAGAGGAGATTAGAGTATATTATATTATATGGTAGTATATTATTAGATTATATTATATTATATTATATTATATTATATTATATTATATTATATTATATATTATATTTATATTATATTATATTATATTATATTATATTATATATATTATATTATTCCACCGCTGTGGTCTCGGGGTAGCGTGCTGCTTTGTCACGCAGCGCGCCCGGATTCGATCCCCGGTCGGGGCAGTTTTTCTGGGTGAGGTTTTATCGGGGTTTTCCTCACCTGTAAGACAAATGTCAGGAAAACTTTAAGGCCCAAACGGTCCCCGAAATCATATGGTCATCATCATCATCATCATCCTTGTCATTATCATCATCATCATCATCATCATCATCATCCTTTACCGGTGTAGAAAGCAACGGGAAGCTACCACACCTACAATTCCCTAGTAAAGCTGCAAGCATAGCATGAAAATGTTATGATTGCAGTGAAGGACCTGCCTTCGGGCAGAATTACTATGGATGGATGAATATTATATTATTTAAACCATCAATTTTCAGGTAATATGTAAAATACAGTCGCTAGAAATGAGTTATGTATATGATTTTGATATGTTCGCAATGATCCTATAATTATGTCATCCTGTGTTTTAACTTTTTCATAAGAACTAGTCCCTATATTTACGCCGTTATAATCTATCACGGTGTGTTACTTGTTAAACTGTTTTTATTTTCTGGAATATTCTACCTCTTTTGTAAACAGTAACTTTTTTTTTCCGGATTACTCTAAATATATATTTTACCTTGTTTGGTTAAGGAGTTCTGGAGGCGTAGACTTTCTCGACTGATGTAGGTTCGACCATCAGAACCACACACTATATCCGCAGGACCAAGTGGCTCCTTGTTAGGGCTTGTACAATTACCTAAATCTTCGCACGTAAACGTGAATTCCTGAGGTGCAGCCCAAGTACAGAACACCATCATTGCAATAACTGTAAACAAAACATTCTACTATCAGCTATCGAATACCGGGTTCATAGCCGCGCGGATTTAAGCTCTCCATATATCCATATCTTCAGGTAATGTTTTCCAAATCATTCCCTTTATAATTCATCCCCCTCAAATC
The DNA here is from genome assembly GCA_030220185.1 of Diploptera punctata. Lineage (NCBI taxonomy): Eukaryota > Metazoa > Arthropoda > Insecta > Blattodea > Blaberidae > Diploptera > Diploptera punctata. Next base: position 3,877,079 of record JASPKZ010009790.1, read on the forward strand.
ATACTTAATGTTATATCCCCCGCCTCATTTTTGTTTCGAATGGGTGTATAAAGAGATATATATCTCTATTCAAATTTTGTCTTTTTACACACCAAGAATCCAAAATTATGAGTTACCATGAAATACACTCTGAAGTAAACTTATCACCATTGCCGCTATAAGGTATTGCTTTGTCCTATAATATCAATTTTTCATTTTTATGACACAGAAAAAGTCACCCTTTAGCTACACTATTTAACTCATGTCGCAAATGGTAGTCAATGACCAATCACATTTCAATGAATTCTGTTTTACACCAATGACAGTCGTGTTTCACCTCGCTCTTTATCGATTTCTCGTTATCAGCTCCTGTTTTTGTGATAAAGAAAGCTCCTCCTTTTTTAATATTCTGAACAGGTAAGACCATTATTTTTCTCCAACAAATACATTGAATATAGCAAATAATGAATAGATTCAGTGATTTTACTGAGTTGTTTATTCAAAATACGAGTATAAATGATTAACCTATAATGTTGATTATAATAATTCGATGTGTTTCATTATTTCTCCACTAGAGTGCATTCTTACAATATTGCGATCCTATTTGGCAATAAATAATATGATCGAGTTGCAGTGAATATACATAACCTTACATTTCTAATTTGATTTCAAACATCGCCGTTTATATTAACTATATAAATATTTTAAAACACCGGTAACTATATTCAAATAATTATTTTTTAGTAAAGAGCTTAATTTTATTCGTTAAATAGTGCTAACAAATGCCACTCTTCATTTCCAAATTATCTACATAAATTCACTCCTCACTTCGTGAGTCGTGAATTTATCGATAATTTGGAAATCACTCCTGGCATTACTTATGATAAATAATTTTTCGCAATTTTGGAGATAATTGTCTTTACCCATCCACCCAAGATAGAGATATCTCTCTATACACACCAACCAGCATTCTTCGCCTTCTTACACCCCCTTCTCTTTTGTTTTCCATGTCCCACGTGAGGATGTACGGAGTAGACTACTATTACTATTTTGCTTTCCCTCGGAAGGAAGTCGCGTTCTCGAACTTCCCTGTACGAAAAATAATAAAACCATCATTTTTAACCGAAATCGAACCTGCAAATATTGGATTAGAATATAATATCGATGTATAATGAAGAAAAAATTATTTATTTTCTAATAATTACTGATTATTTTAAAATATGATAATGAACATAATATATTTAGGTTCCTTCTAAACGTGTTCTTAAGAATCAAAATGTCCTAAACAGAAAATACCCACCGGTGCTTTGGTTTTCCTCTACTTGTGAATCTTTATGGTTTGAACAATTTATATATATTTTTATATATAAGTCGGTTTGAGTCGATTCGCTGTAAATGATGTACTAATAAAATAAAATAAGTTAAAATACCTTCTTAGGTAAAATCCGTCGTCCTCAACTTTTCAAATATGTGATCTTTATGCCTGTAGGCCTTTCAGGACATCCGTCCCATCTTCAGCAGTTCATTCTTCTCTACAGCATCCAGGTTGATGTTTGATGCTGCTGGTCCAAACATCAACCTGGATGCTGTAGAGAAGAATGAACTGCTGAAGATGGGACGAATGTCCTAAAAGGCCTACAGGCATAAAGTTCACTTATTTTAAAAGTTGAGGACGACGGATTTTACCTAAGAAGGTATTTTAACTTATTTTATTTTATGACTCTCCACCTCTACGGTTTTAACAATGAATTTTATTAGTATTGATGTACTAATTATTCTATTTAACTCGTCTCTCAAATGGAAGTCAATCATCAATAACGTTTCAATGAATTTTGTTTTACAAACAATGACAGTCGTGTTTCACCTCACTCTTTATCGATTTCTCTTTACCAGCTCCTGCTTTTGTGATTAAGAAAGTTCCTCCTTTTTAATATTCTGAACACATCAAAACATTATTTTGCACTGACTGACTCTCTAACAAATACATTAAATGTAGCAAATAATAAACAGATTCCTTCGAACTACACATTTGATAATTATTTATTCAATAATTGTGTTTTAAATAATGCTTTTACTGAGCTGTTTACTAAAAAATAAATTAATAACCTCTAATGTTGGTTATAATATACAGTTTGATGTGATTCATTTTTCTTTCATTAAAATACATTCTTACAGTATTGCGTTCCTATATGGCAATAAGTAATGTGATCAAGTTGCGGTGAATAAACAAATGAAACATAACCTCACATTTCTGATCTGTTTTCAAACATCGCCGTTTACATTAAATATATACACTTTTTAAAATACCGGTAACTATATTTAAATAATGATTTTTGAGTAAACAGCTTAATTGTATTCGTTAAATAGTTCCCAACAAATGCCACTCTTGATTTCCAAATCCTCTAGAAAAATGCACTCCTCACTTTGTGACTCGTGAAATTATCGATTATTTGGCAATCACTCGTGACATTACTTATGGTTAATAAATACTTACTTCCAAAAGCGATGTAAATCTTCATATTGAATTTTACTTTTCCTTTCGTCGATTTAAAAAAAATGTACTTTGAGCTTGTTATAACTTCGCTCCTTGTGTGTATAGGTTTTATATATATATATACGAGGGTGTTTTTATGTGTAAATTAAAAACATATTTTAAATATTTATATGCACAGGGCGAAGATAATAACTTAAATTGGGTGTAATTAAGATAGACTATAATAACTTAGAGTGACTTTTAAAAAAATCGACACGTTTTGCTTGTTAAAATTTTTATAGTTTTAAAAATACCATCCACAGCACTTTTAAAATGTCGATAACTGAAATGTGTGCTCATTATAATTATAATCTAAATTACAAAATTGCATACTTAAATTTTTATGGAAAAGATGAATGCATTTTTTTTCACCGAATTATGAAAGTTTTAATGTCGTAAGTAGGCTAAGATTTGTATGATATAGCATATATTTTTTTGTAAGAGTGGTATGTTTCTTAAATATACATAAATGCTTTTTATACAAAAACTAATTGAATTAAAGTATTTAAGTCATATTTATGCATATTTCGACATTTGTATGTGACAGAGCATATTATAGCAATTTATTGGTCACGTTCGTCGTATTTTCACTCTTTTTGGAATTAAAGAACTTTTATCGTACAATTTCTTTCTTCCATGATTATGTTGTTATATTTCTCAGAATTTTGTTTCTTGTAAAATCTATAATCCTCTCCTATTTCTTTACAATTCACAGTACGTACTTTTGTCTTATATATATATATAAATGTTTGTATGTTTGTTTGTTTGTTTGTTTGTTCGTACTTTATGCGCAGCCATTGATCCGATTGTGATGGGGTTTTTTGCAAAATGTTCAGGGGTTTCCCGGAATGAACATAGGCTATTAGAGAGTTCAGATACTCAACTCCCACACCCTTAAAACACCCTTTGTAATGAAAAACGTGAAAAAGTCCCTTTTTTACCCTTACATGGCTTACCCTGCCTAAACCATAACAAATACACAAAATTAATGTACACAGAATTGAATATCTCAAAAATCTCTACAAAAAAAAGGCCGCGACAAGTCTTTTACAGACTATTTAACTCATGCCCCAAATGGGAGTCAATGACCAATCACGTTTCAATGATTTCTGTTTTACAACCAATCAGAGTCGTGTTTCACCAAATATTTATCAGTGTTATAATTACCATATTAAAGAAAGCTCCTCCTTACAATATTGCGTTCCTTTGGCAATAAATAGTATGATCTGGTTGCAGTGATAAACAAATAAAGCAGTAGAAGCGTACCTATCGTTTCTCATTTGTTTTCAAACATCGCCGTTTACATTAAATATATAAATATTTTAAAATAACTATAGTTAAATAATGATTTGTGAGTAAACAGCTTAATTTTATTCGTTAAATAGTCCTAACAAATGCCACTCTTGATTTCCAAATTCTCTAGATAAATTCACTCCTCACTTCGTGAGTCGTGAATTTATCGATAATTTGGAAATCACTCGTGGCATTACTTATGATAACACACTATAACAATTTGTGTCTTTCATTGATGCCAAGGAGATCGGGATAAGTAGATTCCCGGGCAAGCATGTGCTGTCATACCATTCATTCGATTGTTATGGGGCTATTTGCAAAATGTTCAGGATATTTCTCGGGAAGGTTATAGGTTATAAGAGAGTTTTAATGCTCCAGCCCTTCACCCTTAAAAATTACCTTTTGTAGTGAAAAAAAACATGAAAAAATGTTGCTTTTTGTAAGCTTAAATTGCTTACGCTGCCAAAATCATAACAAATACACAAAATTAGTGTACATTCGATTGAATATCTTAAAAAAAACTCAACAGAAAAATCCGCGACAGCAAATGTTTATCTTTTAAGGATAACTCACAATAACCATTTTTGTCTTTCATTGATACCAAGACGATCGGGATAAATAGATTCTCGGCCAAGCATAACAGCGCACGGCGGGTATTCTTTTAAGGATAACTAAAAAAAAATAACGAATTTTGTCATTCAGCTCATTTATGCCAAATACACCGGGATACATAGATTCCCGGGCAATGCCGGGTAATCAGCACGGGGTATCTACAAATAATAACGACATAAATGTATATTTATTTTTCCTTTTACTTATTCAACTAAATGCAAAAACACATTATTTATTTAGGCGTAGCAGCGCACGCCGCGTATTAGCCAGTTAACAATAAAGATATAGAATAAGTTAGATATTTTGATTTTTACGAAGCTGTATCTCATTAATTAAAAAATGGATGTTCAAAAAAAAATTGATGAAATATAATACAGTGCGATCAGTATAGCATTTGAGACAGCTAGACGTGGGGTTTGTGCTGTGCGGTGATGAAGGCTTACACGTGCAGACACGAGACTTGAAATGTGTGCAAACTCAGTAGTATGCAAGCACATCCCACACATTCACGATCGCAGTCAGATTGTATGCTTCGAGTGGATAAGGTGCTGGCTCGCTTTTCCTTGTGTACTGAATGGTGTGTGTATAAGTTACTTCAATTTTAAAAATTTTATCTTATAAAACAGGCGTGTATTAGTATAAACTGAATGACGTGTGTATAAGTGTAAAGTGTAAACTGTATAATGGCTAATAACTTTTCTACTGAACAACGTGTATTTATATATGATCAATATTTGTTAACTCAGTCTGCCAGTCAAGTACGAAGACTTTTTGAAACACGATTCCCAGGTGTAAAAATTCCGTTACGTTCAACAGTCCATAATCTGTACAACAAATTTTATAAAGAGGTGTCAAAAAATATATGGACATCGAAAGGTGAACAGTTCCAGCACCTGCTTCAAAAAAGTTGGTAAATACGATAATTTGTAAAATAGTTACGAAAATGTGTGTGGTTGTATCACCGCGATCCTACGCTGTCCGTTCCCCGCCGCGAGCGTGTCAGCAGTGTATAGTGAAATTCCCGCGCCTGCTGTCCAGTGCTATACTGATCGCACTGTAGATTGAATGGAATCTTATGAAGAAATTATGGTAAACAAATGGGAAAGGAAATTCAATTAAGATTCCACAATAAAATTTGACGATCCCCTTTAATATGTAGTTACAAATGTTGGACATTATGCCAAAATTATAAAAGTAGAATACGTTGTGCACAAATGAGATTGCTATGATCCCTATCAGGTATACACACCGAGGGACCACATTCGAAGTGAAGATATGAGGCTGTTTCATTCATAAATGCCAACAACAATGGATGTTATGGATGCCAGCCCATCATTTACCTTTTAAAATCATGAACTAAAATTCACGAACACACAGAGATATAAAAAATCACACCACAAATTGACAAATCAGTTCCAATTGTAGTCGCATAACGGGATTTAAACCCAAATTGCAGAAGAAGAGGACATAATTATGATCAATCTTGAAATCGATCTTACGATTCTCATAAAGGATTTGACTATTCTATGCCACCGATTGGAGAACAAATAACTTTTAGCCTCGTGTTGACCAATGTGATGACGATGAGTGATGACAGATATTCCCGCTAGGCCCAGTTGCCAACTTGTTTGCTCACATATAAGGGAATTCTATCTCAAGAGTCCACTTATATTAGTGGGCAAGTTAGGGTGAGAAAATGAGCAAGTTAGTGTTAGAAGGGCAAGTTAGTATTAGTTTGGGCAAGTTAGAGTGAGATTAGTATAGCGTAGGCCAGGTGTGTCCATCCCGCGGCCCTCGATCCCATTTCATGCGGCCCGCAATGATATTTGCTCTATAACATCGCATTCGGCCTGCAGTGATATTTTTAAGTTATAGTCTAATATAATTTATGAAATAAGTAATTCTATTTGGTATAAGATAAACCTGAAGGAGCAGTACTTTTTCTGTTTCAAACACATGTGTTTGCGAAAGTTCATCCTACTCATCATTTTACTCAAAACATGGAGAAATCACATCCGTTTTAAGAAAAACCCAGCCCACATTTTTATTTATGATCGTACCTACCGCGCATCGCTTTGAAGTCTCGTGCATTGTTGACTGCGCGGTTACTACTTTAAAAGGCGTGCGTGTGCCAGATGTTTTATTATCGTTACATTTTGTACATTTCAAGTTAGTTTCCAGTTATTATCGCCTCACTATGATGGTTGTCCGTTTATATAAAAGCAGGTGCCGAGACATGCTTGACAATGATTAGCATTCACGTAGTGGTAGTCGGCATATTTGTATTTAATTATATATAGTAGCTGCGGGAAAACAAAGCGAGCCGCTGGACAACCATCATTGTGAGGCGATAATATTAGTTTGTAGTTGTTCGCTCACATTGTAGTGTCAGTGTTAGTGAAAGTTTTGAAGAATATAATTAATTCTGTGAATTTTATAAGTGTTAATTAAGGCTTCTAAGCGTAGCGACAAGAAAGTAAAAGTTTCTGAAGAAGGTAGATCATTTCAAATAAAGTGTACAAATTATTATTTTCTACTGAATTAAACAGAAAAGCAGTGTGTTTAACTTGCAGTGAAACAGTTTCAGTGTTTAATGAGTATAACATAAAGCGACATTACGACACCAAACATAAGACTTCATATGATAAATTTGAGAGTCAATTTCGTGAAGACAAGGTATCCGAGCTTAAAATTAAACTTTCGAGACAGCAGTTAACTTTTAAGAATGTGTCAGTTCAAACTGAATCTCTGGTAAAAGCGAATTACGCAGTAGAAGAAATTATTTAAAAAACCTAAACTACCGTATTTTCAGATGGCGAGTTTTTTAAAGGGTGCATTGAGAGTGTTGCTGATATTACTCTTATATGCTGTGAAAAAAAGTTCAGTTTGCAAAATTAAGCTTGTCGCGGCAGACTGTAGCTCGCCGTATTGACGAATTAGCGTCAATATAGAGAGAAATTTAGAATACCGAGCTACAATTTTCCAGTTCTATTATCTGGCACTCGATGAGAGTAGTGATGCTAACGATACTGCCCAATTAACAGTTTTCTTAAGGGAAGTTGATAAAGATTTTAACATTATAGAAAAATTAGCTGCTCTTCTCCCTCTTAAAGGCACCACTAAAGCGAATGATTTAATGGGGGAGTCACCGAAACCTTGAATCGGCTTGGCTTGAAATATACAAATCTATCTGGTGTAACAACAGGCGAAACCTCTGCATTTGCAGGAAAACGAGAAAGTTTAGTTAAATTACTGCAAGTAGAGACAGCTAAAGTAGGAAACATTTTTGTAATGCAATATCACTACTTAATACACCAAGAAAACCTTTGTGCTAAATTCCTAAATTTAGATAGTGTTTTGAAAGTCGTAAAAGTAGTGAATTTCATTCGTTCACATGGTTTGCAACATAGAGAATATCAGAATTTCTTACAAAATCATGATTCACAATTGGAAGATATTGGATATCATACTGAAATAAGATGGCTGAGCCATGGTAAAATGCTTAATGGAGTGTTTGATCTCGAAAACGAAATACAACATTTATGGATGAGAAAGGCAAACCTATTGTTGAATTAAAGACACAGAATGGATGTGTGATTTTGCCTTTCTGGTAGATATAACAACACAACTGAACGACTTTAATTCACGTCTCCAAGGTAAAGGCCATTTATTGATCGCTACTATGTTTTGATTACGTGAAGGCCTTTGAAACAAAATTACGACTTTGGGAATCACAAATAAAAAAAAACAAATTTGTGCATTTCTCAGCCCTACAAAATTGTAATAATCAATATTCTCAAAAATACGCAGAAATTATATCAGAATTAAGAAACGAATTCTGCGTTAGATTTCAAGACTTCAAGGAGAATGTTTCAATCTGTTTTCTTGCCCTTTCTCCATTTAAATAGACGAGGTCCCCGAGGATCTGCAAATGGAGTATGTTGATTTTCAATGTGCGTCAGACCTAAATAAAAAGTCCCCTTACTGCAATTCTGTCGCGACTACTTTCCCAGAGAAATATATCCGGGCATTAATAGAAATTAACTTCGTTTCGCATCACTTTTCGATAGCACATACATATGCGTATAAGTGTTCTCCAGGATGAAACATGTGAAGTGCACAATGAGAACGCGAATCACCGAGAGTCATCTGGAGAGTTCGTTTCGAGTTACTACAATATCAATCAAATCGATATCGGATGCCTTGTTCGTGGAAAACAGTGCAACTAAAATTTATATTAAACATACAAGGGTTATTTATATTGTTCAATTTAGATTTTAGAAGTAGATTATGCATGGAAAAGCATTAAAAATTATTAATATATGATTAATATTTTAATAAAAGTTACTTAACAATATATTAGCTACTTTATATTTAAATTAATTGGATCATCTTAGGTCCTATTTCCGATTGAGGGTCTTTCCACTTTTCAGCGGTTGCCCTTTTACCAGCCGGCTGCTGGCCCTTCACATCCACATGTGTCAATCACAGAGGTAGATGATCAACAGCCAGTGTAGGGGTGACATGTGGTTAGCATGTCGAGTCCCCCAGCCGTTATAGCTGGTTCCTCAACCTGGAGCCGCTACTTATTGTAGCTACCCAATTGCTCACGATGCAGGTTGGGCACCGGTCCCATACTGGCCGAAATACCATGAGAAAATTTCTTCCCCCATGGAGACTCGAACCAGCGCAAGTCCCGTAGCTCTGCGCCAAGGCTTCCTACCTTAACCGCTCGGCTACGGCGCGGTCCTATTTAATAGGTAAAAAAATCGAATCATGTGGCCCGCAAACCAATTCACCTTAACGACAGTGGCCCTTTTCCGAAAAAGGTTGAACATGCTTGGTGTACGCCATGCTTTAATGATCTTCTCTCACCCCATAAGAAGCCTAAGCTAGTACTTACAACTACCACGCGCCAACGTTCCACTTTCCGATGTTGTCACGTCCACATTGCTCTTTAAAAATACGATTATAAAAATAAACGTTCTATGGCTATATTAATATTCACATACCTGTAAAAAGATCAGTTAATTTATCTGACAACTTTGGAATATCTCCGTCTCTTTCTCTCTAATTAGAGTTGAAAGGAGATCAGCTTTTGTTAAGTGACACTCAGGAGGGTGGTTGAAACCGAAGATTTTTTTACACTTCCAGGAAATGAGGCCGTTAAACCATAACATGAACTATACACCAGATTGTTTGTTAGCGGGTTTTTGTGATAAGTTGCTATACTGTCTGATCAATGAATAATACACTTTTACATTGCAAATATGCTGATTTTAGGTTACTTTGAACTCAACTTCTCACTTTATTTTAAGGCATTTTTTACATTTTTTGGAGAAAAATCAACTTATATATTTCTCTCACGTAATTATTCACATACTGCAATAATAAATTGTGTGTGTTTTTTTCTGTTTTTTTTTATTTGAATTTATGTTGGTGGCATGGTGGGAAAGAATCTCCAAGGATTTATTTGTATTTGTGATTTTTATGCAAAATTGAAGGAAATAATTTAAATGAATATTGAATTTATTTGATTTTTGGAAAGAAATTATATGATTTTATTTATAATATTTTAGTATACAATATTTAATCTATTTGTCAGCACAATACAAAATATTGTTTTATTAATCGTAATTATCAACAGTATTGACGTCAATCTTTAGAAAGTATGTAATTAGCTGAAAAGTACTTCTGGAATCACGTTGCTTTCATCATTTATTTCTGGTTCTGCATCAGGTATTTCGTTAGCATTTACATTTTCAGTACTGCCAACGCTTTCCAAAACCTTTAGAAATTCCTCGAGAGCATCTGTAGCATTTTCGTCAGAATCGTTGAGTCCTATCAAAAAGTTGAGTATTTCCTCTCCCGAAGTTTCCTCACCCGACATAACGAAGATCAAGTTCAGAAATTCTTCAAGAACACGCGGATCAATGTCATTGAAGAACGCCTCTCCAAGGGCTACAAGGACTTCCCAGAGCACATCTTTGAGTGATTCCAAGGCTTGAGTTTCTTCATCACACCAACCTTGCCTTTCCACTGTCACCTCTGAAATTAGATCACAAATTTGTCATTCTTAGACCGTTACAAAATATTTCACACCAATTGAAATACACTATAATAAATAATGATAGTTATTGTTTAATTATTTAAGGAGACACTTGCGGCTATTAGGCCTTCTCTTCCACTCGTTCATTGGAAAATATATTATAAGATAATGAAGTACAATTTTAATTTTTACTTATTAAAACTTGATCATCTGCAAACAGCATCGCCTTTATAACATCATTTAGGGCAATTTCTATATCTCCAGTAGTTTTATTATTCTATTATCTAATAATGTAGTCCATGTATACGTAACTTATAAACATACTAGTGAATGTAAAAATAATCTTCCTTTTCCAACAGATATGCGGTACAATAAATAGAACGTTGAAATGAAAAACGAGGAAGGAAACTCAAATTGTTCTTTACGGTGACAGCAATACGCAATTCTATACGTGTGAATGCCACTGAACTCCTCCTAAACGACTAGACCGTTTTTGATGAATTTTTTGTGCGTGTTTGAATGGGTCCTGGATGGTTTAGTTTCACAATTGGACCCTCTAAAACCATTAGGTGTAGTTCACCTGAAGTAAAAATTTAAAAGTCGCTCTAGCGGCCACAATTTTCAATGGGTTTACAACGAAACTCAGTATATCCTATTAACATAAACCGAGGTAGATGCTGTTAAAAAATGAGCGAAATCCGACAATTAGAAATGGAGGTTTACTGAAATCCGAAATTAAAAACTGCCTGGACGGCTGGACCGATTTTGATTAAATGTTTTGTGTGTGTACGAGTGGGTCCCTGGTCGGTTTATATTCGCAATTGGACCCTCTAAAACTATTAGGTGTAGGAGTTAACCTGAAGTGAAAATTTAAAAATCGCTCTATCGGTCACAATTTTCTATATTTCACAACGAAACTTAGTATATCCTATTAAAATAAACTGAGTCAGTTATTGTCAAAAAATGAGCTAAATCCGACAATTAGAAGTGGAGGTTTACCTGAAATCTGAAATTAAAAACTGACTAGCAAACGCCATGTTTGTTTCGTCTCAACGTATACCTTACATTATGATTAACCTTTAATATTTCATTTATTTAGACGTAGCAATGCACGTCGTGTATTAACTAGTTCTGCTATATAGATCAGAAACTTGACCCATGACATGAAATTATACTAATAAAGTGCAGGCTACAGAAATGAGGTTTTTAGAGATCAGTTAAGGGTTGTACTAGGTTAGATAAATTTAAAAATTAGGATACAAGAAAATAATTAAATGTAATATCACCGCTGTGATCTCGAGGTAGCGTGCTACCTTGTCACGCAGCGGGCCCGGGTTCGATTCCCGGTCCGGACACGCTCCTGGGTGAGGTTTTTTTGGTTTTTTTCTCACCTGTAAGACAAATGTCAGGAAGCTTAGGGCCCAACGGTCCCCGAAAAATCATGAGGCCATCACCATCATCATTATCATCATCCTTCACCGGTGTGAAAAGCAACAGGAAGTTACCACACCTATAATTCCCTAGTAAATTGCAAAGCATACCATGAAAATGCTATGATTGCAGTGAATGACCTGCTCTCGGGCAGAATTACTATGGATGGATGGATAATTGACGAAGTAGTTCATCATTATAGAGATCAGTAGATTGAACACCTAGAAAGAATGACCTTCAGTCGTATTCCTATAAGAATTCTTGATTATAAACCTGAAGGAAGGAGAGATTTGGGAAAACCACGGAAACGTTGGTTGGAGAATATGAGAAGCCGGAACACGCTTAAGAGCCTAATCCCTGACTGAGAAGAAGAGGAAGAAGAATAAAATAGAATAGATAATTATAAGTAAACATTTATGTCCATCGAGGTAACATAATTCTATCTTCCAGGTACCCAACCTCAGAAGTTACAATTTCTATAATCGCTCGAGATGCATATACTAGCAGGCTCCTGACTTCATCTGACGATCATACAGCAAGTAAAGGGGTGGCATGTGATCAGCATGTCGTTCCTCCCACTCGTTATAATTGGTTTTCTCAACCTGGAGCCGCTACTTATTGTGCATACCCAAATTCTTTACAATGCTGGGTGGGCATCGGTTCGATACTGACCGAAATTACATTAGAAAATTCCTACCCTCTATGGGGACTCGAACTAGCTCTAGCTAAGTCCCATAGCTCTGCATCAAGGCATTATGCCTTAAAACGCTCGGCTATAGCGCAGGATACGATTCGGCCAATGCCAGAAATGTCGTAAAACAACATGGTGGCATTAGACAAATAATGTAAATTCCACACTGTATGTACATATAGTGGGGCGGCTCCGTGGCGCAAGCAGTTAGACGCTCCATGTGGGTTTTGTGGTGGACGAAACGGAGCTTGGGCAGGTTGTTCTTATCGGGGTTTTCTCCCGTTCTCCCCTGCCACAATTTCATTCCACCATTTCTCCATACTCATCTCATCCATTTCGTTTCGAAGTTCATACCCCTGTGATGGTGCGTCGTCAGACGTGGTCGGCCGGCAAACTTGTCATTCACAGACTTCTATATAGGGGCTACATCTCATCTTATCCCTCGACCTGACCCTGAGTTGGACACGAGATGAGGATAAAGTAGTAGTAGTAGTAGTAGTAGTAGTAGTAGTAGTAGTAGTATTCAAATGTTCTGAAGCTCTAGATTTGTCATCATTCACTTGCGGGCTTCCCAATAATATTCAGCAATTTGGAATGGTGTTCCAACTATTTTCTGAAGATCAGCGCAGAACATCAAGTGATCCTTGTTCATTATCGTATTTGTGTCCTTGCATACTATGCAGTGTAGAGAGCCTAGTAGCTTAATTCTATGTAGATATGCTGCCAAGCAATCATGACCAGTTTCAAGACGAAATGATGCAACTGCAATTGATCGGGGGCTGTTTGGTATTGTATCTGGTTCTATTATACTATATAATATACATACAGTACATACTTACATAAATGTATACGTAAGTCATCATCATCATCATCATCGTAAATACCGGGCTTCCAATATAAACCCGGACCGGCCTCACGGGGTTTTACCCGTCAGGCAGCGCTCTCTCCTCGTCCGCATTTCACTCTGCCAGCCGCTCGTCCTTGAACTAGTCAGTTTACTATCGTTCAACAAGATGAGACGTCAGCTGACATTAGAGCAGCGCATTTATGTGTGTAAATGTTATTATAAATACGAATCAGCTCGTCGCGTTCGCGAGGAATTTATTCGGAACTTCCCTGGACAATTACCTCCTTCCAGATCGACAATCCACGATCTTGTGACTAAATTTGAAGAGAAATCATATGGGTGGTTTCAACAAGATTCTGCTACTGCTCAAACAGCAGAGGAGTCCATGAATAAAATTAGGGAAGTGTTTGAAGATAGATTGATTAGTGCTGGTGTATGGCCCCCTCGCTCCCCAGATCTAACAGTGTGTGATTTTTATTTGTGGGGTAGCCTGAAAGACAAAATGTACAAAACAAATCCGCACACATTGGAAGAACTGAAGAACAACATAAGAAATGAAATCAGAAACTTGACAGTGCCCGAACTACAGCGTGTCAATCTAAATGTGTTTACTCGGTATAATGCCTGTTTAACTGCGGGAGGACAACATTTCCAGCATTTTCTATAAGGTAAGAAACAGTTCAAGGACGGGTGGCAGGCAGGGTGAATTGCGGGAGGAAGAGACAGCACTGCGTGCCGGGTGAAACTCCGTGAGGCCGGTCCGGTTTTATATTGGAAGCCCGTTAGCACAAGAGATCATTGTGGGCCTTGGCCTTCTTAAGAAACACTCGCCTAATCTTTCTCTCCTCCGCATGCTCTTTCCATTTATTTATTCACATAGTCCTTATATCCTCAATAACACCATCCTCACATCCTAACTTAGGCCTTCCCACTTCCCTAGTACCAAAGATTGGATTGTGCACAGTACGTAGACCGTACGTTCATGGCCGCGCTGACATAAGTTCTCCATACATCCCTATTCTGACCTAATGTTTTGCAATTATCCCCTGTATAATCTACTTCCCTCAAATCATAATGATGTTCCCCCATCTCATTCTCTGGTCTACCAACTAAGCGTTTTTCCTCTGGTATTCCTACAAGAAACTTCCATGCCCCTCTTTCATTCCCCATTTGTGCCACATATCCTGCTCATTGCAGTCTACGAGATTTAACTGTTCTCATTATATCTGGATTCATATTAAGATCATATGCTCAAGGTTATGAAGTGTAGTCAATCCACCTGTTTGTTCATCTGTCTTGATCCGAAACTTTTTTCTTCTTCTTCTTCTTCTTCTTCTTCTTCTTCTTCACTTCACGGGCTAGGCAAATTGCCTGTCCACCTCACAGTTGTTCTGTCCATCTTTTCACTGGCCTTCCTACATTCCTTGAACCTCTTGGCTTGTAGTTAAATATTGTTTTTTTTTTGTAATCTTGTTACATTCATTCTTTCTACATGTCTAATCCATTTTTCTCTATATTATTTTCCTAAGATCTTTATTCTCAAATAGTCATAATATTTTCCCCTCCCTTAAAGTAAGCGTTCATCTTCGGACCCATGTAGTATAACTAGAAGAATAACAATTTTATATAGATGTCTCTAAAGCCACTATCCATTTCCATTAAAACATTAGGCCTACTATTATATTATTTATTTTCTTTGGATATACTGTTTTCTTAGGTTCAACATGTTTAGCACGGAAGAACGGGTTGCAATTGTTCGTTCACGGGTACGCTGACTGTCGTATGAAGATGTCAGAGCTGAATTTACCCATAAATTCCGTAAAATAGCCTCAACAAAGGAACACATTCGTCTGCATGTAAACAATTTAAGCGTACCGGCAGTGTGTGTGATGAGACACTTCATGGACGGCCACGCGTACCAGCAGAAACAGTGCAGCAGGTTCAAATTGCCAGTTATAGTCCGAACGCATCAATTTGACGCCTCAGTAGGTAGTTGATCGCAACACCATGTGGAAAATTCGACGTTTCATTCTACGAAAAAGTCCTTATCACGCCTGCTTGATTTACGGAATCGTATCACAGAAGAACAGGCTTTTGTACGGTTTAAATGTTAAGGTCTACATTTCGTTTCACAGCTGAAAGACGGAGCGTGTTTTCACCTAGAAGGCAGTCATGTAGAAAGGCAGTAGATATGTATGAAACTTCACATAACATTGTTTTTTCAATCATTGCCTTTCTTAAGATCAACAATAGACAATATCTTTGTAATGAAACAAATTTTTGAGAAATGTCACGAATACAATATTAACTTTTATAATATATTTGTTGATTACTTCCAAGCTTTTGATACTGTACATCGAAACAAAATAATTGAAAGTCTAAGTGAATATGAGATACCTCAGAAACTAATAAAATTAATAGCTTTAACCTTGACAGATACCAAAGTAAGATTAAAATGTAGCAACGCACTCAGCGATGCGATTGAAGTAAACTCTGGAGTCAAACAGGGAGATCCTTTATCTACTACATTATTCTGTATAGTAATGGATATGGTCTTAAAACAGCTTGATTTAAGAGGAAATATTTGAACAAGACTAAAACAATGTCTTGCATATGCTGATGATGTAATAATAACAGCAAGAACAAAAAATTCCCTACTGGAAACCTTTGACAAATTGAAAAATGAAAGTATAAAATATGGGCTTGTTATCAATCTAAATAAAACAAAGTATTTAAGATGTATGAGGAATAAAACAAATTTGAATGAACTAACTATAAATAGTGACTGTATTGATCAAATTAACTCCTTTAAGTACCTAGGCACAATACTAAACGATAATAATACCGTTGAAGAAGAAATCAAAACAAGAATATCGCAAGGGAATAAATTATTATATTGTCACCATTGATTTATTTTCCCTAAGAATATTAAACCATTATAGCCCCTGGTTCTGCTAATTTCGATATATTCAAAAGCAAACTAATATCAAAAAATGTTAAATTCAAATTATATACAGCAATAATAAGACCAATCATATGTTATGGAGCTGAAACCTGGGTACTAAAAGAAGCAGATAAATTAAGACTATTAACGTTTGAGAGGAAAATATTTAGAAGAGAGCTAGGTCCAGTAAAGGAAAATGGAACTTGGAGGTTAAGAAAGAATAACGAATTATACCTCAAGAATAATAAAGAAAATATAGTTCGTTTCATCAAATCCAAAAGATTGCAATGGTTTGGACATACACTAAGAATGCCAAAAGGAAGATTGCCGAATGATATTTTAAATTGGAAGCCACAGGGAACAAGACCAAGAGGAAGACTCAAAGATCGATGGGAGGATGACGTAATTGAATATTTGAGAGAGATGGGGATTTTTGATTTGAAATCTACTGCACAAGATAGGAAGAAATGGCGTAAACTATTTGAGAAGGCCAAGACATTCCACTGGAAGTCGTAGAGCCAGACGAAGAAGAAGAAGAAGCCTTTCTTAATTGAAAATGATACTGAATTTAGAGGCACTCTGTATATTATATGCATATACTGTTAAATTCATTATTCTTTCCTTGGTACGCCGCTGACGGGTAAAAATGTGGAATGAAGTTAAATTTAATAGTCAGACGAAATTGTATCACAGATATTTTAGCTCATGATGAAATTTCAGAAAATATATTTTTACACGATAGTGCATTCTATCGTGGCGACCATGATTGAAAGTTCAATTTCCTAAATTTCGGGGTTGCCAACCTTTAAATAACTATACTGTAATATTACAAATTATCTACCTAGTGCGGGAAGTAAAACCACTGCATTTATGTATAGTACGTACAATGTATATACAAGAATATATCCAAAAGGTAGTGTTAATATACATTATACGAAACAAATCACTGCATTTTAAATGAACTTAACTTTATTTGAAACAATATAAAACAATAAATTCGTACTTGCCACCATGTTATGCCTGATTAATGTCACGGTCTGCTGTAGTCTCAACTAAATTATATTCGGCATTTAACGTATATATGACATTGCCAGACTACCAACGTCAGTCAGTTGTTTATAATGAACGCAAATATTTCCAACAAAGATATTATTTTACTATTATTTACTATTTTGAAAACACCATCGTGCAAAAAATAATGTACAACACACGTTTGTAAAGTGTTTTACAGAATCTCGGAAATTAAAAACCTCGCTATCGCGCGGTTTTTAATAATTTCCTCACTTCTGTAAAAACCGCTTCCCAACCTCTCATTGCAATATACAATATATCCTCCATTGTAATTCTGCCCGAGGGCAGGTCTCTCACTGGAATCATTGCATTTTCATGATATGCTTTCGCAGCTTTACTTTTACTTCCCGTTGCATTCCACACTGGTGAAGGATGATGGTGATAATGATAATGGCCGGTTGATTTTCGGAGACTGTTGGGCCCTAAGCTTCCTGACATTTGTCTTACAGGTGAGGAAAAACCCCGATAAAAACCTCACCTAGGAGCCTGCCCCGACCGGGAATCGAACCCGGCCCGCTGCGTGACAAGGCAGCTCGCTACCTCGAGACCTCAGCGGTGGACATATACAATACAATGATACTGTTAACCGTATGTTGTAACATTTGGTGTACTAGAAATGTTGTTCCATTACCTTGGCCTCTGACACAATTTTCGAATTGGATGTGACCTTCATTGACATACGTTTTACCGTCAGACCCACAAACCACATCACGAGGACTGAAAGGTCTGAAGGTAATGCTGGCACACTCAGCTCCTCGGTGCGAGCGATGAGATCGATGTTCCCGAGGTCGAGCCCAGGCACCGGACACCGCCACAGCAATCACTGCAAGCAATTAAAACATTTTGTAGAACATCTCCGATTTTTTTGAAAGGGTTTTGGCCTTGCAGAGGGAAGGAAGTCAGTGCAATGAACAAATCTCTGTAGAATGATAATTAACAGTATGTCAGAAAGCAAATAAGTATGAGTTTTGCATAAAACTATTCTTATGTACAGAAGTTTTTGTTGGCATATGTCTAAAAAATAATTAATTCCCTATTTTCACAACCTTCACAATCACAGTGCATGGACGTATTCTGTCATTCGTGCTTATTCATGTTACATGGTTATATATAATATACAGGCCTGGGAAAGATAAAGTAGATAAGTACGGTACCATTTTCTCCTCTGTTTGTCAAACTTTGTTTAAATAGCTATTAATGAGCTTTAATGTTACCAAAAAAAATATATTGAAAAGAGTTTTGCCGTTTCTTGGGACTGCGCTACAAGCCGGAAGGTCGAGGGTTCGAGCCCCGTGGGGTCAGGATTTTTTAACTGACCCAAACCCTCTGGCGGCACTATGGTCCTGGAGTCGACTCAGCCTCTAACGGAAATGAGTACCAGACGCTTGTTCTAGGGTAAAGGCGGCCGTCACTCAGGGCTGACAACCCGGCTGACATCAAGTGCCGATTGTCTAGAAAAGTGGGGGCCTTAACCTCCTACTACCCCAAGGGCCTCCTGAGGCCTGTCGCGGGATCACTTTACTTTACTTTTACTTTGCCGTTTCTAACTGCAAGGCAGTGTTTAGGGAAAATCTCCATGATACAAGAGTTAATATTTCTTCCAGAGAAGCATGTGATGTACGAAGACCATGTCCAAAAAATTATCTGCCGTTTTTAATTGCAAGGCACTAAAATTCAGCGCCAAAGCTCCCATTTAAACTCTAGGGTAGTAATACATATAGCCTACATGTGTTAATCACAGAGTTGTACGATCGTCATGCCAGTTTAGGGGTGACGTGTGGTCAGCATGTCGGGTCCACCAGCCGTTATAGCTGTTTTTCTCAATGTGAAACCGCTACTTATTTTAGCTACCCAAGTTCCTCACGATGCTTAGGGTTGATTTAGAATACTATCACGCCCATCTTCAGTTACACACCAACATATATATACATATTTTATGAGGTATGAAATGTCTTATTCAGTTATGATTATGGTCATAATTCGACCACTTTGCGAATACTATTATATATAAAATACTTTATTTCCGCACTTATTTTTGTCCCCAAACACACATACACACACACACACACATGGGCGTAGCGAGGTGGGTGCAGGCGGTGCCCTTGATTTTCGACCAATTAACACAAGATCGAATGAGATTTTCTTCTATCCGAAATTAGGTGTAGAATGTTAAAAATAGATGTAAAAAAATTTAAAAATAATAATAAGCTCGCCAAACCCAATCGATGTGATATATCAATGTACAAAGTACCTGTCCCAGTGGACATAAACATAGACAGTACGCCAGAAAATTCTAGACCTCTTTTATGAACTGCTAACGCAGCATTCGCTTCTCGAATTTCAGCTGAGTACCTGAGTTTGTTTTTCGACGCTTATATGCATTTAGAAGCTCCGTTTGATCTTGACTCCTCGTTGGCCGCATACACTTCTGTAATGAATGTCTTTATTTACAGCCTTATATTGGTCAAAGGTTCGCCATGTCTATGTCTCGTATTTTCTAATACGTCCGACAGGCTCAAATAATTATCCAATTAACATCTTTACTCGAAGGTTCTAGACTCACGCTTTAACGTCGAACTACGCGTATTAGTGTGTGTATGCGTAAAAATGAATGTAAGATATTTCTTTGGTAAATACCTACACAAGTTGTATCATTGCAATATTATATTTTCCCGGATAGTTTAGAATTTATCACATCCGAAAAAGAAGATTTACCCACCTAATGATATTGGCAACTGGTTCGGGAGAACAGAGCTAATGAGTAAAGAAGATAAAGCGAAAATTCTGACAAACTGCTGGAATCCATCCGAAAGTTACAATTTCAGCAAAGATGCTGAACTTTTAAGACGAAATTCAAGTATTGTTGGATCCAACAGTATTCATCCTGGCTAAATTATTCCGCAAGACCTAAAGGTGAACTCTGTTTATATTGTGTTCCATTCTCCCCACATATTATTACGTGCGTTAAAGGGTCATTGATAGTGAGACCATTTCAGAAGTTTTTCAAAATACATGAATTCGCCAAAAAAAATATTGTGGGAGTCGCTGGCATGTGGAAGCTGCGCAGTCAGCACGCTTGTTTTCAAGTGAAGTCCCTGTTAGCCAAAAACTCGTAAGTGGCAATAAGAAGATTGCGGCGAGTTACTTGAAATGTTTGTCTTCCATCTCGGATACCATATCTTCTGTGACTTGCATGACTTACATTTAAGGGGTAAAACAACGGGCGAAGGCGTCTTAAGGGAACTGATTCAGTGGAGAATTGATGCCGGGGATACAAACTTAAAACCTCATTTAAACGCTAACAATGCTACATACCTTTCTCCACAAATTAAAAATGAATTGATTGAATTATGTGACTTGAGGTAAAGAAAATTATTACTGATGATGTATAAAATGTCAGCGCTTACAGTGTTTTAGCTGATAAAAGCTGTGGCGTTTCTGGAAAGAAGCAATTGTCCATTGGTATGCGGTTTTTATGAGAAACTGAATAAAATTCGAGAAGAATGTTTGGGCTATGTTGAACTGAAACGAATGGACGCCCAATCAATTGCTGCAGAGATTGAGTTTTTTTTTTAAAGAGATAGACATTGACACGCAAAAATGTGTTGACCAGGGCAATGACGGTTGCTCAACAGTGGCAGGAAAAGAAAACGAGGTCCAGAAACGTCAGCGCGAGTTTTTTTCCCAAAGATATTTACTTCCGCTGCGCGAGCCATAAAATAATTTTTGTGGTAAATGATTTGAATAGTGTGCCCGAGGTGAGAAACACGATAGATAGAATTATGGATATTATAAACTTTCTTCGAGAGACGCCGTTGAGAAGACAGAACGTCCCAAACATTCCCATGCTCTGTGAAACACGTTGGTTGCAAAAAATATAAAAGTATTAGGAATTTAAGAAAAGGGTTGGGTATGGGAAAAAGGGACTAAAAATCGCAAGAATGTGTGGAGAAAATAAAAGGAGGTACTTAGATATAAACCAACAAAATATTTTCGCCGAATGTGCAGGAAAACGCTCACTGTTTTTTACAAAGAGAACTAAAACAAGTTTGGGAAAAATAATCTTATATACTCAATCTAGGATTTAAAGAGAGATCAGGGCTTGCTTCGTTTAGGCTAGGGGCATGGAAATTTTTAAATATTAGCGACGATCATGATATGCGAATATGTCCAATGTGCGGGAGCTTTGAAGACGAGATACATATATTAGGAAAATGTAACGATTTGGAATATTGGAGGCGTCAGTATTACCGGAAATATTTCTAAATTCAAATCGTGAAAGATTGGCATGCTACGAGTTATTGGTAAGCCCAGAAAATTGGATAAACTTGGGTAAATTTCTGGACAAAACGCGGAAAATAAGAACAACACTCATTCATGAATAAATAAATATGTTAAATTGCAATACCATTAATTCTTAATAATTCTACATAACCAAGTTAATGTATAATGTAAATGTATTGTTATGTAATTGTGATATTATTGTTTTCTTTTTTGTTTTAAGTATATTATTACCAAACATTAACTTATTGTAACGGACTGCCAACAGAACGTACGGCTTACTGCCCGTGCGACCATTATTTGTAAATAACATTGTATGTATCTTACTTTTAGTCTAATAAAGTCCTTATGTACATAAAAAATAAAAACTTTTTGGAATTGATCAATTGCATGCTGCTGCAAGTAGAAGTACTTTCATATTTGTTTGTGCCTGATAGCAAAATTTTCTAGTTATTTGGAACCTGTCGTTAATTCCCTGCAAGCTGTGGCTATAGATTTAATTAAATGCAATGAACGGCCCATGCTGAAAGCATTAAAGGCATGTAAATATATCATCGCAAACAGGGTGATGAGATCTCCGAAGGCATCATGAAAGAGATGGAGACTATTGCTTCTGAGTTAGGTGTAGAAATCACACTACCAAGAATATCCAATAAGCAGACACATGGAGCTAATCCACAATGTAATCCTGAAGATTTCTTTAAGGTGGCCATCTTAAATCCCTACTTGGATTCCTTTCACACAGTTTTGTCAGACAGATTTGGAGAACTTCAAATGCTGCACCCTAAGAACCTAAAAACATCTCTGAAAGATGGCCAAGCAACGTCGACCAACATTTCGGATCATTATAAAATCGAGGGTCTGTCCACCGAAATTGAACTATGGCACCGTATGTGGATGAAACGAAGTGACAAGGATAAAGAAAGTGATTTCGTTAAAATCGTGGACGAATATGATTTTTTTCCCCATCCATACAAAAACAATTGTGATATGCCTGTCATTACCATGCACTATGGCATCGATTGAACGCACTGTTAACACCCTGAGAAGAGTGAAGACATGGTGCCGTTCTACAATGACAGAAAGTCCCCTTATGTTGTCTGCACAAAAAAACTTACTAAAAATGATACTGAAAAATTCAAACAAAACGTACTTAAAAAATGTTCTCAAACGAAAAGGCTAGTCAAACTGTGTGTGTAGTTGTAATTTACGTATTAATAACTAAAATATAGCTAATAGTTTCAATACAATTAAGCATAAAAATTAAGACGTAATCTTGACAAAAAATTCAATTCGCCATGCCTAAAAATTCTGCAGTTATTTCACTATTATTCTTCATATTTCCTCTTCAATAGCGCTGTTATATTTTCTTGCTAAATACAGGGCTATTCAGAAAGAAGGAACAGACTTCAAGCGTTTATTTCTTCCAAACTACTAAAAATCTAAACACAATTCCAACGTTACTGGAAAGAGAAACGTTCAAAATACACTCATTATTTTATGCATTCGATATGAGCACCATGTGTTAGAAAACAAATATCAAAACGGTGGTTAATTTCTTGCCACACACGAATCAGCTGGTCTCTAGTTATCGAATTCACAGCTTCAACAATTCGATTCTAAGTGTGTTAGGTATAGAGGGATAAAAACGCGGTCTTTTACGTAACCCCACAGAAAAAAATCACATGGAGTTAGGTCTGGTGACCTGGATGGCCATTGGTAATGTAGTTGATCTTCTGTTCCTCCTCTTCCAATCCAACGTCCAATTGTATCCTCATTTTAGTACAAACAATCAACGTAACAAGCAACAGAGCCAATGCGGTCGTGATCAGAACTTCAAACTTTCCTCTTTCCAGGAGCGTTGGAATTGTGTTTATATTTCGTTTGTAGTTAGGAAGATATAAATATTTGAAGTCTGTTCTTTCTTTGTGAATAAACCTATATATTGAGGTTAGTTAAAAAAATAAAGGAAGTATTTTGTATTTTTGATATGTTCGTTTGTACCGGAAGGTATACAGTCGAAAAAGAATTGCATCTCCCTTAATCAATCCAATGCTAGCTACGCCCACACATTCACATACACACACACACACACACACACACACACATATATATATATATATATATATATATATATATATAATGCTTTATTTCTGCACTATTTTTTGTCCCCAAATATACATATTCGTCACATGCTTTTATGGAAAAAACATTTTAATAATTTTTAAAAGAACTTTTAAAAAACTGCAATGCTTCCTAATTTTACTAGAATTTTAAAATTAATAGTCTTCGATATAAATAAGAATAGAGAGGAAAAGCACATTTCCACATTGAATCTGCAAGCATAGATACGTACTCAAATAGATTAACGCAAGATTTAAAATTCCATAAATAATAATAATAATAATAATAATAATAATAATAATAATAATAATAATAATAATAATAGTAATGTAATCCAAAATGACATTCCATATTATAAATAAAAGTTACTCACCCGCAAAAATAAGGTAAGCGTTCATTTGGAATCTTCTTTGATTACAGTACATGAAATAAATGAAAACAAGAAAATGGTATTTTATGTTTATATATGATTGAGTTGTTTCCGGTGTACAAATATTTTTTTTTAATAATCTTTAATACGTAAATATGCAGAGACAATATCATCTGTTCAGCGAATGTTTAATGAGTTTCAGGAAACCAATCCGCACAATAATAATAATAATAATAATAATAATAATAATAATAACCTACTGACACTTTCGAATCTGTAGGTTCGTCCCAGAGCGGACATCTCCGTAATATCTATCCTCAACTAATGTTTTCCAATCCCTGTATAATCTGCTTTCCTCAAATCATGATTAATGTTATTTTCCCATCTCATTACTGGCCTACCAACTGGGCGCTTTCCCTCTTCTTTCCCTACAAGAACTTTCCGTGTCTCTCTTTCATTTCCAATTCGTGCCATATGCCCTGCCCATCGCAATCTACGAGACTTAACTGTTCTTATTATATCTGGATTCCTATAAACACCATGTAGTTCACTGCTAAGTAGTCTTCTCCATTCATCTGTCTGTTCACCTCTCTTTGATCCAGATATTTTCCTAAGAACTTTATCCTCAAATACTCGTAATATGCTCTCCTCTTTTATAGTAAAGTCCATGTTTCGCATTCATTTAATGTAAATGGGAGAATAATGGTCATCATCATCCTTCACGGATTAGGTCTTTGCCTGTTCCGATCTCACATCTGTTCAGACCAGCGCTTTCTCGGTCTTCCCACCGATCTTCGTCCTACAGGATTATACATCAGTGCCATATTTGGTATCCTATCCTCTATCATTCTTTGCATATATTCTATCCAATTATTCCTGTGTTCTTCTATTTGTTGAAGAAGTGGTTGTACTTTTAGTTCCTCTCTAATATTCTCATTTCTAATATGTTCTTCTCTTGTACAGCCTTTCACAGCCCGTAGGAATCTCATTTCCGCTGCCTGAATTTTACTTTTTTTCTCTTTCCTTCAGGACCCAGGCCTCACTTCCATACATCGCCACTGGTAGTGCCATCGTTGAGTAAAATCTAAGCTGCATATCCTTTCTTACTTTCTTCCAGAGAATAATAGTTTATTACCTTATTGGTCAATTCTTCATTTAGTATTTAATGTTAGAGTTAATTATGAATGCTATATTATGATGTAATATATCTTTGTCCTGGTGAGTGGAAGAGAAGGCCACATGGCCTTAACTCCACCAGGTCAAATAAATAAATATATATTATATTTATTTATTTCAGTTTAACGCTTTTTGAGAAAAGTTGGGACGAGAAGTATCCCTGTAATGCATAATAGCATGCATTTCTAAAATTGAGCCGATGTTTTATTCCTCTTTGCGCCTCATTCCTGTTTGTAGTTATTGCATTTGATTTCAGTCACTTCTTCAAAATTTTCCTCATTTGTCATTAACTGTCCAATTACATTATCAACATTAATAAGATTCGTGATAAAGTTCCGCTGAGGTATTATTCAAAATTAAAATATAAAATTATTAAATATTTACCTAAAAGGTCCGCCTCCTCAACGTTATTAGTTATTTATCTGTAGCGCTTTCGGGACTAGTCCCATCATCAGCAGGACTCAAAACTGGTGTTTCACTGAACAAATGGTAGAGGGGATTACATGCACTGGATGCGTTTTCATTTATCAGATGGTCGTTGTTGTTAACTGCCTTCAAAATTTTACCAGATTTTCAGTGAATCCTGCTGATGATGGGACTAGTCCCGTAAGCGCAACATATAGATAACCAATAAAGTTGAGGAGAGGGACCTTTTAGGTAAATATTTCATAATTTTATATTTTAATTTTCATTTGCATTATACAATGCATTTCTATGTGTTACCATGTGTTTGGTTCTATTTAAGTTTATTTCCAGCTGCAATTTTACTACATCACTAGCATAAACTAAGAGGTTAATAATAATATTAATAATAATAATAATAATAATAATAATAATAATAATAATAATAATAAATGTGTTGTCTTGAACTCGGGCCCGCTGCGTGACAAGACGCTACCTCGAGACCCCAGGGGTGGAATTTAACATTGTTAATTATTATAATGTTTTTTTTTATTCAATGCTACCACGTTGCCATTTCGACATTCTAGTATTCTCTCCTGGCATTGCGTTATTGTAACCCTTTTTTGAGGTTGGGGCGCCTGAAAGGCGGAGTTATGCTGTCCCGATTATATATGATAGGTGATGATGATGTTAATGATGATAATGATGGCTAGTTGATGTTCGGGGACCGTTTGGGTATTAAAGTTCTTACAGCTGAGTAAAAACCCCGAAAAAAACCATCACCCAGAAAACTTGTCCCGACCGGGGACCGAACCCGGGCCCGCTGCATGACAAGGCAGCACGCTACCTCGAGACCACAGCGGTGGACTGTTATTTTAATGTTATATTTGGTATATGTCAACGTGGACTCTTACTTTAAGGGAGGAGAAAAGATTACGAGTATTTGAGAATAAAGTTCGTACGAAAATATTTGGAACAAAGAGAGATAAACAGACAAGGGAATGGAGAAGACTGCATAATATTGAGCTACAGATATTTATGGGAAACCAGATATGTAAGTACTATTAAGTCTCCTAAACAGCGATGGACAGGACATGTGGCACTAATTGGGAATGAAAGAGAGGCATGGAAGCTTCTTATAGAAAAACCAGAGGGAAATCGTCCAGTAGATAGACCGAGATTGAGGTAGGAGAATAATATTAGCCACGATTTGAGGGAGGTAGATTATACAGGGGATTATTGCAAAACATTAGCTCAAGATAGGGATGTATGGTGAGCTTATGTTCGCGCGACCATGAACCTTCGGGTTTGTTAGAGGTAGTGTGTTAGTTATTTGGTATATTTGATATACATTAAAACTAAAAAATATAGAAGGAAAAATAATTTTAAAACAATATTGGGAGCGAAATATGGGAGCAAAAATAAAAATTTCAGTTTACAATTACTGTATTACAATAATGTTAACCTAAATGATATACTTTCTAGGTGAATTATGATGAATACCACAGTTGGAGGCTTATTTTGAAGCTAAAAGAATGTCTTTAATGGATTTTATGACCCTTTACATACTACATGTCTCCACATTGTTATTGTCTGGTATCTAAAAGTGTGCAAGAAATCCATTAATTCTGCACACATATTTACCAAGCCATTTATCAAACGTGTTTTCAAAATTTATCGGCTCATCACAATTTAGGAACAAGATCACAGGATACTTCTTTAGTTTCTGTATCACACCAGAGGACATGTTTATACTCTGAATCTTACACAATATCTATGACTAGAGCATGGAACTCATTTCTCAGTCATGTCAGGGACTGTCAATCACTATCAATATTTAAATACAAATTAACTGTTATCTTAAGTTCCACACAATGAAAAATACTACCTGAATAACAACTATATTCAGCATTTTGTATATAGCTATAGGCCTAAATATTAATTTAGGGAGCTTTGCTTATCTTATTTTATTTATATTTCATGTTTTGTTAGTGTTAGCTAATATTGTCCTTTATTTAGTCTATATTTTAGTAATATTTCAAAATTGTAATAAGTAGGTTATTTAATTTTTGTATGATATTATTCGCTGGTTGAGGGAAAAGAAGGTCTTATGATCTTATGCCAGCTTAAATAAAACATTATTATTATTATTATTATTATTATTATTATTATTATTATTATTATTATTATTATTATTATTATTATTATTATTATTATTATTATTCAGATTTTCATAAAACTCGTATTTTTTCGTAGGTGCATCTTGACTTATTCCATATAGTATTTTTTTTTCAAATTTATTAATATTCATTTTAATAATGTTTTCATTTATGGCCTCCCAACTCTTATAAATTTCTTGAATTTCTTATTAATTATGTTTGAGATTCCTCTCTGTGCTCGTTTATGTTTCTCAATTCCACTTAAAAGAATGTATGTATGGCCCTTTAACTTCTGAATATTTTCCTTTCTTTTCAGTTTCTATTAACAAATTATTTCTTGGTTTGGTATTTTCATTTCCTCTATGAAATCAATTATTTTATTTTGAATATTTCATGTTCCAACAAGAAATGTCATCTTCTTTTGATTCTGTAGTTTATTTCTAAACTCGCGGATGCAAGAAATAACTGAAATGAGAACAAGAGGACGTGGAGTGGATGGATCGGGACGAGTGGAGAAGGAAAATGAAAATTTAAGCACAGGAAGGTGTGTAAAAACCTGTATGTAAATAAATAAATAAATAAATATTATTAAAGTTTTTTTTATAAAGAAACATCTTCAATATAGCCCACCTTCATATGCCTGAAACCGCGACATTGAATACAGTGTTTAGTTATCAATTCCTCACCAATGTGTGTTGAGAATAGATTTGGTACAATCTATCAGGAATACTTCCGCCCAGTTCCACTGCAGCAATGTATTTCATTAAAGATTAGGAAGTTAAAAATGTGTGTACATTGATTGTACGTGTTATCAGTATCTACTTACAGTTACATGCAGATGGGATGAAATTGTTAATTTATGTTTAAGTCCTTTAAAATTAGTGGCATTGATTAACTAACCCACTGACACTGTCGAACCCGTAAGTTAATATGCGCGCGGACATAAACTCTCCATACATCCATATCCTGAGCTAATGTTTTCCAATCATTCCCTGTAAAATCTACTTCCCTCAAATCACGATTAATGTTATTCTCCCTCCTCATTCTTGGCTTATCAACTGTCCGTTTTCCCTCTGATTTTCGTACAAAAGTTTTCATGTTTTTCATGCCCGTCTTTCAGTCCCCATTCGTACCACATGTCTTGCCCACCGCAGTCCACGAGACTTAATTGTTGTTCTTATTATGTCGAGTTTACTGTAAAGATAATGCAGTTCACTGTTATGTAGTCTTATCCATTCGCCTCTCTTTAGTCTAAAAATTTTCCTAAGAACTTATTACCAAATGCTCGTAATATTTTATCCTCCCTTAAAGTAAGAGTCCATGTTTTGCAAAATAAATGACATTAAAACCGTTAAATAAATATCTCTCTTCTTCTATATGATGTTTACATTTCCCAGGGTTATCCGACTTAACCTCCTCCATACGTCTCTATGCTCCCAGCATTTTTCGTTCATGGTTGTTGACTATTCTACTCCACTTGCCTGTAGGTTTTCTCTTATCTGGTCTATCCACCTCGGTCTTGGTCTTTGCAATGCTGACTCCCTATTTTTTCCTCCAATATTCTTGTTGGTACAATATAAAATATTATAAAACCATGTACCTTGTATGCAGTTTCCTAAACTATTAAAATAATTATAGCATTGTAGGCCTTTCGGGACCAATTCCTTCTTCAGCAGAAGATTGTTCGATACTGGTCAAGGTACACAATTTTACAATTTTATGTTATATATTTATTTTATTATTTATTTATTTATTTATTTATTTATTTATTTAATTATTTTGTTACTAACACCTCAACGGAATTTTACCAAGAAATTTATTAGTATTAATTTTGCTAATAGTCAATCTAATGTCATTCGCTTAACATGTCCGAACATTTGTAACATCTTTTGATCAATACATTCCTGTAATGGAAGAAATAGCTAACCGTATCATAGTTAATAAAATTCAGAAAAATTGTAAATCTAGGATGCTGTAGGAAAAAAATATTTCTGGGAATATTAAATACAAAATTCTACATATATTTATGTATTATTTTACTTTAATTCTCATACTACACAACTTACTCTTATTTAAATTACACAATAATAATAATAATAATAATAATAATAATAATAATAATAATAATAATAATAATAATAATAATAATAATAATAATAATAATGAATGTTTAAATTTATGCAATAACATTTTAAGCACCAACAAAGTACGGTAATTTGTAGATAAAAAATAAAACAAAAAGGTATCTTAAAATCATAAACAGTCCATCTATGGATTATAAATATAGAGGAACTTCGGATAATTTGGATCCCTGTTTTGCTTTTATTATTTTAATTAAGGGATTTCAATTTTGTTTAATTACAGTGATTATCATTAGTGTTGTAACTATAAAATAGTATTGTTATTTTATTCAAATATGAAAACATCTTTACATTTTTATAAACTTTTTTACATTACAAGAAAGGTCATATTAGGATAAATTGGGCCCCAGAGTCCACCTTAGCTTTAACTCTATTTTTAAGTTTATTTACTCTATGAAGTTATACAGACAGGCACAGATTAATCTGAAAACATTTATGACCGTAATTAAAAAGCGTTGATATTTATTTTTGAAAAATTATTGTTGATTATAACATTCACACGACATTCAACTGCAGAAAGCGACGGTCTTTGGGTTTAGTAAAATTACAAGGATATTACATAAAATTATTTAAGTGAATATTTTTACAGATAGCATCCTCATTAATAAAATATACGTATTCGTGTAAAGTGGACCCAGGTCCTCGTGGAGGGCCCACATTAACCAAATTCCTTTGTTATGTTTAATTATTGTATGCAGCCACCATGTCAGATAATATTAAACCAAACCCATCAATATATTAAAACAGCATCTACATAAGATAATATATTTAGGAGTTTTTTCAACATTTCTAATATTCAGTAGCAGAAATTAAGAATTGATTCTTAGGTATAAAAACTTTTAAAGTGGTTATTTTCATAAATATCACAAACTCTTCTTCACACAAAGAATAAAAGAAACTGGCCATGAACCCGTCAAAGTTGATGAGGGGAAGAAGTTAAAATATTTTCTGTTCGAGAACAATACCAATTAAAGAAGATATTAACAGGGTCCACTCAAACAGTAGGGTCCACACTACCCGAACTTCTATGAATGATGTGTGTGTATGTATATATATATATATATATATATATAACGAAATGATGACGTAATGGCCTACTAAGTCACAAAATAGTTTATTTAGGCCTTGAACTGAGAATATTATGTTCATTGTAGATGACAGATTTGATCCAGTGGGAGTAGCAAGACACTTGTGTATAGACTCCAGGTAAATGAGGCCGAGCGCATCCCACGCCCCAACTCACAACTCCACACAGATAGTACAGCCCATCGTCATGTAGACACACCAATGGGCCTCCAGAATCACCCTAAGAAAAACAGGAATATTAAGCCATTTAGGATATTAATACAAGGTGTTTCAATAGGCATTATTCAAAATGTAGGGATGAGGAATAAAAATGAATATAAAAAATAAATAGATAAATAATAGGTTCGGAAATTAACTAGTTAGGATATGGTATGTTCTGCTGGACAGGGTTCAGGGAATACTTTGTAAGTATAAAATTGTAATCTTGCTTTCATCTATTCAGTTGTATTTGTTAATATATATTTAAAATGTTAGCCATTCGTTTAACACAGAAGTACATTTTTGGCCTATTCCTGTTCTAGTGGCTACAAGCCTTGCTTCTGGATCCATGCCTAATACAGCCGATACATACTACAAGGCGTAAAAATCCTTCGCAAAAGAAGTAATATCGTGGATACCATGTCGTAGATTTATTTAGAAGAATATCGAGTATGAAATGATAGGCCTCTAAGTAAAAAGTCTGTCACGCAGGAGCTAAGTAAATTAAACGATTTCCTCAACAAGCTGTATTTATGGTCCTATTTCGTTGGTTTACAAAATATATATTTAGCTTATTTTGTTAAAAATACTAATTTCTCGTATAATTATTATTTAAATGACCACAGAGAAGAAAACAAAAAACTATTTTTATTAATTTGGGTTTTCAGGTAAACTCCCCACTTTTAATGGTCAAATTTCACTTGTTTTTTATTATTATTGAGAAAACTTTCCTCGCTTTATTTCAATAGTACACCAGAAAATAAATGGTCTGCAAAAGAAATGAAGATATCATGCAAGTACTTACCAATCTCTCAGTTTATAAATACCAGCTTCAGTGAAAAATTCATTTGCAACAAATTAATCGTAATAGACTTTTTGTTTGGTCGGCTAGATCATGTTATGAGTTTTTTTTTTGTATATTTGTTTTCTAGCGTAATTTCTTCTTTGAGTTTTGTGGCAATTAGTTTAGACAGTTTATAATTTGGTGTATTTATGCAGTTAATGACCGGTCTTATGGGAATGTCTTGTTTATGTACTTTTGATAGGGCTTTCATTACTGGTGCGGTGGGATTGTTGTTAGTCCATTTGTAGTTAATAGCTCCAATAGACTTCCAAAAGTCATGCTTTAATACCTTCTCAAGGGAAGAGATCTTTGTAATGTCCTAGGAAAAGATGAAACGAGAATGCTTCATTGAAACAGTAACAAGCTTTGAGCCTTAAATTCGTTTGGAAGATGATGATGATGATGATTAATAATATATAGCTCTAGTCAATTTTCGTTGCGAGATCTCAAAAAATGTTGCCGCTAGAGGGATTTTTAAATTTACGTTTCAGATGAACTACCACTCCTAAATGTTCGATATCGCTGGTTAACTAACTTGAGCTTACCTTTTTTTTAAATTTACTACTATATGCCCAGGGTGATACCGAAAAAAATGCGCCCGCAAGAGCATTAACAGACACATATAAATGCAACTAGGGCCAATATTTATTCATTCATTCGTTCATTTTTTGTCATGATAGTTTTCGTTGCTGCTACTAGATAGAATCAATAAAGACGTGTAAAAAGTTTCAAAAATACTTTACGAGAAAAATCTCTTTTAATGTTTCATATTTTCAATAACTTCATTCTTACTGAATTCGCTAAAAATATCTGCTCTTTCTCTTCCATTTATGAATCGCGATAGTTTAACGTAATTATATGATTACTGTCATTACTATTTGATTTAATGACGCTTTTAGGTATTGAAGTCGCAATTCAAATTTGGGCTGAAACGGATGGAAAATTTCGCTCAGTAGCCCATTATTATGGGCTTGAGGTTATTTTATATGCCGTAAATCTATTATATGACTTACTCTCCGAAGAAAACAATGCCCAGGATTTTTACGAACTGGAAATATGCATCGTTCCCAGCCGTGTTTGAACCCAAGAATCTTGGAACCAGAGGCCAGTAGGCCTATAGTAACCACTGGGGCGATTACAAAGTTTGACAACACTGTCAAATTAATACAGACATGTGTATTGCTTCCCTTTCTGTTTAACTTCATGGTTAATTAATGTTGTTGATAAGTTGATTTCCAAGTTTGGTATTAATGGAGAGACAGATACTTCTTGTGCTGAAATCTGCAATGCGCAATCTCATATCTCCTGAACCTTAGATTGACCTCTATAAATATTCTGTTGTACTATAATAAATCAACATCGTGACCTCCACTATGTTTGTGCCCTTCAGACTTACGCGTTTCTTTTTTTTTATAGAAAATATACTTTTAGAATCCTGTGACATCATTGAATAAAAATGATTCGCAATTTTCATTCCTTGAAAAAATCTTAATCCACCAATTATCCAAACTTACTTTCCCCTATTAAGATACTTGTTCACAAATGTAGATATACCAAGGCCTATAAGTTGTTATGGATCATTCTTAAATTATTTTTAAATATTTATTGAGAAATAAGCTTCTGAACAATATCTGGGTACTCAGCTTCAAATTACGAAGTTCATGATCATGTACATCATCAATAATAGACAGTCCCAGAAATACTCATTGCAGATATCCTGGGAAGAGAGCATTCAATGTCCAGAAAAGGGTTGGAAGAACCAGTTTTCCGAAACAGTCCAAGGTGCCTAATACACGAGTGTTGATTTATTATTTAATTCTTATTTGTATACGCTTTAACTTCTATAATTATATCGCATCTAGAGTCTTTAAGTGTAAATAATAGGCTGTGTTTGACATATTATGTTTGTGAAGAAATTAATAGGTCCCCACATGCATAATATTTTTAATGGTATTATGAAGTGCTGATTATTATGAAAGTCGGCCGCGGAGGACTAGTGGTTATGTTCCTTCCTTTGGTCAAATCCAGCCGGGGTTGATGGATTTTTTAGAATGGAAAAATCCAAGGAAGAAGTCCTCCGGTAGGGACTTTAAACTATGGGTCCGAGTCTGAATATTTTCAGGTTCTTAAAAGAACTTTAAGCCTGAATAAAAATTTACCGACCTTCATCATCCTAGTAATACCTTAGTTTCCTACTAGATGTCTCATTGGGTCGGTGTGTTGACCGCATACCATTGATGACATCTGTAGGGGAATAAGCGTAACTAAATTAACTTGGTCTAGTAACTCCTAACAAAGGAGACGCTAAGGCCCAACATTAGACTGCGTTATGCCATTGTAGATAGATAGATTATTACGATATGGATTCTTGTAAAGAAATTGCAACTCTTTGATGATTGAGGAAAACTAGGAAATCCGTCAGATAATTTGAACTCGGAACCTCCCGAATATGAGCCTCAAACGATACCGCTTAGGCCAATTCGCTCGGCTAATAATTTTCATAACATCACATACGGTTAGAAAAGGATACAAAATGGAAATCTTTTCCGAGCGAATTAGCTCAACCGGTAGCGATTGATACTCGTATTGGGTTTCAAATCCAGTGCCAACCAACATGACCCAGGATTTATCCCTGGTTTTCCTCTGTCATCAAGGCAAAAGCTAGGTTGTAATTGTACTACTACGGAGTATAACCCATTTCATTGTATTTACCATTCTATAGTCATTAAAAGGTCATAGTAAAGTTGATTAAGGCAAAAATCTTCTGGCCGGAAGGTCGGAGATTTGAGTGACGATAGGCTAAGGATTTTTAAAATGACCTATACCTTCTGGCGACACCATGATCCTAGAGTAGAGTCATGCTCTAATAGAAATGAGTACCAGATATATGGTTTGAGGGTAAAGGCAGCCGTCACACATGGCTGACATCCCCGCTAACATCTTGTGTTGTCTAGAAAGTTGGGAGTCTTAACATCTACTAGCTCAAGGACTTCCTAAGTCCTGTAATGAGTAAATATGAAACCTGTCCTTCAATGACACATGATTGACTAAGCTTCGACCATACAGTAGAGATCACTCTGAACTCTGAACAGCTGTCAGATGTAAACAAGAGCAGAATTCTTACTTACAGACAAATATATTATACTTCTTTAGAACATAAAAGTTGCGCACTGACTGTTCGGAAATATAAGTTCACATACTTTTCTCCTGGCGCGAAAGGCCTTACAAGGCTCTTAGCCTATCATCCGGCTGCTGGCCTCACATCCATATATGTCAATCACAGAGGTAGATGATCATCTACTGTACTGAGTACTAAACAACACAATTCAGTATTGTAGCTGTAACCAGACGATACAGAAAACTATTATAACCCTCTTTCCTCTGACGTCATGTACAATGGTCGCATCCACCAAACGCTGTTATCTTGTTTACGAAGGGATTGTTCCATCTGTAGTGAGATCAAAAATATAGATAGAAAGTGAGATTCAAAATAAATAGATGTTAAATCGTCTGTAAATAAATGTAATTAAAACAATAAAAGAAGTTTCTTGCCCGCGCCTGATATCTAAAAGCAGGAAACTTTGTGACATAATTACAAGATCCCTAGTCAGTTGGGAGATTTTTAATAAGGAAGTGCTGAGGGAAGGTCATTCCCTCATGAAGACACATTGTGTTTCATTAACGTATGCGTAACGCCTAAATGTCTGGCGCCGACACTTGTGTTTGGTAAAATATTTTAGTTTCTTTTCCTTATAACTTACATGTTTACATGTTTCACGGAGTTATAGCTCTGGGAACATTTTTAACGTACATCTGTTTAAGATGGCCTCATACTTTTTTCCGGCTATTCTATGCCACACTGCCATCTGTGAATATTCGATCGGAGAACAAGTGATTGTTGGCATCATGTTGGCAAATGGTAAATTATGATTACACACGTTCCCTCTAGAGCCAATTGCCAACATGTTTCCACACATATAACTAACTAACTAACTAACTCGCTGGCTCTATCGAAACCGTAGGTTCATGGCCGCGCGGACATGAGCTTTCCATATGTCCCTATTCTGAACTAATGTTTTCCATTCCATCTCCTGTATAATCTACTTCCCTCAAATCATGGATAATGTCATTCTCCCACCTCATTCTTGGTCTACCAACTGGGCGTTTTCCTCTGGTTTTTCTATAAAAAGCTTCCATTCACCTCTTTCATTCACCATTCGTGCCACATGTCCTGCCCAACCCAGTCTGCGAGACTCAACTGTTCCCATTATATCTGACTTCCTATACACACCATGTAGCTCACTATTATGTAATTTTCTCCATTCACCAGTCTGTTCATCTCTTTTTGGTCCAGATTTTTTCCTAAGAACTTTATTCCCAAATACCGGTATTCCTAATCTCCTTTCCTCCCTTAAAGTAAGAGTCCATTTTCTCACATAAAATAAGGGGATTCGATCCAGGAGTTCACCTACATTAGTGGGGAAGTTAGGGTGAGAAAATGGGCAAGTTAGTGTTAGTTTGGGCAAGTTAGGGTGAGATAATGGGTGTGTCAGTACACCAGAATAGTTTAGCGTTCATTTATTTGTTAGCGAATTTTATTGGCTACTCTGTCTGAGCAATTACTATTAGGACCTACATATTTTACATTGTAAATATGGTGATTTTAGGTTATTTTGAGCTCAACTTTTACTTCATTTTAAGGCATTTCTCACATTTTTTGGGAGGGGAAATCGACATAATATATATTTCTCTCGGGTAACTATTCACATACTGCAACAATAAATTGTGTATTTTTCCTTTTTTATATTTAAATTTTTGTACGTGGCATGGTAGCATAGCCCCTTTTTCCTAATGTCACCAGGTTTTCTTCAGACATTTCTGACATTGGCTGAATTGTAACCGACTTCTGAGTTTGGGGCGCCTGGAAGGTTATGATGTAATGAGTGATAAATGATAATTAAGCACCACGAGTGCCCTTAAACCTAAACTTTATCTAAATTCCAGACCATGAACGGCCACAGAAATAATACCATTTAAGAAAAAAATTCCCGTGTTCCTAACGAGAATTGAACACGGTACCTTATGACTTGTACTCGGAAGTTCTGACCACAAAACCATGAGGTTGTTCTGGCCAGAAACATAGATTAAAGGATTGCGTCACCCAAACCACCATGTTTCCCTATAGCCTACTGACCTCATATGGCCAGTGAAAGTCAAAATATTACAACACATGCTATAAACCGGAAAATCTCGGGTTCGTTTCCTAATAAGTTCGGAATTTTTAAACCGGGCTACTTTTGACAGCATTCTGGGGCTGGGATAGGTTCAGCCTCTAACTGAAATGTGTACCAGATACATATTTCGGAGTAAAAGAGACTATCACACAGCTGACACCTTGTACTGGTCTGCAAAGGTGAAGGCCTTAACCTCCTACTACCCACACGGCCTCCTAAGATCTGAGGAAAGATCGCTTTACATTTTTACTAAAAATTTGATACTAAATTAACTTAACACACTGTTTTTTTTCATGAAACTGTCAACATTTCAAATGATATGCGGAACTATACATATAATATTAAAGAACAAAACAGGACGAGAAACTAGATTGGAGTTTTATAAAACATTGGCAGTTCCTGTATTAATTTATGGGAGGGAAACTTTGGACAATGACCAAAAAAATACAAAGTTGAATACAGAGCGTAGAAATGAACTTCCTTAGAAGAACAAAAGGCTGCACAAGATTGGATCGGATAAATCATGAAGATAAGAACAGAGTTAAATATACAGAGTTCTGCATAAATCAGTTAACCACTACACGTTTATTTTTATTTTCTTTATTTTATTTATTTTACATGATGGAGTTAAGACCGTAAGGTCTTCCCTTCCACTTCACCGTTGCAAGGAAAAAAATCAGATTGGTTCAAACTGGGTTTTGAGTATGGGGCCTTCAGAATCAAACACTACTGCTTAAACAACAATGGAGGTCACTTTGAACAATTTCGGTAGTTGATTTGTGAATAAATGTTGTAAGCTACAGAAAGTAATATATTTACATTTTCGGTCAACTGATTTATGCTGTACCCTGTATGTACACTAAATGAAAAAAATCTAAGAATACAGAGATAAATGGTTTAAACATATAGAAAGAATGAATGTAACAAGATTACCAAAAGCAGCATTTAACTACAAGCCAAGAGGATCAAGGAATAGAAAAGATGGATAGAACAACTGTGAGGCGTAACAGGAAATTTGCCTAACCCGTGAAGTGAAGAAGAACAATACTGTTTTACTTTTTAAATTTCGGCCCCAATCTTTGATATGGCAATTTTTGTTCCCATAGCTATGACAAAATGCAAATAGTAGCGAAGTCTGCAACAAGCGCATGGCTGTTCCTTATGTCATCAGGATAAAGTTTCATTGAAATATGCATTCTACACAACCGTGCTCCATCCACGTTCATAATATTATCTCCAGCCCTAGCGGATTCTACACCAAAACAAACGCTACAGATTAGGTACTATGCACAATGTAGAGAGAGGTGGGGAGTATATCCGGCCATGCCCATTATTGTCCGATTACTATGCAACTGTATAATATGGTCAGGGAGTAACATTAATTTCAGTTCTTGTTTATATATTACTGGTATTGAGCGGACCTATAAAGTGTGCATTGTTTTCTTTATTTCTCTGTATTTCTTAGCAACGACAATACTGCATAGAGTTTTAGTTAATTTATTTTACAACTACCTAATACCCCGCGTGCGCTGCTACGCCTAAATGCATTAAATGGTTTGTTTATTTAGTTAAATAAAATAAAAAGAAAAGTAATTATAATTTTATATCGTAATTATTTTAGATACCCCGTGCTGATTACCCGGTGATGCCCGGGAATCTACTTATCCCGATCTTCTTGGCATCAATGAGCTGAAAGACAAAAATGGTTATTTTGAGTTATCCGTAAAAAGAATATCCACCGTGCGCTGCTACGCTTGCCCGGGAATGAACTCATCCCGATCTTCTTGGTATTAATGAGCTGAAATAAAAGAAAAGTTATTGTGAGTTATCCTTAAAACATAGACATATCCTGTCGCGGACTTTTTGTAGATGTTTTATGTATTCAATTCTGTGTACATTAATTGGTGCATTTGTTATGGTTTAGGCAAAAGCGATTTTTTTAGTGCACCGATGCTTTTTTAGCACCGGTCCTATAGTACGTAGGGTAATATGTTATATATGTTAATTGTCACAAAAAAGTCTCTAAATGATGGAAAGAACCCCCATTCAAATCGATCAAGTAGTTTTTGAGCCCATGAAGGACATACAGACACTCATTTTTATATATAAAATGTAATTGCTCTATTATAAAAAAAATTGCAGCACGTAACTAACTATACCTGGTCTCGTTTTAATGTTGTTTCTATTGCTTCCGTCCCTCGTCCATACAAGTGTTGTTTGCATCGTTTCAATAGTGAAGTCGCCCTGCACTTGAAGGGTTTGGAATTGGATCCACTAGCCCTGATTATCACAAACTCTCCTTTGTTATTCTATTGACTATTTTGTTTATAGGCCTATATTAGACATTGTATATTGACCAATCCAATTTACAGTCCATGTCAGTTTGAACCAATCACGGTTGACTATCGTGGAAATATGATCGAAATTGTATGACCTGATGCGCAACTGTTCCGAAATTTTGGATTCTAGTTCGCAAATGTTTCTGATCTGAAAGCTACAAAACACAGAAGATCGCTAAAAAAAAAAACATAGTTAACTTTACCAAACATTTGCTTTCTTTAAAATAAATGAAAAGATAAATAGAGGCTCGGAAGCCCGCGGAGTGGCGTTCCTCATTCAGTATCGCTGAATTGAACCGAACTCTTCATCGGGCACAGTTTCTGAAGTCACATTTAAGTGGGTGCTATCCTCTCGGACTTTGCGTATCCATTACAAATTTCCCACACCGCCGTACTGAGCCCCATACTGACACATTTGCGTAATTAACCGTCAAGGGACGAATATCTGTACCAGCATATGGCACAATGGACGGCGCCTATAGGGTTTTTCATATCTAGGAAATAGTATTATTTTATGGTAATGCTGCACTTGATGCTGCAGACTATGTGATAGAGATAGAAATATATCTCCCTCTTATTCTTCTAGCATAAGCATAGCAGCAACATAAGTTTACGGCACCAATTATCTTTACTACTAGTGCTAATAAAATCTAAATCGCGATCATTCTAATATAGTTACTAAAGAACAACAATAACATTTAGAATTTTATAGATTGTGACCTCAGAAACGCCAGTAGCTTCAGAATATTCTCGCTGAGTAAACCATACATGATACATTAGTTGTGTACTCTTATTTAACCATGGCTATACGTTAAGGTGCGTATACACTTGCGCGCCGCTCGTCTTGTGTTCGTCGAAATTATTAATTTCAACGAACCTCCTGCGATACATAGGAAACCCACAAACTTTCAATAGACATTTTGCAGAGCAGGTGTAACCAACCATGTCTCTATCGCGTTTGTTGCAAAACATAGAATCTCTGATAGGACTGATGGTGTTTACATTTGTATTTAATAATAGGGCTATATTTAAAGATTTGATGCTAAAAGTGTGTACTTCATGAGCCAGTGCAATAGATGACATAAAAAACATTTTAATGGCGCTTAGTCGGTTGATGCATAACGCCGTCCAATTATGTTTACGAATTGTAATAATAAAACATTGAAAAAATATTATATATTACAACTTACCTTTTCCTATACCTTGGCTGCTTTTTAGTTTACTTTTCTCACGCCGCCGGTAGGAAGAAAGTAAAGAAATCACCTTGTAGCATATATCCAGAAATATAACCATCTGATCTCCTATTGCCCTCCAGGCATCTCCTTTCAAGGTTTTTTTAAATAATCCTTATACTTACTTACTTACTTACTTACTCACTGGCACTATCGAACCCGTAGGTTCATGGCCGCGCGAACATAAGCTCTCCATACACCCCTATCCTGAGCTAATGTTTTCCAATCATTCCCTGTATAATCTACTTCCCTCAAATCAGAGTTAATGTTATTCTCCCACCTCATTCTTGGTCTACCAACTGGGCGTTTTCCCTCCGGTTTTCCTACAAGAAGCTTCCATGCACGTTTTTCATTCCCCACTTGTGCCACATGTCCTGCCCATCGCAGTCTACGAGACTTAACTGTTCTTATTATATCTGGCTTCCTATAAAGACCATGTAGTTTATTGTTTTCTAGTCTTCTCCATTCACCTGTCTGTTCATCTCTCTTTGGTCCAAAAATTTTTCCTAAGTACTTTATTCTGAAATACTCGTAATCTCCCTTCCTCCCTTAAAGTAAGAGTCCATGTTTCGCATCCATATAATATAACTGGTAGAATAATAGTTTTATGTATTTTCAGTTTAACGTTTTTGGAAAGGAGCTGGGACATCAAAAGTTTCTGTAATGCATAATAGCACGCATTTCCAGAATTTAGCCTATGTTTAATTTCTTTGTGCATCTCATTCCTATTTGTGATTATTGTTCCTAGGTATTTGAATTCAGCCACTTCCTCAAAATTTCCCTCATTTGTCATTAGCTGTCCATTTTTCCATTATATAATGTATTTGTGTCCACCGCTGTAGTCTCGAGGTAGCGTGCTGCCTTGTCACGCAGCGGGCCCGGGTTCGATCCCCGGTCGGGGCAGTTTTTCTGGGTGAGGTTTTTATCGGGGTTTTTCCTTACCTGTAAGACAAATGTCAGGAAAACTGTAAGGCCCAAACGGTCCCCGAAATCATATGGCCATCATCCTTCTCATTATCATCCTTATCATTATCATTATCATCATCATCCTTCACCGGTGTGGAAAGCAACGGGAAGCTACCACACCTACACAATTCCCTAGTAAAGCTGCAAGCACAGCATGAAAATGCTATGATTGCAGTGAAGGACCTGCCTTCGGGCAGAATTACTATGGATGGATGGAATGTATTTCTACGTGTGACCGTATATTTAGTTTTATTGATATTTACTTCCAGTCCTAATTTCTTAGTGTTCTTAGTATTATCGCCTCGCTATCGGCTAATAGTACTACATCATCAGCATAAACTAACAGCTTATTAATACCATTAAGTTGAAGGCCTTCTTCATCCTCTAAAGATTTGATGGCATGCAAATAATCCTTGTTCCAACTCATTCGGATTTCAAAAGTGTCCGAAAACTGTTTGCCTACACGCAACCTACTCTTTGTGCCATTTAGACACATTCGTATAAGTCTAACTAACTTTTATGAATTCCGAACTCCAGCAGGATACTATATAAAACTTACCCCTCTTAATTGAATCGTATGCTTTTTTAAAAGTCTACGTATAGTTGATGTTCAGTACCATTATAGGACTATTCTCATTTCTTTTCTAAAATGTTTTATACTAAAAATCTGATCAGTTGTAGACCTGTTTCTTCTAAATGCACATTGATGATCTCCTAGAATGGCATCATTATAGGGAGTAAGTCTGCTTACTAATATATATTTGTTAGAACTCTGTACGAAGTTGAAAGTAATGAGATGTCCCTGTAGTTGTGGTAAATTTAATTTAATTTAATTGGCAAAGCACCAATTTAATTAAAGTAATTTCTACTCGTTCGTTTTCTTCTGTTTTTATTAAAAATACTAAATTAAATTAACTAATTGATGCATTCTACAGGATACATTGCGAATTTAAGCGTTAACATGTCTCCTTCCGACCACTCCATAATAATTCATAAAATAAAACCTACAGGTGCGCGCGGAAAACAACGAACCTCTCACGCTCCCGTCCAAATCTGAACAGCGAACCATCAAAGTGTTCGTGGAAAAAAACCGACAATGAGTGGATCGTGGTGCGCCGCATGTGCGTGGCGCGCGCTCATCTTAAAACCCTGTACTAATCTGACGAACATGGTGCTTGGGCGCGCAAAACAAGTTTCGTTGAAAGAAGATGGTTCATTGGAATCTCAGCTAGCCGCTGTTCCAGTAATGGAGTTCACTCCCTAACTTTATTAAATAATTTTGTAATAATTGTACGTTCCATAATTGTATTTATCGTAAATCGGTCATCCACTTTCTTGGCAAAATTATACTTATAACTATCTAAGTCACTGGCGCTGTCGAACCCGTAAGTTCATGGCCGCGCCGACATAAGCTCTCCAAACATTTCTATCCTGAGCTAATGGTTTCCAATCATCCCCTGTATAATCCACTTCCCTCAAATCATTGTTAATGTTATTCTCTCACCTCATTATTGGTCTACCAACTGGGCGTTTTCCTTCTGGTTTTCCTAAAAGAAACTTCAATGACCCTCTTTCATTCCCCTTTCGTGCCACATGTCCTCTTCATCGCAGCCTATGAGACTTAACTGTTATTGTTAAATCTGGTTTCCTATAAAGATAATTTAGCCCACTGTTATGAGTGAAACTAATTAACTTTATTATTTATTTCAAATAAATTAATAAATCAATCTCACATAAAAGGACACGTTTTCTAGCAAGAATTTCTCCATAAGAGCAATGCTATTTCCTAGATCTGAAAACTCCTATAAGTGCTGTCACAAAAGACAAGCTTTTCCCGTAGCTCTGCGCGAAGTCAAATACAGTAAACCGTTTGGCGGTCACTTTGCTTCAACTAACAAGGGAAGTACTCATGTTGGACCAGTTGGATTGTAAGAAAAATTGGAGGATATGTTGAATGAAGGATACTGATCACCGTGATATTAGTAATTTCACTGCAAATTTAATAGTATGCATTATATTTAACACAAAATAAGGAACAAGAAAATATAAAAAAGGCTTAACATCGGTACATGACAAAATAAATAAGTAAAACATTTGGAAAAAATAATATAAACAAATAAAAATTGAAAATAATAGTGCGGTGAAAGAGAGAAGAACAATAAGGGACAGGGAGAGAGATATAAACTAACGAAATAAATATTGCAACGGAGCAGCACGGTTACATGAAGAGCAGCGCACCGGAGTGTGAATGTTTTTTTCACTCCCGCAGTTGAGT
The DNA here is from genome assembly GCA_030220185.1 of Diploptera punctata. NCBI lineage: Eukaryota > Metazoa > Arthropoda > Insecta > Blattodea > Blaberidae > Diploptera > Diploptera punctata. Next base: position 3,921,356 of record JASPKZ010009790.1, read on the forward strand.
ATTCGTACAGTATATACTAACTGTGTCTATTTAAACATAAAAAAAACTCAATACATTGTAAGTACAATTTCAGGTAACAAAAAGTAGGCCCTACACAGTGCTCTGCTATCTGTATAAAGGTGTTCAAAATAGTTATTGATGTTAACAAGGTGAGAAACTAATATTTACGTTCTTCGCCCCGATAGCTGTACTTGTTCTTGAAAGCAGCTGCAATGAGCCGTTATAAACCGGCCAATAACGCGATTGAAATTTAATGACAAATAACATGAGTTTTATTAATTTTGCAGCAAAATGACTAATGTCATCATATTTAATGTCAATCAATTAACATATCCTCCAATTTTTGTTAGAATCCAACTGGTCCAACATAAGTACTTTCCTTGTAAGAATCAATTTAATGTAGAATACAGTGCCTATGGAATGTTTTTATAAGTAGAATCTTGAAACAGTAGCAAGGTCTTACAAACAAGATTATTTATTATTGTGTATACTACACTCATTGAAGTAATCGCGTTTACTCGTGTGACGCAGAATGCATAAAAACTTTAAGAAGTCGCTGATATTTACAAGGACTCGCGAAACAAGATGCTCTATTGTATCAGAACATCCCCTGGGAAGTTATACCAAGATACAGACTGTCATCAATCTCTTCTTGCGGTAACAGGGGTGTCCATTACATCTCAACACCGCCACTTGATGTGAATATAGAGAAAAATGTACATGTAAACCTAACTTACTTAGGAACCGAGATATTTTAGATTAGAAAAGTAAGATGGAAGAATCCAAAGGGAATACCCATAACCAGAAGGCCTAGATTAGTGAAGTAAATCTAGAGAAAAAATATGTTTTTGAACCTAAGGAACCGAGACATTTTATATCATGAAACTAAAATGTAAGAGGCCAAAGGGAAAACCTAGAACCACGTGGCTAGACTAGAGAAGATATTGAAGATAGGGGACGAACATGGTCAGAGATATATACAACTAAAATATAGGAGGACAGAGAGTTGTAATAATCGACTCAAGCGATTGGAAACGACTTACAGTAAGGAAGGACAAGACATTTTAAATTACGATTTAGATTAAATTTCATAAAGTGATGACAGTACCAACACTGATATATGGCAATGAAAATTGGTGAATTGA